>CM033407.1:18820052-20122624 GCA_019426215.1 Buddleja alternifolia | reverse complement strand
AGTGAAGGAATTGGCTTGTGAAAAATTGTATTCCTTTTCTCTTATAACAGTGGGAAAATTATACTAACACCCCTATTATAATAGATAATATACAAAAATTTAGGAATGTATATAAACTCGTACAACCCATCCGACCCGCCCAACGGACCTAAAACCGCCCAAAAACCGCCGATTTAAAATTATTCAAAAATTGTGGTGGGTTGAAAAAATTGCAACTTGCCACTTTCGGATCGGTGGTGGGGTTTAATAATTGTAACCCGCCAACTACTTCTAATTGTATATGTTATAAGTGTGTATATATATATATATATATATATATATATTAATAGATTCATTCCCTAAACTCTTAAAACTATATACGCATATATATAAACTCTAATAAGAATAGTTTCATTCATATTTATGTAAAACACTTTATTTTTAATTTAAGTAAACAATAACATTGTTTTTACTTGATTTGAACGAAGATGTAGATGTATATTTTGATGATAAACTTATAAAATAATTTATTTTATTAATATGTTAGAGTTAACAACCATAATAAATATAATTTTTTATTAATAACACTACTTATTTTTGTATTTTCATCAACTCAATGTTTTTAATTAAATGTACAAGTATGTTATTTAGTTTCTTACTAATAATTGAAACAAAAAAGTACATAATTATAATTCGATAACCCGCCAAACCGCCCGCTACTAATATTAAACCCGACTGACCCAAATAGCTCGCTTTAAAAAGATAATTATGCGGTTTCGATTTAATATTTGTCAACCCGCATATATTGGGTCGTGTTGAATTTTTTCCATAAAATCGCCTGAACCCGACCGCGTACACCCCTACAAAAATTTACAAATACCTAATTCACTATAATTAAAAATTACATTTACCCCCCCTAGATCAGTTTTTTGATGACATCATCCTGTGAACTTTCAAAAATGTTCCTGTCCAAATGTCATTTAGAAAAAATTACAACAACTCCCCTTTTATTTTTGAAATTACACAAACCTCCCCTGTTATAATTCACTTTTTACAATCACCCCCTGTGTATTAAAAATTCTTACAATTTAACCATTTAAAACCTTACAATTAGCCCCATATAGGGGGTGTTGGTAATTTCAAAAGCAAGAGGGGTACGGTCGTAATAAAAATATTATTCTAACCTTTTTTTTTTTAATAATTTAAGTGAAGGGCAAAAATGTCATTTAATATTGTTTGACCATTAATCAAGGGTTTTCAAGGGGTGTAAATGTAATTTTCAGTTATAATAAGTTAGATATTTATAATTTTAATAATAAGAGGATTAATTTGTGTAACTACCTATTATAAATGAGTGTAGGTGTAATTTTCCCTATAAACATATTAAAAGTTAAACCAATTCAAAAGTCAAGATGTGATCTTCAGTCACAATCAAGCTCTCAATGTTCAGTCCTTGAATCACTAACACGCTCTAAATCTTTTCTTTATTGTGTTAAAGTTTGAGTCATTTTCAACTTTTGGTATTGTAATAATACACATTTTGCTACCACTATGCCTCAATGCCACATGATATAGTAACTATTAAGTCATGAAAAAATAATCATACCTTTATTTTCATTCCGATTCCCTCTCTAGATCTCTCTCACATGCACATTATATAAAATTCTTATATGGTACCGAACATTCTTTGAAAAGATATTCAAGATTATACTCATAATCACATTATAAATCCATATTTATAAAATGAATGTTCAAGTACAAGATGGTCAAAACTATGCCCATGACCAATTCCTTATGTAAATCAAATATTTGGAACAAAAGATGGTCGAGATTATGATCATGAGCATATTATAGATCCATTCGATATAAATCGAACATTCAAATATAAGATTGTCAAAATTACTCCCATAACCATATTATGACCCATCTGATAAAGATCGAATATTCAAATATAAGATGGTCAAAATTATGTTAGTGACCATGTTAGAAATTATATTTAACAAAAAAGAACACATTATAAATTCTGATATAAATTGAATATTCAAATACAATATGCTCAAAGTTATGCAACAACCCTGTTTTAGATGCATGATTAATTCAATCAAGATTACCACCATCACACCCTATTCATATATAAATTTTCCTACATTCATATTCCAACAAAAGTTACCAAACACACCCCCGTACACAAGATGGTCAAAATTATGCTTGTAAGTTGTAACCATGTTAAGCTACAAGCTTGTTATAGATCTTTAATTAATTCAGTCAAGATTATACTCATCACACTCGATTCATTTAAACATTTTTCTACATTTACAATCCAATAAAAGTTACCAAAAACACACACCCACACACAAAAAAAAAACACCCCCCACCCCACCCCCTCAACACATTACACACACACTAGATCCCACCATGAAAATAGTTATGGATCTACAACCTTGATGTAGATCCATGATCATTTCAATCAAGATTACACCCATCACACCGGATTCGTGTATGCATTTTCCTGCATCTACATTTCAACAAAAAGTTACCAAACACACACAAAACACACCCCCATGAACACCATTCCCCCTACCCCCACCCCACCCCACCCCACACACAAACTATGATCACACCACGTAGGAAAATTTCAAGAGGATCAGGTCTATCTGACACCATTGAATACAGACAATTTAGGTACTTTTTACAAGGCCTGTCAATCTGACCTTATGAGCTGAGTTTAGGGTGGTTCAAGCTAAAAAATATCGGGCTTGAATATTATAGACTCAAACTCGGCTCATACTCTTTTTTCTTTGGCTCGCTCAAACACAATCTCACATTTTTTAAGAGTTTCGGGTTTATTTCGGGTTGGCTCATCAATTTTTCTCAAATAAAAAAAGGTACATAATAAAATCATATTAAGAGATTAATTTTGATTAGTATACTAAATAAAAGTTTAAGCTAATGAGTATGTATAATTCCAATTTTTTCTAATAGAATCACGAAATCTACAACAATGATTATGAAAATTTAAAATATTTTTTAATATGCATGAAGTGACATAAAATAATAAAAGCTCTTCTAAAGTTTCCTTAGGAAAATATTTCCCACTAATATATTAAATTCATTGACTTAGTAACCTTCAAACCTAAGAATCTACTTCAGGTTTTATATAAGTTAGTTTAAAAATAATCTAATTATATGAAACAAAACATTTACTTAGTTAAAATTATGAGTTTGGGTCATTCGGGTTGAGCCTAATAAAGTTCAACTTCAGCTCACAAATTAATCAGGTTCAATTGATAAGCTCAAACTTGGCTCGACTCAAATTCATTTAAGCTCAACTCAAATATAAGTGGGCCGAACAATGGGGTTTCGGTAAACCCGATTCAATTGACAGACCTACTTTTTATCATTTTATCCTTGTATCCAATGGTGTTAATCTACCGACTCATTGAGCTCGGTGCATCTTAGAATCACCACACCAACAAAAATAGTTATGTAATTTATTAAAAAAAAACAAACACAACACCCCCACACCATCAAACACCTCAAAAAACATGAAATCAAAACACCCCTCCCAACATTAAAACAAACAAACCCCCAAATCACAACCACCACCACCCCCACACAAATTAAACAATGTCTTCTTCTTCTTCATCTTCATCTTCCCCTGCATCAAGAAAGCAGGCAATCTTCATAACCAGCCTCATTATCCTCTGGTACTCCACCAACATTGGTGTCCTCCTCCTCAACAAATTCCTCCTCTCCAACTATGGCTTCGCCTTCCCCATCTTCCTCACAATGTGCCACATGTCAGCCTGTGCTGTCCTCAGCTACATCTCCATCATCTTCCTCAAGATGGTCCCGGTCCAGAGGATCAAATCCAGGTCCCAGTTCCTCAGAATTGCAACACTCAGCATTGTCTTCTGCTTCTCTGTGGTGGGTGGCAACATCTCATTGAGGTATCTGCCTGTGTCATTCAATCAGGCTGTTGGCGCTACGACACCGTTTTTTACGGCGTTGTTTGCGTATTTGATGACCCGGAAGAGGGAGGCTTGGGCTACTTATACTTGCCTTGTGCCTGTTGTTGCTGGGGTTGTCATTGCTAGTGGGGTATGGTTTTGTTTATATTCTCTTCAAATCTCATGATTTTTTGAGGGTTGTTTTGTTTTTTTCATTTTGTTGATTTGGCTACATTGTGATTTGTGGAAAAGATTTGGTTTTTATGTGGGTTTTTGTGTATGTTTTTTAGGATTATTGAATGTGATTGATTAGTTTTCAAGTGTTTAGGTGTTTTTTGATTTCATTTTCATATGGTTTTGTGTATGTTATTAGGATTAATGAATGTGATTGACTAGTTTTCAATTTTGTTTTGCTTGATTTAGATCCCTTGTAATTTGAGGAAAAGATTTGATTTTTATATGGGTTTGTGTATGCTTTTAGGATTATTGAATGTGATTGATAGTTTTCAAATGTTTTGGTGTTTTTTCTTTGCTTGATTTAGATTGAATTGTGGAAAAGATTTCATTTTTATGTGGGTTTGTGTATGTTATTAGGATTAATGAATGTGATTGATCAGTTTTCAATTCTTTTGCTTGATTTAGATCCCATGTAATTTAAGGAAAAGATTTCATTTTTTATGAATTTGTGTATGTTATTAGGATTAATGGATGTGACTGATTAGATTTTAAATGTTTTCGTATATTTTTTTTCTTGCTTGATTTAGCCCCTCCCTTGTGATTGATTTGTGGAAAAGATTTCATTTTATATGGATTAGTGTATGTTTTTAGGATTATTGAGTATGATTTTGATTAGTTTCCAATTTATTTATTTTTTGCTTGATTTAGCTCCCCTGTGATTGATTTGTGGAAAAGATTTCAATTTTATATGGTTTTGTGTATGTTTTTAGGATTAATGAATGTGATTTGATTAGTTTACAAATGTTTTGGTGGGTGATTGGTGATCTATGTTCAAAAGATCTAATCTCTAGTGGGATCTTTTGTCCTTTATGTGTTTAATGAGCACACTTAGTTAATTGCTTGATGTAATGTTTGTATGTATTTTGTGTTTTATTTAACAAGAATTGTTTTTTCTTGTTGGTAGATTTGTCTATTATTTACCTTGTGATTCGGTTGCTTGCCCGTTTAAGGAATGCAGATCAGATCTAAAATCTTGTTTGTTCTGCAATCTTATGAATTTATGATATGGATTTTAGTTTATGTTGCCTGTGTTTTACTTCATATGAAATCTTGAATCCCTCGTCAGTTGGCATCATGAAATTTTTTGAAAAAAAATACATCTAACTATTTCCATTAATATGTTCTGCATTTCGTTTCAGATATCAACAGATGCAATTTTCTTGCAATTATATTTGTTTTTCCCGTGATTTCGACGTTTCCAATAAAAAAAGGTCCATGATTTGATAGAAATAGCTTATTGTCATGTGAATATTAACTTTAAAGCACATTGGTACTCTTGAAATCTCCCTTTTTTTGAGAAATTCACTGATCGTAATATCTGGTTGCTAGAATTTTCAAGTAAGTTTCTCATTGCTTGCAGGGTGAGCCAAGCTTCCATTTGTACGGATTCATTATGTGTATAGGTGCAACTGCAGCACGAGCTTTCAAATCCGTACTTCAAGGGGTCCTTCTTTCTAGTGAAGGGTAACACTTAATTGATTCTACGTATACGCTAATAGCTGCATTTTCCATTCTACGTGTTCTAAACCATCCTTTTGCCTATTCTTCATTTTTTTCCGAGTTGAAGAATTTTCTTCTCTCTTGTTTGGTTAGCTCATGAATGTTTACTTTTTATGGAATTTTAGAAATGAAAAAGGTTAGCTTTTTTCAACAGTAAGAAAGGAACACTCGAGATTTGTACTTATACAACATATACTTGTCATTGCAGAGAAAAGTTGAACTCCATGAATTTGATGCTTTATATGGCTCCAATTGCTGTTTTAGCTTTGCTCCCGGCTGCCCTTGTAATGGAGCCCAACGTATGGGATGTCGTCGTTTCGCTCGGAGTTGAACATAAATTTATGTGGCTTCTTCTTTTGATTAATTCAACAATGGCTTACGGAGCGAACTTGTGCAATTTCTTGGTGACTAAGCACACAAGTGCTCTAACTCTCCAGGTCCTCTCTCTCTCTCTCTCACATACGTGTACACGCACTTGGAAATATTGCACAAAAGAACTAAAACCTATACTTCATTAAAAAGCTTTTGAAGTTAATGTATTGACTTAGATTATCTAAATCGTATATTTTTTGCGCTAACTTATATATAGATAGAACAATCAAGGGCTAAATGGACGTCTTTGTAGAACTGCACCATATCATAGGTTGTTTAACCTATTGAAACTTCTCGAGAAGAACCTCATAACCAAAACCAACATGCATTAGCCGATGAAATCTTGTCCAACGTTGTCAAGGCTTAGCCTTCATTATTCTCCTAATATTAGGTTTTGAACTCAAAATCCACCAAATATGTCCATATTCCATATTATATTGAACTTAGCATTCTTATTGCATTAGTCGTCGTAATTATTTGGCTATTTCCCATCATATTAATTATAGTGTCGGTTAATTACATAAACATCCCTTCACGAGACCCTAATTACAAAAAACAAAACAAACCGAAATTTAAGAAATTATCACAACGTTTCCTCCCAATAAAAGCTTATTACAATTTCACCCCCGATTTGCCAGGGTCTGACAAGGGTGTTTTGGTAATTTGCTCTCATATTTATTGATCCATTCGTCTGAAGCCTTTTATTTATCTCTACTTTCTTTCTCGATTGTGGCCAGGTTTTAGGCAATGCTAAAGGTGCTGTGGCCGTTGTCATATCAATACTCATATTCCAAAACCCTGTAACGTTTATCGGTATTGCTGGTTACACCATGACAGTCATGGGGGTGGTTGCTTACGGAGAATCCAAGAGGAGATACAAATGACCTTTCTTGGTGCCATTCTTTTTATGCGGGAAAAGAGGGTAACGGGTTATGGAGATTAATCCAATGGTGTTTTCTTTACTAAATTCATGACGGGATGACCGGACGGACGGACGTGATTTATCAGATGACCTTGTGATTAGATGAGGTGCAGGAGTTGATATAGAGACTATTGAAGTTGTTCTCATCTATATATATTTTTTACCTGCCTGGTTGTAACTGCAAGAGATATATATAGATAGCAGTGATGGCACATTTTTGTGCAAAAATTATCTGAGATGTAAGAGTTCACTGCTAAATATTAGGTGAGTTGCGAGTTAAGGCTCTACGTTCGGACCTTGGATTTTGGTGAAAAAAACTCTCTTCAATTTCTGCTCTATTTTTGGACCCTTTTCTGTTTCATTTCGTATTTTTCGTATAATCCTAGACTAGATCAAAGATGGCGTAAATGTGACCGATTAAGCAATAATGTTAAAAATCTTTATTGATAAATTGTTCAATCTGAAGTTTAGAAGAAATGTTGTCATCAAATTTCATTTACCCCCTTTTTCTTTTTCTCTTTGGGGTGGGTATAGACTACAGACCAAATTAATGCATCAGTGAAATTGCTTATTCTATGTTCATATCTTTTAAATTTATTTCAAAATGTAGTTGCATTCGTTTCATAGTGTTTCACTTCCACAGGTGCCCGTATAAAGCTGAAAAATAAATCAAATTAGCGGATGTTTGAGTGAATATCAATTATTATATGTCCGTTGGAGCCCAATCCGTTAACATAACAAATCACATTTGATTTTTTTCCTTTTTGATAAGCTCGTGAAGTTAATCTCAAGTTCGATTCGTCAAAAAGAAAAACCAAACTACTCTAATTTAACTTTATTAAAATTTGTTCGAGCTTTAAACAAAAATTTCAAGCTCAATACAAATTCAGGCAACCTTCAAAACTACTTTATCCAGCCCCACGCGATTTCTGCATGCTATTGTTACAGGGTGCATCATTTTCTAGAAGAATGTTTTTGACTTCATTAGATGTCAAATCAATAAAAACTTTAAAAAATAGAAGGTTTCATTAAACATTGAGAAAACAGTAGAATTTATAAATTGTGCACTCAAAAAGTAACAGCAACAGAGAAAAGTTAACAGATGTATAAGTTGCACTTAAATATTCAAAGCGCCTTGGCCCGGGAAAACCTTCACATAGAACCAAACCATTCCAACATGATGTTTAATTCTAAGTCAGCATCATTACTATACGAAAATAACATTTCAGTCCTTCAAAATTAATATATTTTCGTATTAGTCGTCTTTTCGCTCCATTTCTTCGTCGCCCATTTCTTATTAAAAGACCAAAATATACCTCAAAAAGTGTTCCTGTGATCTTCACACAGCTGCTGGACAAAAAATGGAACTAAAAATATACCATTCAAATTTGTATAAGCGTCGTTCTGCTATTCCTTTTACGCGAGGTCGGGCCCACTTGGGAGTAGATTATAACCATCATGCTGTGTAGTAGTAGTAGTCTTTCTGTCAACTGGAATGCACTTCAACACAACTGCAATAGGCATGCCTACTGCGCCGAGTAAAACACTGGCTAACCATAGTTGCCAGCTTAATGGAACTGTGCTAGCAAAAGTGCCAAGGAACTCGACTATGATCACTTGGAATACTACGGTGGCTGCGATGATTCCTGAGAATATCCAGTTTCCAAACATACCCCTGAAGATGTTTATCTTCTCAATGTCACGGCTGTTTATTTCGTTAAACACCTGGATGAAGGCAAGGAGGGAAAAGAACGTTTAAGAAATTTATAAACCGTTTTCGCTAATTTAAGTATTCTTATAAGGGCAACACCCCTACATGAGATCATAATTACGAAAAATACCATGAGGTTATGTTCACCCATGTTTTTCGAGTTGTAAAGACGTGTCAGGAGTGTCCTGGTGGTGATCTGTGGAACCTCTGGCAACTTGTGGTAATGATTCTAACAACTTGTGGTAATGACTCAATAAGTGAGGGGTGTGCATGTAAATTGATAATTACATTTTTTGCCCCCTCTTCTTCGCCATTAGTTATATTCTAGTGTTGTATTTTAGTGCTAGTCAAAATTAGACCTCAAACTCTCACTCTTTCTCTTTCACCAAAAATCGCTGAGTAGCACATACGCAAACTTAAGAAAACAAAACGATAATGTTTTCAGGGGCCTACGCATAAGCAGTTCCATTAGTACTTGACGGAGTTTCAAACAGTCATGACAACGTTTTATAAAAAAAATACGAGGGGACTACATTTGACATGGTCAAAGCTAGAGCGCGCTGAAAAGTATGGAAAAGATGAAGATAGAAGAACATACAAACAATTTATAACCTTGAGTAGAAAAGGCGAGACAGAAGCAATAAACAGTTACCTGACAGAAAACGAAGGTGTTGAATATGAAAGTATTGACAACTTCAGTACCATCAGAACCTTTAACACCCAATATTTGCTTCCCAACAAAATTGAGGACTAGCAGAATAGCCAATTGATAAATGCTCTGACCAATGATATTCCGCCACATGGTCCTAGTAATGAAACTCTCGGTCCTTCCGACAGGAGGCCTCTGCATAAGGCCTTCATGTGGGGGTTCAGTTGCCAGTGCAAGTGCACCCAAAGTATCCATAATTAGGTTCACCCAAAGCAACTGCACAGCAGTAAGGGGAGCAGATCCTGGAAATGACAGAAAAGAAACAATTTCGTTTTTGTGGTAATTAATATGAATACAAATGCTCTACTTCGAAATGGAAAAGGAGGTCTAAAAGGTAAAGCACAAAGTGCAATCATTTGAAGTGAGAAAAATATATATTTCCCGAGTGTTTTTTGTCCATTAAGAAAGAAAAGAAGAGATGGTTGTATGGACAAAGGGTACCTGAGACGCAAGCAGATATGAAATTGATCATGAGAGCAACAATGTTAACAGTCAACTGGAATTGCACAAATTTCTGAATGTTGATGTACACGGAACGTCCCCATTTTGCGACGTTTACTATTGTTGCGAAATTGTCATCCAGCACAATCACATCAGCGCTTTCTTTCGCGACCTGGAAGAATTATTTGATGGATCATTTCATTCAAAAGATTTTGCTTCCGAGTTTATATCTTAAGCAGAAAATGGTGATCACAAGGCACCAGGCATCTCAACTCTGGAAAAACTATGTTTTCTTTTAGATAAAATTTGAGGATGTTGATACTAGAAGTTCTCAGGAAAAGGAACGTCCTGCCACAATTTGAGAATAATGCGAACAAGCAGAGGTCGACGAAATTTGGAGGCTCGAGCTCGAGTTCAAGACCTCTAAGGTATATAGTTGAGTTAATTACACTTACCGCCCATGAGGTATTGTGTAGTTATAGATAGATCATAGATCCCTCTTAGCTTTACAGTTACACCTCCCTCCCTCCTAACTTTGGAAAATCTTGTTGGGGAGGTGGGGGGTGGGTTGGGTTTTGTTGGGGGGGGGGGGGTGGTACTCGACTTCCACCCTTATTTGAGAATATTATACACAAGAACAACTTTTGTAAACCAAAGGAGCAAATAGACAGACCTCTGTTCCTGAAATGCCCATAGCAAATCCAATATCTGCCTCATGCAGAGCAGGAGCATCATTCGTTCCATCACCAGTAACTGCAACGACCTCTTTAAGCATGGTCCTTGCTGTCTTTACCAGAACATGTTTGTCTGTTGGTGATGACCGAGCCATTACCTGCACTCAAGAACTAAACACTTCAGATTACACAATTTAAAAATTCCAAAATAGGAATATATCAGTATGTCTATTACCAACCTTAAGTTTTGGTATTAGTTGGCACATCTCCTGAGGAGTTTTATGACGAAAATCTGGACCTTCTATAGCAAGATCACCATCTCCAAGTATGCCACATTCTTTAGCAATTGCTTTGGCCGTGTTAATATTGTCTCCAGTGATCATGCGTACAGTAATTCCAGCTGCTAAACAAGTTTTAACAGCTTCCTTCACGCCAGGGCGAACTGGATCTTTAATTCCCACTACTGCAATTAGCGTATAGCCGCAATCAGGAATATTATTCACGTCATCAATATCCTTATATGCCAAGCAAAGTGTACGCAAAGCTTCACAAGCAAACCCATTGATGACATCTAAGACATTTTTCGCTTGTTCTGCTGATAAAGAAACATCCTCCCCATCAGCATTAATGCCACTGTTGCACATCTTTAGTATAATCTCAGATGCCCCTTTGCAAAATGCTCGGGTCTTGCCACCTGGAAGAGTTACAAGCACAGACATCCTTTTCTTTTCGGAGTTAAATGGTTCGACTTTCAAAATCTTGCACATTCGGCGTTGCTCATCAAAATCGCCACCTAGGAGCAATCCATATTCTAAAATCGCTGTTTCTGTTGGCGTGCCCAAAATGGATCTCTTTCCATCTTTACTCTTGACCACCTCTGAACCCGTATTATTAAATATTGCCTGCAAGAGAATGTTCAATACACATTCTGATATATCGGCACCTAATGTGGGATTTACGTCTTTTGCTTTTCCAGAAATCCATATTTTACTAACTACCATATGGTTTGTGGTCAATGTCCCTGTTTTATCGGTGCAAATGGTAGTAGCGGACCCCATCGTCTCACAGGCAGAGAGATGTCTCACAAGTGCCTTGTCATTCATTAACTTCTTCATGGCAAATGCAAGACTTAGTGTTACAGCCAGGGGTAATCCTTCTGGAACTGCAACAACAATAATTGTCACTGCAGTGGCGAAGTAATTCAAAAGTTTCAGAGCGTCACTGGAGGACCATTTGGTAAATTCATGGTTAACTCCTTTCTCAACTAAAAATCTGGTGGTTAAGACAAGAAAAGTCAAAACAGCAAACAGGAGCCCAATTTTACCAATAATTGTCGCGACTCCATTCAGCTTGACCTGTAATGGGGTCTCGTCTTCTCCCCCCTCGCTTAGAGTTTCCATCAACTTTCCCCATTCGGTTCTCATACCAACTGTAGTTACCAACATCTTACCTGAGCCATCTTGAACTTTTGTTCCTGACAAGAGAAATGGTCTTTTTTCATGTATATCAATGGGTACACTTTCACCGGTCAAACTTGACTGATCAATCAACAAATTGTACCCTGATATAAATATTCCATCTGCGGGAACCTGGTCCCCAATGGATAGATGAACAATATCTCCAACAACCAAGTCATATATAGATACTTTTTGTCGAATTCCATCTCTAATCACCTGAATAAAGATCTTTTTCTTCTCTTTGTCCAACTCCTTGAATTGCAATGATTGTTTGTAATCACTAACTGCAGTAACCATAACCACCAGAAATATGCTAAGTATAATTCCTACCCCATCATACATACCCTTTGGCCACCCTTCAGTGGCAAGTCCCACTGCAATAGACACCACAGCACAAACGATAAGTATGATAAGCGTCAAGTCGTGCAACGCCTCCCACACAAACATCCAAAAACTTTTAGAAGGTTTCTCAGTGTATTTATTGGGACCAAATATATTTTGTCTGGTGGGAACATCACTTGACTTCACTCCTTCATCTAGTGAAACATTCAATCTATCAGAAAGTCCTTCAACTCCTTTGAGTTTCCTTAAAGTCTTGATGTCATAAGAAGAAACGATAGATGCAAGTTTATCAGGGTGAATTTGGAACCCTGCGAGTTTAGCTTCTTCTTGAAGCCCGTTTAGAATGTTGGCTTCTGTATCTTCTTCAACGGCCCCACTTGAGTCTTCCGAGGGCAATTTCTTAAATTGTCCACCCACTGGAAAACGATAGAAATCATAAGCAAGGCCTGCATGCTATAACTTAGAATCACTAACGCAATTAGAAACTTACCGTCAATAAACCTGAGTGCTGCTGTATAAGCCACAAAACAAACACGTATATTTTCCTGGAAAATGAGGAAAAGGAAAATTATTAGATAAGGAAAATTATAGTGGGCCACAAAGGTACAGTATCTTTCATGGAGGCTTTGATGTCTATGGGCATATTTTAAACAGAAAAAACTGCAAAATGCAAAGGCAGTCAACCAAGATAGCAAAACCAAAATATGAATCGCACAATTGAAGAGAGCCATGCATCGCTTTCTTGATGAAAATATGATAGCTAAACTGAATGTAATCAAGCATTCCACACCAAGTGTTAATATAGGTGACAGTCAGCATTCTGAAGACAGACTGTTAACACTTAATTCACAAATAACAAACACAAACTCAAGAACGAATTCTTGCCCAAGCTTAAAGCCGAATTTCTTAAGTATTTCTTCATAATCCAAGAGAACTAATACAATGTATATATACTTGTTAGAAGCCACAACCCACTCACAAACACTCAGCACTCCCAAACCACTACTAAGCACTCATAACCCACTATTAAACACTCACAACCCACTAATAAGCACTCACAAACACTCAGCACTCACAAACCACTTATTAAGCACTTACAACCCACTATTGAGCACTCACAAACCACTACACCACAAATGACTAATGAAGTAATAAATGACTAATTAATTACACCAAATCAGCTGGTGAATTTCTTCTTGCGCCTGGAGTAGACTCGAATCGGAGCTACATCATTTTGCTTCGTAACAATGCCTTCCCCTTCAAATTCAGCCTTGTCCGCAAGGCTGATTTTCGGAAACTGCTGTACCAATTCATCGGTATCCATCCAAGTAGCATCATCTCGTGATTGGCCTACCCACTTGACCAAGGCTTGATGAATGTGATTTGGTCCTTGCTGCACAGTGCGCCATTCTAGTACCTCTTCAGGTTCAAATACATTAGTGCCCGAGATTTCCAAACTAGGCGGTAACTCCCCTTCGATTGGATGATTCCCCACCACACGTTTTAACTGGGAAACATGAAAAACCGGGTGTATGCGACTATTATCCGGTAGCTTTAGTCGATACGCGGTGGCCCCAATACGTGCTAAGATCTCGAATGGGCCATAAAATTTCGCAGCCAATTTATTGTGACCAATTCGTGCCATTGATGTTTGTCGATGTGGTCTAACTTTCAAGAAAACACAATCGCCCACCTTAAACTCAACCGCCCGTCGTCGTTTATTAGCATAGTGTGCCATCTTCTGTTGTGCTCGTAATAAATTATATTTTAATTGCCGCAATACCTCATCTCGGCCTCCCAAAACTGCTGCGACAGCAGCCACCTTGCACTCACCAGGTAAGAATCGAAGAAGAGCCGGTGGTGCACGTCCATAAACTATTTCGAATGGAGTCATTTTTGTCGAGTTCTGAAAAGCAGAGTTATACGAAAATTCGGCCCACGGTAACCATCCAACCCATTTTCGGGGCTGTTCCGAAGAGAAACACCGCAAGTATGTCTCTAAAACTCGGTTAAGTACTTCCGTTTGCCCATCCGTTTCGGGATGATATGCCGAGCTAAATTTCAGTTTTGTCCCTTGTAATGTAAACAACTCCCGCCAAAATGAGCTAATGAACACCGGGTCACGATCACTAACAATAGAACGAGGCACCCCATGTAAACGAACAATCTCGCGAACGAAGATTTCAGCCACCGTTCTAGCCGTGATTGGACTTTTAAGGGCAATGAAGTGACCATATTTCGAAAGACGATCGACCACCACCATAACACACGTAAAACCCTGCGATTTAGGCAAACAAGTTATAAAATCCATAGAAATGTCTTCCCAAATTACCTCAGGTATTGGTAATGGTTGTAATAATCCCGCCGGCGACGTTGCCTCATACTTTGATTTTTGGCAGACAATACAATTGGCCACATAATCTTGCACTTGTTTGAACATGCCTCTCCAATATACACTTGAGGCCAACCTACGGTACGTGCGAAAGGCCCGGCATGTCCTCCCGTAGGTGTATCATGAAACTCATATAATAACTTTGGAATCCAACTTGATTTTTCCGCCAAAACCAACCTGCCTTTGAAGTACAATCGCCCTTGTTCCAGATGGAAACCCGGTTTACTAGTCACGTCCTTACTTAGCTCTTCCATTATGCCATGGATAAATGGATCCGCCTGCTGTTCCGCGGAAATTTCAGTGATTTCGGGCCAAATCGGCCCACTAACAACCCGTAATTCCGAGTCTTCCTCCCTCCGGGACAATGCATCGGCTGCCTTATTTGAGATTCCCGTCCGATATTCGATCTCGAAATCATACCCCAATAGTTTTGCGACCCACACTTGTTGCGATGGAGTGATAATGCGTTGGTTTAAGAGGTGTCTTAAACTGCTATGATCTGTTCGAACTGTAAAGTGACGACCCACTAAATAAGGTCGCCACTGCTCCACCGCTAACACTAATCCCATAAGTTCCCTCTCATATGCTGACTTGGAGAGGGTTCGATCGGCCAAGGCTTTGCTAAAGTAAGCTATGGGTCGCTTCTCTTGCATAAGCACTGCCCCAATCCCCGAGCCCGATGCATCACACTCAATTGTAAATTTCTTCGTAAAGTCGGGCATTGCTAACACGGGAGCACTTGTTAAAGCTAATTTCAACTGCTCAAAAGCTGACCCTGCTTCCTTCGGCCACTCAAACCGAGTGGGAGCTTCTTTTTTTAGTAATTGTGTCAAAGGTCGCGCAATGATCCCATAGTTCCTCACGAATCGCCGGTAGTATCCTGTCAAACCCAAAAAACCTCGAACATTTCTCACCGAACGGGGCACTGGCCAATCAATGACAGCGCTGATTTTGACAGGATTCATTGCCACGCCAGTGGCTGAAATAATATGACCGAGGTACTCGACTTGTGTGCACCCAAACGAACATTTTTTTCGGTTAGCCTTAAATTGATTTTCCCGTAAAATGTTGAGAACTAGTTCAAGTTGCTCCTTATGAGCCCCCTCGGTCCTACTATAAACCAATATATCGTCGAAGAAAACCAAAACAAACTTTCGCAGAAATGGACGAAAGAGATCATTCATGGTTGCCTGGAATGTGGCCGGCGCGTTAGTCAACCCGAATGGCATAACCAAGAACTCGTAATGGCCACTGTGAGTTCTGAAAGCCGTCTTTGGCACATCTCGGGCCATCACCCGAATTTGGTGATAACCCGAACGTAAGTCAATCTTAGAGAAAATAGTCGCTCCGGCTAATTCATCGAGCATCTCTTGTATTATCGGAATTGGATATTTATCTGGTACGGTAACTTTATTCAATTCGCGATAATCCACACAAAATCTCCAGCTCCCGTCTTTCTTCTTTACTAACAAAACCGGGCTCGAAAAAGGACTCGAACTCGGTTGTATCACCCTGGCTAATAGCATGTCCGACACTAAACGTTCGATCTCATCTTTTTGAGCGTGACCGTATCGGTATGGTCTCACCGATACCGGGCCCGCCGCCACGTGTAGCTCAATCCTGTGATCAGTGGCACGCCACGGAGGTAGGTCTTTTGGTTCCCCAAACACATCATCATATCGCCCCACTATCTCCTCAACCCCAGCCCCCACAGACTCTCCCTTTATACTCTCGGTTGTACCTTCTCCGTCATCACCTTTCATAATAATAGCCCAACATTCTGACTCATGCATTTTCATTAATGATTTGAGACTAACTTGACCACGACATAAGGCCGGATCGCCCTTAAGCTGTACTTGGCCCCCCCCGTGTTGGAAAGTCACGGTCAAGTCCTGCCAATCGAGGTGGACTCCTCCTTTGAGTGTTTCGAGCCATGCTACTCCAAGAATTACATCTATTCCGCCAAGAGGAAAAACGTAACAGTCAGCTTTGACGGTGCAGGTATCAAATTGAATGGCCACGGCTCGACAAAGGCCCTCGGATTCTTGCCGTTGCCCGTCGCCCAATTGAACGCCAAATCTGCCCGTGGCTAGTGGGGTCCAACCGAGTGCCTCCACCAAGGTGTTTGACAAAAAGTTGTGGCTGGCACCGCTGTCAATGAGCACGGCCACAGCTCGCCCTCCTACATGTGCTCGTAGTCGTAAGGTGCGCGGGCTAGAGAATCCTGCTAACGTGTACAAGGGTAGGGACGCTGTCTCGGTGACCTCCCCTTCTGACGAAATAAACGGCTCTTCAATCTCCGTCTCCAAATTTTCGATCAGCTCCGTGTCTAAGGAGTCCCCGTCTTCCACCAATAATGCACGTAATTGCTTGTTCGGGCACTCGTGTAGAGGATGGTATGGCTGTTTGCAACGGAAACACAACCCTTTGGCACGCAAATCCAATAATTCTTGCTGAGTTAATCTTCGAATTGGAGTGCGTGCAGTGGATTGGCCCGAGCCGGTGGATCGAGTTGGGCCACTTCTGTCAGGTGGTCGAGCAGTAGCCCCCGGAAGTGTCGAGAAAGAGCTGGCTGCACTTGTCGTGGTTGGCTTGCTAAAATTAACCGAGCGTGTGGGTGTAGACGAGAAGGAGCGAAACTGTCTCCCACCCGTTGAAATAGTGAGATCATCTTCGATGTCGCGGGCTAATTCCATGGCCGTCTCCAAATCGACGGGGCGCAACCATCGTAATTTGCTGCGAATGTCATACACCAAACCGTGCATGAAATAACCCATGTAATGGTCGTCGCTCAAACCCGGAACTTGATTTGCCAGTTGAACGAATAAGTTCACATAATCCTCCACCGATCCCGTTTGTCGTACATCCGACAACCGCTCAAATGGACTCCCCTTGTAACGATTATCAAACTTCACCATAAATGCTTGTGAAAATTCGGTCCATCCCATATTGGGTTTACGTTGACGAATCCACGTAAACCAGTGCAAGGCTCCTCCCTCCATAGCCACCATGGCCGCCGGCACCTTCTGCTCCGGGAAGTTTGCTGGATTTCAAACTGTTGTTAACGCGAGCCAGCCAACCGAGTGGATCAGAGCCTTCAAAAGTAGGTAGTAGGATTGACGGAGGTGGCACGGAACAGCTGCCACCGTCGCTGTAGCTGGACTTTCGGCAACGTGAGGGCTCTCTGGCACGGTAGATACAGCTGGTTGTGGTGCAGCGGGTAGCGTGGCTTGAAACCACCGTTGTCAGATTGGTGATTGCAGCCGTCAATTCAGCCAATTGTTGCTTCATCAACTAACTGATCGCCCAACACTTCATTCATGGTCCCCTCCAACTGTCCATTCGCTGATCCGAGGATGAACGAGTATTCGTCATTATTCGCAGGGAAAAGCTCCGGCAGGTCGGACCAAATTGTTAACACTTATTCACAAATAACAAACACAAACTCAAGAACGAATTCTTTTGCCCAAGCTTAAAGCCGAATTTATTAAGTATTTCTTGATAATCCAAGAGAACTAATACAATGTATATATACTTGTTAGAAGCCACAACCCACTCACAAACACTCAGCACTCCCAAACCACTACTAAGCACTCATAACCCACTATTAAACACTCACAACCCACTAATAAGCACTCACAAACACTCATCACTCACAAACCACTTATTAAGCACTTACAACCCACTATTGAGCACTCACAAACCACTACACCACAAATGACTAATGAAGTAATAAATGACTAATTAATTACACCAAATCAGCTGGTGAATTTCTTCTTGCGCCTGGAGTAGACTCGAATCGGAGCTACATCATTTTGCTTCGTAACAGTTGATTTCATTCTTTTAGCGGGTTATCTCAAGCTTATTGCTTCTGAGTTGATCCGAGCTTATCCAAAATCCATATTGAATATTCATCCGTCTCTTCTTCCAGCATTTGGTGGGAAAGGGTATTATGGTATGAAGGTGCACAAAGCAGTCATTGCTTCTGGAGCAAGGTATAAACTCCTAATACCACTTGCGATCTGTTTTCCTATTTAAATAAATTTCTTAAGACATTTGCGATGGGCTAGATAGAAATCTACTCTTGTATGCACGAATTTTATTCAGGTTTCTAGGTTCCATAGGCCTTAATTCTTCAACTGTTACCAGCGTTATCCTTACCAACCAATGGTGCAGTTTGTAATTTGTTCGAGACCATGAGTCGTTTTAGGAGGTGAATAAACCCCAATAGAATATCTGGCCAAAGCTTTAAACCTTTCACTAATTATTGTTAAATATGACTTTTTCATTCATATGATTACTTTTAATTTAAGATTAACCACTTGTAGAAAATTATCTTAATTAGCCAAAACCAGCCAATCTAATTTTCTCAATAAATAAGCTGAAAAAGAATGTATGGTTGGTCAATTACTGAACTCCTTGTGACAACTACTGATTTAGCTCATTCTCACCTTATTTCCGTTCCTTCTATCGTGTTACCATTGTTTATCTAGAGCTCTAAGATACAGAATATATGTTGTTTGTTTAGCTTTTCTATAAGGATATTTCTTATTGTTATATTACTTTTGGTGTTGTTTATATAGGTATTCTGGTGCTACAATCCATTATGTTGATGAGCAGTATCACACAAGCCGCATCCTTGCTCAAAGGGTAGTGCCTGTGCTTGCTAAGGATACAGCTGAGGAGCTAGCTGCAAGGGTTCTTCTCGAGGTCTTCCACTCTCATACTAAATCATTTTATCTCATTGTTTATCTACCACGTCTAACTGTTCAAATCCAGTTTTCGAGATATAAGACACTTGAAAACTTCTTAGCAAACTGTTGGATGACAGTTTTTACGCATTTTATCATATCTCGCTTGGTGATCGCCGGTGTTTATCACATCTCGTCTCCTATCGAGTTTACCTGCCACATTGATGTGCCATTGTATTGGGTGACTGTAACACATCTGACCTTTTATATCAGATATGTTTTGTATTCAATCTTATTGCGGGAAAATTGCAATTTTGGTCCCACAACTTTGCCCATGTGTGTTTTTTGTCCCAGTATTTTTGACTTTAGCATTATACGTCCCATAACTCCAAAAAATGTGCGTTTTTTGTCCCAAAATACGATTACGTCATGTATTTGTACGGGATTGGCATGTGCGGCTCACGTGAGATCACCAAAAATGTGCGTTTTTAGTCCCATAATTCCAAAACACGTGAGCCACACATACCAATTCCGCCAAATACATGACGTAATCGTACCTTGGGACCAAAAATGCACATTTTTTGGAGTTATGGGACGTATAATGCTAAAGTCAAAAATATTGGGACTAAAAACACACATGGGCTAAGTTATGAGACCAAAATTGCATTTTTCCCATCTTATTGCTTTGCCATTGTGGGGGCGACTGACTGGCTATTGCTGCCGGTGACTGGTGTATTTGTGATTTGTCCCTGGCTCCATTTTGATTAACATTATGGAATAGCAAATTAAATTCAGACTTTAGCTTATATTTGAAAATTTTCCATCTTTTTCATATCTTTGGATTTTTTTTTTATTTCAATCACCCCATATACGACGCCTAATTTGTTAAATAACGGATGACAAAAATTCATTATTTAATACGTACAAGTATATTACGATTTTTTTTTAAAAAAAATTATTGTGAAAAATTCAGCTAAAAAATATGAAAACAAGAAACAAACAAATTTGTATGTGTATGGATAATGTATGAATTAAAATGAATTATTCGGAAGTAAAAATACGACTTATTTTGTATTATTTTATAATGTATAATGCTTTTATACTCTGATTTAAATCATGAAAAAAATATGTGTATGAGAGTCACCTGTTGATAACTAATAGTTTCATATATTATTAGAGTATGTATCTTTTAATTGTATAATACCTAATTGGTAATTTAAATATAATTTTAAATTTAAAAAAAGAATATATTTTGCCAAATATAGACTATTATTTGTCAATTGTAATATGAGATATGTAAAACATGTTTACTAAACGGTTCAACTTAAAAGTACGAGTACTATTTATTATCTTCTGAATGCATATCGAAAATAGAAGTATTTTTTTATTATACTTACAAACATATATTATATAAGTGTAATACGAGTTTTAATGAACAAAGACACAACATCAATTTCTGCAACAAAATTATGGTAAAAGAATAAAATGGGCTGTGGCGGTGGGTCAGCAAACTTACATACGGACCAAGCTAAATATAAAGAACCCAATTTGTGAAAGAAAGGAAAGGAGTAAACCAACTAGGCCTAATTGTACAGAATTGGCTGGGCCTATTTGAAGGCTGCGATCACTGATTAGGGTTTCCCACATTTTTTCACTTCTCATTTCGTCATTCCATTTCTCTCCAATATTCATTCACAAGAACTGCTCTATGATTTCATTATGGTTATCTAATTCTTTTTTTATTAGTATTCTTTTATTTTTTGAAAAATATGTTTTGAAAAAAATTAAAGGGTGCAAGTACTCCAAGGGAGGGTGAATGAAGTACCCTTTAATCTTGAATAGCCATATTAAATGAAGAAGTTTTCTGGCCGGTTGTTGCTTACCGAATTTTCTTACAACTTTTTCATTTACTCTTTTCATTTTTGGAGGAATTTGTTTGGGGGTGTAGTACAAGAGGAGGTAGGGGAGAATGAACGGCAGGAGATTAAGCCCTTTTAAGAGGACCTTCTCTCATATCAATCTTCCGTTGCATCTGCGGTTTTCAGGATTATACTGTTTTGAATTTACGGCAGTATATATTCCTCAATTAGTGCTCACAGTGACTAACGCACAGTCCATTGAAATATATATATATATATATATATTTTCCAACTTCCGTAACGCAACCAAAAATTGATATTTCAGCACATTTTCTTGATAAAAATAATAATTATCAATAATAAAATGAGCATTATATAATTATATAAAAGGGGTTTAAAGGATACTATAGTATAGGTCATTGATAAAACAAGTCATTTAAAGCATGTAAATGATAATGGCATAAGCAATTCTATTTACACTGATTTTGAAAACACCATAGAAAAATGTCAAAAACAATTCAATTATTTTTTCCCCAGACTTCTTTAACTTTTCACGTTTAGCAATAGTAAGGTTAGTACGGGTGAGATATAATAAGTATTTGTGAAATTAATAAGATGTTTGATTTTAAATGTGTGGATAAAATAAATGTTACAATGTAAGTAATAATAATTATGTAATTGAAATGATGATCAAATTAAAAAAGATCGTAATTTATCCAAATGATTCAAATACAAAACATTGTATACATGTTTTAACGAACCTCAGCCAAACACCGTATCAGTTGTAATTACATTAGCTTAGGTCATGGAGCAACATTGGGCTATTAGGTTGGTAGAGTGATAAGTGTTCATTGTTCCGGGCCTAGTAAAGATAGGCCCACGAAGAAGATTCTTATGTCCAGCTTCGAGCTTTGGCCCATGCAGCGTATGAAAGCATGGAAGAACAATATTTATGACCAGAAATTATCTTCATAATATGTGCATATGATTTAGGTTGTGTTTTGAAGTTAAACTTTAAATTTATCAGTAAATTTATTTAGCTTATTTAGACAAATTTAAATTGGACTTCCAAGTCCATAATTGAAAGTCGTATGCATCGAAATTTCAAGGGATATACTAGTTATTAAAAAAAAAAAGGAGAGAGATATACTAGTTAAAAAATTATTGGCATTTCGTATTAGAAATAATTTATCTGGTAGCATTTGCAAATTCAAATTTTGTGGTTCTAACTCTCTAATGTTAAGTGGTAATGTCAAAGTTGGTAAGGTACGCTTAAAATTGATCGTACCTTTTTAATTAAATCATAGAAATTTTAAACATATTTATGCTTTTAATCATTAGTGTTTCAGACATTTCTTGCAAACACTATCTTGTTTTCTCAATTCTAATTATTCTCCATTAATGTTTATTTCTTTATGAGCAATTGTGTTTGCAAACATTAGTTATATGCATGGTGTTTGGGGTTTCTTAGGGTCCCAAAGCGAGATTTCACTTTCGATTCAATTTTGTAGAATATATGTTAAAATTTTGATCGAAACCCCAATTTTCCCTAAACTCTTATTGAAACCCGAAATTTTAAAATAAGATTAAATAATTTTGCAGAATATCCACCAAAACCCGAAATTTTCATCGGACTGTGAAATTTCCCCAAATTGAAGATAATATTAAATTATTTATATTTGATTTAAATATTAATTTTTAATTATAAAATGTAAAATTTAATTTTAGATTTTTTTTTCTTTCTTTGAGACCGGCATTATCAAGTATGAAAAATTGATGTGAGAGGGAATATAACGATTTTGATTCTAAAAATTTCATATGATTTTGAATAATATATTTTATATAAATTGTATGTGTTTGGAGGTTTTAAAGATATTTATTCATTATTTACTTCCAAATCCTATTTATTTTAAATTTTTGCCAAAGATTTTACTCATACTAATTAACAAATCTTACTTTATATACATTATACGCGCAATATTATTAATGTAAAAAATGCATAATAATGTAAATTAAAAATATCCAAAATTTCGTTTAAAATTTTCAATTACTTCTATTAATTTTATGATTTCTCAATAATCGAAATCGAAATTATGGATATCCTCGAAATTTTCTTAGTTTTAATACCCCAAAATCTACAACGATATCGATATTTAATACCTTGCTTATATGTTGAAAAAAATAAATTTGCACATTAACATGTGAATTGAAGAGACTGATTTGTCTAACACAAGTCGAATTGATACTTGGCCTTTGTAATTATAAAATGATGAGATATTCTAGCTCGAATTTTATTTGATAGATCCTAATCTTAATTCACGTGTCTTATAACTAATTAAGTGACGTGTCTTATAATTAATTATGTGACAAAACTTACTCACCCTCCGGCCCGACTAGTTTTGAGTATTGAAGAATAGGAAAAATCCATGATTTTTGGAAGAAGAACTTGAAAAATTTGTGCTCAAATGAGCAAAACCACAAAAATTAGTCTTAAGAAGACCAAATTGGTCAAATTTGACCCATTTGACCATGCATTTCCCTCCAAATCAGCCCCAAACGATACATCTTCCCCCCAAAACCAAAAGATAACTGACCTGCCATGCACATGTCAAAATTCGTCAAGTGACTAACGATGGTACCCAAAGTGAGGAAAAAAAACTTATTTGGTACCAAAAGTGAGACAAGTAAAAAGTGTGGTACCAATTTGCGAACTAGCCTTATCCTAAGGTACCAAAATTACGATTTTTTCGCATTTTAATCTATAAAAAGTTGCATTGTCCCAGAACCTTACTAAGAAGCTTCTTATAACATTATGGAGACAGTAATTTCTTATGGCTGGTGATAATGCAGACCAATTCTCCGAAATTAACAAAATTGAAATTTCAAACATCACATCTATAACAATTTGAATTAATAAGAATATTATTTCTTTCATCATTTTAAGAAGCAATATAACATACTAATTTCTAATTAAAGCCTCCAAGGTTTAATTTAATCTGAGAGCTCCCACTTTAATTTCTATCTTATAATTGTTGGAAATCTAGATAAAATAAAGTGTGTTTTAGACACATTTTATGTGGAAATTCGAAAATGCTAAGTCAATTGGAAGTAGTAGAATATTATGACATATTATGAAATTACGTTTTGAGTAGATATCGATAACATTTTGAATTTCTCAATTCCGATTTCGGATGAATGAGAAATCAATGGTTAAAGTTTGGCATTTGAATTGTGGAAATGTGAATATCCCACATAGGTTCAACAACTTAATAAGTAAGCTTATAGATTGGAAGGTTGAAAATAAGGTTTGGGCCTTGAGTCATCTACTTTGGGCCTTTGTGTGAATGGGGGAAGAGTTATGCAATTGGGCTTAGGCACAATTTCTTAGCTCTTCACTCGGGTGGACCGGACCGGGCACGGGCCATGGACTTGGTCTTTGGCTTGGGTCGCGGGTCATGGATCGGTCCACCTGTATTTATCTTTTTGGATAAAAGTTTATTAAATTAATTATTTAATAATTAATTTAATTAATATTTTCACATTAAGTTTGAACCGTTAGATTTCAATTTAATCAAACAGCTTCAATGGTGAATCACAACCTTTCGATCGATGGCCACGATCGAGCGGGTGTAATACACCAGTAGTCCACGTATGGACCAGTTGACCGAAACAGTGCCTGCTTGGACTGAAAAGGCGCCTTTTCACCTTGCTAGGGTTGTTTTGTAAAGTACGAAAAGACGCAACTTTTCGGCCCCCAACCTTTGGAAGTCTATAAATAGGACCTTCCTATTTTCGGATTTCACACACCAAAGTATTAACTTTATATCTCTTTCTCTCTTTTAAGTACTAATTCGAGTACATAAAAGAATTCTTCATTCATAAATCGAGAGTTCTAGCAGAAGCTTGTTCGCTAGGCTTAGAAATTTGGAGTGGTCCTATTTCTAAGATGATAGTCGTTGTATCTTGGGACACAAACGCCGTATCCCGTCACCACCAAGAGCGGGCCGTTATTGTGTTAAGGAAATCGGGTAAGCCATGCCTCGACTATACCAATTTCCATAACAAGTGCTACTACATTTTTAAACAATAATAACATAGGACATCTAAAACCAAATAATCGAGAATATATATCAAATTCCTAAAACCCTGATTCCGCAAGAAAAATAATTATTTATGTACTCTAAACTTCTATTAATTCCAATACGGCATCTGGAGATCACATTTTGCATGAGATGAACAGCTGGACTTGGTAATTGATATGTTCTTCATACTCACAATTGCATATCTGTTTACACCATAAAATAATTTAGGCTTTAAAATTATTAAGTCCAAAATATTACAATATTAAGTAAAGGAAAAATGGGTTAGCGAATAAATAAGACAGACCCATTGAATTCGAAAAGCTGCAAAAATATGGGTTGAATAAATAAAAGTCTAAGAAATAAATCTGAAGAATAAAGTTAAGTCCAAAAAACCAATAATCTACTTGAGAGAAAGAAGCGCCAAATTGAAAGATTTGAAAGAGCAGTTGAGGACGGTTGGAGGCAGTTCCCGAAGAAAAGGAACGTGGGTTCCTCAAGGGTCAAGATATATACGGCCAAGAGGGACAGAGAAAAGGAGATCGCAAGATCATCAAACTTCTTTCTCTTAGCGTAAATTAGGAGTAGTTCATAACATAAAGTAGGAGTAGCAGTAGAATAGATGTAATGGTTTCTTATCGAAAACCACTTAGATGCGGCTGCGAAGCATGTATCCATAATTATCTGTAATCATCACGATTGAAAACTTTCATGGAGGTGTAAATTATCGTTTATTCAGATTTAAGTATCGAATAGATAGTTTATGCACTGGACTTGAGTTTTCAATTTACCCTTTTGAATTCGAACATATTCAAGTATGGAAAAAAGAAAGGTTCTCACGTAGGTACAAAGTTGTCTTGCGTCAGATTTAAATATCAGAGAGATAGTTTTTACCTGTACTTGAATTTTTCTTTTATTGTGTTACTGTGTCATTCGAAAACGGAAATTAACATCCCAAATAATACATTCGATCGAAAGATTCTCATGTAGGTACAAAGTTATCTTGCGTCAGATTTAAGTATCAGAGAGATAGTTTTTACCTGGACTTGAATCTTTCCTTCACTGTATTATTGTTTCATTCGAAAACGATAATTATTTTCATCAATTGCGGTCCACTCGAAAAAGATGAAGAGAAGTTCGAATACATTTAATTAGCGTTGAATTTAAGACTTGAACCACCAAATAGAGAATCGAATGCAGGGGTTGAAAGATAATCTCAAATTATAGATTATCACGGGGCTTGGAACGACAACTCGAAATTCTTCCCTAATCGAGTTTGTTTTTATTTTCGAAACAATATCCGAATAGCCTTCACAAAAATTCTTGTCCCAAACCGATCAAATAATCATTTTAAGCTTCTACTAATTGTCGCCAAAATATGGCACGAAAAAGAGTTTACGGTAGCATTTTTTTTTCATTGAAAGCCGCAGCCAAATTACCAATTCTGCTCCCAGCTTTGGCGGCAAAATCCTCTCTGCAATAAAACGAAACCATGGGCACCGGGGCAAAACCCACGAATTTATTTCTGATCAAATCCCGGTCACCCACATTCCAGCTCAATTGGAATTAAATAAAAAAAAAACAAAAAAGATTTTTGTTATCCCCTTCTCTTAGAATCAGTGGCGGATCTAGGATTGAAGTTCAGTGGGGGCACTAGCGATAGAACGAGGAATTTTACCGAGAGGGCGAAGACGAAAGAATTAAGGGGGGTGCGGGGGGCTTGCCCCCCACGGTACGGTACACTATATTTATGGGGAGAAATATAATACGGAACTAGGTTCAATTACAACTTTTGACATAGTTTATACTCTTATATCTCTTTCGTTATAGCCAGGATTTTGGATTTTAGGGAGAACGAACTCAAAATAAAAGGAGAAAACGTGATATTTTTCGATCTTTAGGGGGGGCAAAATTCATATATAAAAAATTTATAAGGTAAAAAAATGATTTTTCAAAATTTAGGGGGGGAGTGAGATGGAAATTGGAATTGAGGGGGGCATTTAAAAATTTGAGTGGGGGCATTATGTAATTCATAAATTAAAATAAAAAAAATGTATATATTAAAAAAAAAATTGAGTGGGGGGCACTGCCCCCCCCCCCCCTACATAGATCCGCCCCTGCTTTGCTTAGAATTAAATAAAATAAAATAAAAAGATTTGAGATTCTTTATCATGTAAAACTTATATCTTAGGGTAATGACATTTATGGTCCCTAGGCTTTGTTTGTTTACAACGGACTGAATTCAAAATTGAGAATTAGATTAACATAAATTAAATATTTATGTTTGGTACAAGATTTTGATTTTAAGGAAAGTAACCATGTTCTCCAAAAGTGGGAAGCCTCCAATTTAAAACTAGGCATCAAAACCCTAATTTAGACGAGGTTTTGTGATTACTTTCATAAGGTTACATAATGATCTTAACTGAATCTTTAATATGATTCTTGCCCACGTCTTTTTCTTTCTATTACTTTTTCTGTCTCTCCCAACACCATTATCGTTTTTCATCACTCCCCCAAGATTAAGGTTTCTCATCTCCCACCATGTCTTTTTCTTAATTTTTCTCTCTCCACCATTATCATTGTCTATCACTCCTCCAAAATTAGGGTTTCTCATCTTCCCTAGGTAGAAAATCTCATCTTTTCCTTTCTTCTTTGGCATAATCATTGAATTTCTTGTTATTCTTCCCTTGACATAGTTATTCACACAATCTACAAATTGTTTATAATATTGAATAAGTAGTGGGGGTGGCTATGGGAAGTTGTTGCTTTGTAGGAGTTTAAATAATCAAATATTTTATCTTTTTTTTTTTAACTCAGGGAGGGGAGGGGGATACCCTAGTACTAACCCGACAGATCCGGGATTGTAGTCGTAACACGGGGCCACGTGGTGCCCTTGCTATCTAACTCGAAGCACACGCAGGTTTCATCATCCGAATTCTGCAGCACATGAAGGTCCGATTGTAAACCCATTCTTGCTAAATGGTCAGTTGTTCTATTCGCCTCGCGGTAGATATGGGTGATCGTTACCTCCCATTGTCGGTTGATCATCGCTCGAATATCTTGAATAATCTCGAAATACTTGTGATTGAAGGTAGCCGTCTTAATATCGTTGATTGCTCCCAGCAATCCGATTCCAAGTAGATGTTAGGATAGCTAAGATTCCACGCCTCATGCAAACCTTTGTAGATGACACAAAGCTCCGCATGTAAAATGTTTTCTGCATGAGTCTTCCCACTAAAACCAAGTAGCTAGGTCCCCTGGCTGTTACGCAGAAGCCCTCCAATGCTTGACGATAATGAGTGCCAAGTCCATCTCGAGTGAAGACCGCGTCAACATTGAGCTTGATAACATTTGGGTTCGGTTTAGTCCAACCCACTAGAAGCGTGTCCTCGTTGGCATCCGGGTTCAGCTTGACAAGCTTTTGAGATTCCTCAATGCGACCTTTCAGATTGGTGAAATCCACGGTAGGATTTGGAATATCAGCGTTGTGGAGTGACTCATTGCGAACCTGCCATAGACAAGAAATCATTTCAGCGAAAGAGTTACCCCAACTATCACACCAATCATACCTGTTTGCTTTCACGTTGAGATTTCAATCGACCTATTCTTTACTATCCAAAGAGAAAAAGAGCGAATGATATCGAGGAGCGACGAGGGAAGTCTAGATGTTTTTGGCCCATGCACAGTCCCGGATTGCATGAGTATTAGTATCCTCGGGGAAGGCATAGATCTTACAGCA
The DNA here is from genome assembly GCA_019426215.1 of Buddleja alternifolia. Lineage (NCBI taxonomy): Eukaryota > Viridiplantae > Streptophyta > Magnoliopsida > Lamiales > Scrophulariaceae > Buddleja > Buddleja alternifolia. The sequence continues at coordinate 20,093,570 of CM033407.1, read as the reverse complement.
AGCTTTCGTTGAGATATGCCGCGCCCATAGATGTGAGTTGGTTAACAGCTTGTCGTGCCGGAGAAGCCATAGGAGAAATTTTCTTCTATACGTGCCTCTAAGCTTCCAAATTTTCCACCATTGTTTCGCCTCCTCCGGGCAGTGTTCTGACTCCACAAGAGCATCATAAGCGCTGGCGCAAGAATATATCCCATTGTTAGTATGCTTCCAAGTCAAGGAATCGACTACTTCCGAAGAGGGGTCAAGGGATATTCTAGCAAGCTCTTGTTTAAGATCGTCCGCCATTGACGGGAGGATGTCCCATCTCCATCCCTTATCATTGTTCCAGTAGTGAGCCACTGAATTAGCCAGCATGGTCTCTTCAAGAGGCATGCCCAACCTGCGCAAGATAGTTGAGTCCCCCATCCAAGTATCCGTACAAAACTTAATTGAAGTCCCATTTCCAAGTTTCCATTTCAGCCCCTGTTTAAGGATACTTAGCCAGGTGTGCGAAGTGTTTTTATGTGCCCGGGTATTTCCGTGAAGAATATATTTGTGTCTCACGATTTGAACCCAAAGTTTAGAGGGCTCTTTGAATATTTGCCACCCTAATTTACCCAGATAAGTCAGATTGACATCTCAAGTCCGACGTAGCGCCAGGCCCCCGTTATCTTTTTTACTACACAGCGTATCCCAGGGTAATAAGTGCACTTTACGTCTCTAAGGAGAGCCACCCCAAAGGAATTGTCTATTTGCACGGTCAATCTCATCGCAAATCCCCACGGGAATTCGAGAAGTTTGCATATAATAGGAAGGAATAGTAGAGGTAACAGCTTTCACTAAAGTCGTTCGACCCGCGAGAGCTAGGTGATTTCTTTTCCATCCCGAAAGACCCCTAGTCACTTTGTCCACCAAGAATCTATAATGCTTTTTCAAAGACCGGGAAAGCTGGAGAGGTGATCCAAGATACTTTCCTAAGTCATATGTGATAGTGAGATTGGCTCGGTAAGCCACACAACGAGCAATCCACTCAGGGGTATTCTTAGAGAAGAATATGCTCGATTTGTGTTGGTTAATCTTTTGCTTCAACATACTGCAGAATTGAGCAAGCGTATGGCTAATGATGTTAGTTTGGTGAATATCCGCTTCTCCAAAAATAAGCAAATCATCTGTGAACATCAAGTGTGAAAGTCTAAGGCCGTGTCTCGAGGTTGGGACCGTATGCCAATTTTTTTCTGCCACTGCATTGCTAATGAGTGACCCTAATTTCTCCATGCAAAAAACGAATAAGTATGGAGATAGGGGATCCCCTTGTTTTAGACCCCTCTTTGGACTGAACCATTCAGTTTGCTCTCCATTCCACAAAAGGGAGAGTTTAACTAAACTTGTGCAATCCATAATTAGTCGGGTCCAATTCTCGGGGAATCCCATCTCCTTGAGAACATTTTCTAAAAAAGACCAATTAATTCGGTCATATGCTTTCTCAAAATCAAATTTCGAAATGAAGTAGCCTTTGGTCCATTTGATGATCCCCAAACTATGGATAGCTTCTTGGGTGACAATGATGTTATCCACCGTTTGTCGCTCTTTAATGAAGCTACTTTGAGTTTGGGGTATCAAAGAATCCATGATCGGGCGTAAGTGATTAGCCATTGTTTTAGTCACGATTTTGAGAATTACGTTGCACAAGCTAATAGGTCTAAATTTAGAAAGTGTTGAAGCATTTTTATCTTTCGAAATGAGAATGATAAGCGATTCATTGATACTTGGGGGGATACTACCTGTTTGGATGGCCGTGTGAACTAACTCGGTAACCGAATCACCGACTGAGTCCCAACACTTCTGAAAGAACATAGGTTGAAGACCGTCGGGCCCCGGCGATTTAAAAGGGTGCATATTCCAAACCGCTTTTTTGACTTCCTCTTTCGTGATTGAGATATTCAGGAGGTTAACATGGTTGCTTGAGAGCTTTAAATAGTTAGTCGTAGTCTGATATGGCAAAATCTCGGCCCCCTGGCCATAGAGTTCTTTGTAAAACGTAGTAGCCATATTCTAAAGCTCTCGGGGATCCGTGATCCAAATGCCTCGCTCGAATTGGAGGGCATTAATACGGGACCGACTTTTCTTAGCCGTGACTGAGGTGTGGACGAAACGGGTATTCATATCTCCTGCTTTAAGCCACCGAATTCTTGATTTTTGTTTCCATATTAACTCCTCCTGATGAAGAGTTGTTTGATATTGAATTGAAAGTTTGTGTTCCAAATTCTAAAGAGAACGTCTAAACTGAGTAGCTTGCGCGCGCTGGATGCCATTTGTACGGGCTAGAAGTTTTTTTTTTCTACGAAAGACGTTACCAAAGGACTCTCTATTCCATTTTCGCATGGCAGCCGAGACTTGTCTAATACGGTCATGGACGTTCAAATTTGGGTCCGAGTTCTAATGTTGTGCGATCAGGTCCTTAAAGTCGGGCTTAGTAAACCATGCGAAAGGGTTTAGAGATGGTTCTTGTGTCAAGATGACTCTCGGTGGTGAGCATAATTGGTGAGTGGTCCGAGCCAATATGGGGAAGGTGAGTCATGGTGGCCATGTGATGGTCAGTAATCTAATCAGAGTTGCAAAGGATCCTATCCAGACGCTCTTGTAAAGAGGACTGGCCTCCTTTTGCCCAGGTGAACCGGGATCCCGAGAAGGCCATATCAATAAGCTCACAATTATTAATGCATCTGACAAAGGATCGTCCCAGGTTGTGGTCAAACGGAGCTCCTTCCGATTTCTCACTCTCCTTTGTAATAACATTCATATCTCCGCCAAGAAGCCACGGACCATGGATTTTACTCGACAAGTGAGTGATGTATTGCCACAAATGATCCCGAGTTTTTGGATTTGGACTAGTATAGATTCCCGAGATGACCCAGGTCGGTTTATTCGGAGAGTGGACAATGGCGTTGATGCATTGATTATTAGCAGCAATAAATTCGAGCCTGACGTCACTAGAATTCCAGAAAATCCAAATTCCACCAGAGAAGCCCCGCAGGTCCACTACCTCAACTTTATCAAAGTGACTATGATTGAGAATAGTATTAGCTCGATCACGAGGAGTTCGGGTTTCCATAAGAATAAGAATACTCGGGTTGTGAGTCCTAAGAAGGTTCTGAAGAATGTTCAAGAAAGTCAGGCTACCAGCTCCCCAGCAATTCCAAAATATACATATCATTAAAAACATAAAATGGGAAGAATAGCTTGGAACGACAAAATCGTACCTTGGGGGGTCAATGACCCCCAATTTCATTAAGATCGGCGGTCAAAGCCACGGTTGTAGTTTCGTCCGCGTCACTGTTGAGCTCTTCCAAGACGTCATCGAAATGATCTTCGTAATTGTAATTTACGCCAGGGCTTTCCTCCGGGGTGCCTTTTAAGTCCCCTGGATCACAATTGGTGATCTGCATGTCTGAGGTCATACTAGTGGAAGGGGAATTTGTGTCGGTTCGAGATGTATGGTTTTGGCCAAAAACCAAATTTGGGTGTAGTGGGTCTTTGTGAGGGGTGAACTGGGCTTCCTCCGAGTAGTGGCTTTGATGGGATTTTGGCCTTTTTTCATTGGTTTAGTCAATCTTGTGGTATTTGGGGCGAGTTTGGATTTTACAAGTCGATTGCCGCGGGCCGGTCCACTATCCTCAGATGGGTTTGGCTTGATAGTATTTTCCACAATATTAAAACAATCACCAAACAAGAGTTGGGGTAAGCTGCTGCGATCCACTTGGAGCATCTTCGCTAGGCTCGACAATTCTGAGATGTTGGCTGGAGTTAAGTGTTCTTGGGCCAATATGGATGGGCCAACTTCATTAACATTTTTCGAATGTTCCCCACTGCTTCCAAAAGGGCTTTAATTATCGTTTTCTTCTTCTTCCAGCCCACTTAGGATATCAAAGCGGGACCCGCCTTTATGGTTTCCTTTTCCAGCTGTTCCAACTTGGCCTTTTCCTTTATCAAACTTCTGGGCTAATTTCGTACCCTCCACAGTTGGCATATGACCGTTGATCCCTTCTTTATTTTTCACCACGTATTTTGTGGTATTTCCATGTTTAGCCGGTTTCCGCTGCCTATTCTCATTCCCTTGATTCTTCTGTATATTTTCCTTTCCAAAATTTTGGTTGTTTCCTTCTTTAGCTGCCTTACCATAATCAGTTGATCCCATGCGGGTTGGTTTTTGGGCTCGGGTAGGAGCTAACATCCAAGGGCCGTATCTGTCGGGCTAGGGATTTGGTATTTTAGCTATGTTCGCCATGTTCGCCGGTTCTAATGATGTGTTACCATCGTCGGATTGTTGATTAGCTAGATCGGGGTGGCTGTTCGTCCCACACGTTTCTTTGCGATGACCGTAAGATCCACAAGCGAAGTAGATTAAGTGGAGGCCTTCATACTCAATTATCTGAGATTGCTCGTTGAGGAACATGTATGGCACTAGGGTTTTGTTTAAATCCAATTCTACACATACGCGAGCAAAGCGTCTCCTGATGGATTCCGATGTATGTTTGTCAACTTTGATAACTTTCCCTACAACACTACCCATTCCTACAAGAACATCATAGTTGAAGCATTCTAACGGTATGTCCGGGAATCGTATCCAAGTGAGTATGGTATTGATGGTGGCTTTCGAGGCCCTAAATTCGGGACACCATTTTTGAATTGTGAGATAGTGTCCTAAAATGATCCACGAGCCTTCTCCAAGTACTCGATCATAGTCCTCTTTTGTATAGAAGTAGACCATGTAGTCTCCATAGCCGAGATCAACCGGAGCGATATCATAGTTGAGTTGCCATAGGGTTTTAATCTTATTGCGAAGAGTGGTGTATCCTATATTTCGCCCAACGACTTTGATTATCAGTGCACATCGGTAGGGTTTGCAAAGGGTGCGCATCTATTCATTAGATATAGTATATCGAGGGATAGCATTCTTAGTGTCTCCAAAGGTTTTAGGATCAACCTTAAACTCTCCATTGCTACTAGTCCAATTATCAAGCTCATCATCTTCATCTTCCCTGGTGTAGAATTTTCGTTGAGCAGCTTGTGTATTCCATGTATGTTGGAGATTACCAGGTTGCCAGATTCTGAATTTTTGGGGAATAGGGTTTGCATCTACTCCCTCCGTATCCATGCTCATATGGTTTGTGTTGTCGGGTAGTTGATTGCTGGAGGGGTCATCATGAAGCCCTCGCTTGAACTTCTTTATAGATCTTTCTTCTACCACCGTTAGGGGTGGCGGCTGGCCGGAGTTTTCATCCATTGAGGCGGACCAAATTTTTTATCTCTGTTGTTTATATACATGTATATTTATTAGGAGCACTTTACTCCTTTGTTGACCGACCCGATGCGAATAGGATTGCTCTGACCCAATGTGGTTAAAGAATACCTATGGTTTAGACCAAATAAAAAATATGGAGTTCTATTTTGCAGCGGGATAAATTTGGGCCGCCTCCGCCTGCTAAGCCATCTCCTAAATCCTGTTGAACCCTGTCCTGCATTTGTACAACCCCCACCGTAGCCCCCATCCACCCTCTACTGCCACCTATTTGAATAAGGTTTCCTTTGTGTTCTTTGTTGGATTGTTGCTTTGCTACATTGGTTTCTAGATGCCACAAGTAATAGCCACAAATGAATCACAGTGATATTTTCTTGGTGATGTCTCCGTCTAGTGTTCAGGAATAACTGTAGTATTACTGCTTAGCTTTTTGTAATTCTGTTTCAATGTCATTTGTACCACTTGCAAACTTCCATTTGGAACAGTTTACGTAATTTATTAATGTTCAAGCTTCTTTGTATTGTAATATTTGTGGGTTATGACTTGTTGGTTTCACTGTTGCGATTTGGGTGATGTTATGCCTGCTTTGTATTGGAATATTTGTGAGTTATGATCTAAACTTTTTGCTTTGCTGTTGAGATGTGAGTAATTTTATGTGTGATAGAGCTATTAAATCATAATCATAATCATGATCATGAATAGGTGATGAAAACCACTTGGTTTAACACAAAACTTAAGTTCCCCAAGGGTGATTGAAGGAATGAAACCCAAGACTGTGGATAGTTATAGTAGTGTGTAAGAAGATGAGGGTTTCATTATGCATGCAGTGCAGTGCTAACCTCGTACGATTGTTAGTATGCATTTTATGCATATTTTTCATATAATTCCTTTATTCTTTTATTGGTATTTGAGTTTAAATAATAGATATTTATTATGATTTTCTATTTTGATAGGTGAAAGTTCGTAGAAGAAGAAAATGAAGAAAAAGATGGAGAAAGAGAAGAAGACATGTTTAAAAGTGTGAAGTAGGAAGAGAGAATCATATTTTGTAGGAGTCTTCCTATTTTTTAAGAGCTTTCCTATTTCTTTTAGGAGTCTTATTAGTATTTTATTTTAGTAAGTAATTAATTTCCTTATTCCATTAGAATTAGAGTTTTATTTAGTTAGGAGTCTTTTGGCTAGGCATATATAATTAGATTTGCTGGAATTTTATTATCTCTTTTACACATTCATAATACATGTTTTTTACAAGAGGAGAAGAGAAAAATTCTGCTTTTTTCTTTCTTTCAAGATGTATTGCTAAAGATTTTATTTCTAGCCAAGGATTATTAAAGTTTTTGATTCTACAAAAGTTGTGAGATCTAATTTATGTTTATTCCTTCTTTGTTCTTGAGTATTTGCATATTTTCTGTGTTTGTTGAAATTATTATTTTGATTAGTTGAATAATAAGGGCCCGTTATTTGATTGTCGGAATAGTATATAGCCATTTAGAATCCCGAATCCATAATTGTTTGGTCAATTCTAATATTTGTGGCAGTTAACAATATTGATTATGGACAAGTTTTCAATTGTTGTTATGGGAATATGTGATCTAATCTAAATGAACCGAGCTTGCGAGTTTGTTGGTTAGAATTGGTGTTTCTCTATTTTTTAATGCTATTGTTAAATTAAATCCTAGGAGCTAATTTAGGGTTGTTTAATCAATAAGAGAAGTAATCGAAGAACTTGTTTTGGTTATCGATAAATTAAGGAGAAACTAGGTTGTTAGAGCTTGTTAATAACTATAGCCAATTTATTCATGAACATTGAAGTATCTTTGCATCAAGGATCAACTCTTGGAATCAAAACGGAGATAACTCCTTAGGCTAGAATCTCACCATAAATTGATTTCTTCTACTTGTTTAATTTTGCATCTCTTGATTTTAATAATTTTTGTTATTTATTTTAATTTTAGTTTAATAGATTATTAAAAATCCCCCCCCCTTTATTTTATTAGTTTCTTGAGAATTAAGTCTGAACCAATCCCTGTGGATTCGACCCTGCTCACCACTATCTGCAAATTTAGGAGTAGGAATTATTTTTGTTTGGATTCGACACCATCAAATTTTGGCTCCGTTGCCGGGGATTGGTGTTTTTAGATTTATTTCTCATTATATAGTTAATTTTTGTTGCCTGTTCTGTTTTATGCCTGGATCTTTTCGTGCAGGTGAACTTCAATACGATCCTGAAATTGAAAAAATAGCTCGCCGACTACCAAAAGAAGCCAAGCAACATGCTCAAGGAGTCCCATCTACTTCATCTCCCGAATCGAACTTAACTTTGGAATTGAGTGACACGTCCGGTGATTCAGAAGAACTCGAAGTCATGGCCAACGCCAACGAGAGAACTTTAAGGGAGTTAGCCATGCCAAACATAAACAAACAACCTCTTTGCATTCAATATCCCACCCTTGAGGTAGATTTTGAATTAAAATCTGGTCTTATTCACTTACTTCCTACTTTTCGTGGTCTTGCAGGAGAAGACCCCCACAAACACTTGAAAGAATTCCATGTGGTCTGTTCAACGATGAAACCAAGGAATGTCACTGAAGACCAAATCAAACTGAGGGCTTTTCCGTTTTCACTAGCTGACAGAGCTAAGGATTGACTCTATTATCTACCCTCTGGTTCAATCCAGACATGGACCAAAATGAAGAAACAATTCTTGGAGAAATTCTTCCCTGCCTCACGAGTTGCCAACATAAGGAAAGAGATATGCGGGATTAGGCAAATCAGTGGAGAATCATTGTATGAGTACTGGGAGCGGTTTAAACAACTAGTAGCCAGCTGCCCACAACACCAAATTCCTGAACAACTCCTAATCCAGTATTTTTATGAAGGTATATCAACCATGGAGAGGAATATGATAGATGCTGCGAGTGGAGGAGCACTGGTACACAAAACTCCCACGGAAGCAAGAAATCTGATCTCCAACATGGCTGTCAACACTCAACAATTTGGCACTCGACAAGATACTGCACTGAAAGGGGTGAATGAGGTGAATTTCGCATCAATGAATCAACGTCTGGATGATTTGACTTCCCTAGTGCAAAAATTGGTAGTAGGCCATACACAGCAAGTGAAGGCATGTGGTATCTGCTTCAATCCTAATCATACTACCGAGGTATGTCCTACACTTCAAGAGAATCCACACGAACAAGCCAATGCTGTTGGATTTTCGGGGGCTCCACAGAGAAACTATGATCCCTTCTCCAATACCTACAATGCTGGGTGGAGGGATCATCCTAATTTGAGTTATGGTCCACGGTCTAATGTATTCCAACAATCATATCAATCCAGACAACAAGCACAACCACCTCAGCCATCCTCCAACCCACAAGGCATGTCTCTTGAAGAAATTGTTAAACAATTAGCCAATAACACACAACAATTTCAAAAAGAGACGAGGACTAGTATACAACATCTGGAGAGTCAAATGAGTCAGTTAGCCACAACTGTGAATGAGTTGGTTTCCCAAAGCTCGAGTAAACTACCATCTCAGCCCGTAGTGAATCTAAAGCAGAATGTTAGTGCAGTCACTTTGAGAAGTGAAAAGGGGTTACAAGAGTTCAAGAAAATTGTAATACCTCCACCATTTCCTAGTAGGTTTGCTAACTCTAAACGTAAGGTAGAAAAAGAGTTGGAGAAGAAATCCGTGGAACCTCAACTCATCAAACCGACTGAGACACGAGCCGAGCAGGTCGAGCTAATTGAGGTATCTCCCCCGTTTCCTGGTGAGCTTGTGAAATCTGTGAAGGAAGAGCAAGAAAAGAAAATTCTAGTGAGTCCCCGAAAAAAAGAGGTAAATGTATCTGCAGACCTTCCAAAGAAATTACCTCCAAAATGCGAGGACCCAGGTATGTTTACTATTCCTTGTAAGATAGGTGATGTGCGAATTGAGAAAGCTATGTTAGATCTAGGAGCTTCTATTAATATCATGTCTCGTTCTTTCTATGAATCTTTGAATGTGGGAAAATTGAAAGGAACGGATGTGATTATCCAATTAATTGATAGGTCTAATACATATCCTGATGGTGTTCTTGAAAACATATTAGTTCAAGTTAATGATTTGGTTCTTCCTGCTGATTTTTATGTTATTGATATGGGTAAAGATAACTCTTGTGATTTTACTCCCATTTTACTTGGAAGGCCATTTCTTAAAACATCTAGAACTAACATTGATATTCATGATGACATAATTACTATGGAATCAAATGGTGAAATTATAGAATTTAGTATTTATGATTCTATGAAGTATCCTAATGATGATCATTCTATGTTTGTCAAAGATGTTACTAACTTGTTAATGCAGCGAGTTATTGAACTCAATGATGATGATCTACTAAAGGTGGCTTGGCACAATGATGGCTTTGAACCTTCTGCTTATGCAACTTGAGCCATAACCTCGTCTAGCCAAAGACGTTAAAGAAAGGCGCTGTTTGGGAGACAACCTAAGATTTTACCTTTTCTCGTTCCTTTATTTTATGTTTTTTTTTCGTCTTTTTTTTAGGTGAAACATATCCCATGGTAATACTGGGGTATGTTTTAAACCTATTTTTACAAAAAAAAAATAAAAAAAAATGTGTTGCATTGACAGATTACAACTTCAAATTAGGCGTGCCCACGCTCTATTTGAAGTTACCATCTGCCTTAGTCACCCCTTAGTCAATTTCCCAAAAAAAAAAAATCAAATTTTTTATCAGTTTTTTTTACTTTTTCCCCTTTCTTCCCCTCTTCTTCTCACCTAACTCTTCCCCTCCCCCAATTTTTTTGCAGCAACACTCAACCTTCCACAAAAAAACCAACCACCATTGAAGCTTCATCTCCACCACCACCATGGGAAGAGAGCCACCACCACCGGCATTCACAGCCTACGCTGCTGCTCAACACGCATCCAATCGCCGCCACGCGCGAGCCACCACCTTCACCGTCGCCGTCCAGAACTGCCAAACACCGTCGGTCACTTCACCATATCCGACCGCCACGACGCCACCGCCGACCCGATCTGAAGATAAAGGAGCATCGCCGCCGACTGAAACAGCCGCTGCTCCGCCGCCGGTTTCTGATCATGCTGACCACTCGTTCGTCTTCTCCGACGAATTCTTCCGAGTCAAATTCTTCAAGCTCAATTATAAATCAGTCACACCGGATTGAACTTACGGGTTCACACATCTACTTTCAGGGGAGTCCCATTCCTTTACCTCATTTTTTTATTCTTCTTGTGCTTTCTAATTTTATACATTGAGGACAATGCATGAAATAAGTGTGGGGGAGGGGTTAAATCTTTGTCGTGATGTGTGTTATAATTCTCTTAGTGTGCAACGAGTTAAGTTAGTGTAATTTTTTTTCGAAATATCAACTCTTTTGATTTGAAAAATTTGATGAAACTCAAGAGAGAAGTCAAGCATGCTTAAACAGTTACAATTGTTGAACTACATGCTTCTTTGAGATATTTATGGAAGTTTGTAATTTGGAATAATTGTGTATGTGATATTTGACTCGCAAAGTTCGTTGATATTTTCTTAGGTATAAATTTTGGTGAAATTAAATTGATAATGAGTTGAAAATATGGGTATTAAGACCCTATGAAGTAGTTTGTGCTTAAAATGTGTATGATATAACCTCTTGTAGCGCCTGGGGCTAACTACACTGAAGGGATTAAGCCTGAGGAGTTTTCAAGCTTGGTAACCTAAGGCCAACTGGTCTGGGATCTATCGGCCCAAACCTGCTACTGTGTTAGTATCCTAATAGGGCTATAAGAGGGTATCAAATGATAAATGATAAACTTGTTGAGTAACCGGGTGCATTCATGACCAATGTTTGTATTCGCGTTAAAAGACAAGTAATTGCTTAAGGAAATGAAAGTGTGATATTGGTGCTAAATTGGTTATAAAATGCTTGAGGAGATAGAAATGGATAATGCGAGTTGAATGTTGTATACGTGGTATTGTAGTTATGGATTTTTGTGAATTTTTGAAGAGTATTTCCTATATTTTGCATGGATACGAAAAATTAAAGTTGGCATATTTTAAAATTGTTTCAACCGACCGTTGAACATTCTGATTGACCGGTAGCTCCGAACGTTTTTTGGCATAACCGACTTTTGTTAAATAACCTTGGTATACGACATGATAAAAGGGTTGATGTTTGGAAAAATAAGTTTCTTAGAATTATTTGTTGTACACTGAGAGATCGATTTTGTGGGTATATAGTCTGCAAACCCTCACGAGACTTAACTCGTCCACTAGGGTAACCTAGGGGTTTAAAGGCTTGTTGCATACGCTAAATGCAATCGTGATACCTACGAAAGTGGTTAGTTTTAGTTGTTTTTGTTATTTTTATTTTTCTTTATTTTTGAGTCTTTTGTCTTTGCATGGGGACGTGCAAGAGTTAAAGTGCGGGGGAATTTGTTAGTATGCATTTTATGCATATTTTTCATATAATTCCTTTATTCTTTTATTGGTATTTGAGTTTAAATAATAGATATTTATTATGATTTTCTATTTTGATAGGTGAAAGTTCGTAGAAGAAGAAAATGAAGAAAAAGATGGAGAAAAAGAAGAAGACATGTTTAAAAGTGTGAAGTAGGAAGAGAGAATCTTATTTTGTAGGAGTCTTCCTATTTTTTAGGAGCTTTCATATTTCTTTTAGGAGTCTTATTAATATTTTATTCTAGTAAGTAATTAATTTTCTTATTCCATTAGAATTAGAGTTTTATTTAGTTAGGAGTCTTTTGGCTAGGCATATCTAATTAGATTTGTTGGAATTTTATTATCTCTTCTACACATTCATAATACACGTTTTTTACAAGAGGAGAAGAGAGAAATTCTGCTTTTTTCTTTCTTTCAAGATGTATTGCTAAAGATTTTATTTCTAGCCAAGGATTATTGAAGTTTTGATTCTACAAAAGTTATGAGATCTAATTTATGTTTATTCCTTCTTTGTTCTTGAGTATTTGCATATTTTCTGTGTTTGTTGAAATTATTATTTTGATTAGTTGAATAATAAGGGCCCGTTATTTGATTGTCGGAATAGTATATAGCCATTTAGAATCCCGAATCCGTAATTGTTTGGTCAATTCTAATATTTGTGGTAGTTAATAACATTGATTATGGACAAGTTTTCAATAGTTGTTATGAGAATATGTGATCTAATCTAAATGAACCGAGCTTGCGAGTTTGTTGGTTAGAATTGGTGTTTCTCTATTTCTTAATGCTATTGTTAAATTAAATCCTAAGAGCTAATTTAGGGTTGTTTAATCAATAAGAGAAGTAATAAAAGAGCTTGTTTTGGTTATCGATAAATTAAGGAGAAACTAGGTTGTTAGAGTTTGTTAATAACTATAGCCAATTTATTCATGAACATTGAAGTATCTTTGCATCAAGGATCAACTCTTGGAATCAAAACGGAGATAACTCCTTAGGCTAGAATCTCACCATAAATTGATTTCTTTTACTTGTTTAATTTTGCATCTCTTGATTTTAATAATTTTTGTTATTTATTGTAATTTTAGTTTAATCGATTATTAAAAATCCCCTCCTTTTATTTTATTAGTTTCTTGAGAATTAAGTCTGAACCAATCCCCGTGGATTCGACCCTGCTCACCACTATCTGCAAATTTAGAAGTAGGAATTATTTTTGTTTGGATTCGACACCTATCAACAATGCTAAAGGCTATGGGTTAAGACTACAGTAATACAAGATCTTCGTTTTGATAGGTAAGAACTATTACAGACCAACAGTTCTAAGCATATTGACATACGGAAGGGTACACGAGTTAAACACCAAAAGATTTGTCTTTTTTAATAAAGAGTTATTATCTCTCTAACATTTCCAAAGTTCGCCCCAAAGTATCAGCAGATACAAACGGGTTGGAAAAAACCGGCACCCAGTTACATCAAGCTTAACATCGATGCAGCGGTAACAGCGGGGGCCGAGTAGGGGTCGGAGGTACTCTTAGAGATGAGCATGGAACTTGGTTAACGAGGTTCAGCGATCACATTGACCCGTGCTCGTCTATGGAGGCTGAGATGCGAGCCATTCTATTGGGACTAGAGATGGGGTGGGCCGCAGGGATAAAGAAATTGATTGTCGAATTAGACTGTCGAGCTACACTTAATAGCATTGTGGAAGCCTCCATGGAACATCACTACTTTGATGTGATTTCTGGCATTCGTAGTGTGTTGAGTCGAGACTGGGATGTCTCTCTTCAATTTATACAAACATGCACCACATGAATGCACCTTGTTCACAAATTTATCACCTCCTAGACAATGATAGAGATGATCTTACTTGGCCTCGTTTTGTGACTACTAATCCGGATTTGTCGGACTAAGGAATATTTTTGGGTAACCCCCTAACCCCACTCTTGCAATTAAAAAAAAAAAAAAAGTATCCTGTATCTTTAATACACATGAAAATTATATGCCAGCATTCTGGTCACCTAAAAAAACAGGATTATATTATCCACTCATTGCTTGGAGGTAGGGGTATAAACAAGCCGAGTAGAGCCGAACGAAATATTATTCAAGTTTGTTTTGAATACAATCAAGCTTTAAAGTTTGTATTTGAGCTTATTTGATTATTAATCGAGCCGAGCTCAAACGAGCTTTAATCGAGTCGAACACGAATCGAGCTCGAGTAGTTTGATTTTTTTATATATGTTTTTATTATTTTTAACTAATCGAGTCGAGCTCGAACCGAGTTTTAAAACTTATCAAACACAAAAAGTTGTTCAAGATTGGTTTGATAAGTTAACAAACCGAGCTCAAACGAACTTTTAGCAATCGAGCTCGAATCGAGCATAGAGTAGTTACCTGGAGGTAAAAATACAAATCAATCTCTCGTTCAGCTTATGTCTATGCCTCTTACAGCTTTAGCAAGATTAAGAACAATTTAAGATCGATCAATAAATATAAGTATACATCAGAGTATCACATATTGTTCAATCTACAGTCTACAATAAGATATTACGGCACTAAAAGGTTTAGTAAGCAAGACACACTAAGTAACAGCAAAACTCTCCGAATATCATGTGCAGCATGATGGCAAGTAAGCTAGCTAGCTGATAATGGTGAAGTGAACCTAAACAAGAAGCAGTGACATCCCGCCCACAAAATATACACCTTTAATTGTACGTATGCTCAGCCCACTCCCAATTTCCCTATCACAAACTGGGTTTCACTTATCGCTTGAGTCGTCATTGTCAAAGACGACCTCGTCGTCCTTCATGTACTTCTCCTGCACAGCTGCAACTGTGAGACCATTATGTCAAGGATAACCAATTGAAGAACAAGAAGAAATCTACTATGAGAATCTCAAATACTAGTTAAAAGCAGAAACACTCAATGTGATACGTCACATACGAATTAAATTCTACATTTTTTTTTTCTCCTACTCTAGGGGTCAATGCAAAGGAAGCATCCACTCAAGTGAAAGTAGCCTATAGGAATTTCAGGGATATGACGTGCAACCCACTTTCACTGTGACCTTCCAATTAGACATAATGGTGGCTGCAATTCAATTTATAACATACAATATACACTTGGATGGCACCCATCTCACAAATTTTCCCACAATTGTTAACTACCTGATCCCACTGGCATACACCTATACTAAGAATTGTTTAAAATTTGAAAAGCAAGTGAACTGATATGCTCGTCACATACACATAAAATAGGATGAAACTAATTGAAAAAGTCGGAACACATGTTAGTTAAACATCCAACACGACAAAGGATATCTATAATAATCCCAATCAACAGAACGAACTGCAATTTTGCTAAACTCCACTGCACTCGCATCAATTCCCGCGAATATATACCCATTGGTTTTGTCGATCAGTTTAACGAGATTTCCAACACTTTCCTTATCCTGAAAAAAAAGACATGGTTAAGAACAAGGTCAATAAATAATCAAGCATGCATTGTTTACATCACGTAGAGATATGGACATGCCTGAATGTCCAAAGTGGTGAAATTGACAAGACTGTAGTCCTCTATCACCTCACACAGCTCCTTATTTAGCTTTCTGCACAAGAATAGTAAGTAATTTGAAAAGAGTTGCACGCATATGGTAAATTCTCTACACATAGTGTCGCCAAAGATGAAAACAGATTATAAATGAGAAAAAGAAAAAAAGACATGGGTCATACTTAAGCTTAGCAGATCGAGGATCTTGATCAAGATGATGTTGTAAATAAGATAAATCTTGTGCATCAGTGTAGAAGTCAAGGTTGAAAGCTGCAAAATAATCAGACAAAATGCTCAAACATGGTAGTATAACTTAAAAATATGCATCAGCTGCAAATCTTTATTCGCTACTGGTAAAGAATAAAATTGTTCTAACCTAGCTTGCCATAGCTTTCAATCAGATCGATCTTAGACAAAACATTCACATGAGGGAGCTCCAAGTGTAGCATGGTCGACAATGAAAGTAACAGGGCACTCACATACTTTCCTGGATCACTGCAAAGATGGGCATCAACTAAATGCACGACAGTCAACTGCAAAGAACACAGAACAACTAAGTGTCTAATTTTGGACGTCACCAGAATAGAACACCAAGTATCTCATTTCTTACAGGTTCAGAAAAGGAATTTCATTATTACAAAGCTAGACTTTGCAGCCTAGGTCCAGCTTCAAAATCAATTTCATGGTAATGGAGATTATTAGACTAATGAAAAGTATACCCTGAGATTTAATTTCTTAATGAGTTTCATAACAACTCTCTTTGCATTTTGGTGAAGAAAAAATAGTTCCACTTGACCAGGGAAATCAAAGAGAAGATAGTGATCTGCAAAATAACAATAGTTTGCACTCCATGGTTAATAATAATATTATTATTGCGTGAAATAAACAAAGCTAGAGTAAACTTAGATTCATGTTAAGATAAAAACTACAAGCAAACAGAGAATGAGGAACAAGCATGTGAACTGAGCAAGTATACAAGCATGTAAAAACCAAACTCCGCAATTAGATTGAATTTGCTGGTGTTTTATTAACAGATTATACATAGTGTTCTGCAAAAAGTTTGTTAAATGTCAAAAACTTGGTTGGTAAATGAAATGGTTCACACAACAGCAAGAAATGTTGTATGGGTTTGGACAGGCGCATCAAACACTATAATGTGAACGAGTCAACGAGCAATAGCATTTTTTCAAGTAAACCAAACCTTGTGACGCATCTATGCTTTAGACCCATTTTCCATTTTTTCTGGGGTTTTTTTCCAGCTTGCATAGAGATGCAGTAATCTTAAACGAATTGAGCATCACAAAACTGGAATATATTCGTGGAAAAGACAAGCACCAAAAGATGTTCCTCAAAATCTGATCCAATCAAAATCATATTAAAGACTACATCAATTTGTATTACGTGAACAGAATCTGAACGCTAGAAAGAAGGGAGCTTTTGAACGACCACTGACATTAGTGGTCCAAATATTAATGGCGCTCCACTAATCACTAGTATCTATTTATCAGTTTTGTAGATGATTACATAGACACGGAGAACCTACTGACTGATAGAATCAATCAGATTTATGTCGTATGCACAAAACCTCAATCTACAGATAAGCATGCATCATGCATCAGTAGATAAATAAGCCAAACAAACTCATTTTAAAAGATTATAACAACCTTTGATTAGGGGTCTCAGTTTGGATTCTAACCAGTCGATGTTCTTCTCCAAATAATCCATGCAATAAACAAGACCTGTAAACATGATAGAATGTTGTTGACAATTAGGAGTTTAGCCATCAGAATGACTCACAAAATGGTTAGTATTTACCAAAATGAGATACTTCAAGTATTTAACTTGAACTAAGTGAGACCTTCATAATGCAAAGTATTGTGCTGAATTTTTAAGAAAAATGAAGTAACTGAGCAAATATAAAATGGGAAGGCTTCATCACAAAACAATGGTTAGTATTTACCAAAATGAGATACTTCAAGTATTTAACTTGAACTAAGTGAGGCCTTCATAATGCAAAGTATTGTGCTGAATTTTTAAGAAAAATGAAGTAACTGAGCAAATATAAAATGGGAAGGCTTCATCACAAAACAATCAGTAGGAAAAGAAAGATATACATGTAAATTACAAGTGTGACAATGTTCAAACTTATCTATCACATAATTGTAAATCACCACTAGAATCTGACGACTCCATCTGGCATGTACACATATACCAGTAAATAAAATTGAATTTATAAAGATTAACTATCAGTTGTAAATCTGCTTCATGAAATCATAGCATGAACTCTCAAAAAGCTCGGACAATTCTAAAGAAATGCAGCTAAAGTGTAGTGTAAATGTCATACCGCCATTAGGACCGAGAGACTGCTCAGCCATGACATCACTGAGTTTTATTAATTCCTCGATGTTAATAGCACATTCATATCTTCATTTGTATAAGGAAATAAATTATCTGATATATTCGAAAATAAGGAATTAATACTGCAACGGCATAAAAACAAGAAACTAAATGTGTGTAAACAAGAACTAATGAAGTGGATACGGCAAAGAATCATTTGCAGGATCCAAATTGATCACAGCAACCTTCCTGCAACGTAGTTATAAGAAAAAAAAGGTTTGATTAAGTAAACAATAAGGCTCAAATAAGACGAAAATTATCAAAAAGTAAGCAAAATAATTTTTTCACTTTAGAAATTCTTTGCAGCGATACAGATACATCAAGAAGCGAAAACTATTTAGTAATATAAACATAAGGAACAATACATATATATATATATATATATATAAAGGGTGTACCGGCCGATGAGCTGGAGAAATTGAGACATGCCGTTGCAGTAGGTTGTCTTGCCGGACCCTGGTGGTCCTATCACCACTTGACCGAACACCATTTTTCTTCTTGACAAGAGTTCGATTTTAATTCTTGAGGAAGAATATATTATAAATAATTAACACTAAGTGGTAGTATGAAAAAGAAAGACAAACGGGCATACTTGAGCCCTTTCCTGCAGCAGGGCCGCCCTTTTCTGTCACCTATTTAAATGGGCCTTCATTAAAATATACTACCAGTTTATGTATAAATATTAATAACACATAAATACATCTTTTTATATGTAAGGCTCCGTCAGTTATTTTGGTGCATTGTTGCTCTGCTCTGCTGCTACATTGGCCTCTAGATGCCACAACAGTGGCCATCATGATATTTACTTAGTGAGAAACAAAGTTCATTATTGTTCCAACTTCTTTGCTAATTTTAAGATTTGGATGAAAGAGATCGAAAATATGCAAATAACTAGCATGTATTGAGATGCAGGTTTCATCACGTAACCTGTCTTAGCGTCTTGTATAGGAGGCATTGAATCCAGCTGGCTAACACCGAGACTTAATTAGAGCTTCACTTGAGCTAAACTTTTTTGGCTCTATTAGAGCTTCACATCGCGACTTAATCCAGCTTACTAACATCTTTTTTATGGACCAAGCTCGAGGCCAATAATACCATATCTAACTCACGGAGCTTTATATATAAAAAGATATATTTATGTGTTATTAATATTTATACATATACTCATAGTATATTTCATAGTATATATATAGTAATGTATTTAACATTTATCATGATATTTTCAATAATATAATATATATATATATATATATAGATATACATTAATCCATATTTAATAATATATGCATGTATTGTTTTTTTTTGGAACTCGAACTCAAGTTCTTTTATTAGCTCGTCAAGCACAAGCACAACAATAGTAGATCCATTTATTTGCTTGGAACTAGTTGGTGAAACTTGTGCTATATGAAATACACAAGCCTGCTAATAATATGTTGTCCGTCTTATCCACATTACATTTAGGTTCCGTTAATGGATTATGGATTTTCCGCCATGTGAGAGAGCTAAAATTCTACAATACTCAAATTCTTTTGGCATTAAAAAATAAAGTATATTTATTAAATATTGACTACCAGTCCACCATTATCAAGTTCATTTCTTTCTTTTCCACTGCTAATGAATATCTTATGCGCGGATCAAAATTATGGGTTTTCTTTTTTCAATCGCAAGATAATGTAGATTTAGAAACACAATTTGCTGGGTTTTAAATAATAAAATTAAACCTGAATCAAGCCTTGCGGGGAAACAGCCGGCGACGGCGACGAAAACAGAGTCCGGAGGTGGCGACGAAAGAAGATTCCGGCGGCGGTGGAGGTTCGATCTGATATGTTAGGTGGGTTCTCTTCTCAGTACAAGTCAAGTAGAAGAGAGAGGGGGGGGGGGTGGTTAAAGGAAAAAGAAGGGTTTTTTTTTCTGGTAGATGAAGGGTTTTGAGAAGAGAGAGGGGTGGTGGGGGGGGGGGGGGGTTAAGGTTTAAAGGAAAAAGAAAGGTTTTTCCGGGTTTTTCCCGAGTCTTTTTCCGGATATTGGACCCGTGGACATCAATCGGGTACGGACCTGACCTGGACCCGAAGTCTTTTATGCTATCTGGCCCAGGTCGAGTTCGGGTCTCTTACTCGAATGTTCGAGCTTGGGCCGAGTCCAAGAGTCATTGACTGGGCCTCTGCCTGGGTAATGACTACCCAATGACAGACTTACCGCCTGAAATTGCAGTTTTGTCATACTGACATTAAAATTCCTTAAAAAGTTTATTTTATCAGACTGACATTAGGTAAATAATATCCACACCCAGACCCAGACACTGAAGGACCCAACGAATGTTCCCTTCTACCCAAATCGGACCCAACTTGGCCACAGACCCGATGGTAGAAGAATTGAGTATGTTACCCAGATTCGGTTGTTTCAGGTCAAGTCCCGTTCTAACCCTTTTCTTTTCTTTTTTTTTTTAGACATAAAATCTCGCAAATTTATGAAGTAAACTGTTGCTTGTTTCTTTTATTTCTATATATCTTCACATATAAATTTATTTGCAAACATAAATTTCTAAATTCCTATACTACTCAATCTCAAATACAATTAAAAATTAAAATTTACTTTAAACATCATCAGTCCAACTAAGAAACATCATCATTGTCGTCCAGACTCATAAAACTATAAAGTTTTAAACCCGAGAAAATTCACTTAACAATTTAACTCATCCAAACTATAAATATCATCTACAAATCCAACAAATATATATATAATAAAATACAACCCTTGAGACAATTCAAGTAAGCACACATGTGAATGACCTAATTGAACCCGAAGTCTTTTATTCAATACCTGGAGATGGGGTCTGGTCCCTAAAAGATCTTCCACTAAGATTCTATTGGAGATTCAATTATCTATACATAATTGTTCATTTCACTTGTAATATAAAAATAAAAAGTGGTTGTATATTACATTAGTGCTAAATGAAGTTAGAAGACAAACAAATTAAGTAAGGAATCATGAAACGAATTAAGACACCAATGTGCTATTGCCGTTGTTATAACACAAATTTCAGATAGTATGTGAAATTTTTAATATGACAGTTGAATGCCACCCTACCCCATCATGTTGATTCATTGCCACCCAAATGGGTATATATTCAAGCTATCTACAGCGTTGTTGGATACCATTATCACTATAACCTAACAGTACGTTCTCTAATTTTTCATTTGGAGTTATGAGTTCAAACTTTATCAAGAACATGAGTATCTTCTGAGTTGATAGTGATCGACTTACTGTAATCGATTTTATTAATGTGTTGGTGAGGTTGAAATGAGCAAGTTAGTCTATGCCATGTCAAATTTTTGAGAAAAAGACTCTCTGTGATGATTAGATCCACTTATTAAAAAAACCACTGTGTATTTTATGGTTAGATCCATTTATTAAAATGGGTCATATTTGGAAGGTCCCGAGACTTGAGGTCCTGGTTAATGTCCACCCTATATGTGAATACACATGTGGTGGACCTCATATGAACATATACATGTGAAATAATGGAGATCATCATGTGACCTCATGTCCCGAAAACCTCCCCAGAATGATCCGATACATTTATTAGAAAAACTAATGTGGATTTTATTGGACTTAGTCTTACTGACATGAAACAACATTTTCCACGATGGGAATTGTTAAAATGATAATCCAAATAATATGGATTATGATTTATTGTTAGTTGTTTAGTATTATAAAAGTAGTTTCAACATTAACTCAATCCAACATGACTTTATTATATGTTACTTTATCGCGTACCAAAAAATATTTTAGAGAATTCTTCTTTTACTGGGATCTCTTTGTATCCCAAAAATCTCATTCTACTTCCTTGTAATTGCATCCAAAGTGCAAGAATATATTATGAAGTATTATCAATTTTTACATAGAATCCAATTGAATTGAGAATGTGTGTTTGTAAGAAAGAATAGAGTTCCATATCATTTTCCTTCTCAATACATTCAGTCGCCTTCACGACATACTTAAAATGTCGTCCGTAGAGATGTGAAGCTGCCGCTGCTTTGTTCGTCAAAAGCTTCAAATCACCTGCTCCATCATCAAACAAATTTACAAGCAAATTCAACATGGAATTTCAAATTCATATTTTGCTTTAAAGATAAGAATATCTCAGAAATAAGAAAGAAGATCATTCTTTTATATTACAATTTGTACAAAATCAAAATTGAAAATTGAAGGCCAAAGCTTGAAATCAAGTACTGAAAATATCCTTTACCGAGCAAATGAACAGAAGCTACTTGAAATAAGCTGAAGTGTAAATTTTAATTACCTGATGCAATATCAGACATGAGGATTCTGTTGTGAAAGTGGCGGTTCAGCCACCATCGGGAACGGAATCTCCAGCTTTTTCCAGATTCACCCTTGGTAAAAAAATCTGGAATCTTGTTAGAATTATCCAAACATTCTTGACTATATCGACCACTGCCATCATAACATGTCGACACTCTATCTTCCTCGCATTGAGAAAGTTTCAAAATGCAAGATGCTAACTCTTTCCATGTGTCACACACTCCATACGTAGCATCTAAGTGTAAGGCTATCATTTCCACCAGATTCTGCGTGTCATAATCCCCTGCATTAATTACACAAATAACTCATTCAACCAATCAAGTTCACGATTTTCACTAACTGAATCACAACTTAGTTTGACATGCAAATGGCAGAAGGCTAAAAAGGTGTGAATTGAGATTGAAGATGAAATCAATACCAAGAAACATTAGATAAAAAGAAAAGGAGGATACCAAAGTATAATATTACGAAATGCAAAGGAGATAGAAATTATAAACGTTAGAAAATATCTGTCATGATACCATAATGGAATATCCAAGTGTTGGGTATACATACCTAATATTGCAAAGTACTATATGTATCTTATTTGAATATTCTTTGGATAATTAAACAAATCGTGGCCTTAAGCTTTTCTTTAGAAAGATAGTAGTATAAAATAACAGCATACCACGTTTATGCATGAGTACAAGTTTTGCCAAAGAGACGCTGCATGTCGGATCCTTCTTCAAAATGTCCTCAACGCATGTACAAAGTTTGACATAATTCCCACCATCAAAATTCTCCAATAGACTTGCTTTTAGTCTGCAGTAGAAGAAATATAATCTCTAAAGAAATATAATCTCTAAATACACATGAATACAGAGTTACAGACACATATAGTAAGGACTTTGTGTGCAAGTTTCAGAGCCGTACATTTGATATAATGTATTTGACTAAGTTTTAGCAATGTGTGCAGAATTACAGTTAATAGGAGATGGGAAATATTTGTCTATTTCCAAATATTATTTTGGCACCAATACTAGATGTTAACCACTAAACACAAGCACAAGGATTTTATTTAGCAGCAATTCATATTATACTCGAGACTGTCAAAAAAATGAATTTATGAAACTGTTTTTTGTTGAATATTCCGTTTCAACTCTGTGTCGATCTTTTTGGCAAAGGACTTGCAGCCAATATCATAGAGAAAAAACCATTACCTTAGTTGGAGAACTGTATCTGAGCTATGAAATAAATTCTCAAGTTCATCAAGGGCCTCATGGACCTGATCTCCGAGCAGCAGCATCTAGAAACATAAAAAAAAATTATGGCAACTTAGATAACATGGCTTCAAACAAGATGTCTTCTGTTTAATAAAAATTATAGCTGTCCAAATTGCCAAACAGATTATGAGTATGGGATTGCTGATGTTTTTTTAATGTGACTTTTCCCTTCATTTTTACATCTCTTCTTTTATCCTTATCAATTTTTCTGAAAGGTTTAAATACAATAATGAGCAAACATCAAATACGTGGACAAATATACAAGAAGGAACAACAACAGCATCATATTTCCAAGGAGCATTATAAGAAAAGTGATGTCTGACATGTCCATTAACTGAAAGAACTTCCTGTTAAGTGTAGGGGCGGATGTCACGTGATGATACGATTTAAAGCAAACAAGGAAGAAAGAATGAAACGAGCATAAAGCTTAGCACATTGTTTTCCACTTTCCCATCATCAACTCAACCTCAGATTAATAAGCAATTAACCAGACAAAAAAATTGCCAACGGAAAGTATGAAGACCAGACTTGTTTTTCCGGGTGTTTGTATATAATATGGATACTACATCCACTATGAGAAAAGGTGTTGAAAAGGCAACATGAAATGGTTTTCCCCAAACTAAACAAATATGAACAGTGCCGTAGAAATAGATCTCCATGCAGTGACCAAGCCCAATAACGCACCAAGTCAAGTTTCAAATCAGTCTATTTATGAATCAGGGTAAGTAAAACAAAGAAAGGTACCCCCTTTTAATACAACCCAATTATTCCCATTCGCACGCTAGCAAGTATGCAGATAGCTATTACTTGTCACCAGCTTCGATAGAGCTATTTATGTATTTTTAATTTCCATAATTATGCAATACCATACATTCGGCAATATGTCGGCATAAATTGATTCGCTTCCAAATTATCAAACATATGACATGTGCTAAGAGTTGATAATTATGTGGCCAACTTTAAAAGCTAACAAGAAGGAGCGATGATGAACTGAAACTGTAAAGAACGATATCTGAAAATTATAAATTTTGTTAAACTTTAAAAGAATAATTTCTGCAAAAGAAAAACAAAATTGACAGACATTTGCAATCACTGTAACAGTTATTAAAGGTACCTGTATCAAAGGGTGGAAGGCCTCAAGTATTGGTGGCGTTGAGTAAAGAGCAACACGTAAGTGCTTCAACGCACTCTTGTAGTAGTTGTCGTGCAATTTCCTGTGCATTGATATCGCATCCTCCAAATTTTCATGGAAACTGGGCAATTTTAAAGGCAATAGCCATGGAGGTAGACCTAAATTTGAAAAATAAAAAGAAATTAGCTTACAGCAAGGTTATGAAACCCGGACCGGACCGGCCGGTCGAACCGGTAAAAACCGGAACCGGTCACTAGGCCGGTCCGGTTATGTCAAAAAAACGTTCGGAGCCCAAAACCGGTCAAACCCGGCCAGAACCGGTCAGAACCGCGGTTCAACCGGTCAGAACCGGTCAAAACCGGTTGAACCGGACAATTTGGAAAATAATGCAATTCAACCTTTTAATTTCTAAAAATCTAAATTGACCCCTTTAAAATCTAAAAATATGCAATTGGCCCCCCAAAATATAGGAAATACAATTATTTTTTTCATATTTTCATATATATATAGGAAATACATTTTTTTTCTTCATATTTTCATATTTTATATATTTAATAGTATATTAATTATTATTTATTGCATAATTATGACATCACCGGTTCGACCCCGGTTGACCCGACGGTTGAACCGGTGACCCGTGACCCGGTCACTTTTCCGGTTCGCTGTCCGGTCCGGTTTTAAGAACACTGGCTTACAGAAATCTTTATGGGTCTATCTTACAGAATATGAGTCAAAGCTACGATGACAGAGAGAAGTTTACATATTGAACACTGAAGAGGGTTAATCGTGAAATATAGTAGTATACATTTTAGTAAGAGATAGCGTTCCTATTTAACTTGGCCTAGATGGGTAATTAAAATTATCTAGCTATAAAATGAAATTTAAATATTTTGTAAACAAAAGAGACAAATTAAATTAGCATATAGTTGGTCAGCTCTAATGCTAAAACTAACCAAGGTGTTGGAATATGAAATAGGTTCAATAAAACAAACACTATCAAAATTAATGTAAACACCAAATGCAATCACCAAGAAAATGACACAAAAATGAGACACCAAATTTAACGTGGAAAACTCTAACGCAAAGAGGGAAACCACGGGTCTAACACCAACCAAAATCCACAATAAAAACATAGTGATCACAACAATGGAGAAAAATGCAATAACACGGCTCTTGGGACCCTCTTAACAAAATCACTTAGGTAGGAAACAACTAAAGGACCCACAAAAAAGCTCACAACTTCTCCACCGTGAGAATAAAATACAACTCTGCACCTCAAGCGAACATACTGCTATAAATCACAGGTCAAAGACGCAAAAAATATGCCACGTGCATTCAAATCACTCGGCAGTCGGCACATACAAAAATTTGTCACATACCTCCAAGTTTTGTGTATCTACTCTCGGCCAAAATCTCACTTTGTCATTACAAGAGTCACGGCCAGAAGCTCATTTTTTTACACTCAATCGTTTCAACCATAAAGGCCTCTTATAATGTTCTGCCAATTCTAGTTCCAATTTCAATTCGAATTGGTTGGTCTCTCACTCAAACTCTACTAGAATTATACATTCTATTGGAGATAGGATTACCAAGTTCCTATCAAATGTCTCCCAGAATTTGCTTCTCCTGTTTTTTCCTTTTTGTGGAGTAGGCCCCATACTTTTGTGGTGGACTCCGATGCAAGGAAAGAAGAGCATGTGATCTGCTGAATAAGTGGGGAAACAATTTTTTCCAAATTGAAGAAAATTGAGATAGCGAAAACTAGGATTCACGTTTCTGAATCTAAAATAGTTAAAGTCCTTACACTCAAGAGGACAGGAGGACAAAGACACAGTGACCACTATAAATCAAAAGGATAAGATGCAGCTCATGACAAATGTTTGGAATAAATAAAGTCACAGATTTCATTTGAATAAATAAGTTAGTTATTCTTGATTCTTGTTGCATGTTCTGATGTGCCAACATGTAACTGCTTTAACCATAAAATGATTATAGCTTCACAACAATACACCTTTGAACAGTTGATAAATATGGAATAGAAGAGAGAGCACCAAAACTCACCTTGAGTGTAGAAAATAGAGGCATGAGGAAGGTCACCACTATAATCAGGGAAAGAATGATCGCT
Organism: Buddleja alternifolia; assembly: GCA_019426215.1. Lineage (NCBI taxonomy): Eukaryota > Viridiplantae > Streptophyta > Magnoliopsida > Lamiales > Scrophulariaceae > Buddleja > Buddleja alternifolia. Next base: position 20,067,043 of record CM033407.1, on the reverse strand, counting down.
AAGTTCATCCTCCTCAGCTGATTTCATGTAAAACTCTTGAGGTTGAGAACTGGGATGAGAAGTTTCTCTTTTTACAGAGTCATCAACATCCATCGGTTCTTTGCCATCGTCTTCAAGTAAATCTTTATCATTGGCTATAGAGGGGTTTGAATCACTTTGTAAGCGAGAACTGCCTTCTCCAGCTTCAAAAACATCATTTTCCTTGGAATAATCAATTGGCCTGTGAATTCCATCAACAGGAAGTCCTGATTGAGGCGTGCCGAATGAGTCCAGCTCTGTCAATTGTAACTCTTTTGGAATACCAGAATACCACAGCTGACAAAATGCCAAGCCAACAACCAAATTCGAAACAGCATCACTATCAAAACCACGTTCCTGCATGAGACTGATAAACAGTATCGACAAAAGCAAGATAGAGTCGGTGCATATCCTTCAAGAATTATTTATGTTTATGATTGCGTAGAAAGTATCAGAGGTCAGATTTCTTGAAATGAGATTAAGCACATTTACATAGATCATAGAGTAGTATATGCATTTTAACAAAGAGTAGCTTTAGATGCTACTTCAAGTTTGAAAGTCCAACATCTTTTTGAATCTAGTAAAAACTGGTGTATGTGAAAACTTGGAACCATACCAAAGAGCAGCTTGATGTGCATCCCCTGTACTCCCACGTTGTAGACAAGTAAGAATAAACTCCAATTGCACTGCAAACCTATCCTGTCCAGCAATCAGAGTTTTAATAACATATATTACATCAACCCAGTTTAAAATCTTCAGAATTTGCATAAATACATAAAGAACCCTTTTGAAACTGATTTGTCGCAGCCTAGTACATTCACCAGGGCAATCGCACACCAAATTTACCAAGGTAGAAAAGCTTGTTCTTATTCTATAAGAATGACTCCTTGTCGAAAAATTTAAAACAGACAATACATGAACATATACAATAGGAAATCTCTTTTTTTCTTTTTATGATTTAATTTGGATATGATATACACTTGGGGTAGCAAGTCTGTCTTGGAAGATCAAGCAAGAGCGGCAATCGCAATCAAAAAATTATTCTGCATTGTACCTTTGCTGACCAATTCTTCAGAGGTCCCAGTTTTTTCATCCATAACTCATAAACACTCTGGATTTTCCTTGAGCTGATAGTTTCACCCTTTATATAACTGAGAAGCTCCAATGCAGCCTGCAGAAGTTTTGGATATCAACATTTAACAAAACTTATACTACAGCCCATAGGTACCTAGGAAAAGTCGTGGTTACATAATTTGGTGACTGAACATATAATAGGTCGACTAATATCGCATAAATAATTGCGTGAATAGAAGAGTTCAGAATTAATGGGGATCACCCAAAATTGTCAAAAGATGAAGCGCGAAGACAAGAGGCTATAAATTTACAATGGAGCTAAATAATTAATAGTAGACGGTGGGCCGACAGTCACTGTAGTCCCACGCTGGTACGAGTGTCAGAAAATTTCAAACATTTTTTTTTAATCCTTAAAAAATATGATTAGTGCAACATGTCCTCTATCAACCTTGTCCTCAACTTAAAAGTCACTTCCTCTACCTATTCTTTTTACTATCAATACAAGTTTAGGGGTTTATGATCAGTTATCTATTATTATTAATCGTAACTCATAAAATAACTTCATCTTAATCCATGAGCTCTTTGATTAATGTAGGAAATCAAATGGTAAAAGAATGTTCTAATTTACATGCTTTCCTAGAAGGTTAGAGTGTGGACATTTGACATCAAACTTTATTAGATTGAATCTCATATTTCAATAATATGAAACCACTTTGCTTAAAAATACTGAAACCCTCAATGAAAAAAAAGATCCAACTCCTTTTAATATTAGTTCTTAAAGTTTCCAAGGCAGAAAAAGTGGGGACATTCGAAAATCATAAGAGTTAAGACACCAAAGAGTGCAGACAACTTATATTTAAGATTCCAGGAGAATCGAATGGAAGGATAAGAGCGTGAACAAACCAACCCAACAGCGGAGAAGCTAGACATAATGCTGTATCAAGACTGACATTTGCAACAGACAACCGTAGCTGAAGATGGTATCTCAACATCTCAACTACTAGAAATTGCACAAAAGAACAATCAACAATAATAAATCTTGATACACGAAAAAGGAGGCAGCTACAACATTACAAATAAGAAGAATTCATGTTTGCAAAAAAGAAAAAAAAGGAATAGCACACTAACAAAATAGTAAGAGCAATTGTTAGAAAAACGAAAAAAACACATATACCGAGTACTTGGCCCGATTTCGAGAGAGAGATTGGTCTCTGCCGGTCCCTTGGAGCAAGACACTCAATACGCCACTCGCCTCCACCCAATTGTGCCGACGCAAGAGTTTTTTAAGGAGCCGCCATAGCCTTTTCCGGTGCTGAGATCTTAGGCTTTCGCCTCCACATTGCAAACTCCCAACGCCTTGCTTCAGGCAATAGCTAGGCTTGTTGCTTGCCAGTAATGCCCCTTTGATTTTTCTTGCTTTCGAGGAGACTTTCACGGCGCTATGCTCTTCGTAGGCATGAGGTTTTTTAGGGGATTTCCGCTTGAGTTTTTTTGGAGTTTCGGATTCTTGATTCTCGTCTTTAGGTTCCGTTAATGGATCTTCCGCCATGTGAGAGAGCTGAAGGGGAAGAACGATTAGGATATTTGAGTTTATAACGTACAACTTCTGAGTTTATACCTCTCAGCTTTTATTTATGTAAATAGCACTTCGCCCCTCAAAAACTTCAGTTTTGTCATACGTTTCTTTCTTTTATTAAATATTGACTACCAGTCCACCATTTTCAAGTTCATTTCTTTCTTTTCCACTGCAAATGAATATCTTATATGCAGATCAAAATTATGGGTTTTCTTTTTTCAATCGCAAGATAATGTTAGATTTAGAAACACAATTTGCTGGGTTTTAAATAATAAAATTAAACCTGAATCAAGCCTTCTTGCGGGGAAGCCGGCGGAGGTTGCGACGAAGACAGAGTCCGGAGGTGGCGACGAAAGAAGATCCCGGCGGCGGTGGAGGTTCGATCTGATATAGTTAGGTGGGTTTTCTTCTCAGTACAAGTCAAGTAGAAGGGGGGGTTTTTTTAAAAAAAGGAAAAAGAAGCAGCGTGTTTTTTCGGGTAGATGAAGGGTTTTTCCGGGTTTTTCCCGGGTCTTTTCCGGATTGGACCCGTGGGCATCAATCGGATACGAACCAATGTTCGGACAGCGAATCGGAAAAGTGATCGGGTCACGGGTCACTGATTCAACCGCTGGGTCAACCGCAGTCGAACCGGTGACGTCATAATTATGCAATAAATAATAATTAATATAATACTAATATTACAAAACAATAAAATATATATATATATATATATATAATACATATATCATATATATATTGAATTATATGATGGGTAAAAGTTAAAACCAAATCAAAATGATATATCTACAAAATAAGAAAAAAAAAAAAGGAAATATAAAACCAACAGAGAAACATGTACTTTGATCAAAACTCAAAACTTTTTCTTCTCACTTCTCACACCTCACATCTCACACACGCTGCACTCTTCTTCTTCTTCTTCCTAATCTTCTTCTTCTTCTTTCTTCTTCTTCTTATCTATCTTTCTTCACCTAGTTTTCTTTCGATCATGTCTTTTTTTTTACATCTCTTTCACCCTTGCAATCAGCACCTTTGATTCAATTCTTACACATCAAGAAAGTAGGGAGTGAAGATTGCTGCATTTCAGCGTGAGTGAAAAAGGTTTATTTCAGATTTGAGTGAAGAAAGGCACCTTTGATTCAATTAGGGGCTTATTTCAGATCTGGGTTGAGAAAATAAAAGGGTTTTAAGCTTTGAATTTCATTTTATTTCAGAACCGTCCGGTTCATCAATTTGAGGACCGGTTTTACCGGTTCAACCGGTGATCCGAGCGGTTTTCAGTCAAAACCGCCGGTTTTGAGCTCTGAACGGTTTTCTCGTATAACCGGACCGGACTTATGACCGGTTCCGGTTTTGTTCCGGTTTTAACCGGTCCGGTCCGATTTTCACATCATTGATACGAACCCGACCTGGACCCGAATTCTTTCAGGTCGAGTCCGGGTCTCATACCCGAATGATCGAGCCTGGGCCGAGTCTAAGAGTCATTGACTGGGCCTATGCCTGGGTAATGACTACCCAATGACAGGCTTACTGCGTGAAACTGCAGTTTTGTCATACTGGCATTAAAATTCCTTAAAAAATTCATTTTGTCAGACTGGCATTAGCTAAATAATATCCAGAACCAGACACTGAAGGACCCAACGAATGTTCCCTTCTACCCAAATTGGACTCAACTCGGTCACAGACCCGATGGTCCAAGAATTGAGTATGTTACCCAAACTCGGTTGTTTCAGGTCGGCCCCCGGTCTGACCCTTTTCTTTTCTTTTTTTTAGATATGAAATCTCGCAAATATATGAAGTAAACTGCTGTTTGTTTCTTTTATTTCTATATTTCTTCGCATATAAATTTATTTGCAAACATAAATTTCTAAATTCCTATACTACTCCATCTCCAATATAATTAAAAATTAAAATTTACTTTAAACATCATCAGTCCAACTAAGAAATATCATCATTGTCGTCCAGACTCGTAAAACTATAAAGTTTTAAACCCGAGAAAATTCACTTAACAATTTAACTCATCCAAACTATAAATATCATCTACAAATCTATATATAATAAAATACAACCATTGAGGCTATCCAAGTAAGTGCACATGTGATTTGTGAATGACCTAATTGAATTCAATTGTGCCACATAAATAATTATATAATTCTTTTTATTGAATTTGATAAATATAGTTATCTACCTTCATTTAAAATAGTCAAATTTTCAAATTCAAATTATGTTAGTTCAAAAGATTTTCAACGTTGAAATTTGATTTTATTTTCATAAATCCTAACCAACCATTTGAATCAGCAAATTCAAGGACCATTATACATTAACTTCCTCAAATTATGCATTAGTATTAGCTGGAAATTGAGAAGAAAAAAAAGGTAAATGGGAACAAAATGCATGCTGGTAAGTGCTAAACGATCACATCCTTATAACTTTTGTCTTCAAATTCTTCATCCACCAATCACTAGGCCTGTTAATCAAGCTGAGCGAGCCGAGCCTGATCACGCTCACGTTCGGCTTGATATTATGCGAGCTTTTATTACCAAGGCTTGAATTTGCACGAGCTTTTTATTTCAAAGCTCGGGCTTGGCTTGAAAATTAGTACGAGCTTCGAGCCGAACCCGAGCCGGCCCGAATTTGTTCTCTTTTGAAAAACTTTAAATAATAAAGTAATCTAATATATAAATTAAAAAAATAACAATCTTAAAAACATACAAAAATAACATCATTCATGTTCTAATGACAAATCATAACTAAAATGTACGTTGAAAGATCTCATTTCATTGAAATATATGTTCCAGACATTATTTAAGATTGAAAAATATTATAACTAAATATATAATAGACTTACTTATAAAAAAAATTGCTTTCGTCGTGAGTCGTGAGGAGAAATAAATGAACAATTCTTGAAAACAAAAATTAGCAGCCCTCAATGCCAGTTTATGTGAATTGTGATATATTTGTATTGGGTGCGGTCTAGTAGGTTTAAATTGATAATTTTTACTTTTTTAATTTCTTGAGTATAGTGTTTTATACTAGAAAATTTTATAATTGAATGTTGATTGATTTTAAGGATTCTATTCCTTAATTTTAAATCTTGATATTTTTTGTGCAATTTGGAATTATTTATAAAAAAGTACTATGTTTATTTTTGTATATAATGTATAAAACATAAATATATACATGTATATATTTTTTTTTACGAGCCCGAGCCCAATTCAAGCCGCGAGCCTACTCTTGCTCACGCTCGACTTGAATTCAAATTCAAGCCTTATCCTTGGGCTCTAGCTTGGCTTGGACCCGGCTTGTATAAAGCTCGATTTGAAAATTATCAAGCCGAGCTTACGAGTTTCGAGCCGACTTGAGCTCATTGACAGTCCTACCAATCACCTACTTTAACTTTATTCTTCAATAATACATTCTGTGAATTCTATTAGGACCTACTAAACTATCGAATTGATTTCGCATTATTTTTCGAAGGTTGTAATGATTTTTCTTATTTTCATGTAGATTGTCATGTTTTTACTTCCCTATTGTTGTGTATTTTTATTTTGCTTCCAATACATCGTAAATGTTGCTTTATGTAAAAGTTTTCTTGATGCGTATTATTCTACATTCAATTTTTCATCCCACGCGATTCTTCTTTTTGTTGGTTTAATAGGTCGGAAGAATTTAGTGGTTATTAACTTTCAATCATATCATTCCATTTATATATTCTTAGTATTCACATTTTCTTATTTAAATTGTCATTTGTTTTTTGTATAAATTCGCATGCTATATTATTATTTGATGGAATTTCATATATCATTATTGGTTTTATACACATACTAAATTATAGTAATTAGCTTTCTTTCATGTTTAGAAAACAAAGTTTTTCTTTGTATTTGACAAATAAGACTGTTCACGTTCTTCGTGTTAATGATTTTCTTTCTAAATCCTTTGATGTCATGATCCCAATATTTTGTGATTCATATCAGAAAAAGTTATTGGCCATTTTCTAATAACATCTAATTAGATTTATCAATCAAGTATTACAATTTTTTTTAAATAAATTTAACACTCATAATACAGAAATTTTTCAATAATAATTAACAAAATTGAGTCAAGTTTTTTTATATGATGTTTACTTCTCATTTTATTTTGTATTATTTGTTTTAACACTCATATGCAGAAATTTTTCAATGATAATTAACAAACTTGAATCAAGTTTTTTTTATTAATGATGCTTGCTTCTCATTTTATTTTTTCGTATTTGTTTTATTAAATTTACCAATAATGTATTATTATTATTTTAAACGAAATAAATATGATTTAGCACTCATATATAGAAACTTTTCAATGATAATCATTAAATCGAATCCTCTTCTTTTTATAATAAGTTTTGTAGATTATTTATAAGTGAATTATATTATGATATATAAACGTATTTTTAATATTTTTCTTTTTAAACATGTAGTATCTTGTGCCTTGGCAGTGCACAGGGTTACGTCTAGTGACATAGAATAGAGAAACCACTTCAAAGTGATAATAGGTCCCCCGATTTCAGAAACAACATGAAAATGATCAAACCATTTCTATTTTTCAGCATTAAAAAATGAAAAAAAAAACGAGGTAGAACCTTTTTGAATGACTGAATTCACATTACAGGAAGAACACAGACCTTAAGTTGTTCATCTCAATTAGGCCTAGCATTGGGCAGATAATATCCTGACCTAGGCCCAAACCATGAAATACCCAATGGATGTTCTCCTTTACCCGACTCTGTTGCAGACATGATCGGTCCGAGAATCAGGACTACAACCTAGACCCGGTTATTTCGGTTCAGCCGTTTACTTCATATAGTTGCAAGATTTCACAGTCACCCAAAAAAAAAAGAAAAAAAAAGGGGTCTGAGAATCAAGACTACAACCTAGACCCGGTTATTTTGGGTCGGGCCTTTTTTTTTAAAATTTTTAAATCAATGCTCTCAATTTGACGGCACATATTAACCCGCATCAAATGGTTCTCTTTAATTCTGCCAATTCCCTTCATAGTCATAACATTACCCCCTCGTATTTTTTATCCTTGTCCGCAAGGATCGAAGTCTGGAAATTTAGACTTCATATAGGCATGATCTTCCCAGGTTGCTTGTTCTGGACTTGAATAACTCCATTGGATTAAAACCTGGGGCACATCATGATTATTTCTCGGTATCATCAAAAATCGAAAGGTAATTCAATTTTATGATTATGTTCTTGAAATCCTAAAAATCATCAAAAACCATAAAGTGAATCGATTTTAGGAATCCGACATGTTTTTAGTTTTTGCTGCGTTCCAATATAGGATTCCTAACATAATTGAGTGAGCTGAATTGAAAATAATTGGCCAAAGATGCCATAAGAACTTTTCTTAAACAACTTATTCATGGCTTTACCTGATATGAGTTGTAATTCACTGGAATATGATATAGCTTTAATCACTAGTTTCTTTCTATTCTTTCAGATTGTAGGTTTCATTTTGCGGTAGTCAAATTCCACAGGGCTACGTGATCTCAACCAATCTCCACCCAAATACAACATCACACCCTCCGAGTTTAATTAGTCTCATAGCGTAAGTGAACTTGGTGCCTTGAATGTCCCAGCAAAAGTTTGGACATATGAAACTGCTCACCATCTTGTTTCCATTAGCTACACTGATGAGCATGGGATTTGTATATTCGATCTGACATCCCAATGAGTGAGCTATTCCTTCATAAAAAAAACAGTGTGTACTACCACTGTCAATCAAAACTTGAATAGATTTCCCCAGAACAGTTCCATTGATCCTTAATGTATTCATATCAGAATTTCCAGAAATAACATTAAGGAAATTGTCATATTGATACGGAGGGGGCAGAAGTTGAAACCGGAGCCAAGTCGTTGCGGGTTTATGTTAGGCGCGGGAAACGCAATCTGTAATTATTTATTATTATATTATTATTGAGAGTCTTGTTTTGTTATGATTATTAGTGGTGTTAGTGTTGGGATTAGGCAGACTTTAATTATGTGTGGAATTAGTGTTGGGAACAGGCAGATTTGAATTATTTAACAGACCTGGGCTGTATGACCTTTGGGCATCCATTTTTTTAATCTGAAAAAGTACTCGGCTGTTGCTTGGGCAAACCTTGGGCTGTGTTCTTGTGTTCTCTATCTTATTACTATCAACTTGGTCCGACCTGCCCGATACCTTACACCGTAACCATGCCAAAATCCAATGCCGGAGATTCTCGACTCAATACTTTGGAGGAGACAGTTCATCTGCTGGATTCTCGCATTGGAAATTTGGATCAGTGTTTGGACATTTTTGACATCCGATTCACTGAAATTTTGGCAGCCATCACCACACTAAAATCCACGGCGGAATCTTCATCCGTCGGCGCTACCCGAGAAACACCGCCACCTACCACCAATCCAGCGCACAACACTACGCCTGACCCCATTCCAAATCGCCCACAAACTCCAGCCCTCGTAACCCCGCAAACACCAGCCCCCACTATCACCTTCAATAACGCCGTTTTACCATCTTTTGACGGCACTGATCCCCTTGGTTGGTTGTCTCGAGCAGAACAAAGTTTTGATATCCACAGAACTATGGAGGAGGATAAGGTTTACTTGGCTATGGTCGCTAAACAATTTTTCTCGTGCTTTGTCGAGTACACAGGGAAGTTTTGGACCCCCACCTTTGGAGTGTAGCAATAATTTTTCTCATCGTTCAGGTCTTAATGCACCAGCGTCGTCCATGCAATCGTCCAGACATACCCCGGTTCGTAGACTTACGCAACAGGAATTTTTAGACCTTCGCAGCAAGGGGCCTTACTTTCGCTACAAGCAACCGTTCGGACTCTCACACGAATACCCCTATAAGCAACTACGAGCTTTGATAGTGGACGAAGGGGATTTGCTCGAACCCGATTTTGTTGAAACGGAAGAGATACAGGAAAGAGAGGATTCAAATGGGACTCAAACAGAAACACCTGTTGACAAAGCTGATTTACCCATATTCTCGATGGCGGGATTTTTTGGACCCCAGACTTTGCGTTTGCAAGGTGTAATTACTGGACATAAGGTTACGGTATTGATAGACAGCGGGGCCAGTCATAATTTTATTTCGGCTTCGCTGGTCTCGGATTTATCATTGACACCAGAAGCCACGAGCAACTTTCGGGTTCAGTTGGGAGATGGTCACCGTGCTGAATCTGCTGGTGTGTGTAAAGAATTGGAAATTGACTTTGGAAATTGCAAAGTGAGAGCAGACTGTTACGTATTTTCGTTGGGTGGTGTTGATGTAATTCTGGGTATTGCTTGGTTGGGAACGTTAGGGGACGCGCGCATCAACTGGAATAAAATGACGATGGCATTTGAGTGGGATGATAAGGTGGTACAGTTATCAGGAGATCCTTCACTATGTCGAATGCAAGTGGGGCTGCGTTCATTGATTCGAATCCAGGATCCGAAATTTATGGTTGTAGTTTGGGAAAAGGGGGCGCATAATTCTAACCCGCCCACATCCAATTTAGAGGATGAGTCACGATCAGCCATTGAAGCTCTGTTGGAAAAGTATAAAGATGTATTCGGTGAACCATCTGGGTTGCCACCTCGTCATCCACGGGATCACCATATTGAATTACAGAATGGGAAAGGGCCTGTATCAGTTAGGCCGTATCGTTATGGACATTTGCAGAAGGACGAGATTGAGCGCCTCATTGCGGATATGCTAATGGCAGGGATTATTCGACCCAGCTCTAGCCCATTTTCGAGTCCTGTCTTATTAGTAAAAAAGAAAGACGGAAGTTGGCGTTTTTGTGTCGATTATCGAGAACTTAATAAAATCACTGTACCCGACAAGTATCCTATTCCGGTAATTCAGGAAATGTTGGATGAATTGGCGGGAGCGACGGTGTTCTCAAAAATTGACCTTCGATCAGGATATTACCAGACTCGAATTTTTTCGGCGGACATCCCCAAAACAGCCTTTCGAACTCATAGCGGTCATTATGAGTTTCTAGTTATGCCGTTCGGATTGACAAATGCCCCGACTACTTTTCAGGTGACAATGAATGACTTGTTGATGCCCCACTTACGTAAGTTTGTTATCATTTTCTTTGACGATATTCTTGTTTATAGTTCCTCGTTGGATGAACATTTACAACACTTGGCGTGCGTGTTGCACATGTTACAAGAGAATCAGTTTGTAGCAAAAAGAAAAAAATACTCGTTCTGTTGTGCCTCACTTGAATGTCTGTGACATATTATTTCGGCCTCTGGAGTGGCCATGGATCCATCTAAAATCAGCCCTGTTATGGAGTGGCCACAACCGAAATCACTTAATGATATTAGGAGTTTTTTGGGTCTTACTGGGTACTATCGCCGATTTGTCAGAAATTACGGGATCATTGCTCGTCCTCTTACTCATCTACTAAAAAAAGATGTTGTGGGACATTTTGTGTGGACAGAGGAGGCGGAGTCCGCATTTCGGAAGCTCAAGGCAGCCCTCACTGCTGCCCCGTTGCTAGCTATGCCAGATTTTTCAAAGCATTTTGTGGTGGAATGTGATGCTTCTGGGGTGGGGAATTGGTGCGGTTCTCATGCAAGAAGGTCGACCCATAGCATATTACAATAAGGCGATGGCGGATCAAACATTAGCGAAGTTTGATTATGAAAAAGAATTGATGGGTTTAGTTTTGGCGGTTCAACATTGGCGCTCGTATTTAATGGGCAAACGTTTCACCGTGCGCACTGATCACAGTAGCTTGCGACATTTGTTATCGCAACGTATTGTGACACCTTCCCAGCAAAATTGGGTGGCCAAAATGCTGGGCTACGACTTCGAAATCTTATACAAGCCGGGGGCACAAAATTTCGCCGCCGATGCTCTTTCTCGAAGGGTGAATGAAGCTGTGAATTTGGCGGCTGTTAGTGGGCCATTTTGGGTATCTGGAACTGATTTCATAAATGAGCAATTGGAGGATCCAGAACTACGAAAAATTATGGATGATTTGAAACATGATGGGTCATCTCACCCGGGGTTTCAACTTATTCAGGGGCGATTATTTCATAAGGGCAGGGTGGTACTCGCGGCTAACTCTCTATGGATTTCTCAACTTCTACATGAGTTCCATGACACCTCCTCGGGTGGGCATGCGGGGGCTTTTCTAACTTATCGACGGATCGCTTCTAGTGTTTATTGGAAAGGTATGTTTAATGTTGTTAAAAATTATGTTGCCAATTGTTTAATTTGTCAAAAATCGAAGTATGAGGCGTTGTCGCGGGCGGGGTTGCTACAACCATTACGGATTCCAGAAGTAGTGTGGGAGGATGTGTCGATGGACTTTATTACTAGTCTACCAAAGTCGAATGGGTTCACTTGTATAATGGTGGTAGTTGATCGCTTATCAAAGTATGGCTATTTGATTCCTCTTCATTCACTTTTTACTGCACGATCCGTTGCCGAATTATTTGTGAAAGAGGTGGTACGCTTACATGGTATTCCAAATTCGATTGTCAGTGATAGGGACCCTGTTTTCGTAAGCGTTTTTTGGAAGGAACTTTTTAGGTTGCAAGGGACGAAATTGAAATTCAATTCGGCTTACCACCCAGAAACTGATGGACAGACGGAGGTGCTCAATCGAGTTCTTGAAACGTATTTACGTTGTTTCACCTTCGAGCAGCCACGAGTATGGCTGCGCTGGTTACCGTGGGTGGAGTATTGGTACAATACTTCATTTCAATCGGCGTCCAAAAGAACCCCTTTTGAGATTGTTTATAGGCGGCAACCTCCTACTTTGCATAAGTTTCTCCCTGGCGAGTGCAAAGTAGCCGTGGTGGGTGACATTCTGAGTACTCGGGATGAACTCTTACGACAATTACGAGTTAATCTGGCGATGGCACAACAACGCATGGCTAAATACGCTAATAAGCATCGTCGGGATGTCGAGTTCGCGATTGGGGATAGAGTGTTTCTTAAGGTGGGGCCATACCGTCGTACTTCTATGGCTGATCAGGGACATCACAAGTTAGCCGCCAAATTTTATGGTCCATTTTCCGTGGAGGCACGCATTGGGATGACTGCATATCGTTTGAAACTTCCAACTTCGAGTAGAATCCACCTGGTATTTCATGTGTCGTAACTAAAAAAGGCAGTGGAGGATCATCCTGTTGAAGAGTCTCTGCCGGAGAGTTTGGAATTAGTGGGGCCGAATCCAAGTGAACCTGAAACAATCTTAGTCGAACGTATGGTAGCGGGAGCAAATGGGGATATCGAGCAGATTTTGGTGAAGTGGAGTAGGTACAATCAAGATGATGCGACTTGGATGGAATGTGGAGGATTTTGAGCAACAATTTCTAGAATTTAGCCTTGTGGACAAGGCTGTTGTTAAGGGGGCGGGAGTTGATACGGAGGGGGCAGAAGTTGAAACCGGAGCCAAGCCGTTGCGGGTTTATGTTAGGCGCGGGAAACGCAATCTGTAATTATTTATTATTATATTATTATTGAGAGTCTTGTTTTGTTATGATTATTAGTGGTGTTAGTGTTGGGATTAGGCAGACTTTAATTATGTGTGGAATTAGTGTTGGGAACAGGCAGATTTGAATTATTTAACAGACCTGGGCTGTGTGACCTTTGGGCATCCATTTTTTTAATCTGAAAAAGTACTCGGTTGTTGTTTGGGCAAACCTTGGGTTGTGTTCTTGTGTTCTCTATCTTATTACTATCACATATCCTCATTAGAGATCTCTTCTTCATGATTGTCAATGCCTTCAGACTCAGCCAAATATGCCTCTTCTTCATCTGGAGTCACAATCATAAACACATGTCTTTGAATACATCTATGTCTAGGCACATAAATGTCATCACAATTATATTAAAGATTTTTCTCTCTTCGAGCCCTCATTTCTGCGGCAGTTAATAATCTCCTTGTAGGTTGTTGTGGAGAAATAGGTAGTTTATATGGTGGTTTGGTGGGTAAAGGTGGAGTTCTGTATGAAGTAGGTGTTTGTGGTTGAGTGTTTATGAATGGTGGTTTAAACTGAAAAGGTTTGTGAACAGCACCTGCCCTCTTAACAATAGCATCAATAGTGAGTTCTTGTTGTTTGGCTATGGAAATGGCCTGTGAAAGTGTGGAAGGTTTCAAAGATATCACAACCCCTTTGATATCATCATGAAGGCCACTAATAAAGCTAGCTGTGAAAAAATCATATGGGAAATCTTTGTTGTAAATCAACATATATAACCTTTTAAGTTCCTCAAATCTTTCCATATAAAGCGAAACATTGCCCTCTTGGTGTAGTTTATTAAACTCACCGATCATTAACTCAGGATTAATGTCATCGATCCTCTCCAAAACAACCAAAATGAATTGCTCCCATGACAAATAATCATTGCCCTCCAAATAAGACTGGAACCATAACTCAGCTTTACCTTCTAAATGGATAGAAGCTAAAGAGACCTTCTGGTCTTCAGGTATAGTTGTAACCACCTGGAAAAAATGTTGAGTTTTTCGCACCCACACATGAGGATTATCCCCATAAAAAGAGGGGAATTCAATTCAAGGAAAAGAGCTGTAAGAGCCATTGGAAGGAACACTCTCCACATCAGTAGTATTTTTGTAAACAGGGGGTGGATGGGATGTGGAACCCTTTCTGTGTTAGCAGATAATCCCTCACCGAGCACCGATTTGTTCTTGTGATAGGATTGCATCTGATCTTCAATACTTTGAAGTTGAACTTGTATTGCAACAACAACAGAATAAAGGTCAGATTGCATTGTGGCCATGGTGTCATTTTTTGAGTGAATCTGGGCTACACTAGCTTGTCGAAGTGAACGTTCTTCCATTATGGAGATTTCCTAGCGTTTTAAAGCTTCTTGAATGTCTTTGCTGCGTGTAGATTCAGCCATTGGAATGAAATAAACAGACTAAGGATCGAAGGATGATACCAATTGTTAAGATTATATTTAACCTTCTGTGTTTAATTTAGGGCAAACGTTATTTTTGATAACTCAACATCAATAATACGATAGAAATGGAGTTGGGAAAATAGAAGAACTGGAGATGGGGAATTTCAGACTTTTCTCATTACTTGAATGTTAAATAAAAATACAAATTACATAAATATAGCATTTTCTAGCAAACACCGGGTAATTCTATGGTGGACCGGGAGTGTTGCTCCCGGTCCATTTTTCACCACACAAACACTTGGGGTGGGGTGGTTTACACAGGTAGATGGGTATGAAAGTCACCACACTCATTTTGAATGTGTGGTGTAAAATGGACCGGGAGCAACACTCCCGATCCACCTTAGAATTTTCCCAAAACAGAATTCGGAATCTAATTCAAATTGCATTTGCCACGTGTCCCTCGTCGATTGGCTCTTCTTGAGTGTGCAGAATTCTGGTTCCTAACATATTCTCTGCCACTAACGGTTTCCTCAGCAATGCGGATTGGCGAACACGTGGAAGGTGAAGATATTCCTTCACAACGACAGCCTTCAATTCTGCAATTTGCCCTATTTTTCCCCCCAATTCTGAAACGACATCGTTCATAGTATTAATTTTCCCCAATTTTAGTTCAATGCCCTCAATCTGACGGTGGATATTAACTCCCATCGAGTGGTTGTCTTTATTTCTGCTAATTCACTTCATAGTCATAACAGGTTTTTAATATATCATAATTATTTTACCTTTATTAAATTTTCCCATTGAATGAGTAGGTCCGGAAAAAATTAATTGATGTTGAAGATATTCGGTACTTTAATAATATTTTATACATATGAACTATAGCGATTGATGTTTTATATATTAGAATAGTGTCCAGCGAGCCAATCCTAAATAAACTTTCTTTATCTATTCTTGTGATAAACAATTTCGTGTTACATTATATTAATAAAAGATATTTTTTCATCTTATGTTTATATTGTTACAACTGTATGATGAAGTCTCTAGAATTCACATATAGCTATGGAGCTTGATATCACATTGGATGGATATCATAAAACAAGTCTCTAAGGCTGTGATTTTTAAATACCGTCCAAGTCATAGAATTATCAAGATGAGACATTGATAATTTGGATAGACTTGCGCCTATGATGCACACTCTTAATTAGAGAATGTCTCGTTTTATAGACATTAGTGTAGTTGACATAAATGCACATACGCGGGTGCTTGTTGAGAACAAGTTCACTGATTACCCTGACTGAAACTTCCTAAATTGGAACTATTTCTATATATGTTGAATTAGGAGTTTCTTAATCACGATAGTGCAAGATTAATTCTTTGACTTGAGTCATCATATATTGATTCACTGCTTTTTGACTCCTTTGCCAGTTCTTTTACACGGACACATATGGACTGATAATTGGGTGTAGTGACTCGTATATGGAGGTTGGTGTTGACAACAAATAATCCATCACTTGTCTAGATGAACAAGTGGATTTTTTATAATATTCTAAGTGGGTTGACTGAGTTAGTCCTTGGCCAAGACAAGTTAGTAATTAATTAAGAAATGACTTTCTTGAATTAATTAATCACTAGTCAAACACACTTGAATTATTAAGATTAAATTTACAAGGATCACGACCAATAAGATTCCTCGATCCTTAATTCAATTGGGAAATTAGTTGATGGAAGATTCTCACTTGCATGGAATGCGCGATTAGAAAGGTTCAATTTGAATCGCTTACATCTAGATCTTCAAGATAAGTAGTTAGAAACTTTTCTTTGATTTATGGGTATCTTATATTTAATGGAGATTAAATAATAATATAATTAATTAAAAGTGTTTAATTAATCGAGATAATTTAATTGTCCAAATTGAATCATAAAGGTTATGAATTCATTATTAGTATGTTGGTGAACCTAAAGGGTCACACACAATACTCGGACAAATCCATTTCTTAGCTAAGGGAATTTAATTCAAAGTAGTTGAGTTAATATATTAATTAATTAGATTAATTAATTAAGACTTTTTATTTATTCAATAGTTGGATGAATATTTAATTAAGTCCAAAAGATGTTTGGTAAAAATCTAGAAAGCATTTAATTATTTGGATAAGCAATAATAAGCCCAAATTAATTGAAATAGACTTTTAATTAATGTAGTATGGTGGATTAATTATTAAAAGGCTTATTTTATAGCCTTGGTCGAAAATTTGATGGAAGAAAAATAATTAAAGGAGTTTAGTTAATTTTCTTTTTGAAGAAAATAAGATTTCTTGGAGAGAAAGGAAACTAATTAAAATCGAGGAGTTCTATTTGGGAATTAATTAGTCTTCTATTCCTACAAGGAAAAGATTTAATGTGGAAAAGTTCTATATGGAAAAGAATTGCATGAACCTTGTTCAATAAATAAGACTAGTAGGGATTGAAAATCCAATGACTTTTGAAGCCAAAATTTTCGTTCCTCTTGCATAGAAAATCGTTTCTCTCTCTCTCTCTCATATAGTGTTCTTGAGTTCTTAATTATTCATCAAGATCTTGAATTGAAGAATTCTTTCAAAAATACTTAGAGAAGTAAATTTTGCTTTCACCTTAATCCCATACACTATTCCTTAAAGTTAGAATAAACGTTTATAGCTCAACTTAGCTAAAGATTATAAATGAGTGGGTATCTGGGGTGTGGATCAACTTTAGAGGAGAAACACTTGGGTCTTTGAAGTGAATCAAGAATCCGGGCAAAGGTGAATTTTGGTGGAGGAATTCGCAATCTTCATCAAAGAAAAGAACGAGTCGGTTGATTCAAGGAACGAGGAACAAGCTAGGGAGCTTACGTTAAGGAAGAAGAAACTCTTCGATTTTTATGAAAAATAGAATAAGGTAAGATCTTCTTTATTTAAGTTTTAAATAACTAGTGTAGAGATGCGCAAGCCTATGATACGTGATAAGCCCGTAGAATTAATAAACTTGCATGTTTAAATCCTAAAAACTAAAATTTTAATTTTTTGATGTGCTTAGTCGGGCTACATGTATATTTCCCAACAATGGTATCAGAGCCTAAGGCTCACGCATCGTAATGCATGATCCATTTTATTTTAATCATTACATGTGATGCACGTTTAAAATTATTAAATTCATAAATTTTATTGATTTGGGGATTTTCATAAAAAATATTTGTTTTCAGTTTTTAAAAGGTTGTTTTAAATCTGAAAATTATTTTGTAATAAGATTACATGGAAATCGGATTGGATGCGGTGTTTCGAACACCCGACACCTGATTCGTTACCCGAGCCGAAGCACTGGGTGTAGGGTGCGACGGGCTGTTTCAAACAACTCCTACACAACGCTGAAACGGGAGTTGAGAGTTGAGTGTCAATTCCGAATTGCACTAGACTACTTTGCCACATGAGTGTCAACTAGGAGTTGAGAGTTTATGCAGTTCATTAATTGCACCCTCACGTGAGATGCTGCATGAGTAAAAAAGGGCTGCTTGTATAAAAAAATTCTTATATTTGGTCACAACCGAATTTTTCATCCAAATTTTAATGGTCAACTCCGTTAGTCAACATTTTGACCCATTTTATTTGAGAGAGTTTGTGCATGAATGCAATCGCACACAGATTATATTCAATATCACGATATTTTTATTCAATATCACGTGTTGCGGACGCACAAAATCTCCCCAAAAACCTGGTCAAAATGTTGACTAACGGAGTTGACCGTTAGATTTTGGATGGAAAACTTTGTTGGGTAAAAACGAGTCATTCCTTTTTTGGAGGGTAAAAATGTCAATCTCTGAATATTTGGCGGATTGCACCCTCAAATTGCCACCTTTTGGCACAATACACCTTTAAATTGCCATTTTTTTTGCGCAATACACCCTTATTGATATTTTTGCCTCTTTGCTGGAACACATTCAAATTAGAAACCTTTTTCTTAACTCTCTATGCTCCAATGAACACTAATTCTCTCATAAGGCATTAGCACAATAGTAGTTTTTTTTTTTTTAAAAGCTGGAATATAATGTGTATCCATGAAAAACAAGGGTAGTGACGGAAAGAATGCTCAATAAGATTTGGAAATTATGTCTTTTAGCTGGGGGGTAGGAGTGAGCGTCAAGTCGAGCTCGATTTTGGCTCAAGTTTTTTCCATCTCAAATCGAGCTTAAACAACCAAGCTTTCATAACGAGTTGAACTCGAATTAATTATACCTTTCTGGGGGCTCGCGAGCCTGTATAGAAAAAAATAACTTATTTAGTAATATTATATAAATAATAATATATATTTAATATTAATAACAAATTTATTAATACAAAATTAACGATATATATTAATAAAAAATTAATAATATTTATGTATTTGTTATTTTTCTCTCGAGTCGAGCTCGGTCTACTCGTGTTCGAGTTCGATCTCAAATTTTTTTACTCAACTCGAGCTCTGCTTGTATTCACCCCAAGCTCAGGGCTCTGAAGGAGGATAATGAATTTGAAAACACCTACCCCCATAGGAATTTCCTTACAAATGTCTATCCATGAACTATCGTTTTTAGCCAATGATCATGTGACTAATGTGTATGCAAAATGTATCTAAAAGGTATCTCTGTTAGGATTATGCCCTCAGATGCCATAGAGGATAGAATGATAGGGCATCTTTCTTATAATGAACTTATTTATTATTCATAATAAAAGGCGTTAGTTAGTTTTCACTTAAATTTTATCTGCATCTATAAGTAGTGTAAAACGTTTTGTCCATGTTTTCAGTGCAATCCCTCTACTTCTTATGGGATGGGAAGATTGGCACTAGAGAGATTGGTCTTGATTATTTAAACTCGTTCGCAAGTAATATGAAGTCTTTAATGGACATATAAAGACTTAGAACACTTGTACAATTTTAGCTCTGACATGGGAGTGCCAGTCGAACACCATGTGATGATGGGAGCTTTAGACTGTAGGCGCATCAGTAGAACTGATATACTCGAACACGACTCGCATCGGTTCTGTCACATGGGTTTTCACTATGTGACTGTCAATAACAGAACTGATTATGCGTAATAGATATAAGTGAACCTTTGACCTGAAGTATCAGGCTGAAGATGCACTTGTGACGTCAAATCTTTCACTAGAGTAGTTAGACCCAATTCACTCGTTGGCGGGGTCGACCTCGAAATGCGGCTTGATGGGCAAGTGATAGTCTTAGCTGATAACTAATATGAGATTTGCTCTCTCATAAGTGAATGAGAAAGTACCCTATGTGATTATAGATAAATAAAGATCAAAGTCTTTAACCAAAGCAAAAGAGACGATTGTGCGAGGCACTAAATCGATCTCAATGATCTCGTATTATTATAATTAATACATATGGTCAAGTCCAGTGAGTTTGACATAACCATGACTCTCACTTGTCCGGGGCACGTGAACAAAGGGTTTATACTTATACGGTATTTACGATTGAAAGGTTGTGGAATGATCTAATCATTCGTTTTCGTTTGGGCTACGAAGTGGGCCACGTGACTGACTAGGTGTTACCCACTTCCTTTAGATTCCTCTCATTGCCAAACGAAATGAACCTAAAGAGTCGTACTAAAGGATTGATAAAGAAAAATGAAAGGATTTTCTATTTTATTTTAGGAGATTTAATTTATTGGATAAATTAAATAATTAATTGGATAAATTAAATAATTAATTAATTACTCATTGGATGAAATAATTAATTATAAGGATAAGATTGATTATTAATTAATTTCATTAGAAAATAAATTAATGAATTAATTTATCTAATTAATTTGGTTAATTAATTAATTAATTTATTTATTGGATATAATAAATTATTAATTAAATAGATAATTAATCAAAGCAAAAGGAAATCCCGAGTCTAGATGGGGCATCCATTTGGACGCCTACTAGGGTAAGTTGGGCATCCACTTGAATGCCCAACGAGGACTCCTTTTGTTTGTCTTGGTCAATAAGTCAAGTGATTATAAAAAGACTCTTTGACTTAAACAAGACATAAGCAATCATAACTCTCCTAGAAAAGAAAAAGAAAAACTCCTCCCTCTCTCTATACACACTAGCCGTCGGCCTCCATAGAGAAAAAGTGGGATTTTTCGTCTAATCAATCCGCGTGATAATTTAGAAGCAACGTACGTTCGTTGTTCGGATCAAGAATTCAAGAAAAGATCAAGGATTCGTGAAGATTGGATTGCACATGTTCTTGAAGTCTTCAAGCCTACATAGTTCAAATTTTTGAAGGAGGAATTGAGTCTCCAATTACTTCGCTTCAACGGGTAAGTAATTATTCGTTTTCGTGATTAATCGATTCGATTATGCAAACAGATAATTCACTTTGGGTTTAAATTTTTTAAAATTCCGTTGCGTATATTTGATTTTTTGCGAAACCCAATACTGGTATCAGAGCTAATCTCTGATTTGCAAATTTGATCATGTTTATGTGATTTATGATATGCATATTATGTGTTTTAGATCTGCGTTTTCTTTTTATGATTTTTAGCGTAGATTTTGATTTTTATGTTTATTATAAATCTTGGTATTTTTAGGATACAAGAAAAAATAAAAAACTGAGGAAAAACGAGGCCCGAAGGCCCCAAGTCAGCAGCGCACAGCGCTGTACGCCGCACGGACGACCACACGGCCTGTCGGGTCATGAATTTTGACACACGACCTGCTGAACCGGGTCTTGGATCCGGATCTGAAAACAGGCTCTGGGTTTAGGTTAAAATTGATATTTGAGTTTTGGGTAAATTTAATTATCCGGGTGAGTCAAAAGGATGATGACTGGGAATAATTCAAATTAAGCCCAATTGAAAAATTACTCAATTTTGATTTATTAATTAGTTTGGGCTTAATTTAATTAATTCCAAATGGGCCAATGGGTTGGTGATTTGGATTTAAATTAAAACTAGCCCAATAGAAATTAATAACGCGTGCATGTTTTTCTAATTAATTAATTTTGGGCCTAATTAAATGAAATCCAAGTGGACCAAAAGGATGGTGACTTGGGTTTGATGAAATCGAGCCCAGTAAGATTAATTGGAATAAAAATATTTAATTAGAATAAGTAATTATTTTTCTTGGAGATTAATAATGAATTTATGGATTAAATATTATTAATTTTTCCTCAACTTGAAAATTACTTAGATATTTGAATAAGGAATATAAATTATTTTTCTTGGATGATTAATAATTAATTCTTTAATCAAATAAATTTTTTTCCAATTAATGATGGCTTTAAATCATAACAAAATAAGATTCCATATTTTATGTATTCATTTTAGTTGGACTAATTTTATTTTAATTAAAGGTAGATATACTTAATTTATAATTTTATGTATCTAAGTCATCTTATAGGACTATAATGATTTTAATTGAAATAAAGAATATATAAGTTAGGAATTTTATAAAGAACTTTTTAGTTGGACTAAAATTTTAAATTATCAACATAAGTGTTTTAATATTGTGAGCATGTATTAAATGTTGCGAGCATGTATTAATTGATGCGAGCATGTCTTATGTGATGGAGACACCAATCATGGACTTAGGCTTTATTCGATTTACCTTTTCTTTTTATGGGTTGTAAAGCCGAATTTGAGGCTATTTATTGCTTTCTTAGAAATAATGTATAAGTTGTTTTAAAGTATTGTAATATAATATTTCAAAATTGGTGGAGACAAGAAGCCCATGAAGATTAGATAGTTTTTCATTTTTACCTTTTTGTGATGGCCCATTGGCTCGGGCCCTCTAGTAAAAGTCTATGATCAAGTGTGATGAATTTATTTATTTAATTCCATGAATGTTTATATTGATAGACATGATTATTAATAGTATATATTATGCATGTTCAATATATGATAATTGCGCTATATAAATTAATTAATGTGCAAAATGAGAGCAATCATTTGACAATTTTAATTCTCCCAAATAAATAATACCGAGTTAGTAAAGGATGTGTGACATCCTCGTCCTTCGCTAAACTAATTAAAATTAAAATTACTACAAATGTGTAATGCTTCCCAGTTATGGGG
Organism: Buddleja alternifolia; assembly: GCA_019426215.1. Taxonomy (NCBI): domain Eukaryota; kingdom Viridiplantae; phylum Streptophyta; class Magnoliopsida; order Lamiales; family Scrophulariaceae; genus Buddleja; species Buddleja alternifolia. Next base: position 20,044,397 of record CM033407.1, on the reverse strand, counting down.
GTTATGCATTTGGAAATAATTTGCAATTTTATTAAGTGTATGATATGCCTTAGTTGAAGCATATTTCACCCTAGAAACCGGTTAGGTTGCAAGGTGAAATTCAAATGTTAGATTAAAGGAGTTAGTGGGAATGAACTCGGGTAGTTCACGAGCTTAGAAATCGGTTAGGTTGCGGCTTGGTGAACTATGGGAAAAAGTATTGAAAATATTTATTGGATAAATTGATGTTAGACATCACTTCAAATAATTAATAGGCCAGAAATCGGTTAGGTTGCAACCCATCTAATTAATTGAGGACCTCAATACCTGCTGTGGAATCGATGCTGTTAGGAATTTCATGTTAGATGTTTTGATGATGACAAGATACGATTTCATGTTAGACCCAAAAGAATGAAGTTTATGCTTTCATAGAAATATTGTATAACCGTTTGAAAATTTACTTATTTTGTTAGGCTTGTAATTTTTATCTTTATAGATTTTAGACTAATTGTATCTGAGACTAAGTCGCTAGTAGAATTTTGAGTGAGTCTATTAGAGAGGAAGTTGAAGATCAAGCGTCCAAAGTCAAAGTGAAGATGAAGATTTGTTCTTAGCGTCTGTCAAACGCTAAAGGACTATTTCAGGAGATGTGAATCAAGCGCTCAGCTGATTTCAAGCGCTCAGCGATTTCAAGCGCTCAAAGAATACTCAAGCGATTCACCTAGAATACATCCTCAAGTCATCCAATCATCAACGGTCATTTATTTCCAACGGAAATAAATTCAAAGTGCATTAAATGTGATAAGACTTTATGACTTGTGGACAAGCCACCTTTTGACTAGACTGTCAGCTTTTCAGAGTTCAACCTGCTCCTGTCCAATCAGAATCAGCAGAAATTAAGTAATGTCAGAAAAGGGACTATTTGAAGCTCTGCGTGAGGTACACGCGCTTGACTTGTGTCCAACGGAAAAATCCCGAGATTCTCTATAAATAATACCCTTCAGCTATCTCTGTGAGAGTGTGAAAAGACGTAAATGTGAAAGAGAGCTGAGAAATAATTTGAGAGAAAAGCTTGCAAACCCCATACTCAAAATCCTTCAAGCTTCTCAAATACATTTCAGACAGTCACCAGATATCTCAAACCTCTTCCAAAGAAGAAACCAAAACTCTTACTGAGATATCCCAAGTTGTTTGAACTTCCCAACATCAAACAAACCTGTTACAATAAACCTTCAACACCTTTCATCTGAGTGAGAAAGATTGTTGACTTCCACAAGCAGTATTTTTGAGTAAGAGAAGCTTGTTGAAGAAAGGTCTTTATTGGAGCTGAAGTCTGTGTGATCAAGGAGCTCAAGGCCATCTTGGAGAAGATCTTTATTGGAGCTGAAATCTGTGTGATCAAGGAGCTCGAGATCGTTTTTCCAGAAGCAGAGGATTGAAGTGGCTTGTAGCAGAAATCTGTGTGACCAAGGAGCTCAAGTCATCCATATCCATCTCTTCCTTTGTCCCTAAATTGTAAAAGATTCTGTGTGATTCTTTGAGAATCATTTTAGTGGATTGCCTCCAAGTGATCAAGGAGAAGAAGGACGTAGTTGGGATTATATTCCCCAACGAACCTTACAAATATTGTGTCATTTACTTTACAGTCAATTTTCTTATTATCATCTCATTGCATAAATTGATTAAGTAAAACATAATCAAACGCTAAGCAATTAAGAAACAACTTGTGACGCTAAAACTTTCAAAAAGAGAAGACTCTAAAATTATTCCGTTGTGGTAACCCTGATTAAAGAACTGAATGCTTAAACCTATCTGGTTATAGTATTCAAATCTTGAGTCTATGTTAACTTTATCAAAACAGTCTTCAAGTAAACGCTCAGACAAGCGTCTACATTTTAATACGAAATAATTTTTGAAGTCGAAAAAGACTTCAGGGTCTATTCAACCCCCCCTTCTAGACCCTCGTGGGACCACCAATTGGTATCAGAGCGGTTGAAGTTGAAATTTTTAAAAAATTTCAGAGCGTAACTGCTTGTTTAGATCCAATTTTAAAAAAAAATTTAGTTGCTTTAAAAATTTTCATGGCATTTTCAAAAGTTCCTAAGTTGACCGAGTCAAATTATGAGTCATAAAAGATCAAAGCTTTTGCTTATCTTTGTGCTTGTGATGCTAAAATGTGTGATATCATTTCAGATGGACCGATCCAAATATTCAAAGAAATCACAAGAGCGCCTGGAGCGACTCCAGATGGTTATGTTGAGAAGCCAAAGCATGAGTGGTCAGCTGATGAGCGTCGAAGAGCAAATCTAGACAATGTTGGACGGAACGCTCTGTATACAGCTATTGGAGACAATGAAACTTATTCAATAAGGTCAAGTCGTGCTCTACGACTGAGGAAATTTGGGATAAGTTAGCCACAATATGTGAAGGTTCAACAAAGATGAAAGAGAACAACCTCTCCATAGCCATGCAAAGATTTGAAAATTTTAAGATGATGCCAAACGAGACGCTAGATCAATTGGATGCGAGATTTACGTTGTTTATTACAGAGTTAGCATCATTGAATAAGGAGTTGACCAATAAGGAAATGGTCAAAAAGATTTTTAGAAGTCTCCCGAGGAAATATTTGATAAAGACTGTAGCAATGAGAGAATCACAAATGTTGGACTTCATTACGCCAGAACATTTATTTTCGGAGCTAAAGACTTTTGAATTTGAATTAGGAGAAGTCAGCGACACCTCGTCTTCAGCGACTGAATTAGGAGCCTTAATCGCTACAACCAAAAATAAGGGAAAATCAGTCAGTGAGGTGGAAGCGACAGAATCAGATGAGGATCAAGAAATGGATTTATTGGTCAAGAAATTCAAGAAATTTCTAAGATATGAAAAGAGAAATCATGCTTCTCATTCCTAAAGGTATAATTTAAACGCTTAATCATTATGCATCATATTTTCATTAGACATATAATTTAGGGGGAATTCACTTTATTATAATGTCTAAAAGCGTTTTTCAAAAGTGTTACGAGTTATCAAATTTAGGGGGAACCTTAAAATTGTACTTGAACATATCGGTAAGCGTCAATGATCAAAAACTATTTTCATATGCAAAGATCATCAATGCTTATCATTATTTGTGCATGATGTGTTGGATGCTCAAACATAAAAAGACTTTTATCTCAAGCGTCAACATAAAACAGTTACAACAAGTGGTAATAAGTGGTATCTGTTAAGCGTTGAAGTTATCCAACTCAACACTTAATATAAAAATCATGCATAACCTTTTAAAAAGAGAACTTGAGGCAGACATAGTTGGATGTTGATTTACCATCAAGTGGTATCTACGGTGGTGGAAATCGCTAGTGGATTTTTCATTGTCCTTCCAGACGTGGAAGCGACTGTGGACGTTGAGCGGTCGATAGAAGTGGCCGAGTTTTCCCCCACACCAACTGGTCTTTCTCTTGTGAGTATCGCTTGAACTGCAGTCTTCCCTTGATGATGTCAAGAAGGGAGAAGAAGAGAAAGAAAAGCAGTTTAAAAAGAATGAAAGAGAAAAAAAGGCAGGTATTCATCGTTTCAGTATAAATCATATACGCTTTCAATTCCATACACATAAGTTTATGCTTTCATAGAAATATTGTATAAGCGTTTGAAAGTTTACTTATTTTGTTAGGCTTGTAATTTTTATCTTTATAGATTTTAGATTAAGTATCTGAGACTAAGTCGCTAGTAGAATTCTGAGTGAGTCTATTAGAGAGGAAGTTGAAGATCAAGCATCCAAAGTCAAAGTGAAGATGAAGATTTGTTCTTAGCTTCTGTCAAACGCTAAAGGACTATTTCAGGAGTTATGAATCAAGCGCTCAGCTGATTTCAAGCGCTCAGCGATTTCAATCGCTCAGCTGATTTCAAGCGCTCAGCGATTTCAAGCGCTCAAAGAATACTCAAGCGATTCACCTGGAATACATCCTCAAGTCATCCAATCATCAACGGTCATTTATTTCCAACGGAAAAAAATTCAAAGTGCATTAAATGTGACAAGACTTTATGACTTGTGGACAAGCTACCTTTTGACTAGACTTTCAGCTTTTCAGAGTTCAACCTGCTCCTGTCCAATCGGAATCAGCAGAAATTAAGGAATGTCAGAAAAGGGATTATTTGAAGCTCTGCGTGAGGTACACGCGCCTGACTTGTTTCCAACGGACAAATCCCTGGATTCTCTATAAATAGTACCCTTCAGCTATCTCTGTGAGAGTGTGAAAAGACGTAAATGTGAAAGAGAGCTGAGAAATAATTTGAGAGAAAAACTTGCAAACCCCATAGTCAAAATCCTTCAAGCTTCTCAAATACATTCCAGACAGTCACCAGATATCTCAAACCTCTTCCAAAGAAGAAACCTAAATTCTTACTGAGATATCCCAAGTTGTTTGAACCTCTCAACATCAAACAAACCTGTTACAATAAACCCTCATAACCTTTCATCTGAGTGAGAAAGATTGTTGACTTCCACAAGCAGTATTTTTGAGTAAGAGAAGCTTGTTGAAGAAAGGTCTTTATTGAAGCTGAAGTCTGTGTGATCAAGGAGCTCAAGGCCATCTTGGAGAAGATCTTTATTGGAGCTGAAATCTGTGTGATCAAGGAGCTCGAGATCGTCTTTCTAGAAGCAGAGGATTGAAGTGGCTTGTAGTAGAAATCTGTGTGACCAAGGAGCTCAAGTCATCCATATCCATCTCTTCCTTTGTCCCTAAATTGTAAAAGATTCTGTGTGATTCTTTGAGAATCATTTTAGTGGATTGCCTCCAAGTGATCAAGAGAAGAAGGACGTAGTTGGGATTACATTCCCCAACGAACCTTACAAATATTGTGTCATTTACTTTACAGTCAATTTTCTTATTATCATCTCATTGCATAAATTGATTAAGTAAAACATAATCAAACGCTAAGCAATTAAGAAACAACTTGTGACGCTAAAACTTTTAAAAAAAGAAGACTCTAAAATTATTCCGCTGTGCTAACCCTGATTAAAGAACTGAACGCTTAAACCTATCTGGTTATAGTATTCAAATCTTGAGTCTAAGTTAACTTTATCAAAACAGGCTTCAAGTAAACGCTCAGACAAGCGTTTACATTTTAATACGAAATAATTTTTGAAGTCGAAAAAGACTTCAGGGTCTATTCAACCCCCCCTTCTAGACCCTCGTGGGACCACCAGATGCCAATGATGATTTCCGATTTCCACATGGGAGTGTGGGACCTAATTTTGTGAATTGGCTTAGAAATTTGAGGATTGTCCTCAATATGAAATCTCTCGGATATGTCTTGGAGACTGATGTCCTGGCGGCTCTAGCTAGAACACGTGCTAGTGAGGAAGAGGTCCAAGCCCATGAAAAATAGGTTAAGAATGACATCCGGGTGAGAGAATACATGCTGGGATCTTTGACTAATGAACTTCAATGGGTTACATAATAAGATGCCCACTGCAAGAGCTATCCTAGCTCACCTGGTAGAGCTCTATTGTGAGCATAGTCGAACTACACGACATGTGTTGGTCCCAAGTGGCATACGAAAGGGTCTAGAAGGGAGGGGGTTGAATAGACCCTGAAGTCTTTTTCGACTTCAAAAATTTCGTATTCAAGATATTGTGAACGCTTGAAAATGTAGGCGCTTGGCTGAGCGTCTACTTGAAGACTGTTTTGATAAAGTTAACTTAGACTCAAAATTTGAATACTATAACTAAATGAGGTTAAGCGTCCAGTTCTTTAATCAGGGTTAGCACAACAGAATAATTTTTAAGTCTTCATTTTGAAAGATTTTAGCGTCACAAAGATTCTCCTTAGTTGCTTAACTTTAACTGATTTTATCATTGTGTTTACCTAATCGATTATGCAATGATATGACAATAATAAAGATGACGGTAAAGTAAAGAACACAGATTTGAAAGGTTCGTTGGGTGGTGTAATCCAACTATGTCTTTCTTCTCCTTTGAACACTTGGAGGCAATCCACTAAAATGATTCTCGAAGAATCACACAGAAACTTCTACAAAATAGGGAGAGATGGATATGGATGACTTGAGCTCCTTGGTCACATAGATTTCTGCTATAAGACACTTCTATTCTTTTGCTTCTTTCACCTAGAAATAATACAAGTATCCAACTTCGACTTCACACAGATTGCGAGGCTTGGACGGGGTTTTTGTCTAGCGGTTTGTTAGATTTTTGGAAAGTTCAAACAACTTGGAATATCTCAATAGTAATGTAGGTTTCTTCTGAAAGAGATGTTTGAGATATTGATTGACTGTCTTAGGGATTGAAGAAAAGCAAAGAGAATGTTTTCTTTGAAGGTTTGTACTTTTCTGAAAGTTTAAGGATTGAGACTTCAATGCAACAGAGTTTTGGCTTGTAAGCTTGTTGTTGGATATTTTGGCTTGTTGCTGAAGTCCTATTTATAGACTTTCATGGGTAAAGTGTGTTAGAATTATACCCTCAGATGCCATAGAGGATAGAATGTATAGGGCATGTATCTTGTATTGAACTTAAACTCTTCTTAAATAAAAGGCATTATTGAGTTTTCACTTAATTCTTATCTGCATCTATAAGTTGTGTAAAACGTTTTGTCCATGTTTTTAGTGTGATCCCTCTACTTTCTATGGGATAGGAAGATTGGCACTAGAGAGATCGATCTTGATTACTAAAATAAGTTCGCAAGTAATATGAAGTCTTAATGGACAAATAAAGACTTCGAATACTTGTACAATCTTGGCTCCGACATGAGAGTGCTTGTCTGGTATCATGGGATGATAGGAGATTAAAATTGTAGACACGTCAGTGGAACTGATATGTTCGAACACGACTCGCATCGGTTCTGTCACATGGGTTTTCACTCTGTGACTGTCAATGACGGAACTGATTATGCGTAATAGGTATATGTGAACCTTTGACCTGAAGTATCAGGCTGAAGATGCACTTGTGACGTCAAGTCTTTCACTAGAGTAGTTAGACCCAATTCACCCTTTGGTGGGGTCAACCTCGAAATGCGGACTTGATGGGCAAGTGGTAATCTTAGCAGATATCTAATATGGGATTTGTTCTCTCATAAGTGAATGAGTATGTACCCTATGTAATTATAGATAAATAGAGATCAAAGTCTATGGCCAAAGCAAACGGACGATTGTGCTTGGCACTAAATCGATCTCAATGATCTCGTATTTAATATGATTTATACATATGGTCAAGTCCAGTGAGTTTGACATAACCATGACTCTCACTTGACCGGGGAACATGAACAAAGGGTTTATACATATACGGTATTTACGATTGGAAGGTTTCGGAATGATCCTATCATTCGTTTTCGTTTGGGTTACGAAGTGGGCTACGTGACTGGCTAGGTGTTACGCATTTCCTTTGGTTTTCTCTCATTGCCAAACGAAACGAACCTAAAGAGTCGCGCTAAAGGATTGACAAAAAAAAATGAAGACTCGCGCTAAAAGATTGACAAAGAAAAATGAAGAAAAAGGAATTTCTATTATTTCTTCTGGGAGTTTTAATTTATTGGATAAATTAAATAATTAATTATTCATTAGATAAAATAATTAATTATAATGATAAGATTAATTATTAATTAATTTCCTTGTGAAATATATTAATGAATTAATTTATCTAATTAATTTGGTTATTTAATTAATTAATTAATTTATTGGATATAATAAATTATTAATTGAAATAAGAAATTAATTGATAAGAGGCATTTTTACGTGTTTTTAAGCCCATGAGACTTATGCTATGGATTCATTTATTGCCTAAATCATGCCACATTTGCTTTTAATCGGGCTGTTAAGTGATTACAGGTGATAAATGAAAGCATACGAAGAAATGAGGCGAAAAACGACGTATAAAACAAGTTCAGGACAATTTGCTTCTGTCGACCACGCCCAGGCGCCAGTATGACCACGCCCAGGCGCCAGTATGACCACGCCCAGGCGCCGGACAAGATGCAAATAACGTCAACATTCTGCTTACCACGCCTAGGCGCCGTCCTATCCACGCCTAGGCGCCGTATCTGCACCACTTTTCACGTTCGAGCGCTATTTGCATATGTTTAGAGACCGAATTGGATGAAGTTCCCTTCTACAATGTTGTAGAACTATGTGTTAGCTTCAAATGAGGACTTGAATCATCCAAATCGGAGTTTCGTGGAGAGAGTTATGAATGAAATACGATTGCTGTGCAGGACACATTGCATTTAATTTCAGCATTCTGTCAGCGGCGCCCGAGCGCCGTAATGGTCACGCCTAGGCGTGACCACACCCGAGTTTTGATTCCTTTCAGCCAAAAGATCATCATTTGATGGTGGAATGGAACATTTAAAGCCAAGAGGTCATCACATGTGTTGAGGGGATGTCATAAGTGTGTTTCTTGGTAGATCTACTTTATGGAATTTTATACTACACACTTTAGAGTAGTGAAGGACACACTAGGGAGACACACACTAGGGAGCCCATCATTTTATGGTCTTCTTAAACCATTTCCTTCACTCTTGACCGATCACACCTTGGAGGAGGAGGCAGCTGGCCATTACTCTTCACCCATCATCATTCATCACCATTTTTCATCACTTTTGGAGGGGAACAAAGAGAGAGGAGCTAAGGATTGAAGTTCAAAAGCAAGGATCCATCATCAATCAATTGAGGGAGTTTTAATTGCTTGCATTTACATGTTTATTTCCATGAGTATGTATATGTTTGTATTAGATTTTCTTAAGGCCTTGATGAGAGGCTAATATTGTAGAACTAAGGCCATGTGAAGGCCAATTTATGAATCAATATATGTGAAGTGAATTTTCGTATTAATTCTCATATTGCTTTGTGTGTTGATTTTGAGCTTTTATTACAATCATGTGCTTGATCACCATATGCTTGCTATCTTGCCTAGTCTAGTCATTCGAGAGAAGATAGATTAGGGTTCAATGGAATCAACTCATCATCCGAAACTAATGTGGAATTGCCCCTAGACATAGGTAAAGATTTCCGGGTGCGGTTAGTCGGATATATCCGGGGAAACTCTAGAACGTTAATGCGTGGTTATTGATTAGATTCTCGGATAGACATATTTAGAGAACCATCAATTAATCATAGGATTATTATGTGCCGAGACATCGGGTAATAATTATCTAAGGAATTTCCACCAAAGCAATAGGAGTCTAATAATTCGAAGAGTAGCTCATCTATTGACGAGGAGATTCGGTTGTAGCATGTGACTTAGTCATTTTATCATACGTGAGATTTAATCTATAATTCGTTTCTCTTTGGTTCTTCACTTGCTTACTCGTTTTATTGCAATTTACTTTTGTCCATTTTCATTAATCATAAACTAAAATTCAAGTCTCTGTGGTTCGACAACCCGGACTTATTTTGTCCACTTTTATTACTACACACGACTAGTGCACTTGCTATTAAAAGCACGTTAGGTATTAGCGTGTCATTAATTAAACAAAACAAATCTCGGGCTAAATAAGGAGTCCAATTGGACGCCTATGAGGCCTCAATGTGGCGTCTTTGAGAGGCCACATATTAGGGCTCTTTTGTTTTGACTTGTTCAATAAGTCATGAGGTATATAAGGACTCTTTGACTTAGAAAAAGAAGAAGAATACACAACTCTCATAACTCTCAAAAAGAAAGAAAAATATCCCTCCCCTCCTCTATACCTAGCCGTCGACCATAGAGAAAGAAGAAAGGGGAATTTTCGTTTGTTGATCCGCTCGTGACGATTTAGAGACGACGTATTTTCGTTGTTCAAATCAAGTTCAAGTTTGAAGAATCAAACCAAAGGATTGAAGATTAGGAAGCTTCAATATTTCGAGTTTGGAGAAGAAGAAGTTTTTCTCCATCATCATATTCATATTAACGAGTAAGTTTTATTCGTTATACGCTTTTAGATTCAATTATGCGAATTAGAGTACCAATTGGGTTTTCGTTTTAATTTTTGAAATCCCTTCCGCTGCGTTTATGCTTTTTCGAACGAAACCCAACAAAGTGTCTGTTTGACACATGGCTTGGCGCGTGTCCATCACTTTCGTGAGTGAATGACTTTCGTCCTTTTTCCCTGAAAATCTGTTGCAGAAAGTTGGTGCGGCAGTCTTTGTAAAGTTGACAGTCTAATGGGAAGGCTTTTCCGTACGTCCTGGAGTACTTATCACATTTAATGCTCTTATCAGCATTTAATGCATTTGAAATAAATGCCCGTTGACAATTAATGATCCGAGAATATTTGCATTAAACTACTTCCGGACTTAGGAATAAATACAGGTGAAATCTAGTCTTTGATAGACGCTCATTCACTACTGAATGATTCCTGAAACTTAATCAACGCTTGGACGCTTGGCATCTTCATCTTCATTCAGACTTCAGACGCTCCAGACCTATCTACTGATAAACTCACTCAGAATTATATCAGACGCTTAGTTCTGAGATTACTTAGCCTAACAGTCTAAAACAAAAAAATAAATAAAGCCTTATACAAATCTATCGCTCAAAGCCTGTACATATATTCTAATAAAGAATCAAAATTACATATTTTGGGGTCTAACATAAAATCCTAATTGTTATCATCAAAACATCTAACAAGAAATTCCTAACAAATTCCCCCTTTTTGATGATGACAATACTTACTCTTTTATAGTTCAAGAGTTAGACAGCCAAAATACAAAAGTTAGTTTTGAAAGGTTAGATAAAGTTAGTTAAGGTTAGTTTAAGCCTCAACGAAATGTTTTAGCTGAAAAATGCACTTCATTATACATCAAGGATAGTACAGGCATTTACAACTAAAATATCAAAAAAATAAAATAAAGAGACAAGAATATAGATAATGAAAGGCAATGACTCTTAATGTCCTGATTGAGCATTGAATCTCCTATGCATTTCAGCTTTGATCGCTTCAGAAAGATTTTCTTCAAGTGTAATCATTGCAGCATGATCTTTGTCTATCACGGTCTTCTTTTCTTTCTTTTGTCTCTTTTGATAAGCAACAAACTGCTTATCCCATTCAGTTGGGTAAATACCAATGTGCCTAAGACATATCCTGAACGCTCTGTTGAAATCTGTCATCTTCTTCTCCTTTGCTATAAGCTTTAGATCAGTAGCCTCTAGATGAGGAGCTCGTTCAATTGGAAGGTCAAATTGTTCAAGATATGCTTGAGAAGGCACTGGCAAATCGGCTCTGAACGCTATTGGAGGGAACCCAAATGCTCTACTAGGTACTCCAGAAGCAGCTACCCATGATGGGTATCTCGACTGCTTGTTGAGCGGAAGAGGAGGAGGAAGGATTTCTTGACGCTTGGGCGGAGGACTCGCAGCTCTTGAACTGGGAGCTTTCCTCTTTTCCCCTTTATTTCCATCATCAGTCTTAAGAAAATGTTCTATGAGAATACTGACTTGATTAGCAATCCTTTGAAAGGTTTAAAGAATTCAAAGCTTTAGTAGAAAATCAAACTGGGCAAAATATAAAAACTCTACGATCAGATCATGGAGGAGAATATATGAATGCCGAGTTTAATGAATTCCTTGGAGAACAAGGAATAATGTTACAACTAACACCACCAGCAACTCCTCAACTAAATGGAGTAGCCGAGCGGAGGAACCGAACATTGTTGGACATGGTTCGTTCCATGCTTAGTTACACTGATTTACCCATTTCGTTGTGGGGACATGCGTTCCTTATTGCTGCTAATATATTGAACAGATGTCCTTCCAAATCCGTTTCTAAAACACCACATGAGATGTGGAATAATAGGATGCCAAGTCTTAACTACATTAAGATTTGGGGATGTCCTGCTTATGTCAAAAAGACTAAAGTAGAGAAATTGGAGACGAGATCCCTAATGGGACGTTTCATTGGTTATCCTAAAGATTCCATGAGATTCTTCTTTTACCTACATGATGATCAAAGGATCATTGTGGCCCTACAAACCCAATTCCTTGAAGATGAATTCATCTTGGAATGGGGCAAAGGTAGAAAGATTATTCTAGAAGAATAAGATGAAACTCCCTCTGAGAGATCTGTCCAAGAACTAAGGCCTGAACCAATAGTAGCACAACCACCACGTAGATCTGGTAGAATACCACATGAATATGAGAGGTATGGGTATCTACTGCAAGGGGAGCCAGAGCTTCACACTGTAGTATAAGAAAGTCATGAAGATGATCCTTGTACCTATGATCAAGCGATGGTGGATGTCGACGCTTCAAGATGGCGAGAAGCATTGGAAACAGAGATGGACTCTATGCAATCGAACCAAGTCTGGACTTTGGTAGATCGTCCTGAAGGTATCAAACCTATAGGATACAAATGGATCTACGAAAGAAAGATAGGTAGCGATGGCAAGGTTGACAACTTTAAAGCCAGGCTCGTAGCAAAAGGCTATAGTCAAAGAGAAGGAATTAACTATCAAGAGACCTTTTCGCCCGTGGCCATGATAAAGTCCATCCGAATATTGTTATCCATAGCTGCATACTTAGATTATGGCAGATGGATGTCAAAACGGCTTTTCTAAATGGATTCCTAGAAGAGGACACCTATATGGAACAGCTAAAAAGTTTTGTATGCAAGACCGATATCCATTAAGTATGTAAACTTGAGAGGTCTATATACGGTCTCAAGTAAGCATCTAGAAGCTGGAATCTTCGTTTTGATGAAGTAGTAAAGGGATATGGCTTCATCAAGAACGAAGATGAACCCTGTGTCTACAAGAAGACTAGTGGGAGCAAGATCTCATTTTTAGTACTATATGTGGATGACATTCTACTTATAGGAAATGACGTGGGAATGCTCACCACTATCAAGAAATGGCTTTCGAGTACGTTTTCCATGAAAGACTTGGGAGAAGCGATGTATATTCTAGGAATTCGTATTTATAGAGATAGAACGAATAGAATGATCTCCCAAGCCCTTTACTTAGAAAAGGTCCTAAAGAGATTTAGGATTGACAATTCTAAGAAAGAGTTTCTTCCCATGAGGCATGGAGTACACTTGTCTAAATCTATGTGTCCTCAAAACGAGGAAGATAGAAAAAATATGAGTAATGTACCCTATGCTTCTGCAGTAGGTAGCCTAATGTATGCAATGTTGTGTACAAGACCTGACATTACCTATGCTGTAAGCGTGGTGAGTCGATTTCAGGCAAACCCAGGAAAGGAACATTGGATAGCTATGAGGAATATCCTAAAGTATCTCAAAAGAACTATGGATATAATTTTCATCCATGGAGGTGGAGATCTGAAGATGGAAGGTTACATTGATTCAGACTTTTAGTCTGATGTCGATGACCAAAAATCCACTTCAGAGTTTGTTTTCACACTTAATGGTAGGGCGGTGTCTTGGAAAAGATCCAAGTAAAGCACAACCGCTGAATCCACCACTGAAGCAGAATATGTGACAGCCAAAGAAGCTGTTTGGATGAGAAAGTTTCTAAGAGAACTTGAAGTGGTTCCTAGTGCAGAGCTCTCGTTACCACTTTATTGTGATAACAATGGAGCAATAGCGCGAGCCAAGGAACCAAGGTATCATAACAAGTCTAAACCCATTGAGAGAAGATTTCACATCATCTGGGAGATCGTTGACAGATGAGAGATAGCAGTGCAGAAAATAGCCTCAGCTAACAATGTAACCGACCCGTTCACCAAACCACTACCTCAGGCAGTTCTGGACCGACATCTGGAAATGATGGGTATAAGATACCACAATGAGTGGCATTGAGTGCAAGTGGGAGATTGTTAGGATTATGCCATCAGATGCCATAGAGGATAGAATGATAGGGCATCTTTCTTATAATGAACTTATTTATTATTCATAATAAAAGGCGTTATTTAGTTTTCACTTAAATCTTATCTGCATCTATAAGTAGTGTAAAACATTTTGTTCATGTTTTCAGTGCAATTCCTCTACTTCCTATGGGATGGAAAGATTGGCACTAGAGAGATTGATTGATTACTTAAACTCATTCGCAAGTAATATGAAGTCTTTAATAGACAAATAAAGACTTAGAACACTTGTACAATCTTAGCTCTGATATGGGAGTGCCAGTCGAACACCATTTGATGGTGGGAGCTTAAGACTGTAGGCACATCAGGAAAACTGATATGCTCGAACACGACTCGCATCGGTTCTGTCACATGTGTTTTCACTCTGTAACTGTCAATGACAAAACTGATTATGCGTAATAGGTATAAGTGAACCTTTGACCTGAAGTATCAAGCTGAAGATGCACTTGTGATGACGTCAAGTCTTTCACTAGAGTAGTTAGACCCAATTCACCCGTTGGTGGGGTCGACCTCGAAATGCGGCTTGATGGGCAAGTGGTAGTCTTAGCTGATAACTAATATGGGATTTGTTCTCTCATAAGTGAATGAGAAAGTACACTATGTGATTATAGATAAATAGAGATCAAAGTCTTTGGCCAAAGCAAAAGAGACGATTGTGTGAGGCACTAAATCGATCTCAATGATCTCGTATTATTATAATTAATACATATGGTCAATAAGTCCATTGAGTTTGACATAACCATGACTCTCACTTGACCGGGGCACGTAAACAAATGGTTTATATTTATACGGTATTTACGATTGGAAGGTTTTGGAATGATCCAATCATTCGTTTTTGTTTGGGCTAGAAAGTGGGCCACGTGACTGGCTAGGTGTTACCCACTTCCTTTGGATTTCTTTCATTGTCAAATGAAACGAACCTAAAGAGTCGCTCTAAAGGTTTGATAAAGAAAAATGAAAGAATTTTCTATTTTATCCTGGGAGATTTAATTTAATGGATAAATTAAATAATTATTTAATTACTCATTAGATGAAATAATTAATTATGAGGATAAGATTAATTATTAATTAATTTCTTAAGGAAATAAATAAATGAATTAATTTATCTAATTAATTTGGTTAATTAATTAATTAATTAATTTATTGGATATAATAAATTATTAATTAAATAGATAATTAATTAAAACAAAAGGAAATCCCGAGCCTAGATGGGGCGTCCATTTGGACGCCTACTAGGGTAAGTTGTGGATGCCCAACGAGGACTCTTTTTGTTTGTCTTGGTCAATAAGTCAAGTGATTATATAATGACTCCTTGACTTAAACAAGACATAAGCAATCATAACTCTCTTAGAAAAGAAAAAGAAAAACTCTCCCCCCTCTCTATACACACTAGTCGTCGGCCTCCATAGAGAAAAAGTGAAATTTTCGTATAATCAATCCGCGTGATAATTTGGAGGCAACATTTGTTGTTCGGATCATGAATTCAAGAAAAGATCAAGGATTCGTGAAGATTGAATTGCACGTGTTCTTGAAGTCTTCAACCCTACATAGTTTGAATTTTCGAAGGAGGAATTGAGTCTCCAACCACTTCGCTTCAACGGGTAAGTAATTATTCATTTTCGCGATTAATCGATTCGACTATGCAACAGAGAATTCACTTTGGGTTTAAATTTTCAAAACTTCCGCTGTGTATATTTGATTTTTTGTGAAACCCAATAATCTCTAGTTCAACTTTAGGTGGAAAACAAAACATTTGATGAACAACACATCAACTGCTACCTATTAATAAGGTTAACACACTGATCCTCAAAAACGTTGGAATTTTATGCCAATCAAAATATCTATCTCACATTCCAGCATTATTACAAAGTAAAAGGAGATGAAAATGAGACTAACAAAGTAACATATAATTCAAGGGATAAAAAACAGCGACTCAAATAGCGTAGTTATCAAAAATTACAAATATTAAAAACGGTTCGAAGCTTAATCCATAAACAAATTTGCAATCATTAAAACATAATCTCGACCAATTAATCACATGTTTACAACTTAAATTAGGAAACCAATATATCATTCAATCTATCAAGATTAATAAATATATCACTTGACGAACCTAAAATACCCTAAAATATAATTAATCTAGCTTAATAAATCAATTATACAATCTTGTGATTTTAGCTTAATAAATCAATTATATAATCGTCTGATTGAAGGATTTTCTTGATTGTGCAATGCTTGGAACTTGCACACCAACAGGTGTGTTCTCCTTGATTGTGCAATCAAGTTCAATTATTGTTCATTGGAGCATAGAGAGTTGAGAAAAAAGTTTCTAAATTGAGTGTGTTCGAGCAAAGAGCCAAAAAATATCAATAAGGGTGCATTGCACAAAAAGATGGCAATTTGAGGGTGCAAAGTGCCAAAAATATAATTTAAGGGTGTGTTGTGCCAAAATGTGGCAATTTGAGGGTGCAATCCACCAAATATTCAGATATTGACATCTTTGCCCTCTCAAAAATGAGTGAACTCATTTTTATGGGTGAGTTAAATGCTTGAGAGTGCAAAATGCCAAGCTACATGCAATTTAATGGTGCAAAGTGCCAAAAAATTGAATTTAAGGGTGCATTGTGTCAAAAGGTGGTAATTGAAGGGTGCAATGTGCCAAAAGCCCAAAAGTTATGGAAGACAATGTGAGAATCCCGTAATGAACGGGACCAAAATTGAAAAAAGCCAAACATATGAGACCAAAAATGTGATTTTTCCTTAATTACATGAACATTGCATTAATTAATTACATGAACAGCCCACATGCACGCCGAAACGGGGCTGTCTGAGCTGCAGTGGAGGGTTTGAACCTGGCTATAAAGGATGGGTGGCCCGATGTGATCCTTGAAGGTGATTGTCTCACGATCATTTCGAAGCTTCAAGCTGCTGAGACATATGTTTCTCTTATTAGTAATATCATTAGTCATGTAATTCGTTCATCGCTTTCGATTCATGCTTTTTCTAGCTCTTTTGTTTGTCGTTTTGGTAATTCAGTTGCACATTTTATTATTCGGGCTGTTCTAGGTGCTCAGGGTCCTGTCCTTGAAATCCCGGATGAACTGTTTTGGCGTTGTCCTCTGACTTTTCCGTTTCTGGTTAATATTAATCACCGTTTCTCTTAAAAAAAAAAGTCAGACCCCTTATATATTGATAATTCTAACCAAACTTGGTCTCTACGTAATTGAGTCTCAAATCCCAAAACTTACCTTCACCGCTTGTATACAATCTCAAAATATATGTGGTGGAATTACTTTTGGACTTTGAAAAATGAAAACCAATTAGCCACATAGAGAGATGAATATTCCGGATGATATCTTATTCCCCATACTCTCTATCTCACCAGTAAAATGCCTCCTGCGGTTTATGTGCGTCTCCAAATCATGGAACTCTTTGATCGCAAGCTCTGCTTTCATAGCCGCGCATCATCATTATAATCAGGTTAATCGTAATGACAATGACAAAAATTCATATCTTCTTTACATGCCGATTAATGATTTAAAAAATCCCAGTCAAGTTTGCACCATATTACGTGAAAACAACGACGCACCGCCATCATCTGTGAAGCACGGCGGTTTGGTCCTCCCGTTGAGCAAATACAACGTCGTTGGAGTTTGTGAAGGTTTGATCTGCTTAACAAAGGAACATTCCCACAACATCATCAGTCATATTTACATATGGAATCCTTTGGTGGGAACCCTAAAACTCGTCACGCCAAGTGAAACGTCGCCACATAAGGCAGGGGCGGATTTATGTATGTCCAAGGGGGCAGTGCCCCAACTCAATTTTTTTTTAAATATATATATTTTTTAATTTTAATTTGTAAATTACATTAATGCCCCCACTCAATTTTTTAAAGGCCCCCTCAAGATCGACAAAACCCAAAATTCTGGCTATAACAAAAAATGTATAAGAGTATAAAGTATGTTAAAAGTTGTAATTGAACCTAGTTCCTTATTATTTTCCCCCCCATAAATATAGCGTACCGTACCTTACCGCGGGGGCCAAGCCCCCGCACCCCCTTTAAATCCTTCGTCTATTTGGCAAAAAATAAATTGTATAGCTATATCACAACAATCTCGCCCCCTTCGGTAACATTCCTGGCTTCGTCCCTGGTGCCCCATTAACCCAAATTTCTAGATCCGCTACTGACGTAAGGATAATAGGGTCGTCTTTGGGTTCGGAAGTGATAAAAATGATTACAGGATCATAAAGATAATCTATCATGGAAAGTGTTTACATGAAGTGGAGATCTATTCATTGACAACCGATTCGTGGAGAAGAATTGAATGCAAGCCTGCGAAATGGTGGTGGATTAATTTTCAGAGTATTGGGGTTTTCTTAGAGGGATCCATTTACTGGTTGTCATGGACATGCGCTGGATATTGGGAGAGTCATTTAATTCTGAGGTTTGATCTGGATGAGGAAATATTTGAGGAGATGGTGGCGCCGCCGTCGTCGAACATTTGCAAAAGAAAGGAGCTAGCGATGGTGAATGGATTTCTTGTTTTACTGGAAGCAATAGACATGTGGGAGGGTTCTGCGAGGGCTTGGGTAAAGAAGGGATCATTGTGGATTTATACTGAAGAATTTGTTCTTCCAGCTGGAGAAAGAAATCCCCGTTTTATGCAACCGAAAAAGAGTGGTCATCTTGTATTCGCAACCACGGAGGACGACGGAAGAGGTACCATTACGTTCAATCATTCAAAAAGCTAAATTATATATTTTCAACTTTATAAGAAAAAGGAAACAAGAAAAAATCTTTAAGCATAGTACATTATAAAATATTATGTATATTGTTGTATAACTCCAATTTCACACCTTAACAAAATTGCTGAAATATATTATCCCCATTCGCAGCAACACAAGATCGAAGGGTCTTCGCTTGTGATTACAACATATTCAATGGATGGACATTGAGAGAAATGAAGATTTCTTGGACGATGACAATGTTCGATCTCGTTCGTGTAAGAGAAACCCTCTTCTTGCTCAATGAACAACACAAGAATGGATATAAATTTTCCGACGCCTAACCAAAAGTTTAAGAAGTTGGGAGAAGCAAAATGCGGTAGTTACAATATTAAATAGTGTTTTAATCCAGATTAGAAATTTATGAATTTCGTGATCTCTTAAACTTATAAAAGGTATAACTTTTTATTCAAGAGGAACTATATGGTACATGTTGTTTCAAAACTTCACAAACGTATCAAATTGATAATAACAAAGAAAGATTATATCGAGGCGAGAGAGAACTCTCTATCCTTAACACTAAATTGCCCCGCCTTGGTGGTACGAGTTCTTGCAACAAGTGTCCCAAGATACAACGATATTCTTTTTCTGAAGATTAAGCCACTTCAATTTCAGAAAACTACGAACTTAATTTACTGTTGAAATCTCAAGAAAAAGATGAAGATGATTTTATAAAACTCAAGAACACTTAGAGAGAAATATGTTGTGTTTTGAGTTGGTGTGTTTCAAAATGGTTGGAATGGTTGCTATTTATAGGCAAAATCCATTTCCATAAGAATCAATCCACACCATCCATTTCTAAGATCAAATCTTAGCCATCCAAGATGCTCCACCACCTTGAAGTGCTCATATGTCATTCATGATGTATTCATGACATATTTTCCATTAAAATGTGTTGTGTCATTCATGATATATGCATGACATATTAAATAAAATTATATCAAAATATGGGATACACAATTCAAACCCTTCAATTTTGCACTTAATTTCTCATTCGTTCCGATTAGAGAAATTCGAAATGCTAAACTCATCTACTCGGAACGTAGATTAAGATTATCCAATAATCTTAAGTATCCCGGATACTAACGGCGTTTGAATTTCGTACTCAACCACAATTTGTACCATTTTATCCAACAATCCCCCACACGAATGAAATTAATGCAATGCATGCTCTTGAGATTTCGATTGAAAGTTTATCACATCAAAAGAGGTAGCTTTTGGCTTTGAACCTTTCCTAGTGAAATATCATCGGATTTACTAGGCTCTCCAATGAACGTGATGTCTTGAATTGGTCAGCCGTTCGTGTAAATCTAGACAACAATATTCACATAATAAACTTTCAGCAGTTTTTCAGTTCTCACGGTTGGGTCCATTTTGGCCGTGGCACCCCCTCTTGGTTTCAGAAGTGTTTACATTTTACTCAATGTTGAGGCGGCCTACACCTCACACTTACATAGGTGACTTCCTAATTAAGAGTATCCTGCCATACTCCACTTCATTTAGACAGTATAGGAATCATTAAAAGCCCGGCTTAACCTTTTGCTACAACTTGCAGGTTGCACTTCTTTATCCTAGGCAATGGGTTTAGAGTTTATTAATTAACTCTTAAGTGCCTCACTGAATGTTCACAACTTAGTTTTCCCATTGAACCATGATCTTGGGATCTCCAGTCAACATGGTTGGGTTTCCGCTGTGTCTATTCTTAAATTGTAGACTTTAATCCCATTCCTCTTGATAGGCAGTATATTTGATCTCTAGGCAATCCTTTCGTCAAAGGATCTGCAATATTCTCCTTTGATTTCACATAATCAATGGAAATAATCCCGTTAGAGATCAACTGCTTAATGGTGTTATGCCTACGACGAATATGTCTAGACTTACCATTATACATACTACTCCGAGCCCTCCCAATTGCCGACATACAGTCGCAATGAATCAAAATCGGAGGCACAGGTTTTTCCCAATAGGGAACATCTTCTAAGAAATTTCTTAGCCACTCAGCTTCTTCACCAGCTTTATCTAAAGCTATGAATTCTGATTCCATCGTGGAACGGGCTATGCAAGTTTGCTTAGAAGATTTCCACGACACTGCTCCTCCACCAACGGTAAATACATATCCACTTGTGGACTTAGAGTCGTTCGTGTCTGATATCCAATTAGCATCGCTGTATCCCTCTATTACAGCTGGATATCTTGAGTAGTGTAATCCATATTCTTTAGTATACTTTAAATACTTAAGAACTCTAGTTAAAGCATTCCAATGCTCTTTACTTGGATTACTTGTGTACCTACTCAACTTGCTCATAGAATAAGCTAGATCAGGGCGAGTACAGTTCATGATATACATCAGACTCCCAATGACCCTAGCATATTCTAACTGTGATACGGGTTCGCCATGGTTCTTGCGTAAATGAACGCTCAAGTCCACTGGCGTCTTAACTGGTGCACTATCACTCGGAAGGAACTTTTCCAAAACCGTCTCAACGTAATGAGATTGTGATAAGACTAGTCCTTCAGAAGTCCTTAGGATTTTAATCCCTAAGATGACGTCTGCAAGTCCCATATCCTTCATCTCAAAGTTCTTCTTTAACATTCCTTTAGTATTCATGATAATTTCATGATTACTACCCATTATCAACATGTCATCTACATATAGACACACTATGACGTATGCGTTATGTGTTTGTCTAACATACACGCACTTATCACACTCGTTGATCTTGAAACCATTTGATAACATTGTGCTATCAAATTTTTCATGCCACTGCTTTGGCGCTTGTTTAAGTCCGTATAGCGACTTTACAAGTTTACACACTTTCTTCTCCTTTCCAGGAGCAACATACCCCTCGGGTTGTTCCATGTATATTTCTTCTTCTAATTCTCCGTTCAGAAACGCAGTCTTAACATCCATTTGATGTATCTCAAGGTTATGCAGCGCAGCAATAGCGATGAATAATCTTATGGATGTTATTCTCGTTACTGGAGAATAAGTATCGAAGAAATCAAGACCTTCTGTTTGTCGGTATCCTTTGACTACCAAACGGGCCTTATACTTATCAATAGTTCCATCAGCCTTATACTTTCTTTTCAGAATCCATTTACAGCCTAAAGGCTTACTTCCCTTTGGAAGATCAACCAACTCCCAGGTATGGTTGTGCAAAATAGACTCGATTTCACTATTGATAGCCTCTTTCCAGAGTTGAGCATCTGGACTGGACATAGCTTCCTTAATCGTCCTTGGCTCCCCTTCTAATGTATAAGATACATAATCGGGACCAAATGATTTTGGAACTCTTGCCCTTTTGCTACGACGTGGTTCTTCATCCCCGGGATTAGAACTACTCGTAGACTCATCAAATGTTCTTTTGAGAGGAACTTGTTCATTTCTTTCCTTACTTGGAAAGATATCCTCGAAAAATGAAGCATTTCTAGATTCCATGATAGTACCTTCATGAATCTCAGATATTTCTGATTTATGTACCAAAAATCGATAGGCGCTACTATTAAGTGCATAACCTATGAATATGCAATCAATAGTTTTAGGCCCTATCTTAACTTGTTTGGGTTTGGGTATTTCTACCTTAGCCAAACACCCCCACACTTTGAGGTACTTGTAAGAAGGCTTTTGACCTTTCCAAAGTTCGTACGGAGTCTCACTCCTACTTTTGTGGGGAATCTTGTTAAGGATATAATTGGCGGAGAGGATCGCCTCCCCCCACAAATTCTCAGGTAAACCTGAATTAATCAGCAACACATTCATCATCTCCTTAAGAGTACGATTCTTGCGCTCCGCTATTCCGTTTGATTGTGGTGAATATGGGGCCGTTGTTTGATGTATAATGCCTGAATTTGCACAAAATTCATCAAACGGTGCTCTGTATTCGCCACCTCTATCACTACGGATAGCCTTTATCCTTTTTCCAAGTTGATTTTCAACTTCCGTTTTGTAATGTGTAAACGCTCCTAGAGCTTCATCTTTACTTCTTAGTAAATACACATAACAATACTTTGTGCAATCATCTATGAATGTAATGAAATACTTTTTCCCACCTCTAGTTTGCACAAACTTCAAATCACAGATGTCACTGTGAATAAGTTCTAGTGGTGCGGTGTTTCTTTCCACTGAAGGAAACGGTTGTTTGACTAGTTTTGCCTCAACACAAATTCCACATTTATGTTCATTTTCAACTTTAAAAGTTGGTAATAAGTTCAAGTTGACCAATCTTCGAATAGTATTATAATTTACATGTCCTAGTCTGACATGCCACAAATTAGAATACTCAAGCAAATAAACAGAATTCTCAATACTTTTATTGCTTTCATTTTCAATTACAACAGAGCGGATTACATTCATCTTGAAAAGGCCCTGCTCAAGGTAACCTTTTCCAACATAAAATCCTCTCTTTGTTAAAGAAAATCTATCAGCCTCGAAGACTATCTTGAACCCATTCTTGACCAAAGCTGAACCGGATACCAAATTCTTGCGAATCTCCGGAACATGCAGAACTTCAGTCAATGTCAGTTCTTTGCCTGAAGTCATCTTCAGCACAACTTTCCCCATTCCAACCACTGGAGATGTGGCTGAGTTGCCCATAAACAGTCTTCGTCCTTCAGTTGGGGTATAGGACGAGAAGGCAGCCCTATCTGAACAGATATGGCGAGTAGCTCCAGTATCAACAAACCACTCCCTCGGGTTGTCCACCAAGTTGGCTTCGAACACGACGGCAGTGAGATCAAGATCTGTTAGATCGATCGGCACCTGTTTGTCCGACAGCTCATCGATCATCTTGTTGATACCCTGGACATCATCAACAGCTAGGTGCACTTCATTTTGCACCCGGTTCTTGCCTTTGTTCTGGTTATGGCCAGAACCTTGCCCATGAAACTTGTTTTTCTTGGGCTCTCTACAATCTCTGGCCCAATGACTAGGTTTGTCACAGTTGTGACAGCGGTCTCCCGCCCTTGACTTTCCTTTCCCGGCAGCCTTCTTTTTCTGGGAATTTCCTTGGAATTTTCCTTGGAATTTTCTCTTCCGGTCAGAACTCTCCGGAACTTCTGCAATGTTTGCCATTGCCTGCACAAGGAGCTTCTTGTCTAATCCCCGATTGTCTTCCTCAATTCTGAGTCGGACAACCAAGTCTTCTAGACTCATCTCCTTTCGTTTGTGCTTCAAGTAATTCTTGAAATCCTTCCAAGAAGGCAGTAACTTCTCAATGATAGAAGCTACTTGGAAGGACTCACTCAGAGCCATGTTCTCAGCATGAATTTCATGTAATATAATTTGAAACTCTTGAACTTGGCTTGTCACGGACTTAGAGTCTACCATTTTGAAGTCTAAGAACTTCGCGACCACGAACTTCTTTAGTCCAGCGTCCTCAGTTCTATACTTCTTGTCCAGTGCCTCCCAGAGGTCTTTGGCAGTTTTTACTTCAGAATATACGCTGTAAAGCGAATCATTCAATCCATTGAGTAGGTAATTTCTGCAAAGGAAATCACCATGTATCCAGGAATCATATGCCTTCCTCAGATCACTATCAGTTGACTCAACCGGGACATAAGGAGCATTTCCCCTTAAGTACCTTGCTTGGTTCAAAGTCGTGAGGTAAAACAACATCTTTTGTTGCCACCTCTTGAAGTTAGCCCCGCTGAACTTCTCCGGTTTTTCAGCCTGAACCGGTATAACAGGATTAACCATTGAAACAAATGGAGGGACCGGAGCAGAGCCAGAACTGGAACCAGGGCCCAACCCTGAACCAGAACCTAGCCCGACACCCCCACCAGAGCCAATGCCAAAACCGGAACTAGGACCCAGCCCTGAACCGTAACTAAAACCAGAACCTCCACCGGAGCCATTGATAATACCGAGACCATGAATAGCACCTGGTCCAAGACCGAAATCAAGAGTAGCACCATCAACATTTCCCATATTTTCCATTTGAACAAGTGATAACTTTTGAACAACAACAAGGCAATTTAGTGTTAAGTTTGTTGTTTCAAAACTTCACAAACGTATCAAATTGATAATAACAAAGAAAGATTATATCGAGGCGAGAGAGAACTCTCTATCCTTAACACTAAATTGCCCCGCCTTGGTGGTACGAGTTCTTGCAACAAGTGTCCCAAGATACAACGATATTCTTTTTCTGAAGATTAAGCCACTTCAATTTCAGAAAACTACGAACTTAATTTACTGTTGAAATCTCAAGAAAAAGATGAAGATGATTTTATAAAACTCAAGAACACTTAGAGAGAAATATGTTGTGTTTTGAGTTGGTGTGTTTCAAAATGGTTGGAATGGTTGCTATTTATAGGCAAAATCCATTTCCATAAGAATCAATCCACACCATCCATTTCTAAGATCAAATCTTAGCCATCCAAGATGCTCCACCACCTTGAAGTGCTCATATGTCATTCATGATGTATTCATGACATATTTTCCATTAAAATGTGTTGTGTCATTCATGATATATGAATGACATATTAAATAAAATTATATCAAAATATGGGATACACAATTCAAACCCTTCAATTTAGCACTTAATTTCTCATTCGTTCCGATTAGAGAAATTCGAAATGCTAAACTCATCTACTCGGAACGTAGATTAAGATTATCCAATAATCTTAAGTATCCCGGATACTAACGGCGTTCGAATTTCGTACTCAACCACAATTTGTACCATTTTATCCAACAGTACATTGCAACGCAAAGCTTTTTGGATGTTTTATAAAAATTACTCATATTTTAGTCACTTTTAGACTAATTCTTTATTTCTTATTTTTTTAGACGATTGGTTTTGTATTAATTTTGTTAATAGTGACCCCAAGTCCCACGGTATCAAGTGGTAGAGAGTACTAGTGTTATGAGGCTTAAGTTATGTTAAAAGAGTCGTATTGACTTTAAGGTTAGGTTAGCATAGCTCTATGAATTATTATTAGGAAAATGCTATATACCACCGTTTTTATATTACCGATTTTTCACCTCTCCTTGATTTAGAAAGTATGGATGTATTAAATTCATTAAAATCAATTAATTGAAAATGATTTCTTGCCAAAAGCAGGGGGAGTGAAAAATCGGTGATATATAAAAAGTGGTATATAACATTACTCTTATTATTATATTATCTTTGAAAAAATTGCTGCACTTTTTATTTATTTAACAGTTATTCTTCATTCCTTAAATTTAAAGATGTGTTCAAATCACCGAAAATTTCGCTTCTACTATGGCAGTTTGATTATACTTTTCTGTTGAATTTCTTTATTTACTACTTAGTTGTGAAGCACACTCGTGTGCTTATTAATTAAAAAATATACTTAGATTTTCAATTAATTGTTTATCTATGTTATATTTATATATGAATTTATAAATTATTGGAAATGAGTTGGATACTGAAGAAAAAAAACTGATGAGAGAGAACATGAGAAATTGTGAGAGAGGGGAAAGAAAGAAAAAAAGAAAAACGTAATTAAATAGAAAACAAATTTTTTTAGCACTTGCTAAAATTTTGGAGGTAGTTAGTGCCACACCAAAACGACCAGCTAGTCCAACATTCATCCCTCTTCGATTATAATATCGTATAGATAGTATAGAGTTTAAGATTTAAGACTCTTCACCCAAGTCTTTTTAGCCTAGTGGTATCAGTTTCCACTTCCATATGGAAGGTCCTGAGTTCAATTTCAGACTGTCACAAGTTGTGACTTTTCTTTCCTTATTTTGGAGTCTTATAGGGTCAGCGTGACCCATAATTAAAAACCATCGGCCCGGATTTACCAGGTCAGGGTATTTCCCTTCACTTAGAATTAAATAAAAAAAGATAAAAAGATTTAAGACTATTTATCTTGTAAAACTTATATAGTTATTTCTTAGGGTAGTGACATTTATGGTCCCTAGGCTCTGTTTGTTTACACCGGAATGAAATCAAAATTGAGAATTAGATTACCATAAATTAAATATTTATGTCTGGTACAAGATTTTGATCGGGAAGCCTCCAACTTAAAACTAGGCATCAAAATCGGGCTAATTGCATTTTTGTCGTGTATCTTTTCACTTTTGGATTTTGATTCTGTTTTTTTTTTTTTCGATTTGCAAAGTCATCCTATAACTATCCAACTTTTGGCAATTTTAGTCCGATTTTGACCGGAGCTGACCAATTTGGCCGGAATTTGCCACGTGTGATGCTAACCGGACAAAATTGATGTGGTGGCTGTTGGGTTTTGCGAAAAATTGCGCAGCAAAAGGTTTTAAAATACCCACAGTGTTTTCTCGATTTGCATATTGAATCATAGAAACGCTAAAACGATAAAAACATACCTGTTGAAGCGAAGTGGTTGGAGAACTCGATCCTCCTTCAAAAATGCTAACGATTGAAGCCTCAAGTCTTCACTCCTCATGCTATCCACTCTTCACGAATTCCTTGAACCTTTCTTGAATTTTTTTATCCGAACAACGAAAGCACGTTGTCTCTAAATAATCACGCGGATTGATTGACAGAAAAAATTCCTTCTTTTCTTACTCCTTGACCGACGACTAGCTTAAGGAGAGAGGGAGGAGAGTTGTGTGAATTGTAAAATTCATTTTGGTCAAAAGTCTTTAAGTGATTTATTTTATATCACTTAACTTGTTGACCAAGACAAGAGGCAAGAGTCCAAGTTGGGCATCCTTATGGACGCCCAACTCGGCCATATGAGGCATCCATATGGACCCTCTTTATTTGGCCCAGCTCGTCTCTTGTTTTAATTAATTCTCTATTATTTAATTAATATTTATTATATCCAATAAATAAGTAAATTAATTAAATAACCCAATTAATTAGATAAATTAATTCATTAATTTATTTCTTTAAGAAATGAATTAATAATTAATCTTATCTTTATAATTAATTATCTTATCTAATGAGCAATTAATTAATCACGTTTAATTTATCCCATAAATTAAATCTCCTAGAATAAAATAGAAAAATCCCTTTATTTTTCTTTATCAATCCTTTAACACGACTCTTTAGGTTCGGTTCATTTCGTTTGGCAATGAGAGGAATCCAAAGGAAGTGGGTAACACCTAGCCAGTCACGTGGCCCACTTCGTAGCCCAAACAAAAATGAACGAATGGATCATTCCACAACCTTTCAATCGTAAATTCTGTATATGTATAAACCTTTTGTTCATGTGTCCCAGTCAAGTGAGAGTCATGGTGATGTCAAACTCACTGAACTTGACCATATCTATTAATTATAATAATACGAGATCATTGAGCTCGATCTAGTGACTTGCAAGATCGTCTCTATTGCTTTGGCCAAAGACTTTGATCTCTATTATCTATAATTACATAGGACACTTTCATTCACTTATGAGAGAACAAATCTCATGTTAGTTATCAGCTAAGACTACCACTTGCCCATCAAGCCGCATTTCGAGGTTGACCCCACCAACGGGTGAATTGGGTCTAACTACTCTAGTGACAGTCTTGACGTCACAAGTGTAACTTCAGCCTGATACTTCATGTCAAAGTTTCACCTATACCTATTACGAATAATCAGTTCTGTCATTGAAAGTCACAGAGTGAATACACATGTGACAGAACTGATGCAAGTCATGTTCGAGCATACCAATTCCACTGATGTGCCTACAACCTTAAGATCCCACCATCACATGGTGTTCGACTGGCACTCTCATGTCAAAGCTCATATTGTACAAGTATTCCTTGTCTTTATTTGTCCATTAAAGAGTTCATGTCACTTTCGAACTTGTTTAAGTAATCAAGATCAATCTCTCTAGTGTTCATCTTCCTATCCCATAGGAAGTAGAGAGATTGCACTGAAAACATGGAAAAAACGTTTTACACTACTTATAGATGCAAATAAGATTTAAGTGAAAACAAAATAATGCCTTTTTATTAATTAATATAAGATAATAAGTTTATTACAAGTGAGATGCCCTATCATTTTATCCTCTATGGCATCTGAGGGCACAATCCTAATAGTGGCATACCAAATAAACGCTGACTTGGCATGCCACCTCATCAATTTTGTCCTAGTCAGTGTCCATTTTGGCGGAATAATTGAAAAATTCTCAATTTTTTGTCTATGTCAGTACAGCATGTCCGACACCTAGCAAAGTCCGGCCAAATTGGTGGGCTCCGGTCAAAATCGGACTAAAATTGCAAAAAGTTAGATAGTTATCGGACGACTTTGCAAATCAAAAATAAAAGAGAACCAAAATCCAAAAGTTAAAAAGATAATGGACAAAAATGCAATTAGCCCCATCAAAATTGTGGCGCCCCCACATGTGGCCCGCCACACCGTGACTCCAGCTCAATCCGGAGACCGTCTCTTCTCGAACTAGCACCAAGTGTCAGAATTTTACGAAATCTTTATCTGCTGAAATTAAATTTTTACATTCTGAATAAATCAACAATAAATTCCTCATCACTCTTACATACCCAATTATACAACCAAAAAACATAACTCCCTCTAATGGCAATGAACCCATGCTTCCTTTACTCCTCATTTCTCCCTTTGTATTCGACATACTAAGTTCATTTGAAAAGGAAGAAAGGAGGGGTGAGTCCGAATGACCTAGTGAGGTATAAACGGTTTGCTTTACCTTTGATCTTTGAAACAGGATCTGCAGCGGAAGAGATAATGAAAACAAGGATATATATAGCGGAGAGTATAAGAATCAACCAACATATTAGAAGGGCGAACAATCGAGTATCAAAACAAAGTAAGAACGAAGAAAATGACTCGTCTACTTTAGAACTCATGTCAAACGATTGTGTTCTGTCTCCCCACTGTCCCATACCAGCAGGAGACTTCACATCTTTCAAAGCATACCATATGGCTTCAAGTGTCGAGACTTTAGAGGTGGCTCCCGCTGTGTAGCACTTTGCGCCGAAGCCTCAAGAGGTGACTCCCACGACGTAGCACTTAGCTCACTTCACTCTGTCTTTAAGAGTCAAAGCTTTACATCAAGAAAAAGGACATATCGCGGAAGGATGTTGGATATCAGGACTCTAGAGTTGGCTCCCGCCGTATAGCACTTTGCGCCGAAGCCTCAAGAGGTGGCTCCCACGGCGTAACATTTAGCTCCCTTAGTTGACAGAGTAGAGCCAAGAAGTACAATGGTCTCAATGAGGTGATGAAAGATACGAACTTGGTATCGGTATGACAAGACCTAAGGTAATTGACACCGATTAGGCCAAAAAACATTTCGAGGCAAGACATGTACTATAGCCGCGAAAGGAATCATCATCGAGGATAACGAGATATTAAACTGAACGAGATATTTAGGAATCAAAAATCATCAAGAACCAATCAATAAGATACTGATAAGATAGTTGTATAACGAAAGAAGGCAATAACAAGTAGGTAAAGCAATTAAAGAGTTTTGAAGGAAAAGATAAACCCTCACAGTTACAACTCGGCGTTGTAGTCTTGTGTCTTATCTGAACCCCGGATATATCCTGCTATACAAATATACCATCATATTCTTAAACTATGATACTTTATAACATAACCAAAACTCGTAAGTCACACAATATATACACACTAGACATATTGGTACTTTAGTTTAAATAATCATCAAGCTACTTATCAGCGCAGCTTCACTTCGAACATCCTCATAAATTCTCAAAGTATGAATTTGCTCTCAAATTTCACAGTAACAGGGGAATCAGGTTGAGTAACATGCCATAATATTTTCAGAATTAATTGACATATTTAGGTTGGTGATTTAGTCATCAAAACATGGCCGCATGAAAATATTTTTCTAGGATAACTAGTCTGATTTCAAATATTTTTATAAATTACCCTATTCCTAGAAAAATTTCCAAATTTTCAAATAATACTCTAAACACATACATAAGTGTACAGTAAAACATTTGAAATGAATTAAAATCTTTAAACATGACAATTAAGCTTCAAACTGAAACTTGCTTAAACTCGCTTGACAACACCTGGTAGTTTTATTCAAATAATTTTAGAAAATTCCACAGACCTCCAATATTTACAAAATTTTGCAGAGATGTTCCACAATCAAGATTAGAATTTTTTTTTAACATAATCAAAATCACAAGTTTGGTCAACCAAAAACAACCTTGGACATCAAAGGCAGGAACAGAAATTTCAGAAACTGGTGTCATGAAATTCAAGTTAACTAAATACATATATATGATAAACCACTTTCAATTTCTGGATTTCAAGGTGTTCTTCATCTAAAAACACAATATTTAATCAACTACAAACATATATTCACAATATATATGTTAGCTACTATATACCTTAAAAGAGGAACAAGAAGATGGAGCTTTCTAATCTTGATTTGTCTTCTCCTTTCTCATTGAATTTCTATCTTCAATTTCTTATATATGAGAGGACAAGGAAGACTGATTTTGAGCAATGTCCAGATGGTGGTTAGATGATGAAGATGAATGATAAAAAGCTACACAGGATCAAATGAAAAATGATGCATAAATATGGATCTTTGCTTACCTTGCCACGTCTGAAATGTGAAATAGAGGTGTGATGTCCTTAAGGTAGACACCTAAACTTCTTGTTTTCTCCTCATGTATAATAGTTGTATACACACACACACACACACACACATATATATATATATATATATCCACTAATGCATGTATACACACACATATCTATATTCATATTTATATTATATAAGAACTCACACACATAGCACATATACATTAGATTACACCATACATAAACTAGTCCACAATGATGTGTAAATACTACTAGCCAATTTTATATGTAGTTAGAGTATAATAATAGCTATTCAAGCATGTAGTAAAATATTTAAGGTAGAGCACGAATCATTAGAATAGTATAAATTATGAATTCTAATGAACAAGAATTGTAACTCTTACCTTACCCTCTATAATATTAGGAGCCGAAATATAAGGTGTTACATTCCCCTCTCCTTAAGAGAATTTGATCCCCAAATTCAAAGAAGCGACAAAGTGGTTAGAAAACATGCTCAAGTCAAGGATATAACTTCCAAGTTTTCAAGGTAACTGAACAAGAGGATAAAGTGATTCAGTGGCGAGATGGTCGATTATGATTGAACCCTTGTGAGAAAAAAGTATAAGGTATTTAAGGAGATCAAATATCAATTTTCAATGGGTTCATGAACACAAGCCATCGATGACGAGGGAGATGATCAATAAGAATAATCTGAAATGATTTATAGTTTGAAAAAAGAAAAAAGAAGAATCCCACAACAATGACGTAGGTGTAAAGATTGGTAATCAAAAGACATTACAAAGTTGCGAAAAAAATGTAGGATTCCAAAAAAATTAGACAAGATAGGATTTTTAACTTAGGATCATTGATCCTTAGATTCCAAAAGGAAGCAATGCACAAAGAGTATTGGAAAAAGTTCAAGCTCAAATAGAAGAGTCCTTAAACGTATACAATTGAAGTCGGTTTCCAAGAATAGTTATTATAATCAAGTATAGAGCTTGAGAGGTGAACAAGAGCTAAAAGATAATATCAATGAATAGGAGTTTCAAAAATAATAATAATACAAAATCGAGAATCGGATCATCAAGTGAAAAATGAATAAATAGAAGGTCTTGCCATTAGAAGAAATTAATAGGATTTCAAAGATTAAGCACGACAAGGTTTTCAGTCAAATAATGAGTACTCTCGAATAGGAAAGTGCTTCAACGGTTGATAACACCAAGAAGTAATCGCTTAAATAAAAGATATGACGGAACAAAGCTCATAAGATTGTCTAGATACGATTCAAGGTAATTCAAAATCAAGAAGTCTCAAAAAGGCATTTATCAATAACAAAGAACTAATAACAAAGAACTTAACTTGGTTCGAGAGATATATGAATGTATTCGAATCCACTCGTAGTTACCACCAAACTAATGAACCTATCAGAATTCTAACACCTTAGAGGAAGGAAAAACATTCCCTCTTCTCAACTTAGGTTCGGTTCTAAAATTAGTACTATAATTGTAATGAATCACATGTTGGTTGGCCATCCCAATAGTGATCTACCATAATTTAAATAATGATCTACTAATATTATTGTTCAAGAGGAAAGATGGTCTAAATCATAATCGATTACGTCATATGGGACTGAGGAAACTAACCCGGTAGCCTAGGATAACTGGAGTTTTCAATAGTAAACAACTAAAAGAGGTAATTTAGGATATGAGATTTTTCGAGCGTACAAGTTGGTAATTCTAAGAAAGTACTATATACCAATGATTGCTTGACGTCATCCTCCATATCAACTTTGGTCAGACTTTCTTACCTTATACCCACCTTATTTCACCCGTCTATTTATATATCTAGTCTTAAAAAACTCATCTCTTCAGCTAAACGTGTTAGAGTAGATGCCAGGCGCGCCAATTTTGGGCATCACTTTCTGTGTAATAAACTCTATGAGACAATCTTTTCTCATGAATAAAGTCAATTTTATTATGGCATTCTTTGTTCTTAAATTGTTATTATATGGTTAGAACGAAGTCCCTTGAATCACACATGATTATGGGACATCATCGGACATCGAGAATGACGATGATGGAATATGTCTGTAAGGTCGTGATTCTTAAAAGGTTCTAAGTCGTTAATGGGTCTGTCAAGATGACGGATATTGACAAAGACCCGAAAGACTTGCATGTGTAAATAGTTCTTGAAGAACATGCCTCATTCCATAGGCATAGATGTACACGAGGGTTCTCATTTGGGATAATGAGTGAACTGGACAACCCCGCCAGGAAATTCCTAAAATGGTTACCTGATCGAATATGAAATTTCATATAATCACGTAGGCATAAGAGTAATCCTTATGGACCCGAGGTTCCATTGGTTACTTTGAGCATAGTTGATTATACTTAGACTTATCTCATGATTCCTTGGCGAATCGTCATATGGGATATCTTGGGTATTGTATAATTATGTGTCGAGGTACATGAGAGAACAAGATGGGATCTATGGATCTGAGGTTTCATTGGTTACTTTGAGCATAGTCGATTATAATTTGACTTATCTCATGATTCCTTCACGAATCATCATATGGGATATCTTGGGTATAGTATGACTATGTGTTGAGGTACATGAGAGGCCACGATGGGATCCATCACTGATTTAGCGAATCAGACATTTCCTATGTTTTGCTTATTGAATCGATTCAAGGAATCTTTGGCCACAGTATGGAAATCCAAAGTGGCGGAGTGTTTCCTCGTTTGGATTGCATGAATCGATATCATGCAATGAAAGAGACATAGTGATTGGGTCGAAAGAGTTTTGACTAAGTCATTACTCGAGACACCAATAAGAAAAATTTGATGGAGGGATCTTACTTATGCGAGGATTGTGGTTATGATAGGTTGAGTATCTTGATATCATTTGTGTCTAGGTCTTCGAGGCCCGTTGCATGACAGTAACCTCGATTTGTAGACACCATGTTATTATTGTTGATAATTCATGGTTGAATTAAATCAAGGAAGATTTAATCTAATACTTTCTAAATATAGAAAGGTACAATGACACTTTCGGAAAGTGTACTTACTACTAGAACATGAACGAGTCTAAGGGGTCACACACTTACTCCTAAAGTTCCTACTTAAAAGATATGATTAATCAACTTTGGAAGTTGAGGTGAAATTAGGAAAGTCTAGAACTTACCTAAAGAGGAATATTAATTAATTGGTGGAAGATCAATTAATTAGACTATTTAATTAATCAAGTAAGATTAATTAATTAATGGACCAAGTAGAGTCCAAGGGTTTTATTTAATTAGTAGAAAAAGTCGAATATTAAATAAGACTAAAGAAATAATTGGGTAATAATAATTAAGGTTGAACTTTAATTATTACGGAATATTTAATTAAATGGTTGAACTATTTAATTAAATAAGGAGTCAAAAATTAAATCAAGTTGGATAAAACTTTTGGACTCCAAGTCTTAGAGGGGGCAAGTGGCGGATGGAATAAAGGGAGGGAATTTAATTCCTCTCCAAGTCTTGATCAAGTTGGAATCAAGAAAATATTTAGGAGAGAGAAAAAGGAACAAGTTGGCTTGCAAGCTAAGTTCCTTGTTTTTAGGAAACTCGTTAATAGAGTTTACTTAGGATTAAATGAAAGTTAAATCTTGGAGATTTGATTTCGTCTTGAATCTAAGTAAACTAAACCTAGGAGTCCCTCTATAAATATGTGTGTTAAGAAAAATACACACATACTTTTTGAGTGCAATTTTCGTCCAACACAGGAGAGAAAAAGAGAGAATTTTTGTCCTCTATTTTTCTCAAGAAACTCGCTCCTCACCTATTATTTCTTGACAAGGCTTTGCTCATGTGTTGAGATTAACTTTTCATATATATTCCTACTTTCATATATAAACATAGATTAGATCTAAAATAAATATATAGGCTAGCACCATATATATATTTATTGGGAATTATACGGAGGTGTGGATACGTCTTAGAGGCGAGACGATTGGATTGCTTGAAGATTCAAGGAAAAAAAACGGCTCTTGGAGATTGAAGGAGGCCGACGGTTTCTTCATTGATTCGAGTCAAGGGAGCATTTTGTTCGGGTTGATAAGATCAGAAACTTGTACGAGGGAAAAAGCGCGAAAGGTATTTTGCGTAATTAGTTTTCTTCGTTTTTATTAGCTCGATTAAACCGGCCATGTAGTTCTGTTTCGGGGTAATTGTGAATTTTTTAAATTTCACTATGCTAACCTTCCACGGGGATTACCCAACCCAACAGTGGTATCAGAGTCTGGTTAGTTTAATTGAACTAATTATGTGATTTATTATGCTTTATTTATTTTTCGTATGAATAAATTGGAAGCATGTTTAAATCAAGATGCGTTGAGTTATTATAAATTGAATTTAATTTGAGATTTAATTGTATAAAAATTTAGAATTTTTATGACAAATTTGGTTTCGCAAAAAACTATGGCTATGTTTGTTTCTATTTTGGAGGGTTTTTTTGGTGAAAATTTTGGTGAAAAAGTTTATTGGGAGTTGTGTACTTTGGTGAAAATGTGTTTGATTTTGTGTTTGGTTTTATTTTCAAAAGAGACAAAATTACTGTAGCAGTCAAATCACGTAAGCTTTCGTCTGAAAAATTATGTTTATAATTAATTAAATAAAATTAATATAATACAAAAAAGTAAGCTAAAAGTGGAGAAGGGTGTAAGGTGGTGTAGGCAATGTAGCTGTCAGAAATGTTTGGCCAAAAAATACCTGTTTGGTGAAAAATGGATAAGGTAAACGAGTTTTGACCAAAATTTGGGCCAAAATATTGTTTCAAAATAGAAACAAACAAAGCCTATGCTATTGGGTGATTTAGGTTGGTGGTGAGTTTTTGGATTTGAAAAACACCTGTGGTAGGAAGTATCGAAACGGACGAACCAAAATGTTTGAAAGTGGAGTAACAACCCGGCCCGAGGTGGGTTTTGAAGACCCAAAAATTACCATCCAGCCCGAATTGCTGGATTGATCGGGCCTAAACAACGCGTGCTAGGCATGCACAGTTCCGAGTCCCGCATGTCCAGCATGCGCTGTTCGCGGGCCTTGCCAAAGGGTTGGGCAGCCCAAGCTCGACCCAGTTTTTCGGCGTAATTAAAATTTTAATATTTTTGTAAATTAGATTTTTGGGAATTAAAATTATTTTTGGAAATTTATAATTTTGGAAATTATTGGCTGTGTTTGTTTTTATTTTGGGGTTTTTTTTTGGTGAAAAAAGTTTATTGGGAGTTGTGTATTTTGATGAAAATGTGTTTGGTTTTGTGTTTGATTTTATTTTCAGAAGAGACAAAAGTTACTGTAGCAGTCAAATCATGTAAGTTTTGTCTGAAAAGTTGTTTTTGTAATTAGTTAATGATTAAAAAATATAATATAATATAAGTTTTAAATGATTATAATATTATGGTTATATATATATATATATTGTAGTTGATGTAATTAGTAGGCACCCTAAAGTAGACACAAATAGGGAGACAATAGCTGACAAATTCTTTGACCAAAAAAGTCTTTTTTGGTCAAAAAAACATAAAGCAAACAAGTTTTGGCCAAAATGTGTTTGAAAACAAAACCAAACACATCCATTATTTTTCCTTGGAAAATAATTTTTTTGAAAAATCCAAATTATCCCAAATAAATTGCAATTTATTTTGAACAAGAGGTAGGTAAATTTTGGATATCGCACATGATGTGGCTTGGCATGATTTTATGTGATTGGATGAACCACGAGCCTAGTCTAGTCTTTGATTTTTGTTGTATGTAAATTCGATGGGTTGTAAAAATAGCCAGTTTGGCTTTTATTTTTTCTGTAGATTAGTAGAATGTAATTAGATTATAGTCTATGTAATTGAAAATGGAGAAAGAAGACGAAGGCCAATTGAAGACTTGTATGCAGTGGCGAACCATTGTAATAGTTAAGTTGTTTTTGTTTCCTAGAAGCCCAGTCCACTTTGGCTCAGTCGGTTGATTAGGTTAGGGCTCGAGGTGGTTTATCCTAATTTACCGCTTTGTGGATGGTTTATTTTTTTGTCTATTATGTGATTTATTTGGAATGCATGCATAGGATAGAAAATTAAACAAGATAAATTTATTCTGGGGAGACCAATATTTTATGCAATGCCCTCCCGAGAAAATAGTAGGCCTATATGGAATTGAAATTGGATTTTTCTTCCATGCCTTCCATCATAAGTGGCAACATGTGAAACGCCGTTGAGGCTAGGTGAATCACTCATATAATTGGGGTTTAACTTAGTCGAGATAGGCTATGATTGTCACTAAGCATAGAGATGCTCTGTGGGATCTAATCACTCATTGTACACTCATATAATTATGGCAATAAACTGAGAGGATTGACCATGGAATATTTGATGGACTTGGCCTAACGTTGGAATAGCATATTGGACACCCATATAATTGGGCCATATATGAAAGACGCGGTAAAACAATCTTGAAAACCATCCAATGAGATGGAAGGCCGGGGCAGGCTACTATCTAAATGGATCAATCACACTCATATAATTTGGGTGACTTGATTAATTTAAATAGATCTCCAGGCTACGAAGGAAAATTAATTTTTTCTCAAATTCTATCCAGAGGGTGGTGGAATTTAGAAAAATAGTGGGAGCCTTGTACAATTAAAGACCAAATTGTATAAGGACTTTATTTTAGAATGAATGCTAATATATCTGCCTCACTGAAACCTTTGTAGATTGAAAAATGTCTAATCCATTCAAAAATTTAATTGAAACCAATAAGTTAACTGGGCCCAACTTTGAGGATTGACTTCGAAACTTTAGAATCATCCTCCAAACTGAGAAAAGAGAATACATTATCTCAACCCTTATCTAAGTTGAACCCGATGATAATGCCTTGATTGATGAGAAGTATGAGTATCAAACGTGGAAACAGGATGATATGAAATTAAGATGTCTCATGTTGGCATCAATGTCAAACGAGTTGCAGAAACAACATGAGGCGATCGAGAACGCATCATTGATCCTTTTACACTTGACTGAACTCTATGGAACTCGAACAAGGAAGGAACGATATGCCGTTTCCAAGGGATTGTTCAAGACCAGGATAAATGAAGGAGCCGATGTAAGTGTGCGCGTGCTTAAGATGATCGGGCTAATTGAGAATTGACTGGTCTAGGCGTGCCACTTGACAATGAGCTATCAGTGGATTTAATCCTTCAATCACTTCCAAGATCATATGAACAATTTGTAGTCAACTTCAACATGAATCAAATGGAGGCTAAGCTTCCTGAGCTTTTGAACATGTTGAAGACTGGTGAGAGCACGGTTCGAAAGGATAAATCAGTGCTGTTTGTTCATGACTCATCTCAACCGTTGGCCTGGAAGGGTAACACGAAAGGAGAGAGTAAGAAACGAAAGAAACTGAGGGGTAAGGAGGAGTGAGGAAGACTAAGAAATCTGACAATTGCTTCAAGTGTGGAAAACTAGACACTGGAAGAAGGATTGCAAGGAGCCACCGAAGGCTCAAGGTATGTTCTTTGTTGAAGTCAACATTAGTGTTAACACTGCTTCTTGGATACTTGACACTGGGTGCGGTATTCACCTTTGCAATGATTTGCAGGGGATGGTAAGAAGCAAGGCGCTAAGTAAAGGAGAGATGACCCTAAGGATGGGAAATGGAACAATGGTTGCTGCCAAGACCATACGGACCGTCCACTTAACTTTAGGGAGTAGGATTTTGATTTTAAATTTTGTCTATTTTGTACCCGAGATAATAAGAAATATCATACCCATTCCGATTTTGGATGGAGAAGAATATCGTTTTGAGATTCATAATAATAGTTGCTCTTTGTTTTATGAATCTAATCTTATTATAGAGTCAAAATTGCAAGATGATCTTTATACAATTTTCCCAACTTATCCTACTCTCAATATTCAACAAAGTAACAAACAAGAATTAGATAATTCCATAAGTGCATCAACTTGGCACGCTAGGCTAGGTCATATCTCTAAAGAAAGGATATACATATTGGCAAATCAACTTGATCTTGGAGATCTAGCGAGATGCCAACTTGCAAATCATGTCTTAAGGGAAAGATGACCAAGAAGCCATTTACTGGGTCAATGGCGCGTGCAAGTGGAGTTCTGGACTTGGTCCATACTGATGTATGTGGGCCACTTAGCATAAATGCTAGAGGTGGTTTTAACTACTTCATGACATTTACCGACGACTTCTCGCAGTATGGTTATGTGCACCTTATAAGGTACAAGTCTGAATCCTTTGAGAAATTCAAGGACTTTAGACATGAAGTAGAGAAATAAATTGGTATAAGTATCAAGACACTTCGATAGGATCGAGGAGGTGAATACTTATCCAATGAGTTTCTGTATTATCTAAAACAGAATGGGACACTCTCGCAGTGGACTCTTCCTGGCACGTCTCAATTAAACGGGGTAGCTTAGCGAAGGAATCGAACTTTGTTAGACATGGTTCGATCCATGATGCGTCGCACTGGACTTCCTTCTTCAATGTGGGGCTATGCTTTGACAACTACATCCTATGTATTGAATACGGCGCCAATTTTGGTCTCGACTTGGAGTAGATGCCCAACGCGTCAATTTTGGGCGCCACTTTCTGTGTAATAAACTCTATGAGACAATCTTTTCTTATGAATAAAGTCAATTTTATTATGGCATTCTTTGTTCTTAAATTGTTATTATATGCTTAGAACGAAGTCCCTTGAATCACACATGACTATGCGACATCATCGGACATCGGGAATGACGATGATGAAATATGTTTCTAAGGTCATGATTCTTAAAAGGTTCCAAGTCGTTAATGGGTCTGTCAAGATGAGAGATATTGACAAAGACCCGAAAGACATGCTTCTGTACATAGTTCTTGGAAAACGTGCCTCGTTCCATAGGTATAGATGTACATGAGGGTTCTCATTTGGGATAATGTGTGAACTAAACAACCCCGCCAGGAAATTCCTTAAATGGTTATCCTAATCGAATATGGAATTTTCTATAATCACGTAGGCATAAGAGTAATCCTTATGGACCTGAGGTTCCATTGGTTACTTTGAGCATAGTCAATTATACTTTGACTTATCTCATGATTCCTTCGCAAATCGTCATATGGGAAATCTTGGGTATAGTATGATTATGTGTCGAGGTACATGAGAGACCAAGATAGGATCCATCACTGATTTAGCGAATCGGACATTTCCTATGTTTTGCATATTGAATTGAATGAAGGAATCTTTGGCCAAAGTATGGCAATCCAAAGAGGCGGAGTGTTTTCTCATTTGGATTGCATGAATCGATATCATGCAATGAAGGAGACATAGTGAATGGGTCGAAAGAGTTTCGACTAAGCCATTTCTCGAGACACAAATCCGGGAAATTTGATGGAGGGATCTTACTTATGCGAGGATCGTGGTTATGATAGGTTGAGTATCTTGATATCATTTATTTCTAGGTCTTCGAGGCCCGTTGCTAGACAGTAACCTCGGTTTGTAGGTACCATATTATTATTGGTGATAATTCATGGTCGGATTAAATCAAGGAAGATTTAATCTAGTACTTTCTAAATATAGAAAGTTACAATGACACTTTTGGAAAGTGTACTTACTACACGAACATGAACGAGCCTAAGGGGTCACACACTTACTCTTAAGGTTCCTGCTTAAAAGATATGGTTAATCAACTTTGGAAGTTGAGGTGAAATTAGGAAAGTCTAGAACTTACCTAAAGAGGAATATTAATTAATTGGTGGAAGATCAATTAATTAGACTATTTAATCAATCAAGTAAGATTAATTAATTAATGGACCAAGTAGAGTCCAAGGGTTTTATTTAATTAGTTAAACAAGTCAAAAATTAAATAAGACTAAAGAAATAATTGGATAATAATAATTAAGGTTGGACTTTAATTATTATGTAATATTTAATTAAATGGTTGGACTATTTGATTAAATAAGGAGTCAAAAATTAAATCAAGTTTGATAAAATTTTTGGACTCCAAGTCCTAGAGGGGGCGAGTGGCGGACGAAATAAGGAGAGGGGATTTAATTTCTCTCCAAGTCTTGATCAAGTTGGAATCAAGGAAATATTTAGGAGAGAGAAAAAGGAACAAGTTGGCTTGCAAACTAAGTTCCTTATTTTTAGGAAACTCCTTAATAGAGTTTACTTAGGATTAGATGAAAGTCAAATCTCAGAGATTTGATTTCATCTTGACTTCCAAGTAAACTAAACCTAGGAGTCTCTCTATAAATATGTGTGTTAAGAAAAACACACATACTTTTTTAGTGCAATTTTCGTCCAACACAAGAGAGAAAAAGAGAGAATTTTTGTCTTCTATTTTTCTCAAGAAACCCGCCCCTCACTTATTATTTCTCGACAAGATTTTGCTCATGTGTTGAGATAAACCTTTCATATATATCCCATCTTCATATATAAGCTTAGATTAGATCTAAAATAAATATATAGGCTAGCAACATATATATATTTATTGGGAATTATACGGAGGTGTGGATACATCTTAGAGGCAACACGATTGGATCGCTTGAAGATACAAGAAACAAAAACGGAGCTTGGAGATTGAAGGAGGCCGACGGTTTCTTCATTGATTCGAGTCAAGGGAGTATTTTGTTCGGGTTGATAAGATCAGAAACTTGTACGAGGAAAAAGCGCGAAAGGTATTTCGCCTAATTAGTTTTTTTTGTTTTTATTAGCTCGATTAAAATGGCCATGTAATCCTCTTTCGGGGTAGTTGTAAAATTTTTAAATTCCACTGTGCTAACCTACCCCGGGGATTACCAAACCCAACAAAACCAATCACAACTACATACTACTATCCAAAGAACTTATCCTATTATAGCTCGGGTGCAATCCTTAGCTATGATACCACGAACTGTGACGCTCGCAGAACACCTGTGGCCCGCCCACTGCGACGCCATCTCGATCTAGGAGACCGTCCCTTCTCAAACTAGTGCCAAGCGTCATAACTTTATGAAATCTTTATCTGCTGAAATTAAACTTTTACATTCCGAATAAATCAACAACAAATTCCTCATCACTCTTACATACCCAATTATACATCCCAAAAACATAAATCCCTCTAATGGCAATGAACTCATGCTTCTTTTACTCCCCATTTCTCCCTTCGTATTTGACATACTAAGTTCATCTGAAAAGGAAGAAAGGAGGGGTGAGTCCGAATGACCCAGTGAGGTATAAACAGTTTGCTTTACCTTTGATCTTTGAAATAGCATCTGCAGCGGAAGATATAATGAAAACAAGCATATATATAGAGGCGAGTATAAGAATCAATCACGATATCATAAGGCCGAACAATCGAGTATAGAAACAAACTAAGAACGAAAAA
Source organism: Buddleja alternifolia (assembly GCA_019426215.1). Classification (NCBI taxonomy): domain Eukaryota; kingdom Viridiplantae; phylum Streptophyta; class Magnoliopsida; order Lamiales; family Scrophulariaceae; genus Buddleja; species Buddleja alternifolia. The sequence goes on along the minus strand of CM033407.1, from coordinate 20,001,959 downwards.
AATTAACTCGTGTACTTTAGAACTCATGTCAAACGATTGTGTTCCGTCTCCCTACTGTCCCATACCAACATGAGATTTCACACCTTTCAATGCATACCATATGGTTTCAAGTGTCGGGACTCTAGAGGTGGCTCTCGCTGTATAGCACTTTGCACCAAAGCCTCAAGAGGTGGCTCCCACAGCGTAGCTCCTTTCAGTCTGTCTTTAAGAGTCAAAGCTTTACATCAAGAAAAAGGACATATCGCGGATGGATGCTGGACATCGGGACTCTAGAGGTGGCTCTCGCCGTATAACACTTTGCGCCGAAGCCTCAAGAGGTGGCTCCCACAACGTAACACTTAGCTCCCTTAGCCGACAAAGTAGAGCCAAGAAGTACAATGGTCTGAATGAGATGATGAAAGATACAAACTAGGTATTGGCATGAAAAAACCTAAGGTAATTGACACGGATCAGACCGAAGACGATTTCAAGGCAAGACATGTACTATAGACGCGAAAGGAATCATCATCGAGGATAACGAGATTTTAAACCAAACGAGATATTTAGGAATCAACAATCATCACGAATCAATCAATAAGATACTGATAAGACAGTTGTATAATGAAACAAGGCAATAACAAGTGTGTAAAGCAATTAAAAAGTTTTAAAGAAAAAGATAAACCCTCACAATAACAACTCGGCATTGTAGTCTCGTGTCTCGTCTGAGCCCCGGATATATCCTGCTATACAAATACACCATCATATTCTTGAACTATGATACTTTATGACATAACCAAAATCGTAAGTCACACAATATATATACACTAGACATATTGGTACTTTAGTTCAAACAATCATCAAGCTACTTATCAGCGGAGCTTCACTACGAAAATTCTCATAAATTCTCAAAGTATGAATTTCTCTCAAATTTCACAGTAACAGGGGAATCAGGTTGACTAACATGCCATAATATTTTCAGAATTAATTGACATATTTAGGTTGGTGATTTGGTCATCAAAACATGGCCGCATGAAAATATTTTTCCAGGACAGCTAGACTGGATTCAAATATTTTTATAAAATCCCCTGTTCCTAGAACCATTCCCAAATTTTCAAAAAATACTCTAAATACATACATAAATGTACATTAAAATATTGGAAATGAATTAAAATCTCTAAACATGACAATTAATCTTCAAACCAAAACTTGCTTATACTCGCCTGATAGCACTTGGCAGTTTCATTCAAATAATTTTAGAAAATTCTACAGACCTCCAATATTCACAAAATTTTGTAGAGATGTTTTAAACACAATTAAATTTTTTTTAACATAATCAAAATCACACGTTTGGTCTCGCAAAAACAGCCTTGGACATCAAAAGCAGGAACTGAAATTTCAGAAACTGGTGTCATGAAATTCAAGTTAACTAAATACATATTTATATGATAAATCACTTTCAATTTCTGATTTTCAAGGTGTTCTTCATCTGAAAACACAATATTTAATCAACTACAAACATATATTCACAATATATATGTTAGCTACTATATACCTTAAAAGAGGAACAAGAAGATGGAGCTTTCTAGTCTTGATTTGTCTTCTCCCGTCTCATTGAATTTCTATCTTCAATTTCTTATATATGAGAGGACAAGGAAGACTGATTTTGAGCAATGTAAAGACGGTGGTTAGATGATGAAGATGAACGAAAAAAAGCTACAAGGGATCAAATGAAAAATGATGCATAAATATGGATCTTTGCTTACCTTTCCACGTCTGAAATGTGAAATAGAGGTGTGATGTCCTTAAGGTTGACACCTAAAATTCTTGTTTTCTCCTCATGTATAATAGGTGTATACATACATACATACATATATATATATATATATATATCCACTAATGCATGTATGGTTGGGGAAATATACACGTAGCCCGACTAAGCACAGCGAAAAATTAAAATTTTAGTTTCTAGGGTTTAAACATGCGAGTTTATTAATCCTATGGGCTTATTACGTATCATAGGCTTGCGCATCTCTACACTAGTTATTTAAAACTTAAATAAAAAAGATCTTACCTTATTCGATTTTTCGCAAAAATCAAAGAGTTTCTTCCTTAACGTAAGCTCCCTAACTTGCTCCTCGTTCCTTGAATCAACTTCTTCGTTTTTCCCTTTGATGAAGATTTCGAATTCCTCTACCAAAAACGCCTTTGATCGGATTCTTGATTTACTTCAGAGACCCAAACTTTTCTCTTCTAAAGTTGATCCACACCCCAGATACCCATTCGTTTATAATATTTAGCTAGGTTGATCTATAAACGTTTATTCTAACTCTAAGGAATAGTGTATGAGATTAAGGTGAAAGCAAATAATTACTTCTCTAAGTATTTTGAAAGAATTCTTGAATTCAAGATTTTGATGAATAATCAAGAACTCAAGAATACTTATATGTGGTGAGTGAGAGAGAGAGAGAACGCTTTTCTTGCAATAGGAACAACAAATTTTTGGCTTCCAAAAGTCATCATCATATTTTCATTCCACACTAGTCATATATAGGAATAAGTTCTTGCAATTCTTTTCTAAATAGAACTCTTCTACTTTAATTAGTTTCCTCATACAAGTATATTCCTATTTATTAGGAACCTTATCCTTATCTAATAGGAATCCTATTCCTATCTTTAAAAGGAATTCTTTCTCTCAAAGAAATCTAATTTCCTTCTAGAAGAAAATTAATTAAACTACTTTAATTATTTTTCTTCCACCAAATTTTCGACCAAGGTTATAAAATAAGCCTTTAAATAATTAATCAACCATACTAGATTAATTAAAAGTCTCTTCCAATTAATTTGGGCTTGCCAATTAATTAAATGCTTTCTAGACTTTTACCAAACATCTTTTGGACTTAATTAAATATTCATCCAACTATTGAATAAATAAATAGTCTTAATTAATTAATCTAATTAATTAATATATTAACTCAACTACTTTGAATTAAATTCTCTTAGCTAAGAAATAGATTTGTCCAAGTATTGTGTGTGACCCTTTAGGTTCACCAACATGCTAGTAATGGGTTCATAATCTTTATGATTTAATTTGGACAATTAAATTGTCTCGATTAATCAAACCCTTTTAATTAACCATCTTATTATTTAATCTCCATTAAATATAAGATACTCATAAATCAAAGAAAGGTTTCTAGCTACTTATCTTGAAAACCTATAGGCGATTCAAAGTGAACCTTTCCAATCACGCATTCCATGCAAGTGAGATTATTCCATCAACTAATTTCCCAATTGAATTAAGGATCAAGGAATCTTATTGGTCGAGATCTTTGTAAATTCAATCTTAATAATTCAAGTGTATTTGACTAGTGATTAATTAATTCAAAAAACTCATTTCTTAATTAATTACTTACTTGCCTTGGCCAAGGACTAACTTAGTCAAACTACTTAGAATATAATAGGAAATTCACTTGGTCATCTAGACAAGTAATGGATCCTTTGTTGTCAACACCAACCTCTATATACGAGTCACTATACCCAATCGCTAGTCCATATGTGTCCTTGTAAAAGAACTGACACAGGAGTCAAAGTGCAGTGAGTCAATATACAAGATTACTGTGATGACTCAAGTCAAAAAATTAATCTTGCACTATCGTGATTAAGAAACTCCTAATTCAACATATATACAAATAATTCCAATTTAGGAAGTTTCAGTCAAGGTAGTCAGTGAACTTGTTCTCAACAAGCACCCGCATATGTGCATTTGTGTCAACTACACTAATGTTTATAAAACGAGACATTCTCTAATTAGGAGTGTGCATCATAGGCGCAAGTCTATGATGTTATCATCAATGTCCCATCTTGACACTTCTATGACTTGGACAGTATTTAGAAATCACAGACTTAGAGACTTGTTTTATGATATCCATCCAATGAGATATCAAGCCCCATAGCTATGTGTGAATTCTAGGGACTTCATCATACAATTATAACAATATAAACATAAGATGAAGATATGCCTTTAATTAATATAATGTAAAACGAAATTATTTATTAATTACAAGAATAGATAAAGAAAACATATCTAAGATTGGCTCGCAGGACACTATTCTAACATGTATATACACACACACACACACATATCTATATACATATTTATATTATATTAGAACTCACACACATAGCACATATACATTAGATACGCCATACACAAACTAGTCCACAATGATGTGTAAATACTACTAGCCTATTTCGCATTTAGTTAAAGTATAATAATAGCTATACAAGCATGTAGTAAAATATTTAGGGTAGAGCACGAATCACTAGAATAGAATAAATTGTGAATTCTAGTGAGCGAGAATTGTAACTCTTACCTTACTCTCTATAATATTAGGAGCCGAAAATATAGGGTGTTACAAACATCTCAATTTGAATGAGGTTTCGTGATTAATTTCCCAAGGTTATATAATGATCTTAACTGAATCTTTAATATGACTCTTGCCCACGTCTTTTTCTTTCTATCAATTTTTCTCTCTCTCCCACCAACATTATCGTTGTTTATCACTCCCCCAAGATTAAGGTTTCTCATCCCACCACGTCTTTTTCTTAATTTTTCTGTCTCTCCACCATTATCATTGTCTATCACTCCCCCAAGATTAGGGTTTCTCGTCTTCCTCAGGTATGAAAATCTCATCTTTTCCTCTCTTCTTTGGCATAATCATTGGATTTCTTGTTATTCTTCCCTTGACACAAATTATTCACACAATCTACAAATTGTTCATAATATTGAATAAGTAGCGGGGGTGGCTACGGGAAGTTGCTTCTTTGTAGGAGTTTAAATAATCAAACATGTTATCTCTTTTGTTGATATACATGTATATATATTGGGAGCACTTTACCCCTTTGTTGGTCGACCCCGTGCGAACAAAATTGCCTTAGCCCAATGTGATTAAAGGATACATGTGGTTTAGACAAAAGAAATAAATATGGAGTTCTATTTTGCAATGGGATATATGGGTTATATTGTGTAATATATAGAACAAACAAGGGATGAAATAAGCTATTATAAGATAAGGGTATTCTAGTCAAAGAATTAATATATAAAATCCATTCCTTTTTGTAAATGCAGCAACCAAACGTAAAACAAGGAATTTGATTTATTTTCTGCCTAAATTTATTAGATACAACCAATCATTATGATGGAATCTGATAACCAGTTATTCGATTCTCAATTTTGATTCCATTCCTTTGCAAATAAATGTAGCCTTAATATATAAATTTTGTATCAGAGTAGTCACTCATGTTTAAATATTGACTTTGGCATCCTAATGTTCAAATATTGACTTAGCATCTTTAATGTTCAATTTTGTGTTACTTAAATAGTTTTTGGACTTTTCTACCTTTAGATTTGCTCTGTAAGGCATGCTCACAAAATCTTAAAAATATTCATAAAGGACTTACGTGAAACAAAATTTAAATGTTAGAGATGCTAAAGTCAAGATTTCAACATGAAAGACTACGTCAACAACAAAAAGTAATGTTAATGACAAATTTTGAAGTGACAATGTTAAAATGTCACTAGATATATATATATATATATATATATATATATAATGAGTGACAATAATTTTTGCTTTGTCGCATTGATGATTTTTAGTGACAAGAGTTTCTTTAAAATTATCAATATTGACAATTAGTGACACATGTATAGTGACAACTTAGTGACAACACAAATAGAGTGACAACTATAATCGTTGTCACTAATTGTTAATAGTGACAACAATTTTCTTGTCACTAATTATAAAGAGTGACAACTTTTATACAAATTTTGTTACTATCAAACATGTAAAACCTATTATTGTGACAAAATAAAAATTATTGTCACTACAATTAGTGATAACCTTGACATTGTCGCTTGATATTTTGTCACTAATGTCCTTTTTTTTTTTTAATACTTTAGGAACTATAAATGTTATTATCGCTTATATCTTTCTTTCTTTTTGACGCACTACAAGAAAAATGACTTTTTATTACGGACCCTTTTACTACGCCAAAATAGTTGTTCCAAATGGTGGTCTATTGCTACAAAAGTTAAAGCGTAGCAAAGGAAATGACAAAACGATGTGGTCCTATGCTTTTACTACGAGAGCACTGCGTAATTAAATGTTTTATGCTCTGCTTTTCAGATTCTTCTCTAAATCAAAACTTACAGAGAATGATATCTGTTTTTCTTCTGGTCAATCATAATCTTCGGTTTTGATTTTGATTTCAATTTGCATCTCCGTTCACATTGACCACCGAAAATGTCTGCTGGGAACTTTACTGCCTTGAGCCCGGCACTTAGGTAAAATTTCTTCTGATTTCATGATGGATCTGCTTTAGCTAAGCGTAATATGTAGGTTTATATATTTATATATTTGTATGGATAAGTTTATATTTAAATATGCAGATAAATTTGTTTGAGAATTTCAGTATGTGATAGTTTTGTGAATTTTGAGTATGGAAATGCATGATTTTGTGATGTCTTCATTTGAAAATTATATATGACGTTATTCGTTACATTGATCTAATATTTTGGTTACGTGGTAGGTTTATTAAATCTGTAAGTTCATGTATGGATTTATTTAACGTATTTTGCTTTTCCAATGTTGTGTTTATATATATTGATCTAGGATTGGTTTGTGCATAGATAGAAATGTACTCACCCTATTAGAAATTAATGAGTCAAGTAAGAGCTACATAAGAAAATTGTGGAAAATGTGTCGGTTTGACGTGGTGGGTGATCCTATTGAACCATGGAATGATTTTTGGAAGAACAGCTGTGTAATGATTTAATATAGTTCTTAGAGTTTCTCATGAATGAAACTCCTTTTGTGTGGTTGTTTGGGAGGTTATACATGAGGAACTTGGATCACCTGACATTTTTGTTTTGGTCTTCAGCATGACGGACAGATGCCAAGTGACAAAACTGTTGGAGGAGGTGATGATGCCTTCAACACCTTCTTCAGTGACACTGGTGTTGGTAAGAAAGTCCCACATGCAGTCTTTGTCAATCTTGAACCCACTGTGATTGATGAAGTCAGGACTGGAACATACCGACAGCTTTTTCACCCTGCGCAGCTAATCAGTGGCAAGGAATATGCTGCCAACAACTTTGCTCGTGGCCACTACACAAGTTCTGGATGCATCAATCTTTCATGGAAAAACTTCAAAAATATTTATAGATACTCCATCTCTTAAAGAGCAACAGGTGATTGATTTACAATGTTTATTTTTCTTAGAGGCACTCTTTCGTAGATTTATTAGACCAATCCATTTCTTGATCATATAGTCATCTCGAACATCTTTTGTCAAATTCTTAGAATTTGTTCTTAGTATTCATATAACCAATCCGTTGATTTGTTTGAATATTGTTTGTTTATTTATTCGTTACGTATTATTCGACTTTGAGTTGTCACATTCAGAAAATTGGTGAAACCTTTAAGATACAAAATAGTGTTGAAGATTATTCAATACTATTAAGGTATGTATATTTCTTTTGTTTAACTTAAACAACTTAGCAATATAATCAAAATGATTACTTTATTCAAAAGTTAATTTAGTATTTTATTGTTCTTGTAAATTTCAGAAGAAGGTATTTTGGTTTCTCTAATTGATCAAGACGGAGTTAGAGCTATATTGTTGAAAAGGTATGTTGGAAAAGCAGTGATATCCAGAAAATTTGCTTAGACCTCATGAAGGCATGTTATCAGGACAAGCATGAGAAGCTAAGTCCTAGATCTAGCTTATAAATTCTTGACTAATCCTCCCTTAGCAATTTGATTAAGTTCAATGACAACCAGTAATGATGATAATAAACTATTAATTAATGTCACTAAGAAGTGATCACTTTACTAAACCATAAAAGTAAAAGTCTCATCATTGAATAGTAACTAGCTTAATTAAATAATGATTAAACTATTAATTAATTAAACACTAATTACTAGAGCAAAGAAGAAAAGCATGCACCTGATTTTGAAACTATCTTTGTGGAAATTCTTTTGCCCAAACTTCTGTATTTTCTATACTTTTTTCCTATTTCTATCAGACACCTTTTCATAGTTTTGCTACAGACGATACACCTTCCCAGATTCCCTTTCTTCTGTGCTGACAAACTACTAGACGGTAAAGAAAGATCCCCCACCCCCTCCCATCCCATTTCCTTCCCCTGTAGTATTATTGGAGAATTCTCCCAAAAAAGTGTAATATATGCAAGGATTTTTTCCTCAACGATAACATTTTCGTTGTGGATATATAGTTATGTTTTGGCAATAAAATTTGGATTTTACAGCTTTATAATGTTTATTTATAAAGTACTTCAGAAATGTATTGAATATGTATGATAAAAATTGTTTGTATTCTAGTATATTTGTAGTCTTGAGTTTTTTACTTTAGAATTGCTTTTAGTTTTATCTATTTATCGCTTTGTTTGGGGTGGTGCTGCAGGTCTTGGAGATATGGACAACAAACTGCATGGAAATTTTTGACAAACATTTGCTTTTGTTCGTGTTGATCAAGGATTTCAAGAACTTGATGTTTTTTATCTTCTTGGTCGTTAATTTAATTTTTTGGGGATAGAAATTTTCATTTAATGTTTAGCTTAACTCATCTACTACCAACTGTTGGTGGTAGGTACCATGTGGTTCATTTATTTGTTAAGGATATGTTACTTTTGTAAAGATTTGTGGGGAAAAATTGCAACATTCATACACTATGTTGGCGTGTACGTTTTTTTAGTACACTATGTTAGCCTACTGGCAATTCGGGTACATTAAGTTCAAAAAATTGGCAATTTTGGTACAAATTGCACCGGAAAATTTGAATTTCGCCAGAAAAAGTCACGTGGTTAGCACGTGACTCGTGAAATTGGGGATTTTGACCAAATGGAGGGAAAATTGACTGACTTGACCCAATTTTGGTGGGAAACAAGATGACGTCATAAAAAAATAAAATAAAAAAAGAAAAACAAATTTGTTTTGAAGAAAACGTAAGGGGTCAAAACACGTTTCTTAATTTAATATCAGGGGGTAAAATTGTAGAAATCAAAACTTCACTCATCACTCGAACACTTTCACAAATTAAACCCCAATATTCCAAACTTCCCAAATTTCAAGCAAGAAATTACGAGGAATCCACAACGCGATCAGTGCCCACACGTGACTTTGTGCAAATGGTGAATCTTAGACATCCAGACTTGAACTATATGGCCACTCCAAGTTACGGTACGCAATTTTTGTCGAACTTTCTGAAGTTTTACAATTTTTTATGATAAATTTGTTGTTTTTAATACATTTTTAACTATTTTATGTTGTTTTTAAAAAAATTAGGGTTTATCCCGACATAGTATTGTGTAATGCAGTTTTTTATTCAATTTTTAGGGTTAGGCTTAATGTTTAATGTATTTTATATAATTTTCTGATTTTGCCCAATTTTTTATTGTGGGTTTAGTATTGTTTATTTGTGGTCCCCTGTAATTATACAAGAATGTTGTGTTTTGTTAACTGAATGTTGCAATTTTTTCGTTTATTAATGGTCCTTTGGTTTTGTTTATTGGGTTCAATTTGTAATCCTTTTTGTTCCCTTGTTGCAGATCCGAATAAACCCCTTATGACTGTAGCTTTGAACTATGGGGGTTTGTTGTTTGAGCATAGTAATGGGCCATCCATATATGAAGCAGGACATGTTTACAAGTTTGACCACTTTGAAGTTGATAAAATCGGCATTATAGGTTTCAAAATTTTTTGTGAGAAAATGGGGTTACCAGATTTCATTTCATGTTATGTAAAGGTTGATAACAAGTTTAAGGAACTCAAGGATGATGTGGAGCTGCATGAGTTTTGTTTAAATAACTTAGATAAAACTAGGGAAATAGATGTGTACTTAAACTATGAAGATGATTATGGGAAAGAAGAAGATAGGGGTTCAGATGTTGAAAAAGAGGGTGATAGGGAAAGAGAGAGTGATGATTGGGCAGAATTGGATGATAGGGAAAGAGAGGGAGATGATGGGGCAGAATTGGACGATGACATAACAGAAGATGATGATGATGGTGTACATAGGTTAGTGGATGATTTTCAAGAGAGTGATTATGATATGAATGAGTCTGAGGATGAAGCTCACAAAGAAGCTGAGGCTGATAGAGGAGTTCATAATGAAGCAGCTGATATTAAGAATTTTGAAAATCTGTGGGAAAAACATGTGGATACAGAAGTTGAAATTGAACATGAGAATGCAGATGCTCAGTTATTACAATCTTCAGGAGAAGAGGACATTAATGAAAGTGCTGATGAGTTGGATAGTAGGAAGGGATCGGATGAAGATAATGAAGAGGAGAAATACCCAGTTTTCAAGACTGTTCAGATGTTTGACCCAACACTTAAACTAGGATTAGAGTTTAAGAACAAAAATGATTTTAGAGAAGCCATTCACTCACATGCCATAATGACAAAGAGGTCCATCAACATCACTTCAAATGACAAAACAAGAATTTATGCTAAGTGCGCTGACAAGACTTGTAAGTGGAAAGCTCATGCTAATAAGATCACAGATGCTGCCACTTTTCAAATAAGGTCTTATAATCCTGATCACACATGTGATGTGAGCTTCAAAGTGAAGAATATGAAATCAAAATGGATAGCCCAAAAGTATCTAAAGAATTCAAGTCTGACCCAAAAAGAAATGTTAAAGGCTTTAGGATGGATACCATGGATGAGGTCCAATGCCACATTTCAGAAGATCAGGCATACAGGGCAAAGAGAAGAGCCATAAAGATAATAGAAGGGGATCCAGATGAACAATTTTCTTGGTTGTGGGATTATGCAAATGAAATCAGAAGAACTAACCCTGGTTCTACAGTGATAGTTGGAACAGATGGGACAAGTGGTGAGCTTTTATTTGACAGGTTCTATGTGGGGTTGCATGCCTTGAAGGTGGGATTTTCTAAAGGGTGCAGGCCTTTGATTGGGGGTAGATGGGTGTCATCTGAAAGGGCCTCATCAGGGTGTTTTGTTAACAGCTGTAGCTGTTGACCCTAACAATAACATATACCCTATTTCTTATGCTATGGTAATGAAAGAGTCTGGGGACACTTGGGACTGGTTTTTAACCCTTTTGAAAGTGGATTTAAACATTCTGGATGAGCAGAAGTATACTTTCATGTCTGATAAGCAGAAGGGGCTTATCAAAGCATTTAGTGAAGTCTTTCCCAACTCTCCTCATAGATTCTGTGTAAGGCATTTGAATGGTAACTTTGTGAAGGCTGGTTTCAGAGGTCAAGCTTTTAAAAATGCATTGTGGAGAGCTGCTAATGCCACAACAGAGAATGAGTTTTCTAATAGAATGGAAGAGATGAAAGCATTAAATACAGAAGCATTTGAGTGGTTCAATGACAAACCACCACAAGAGTGGTGCAAGGCACACTTTAACACAAACCTAAAATGTGATATGTTGTTGAACAATGTTTGTGAAACATTCAATGGCAACATATTATGTGCCAGGGAGTTGCCCATTCTTTCTATGCTGGAATGGATCATGGAGTACTTGATGAAGAGATTGCAAGAGAACAGAGATAGAGCAAAACACAAGTGGAAAGGTGAGATATGTCCAAGAATAAAAAAGATAATCAGTAAAAGAGTTGAGAAGATGGGATCTTGTATGCCCATCAAGTCTGACGATATGCATTACCTGGTTAGATGCATGGATGATGAGGCACAACAATATAGTGTAGACTTGGAGAACAAAACACGTGGGTGTAGAAAATGGGATCTAAGTGGAATCCCTTGCAAACATGCATGTAGAGCAATAAATTGCAAAGGTTTGCAAATTGAAGACTTTGTGGATAGATGTTACAGTATTGAGACCTACAATCAAGTATATGAGACAGCTATACTGCCTTTAAATGGCAGAATTGAGTGGAAAAAGACAAATTTTATCCCTCCACTACCACCCAATGGTGGAAGGGGTGTTGGCAGACCTTGTGTAACAAGAAGGTTTGAATCTAGTGAAGTGAAGCAGACCACTAAAAAAAGAAGTAGGGGCAAGCCAAAGAAGAAATCAAAGGATGCGAATAAACTAAAAAGGCAACAAACAACTGTTAAATGTGGAAAATGTGGTGGTGAGGGTCACAATAAGAAAAATCCCTTGTGTCCTTTGAAAGTCAACACAAATAATACAACCCAAAATGATGCATTCAGTGAGATAGCTATTGAGTTGGACAATAGTACTGAGGTATTTAGTGGTCCATCCACTTCTTCAAATCCAAAAATGAAATCAAAGGTAACCAATAATTGTGTTTGTTTATTGTTAAATGCATTATTCTAAGAGTGTAAGTGAAGTGGTATATATTTATTGGTATTCATATCTTAGGTGAGGAAAAGAAAAGTGACAAGTTTGAAGGCTAATGCTGATGGTAAGTGTAAGAAGAAAGTTGCATTTTTGAGATCTACTACAGTAAGTATGAAGAGGCAGAAAGCCACATCTTCAGCTGAAGTGGTAATTCCAATGACTGTAAGTGTATTGCTCTTCATTAAATTAGCATGGTTTTAAGTGTACTGTAATTAACATGCTTTCATTTAAGCAGGGCAAGACATCTAAGCAAAGCACAAAACCTCCAAAGGAAGCATCTTCATCACTATCAATCCCTGAAGTGACCTCAGTGATGCAACCAAGTGTAAGTGCATTTCATTGTTTTCAATTAAAATGATGTTTCTTATTTTTTAAATCTTATACTTTCATTGTGATACAGGTCAAAGCTGGTAAAACAATTTCAAAAAATGCCAACAAGTTTGCTTCTTCAGTAAATGTACCAAGCATTGTAAGTGCAGTGTGTTATTTTTTTTCCAGTGTTTAATGTGTTTAAACTCCAGTGTTTATTGTGTTATATTTAAATGTTTACAGGAGCCAACTACAAAGAAAAAATCAACCAAGAAGAACTTGAGGAAGCCTACACACAGGATTTGCCAACTTATTGATGAAGATGAAGATGGCGACACCCCCCACCAAATCCACCATATCCTTTGCCTTTGGAACCAAATCCACCATATCCATTGCCTGGTGCTACTACTGGAATTCCACCAAGGCCCGCTGCTGTTGTTCTAAGCAAAACTGCTGCAACTACTTCAAAGACTTCTTTAAGTGTACAAAGGCCAACTGTACAAGGCCCTTCTATGTTTTCCCAATTGCAGCAAGCCCAAACTACACAGCACAAAGGACACCAGGAGTTAATATAAGAGCACCATCTCAGTCCAAGGACAAAGGAAAGAAAAAAATATGATGGTTTTTAGTTGGTATTGTGTTTTGTGCTTTTGTGTGAATGTTTTGAAAAATTATGAACTTTTGGTCAATTTGTAAGGATATATATGGATGTGTGATGGTTGTGATAAGGAATTGTGATGGTTTGGTTGAATGATATGGAATTTTGATGGTTTTGTGATGGTTTTGATAAGGATTTGTCATTTTTAAATAGTTGGATTGAGTGCTTGTTTATAAGGAGTTGTGATGGTTTTATTTTGGAATTGGAATGTACTAATGAAATGAACAAAATGAACAACAGAGCATTAATATACATAGGAAAAATCTATTCAAAAAGGACACTAAATTACAGTGCACTTCATTCATTCATTCACATGACCTAAACAAAACAAACCAAATCACTAAGTTCTAAGCAAACCAAATCACTAAGAAAAACATCCAAGACACTACAATAACAAGCTGCATCATTTTGTTCTTTGTAGTTAGTTTTGCAATACTATCCTTTAGATGGGATATATTCGTAAGCAACTTCACATTTTCATCTTCCAAATAACAAATTGTTCTTCGTTGGTTGCTGTTTTCACCTTGCAGACTGCACAACCTTCTTGCCATATTTGAGTTTTCAAATCCCATGTTTGCAATTGTTCTCTCCAGGTTCATCTTTTCATCCAATAAACTGGATATCTTCTGTCTCAATTGGTCATTTTCACTCGCCACCCTGATTTTCTCGCGACGTAATTCAGGTATAACTACCATAGACCTCGGGCACATTGGAGGATCAAACCAACGAAAAAAATTGCACCCACCATTCTGATGAAACAACACAAAAAAATGCAACATTCAATACCCAAAATAATAAAAAATATATGAAATTAAAAAATTAATAAAATTGATTAAACCCTAATGACGAGGGTTCATTACGTGATTACGAAATTTACCAAAAAATTGGCCTAAAAATTGATTAAACCCTAAAAATTGATTACGAAATTTACCGAAAAATCGCCCTCAAGTTACGAAAAGCAGCAAATTTACCTTCCAATTTTCGCACCCTTTGAATCGTCTGCCAGGGTTGTCATCTGTCCAACTCGTTTGGAGGCATGGCGTTTTCTTGCAGTAGCACAGGCGCAATCCAGGGGAAGATGACGTGGAGGATGAGCTTGACATTATGGTGGTTGTTGGGAGGGGCGAAGAAAGCAAGAGAATGGAGTGAGTTGAGGTGTAATGTTTTTGTGTTGAAGATGAAGAATTGGGGGCAAATCCCTAATTTTTTGGTTAAATTGGGTAAAATTGGAGATTGTGGGTAATTTGGTAAATAAACATCTTGTTTCCCACCAAAATTGGGTCAAGTCAGTCAATTTTCCCTCCATTTGGTCAAAATCCCCAATTTCACGAGTCACGTGCTGACCACGTGACTTTTTCCGGCGAAATTTAAATTTTCCGGTGCAATTTGTACCAAAATTGCCAATTTTTTGAACTTAATGTACCCGAATTGCCAGTAGGCCAACATAGTGTACTAAAAAAACGTACACGCCAACATAGTGTATGAATGTTGCAATTTTTCCAGATTTGTGGATTCTGTATATTTTGAATAGTTGAAACCTTTAGATTATGGTGAAGTTTGATTATTGTTCTTTTTTTAATGATGATATAGAGTTGTTTTGATTAAATTTAATGGGCACCAAAAAGTAATTATTTAGTGGAGAAAATCAGTAATTCCAACTCGTAAGGCGTATCAAAAGGTGAGCATTTTTATCACTTATTTGCTATGAATTTTGAGGCGTACTAAAAGTTAAAACTTGCGTAACAAAAAATATATGCTACGCAGTCAGTTCGTAGCAAAACTTTTGTCACGGCTGTATTTGAACGGGAATGGAATCAAAATTGGAATTGGATTACCGTAAATTAAATATTTATGTTTGATACACGATTTTGATTCTAAGGAAAGTAATCAGATTCTTCAAAAGTGGGAATCCTCCAACTTAAAACTATGCATCAAATTCCAATTTAAACGAGATTTTGTTATTATTTTCCAATATTATCTTAACTGAATCTTTAATATGACTTTCTCGCCCACATCTTTTTCTTTCTATTAGTTTTTCTATCTCTCCCACCATTATCGTTGTCCGTCACTCCCCCAATATTAGGGTTTCTCATCTTCCTCGGTACGAAAATCTCATCTTTTCCTCTTGTCTTCTGTATAATAATTAAATTTCTTGCTATATTCTTCCATCGACACAATTATTCGAACAATCTACAAATTGTTAATATTGAACAAGTAGCTGGGGACCTGGGGTGGCAATGGGAAGTTGCTGCTTCGTAGGAGTTCTGTACCAAAATAATTCCAACTTTTTTTTCTCTTTTGTTTATATACATGTATATATATTTAATATGGAGTTCCATTTTGCAGCGGGATATATGGGGTTATATTGTGTAATATAACAAGAAAAGGATGAATTAAGTTACTATAAGATAAGGGTGTTCTAGTAAAAAAATTAATATATAAACTCCATTCCTTTTTATATGTCACTACAAGAAAAGTGAGTATTGACAATGAAAATATTTGCCATGGCTTAAAACCGTGGTTTATAGCGGTCTAAACTCACGGCTAACTTGGCCGTGGTAGATATTTCATATAGCCACACTAAAGTTAGCCATGGTGAAAAAGAATGATAGCTATTTTAAGCTTTAAATAGCCGTGGTGGAAGAAATATTAACCTAACACTTTTTTACAATGGCTAAAAGTCATGGTTTTTACGATGAACAAAACATTGACCATGGCTATAAGCCATGATAAATGTTTTGGCCATGCTTGCAAATACCACGGCTAAAACCGTAGCAAATCCGTGGTCAATTGGTTTTAACCATGGCAAAGAGATTTTTCACCATGGCATATTGACATGGGCAATAATCATTTTTTTTGTAGTGTGTGCAGCAACTAAACATAAAACAATGAATTTGATTTATTTCCTTCCTTAATTTATTAGATACAACTAATCATTATTATGGAATCTAATAATTAGTTATTCGATCTCAATTTTGATTTCATTCCCTTGCAAACAAACAGAGCCTTAATGTATAAATTTTGTGTTAGAGTAATCATTCATGTTCAAATATTGACTTTAAGCATCCCTAATCTTCAAATCTTGACTTTAACATCCTCAATGTTCAAATTTGTTTCACTTAAATTCTTTTCGGACTTTTCTACCCTTAGATTTGTTCTGGAATGCATGCTCACACAGGGGTAAAAATATCACTAGTCAGGGACAAATTTTGAATTGACAAATGTTATCACTGGATATATATAATGAGTGACAATAATTTTTGTTTTGTCATATTAAGAATTTTTAGTGACAAGAGTTTTTTTAAAGTTGTCTCTGTTACCAATTAATGACACATGTATATTGATAACACATATAGAGTGACAACTATAATTGTCGTTACTAAAATGTGTATCACTAATTGTCAATAGTGATAACAATTTTCTTGTTACTAATGATCAAGAGTGACAAATTTTATACAAATTTTGTCATTATTAAATATGTAAACCTATTCTGGTGACAAAACAAAAATTATTGTCACTAAAAAATTGCAATTAGTGATAATTTTTACATTTTCACTTGATATTTTGTCACTACCATCTTCTTTTTTTATTTTTTAAAGTATACATAAATTAGGTACTATAAATGTCACTATCCTTTATATCTTTTATTCTTTTTCTTAACCGCAAAGAACATTGTTATGAAATCTTTGACAAAACAATATCAGGGAAAAATTGCAATTTTGATACACCAAAGGGTCATGCATGTTTTTTCATAAAAAAAGGGTTCATCAACCGGCAATTTTGGTACATTTCGGTGAGGTAATTTGATTACAAATTTTGTCGAAAAAGTCAAAATTGACCGAAAAATATCATTTAGCGGGAAAATTGATTTGAATATGAGGATTTTCATTTAGTATAATTTGTTTCGCTTTTTGAAAATTTTAAATCAATTTTTTTTATCTAATCTATATTTTCTTTTGTTTATAATTAATAAAATTTGTAGAATTAATACATCTATAAATACTATAAAACAAAAAATATAAATAAAAAATTATAATATAAATTTTTAGAATTATAATTTCAAATTCTTTTGTTTAATTTGTTTGTTTTTTATTTTTTGAATCTTTAATTTATTTTTACCAATGGAAATCGGCAGCCAATGATAGATACTTTTATTTAAATTTAAAACATAGTTTAAGATATAATTTTTAATATATTTTTTTTCTTTTTGTATTTTTTGATTTTTCAGAAACTTTCAAATAAAAACTACTTCGTTTTCGAATTTTATTTTATTTCTAATTTTCTATAATTTTCTTATTTTTTTGAGTTTTTAATTTATTTATTTATTGATAAAAATAATTTTTCCATTAAATATAAATTATTTAAATATAAAAATTTATTTGAGATTTAATTTTTATTTTATTTTTTTCAAATTTTTATGTTTTTTTTAGATAAGTTTTTAATATTTTTGTAACTATATTCGCATTTATATTTATAATATTATATTTTTTCAATAAATAATTAATTTTTTAAACTTTAAATTAGTTTGAAATATAGAATTTTAATATTTTCTTATTTCTTAGTATTATTTTATTTTATTTTTATAATTTATTTTATCTTCTATGAGATTTGGGATTAATATTGACTTTTTCGGTCATTTCCCTCCAAATTTGGATGCCAAGTAGGCAATTTTCCTCCAAAATTGAGGTGCCATGTAGGCAATTTTCCCCCGACATACCAAAATCCCCAAATTTGGTGCCACATAGACATTTTTAGCAAAATTAGTACTCAAATTGCCAAATTTCTTGTGGAGTATACTAAAATTACCAATTGAACACTTTTTTATATGAAAAAAATGTACACGACACTGTAATGTACCAAAATACAATTTTCCCACAATGTCAGCTACAAGAAGAGGGTAAACATGATCACCCTCAAATTCGAACGAAGCCCCGCTAGCAAGTAAATGAGGGGCATGATTAGCTGAACGACTAACAAAAATAACTAATAACTAATATGAAGGACAACAAAATAAGTCTAATATCATTAACCAATTGACCAAGAAAGACAAGTCCTCATCTTTTGAGTTAATTCGAGCAATCACTCATTGGTCCATCCTCAACTACGCCCAAGACCTGTTGATCTAATAATATCAACATTTGACTATATGTGAGAGATCCTAGGTTCGAATTCAGGCTGCCATAAGTTGTGACTCTTCTCTCATTTATAGAGCTAGATAGAGTCTTTATGACTCATGATTATAATTATATCAACTCAATTAGTTTGTCGGGCTAGATATTTAGGATACCCTTCGTCTTGAGTTTAAAAAAAAAAAAAAAAACTACGACCCAAATGGACACTCTCCAGAATTGAGAGTACGACTTTGGCGCCATGCACAACAAATGCAGCAAGAGATGGAGCTATAGGCCCCGACCAGCTGGTATACGAGCAACCATATATATATATTCAATTGTTCAAAAACTTATATATATTCAGTTCATATTACACATATTTCTCTTGTTGCTTATATATTAAGTATTATTTTTATTTCTGTAAATTTTGTTATGCTAGGGTGGATGTAACGCATGTTGCTTATTTTAATTTAAAAGTTAACCGCGTCGAAAATACTAATATTTTCAAATCATAATTTTTAGACCTATTATGTTTTGGTTTTATTTAATGCTCTGGTTATTTTTCGTGTTGCTTTAAAAACTAAATTTAATTATATTATATAAAAAATGTTTAAGTACTATGTATTTAGTTAGTATGGATAAATATCTATTAATAACATATGAAATTTCAGCATAGTAAATTAAATAATATTTATATTTCTACCGGTCCAATTTCATCCTTCAACAAATTAAATTCGCAGCATTTGTCCCCGTTAGTCGCAACACATGCAAGATCGGAATGGAGATTCAAGAGAAATGGAGATTTATCTTTTTTCTATTTTCTTTTTTCTGAAGATGAGATGCATTAGCTAGATAGTAGTAGAATATTAAATAGTGATTTGACTAAGGTTTGATTTGTGACATACGATATTTAAAGTTCGTGAATTTTGTTATCTTTTTAAACTTGGGAAAAACATAAGTTATTATTCTGGAGGAATTATACATAGCGTACATTGCGGTCTTTCGAAGTTTATCAAAATTAATTCAGTTGTTTTAGTCACTTTTAGATCAATTTTTAATTTTTTATCTTTTTGAGTGAAAATCGATTACATGTTATAAGTCGTGAATATCAGATAGAAACAATTTACAACAAACTACAACTATTAAAATCAACCACGAATTACTATAAAAGTAGAAAAAGGTTCACATGCTTTTGGCGAGAGTAGAACCCAATACTTCTAACATTTTGAGACCTCAGCATCACTAGTAAAGCTATGCTTCATTGGCTTTTATTTCTTATCTTATCGACATTATTTCTATTATATTATTTTTGTTATTGTTGACTCCAAATCCCACACATATAGGGGAGGGATCGCAATGTGGGTACATTATTGATAAATGATTTGGCAAGTTTAGTACATATCGTCGGAAATTGCTAACATGGCCGCTGAAAAATGTCAGAATTGGGGATTTTTTTAGAATTGAAGAGAAAATTGATGATGTGGCAGCCAAGTGGACAATAGATTGATGACATGGCGGTCAATTGGACAAAGTTAAAATTTTTTGCTACTTGGGAGGTTTGAACACCTGACCTTTATGCTAAAATTTAACACTTCTACCACTCCACCACATTCCATAAATTTCTAATTGGCTTTAGTGTAGTTACTTATACCATTACTTTGGTATATGCCTGAGTAATATGTAATTATTAATATTTTATAAAAGAATATCTATACTAATATTTATATAATTATTTTAAGTACATATACACTAAAAGATATAATTAATATTTCATGTAAGAAAAGAGAAATTATATGTTTCGAGTTTATAATTATTTTATCTAAAATTTATCATAAAATATACAATTTTTTCAATTTTAACATATATGGATATTATATATTTTTAATATGTACATGTTCTTATAAATATTTGTATAGATATTAAAGATTTGGGAAAAATACAAAAATCCCCCTAATTTTTTTTTGTAGTCGAAAAACCAATCAATATATTTTTCAATCTTAAAAACCTATTCTACAAACTTTTCATTCTAAAAAACTCAAAATTTAGGATTAAAGTTTTTTTAGACCAAAGTACCCTTCATTTATTAAGTGAAGAATTGATCAATATATTTTTTTTTTGTCAAAATTGTTTTATTTTAAAAGTTTTAATTAATAAATAGTATAATATGAATTTATTTTTTATTATTACATATTCTAAATATTTTTCTATAATTTATTTTTAATTTCAATATGGTAGTGTTCGAAAAATGACATTTTTTAAAACTTTCAAAAAGATTAAAAATCTGAGAATTTAAGATTAAAATCATAATTAGTACAGTTATCAATCTAAAAGTTCTAAATAAAGAAATTTCTACATGAAACTACAATTGATAATTTTTAATTAGAAAGGCTAAGGACGTTAAAGTCCATAAATTTATTAACATAAATGTTGGGGTTTATGGAATGAAAAGTTGGTGGAATGGGTTTTTTGGATTAAAAAAAATATTCTCATGGCTTTTTAGGATATTAGAATTATTTTTTTTGGGGGTGGGAGTGGGTTAGTAATTGTCCCTAAATATGTTGAATAAGTACGGATATACAAAAAAATTTAAATAGCCGTATATGTTTGTTTTATTTATGGAGATATTATATCAAAAAATATGCATCCATCTAATTTCAAAAATTATGTTAGATTTAAATTTCTTAAAAAACAATATCTTACTAGAAAAATATCATCGAGAAACATATTTAGAAGATTAATTTATATAAAAATTTGTGATCTAAAATATATAAATATATATTATTATTAATAATAACAATGAATATATATTTAAAATATTAATTTTGTAAACTCATCAATTACTTAAATATGTTTGTTTTTTAAATATTATATGTAATTGTAATTTTTATATATTTTATTTTTCTGAGAATTTTTTAATATATTTTATTACAATATTGTTAAAGTTACAATCTTATGTTAAAAAAAAAATACTTTGGAAAATAATATTGATAAGTCATAGATTGAAGTAATATTATAAGTACATAAACTAAAACTAAATAAATCAAGTTGTGGCATGTGGTGGATGTTGAAATATTAATTTTTAGCTCAAAGGTCAAAGGTTGAAACCTTCCTAGTAGAAAATTTTTTAAACTTTGTCCAATTGGCTACCATGGCATCAATTCATTGTCCACTTGGCTGCCATGTCAGCAATTTTCCCTCAATTTTGAAAAATCTCCAATTTTGAAATTTTCCGGCGGCCAGGTCAGCAATTTCCGGGGATATGTACTGAAATTGCCAAAAATTTTTTTACCATTGATGTACCCAAATTGTTACCCTTATTTGAGTGTACCAAAAACAACATGTAAGCCACATTAGTGTACCAAAATTGTAATTTTCCGGAATAACATCAAATCTTTTATAGACAAATAGTTATAGTCGAACTAGAATTCTTAAGTAACGGAATCAATACCAAAACTTACCTTCACCACTCAAATCTTTATAGACAAATAAAATCAAATGCCCTATAGACTAATAGTTCTATCAAAATCAAACTTGATCTTCGAGTGACGGGGTCAATCTCAAACACATATACCTTACCACTCTTATATATATATATATATATATATATTATCTCAAATACATGTGGTGGATTATAACTTCTGAAACTTGAAAAACGAGATCCAAAGAGCCATAGAGAAATGGATCTTCCGAATGATATCTTAGTATCGATATTTTCTGTATTACCAATAAAGATTGTTCTAAGGTTAATGTGTGTCTCCAAATCATGGAACTCTTTGATCTCAAGCTCCACTTTCATAGCTGCACATCATAAATATCATCAGGTCAATAATCCGAGTGAGAATGACAAAGAAAGCTCGTATCTTCTTTACATGCGGGATGATAATTGCCGGAAATCCAGTCAAGTTTGCACCATGTTACGTGAAAGCGACGACGCGCCGCCATCATATGTGAAGTACTGCGATTTAGTCCTCCCCTTAAGCAGATACTACGTAGTTGGAGTTTGTGAGGGTTTAATCTGCATGACAGATAAATCCCACAACGCCAACCACATTTACTTATGGAATCCTTTTGTCGGAACCCTAAAAAGCGTCCCGCCAAACGAAACGCGGTCGCCACATGAGCATAATAGGGTCGTCGTGGGGTTCGGATTTGCTAACGGTGATTATAGGATTGTGAAGCTAATTTATCAAACCTGAAGAGGCAGCTAGAGGAAGTGATGCAAACGGTGTTTATATGAAGTGGAGATTTATTCATTAGGAACCAATTCGTGGAGAAGAATTAAATACGAACTTTCAAAGTGGTGGATTGATTATTCGAGCGCAGGGGTTTTCTTGGAAGGATCCATTTACTGGTTATCACAGAGAGAGTATGAATATGGGGCCCCTTATAATAGGACTGATTATTCAATTATGAGATTCGATTTGGAGGAGGAAAAACTTATAGTAGGGATGAGAGCGCCGCGGTTGAATGAACATTACGGAACTAGAAAGGGGCTCGTGGTGTCGAATGGATTTCTCGTTTTATTGGAAGTGAAGGGGCAATGGGGGGGTGTTCCTGTGCAAGCTTATGTAAAGCAAGGATCGTCATGGATCTGTACCATTCAATTATTTGGAGATAGATATCATCTTCCTTCCATCAAACTGGCCAAGAGTGGCCATCTTAACCTGGCAGGTAGGTTTTTTTTCGCACATTTTTCTTGTTACCTATATGTACCAAGTATTTTTCGATTTTGTTTTCTTCTAAATTTGATTTCTATGAAACTAGGTCTCGATATTATTGATAGGATGTAACGTAGGAGTGTTTTTTTTTTATCTAAAAGATTAAAGTTGGGATTACTTGTATTTACAATTAAACCATATATATTTTCTAGACCTATTATGTTTTGATATTATTTAAAGCTATGAACAATTCTCAATTTGTTTTGTAAACTACATTTTATTTTATTTTGTTCTAAAAGTATGTTAAATATTATTTACATGTATTTAGTTAGTGTGGATATATATTTAATTATGAATAACTTACTAAAATTTAAAGGAAAAGTTAACAATAAAAAAACCTTTTAACCATATATTACACTATAAAATATTTATATTTCTATCGGTCCAATTTCACCCCTTAACAAAATACCTTGCATTTGTCTATGTTCACAGCAATAAAAGATGGGAAGGTCTTTACTTATGATTACAACGGAGTTAATGGATGGAAGTTTAGAGAAATGAAGATTTCTCGAACGCTAGCGTTTGATCTCGTACGTGTCAAAGAAACCCTCGTCTTGCTCAATGAACAACACAAGAATGGATGACTTCTCAGATGCCTAACCACAGAGTTCAACAAGATGCAGTAGTTCAATTTTGATTTTTTTTAAAAATAAGATGCGATAGCTAGTTAGATAGTAGTTAAATATTAAGTAGAGATTTTATTAATATTTTGTATGATTTTATTAATATTGTCTTTGCGACACAGGTAAGAAGTCCGTGAATTTAAAGATCTTTTTAAACTTAGAAAAGATCTTATTATTCGGGAGCAATTACATAGTCTAAAATTAGGATCTTCTTCGTCCCAACTGGGATCTTCGAAGTTTATCGTAAGCGATTCTATTTCAATGTGATGGGTCATGAAATTGATGCATTTCTGCACTACTGCCATTAAATTATCTGATAGGCTTGATATATTAAGGCGGAGTTTCCTTACGCGGGGTTCCTTGTACATTTCCATCAGCTTGGTTATGTACGCAAAGCTTTTTCGATGTTTATCAAAATAAATTAAATTAATGTTTTAGTGGTTTTAGATCAATTTTCTATTTTTATTTTTTTTGGTAATCCCACGTGCCATACGAAAGGGTCGGGGGGGTTTGAATAGAGCCTGAAGTCTTTTTTTATTTCCAAAATTTCGTATCACTTAAAAAATTTTGAACGCTTAGAAAGCAAAGCGCTAGAGAAAAGATAACTTAGACTTGGTGATTTGGGCAATTACCAAAGTAGGGTAACGCCTATGATGCACGGATACTGACACAGTGACACGGACAAGACATGACATGGACACGGGGCACGGCATTTTCCAAAAAATTAGGACACGACACGGCTCCGACACGAATATCAAATATATATATATAACATAAATTAGAAATTGATTTTAATTTTAATATAATTTATTAGAAGAATAAACTATGAAAATGTTGTTTACTTGTTCATTATTAAATTTGTATTTTCCTTGCTTCTTTGTAAATCTCTATATGTTTGAAAAAATTCATTTACTTATCAGCAATACGTCAATAACGAATGTAAAACAAAAATATAAACAGTCACAAATTACAAAGCAATTATAAATACAATCAAAGTATCAAATGCTCAAAAATTAGAATTAGAATTTTTGAAATTTTTCTATTTACAATTGGAACCCTGCACTTTTTAATTTCTTAGAAAAACTGTCAACTGTGTCATCACCGTGTTGGCCACACATTTTTAATTTCTTAGAAAAACTGTTAACTGTGTCATCACCGTTTCGGACACGCATTTGGTCGTGTCCGACACAATGTCCGAATTGCTTTCTTATTTTTTACCATGGACACATATTAGC
The DNA here is from genome assembly GCA_019426215.1 of Buddleja alternifolia. Classification (NCBI taxonomy): domain Eukaryota; kingdom Viridiplantae; phylum Streptophyta; class Magnoliopsida; order Lamiales; family Scrophulariaceae; genus Buddleja; species Buddleja alternifolia. The sequence goes on along the minus strand of CM033407.1, from coordinate 19,976,948 downwards.
CATGTCCGACACGTGAAGGAGGCGTGTCGTGTCCGACACACGCCCGACACCGCCCGGGGATAATTTTTGAAGTGTCCATGCTTTATAGGGTAACGCTTAGATTGCTTAATCAGGGTTAGTATAGCGAAAATAATTTTAATGCTTAGCGTTCGGTTTAGTCCATTAGTCGCTTACTAATTTTAATGCTTCTAAATAAGGATATGCGAATGATACGTAAGGCAATAAAACAGTAAGAATAAATAACACAAGATATGAAAGGTTCATTGGGTGATGTAATCCCAGCTACGTCCTTCTTCTCCTTTTCACTCGAAGGAGATCACTAGATGATTATTAAAATCTTCACACAGAGGATTTCTACAAAAGGTGAATGAAATGAAGTTGATCTTAAGCTCCTTGATCACACAGACTTCAGCTCCACTTGAAATCTTCTTCAACAAGCTTCTCTCACACAGAAATACTCTTTGCAAATATCAACAACTTTCTCACACAGATGAAAAAGGTTGAGGGTTTTGTCACAGGGTTTGTTTGATTTTGAGAAGTTCAAACAACATGGGATATCTCAATAATAGTGTAGGGTTCTTTTTTGAAGAGATTTGAGATATCAGTGACTATCTTTGGAATGTATGAAAAGCTTGAACGGTTTTTGGCTATGGAGTTTATAAGCTTTTCTTGAGAATATTTCAGTAGAGTTTTGACTTATTTCTTGTGTATATGCATGTATTTTTAGGGTTTGCTAAAGGGTACTATTTACAGAGATTTCTTAAGATTTGCCCGTTGGACACATATAGGCGTGTGTCTCTAACGTAGCGAGTGAATAGTCATTTCTCTGACATTCTTGAAATTCTGCTGCACCTTTTTGATGTGGTAGGTTTGAACTCTGACGGTTTTAGCCCATAGGGTGGCTTGTTCCATATGCAATTCGTCCTTATCACATTTAATGCTCTTATCAGACATTTAATGCGTTTGAATTTATTTCCCGTTGGAAATAAATACCCGTTGATGATTGCATTTAAGTCCTTAATGACTTCGGAATTTATTTCACGTAAATCTGAACATTAGATCGCTTGTTGGCTTCGAGCGCTGATTCGTAGCTCCTGAAATGTCCTTAGCGTTTGGCAGTTGCTTAAGACAAATTTTCATCTTCACTTGACTTCAGACGCTGATCTTCAACTTCATCTCTGATAGGTTCACCTAGAATTCTATCAGTGACTTAGTATTCAATACTTAGTCTAAAATCTATAAAGATAAAAATTACAAGCCTAATCTAAAAAATTACAACTTGATAACTTTGTTAAACGCTTAGACTAATTCTATTAAAGATAAACTTACATAATCTCTAGGGTCTAACATGAAACCTATCTAGGGTCTAACATGAAACCTATCTTGTCATCATCAAAATATCTAACATGAAATTTCCTAACAATTTGCCCCTTTTTGATGATGTCAAGACCTTAACTCTTTTATAGTCCAAGAGCTAGAAGAATGACAAAGATTGTATAAAGTTAGCACTTAAAAAGTTAGAGAAATTAGCTATAAGTTAGTACAGATAGCAAGAAACAAGATGTTTCAGCAAACTCATTCATTCAAATAAATCAGATAAGTACAATGAGTTAAAAGAAAACATTCATAAATCGTTAAAACAAAAATAAAACAGTAAAATCCAGTGCTTTCTTTTGTTGGAAGAAGGACTTGGTTTGCCAACATTCTTTTGCTCTTTCTTGAAAAGCATTTCTGCAAACTTCCACAACTTGTCATTGGCTTCCATCATCTTTTGATGCGTATTATTGGAGAATTATTTGTTTCCCATACTTTCAACCAATTGTTCAAAGTTGTACAGACGCTTGTTCCAAAGCGAAGGATTGACTCCCAGTTCACATAGCAGTTCTTCAAAAATTTCATAAGTCCTCGTGACTGGAGCTCGGCCCGGATTAGGATAGGCTGGAACAAACACAGCAAAAGGCGGGATACCTAGCTCTTCAAGAAGTTCTACGGAGAAGTCAGGAATTGGGATCCTCTGTAGAAACGTGGTTGGCATTTCCTGAGGACGGCTTGCTGGATGGATGAAATAGCACGTTGAAGCTTTTCCCAGCGACTGTCTTCAGAGCTTTAAGCTCTCTTGGACTTGCCTTTTCCCTTTTCCCCCTTCCTGACATCATCAAGAGATTGCTTCATTTCTTCCATGTCTTTCGGTAATAACTCCTACTTCTTTAACAAGAAGGGCAACTTGCTCAGTGATAGACTGGCCAATGGAATTTTATTGATTGTGTCACTCTGTATCGGCCGAGCCATTTTGAGCAAGCGATTGGTTAAAAGCGGCAGACAAGCCTTCGATTAATGGAACCATACGATCAAGTACGGTTATAGTACTTTTGGTCGCTGAATTGGCTATGTCTCGACTTCTTGTATCGGAGACAAGCTTGATCTGATGCTCATCATTTTCTATCATCTTAGAATAGGAACTTTCAATGTTTTGAAGTGAGTTCCTAACTGCCTTTCTGAAGTTTTTTGCCTCTTGATCGCTATTAGAATTGGAATCGGAGGAGGAGGAAGAACGCTCAGGAGATGGATTAATCCATATGAGCTAGAGACTGTGGCTTTGCCTTTGGATTTGTCTCGAAAATACGGTTCCTCAGGATCGTCAGCGACTTTCTGAATTACTTCATGCAAAGATTGAGTTGCAGCATCAATTTGCGCAACTTGGATAGCAAGTGGGACCTCTTCTACTGGAATGCTTGGGGCATCTGGCATTGAAGCATCTTTAACAGTAGTTGGAGTCTCATCCACTTAGATTTCTATGATTTCCACAGAAGAAGGCCTTGGAACAGGGATGACCCAGATTGGGCCATCATTTCTAAAACATGCCTTGGACTGAGCAGGTGAGTCTACGAGATAAAGAATATAGCATCTTCGTGCTCTTCAGTACTCAACACAAGATCAACGTTCTCCGGTAGATTCACTCCAGATGTGTAAGAATTGAAATAGTCCATCAAAAGCGGCATAAGGGTCTATGCAGTGTCTTAGTCCACTGGCCAAATCAAAGATTTGATCTTGGCCACTCAAATTGTTCTGCTCACAAAAAAGATTAGGAAGAACAGAGTAGTTTCTGAAAACGTCTAGACCAAAGTGGTCATTGAACGTTATATCCAATGATTGAGCGTTATCCAGAACAACTCTACCTGTATGATGATCTTCCTCATGCTCATAAGTCAAACGCATGTGCGCTTCACTTGGGCTCGGGAGTGCATCTCTTTTGCTTGTAGATGAATCCTCATTCAAATCAAGATGAATTCGCTGAACAAATTTCTGACACAGATGAAAAACATAGCGTCCACCTTGAATGAATAGATCGAGCTGATGATGAATGTAGCGCTCCATACCTTGTCTATAGTATGGTAAGTCGCTAATATTACCAGCAATAGCTTTGAGATGCTTGGCGTCTGTATTCAACTCCAAACTCAAAGAGAAATGGATAGCGCACCAATTATTTAAGAGTATAGAAGTGCAACACAAACTTTTCAGCCCATCTTGCCATATCTAACATCAATCGCTTGCCTAACTTGTATTCTTTATTTTTTCGAGCAGCAATATACTTTTCAAAATGTTCTCTATCGCTCTCATAATCATCAGCCCATAATCTAGCAAGATATTCATGAGCTTCATTTTCTACCCATGAAGTGATAGGATTAAGACGCTCAGCAACCACTGGTCCTTTTCCCTTCCATAATTTGAGGGGTCTTGAAGATAGAGCATTCTGGGCTGAGCGAACAAACTTTTGCTTCATCGAGTACCCAATTTTATTAAGCATTTCTTCATCGGGGTCTCTCAGCCAACCAATGATATTGGGATTTCTGAAAGCAACATTGTTCTGGCGCGGAGGATAATATGCTTCTCCAGAATGGCCAAAACGGTTGAAATACTCAGCGTCAAAATCAATTAAATTGACCGCTGGACGTCGAATATAGCCTACTCGCGATTTTAGACACTTCTTGGAGTGAAGACCAAGATCAGTCAGTGTCTTGAACACTTCAAACTTCTTGGCGTCTGAAAGAGATGGGTTGTGGAGAGTTCCTTGAAATGTCTTCTCCATGTCAACCATCTGAGATCTGTTATTTTCTCTCCAGGCATAGTAAAATTCAATTTCTGGATCATAACCTCTGGGATAGAAATCAATAACACGAGGAGGAGGAGGAGGAGGGACAATTGGGGCCACTTCTGCCGACCGCTCAGCATTAAGAGTCTCTTCCTGGACCGGGGAGATTTCAGTTTCAGGAAGGACACTTGCTACTTCTTTAGCGATGTCCATTACCGATGTCAGATCGACATCTAATTCCATTTCTACCTCAGGAGGGGGTTGCCTCAACGACAACTGGAATTGATGGAATTTCAGATTTTGCCGCAACTGGAGCTCAAACAAGCAAGCATTTGAGAAGATAGAAAAAATTTCTATAAAGTAGAAATTTAAGAGGAAAAGAGGAAACGCTTACCCTGAGGACTATCATGCACCTCAGTCGTTTGAGCTTCAGGTTTGACTCAGGCTCCACAGATACTTCATCGTCAAGATTGATGAGAGTGGTGAGAGGAGTAGCACGGATGGGAATATGACATTCCTCTAAAGTATCAAGAACAAATTTGATTCCGGCTTCTCTACGAGCTAAATTATTATTTATCCTAACGTTAGAAGAAAATAACTAACAAGGAAAGGATAATGTACATTGTAATTATACAAGTAGTTACCCTGATCGCTAAAATCAATATCCTCTAAAGGAGGATTAGCTTCAAGCTCTGCGATTGATTCAGGGGGAGTGGAGGTACTCGTTGGTTCTTCAAGCACTGCCTCTAGCTCAACTGGAGCACTTGTTGATCCTCTTGGAGTAGACCACTGCATGCGCTTACGAGCAGGCGGTTCTTCTTCTTCTTCTTCTTCCTCCTTGATTTCTGGAGAAATTACAAATGCTGGAGGAGGAGAAGGGGATTTCTGAGAAGGAGAGGGAGAGGGAGATTTCTTCTTTGTCTCCTTCTTTTTTAACTTCTTCGAGGGTTTAGAAGGCTCAACGTCTTTATTAGCAGCCTTCCTCTTTGGTTGCTTGACCACCACCTCTGCTTCAGGTTCATCTGATGAGGAAGTCGCTTGTTTCTCATCATCACCATGAAGTCTCGCTTCCACGGCGAGTCGCTCTTTTTCTGCTTTAGGAAGCGCTGAACCACCACGTCGTTTGGGGTTAAGCAGTTCACCTATCATCTTCTTGCCAAAAAATTTGAGCGTTGGGACTTTTGTTCCTGCGGAATTTATGAAACCGCTAGTGCTACGAATGTAACTTAATAAAATCTCGTATGGCTTGGGATTAACCGACTTCTGCATCGCTGCCTTGAAGCGATTGAAAACGTACAAAGCCCAATTGACCTTTAGCTTGGTCAAAATGGCTATCATTATCCTATACTGCAAATGAGAGATCTTGTCAAAAGATTCCTTCCTACATTCCACCATCTTTGCACAGATGTCTGCAAGAATGACATACTCTCCCTTCATGTCATTTTTCCTGAAGTTTGGCTCATACGCAGCAGCAACATCATCTCTCCGGACTCTTTCCCAGATTTTGGTAGCATCTCCCATCATAATTTAAAGACATCGTAATTTCATTGTTCGGATCAAATTCAAGAAAGGCAACGATTCGAGAATTGAAGATTACACGTGGATTGAAGAAATTGAGACTTCATCAATTCGAGTTTTAGAGGAGGAATCGGATTGTCCAACCACTTTGCTTCAATGGGTAAGTAGTTATTGATTACGCAAAATAATAGATTTGAATATGCAATCAAAGAATTTACACTTTGGGTTTTAAATTAAATTTTTGAAATCCTTCCACTGCGTTTAATTTGATTTTTCACAAAACCCAACAGTGGTATCAGAGCCGATCTCTATTTCGCATATTTAATCTTGTTTATGTGATTTATAATGTGCATAATATGTGTTTTTGAAGCATGCAATTATGTGTTAATTACATCTGCGTTTTTATGGTTTTAAGCATGGATTTTGATTTTTTGTGTTTATTGTAAATCTGGTTAATTTTATGATATGAGAAAAATAAAGAAACGAGGAAAAACGGGGCTCGAAAGCCCCGAACTGATCGTGCACAGCGCCAGTGTTGCTGCTGCACTCGTGTGTTCCGACACACGACCCACTGAACCGGGTCTTGGATTCGGGTCGGTAAAGGGGCTATGTTTTGGGTCGAAATTGGTATTTGGGTTTTGGGTAAATTTAATTATCTGGGTGGATCAAAAGGATGATGACCCGGTATAATTCAAATTAAGCCCATTTGGAAATTTACTCAAATTCAACTTATTAATTAGTTTGGGCTTAATTTAATTAATTCCAAATGGGCCATTGAATTAGTGATTGGGATTTACATTAAAACTAGTCTAATAGAAATTAAAAATGTGTGCATGTCTTTCTAATTAATTATTTTGAACCCAATTGAATTAAATTTAGGAAAACCAAAAGGATGGTAACTTAGGTTTAATGAAATCGAGCCCAATAAGATTAATTGGAATAAAAATATTTAATTAGAATAATTAATTATTTTTCTTAGAGATTAATAACTAATTTATGGATTAAATATTATTAATATTTCCTCAATTTGGAAATTAATTGAATATTTGAATAAATAAAGAATATAAATTATTTTTCTTGGAGAATTAATAATTAATTATTTAATCAAATAATTTTTTTTCCAATTAATGATTGTTTTAAATCATAATAAAATAGGATTCCGTATCTTATGCATTTATTTTAGTTGGACTAATATTATTTTAATTAAAGGTAGATATACTTAATTTATAATTTTGTATATCTAAGTCATCTAGTAGGACCAGAATGATTTTAATTGAAATAAACAACATATAAAAGTTGGGAAGTTTTAATAAAGGACTTTTTAGTTGGACTAAAATTTTAAATAATCAACATAAGTGTTTGGGAAAATTACTAAAAAACCCTTAAAATAAACTTTTATATCCAAAAAACCCATGATAATATTTGTCAATCCAAAAAACCCATTCCATCAACTTTTCATTCCAAAAAATCCAATATTTAGGGTTAAAAAATTTATGGACTTAATTGCCTTTAGCCTTCTAGATTAAAAATTAATCTATTGTTGTTATGCAACAAAATTTATTTATTTAAAAATTTTGTATTAAAATTTGATACTAATTATGATTTTAATTTTAAATTTTCAAATTTTTTAGTCTTTTTAAAAAATTTAAAACATATATTTATAGATAATTACCATATTAAAATCAAAAATAAATTATATACTAATATTTAAAAAAATTAATATTGCAAAAGAAAATTCGTATTTTATGATTCATCAATTTGAAAGAATCAAAACAAAATGATACATTAAGAAAAAATAATTGATTAATCATTAAGTTAATAAATGAAGGGGTAGTTTAGTTCAAAAAGTTGTTAATCCCGACTTTTGGGGTTTTCGGAATGAAAAGTTTGTAGAATGGGCTTTTAAGATTGAAAAATATTTTCATGGGTTTTTTGGATATGAAAAATTATTTTAGGAGGTTTTAAGTAATTGTTTTAATATAGCGAGCATGTATTAAATGTTGTAAGCATGTATTAATTGATGCGAGCATGTCTTATGTGATGGAAACACCGATCATGGACTTAAATTATATTCGATTTACCTTTTCTTTTTATGGGGTGTTGCAGTAAAATAATTGAAAAAAAAATTTAAGCCCATGAAGTTTAGTTTTTCGCTTTGCCTTTCCTTGTGATGGCCCATTAGCTCTGGTCTTTTAGAAAAAGTCCATGATCGAGTGTAAATGGATTTATTTATTTAATTCCATGTTTATATTGATAGGCATGATTATTAGTAGTATAAATTATGCATGTTCAATATGTGATAATTGCGCTATATAAATTTATTAATGTGCAAAGTGAGAGCAAACATTTGACAATTTAAATTCTCCCAAATAAATAATACTGAGTTAGTAAAGGATATGTGACATCCTCGCCCTCCACTAAACTTATTAAAATTAAAATTACTACAAATGTGTAATGCTTCCTAGTTATGGGGATTATGCATTTGAAAATAAATTAAAATTTTATTAAGTGTATGAAATGCCTTAATCGAAACATATTTCACCCCAGAAACCGGTTAGGTTGCAAGGTGAAATTCAAATGTTAGATTATAGGAGTTAGTGGGAATGAACTCGGGTAGTTCACGAGCTTAGAAATCGGCTAGGTTGCAGCTTGGTGAACTATGGGGAAAAATATTGAAATATTTATTAGATAAATTGATGTTAGACATCACTTCAAATAATTAATGGGCCAGAAATTGGTTAGGTTGCAACCCATGTAATTAATTGAGGACCTCATTACCTGTTGTGGAATCGAAGCCCATGATGATTCCCGATTTTCACATGGGAGTGTGGGATTCAAAAAATGCAGTGGGAGCCAAGATAAAGTTTAAGTCCGTAATTTTTCTTGGTTAATTCAAATACAAGTAATCTAATTAATCTGGTTTGTTTCTGCAGTTATCTCCCTATTTATCTCTCTCAAATATGACAAACCCACTTTTGAAATTACTCTAAAGAAATGCTCTAATTGGACCCAACTACATGGAATGGCTCGCGATCTTAAGGAATGTCCTAAGTGAAGAGTCGGTTGAATATGTGTTGGAAATTGATCGTCCTCCTATTCCTATGAGGAATGAGGATGAGAGAGTTCAACTAGCTCACTTTAGTTGGACTTGTGACAACTATAAAGCTAAAGGATACATCCTAAGCTCTATGTACAGTGAATTGCAAAGTTCTCATGATGCAATGAGCGATGCAAGGGACATAATTCTTCACCTAGAAGAAATGTTTGGAGAGCGCGGTAGGACCGTAAGATTTCATATCAAAAGATCTCATCAGAGCGAGGATGAGAGAGGATGAGGACGTGGGATACCATGTTCTCAAGATGATGACCCTACTGGAAAGGTTAAAATCAATGAACTTCTATATGGATCTTCATCTTCAAGTTGATCTCATCCTACAATCACTCCCTGGCTCCTTCTACTACTTCGTCATGAACTTTGATATCAATGATATCGATTGTTCATTAGCAGGGCTAACAAAGAAGCTTGAAATTAAGCAAGCTCGCATGAGGACGAGTAACAAGAGGGATTCTTCTATCTATTTGACAAATGATTCATTTGATGATCGACGAAATGGAAAAAGGAGAAGGCAAGAAGGAGTATCCACAAGAACTCAAAAGAAATTAGAACATGGTCGTAAGAGCAAAGGGCCTAAGAAGATGAACAGATGTCTCGAGTGCGGTGAGTTTGGCCACTGCAAGATGAACTGTCCTAAATTAGGCAAAGGCGCAAAAGGTACGAAACTGTTCGTTTTTGAAACTAATTGTTCTGTGACCGTTTTGTCTACTTCATGGATTCTGGACTCAGGGGCTAATGTCCATGTGTGTTGTTTGGAATAGGATCTGCAGAGAAGTAGAAAGCTGGGCTGAGAAGAAGTGATGATCAAAGTAGGCAGCGGGGAAAGCGTCGCAACTACTAGGATTGGATTTACTTCTTTATATTTGAATTCTGGACATTTATGGTTTTTAAATGATGTTTTAGTTTTGCCCAAGAGGCTTAAGAACATTGTTTCCATTCCTATATTAGTTAAGATTGGATATTCATTCCGTTTTTCTAAATCAAATTGCGACATTTGTTATGGAAATAAATTACTTAGCAATGCTTCTTTAGTTAATGGTTTGTATTATTTAAATGTCCGTACTTCATTTGATGCGAATGTTGTAACTAATAAACGTGGTAGGTAAGAAGCTAACTTAAGACTCAAGTGACATCTTAGACTAGGCTATGCTGGAGAGCACAATATCCACAAAATGAAAAAAGATGGGCTTTTAAGCTCACTAGGGTCGGATCCCTATCTAACATGATTCTGTGAATCATGTCTTTAGGCAAGATGGCTAGATCACCCTTCACCGGGACTTTTGAAAGAGCTACTCAAGTCTTAGGATTACTGCATATCGACGTTTGCGGACCATTTGAAGAAATGGCTCGTGGAGGTTTCTACTACTTCATCACTTTCACAGACGATCATTCAAGACAGGGTCTAGTGTATCTGATGAAGCAAAAGTCTGAATCCTTTGAAAGGTTTAAAGAATTCAAAGCTTTAGTAGAAAATCAAACTGGCAAAATATAAAAACTCTGTGATCGGATCATGGAAGAGAATATATGAGCGCCGAGTTTGATGAGTTCCTTAGAGAACAAAGAATAATGTTACAACTAACACCACCAGCAACTCCTCAACTAAATAGAGTAGCCAAGCGAAGGAACTGAACACTGTTGGACATGGTTCGTTCCATGCTTAGTTACACTGATTTACCCATTTCGTTGTGGGGACATGTGCTTCTTACCGCTGCTTATATATTGAATAGATGTCCCTCCAAATCCGTTCCTAAAACTCCGCATGAGATGTGGAATAATAAGAAACCAAGTCTAATCACATTAAGATTTGGGGATGTCCTGCTTATGTTAAGAAGACTAAAGTGGAGAAATTGGAGACAAGATCCCTCATGGGACGTTTCAATGGTTATCCTAAAGATTCCATGGGATTCTTCTTTTACCTACATGATGAACAGAGAATCATTGTGGCCCTACAAACCCACTTCCTTGAAGATGAATTCATCTTGGTAGGGGGCAAAGGTAGAAAGATTGTTTTAGAAGAACAAAATGAAACTCCCTCAGAGACATCTATCCAAGAACCAAGGCCTGACCCAACAGTAGCACAACCACCACGTAGATCTGGTAAAATACCACATGAACCTGAGAGGTATGGGTGTCTAATGTAGAGCGAGACAGAGCTTCACACTGTAGTACAAGAAGGTCATGAAGATGATCCTTGTACCTATGATGAAGCGATGGTGGATATCGACGCTTCAAGATGCGAGAAGCAATGGAAACAGAGATGGACTCTATGCAATCGAACCAAGTCTGGACTTTGGTAGATCGTCCTGAAGGTATCAAACCTATAGGATGTAAGTGGATCTACAAAAGAAAGATAGGTACCGATGGCAAGGTTGACACCTTTAAAGCCAGGCTCGTAGCAAAATGTTATAGTCAAAGAAAAGGAAATGACTATCAAGAAACCTTTTTGCCCGTGGCCATGATAATGTCCATGTGAATACTATTATCCATAGTTGCATACTTAGATTATGAGATATGGCAGATGGATGTCAAAACGGCTTTTCTAAATGGATTCCTCGAAGAGGACATCTATATGGAACAGCCAAAAGGTCTTGTATCCAAGATCGATATCCATAAAGTATGTAAACTTGAGAGGTCCATATACGGTCTCACTCAAGAGACACTCCTTGCTTTTGTTGAGGATACCTCAGTACGGGCAGCAGCGCTGGTGGTCCCCAGGCACACCCATCATGAGCAACGCCCATTCCATCAGCTGTCAGGGGGTAAGGCCCCCAGGTGAGGAATACTCAGGAAGCGCTCCCACCTCAAGAGAGGGGGCATTAAGTTCAAGTTCTACCCCCTCAATCAAATCGTAGAGATCAGGAACCTCATGAAGAGAGCTACCACTAGCGAGTTGTGCCTAGCCAATCCCCTCACCAAGGCCAGGAGTCCCTAACCCCGGTGGGATTAGATCAAGGTGATCCAACTCCTTGGTGAATAGGGCAGCACGTGAAAAAAAAAAGAACAACGTGGTTTCACCTCATGAGAGGCCACCACGTGGAAGAGATAGAAGGCCAGCGCCCCCCAAGTCTCCACGCAGAGGTCAAGTTTCCTTGACCCCCGAAGAGGCCGTGCCGAGGCGGGAAGGCTAGCGTGGACAAGTATCAAAACGTGATGAAAGCTTGGGGGACCATGGTAGGTATGAAGTAGCTCCCTCTAAGAGAAGTCCGTTCTGCCCAACAATTGTGGCGGAGTCACTACCGCAATGACTGAAGATGCCACACTTAAGTGAATATGATGGGGCTGGAGACCCTCAAGAGCACGTCGACAAGTTCAATGCATAGGCTGGAATGTACGATGTCAGCGACGAGGCTTATTGTAAGATTTTTTGGACCACCTTATCTGGTCGGGACCTTAGCTAGTTTAACCAATTGCCTGCCCGGTACCATTACCAGCTTAGTGCAGTTGACAAGGCGTTTCCTATACTACTTTTCCATGAATAAGAAGTATCCAAAGAAAGTGTCATTTCTGTTCACGGTGGTGCAAAAAGATGGGGAATCCTTGAGAGAGTACGTACATCGATTCTCCACAGCGGTGTCTGAGGTACCACTGTTAGGATTATACCCTCTGATGCCATAGAGGATAGAATGATAAGGCATCTTTCTTGTAATGAACTTATTTGATATTTATAATAAAAGGCATTATTTATTTTTCACTAAAATCTTATCTGCATCTATAAGTTGTGTAAAATGTTTTGTCCATGTTTTCAGTGCAATCCCTCTACTTCCCTACTTCCTATGGGATAGGAAGATTGACACTAGAGAGATCGATCTTGATTACTAAAAACTAGTTCGCAAGTAAAATGAAGTCTTTAATGGACAAATAAAGATTTAGAACACTTGTACAATCTTAGCTCTGACATGGGAGTGCCAGTCGAGTACCATGGGATGGTAGGAGCTTAAGATTGTAGGCACATCAGTGGAATTGATATGCTCGAACACGACTCGTATAGGTTCTGTCACATGGGTTTTCACTTTGTGATTGTCAATGACAGAACTGATTATGCATAATAGGTATAAGTGAACTTTTGACCTGAAGTATCAGGTTGAAGATGCACTTGTGAAGTCAAGTATTTCACTAGAGTAGTTAGACTCAATTCACCCGTTGGTGGGGTCAACCTCGAAATGCGGCTTGATGGGCAAGTGGCAGTCTTAGCTGATATCTAATATGGGATTTGTTCTCTCGTAAATGAGTGAGAAAGTACTCTAAATATTATAGATAAATAGAGATCAAAGTCTTTGGCCAAAACAAAAAGAGACGATTGTGCGAGGCACTAAATGGATCTCAATGATTTCGTATTATTATAATTAATACATATGGTCAAGTCCAGTGAGTTTGACATAACCATGACTCTCACTTGACCGGGGTACGTGAACAAAGGGTATATACTTATACGGTATTTACGATTGGAAGGTTATGGATTGATCCAATCATTCGATTTCGTTTGGGCTACGAAGTGGGCCACGTGACTGGCTAGGTGTTACCCACTTCCTTTGGTTTTCTCTCATTGCCAAACAAAACGAACCTAAAGAGTCACGCTAAAGGATTGATTAAGAAAAATGAATAAAGGAGTTTCTAATTTTCTTCTAGGAGTTTTAATTTATTGGATAAATTAAAGAATTAATTATTCATTAGATGAGATAATTAATTATAAGGATAAAATTAATTATTAATTAATTTCCTTGGGAAATAAATTAATGAATTAATTTATCTAATTAATTTGGTTATTTAATTAATTAATTAATTTATTGGATATAATAAATTATTAATTAAATAGATAATTAATTAAAAACAAAAGAAGCCCTGAGACCATAATGAGCGTCCTCAGGTCAAGTTGGGCGTCCAAAAGGATGCCTAACATACAAGGTATCTTTTGTTTGTCTTGGTCAATAAGTCATGAGATATAATAGGAGTTTTTGACCAAAAACAAGACATACACTTTCATAACTTTCCTAGAAAGAAAAGAAAAAAAATCCTCCTCCCCTCTATACTAGCCGTCGCCCCTTAGAGGAAATTAGTGGGAACTTTTCATCAATCAATCTATGCGTGATAATTTAGAGACATCGTAATTTTGTTGTTCGGATCAAATTCAAGAAAGTCAACGATTCAAGAATTGAAGATTACACTAGGATTGAAGAAATTAAGACTTCGTCAATTCAAGATTTAGAGGAGGAATCAGATTCTCCAACGACTTCGCTTCAACGGGTAAGTAGTTTTTCATTACGCGAAATAATAGAATTGAATATGCAATCAAATAATTTACACTTTGGGTTTTAAATTAAATTTTTGAAATCCTTCTGCTGCGTTTAATTCAATTTTTTGCGAAACCCAACAACCACATGTCAATCACGAATTGCTATCAGGTATAATGCAAAGGAACTTGCGCAATAGTTGGTTCAAGGAATCTATAGCGGGGAAGCCTCCGTCGACAATGGAGGAGCTGTTGGCTAGGGCCGAGAAGTACATTAGGATTGAAGAGACCATAGGTCAAGCAAAGCATGAGGAAGGTGGAAATAAAAGAAAGGCAAGGGAAAATGATAAAACGCCAGAGCCTAAGGAACGCAAACACATGCCTCCTTCGGGGTTCTCTAAGTATACCCCTCTTACACTCCCACGGGAAGAAGTGCTGGCTATCGCCGAACAGCAAGGCATAGTCCAATGTCCTAAAAAGATAAAGGATAACCCCGACCTTCTCAAATCAAATAAGTATTGTAGGTTCCACCGTGACAAAGGTCACATTACCGAAGAATGCCACCATCTGCAGGTGGAGATTGAAAAGCTCATCAAGCGGGGTTACCTACAAGAAGTAGTAGCACCATCTAGTGCGAACACCCAAAATCCCTCGGAGCTGCGAGTCAGACATTGGCTCAAAGGCAACCCCTCCAGGGTGGACTTCGACATGGACAACCCCCTAGTGAATGGAATTATAGGGGTGATTTTAGGAAGCCCTGCGGGGGGAGATTCTGGGAACTCTAGAAAAGCATCACTAAGAGCTGCTACAGGACTCATGTCGTCAGCTCTCCGAAAGGTGAGCAAATGAATCAAGTGGGGCCAAATATGCCGAGCATCGAGTTTGGAGTTCAAGACCTCGAGAACCATATCCGACTAATGAATGATGCCTTAGTAATATCAGCAACCATCTCTAACTTTTGGGTAAAGAAAATTTTGGTAGATAGTGGGAGCTCGACATACATCATTTTCTACAATGCTTTCACTCAATTAGGGGTGGACAATGAACAGCTCGAAGCGGCCAACACCCTTCTCAGTGGATTCACGGGTGAGACAGTGGAAGCACTAGGAGAGGTGTCTTTGCCTATAACTTTGCGTGCATTTCCAGCTCGCTCCATGAAGATGATGAAGTTTTTAGTGGTCAAAGCCCCCTCTACCTACAATGTCATATTGGGGAGGCCGAGCTTAAATCTATTCCTAGCCATTATATCCACCTTTCATACGAAGGTAAAATTTTGGTGATGTGAAAGTAGCAAGAGAGTGCTATGCTAATGCATTGAAGAAACCTAAAAGAAAGCATGACAACGTTGATCACAACGACAAAGGAAAGCAAGTCGTGATAAACATAATCTTACTAGAGAAAGATCAATTGGGGGGTAAGACCCAACCAGCCAATACTTGGACAACCTACTCACAGTCACCACCATTAAGGAGGATAAAAATAGCTTTGGGTCACCCCAAGGAGGAGCTGTTAGGTATATGCCCTAGATGCTAATGAGGACAAATAGATTGTATAGTGTATTCAATTATGTTGTACGAACTGATAATTAATAAAGGCAATTAATATTCTGTTCATATAAAACTTTATGGCATCAATAAGTATTGAACAAACAGTCCTTGTGTATCGAGGTAGCCTCTTCGCCCTTTATGGAATAAAGATGTGGCACGGGGAGAGTCTTATTCCTAATCACTCAAAAGGGTTTGCAAGTCAAGGTATTTTAATTGGGCATTAAGATTCCACTTATATGACACATGCTCTGACAAGGAGTGCCAGTCGAACACTATGAGATAGTGAGAACACGTGTCATAGATATATATATGTGGAATTGATATATTCGAACACGGCTGGCAGTAATCCGATCACATGAGTATTTACTCAGTGACTGTCAATGATTGAATTACTGACCATAATAGTATGCGTGAGCCTGAGACCTTAGGGTTCATGATCAATGTGCTTGTGCTATTGAATCTGTTAATAGAGTAGTTAGGCCCAACTCACCCTTTGGTGGGGCCGACCAAAGTGCGATCTCAATGAGTCAAGTAGCAGTTGTTCAGCGATCGCCAAGATGGGATTCACTGTCTCGATAGTAAATGAGAAAGTATCTTGTGCAATCATATGCAGATGAAATTAAAGTCTTTGGCCAAAGCAATGAAACTAACTCATGTGGACATGGAGGGTAGTTTGGTAATTTCATCATGATATGATTACATGCACAATATCAATTTTAGTGAGTTTGACATAAACCATGAATCTCACTTGATCGGGATACGTCAGTGAAAGGCTTATACTCATATGTTATTTATGGTTCAGAGGTTCGTAAATGATTCATTCATTTCGTACTCAATTGGGTTATAATGTGAGTCCACGAGACTGGATAGGTGACACTCACATCCTTTGGTAATTCCTCCCATTGCCAATTGAGACGAACCTAAAGAGTCGCGCTATAAGAAACGAACGAGATGTCTTTTTGTGTTAATCTTTTAGAAAGATATAATGGATGCATTGATTTATTGGTTAAATCAATGAATTAAATATTTAATTTAACTAGATTAAATTAAATTATTTAATTGGAGAATTAATTAAATGGAATTAATTAATTATTTAATATGTATTGGAATTTAAATAGGAATTAAATTAAATACAGGTTAAAAGGTGGACTAAGTTGAATGGGCCAACTTAAAGCCCACCCACATCCATGTGGAGCCCTAGGGGGGCGGCCACTTAGGAGTCCTAAAGGATTCCGACTTGTTTGTTAAGTCAAGGAGTTATAAGATAACTCCAACACTTACATGTCACAAGTAACCCTAGTTGCATAACACACAAAAAGGAAGACAATCCTCCCACCCCAAAAATTCTCCCTAGCCGTCCACCACCACAGTCGAGGGAATTTTTGGAGATCTTTTGAAGGTTCGTTTTGTGTGCATCTTTAGAGACAGAAGCTCAAGGACTTGTTGTTACGTGAAGATTTATTACGAAATCGATAAGGTAAATCTATTTCGTTTAGTTTTTGGAAAACTATTTAATATCATTAATTCCATGAAAGTGATCCATGTTTAGGAATCCAAATTTTTTTATTCCGCTGCGTTTTTACTCCGATGGATTTTTGACAATGGTATCAAAGCCAACTTTAAGGTGATTAATGATTTTTCGCGTTTGAGATTATGTTGGCAACATTAGTTTTTAAAAATTAGATTTTTATGGGTTCGATATTAGATATTAAAACTGAAATTTTGAAAATTTTATCCCCCCAGATTCGTTACCCCGATTACGCCGTTGCGCGTTGTAACGCGCAGCAGTAACAGAAAAAACCAAAAAAAAAGAAGGAAAAAGATGCGCCGCCACCAGAAATGGCGATAGCGCACGTGCTCTGGGCAATCGGGTGTTGGGCCGAGCCCAACGATTTATTTGGTTTGACGACCCAATAGACAAATTTGACCCGAGATTTGTCAAATTCCCTTTTTCCTAATAAAATGATTTTGTTTTTCCTAAAATTAAATTAGATTTAATTAGGTTAAATTGGAATTGACTTTTGCAATTAAATTGGATTTAATTATGTCATAAATTAAAGTTTGGAATTTTATTTATGATTAATGACGATTAAATAATAGGATTTATTTTTGGGCTAGATTTAATTTTTCAAAATAATTAAGAATAAGTTAGACTTATTTCTTAAATAATAAATTGAATTTATTCTTTTAAATTGAAATTAAATTCACTTTTTCATAATTAAATTAGATTTAATTAAGTATGAATTTCCTTTTGATTTTAAAAGTAAAAGCCCCAACATGATCTTGAATAGTTTATTTACATGCATTGATGTATGTTGTGATGGATGCATCCATGGACATAGGGTTTTACCGTTTTGTATTATCTGGGTTGTATCGGGCAGAATAATGTCCCCCCAATTTGTACTTTTAATTTTGGTAGTATAATGTATAGGGCGCTTCAATGTTATGTAACTAGTAAAGGTAGGACCTTCTTAAAGCTTGGAGCCCAGAGCATATCAAGATTAGATTTGATATAGGCCCCTATCCCCCTGATTGATCTATTGGCTTAGATCAATCAAGAATATCCATGGATAGCATGTTGATAGAAGAACTAGGTTTTCTATCAATGCATGGCTTAGAATAATTCCACATATGCGCGAATTGGATTGATGTGCAAAGTGAGACCTTAATTAATTAACAAATTCTCCCAAAGCAATCATACTAAGTAAGTAAGGGCTCAATCAAACTTAGAGAGAAAGAGTTATGAGTTGTGCATGACATCGTCCCAATTAATGGAGGTTATGCATAAACTCATAATTCAAAGATTTCTAAGTGCATTTGATGCCATCGGTCGAAGTAAATCTCATCCCATACACCGTTACAGGTTGCAAGATGAGATTCAACTATTAGATTGATAGGAGTTGATGGGAAAGTACTTAGATGGATCACCACCAATATTCCGTTACAGGCTGAGGTTAAGTGATCCATGAGCAAAAAGGGGATTGAACCATCAATTGGACTGATAGGCGTGGCACGCCACTTTGAAATTTTTAATGAGCCATACATCATTACAGATTGCAACTCATTGAAAATTTTGAAGAACTCAATCACTCACTACGAAATCTGTCCAACGAGATTTTGATCATTGTAGTGGGAGTGCAATGGTTCGAAAAATGAAGTGGGAGCCAAGTTAAAATTAAAGTCCTGATTTTACTTGGGTACAACATAATTATCTAATAAAATTTTGGTTTATTTTCTGCAGTCAATAATATCTCTCTCAAAATGGTTAACCCACTATCAACAATGCTTGAGAATTATGTCCTCAATGGACCAAACTACAATGACTGGGTCAAGAAGTTAAGGGCTAGTATCAAGAAAAAGTCACTTGAGCATATTTTGGAGCAAGATGATCCAACTCTGCCTAGGGTTGAAGAAGGAAAATATGTTCTGAAAGAATTCAAGAGATGGAACTCTGATGCTCAGAAGGTCACCAGCTACATATTGCAATCTATGAGCAAAGACTTGAGATACATTCATTTGGATATGGATAGTCCCAAGTCAATTCTAATTCATTTGGAGGAGATGTTCGGGGAACATGGAAAATCGATTCGGTATTCTTTATCGAAGGAGCTTTTCCAAGCAAGAATGGGAGAGAATGATGAAGTGGCACCTCATGTTATGAACATGATATCCATGATAAGTAGGCTCCAAACTCTGGGAAGTTTCATGGATTTTCATCTGCAAGTAAATCTCATTCTCCAATCTCTCCTTAAATCTTTCTCTACTTTTGTCACTGACCTTGAGGTAGATGACCTGGGAGGATCTTTACTAGATCTTAAAGACAGACTTGTTTACATGTAATCTCTTTTGAGGAAAGAAAGAGATGAAGATTTACCTTTGAATGGATTGCTTTGTATGAGGAATGCTTCTAAGAGAGGAAATAAGTGCCTAAGAGTTGCAAGAATATGTATCCACTGCCAGGAAGTGAATGACTGGAAGCGTGACTATTCCAGGCTGAAAGCTGACATTACTTCAAGTATAGAACTTAATGTTTAGGAAACAAATTGTTTTGTTACTATATTTTCATCATCCTGGATTCTAGACTCTGGGGCTAGTGCTCATGTGTGCGTTTTGAATCAGGAGCTGGAAAGAAGTAAGAAGCTGGAGCATGGAGAAGTGATGATCAATGTTGGCAGCGGACATAGTGTAACAGCCACACACATTGGCACCATTTTCATTAGATTATTTACTGGACATTTATTATTGTTAGACAATTTTCTTATTTTGCCTAATGTGCTAAAGAATATTGTTTCTATTCCTGTTTTGGTCATGAAAGGATATTTATTTTCCTTTGCAAACAATTCTTGCGACATTTATTTTAGAAATGAATGTGTTGGCAGTGCGTCTTTAATAAATGGTTTATATATTAATGTCCAAAATAATTGTAATGTCAATGCTGTAACAAGAAAACGTGATTTTTATGACATAAACCTAAGACAACTCTGGCATTTAAGATTGGGTCATGTCGGCGATCATAGACTACATGAGTTAGAAAAGGATGGAGTCATAGACTCGTTGGGATCGGATCCTTATCGCACTTGTGAGTCCTGTATCCAAGGCAAGATGACCAAGTCCCCCTTCACAGGGAAATTTGAAAGGGCCTCTGAAGTCTTAGGATTGATTCATACAGATGTGTGTGGTCCTTTTGGAAATGTGGCCCGTGGTGGTTTTTAGTACTTCATTACATTTACCGATGACCATTCTAGGTATGGCTACGTGTATTTGATGAAGTACAAGTCTGAATCATTAGAAAGGTTCATTGAATTCAAGATTTTGGTCAAAAACCAAATCGGGCATCATATTAAGGCCCTTTAGTCTGACTGGGGTGGCAAGTATATGAGTGCCGAATTTGACCAGTTCTTAAGAGAACATGGCATATTGTTACAGCTAACTCCTCCAGGCACTCCACAATTAAATGGCGTAGTAGAGTGAAGAAATCAAACATTGTTAGACATGGTTCGATCGATGCTCAGCTACACAGATTTGTCCATTTCATTGTGGGGGCACGCATTGCTTACAGCTGCTCATATTTTGAATAGTTGTCCCTCCAAGTCTGTTCCTAACACTAGTACAGAAAAGGCCTGTTACAGCGCACATTTTACAGCGGTTTTTTGAAAACCGCTGAACGGAGAGACTTATTACAGCGGTTTATAAGTGAACCGTTACAATGGATATTAATCGAGTATCTATTACAGCGGTTTTTTATCGAACCGCTGTAATAGTTCCAAACCTATTATAGCGGTTCGTTAGAAAACCGCTCTAATAGGCCAATCAAAATAAGAAAAAAAAAAAAAACTTCTTATAGCGGTTCGGTACCGAACTGCTATAACTGGGCTAAACCTGTTACAGCGGTTCGCTACCGAACCGCTGTAACAGGTCAAAAAATTTTAAAAAAAATTCCCCCCAAATTTTCCCGCCCAAAATTTTTCGGAGCAAAAAAAAAAACTTTTTTTTTTGGTACCGGACCGGTTACAGCGGTTCGCTACCGAACCGCTGTAACAGGTCAAAAAATTTTAAAAAAAATTCCCTCCCAATTTTCCCGCCCAAAATATTTCTGTCCAAAATTTTTCGGAGTAAAAAAAAAAACCTTTTTTTTTTAGGTACCGAACCGGTTACAGCGGTTCGGTACCGAACCGCTGTAACAGGTCAAAAAATTTTAAAAAAAATTCCCCCCAAATTTTCCCGCCCAAAATTTTTCGGAGCAAAAAAAAAAACTTTTTTTTTTGGTACCGGACCGGTTACAGCGGTTCGCTACCGAACCGCTGTAACAGGTCAAAAAATTTTTAAAAAAATTCCCCCCCAATTTTCCCGCCCAAAATATTTCCGCCCAAAATTTTTCGGAGTAACTTTTTTTTTTAGGTACCGAACCGCTGTAACCGGTTCCCTGTTACAGCGGTTCGCTACCGAACCGCTGTAATAGGTCAAAATATTTTAAAAAAATTCCCCCCTATTTTTCCCGCCCAAAACTTTCCGGACCTATTACAGCGGTTATTCAAAGAACCACTATAATAGGCTTTGACCGAAAATAAAAATCCTCTTTATATATCTCACTCCTCTTTCTCTTCTTCATTTGAAATTTCAAATTTCATCTTCTTCATTTCCTCTTTATCTCTCACTCCTCTCTCTCTCTCTCTCTCTCTCTCTCACTAACGCCGCCGACACTACCACCTCCATCAACACCACCGACACTACCACCTCCATCAACGCCGCCGACACTACCACCTCCATCAACGCCGTCGACACCACCTATATGTATGGGTGTATGTATATTTGTGTATGTGTGGGTACATTTATTTTGTGTATATGTGGGTGTATATGTATATTTGTGTATGTGTAGATGGGTGTATGTATAAATTTGTGTATTTACGAAAATATTTTTCGTTTATAATTTGACCGTGTCAGAATGACACGAAATTTGCACGGTCATAGCGAAACGGCATTCCGAACAAAACGCATTTGCCTTGCGCTCTCGGGATTTTAGCCATCCGAGATCGTTTAAGGCCTTAAATACGCATTTTATTACAAAAATACGTATTTTTGTAATAAAACACGTATTTGAGGCCATAAACGATCTCGGATGGCTAAAATCACGAGAGCGTAAGACTTTGTCTTACGTTTTGTTCGGAATGCCATTTCGCTATGACCGTGCAAATTTCGTATCATTCCAATACAGTCAAAAATTTTTTTTTTTTTTTAAAGCGCCTATTACAGCGGTTTTTTCCTATACCGCTGTAATAGGCTCTTTAAAAACAAAATTTTTTTTTTAATAGCGGTTATTTGTATAACCGCTGTAATAGGTATCTATTACAGCGGTTTTTAACCGCTGTAATTGGCCTGAACCAATTACAGCGGTACCTATTACAGCGGTTAAAAACCGCTGTAATTGGCCAAAAATAACCGCTTTAATAGGTCATTTCTGTAGTAGTGTAACACACCGTATCAGATATGGCGTGGAAGGAAGCCTAATCTGAAGCACATAAGGATATACGGTTGCCTTGCCTATGTGAAAAAGACCAAGGCCGAGAAGTTAGAGGCTAGGTCCTTGGAAGGACGATTCGTTGGATATCTCGAGGATTTTATGCGATACCTTTTCTACTTGCATGATGATCAAAGGATTATCGTTGCCTTACAGGTAGTCTTTCTCGAGGAAGAGTTCATTCGAAAAGGTGGAGCTGGTGCAAGTATTGTTCTAGAAGAACAAAATAAATCTCCTTAGGAAGACACTGTTCAAGAGACCCAACCCAAATCGGGAACGACACAACCATCAATGCGTAGGTCAGTTAGAGTATCTCAACTTCCTGAGAGATATGGTTATCTGCTACAGGGAGAGCATAACATGTATGCAGTAGCAAAAGGGTACCATGGAGACGATCCCTCTAGCTATGACCAGGCAATGATGGATATGGATTATGCAAAATGGCATGAAGCTATGAAAATGGAAATGGATTCGATGTATTCGAACCAAGTCTAGACTCTGACCAATCGACCCAAGCGTATTGTACCCATTGGATGTAAATGGATCTACAAGAGAAAGATTGGTCCGGATGGCAAGGTGGATACCTATAAGGCCATGCTAGTGGCCAAAGGGTATAGTCAAAAGGAGGGCATTGACCATGAGAAAACCTTTTCACCGGTAGCTATGATCAAATCCATCAGAATTCTACTTTTGATAGCTGCATATCTGGATTATGAAATCTGGCAAATGGATGGGAAGACCGCGTTCTTAAATGGATTCCTCGAGGAGGAGATCTATCTGGAACAACCCAAAGGTTTTATATCTAGTGCAGATTCTCATAAGGTCTGCAGGTTGAATAGGTCCATTTATGGACTCAAGCAGGCCTCTCGCAGTTGGAACCTTCGTTTTGATGAAGAAGTGCGAAGCTATGACTTCATCAAGAATGAGGATTAACCATGTATCTATAAAAAGGTTAGTGGGAGCAAGATCATATTCCTGGTGCTATATGTAGATGACTTTCTACTTGTAGGGAATGATGAAGAATTGCTAACTTCGGTTAAGACATGGCTTTCAAGCAAATTCTCCATGAAAGACTTGGGAGAAGGTACCTACATCCTGGGAATTCGAATCTATAGGGATAGATCGAATAAGATGATCGGACTCTCTCATGCCCTCTACTTAGAGAAGGTCCTCAAACGGTTTGGGATGGAAAACTCTTAGAGAGGTCTTTTGCCTATGAGACATGGAATTCATCTCGCCAAGAAGATGAGTCCTCAAAGTGAGGAAGATCGAAAGGAGATGAGCACAGTTCCCTATGCATCGGCGATAGGAAGTCTCATGTTTGCGATGTTGTGCACGAGATCGGATCTTGCCTACGCTGTGAGCGTGGTGCGTAGGTTTCAAGCTAACCCGGGCAAAGAACATTGGATAGCTGTAAAATCTATCTTGAAGTACTTGAGAAGAACTAAAGATATAATTCTGGTGTACGGCAATGGAGATTGAAAGTGGACGGTTATACGGATTCTGATTTCCAGTCACATATCGATGACGAAAAATCCACTTCTAGGTTCTTATTCACTCTGAACGGTGGAGCAGTGTCTTGGAAAAGTTCCAAGCAAAGCACAACTGCTGATTCGACCACTGAAACTGATGTGGCAGCCTCGGAGGGAGCCAAAGAAGATGTTTGGATTAAGAAGTTCATAGCTGAACTTTAAGTTGTTCCTAGTGTGGAGCTTCCGTTGCCACTATGGTGTGACAACAATGTAGCCATTGCGCAAGCTAGGGAACCAAGGTCTCATAACAAATCTAAACACATAGAGAGAAGATATCATATAATTAGAGAAATAGTTAGAAGAGGCGACATTGCAGTGCAGAAAATAACCTCAGCGAAAAATGTGGCTGACCCACTCACTAAGCCATTGGCGCAGGCGGTGCTAGAGAAACATCTTGAGAAGATGGGTATTAGATACCATAGCGATAGGCATTGAGTGCAAGTGGGAGATTGTTAGGTATATGCTCTAGATGCCAATGCGGACAAATAGATTGTATATGGTATTCAATTATGTTGTACGAACTGACAATTAATAAAGAAAATTATTATTTTGTTCATGTAAAACTTTATGGCATCAATAAGTATTGAACAAACAGTCCTTATGTATCAAGGTTGACTCTTTGCCCTTTATTGAATAAAGATGTGGCACGGGGCTGATCACTCAAAAGGGTTCGCAAGTCAAGGAATCTTAATTGGGCATTAAGATTCAACTTGTATGACATATGCTCTGACAAGGTGTGCCAGTCGAACACTATGGGATAGTGAGAACACGTGTCATAGATATATCAATGGAATTGATATATTTGAACACGGCTCGCAGTAATCCGATCACATGGGTATTTACTCGGTGACTGTCAATGATTGGATTACTGACCATAATAGTGTGTGTGGGATTAGACCTGAGGGTTCATGATCAATGTGCTTGTGCTATTGAATCTGTTACTAGAATAGTGAGGCCCAACTTACCCTTTGGTGGGGCTGACCTCGAAGTGCGATTTCAATGAGTTAAGTAGCAGTTGTTCAGTGATCGCCAAGACGAGATTCACTGTCTCGATAGTAAATGAGAAAGTATCCTGTGCAATCACATTCATATGAAATTATAAGTCTTTGGCCAAAGCAATGAAACTAACTCATGTGGGACATGGAAGGTAGTTTGGTAATTTCATCATGATATGATTACATGCACAGTATCAAGTTTAGTGAGTTTGACATAAACCATGACTCTCACTTAATCGGGATACCTCAGTGAAGGGCTTATACTCATATGGTATTTATGGTCCAGAGGTTCATAAATGATTCGTTCATTTCGTACTCAATTGGGTTACGATGTGAGTCCACAGGACTGGCTAGGTGACACTTACATCCTTTAGTAATTCCTCCCATTGCCAATTTAGACGAACCTAAAGAGTCGCGCTATAAGAAACGAACGGGATGTCTTTTTGTGTTAATCTTTTAGAAAGATATAATGGACGCGTTGATTTATTGGTTAAATCAATGAATTAAATATTTAATTTAATTAGATTAAATTAAATTATTTGATTGGAGAATTAATTAAATAGACTTAATTAATTATTTAATATGTATTGGAATTAAATAGGAATTAAATTAAATATATGTTAAAAGGTGGGCTAAGTTGAATGAGCCAACTTAAAGCCCACCCACGTCCATGTGGAGCCCTAGGGGGGCGGCCACTTAGGATTCCTAAAGGACTACGACTTGTTTGTTAAGTTAAGGAGTTATAAGATAACTCCAACACTTACAAGTCACAAGTTACCCTAGTTGCATAACACACAAAAAGGAAGAGAATCCTCCCACCCCAAAAATTCGCCCGAGCCGTCCACCGCCATAATCGAGGGAATTTTTGGAGATCTTTTGAAGGTTCGTTTCGTGTGCATCTTTAGAGACAGGAGGTCAAGGAGTTACTGTTACGAGAAGATTTATTACGAAATCGATAAGGTAAATCTATTTCGTTTAGTTTTTGAAAAACTATTTAAAATCATTAATTCCGTTAAAGTGATCCATGTTTAGGAATCCGATAAATTTTATTCTCCTGCGTTTTTTACTTCGATAAATTCCTGACAGGAGCAAACACCCCAAGTAACCAACACTCCCGTACGTCAAATAATAATAGCGAAGGTCATAGAGCCAACAAAGATCGAGAGCATAGAGCCAACAATGGGGAAGGGAGCGCCGAGACTGGGGTCTAGGTGCAGAATTCCCCAACAGCATAGAGCTTGGGAAGCTCGGATCCAGTCAAGATCCAAACAATAAAGAGCACTCAATTACTAGTCTGGTCTAGTGAGAGAACCACCCTTTTAGGGTACCCCCCAAATCAACAAGGTATTATGCCTTGTGAGGCATCAACAGGTACCAAATAAATTTAAACACTATCGTATTTCCTATATTTTCCATAGAACATTTTCGGGTTGGCCATAGGAAATAAATCTAACACTGTAATAAGGAGAAAACAACAACCACACTTACATGCCAAGGACTTTTCTCCCTCATTTCGAGGCAAAGGATCTAGCTCACACGCCATGGAGCGATTGCCTTTGCCACCATACCTAGAGGCTAAGGACTTTGCCCCTTCATTTCGAGGCAAAGGACCTAGCCTACTTGCCAAGGAGAGAAGGCCCTTTCCCCCTCACCTCGAGACAAGGGACCTTGACACCACACCTAGAGGCCAAGGATCTCATCAGCCCACCAAGAGGCCTAGGGCCTTGCCTCCTCACCTTGAGGAAAAGGACCCTGCCCATTTGCCATGGAACCAAGGCCCTTGCCCCCCTCACCTCGAGGTAAGAGACCTTGCCTCCATACCTCGAGGCCAAAGACCTTATCCCCTCACCTCAGGGCAAAGGCCAGTTTAATAAATTTGAAGTCCCCTCCGGAGTGTAAATTCTCGGATTGAGGTTAAAAATTATTGGTCCTCTCCGAAATCCTGAAACCCCGAATAGAGTCCTCAAAATCCTAAGTCTCCTCCAAGATGACAAGCTTCCTATGGGCGAGGCGCAAGCCTCCCATTAGGCCAGGCATGCACCCCCCCTCTTTATGAGGCGCGTCTCACAAATAAAGGTGTGCTTGAAGCACATCTCACCACCTAAAATTCTTCTAAAGTGCCTCGTCGACTAACATAATAACCCCTCTGAGGTTATTAGTTAAGTGGGGGTAGAGATTCATAACCTAAGAGCTCCCCCCAAGACATGAAATGCATACCCAAATCGATATACCTCGTACACTTTGGCATTGCAAGGTATCCGATCTTGAGGCGCTTAACCCCGAGGCATCCGACCTCGCGGCGCTCGACCTCGAGGCGTCAAATCTCAAGGTAGCTACGGGTGTTGCCTTAAGTTGACACCTACATTGACTAGAGATAACACTTAAGATATTACCCTTCAAAGGGATGACTCGTTAGATCCCACAAGGCGACAAAATTTGCCATACACACATATATATTTCTATTCCCGGATATCCTATACGGTACACCCGAGGGTGGGAGGCATTATGATGTGCACATAAAGTTTCTAAGGGCATTATAGTAATAAATCTGCCCCCGGCTCGGGCCGGAACGCCTCCCTTGGATCAAGTCCACGGTTAATATAATAGTCAAGCCCATAGGGCCCATTATAAATATCGCTCGTTATGTTCAAGAGGCTATAAAAGTAATTAGGCTACTTTAATATAACATAGAGGTTTAATGAATTGTCTGATGGGCTAGTGCAAAGTTTTTAGCCCATGACCCATGGTCCACTTCTAGCTTCATATATACATATATATATGAAAGGAGCTAGTGAGAGATCATTATCTACTCTCTCCACAAAAATCCACTGGCAACTTTAGAGAGATATTCTCTTATTGAACTACGAACTGACTTGATCCCCTCACTATGGGTACGCAGCCAGCTGCTTAGCAGCAAGTGCAGTCTATAAGTAATTCGACCCTTAACCTAGTTTGTCGTGTGCTGGGTCGGATTCCCTCCCCACGTGGCAACACGTAACATTTTACATACTGACAAATTTTACCCACATCAAACTGGAAGCCTGACTCAAAAGTTTTTTATTATAGAGTTCTAGCAAAAAATGGTTGGAATATGAGTCGAGGGACATAAGCAAAACACAAATTTTAACATTAGGAACGATAAGGGCAATTTTTTACATGAAAAACTGCTCTAATACAAAACTTATACATTATGAACCATTTATCATAAATGTCATTATACCTAAAGTAGGAAAAATTTCACTTTTGATCCCATAAAATTTTGCAATTTTAGATTTAGTATCATTGAAATTTTAATTACATTTTTGGTCCCATAAGATTGAAAAAGTTGCACTTTAGGTGCCAAATGTAAAAAAATGGATGGATAATAGCAAGTGCAACTCACGAACCATAATCTGAAAAATACAAAAAAAAAAAAATCAACTTTTTTGACATCGGGGACTAAAAGTGCAATTTTTTACGTCTTATGCGACCAAAAGTGCACTTGAAATTCCAATAAGATTAAATCTGAAATGAGCCTCGAGTGTCTTCATATCGCTCTATGCGATGGGACTTGAACTCTGACAATAAGAAAAATTGAAGAGTATATATAATAATAAAAGTTCGTACATAAATAAATAATAAATGAAAGATTAAATGCGACAAAGGCTACTTAAGTTTGACTCCAAAAATATTTTGAAATAATTGTTAGACATATCATAAAACTCCAACATTATTTGCGTGCATATATAGTGTGTCAAATAATTCATCCCAATATAAATAATTATGATTTTTCGAAGTTTTCAAAAAATCACGATCATCATATATACTTCTTTTGCTACATCAAAAACCAAATCTTAATGAAATCACAACTAATATTTTACTACTATCAAACGAATTCATCCTGCTTCTCCCACTTGTTGAACTCTTTGGTTATTCTTCGTTGAGCAAGACGAGGGTTTCCCTTACACGCACGATATCGGACGTTTGCATTTGCCTCCAAGAAATACATATTTCTCCTTCAATCTTCATTTCTCTCAATTTCCATCCCCTGATGCTGTCGTAATCATAAGCAAAGACCCTCGGATCTTGTATCCGTGCAAATAGAGACAGCTCTAGGAATTTTGTTAGGAGACAGGATTAGACAAAAAAAGAGGTACAAATATTATGCATAATTTGACAGCACATTATTTTGTCCCTCGAAATAAAACCAATGACAATTTTACCAAAAAAATTACTAAACTATCATTCAAAAATGAACAAATCCAACACATTCTTGTTAAGAAAAAACAATAATTTTTTTAAAATAAAATCAAATACACTAAAACTAAAATTACGTACACTAGGGGTAATATTGCTATGAAAAGTTGCTTTGACCAGGTGGGTTTGGAGGATATTCCATGCATTGGCCGGGTGTATACGTGGAATAATAATCAAGAGCAACATCGCAGAACTTACTGCAAACTCGATCGAGTGGTGGCTAATAGTTGTTGAAAGTTAATTTGCAATTTTCAAGATATGTCTAGAAGCATCATGAATTGCATCCAACACATATCTAGCATCTAGAAATTACTATCTACTAGAAATATCTAGTATCTATGAAGCATCTAGCACCTAACACCAAGAAATATCTAGTATCTAGAATCACCTCATTGAAAATGATGTAAAGGTATCTAGATTTATCTATGGACTTGTATAAATAGATGTACCATGCATTGTTGTAAGCAAGCAAGCAAAAAGTAAAAAAAAAAAATTCTACTAAAAAACTTAGAGCAGCAGCTTAAGTAATCTTCTCCATTCCAGCCATGCACTAACATAATTTCTACTATCAATCTTCTATCAATTTCTACAAACAAACATCAACCTTATTACTTAAAACTCATCACACTTCCGCATATCTCCAACAAATTTGGTATCAGAGCCGTGTAGACGGCTTTGATCAGTCATCATATAAATCATGGCGACAAGTTCATCCACTACAATGTTCAAGTACTCTCCAAGTGACTTACCAATATTTGAAGGAGAGCATTATGATTATTGGAGCAGCGAGATGAGGGATTTTTTCATCTCTCAAGACTTATGGGAAGTTATAGAAGAGGAGTATCCAGAGCCACCCGCTGAAGGAGATCCGACCAAATGGACAGCTACACAAGAAAAGCAATTCAAAGAAAATCAAAAGAAAGATGCGACGGCACTTCGATATATAAACAGGGGGTAAGTAAATCTATCTATCCTCGAATTTTTAATAAAAGAAAAGCTAAAGAAGCATGGGAAGTTTTACAAAAAGAATTTCGGGGAAATGATAAAGTAATATCGATCAAGTTGCAATCTCTTTGGAGAGATTTCGACAACTTATCGATGAAAGAAAGTGAAAAAATTGGAGATTTTTTTTCTAGAGTCTCAACTATCGTAAATCAAATTCAATGTCTAGGAGATACTATTCAAGACAAGAAAGTGGTCGAGAAGATTTTGAGAAGCTTACCTCCAAAGTTTGACCATTGTGTTGCCGCGATCGAAGAATCAAAGGACTTATCAAAGTTGTCGACATTCGAACTCATGAGTTCACTACAAGCTCATGAACAAAGAATCAATAGGTCGACAAATCAGTCCGTCGAGCAAGCATTCCAATCCAAACTCAAGTTTTCGGAGAATGACTCAAGCAAACTTGACTTCAAAAAGGAGCATTTCAAAAGAAGAATCATTACAACGGAGGAAATCAAGAGAGGCGCAAACTCAACAAAGGTGAAGGAAATCAATGTTGCATTATTTGCAAAAAGAATAACCATACTTCACAAGATTGCTACTTCAAGTGTAAGAGATGTCGAATCCCTAATCACTCACAAAGGGATTGTCGATATCAAAATAATCAAGAAACGAAAAGGGCCAATTTTACAAAAGAGGAGGAGGAAGACCAAGTTTTCTATTCTTGCCTAAAAGTCGAAAAGGAGTCGCAAGATACATGGTATATTGACAGTGGATGCAGCAACCACATGACGAGCAACCGCGACATATTTGAGGAGCTTGACCAAAACTTCACATCGGAGGTAAAACTTGGAGACGGCAAAGTCCAGAAAGTTGAAGGAAAAGGTGTCATTGTTGTCCGCACTAGGCAAGGTAAAAAGAAATTTATTCATGATGTTCTTTACGTGCCGAATCTAGCTACAAATTTATTAAGTGTTGGTCAACTCTTAGAAAAAGGTTATTCGATAAATTTTGATAATAATAAATGCAAAATCATTGATAAGAAAAATAACACAACAGTGGCAAATATCGATATGGCCCCAAATAAAATTTTTCGTCTAACTTTGCCACTAAATAACCATTGTGCCTTGAAAATGGAAAATCTGAAAATTCTTATTTATGGCACTTGAGATATGGTCATTTAAATAATAAAGGGTTGCACTTATTAAACTCAAAAAATATGGTTATTGGTCTTCCTAAAATTGAAAAAGAAAATAG
This sequence comes from Buddleja alternifolia, assembly GCA_019426215.1. NCBI lineage: Eukaryota > Viridiplantae > Streptophyta > Magnoliopsida > Lamiales > Scrophulariaceae > Buddleja > Buddleja alternifolia. The sequence goes on along the minus strand of CM033407.1, from coordinate 19,945,474 downwards.
AATTTGTGAAGGATGCATTTACGGGAAAATGCATAGATTTCCATTCCCGAAAACATCTTGGAGGGCAAAAACACCTTTGGAGTTGGTTCATGCCGACATATTTGGCCCTACAAGGACGCCTTCACTAAACAATAAGAGATACTTTATTCTCTTTGTCGATGATTTCACTCGGATGATGTGGATTTATTTTCTGAGTGAAAAGTCCGAAGCATTTTCTGTATTTCTTCGGTTCAAAGCCCTAGTCGAGCGGCAAAGTGGGCATCTAATCAAGACTCTACGAACCGATCGTGGAGGTGAATTTATCTACAACGCATTTATTAATCACTGCAAGGATGAAGGAATTCAAAGACAACTTACAGTGAAATATAGTCCGCAACAAAACGGTGTGGCAGAGAGAAAGAATCGCACTATTGCTGAAATGGCTCGTAGCATGCTGGAAGAAAAAGGAATGCCAAAGAATTATGGGCAGAAGCTGTTAATACAGCCGTATATATACTCAACCGGTCACCAACAAAAGCTGTTCGGAATAAGACACCGTTTGAAGCCTGGAACAAGCGAAAGCCTCAAGTCGATCATATGAAAGTATTTGGGTGCATCGCTTACACTCTAAATCAGTCACCAAATAAAGATAAATTCGAAAAGAAGGGTGAAAGACTTGTATTCATTGGCTATAGCGAGGAGTCGAAGGGCTATCGACTATTGAACCCAAGTAACGACAAACTCATCATATCAAGGGATGTGATATTCGATGAAATGGCAGCATGGAATTGGGAAGAAGACAGCAATCAAACAACATCTCAAAACAACATTCTTCACCCGATGAGTACTCAAATGAATACCTCGGGACCAAGAGACCTCCCGCAGAGCCAAGACTTAAATTCGGCCCCAAGTACCAGCAACTTAAATGATGAAGATTCATCTTCGGATTCGGAGTTTCCAGTACGAAAGGTACGTCTTTTACGAGATATTTATGAATCTTCAAATGTTGCTTACTTTGCTTGCGAACCTCAATCTTTTGAAGATGCAAAAAATAAAGATGTGTGGATTGACGCAATGAAAGAGGAAATATCTGTAATTGAGAAAAATAAAACTTGGGAGCTCGTTGATTTACCTAAAAATAAAGAAGTGATTGGACTTAAATGGGTTTATAAAATAAAATATGCCGAAGATGGTTCAATCAAAAAGCATAAAGCTCGGCTAGTTGCAAAGGGATACTCGCAACAACCTGGTGTCGACTTCAATGAGACATTCGCTCCAGTAGTTCGAATGGAAACCATAAGAACGGCTCTCGCCGTAGCAGCACAATTGGAGCTCAACGTATATCAACTCGATGTTAAATCAGCCTTTTTGAACGGCGAGCTACAAGAAGAAGTTTATGTCGAGCAACCACAAGGCTTTGTGCTGGAAGGAATGGAGAATAAAGTTTATAGACTTAGAAAGGCGTTATACGGATTAAAGCAAGCGCCGCAAGCATGGAACTGCAAGATTGACGGCTACTTTCTCAAAAATGGATTTGAAAGAAGCAAGAATGAACCTTCGCTATATGTGAAAAATGAAGGTACGAATTTTTTAATAGTTTGTTTATATGTCGATGATTTAATTTATTTTGGAACTGACCTAAAATTAAAGCAGTGAAAGAGTTCAAGTTAAAAATGATGAAAAATTTTGAGATGACTGATCTTGGCTTAATGAGATACTTTCTCGGCATCCAAGTTAAACAAGCCAAGGGAGAAATTTTTCTTTCACAGGAGAAATATATTGAAGACATACTCAAGAAATTTCACATGGCCAACTGCAAGCCCGTAAACACGCCCATGATGCCAAGTGAAAAATTGCAATTGAATGACGGCTCGAAAAAGGCAGATGGGAAAGTTTTTCGAAGTTTGGTGGGTTCACTCATTTATCTCACTCACACTAGACCCGACATATGTTTTGTAGTGAGTGTGGTTTCAAGATTTATGCAAGATCCTAGCAAAAATCATCTTGTCGCTGCAAAAAGAATTTTGCGATATCTTCAAGGAACTAAACAACTTGGACTCCAATATGTCAAAGAAGAAGATAACAAGCTGGTTGGATTCACTGATAGTGATTGGGCGGGATCCATAGATGATCGAAAGAGCACATCCGCTATATCTTTTGCCTTGGTTCAAGTGTGATCTCATGGAGCTCGCGAAAGCAAAAGACAGTAGCATTATCATCATCAGAAGCCGAATATATTGCAGCAACGGAGGCTGCCTGTGAAGCAATTTGGCTGAAAAGAATTCTAAATGATATGCAACAAATGCAAAGGGAGCCAACAAAAATATATTGCGACAATATGTCGACCGTAGCAATGACCAAAAATCCGGTGTTTCATGCTCGCTCAAAGCATATTGAACTGCGACATCACTTCATTCGAGAATTGGTAAGCAAGGAGGAAATTGCAATGAATTTTATCAACACAAATGATCAACCAGCTGATTTCCTTACCAAAGCAGTCACACTGGAGAAATTCGAGAAGTTCAAGCATCAACTGAAAATTACAAATTAAGGAGGAGTGTTGAAAGTTAATTTGCAATTTTCAAGATATGTCTAGAAGCATCATGAATTGCATCCAACACATATCTAGCATCTAGAAATTACTATCTACTAGAAATATCTAGTATCTATGAAGCATCTAACACCTAACACCAAGAAATATCTAGTATCTAGAATCACCTCATTGAAAATGATGTAAAGGTAGCTAGATTTATCTATGGACTTGTATAAATAGATGTACCATGCATTGTTGTAAGCAAGCAAGCAAAAAGTAAAAAAAAAAAAATTCTACTAAAAAACTTAGAGCAGCAGCTTAAGTAATCTTCTCCATTCCAGCCATGCACTAACATAATTTCTACTATCAATCTTCTATCAATTTCTACAAACAAACATCAACCTTATTACTTAAAACTCATCACACTTCCGCATATCTCCAACAATAGTGAGTGGTTTAATCAAATGGGAAACTTCACAGTAAATTTCCTTGATAGAGAGATATCTGACCATAGCCCGATGGTCTTGACAATGACAGAAGGTCAGATAAAGAAAGTTCCCTTCAGACACTTGAATGGTTGTTACTGCAATTCGCGTGGTATAATGATATTATTGGGAGTGAATGGGGGACTACAATAAAAGGGTGCAGAATGTTTAAAATAGTACAGAAATGTAAGTTGATCAAACAAAGGCTGAAAAACTTGCATAAGGGATATTACACTGATATCTCACAAAAAGCTGCAGATGCTAGAGGGAAGCTTCAGGCTGCTAGAACAGAACTTACACAAAAACCGTATGATGCTCAGCTTATTGAGCAGGAAAGAGTCACCTACTTAGAGGCCAGACACCCCAGTCGAGTGGAAAGTGAGTTTTTAAAGCAAAGAGCTAAGGTGGAGTTCTATACAAAGGGTGATGAGTGCACTAAATTCTTTTTTGCTAATATTAGAGCTAAGAGAGCTCAAGGCAGTATATTGGCATTAACTGATAGATCAGGGAGGATTCTTACACGGCCAGAGGATATTAAAGCAGAAATTCTTCATTTCTACCAAAATTTGATTGGGAAACAAAGTACTGAAATTATTGATATTGATCCAGGGATAGTGGCTAGGGGTTATGTATTTCAGCAATGTTAGGTATTTGTCCACAATAATAAATAAACAATAAAATGGTAGGTGGCCATCAAAGTTGAAATTCAAAAGTAAAATTGGTAGGTGGTCATCAAAGTTGAATTTGTAGACAAAGAAATTTTGCACCTAATTAAATGATGACAAGTGAAAAATAAAATATTAATTGTCAAGTTAAGTCTTTTAATTTATATTTTGGGATTTACTAAATTTAATTCCAAAATTAAATAATTGATTTAATTGATATTTTAATATTTATTTTATTGGCAAATCAAAACGCGCCACATGTCAAGTTGAGGTGGTCCAGCCAATCAAATTATGTCTTGCAGTTGAAAAGTCAACAACCAATCGCACTGCGCCAAGTGGAAATATTAGCCAATTAAATGACTCCAAAGTAATTGATATTTATCTCTTTAAATTAAGATAAATATTAAAGAGATAATATATATTAAATTTATCTTTATCAAATATAAGCCAATCAAATGGCTCAAAAGCAATTGATCTTTATCTCTTAATGAATAAATATTAAAGAGATAATTATCAAAGGTGTTTAAAGCATTTGTGACTTCTTCATCCTACACCTATAAATAGGATCCTTGGGAGCTCACAATAGGACACAAAATTAATTGAAGTCAGAGAAGACAAGAGAAGTTCCCAAATTCTCTTTACAAGTTTTTCAAATTCAAGGAGGCCTTCAAAGCAAACTTCAAGGTGTTCTTGGTGAAATTCATCAAATTATAACATTTGATTCGAGATTAAGGTGCTAAACCCTCGAATAAACGTTATAAAAATCCAAATCAAGTTGAAGGAAGATCAAAGCGACGAGCTGGCATTGAAGCTTTCAACCTTCCCAAATCATTTACAGCGTTTGATCCGAGATTAAGCTGTCGAGCCCTCGCATCAACGTTATAAATATTCAAATCAACATTGGAGAAGATCAAAGAAATGATTTTCGCTCCAATATTCAAATCAAAGTTCTTGAAGGAAGAATCAGGGGATTAGTCTTCGATAAGAGAATTATTCTCACGATATTGTAATTTTCTTTAAATTGATTTATTTATTTGTCCATATTATCTTTTCTTGTTTATAAAATTGCAGACTTGAAAATTTGTGTGAACAAATTTGGCACGCCCAGTGGGACCGAATCTACCCCTCATCTCTTCCTCCGCCATTAAATTTCAAAGTCTACATTTGCAACTCTATGGCTCCAAAGAAGAATCAGGTTGCTGTGACCAAAAAGAATGATGCTAACATTGTCGATGATCCCGTTGACCAATCTTCTACTAGAGGCACGATCGGCGACAACAATCATTCTGACGGTTCAAACCCATCATCTCCAAAGGGAATCAACTCCAAATCTTCTTCATTTGCTGAACTTCCTGCAATGATGACGGGAGCTACATCGGCGGATGAACAAGCGGCTCAAATGGCTCAGATAGTTCAAGCCATTGCTAATATGCAGAAAGCTTTAGAAGACAAGGATCTCCAAATTGCCCAACTGATAAACAAACTAGAAAACTCCAATGTAGGGGAACCTAGTCATAATCGTGCATCTCCTCCAAGTCAAAACGCCAAGGAGACGCCGGTCAATGAACTGCCTCATCAACATGAATCTGCGGAGAAGTTCAACAACTCCAACACCACTATTGGCGCATTGTCTGTTCAACAATTGCAAGATATGATTTCTAACACCATTAGAGCTCAATATGGTATATCTTTCCACAATTCGCTCGTGTACTCGAAGCCGTATACAAAACGCATTGATGCTCTAAGGATGCCGATGGGTTACCAACCACCGAAACTGCAACAATTTGATGGTAAAGGAAACCCGAAACAACATATCGCGCACTTTATAGAGACATGCAATAATGCGGGGACTGATGGAGATCTACTCGTAAAGCAATTTGTACAATCTCTAAAAGGAAACGCTTTTGACTGGTACGTTGATTTGGAGCTCGAATCCATTAACAGCTGGAACCAATTGGAGCAAGAGTTCCTCAACCGCTTCTACAGCACCCGTCGTATAGTGAGCATGATTGAACTCACCAATTCTCGCCAATGGAAGGATGAACCAGTCGTCGACTACATCAACCGTTGGAGAAACTTAAGCCTTAACTGCAAAGATAGATTGTCTGAGGCCTCCGCCATTGAGATGTGTATTCAAGGGATGCAATGGAGTCTTTGCTACATCCTTCAGGGAATTCGACCGAAGACGTTTGAAAAATTGGCCACTCGAGCGCACGACATGGAACTGAGCATGGCTGCGAATGGAGTTGATGATGAGCCACATATCCAAGAGCCTTGGAGCATAGAAGTCAACAAAGGGGGCAAGTCATTTTCAGCTGCTTCCAATGATGATTCCATGGCTGACGATATTGATGACAATGTGGAAGAAAGTGATGTTCAAATTCATCATCACTGCTATGATTAAATAAATATGCAAAAGAAAATGCTCCCTGATAAGAGCCTAAACTATCAAGAAAGCTCCTTGACACGAGTATAAAATGTCTTGAAGTCAAATCAAATGAAGGCTCCTCGATAAGAGCATACACTATCAAATTAAGTGAAAACTCCTGGACACGAGTATAAAATGTTTAGAAATCAAATCAAATCAAATACTCCTTGACACGAGTCTAAAAGGTCTTGAAGTCAAATCAAATGAAGGCTCCTCGATAAGAGCATAAACTATCAAATTAAGTGAAAACTCCTGGACACGAGTATAAAATGTTTAGAAATCAAATCAAATGAAGTACTCCTTGACACGAGTCTAAAAGGTCTTGAAGTCAAATCAAATTAAGGCTCCTCGATAAGAGCATAAACTATCAAATTAAGTGAAAACTCCTGGACACGAGTATAAAATGTTTAGAAATCAAATCAAATGAAGTACTCCTTGACACGAGTCTAAAAGGTCTTGAAGTCAAATCAAATGAAATACTCCTCGACACGAGCATAAAAGGTCTAGAAGTCAAATTCAAAGTGAAGACACTTGACAAGTGTATAAAATGTCAACAAATTTTTGAACTACGTTTTGACTTGATCCTTTCATTAGGGTACGTAGGCAACTTAGATTCGCTCTGAGTTCAGTCATAAATCCAAATCAATCATGTTTCCCATGCAAAAAATAAAAAATATATTCGTGAACATGGATGTACTCGAAAGATTGCAATATAGAAACAAAATTCTATTAAGTAATCTCAAAGGTAATGTTCACGACATGGGGGCATGTAAATCCCACAATGATGTGGATGACTTGTCGACGAAAGTCTGCAAAATAGGCGGAAGTCAGTAAAGTACACATAAGGGTCATGTAAGTCCCACAATGATGCGGATGATTTGCCGGTGGAAACCAACTAAGTACTTTTAAGGGGCATGTAAATCTACAATGATATCTACAACTCACGGATGGAAATCAGCTAAGTTATGGGACACTAAGCCTTGGAAAAGGCTTCATAATATCCCATAAATACCCAACAAGGCACCATGGATCGACATGGCGGAACGGCCAGCAAAAAGAAAACCTCGTCATACGTCTTGATGGAAATAGCTTGTCTCCGCACTGGCTGAGTATGTCCCCTGTCCACTCCTAATGGCCTTTGATGTTATGGAATTCACCGAAAGATCGAAGATCGCTACAACTTCTTCCGCCTTGCCTTCAATGACGTGGCTCCTTCCGCCTTGCCTTCAATGATGTGGTGCCCCGACGTCGACAAGAAAAAATCCTCCTTTGATGGTTGATGGTGAGTCACTCGAAAAGTCCACGCCGTAGATGTCTTTGCTCGTTAGCATATCCTTGGACAACTCCTCATCATAAGATGGGCTCGTCAATTTGGATCCTGGCTTCACAAATCGACACGCAAAGGAGCATCCGTCAGTGTTGTGCTTTCTTCTATGGATTGTTTTCTATCGTCAAGGATGGTCAAATGTTTCCTCGAAAAGTTCATGTTGAAGATGTTTTTGCCCGTAAGTATCTCCTTGGATCACTCCTAGTCGTAAAATGGATTCGTCACTTTGAACTCCCGACTTTGCGAATTCATTGGCTAAGGGAGCAACCAATGTTGTACCTTCCTCCATGGATGCTTTTCGTCACCAATAATGGTCAAGCAGACACCATACTGGAAACATCATTCTTGAAAAAATTTACCATCCGTGGACAAAATAAAATGTTGCTTGAGTTATCCCCTGTGCTGCTGCAAAGCCGAAGCGAGATTTCCTCCCGATGGTTCAAAGCTCCCAAACTAAATTTGAATGAATTAAAAAGCTCTTTGATCATTTATCCCCTGCCACCAAAACAAAAAACAGAGGGGAATGGTTATTAAAAAAAAAAAAAATTAACCTGGCCAATTCTAGGCAAATTGATGGCATTGCTTGGAATATCTTGAAGACGCTGAACGGAGGTAACGCAATGTCAACTTCATGCGAATGATGTGAAATTAAATCGACTACACTGGCTTGGCGGTGGCGAAATCACGAAAGGAACCACGGTGCAGCAATGATGTGTCCTTAAAAAAAAACTGATGGTTTAACAAGGAACAAAAGGACTTGTTATCGAGAGGAGAATGTCGGCAGTTTCACCAAGGCAACAGAATACGCAGTTTCACCAAGGCAACATAATACGCAGTTTCACCAAGGCAACAGAATACAATGGTGTCACATCGTCTAGTTTAACCCAGATTAACCGGCGGTGTGCTAAACTGACAGCAACGGAGGTGATTATATTTCCCACAGCGATATCACGGCAGCAGGGAGTTGCAAAATTGACGTTGTATCTCACGATATTCGAAATCCCACAAGCTCGAACTGGAGAATACACCAAGAGAAGCCAAAACAAGCTTTAATGGCTCTTTTGGCTCTGCCAACTGATTTGGGAGTATAAAATTAGCAGAAAAGCATGGGAGATTGGATATAGAAAGAAAGGAAGAGGCAATATGAACAAGCTCGAGCCAGGTGTATCTCAAAATCAGAATTCCCCACCCTCTGCTAAACTCTCTATTACTGCTTGACGAAAGAAAAGAGGCCTCTTGAAGTCTTTTTATAGGCATGGTTGCTAAGGTCATTGAATCCAAGTGGGTTTCAATTCTTCGTTGAGTTCGACTAGAACTAGGAAATTGAGTCCCGATTTACTCTCTTCTAAAACCAATGGAATACGAGATACATTCCAAATCTGATAATGATTATAACTCATTTATCCTTATCCTATTTGGTTTCATGTTCAAGATTTTGAATCAAGGAAGAATTTCATAGTTGAAAGAAGTCTAACCGATTTTTTGGTATAGAGGAAAAAGAAATTCTTTGCATTTTCCGTAAGCTTCAGGTGTCCAAATGAAGAAGAAGGCTTGAGAAAGGATCCCATGTGTCTAGTCCACCTAGACCATTAATGATGTGGGCCCAATTGAAGTTTAAAGGAAAGGTAATTGAAATTGCAAACCCACGTGCACAAAAGCCTTGGTAGATCTATGTCCAACTTCAATTTTCTTCCTAATGCAATTAGTTGGCCTTTTGCTTTAAATTGGTTTGGCTATTTATTTTAGTCCAACTATATAAATCTTTATGGCCTATCAAATTCACTTTGATTTGGCTCCCTTGGAAGCAAAGTCCATTTTTTGGAACCACTTGAATTGGTTCGTGACATTAAATGTTCGATCGGTATCTACTCTATCATTAGTGGTTATCGCGACTCATTCACTCCAAAACTCATCTTCAAGACAAGGTCCCGTGAACGAGTCTCGAGGGGGCATTTGTAGACAAAGAAATTTTGCACCTAATTAAATGATGACAAGTGAAAAATAAAATATTAATTGTCAAGTTAAGTCTTTTAATTTATATTTTGGGATTTACTAAATTTAATTCCAAAATTAAATAATTGATTTAATTGATATTTTAATATTTATTTTATTGGCAAATCAAAACGCGCCACATGTCAAGTTGAGGTGGTCCAGCCAATCAAATTATGTCTTGCAGTTGAAAAGTCAACAACCAATCGCACTGCGCCAAGTGAAAATATTAGCCAATTAAATGACTCCAAAGTAATTGATATTTATCTCTTTAAATTAAGATAAATATTAAAGAGATAATATATATTAAATTTATCTTTATCAAATATAAGCCAATCAAATGGCTCAAAAGCAATTGATCTTTATCTCTTAATGAATAAATATTAAAGAGATAATTATCAAAGGTGTTTAAAGCATTTGTGACTTCTTCATCCTACACCTATAAATAGGATCCTTGGGAGCTCACAATAGGACACAAAATTAATTGAAGTCAGAGAAGACAAGAGAAGTTCCCAAATTCTCTTTACAAGTTTTTCAAATTCAAGGAGGCCTTCAAAGCAAACTTCAAGGTGTTCTTGGTGAAATTCATCAAATTATAACATTTGATTCGAGATTAAGGTGCTAAACCCTCGAATAAACGTTATAAAAATCCAAATCAAGTTGAAGGAAGATCAAAGCGACGAGCTGGCATTGAAGCTTTCAACCTTCCCAAATCATTTACAGCGTTTGATCCGAGATTAAGCTGTCGAGCCCTCGCATCAACGTTATAAATATTCAAATCAACATTGGAGAAGATCAAAAAAATGATTTTCGCTCCAATATTCAAATCAAAGTTCTTGAAGGAAGAATCAGGGGATTAGTCTTCGATAAGAGAATTATTCTCACGATATTGTAATTTTCTTTAAATTGATTTATTTATTTGTCCATATTATCTTTTCTTGTTTATAAAATTGCAGACTTGAAAATTTGTGTGAACAGAATTACTCCAACCAACTTGTTTTGAACGGTGGGAATTTCAACCAATGAGAGGAGTTTTGGTTGGTGGAAATTGTGCTATAAATAGCAGCCTTCCATTGCTCATTTGAGGTATCCCAAACCGAGAGAAAAACATAGAGAGCAAAGTGTGTGTAGTGTAGTATATACTAGGAAAAGTGTAGTGTATACTAGGGAAAATAATTTGTGGTAGATACAAATTGTACTACACGGGAAACACTTGTGGGGTTTTTCTTTCGGGGCAATACAAAGGGGGTTGGGAGAGTAGTGTTCTATATAACTTTGAGAGTGGTTGTACAAGAGTGATTTTCTTGAGTTTGTCGATAAACTCAAGTGTGTATTTTTGTACCGGTAAATTTCTCTCATAGTGGAAGAACGGAAACTCTCGTGGACGTAGGCGGATTTTGCCGAACCACGTAAATCTTATGTGCATTATTGTTATATTCTTTCGGGTAATATTTTGTCATTAACTTGTTGGTGGGATTTGCCGAATCTTAATAAGTTAAATCTCGGACCCAAAACTTCCGCTGCGCCCAACAAGCAAGAGGATAAGGAAGTACTTCTCAAGAGTGTTACGAGAGAGGAAATGAAGTAAGCCTTTTACTCTGTTCCTGATGATAAAAGCCCCAGTTTGGATAGGTTTACTTCAGGTTTTTATAAAGCCTCGTGGTCTGTTATGGGAGAGGAAATTACTAATGCCACCTTGGATTGCTACGGGAAAAGAAACATATCGCGAGAACTGAATCATACACTCTTGCACCTAGCCCCCAAGTGTAAAGCTCTCACTACTGTTAGTGATTTTCGACCAATTGTATGTTGTTCAATAATCAATAACGCTATCTCCAAAATCATTTGTAATAGGCTAAAGCTGGTGTTGCTAAAATTAGTGGACCAAGCCCAGGGCCTTTTTTAAAAGGCAGATCTATTATTGCAAATGTGGTGCTATGTCATGAAATTGTAAAGGGTTGTTAGTATTATGCCCTTAGATGCTATAAAAGATAGAATGATAGGGCATCTTTCTTGTAATGAACTTATCTGTTATTTATAACAAAAGAAATTATTTAGTTTTCACTTAAATTTTATCTGCATCTATAAGTAGTGCAAAACGTTTTGTCCATATTTTCAGTGCAATCCCTCTACTTCCTATGGGATAGGAAGATTGACACTAGAGAGATTGATTTTGATTACTTAAACTCGTTTGCAAGTAATATGAAGTTTTTAATGGACAAATAAATACTTAGAATACTTGTACAATCTTAGCTCTGACATGGGAGTTCCAGTAGAACACCATGTAATGGTGGGAGATTAAGACTATAGGCACATCAGTGGAACTAATATGCTTGAACACGACTCACATCAGTTCTGTCACATTGGTTTTCACTCTGTGTCTGTTAATAAAGAACTGATTATGCGTAATATGTTGATAGGTGTGAGATTTACATATTTTAGAGCCTCATATTTATGTTATTTACATTGGTTTATGCATGATTTATGCCACATATGCTTGTAATTTGTGTGCTTATTGAGTAAAGGTGGAAAATCAGTGCGATTGAGGAAAACTGGACGGAAATGCAGAATTTCAGAATACTTGAATGCTGAATTTGACAAATGTTTCTTCCACAAAGTTGTAGATCTATCTCTTAGCTTCACGATCCAACTTGAATCACCCTAATCGGAGATCTGTACAAAACATTATGAAGAAAAGAAAATCTCTGCGCAGAATGAAAGTGCTACTACCTTCACAGTCCGGACGTGGCCAAAATGCAGTCCGGGCGTTGACTGGTCAACGTACGTACGTGGGAAAGATGCAGTCCGGACGTGAGAGGCGGCTGGACGAGTTTTGGAAAATTTTCATTCCTAATTCAACTGGGAGACTTGGGGGATCCTCTTCTATAAATACCTTCTCTTCCAACATCATTAGGGTTCGAAAATTTCAGCTTTGGAAGAGAGTTGGAGCCAAGAAACGAGCAAGACAAAGAGAACGAAGATTCTACATAAATTTTTCAATTCATAATAGGGAGACTTTTAATTCTAGATTATTTATCTATGAATAATTCTATATTTTTAGTTGTTTTTCCAATTATGAGTATGAACTAATTTACTTTAACTAGGGCCATGTGAATGCCAATTTTATGAGTTTATATATATGAATTGATTGTTCGTCTTAATTCTAGTATTGCTTTGTGTATTGATTTTGTGTGTTTATTCCAATCGTATGCCTGGTCAACATATGCTTGCTAATTAGCCTAGTTTATGATTCGAGAGAATATAGATTAGGGTTCAGAGAAATCATCACATCATCCGAAAAACATGAGGAATTGCTCCTAAAGATAGGTGTAGATTTCCGGGTGCAGTTAGCCGGATTAATCCGGGGAAATTCTAAAACGTGAATGCATGACTAATGATTTGAGTCTTGGATAGAAATATTTAGAGAACCGTCACGTAGTCATAGGATTATTACAGCCGAGAGATCGGGTAGTAATTAATTAAGGTTTTTTCCACCAAAGCAATAGGAGTCTAATAATTCGAATAATCACTCATATATATTAACGAGTAATAACGGTTGAAGCATGTGCCTTAGTTGCTTTCTCACATAAGAATCTTAATCAATTTGTCAAGTATCGTTTTCACTTTTTCATTGTCAATTAATCATCCTCTTTTAATTAAATTTTAATTGCTTTAAATTTTGTCAATCTAAAATATGAGTCTCTGTGGGTTCGACATCCCGGACTTAAAATCCAATTTTATTACTACACACTACCAGTCCACTTGCTGTGCAAACACGTAAGGATTTTTCGTGTCAGGTATAAGTGAACCTTTGACCTGAAGTATCAGGCTGAAGATGCACTTGTGACGTCAAGTATTTCACTATAGTAGTTAGACCTAATTCACCCGTTGGTGGGTCGACCTCAAAATGCGGCTTGATGGGCAAGTGGTAGTCTTAGTTGATATCTAATATGGGATTTGTTCTCTCATAAGTGAATGAGAAAGTATCCTATGTGATTATAGATAAATAAAGATCAAAGTATTTGACCAAAGCAAAAGAGACGATTGTGTGAGTCACTAAATTGATCTCAATGATCTCGTATTATTATAATTAATACAAATGGTCAAGTCTAGTGAGTTTGACATAACCATGACTCTCACTTGACTGGAGCACGTGAACAAAGGGTTTATACTTATATGGTATTAACGATTGGAAGGTTGTGGTATGATCCAAACATTCGATTTCGTTTGGGCTACGAAGTGGGCCACATGTCTGACTAGGTGTTACCCACTTCCTTTGGTTTCCTATCATTGCCAAACAAAATGAATTTAAAGAGTCAAACTAAAGGATTGATAAAGAAAAATAAAAGAGGACTTTCTATTTTTCTTCTAGGAGATTTATTTTATTAGATAAATTAAATACTTAATTAATTACTCATTAGATGAAATAATTAATTATAAAGACAAAATTAATTATTAATTAATTTTCTATGGAAATAAATTACTAAATTAATTTATCTAATTTATTTATTTATTTATTGGATATAACAAAATATTTATTAAATAAATAATTAATTAAAACAAAAAAAATCCCGGGCCTAGAATGGGCGTCCATGAGGATGCCTATTAGGGCTAAGTTGGGCGTCTATAAGGATGCCCAACAAGGTCTCTTTTGTTTGTCTTGCTCAATAAGTAAGAGGTTATAAAATGACTTCTTGACCTAAAACAAGAAATATGAAATCATAACTCTCCTAGAAACGAAAAGAAGAAAAAAACTCCTCCCTTTCTCTATACACTAGCCGTCGGTCATCATAGGGTAAACGAGAAAAATTTCGTCAATCAATCCGCGCGTGATAATTTAGAGACAACGTGCGTTCGTTGTTCGGATCAAACTTCAAGAAAAAGTAAAGAAATTCAAGAAGAGTAGATCACACGAGGATTGAAGAATTCAAGGTTTCATCAATTCGAAATTTAGAGGAGGAATCGGATTCTCCTGCAACTTCGCTTCAACGGGTAAGTAGTTATTCGTTATGCGATTTAATTGGTTCATTATGCAAACAGAGAAATCGCGTTGGGTTTAATTTTAATATTAATTTATATAACTTCCGCTGCGTTTATTGAATTTTTCGAGAAATCCGACAGGGGTATAATAGAAAAGGAATGACTCCTATGGAAGTTATGAAAGTTGATATCAGAAAGGCCTATGACATAGTCAGTTGGAGTTTTATAAGAAAAGTAATGCCTGCCTATGGGATGCCAACTGAGTTTGTGCAGTTAGTAATGTTGTGTGTTACAACTGTGAGATTCTCTATTATGTTGCAAAGGGAGGTGTTTGGGAATTTCCAAGGTGAGAGGGGCTTAAGGTAGGGAGACCCCATGCCTCCCTATTAATGTGTTCTTGTCATGGATCATTTGTCTGTTGCATACTGACCCTGGTTTTAAATATAAACCTAAATGTAAACGGGTGGGGTTAATAAATCTCTGTTTCGCGGACGATCTCATGATGTTCTGCAAAGAGGATATGGAATCTATAATCTATCTTTGAGAGGTTTTCTAAGGTGTCTGGCCTGTATGCTAATCTGGAGAAGAGTCAATTGATATGTGAAGGGGTGCTTGAAGAGGAGAAAAGTCAATTTCTCAGGATCACTGGTTTCGTGGAAAGGACACTACCTATGCGAGATTTGAGGGTGCCATTGGTTGCTTCCAGGCTCACTGTCAAGAATTGCCAACCACTTATTGACAAAGTTTTGAGCAAGATTAATTCTTGGACAGTGAGATTCTTATCGTTTGCTAGTAGAGCTTTGTTAATTAAGGCAGTGCTTTTTGGGGTTCAGATGTATTAGAGCCATATATTCATAATACCCCTTTTGGTGATTCAGGAGATTGAAAGATTATGCAAGGCTTTCCTGTAGAGTGGGAAGACTATGGGAATCTATAATGTAGCAGTGCAATGGAAAGATGTGTGTGCCCCCAAAGGAGAAGGGGGGCTTGCCATTTTCAAACAGGTTTGGAATATCTCGCATAAAGAAGATTCACTGTGGATTAGATGGGTTCATGCTTATCATCTGAAAGCAAATTCAATTTGGACTATTCAGCCGAGACATGCAGATTCGTGGTATTGGACGAGGATGCTTGCCATTCGATCAAGCTGCTTGAATGCTATAGATGCAATGCACAATACTTGGAAACAAGGTAAATTCTCAATTCATATTGCTTATGAACATATTATTGAACATCGAAAGGAGGTGTTTTGGAAGAATCTGGTGTGGGGTAGAGGCCCCTTGGCAAAACATCGATTCATATTGTGGCTTACAACTCATAAAAGGCTTAAAACTAGGGATAGATTGTGAAATTGGCTGTTGAATGTGGATGATAGATGTCTTTTGTGTGGTGTGCACCAAGAGTCCAGGGATCATTTATTTTTTCGTTGTGAATTCTCTAAGCAAGTTCTGACAGCATGCTGGGCAAAGTTGGGGCTAAGGAGTAGATATGAGTCTTGGCAGGAGGTTCAGAAGTGGGTTATGAATATTAGCAGAGGTAAAACTGAATTAAGTCATCTGAAAAGGGCCATCTTTGCAGCTTTGATTTAGTATTATATTCCAATTAATCTCATTGGGCTCGATTTCATCAAACCCAAGTCACCATCCTTTTGATCCACTTGGATTCAATTTAATTGGGCTCAAAATAATTAATTAGAACAACATTCACTTTTATTAATTTCTTATTGAGCTAAATTTAATTTAAGTCCAAATCACCAATCTAATTGGCTCATTTAGATTTAATTAGATTAAGTCCAAACTAATTAACAAATCAAAATTGGATAATTTTCAATTGGGCTTGGTTTAAATTATTCGGGTCATCATCCTTTTGATCCACCCAATTAATTAAAATCACCCAAAATTCAAAAAATAATTTCGACCCAAACATAGCCCGTTTTACGACCCTAGTCCATGACCCGGATCAACGAATTGGGTATCCAAACCCACGACCCGTCGGGCCACGGTCACGACCCGACAGGCCGTGACTGGGCAGGGCAGGGCCGGGCCGAATTGCCTGGCTGCGCTAAACAGCGCCCGCGTGAACAGTGCGCGCGCACTGCTGCGCGCATTTTTCTTGGGGCTTTCGAGCCCCGTTTTTCCTCGGTCTTTTTCAAATCAAATATCCCCAGATTTACAATAACTAAAAATCAAACAACTAGGCAAAAAACCATAAAACGCAGATTTAAGAAAAACATACAAACATGCTTCAAAAACACATAACATGCAATTCTTAAATCACGTAAACAAGATCAAATATGCAAATCAGAGATTGACTCTGAT
The DNA here is from genome assembly GCA_019426215.1 of Buddleja alternifolia. Lineage (NCBI taxonomy): Eukaryota > Viridiplantae > Streptophyta > Magnoliopsida > Lamiales > Scrophulariaceae > Buddleja > Buddleja alternifolia. The sequence goes on along the minus strand of CM033407.1, from coordinate 19,928,770 downwards.
ACCACTGTTGGGTTTTGTTCGAAAAAGCATAAACGCAGCGGAAGAGATTTCAAAAATTAAAAAAGAAAACCCAATTGGTACTCTAATTCGCATAATTGAATCTAAAATCGTATAACGAATAAAACTTACTCGTTAATATGAATATGATGATGGAGAAAAACTTCTTCTTCTCCAAACTTGAAATATTGAAGCTTCCAAATCTTCAATCCTTTGGTTTGATTCTTCAAACTTGAACTTGATCCGAACAACAAAAATACGTCATCTCTAAATCGTCACGCACGGATCAACAAACGAAAAATTGCTTTTCTTCTTTCTCTATGGTCGACGGCTAGGTATAGAGGAGGGGAGGAATATTTTTCTTTATTTTGAGAGTTATGAGAGTTGTGTATTCTTCTTCTTACTTGTTCTAAGTCAAAGAGTCCTTATATACCTCATGACTTATTGAACAAGTCAAAACAAAAGAGCCCTAATATGTGGCCTCTCAAAGACGCCACTTTGAGGCCTCATAGGCGTCCAATTAGACTCCTTATTTAGCCCCGGAATTTGTTTTGTTTAACTAATTTCGTATTTCAATTAATAATTTATTATATCCAATAAATAAATTAATTAATTAAATAACCAAATTAATTAGATAAATTAATTCATTAATATATTTCACAAGGAAATTAATTAATAATTAATCTTATCATTATAATTAATTATTTCATCTAATGAAAATTAATTATTTAATTTATCCAATAAATTAAAACTCCCATAAGAAATAATAGAAATTCCTTTTTCTTCATTTTTCTTTGTCAATCCTTTAGCGCGACTCTTTAGGTTCATTTCGTTTGGCAATGAGAGGAAACCAAAGGAAGTGGGTAACACCTTGCTAGTCACGTGGCCCACTTCATATCCCAAATGAAAACTAATGATAGGATCATTCCGAAACCTTCCAATCGTAAATACAGTATATGTATAAACCCTTTGTTCACGTTCCCCGGTCAAGTGAGAGTCATGGTTATGTCAAACTCACTGAACTTGACCATATGTATAAATCATAATAAATACGAGATCATTGAGACGATTTAGTGCCAAGTACAATCGTCTCGTTTGCTTTGGCCAAAGACTTTGATCTCTATTTATCTATAATTACATAGGGTACATACTCATTCACTTATGAGAGAACAAATCCCATATTAGATCTGCTAAGATTACCACTTGCCCATTAAGTCCGCATTTCGAGGTTGACCCCACCAAAGGGTGAATTGGGTCTAACTACTCTAGTGAAAGACTTGACGTCACAAGTGCATCTTCAGCCTGATACTTCAGGTCAAAGGTTCACATATACCTATTACGCATAATCAATTCCGTCATTGACAGTCACAGAGTGAAAACTAATGTGACAGAACTGATGCGAGTCGTCTTCGAACATATCAGTTCCACTGACGTGTCTACAATCTTAATCTCCTATCATCCCATGATACCAGATAGGCACTCCCATGTCGGAGCTAAGATTGTACAAGTATTCGAAGTCTTTATTTGTCCATTAAAGACTTCATATTACTTGCGAACTTATTTTAGTAATCAAGATCGATCTCTTTGGTGCCAATCTTCCTATCCCATAGGAAGTAGAGGGATCGCACTAAAAATATGCACAAAATGTTTTACACAACTTATAGATGCAAATAAGAATTAAGTGAAAACTCAATAATGCCTTTTATTTAAGAAGAGTTTAAGTTCAATACAAGATATCTGCCCTATACATTTTATCCTCTATGGCATCTGAGGGCATAATCCTAACAGCCACGGCTCCACTTCCATTTTCCTTGCCAAATGGAACACAAACCACGGCCATGAAGAAGGGGCGGGTTGTGTTGAATGCGAATATTATATTGCAGGATGTTTTACATGTTCCTAGTTTGACATGCAATTTAAATTATGTCCGTCAATCGATATTCGAGATAAATTGTCAAGTTATTTTCACTAATGAGCTTTGCATAATACAGGACCATACCTCGAGGATGCCAATTGGACTGGGTTAGCTTCTAAAAGGGGTTTACTATTTCGCATCTGATAAAGTACATTCTACATTGAAGGCAGTACGAGGGGATTCTTTCACAACTTGGCATCGACATCTTGGGCACCAAGTAAGTCAACATTTACCTTATATTACATAAATAGGTAGATTAGGATCGAATGATAAGACTATTTGTGATGCATGTTTTCGAGCTAAACAAACTAGCTCTATTTTCCCTTTGAGTAATAAAAATGTTTAGAATTGTTTTGATCTTATTCACTGTGACTTATGGGAGCCTTATCATAAGGCATCTAGTAGTGGTGCACATCATTTCTTGACAATTGGTGATGATCATAGTCATTGTATTTGGGTCTACTTGGTTAAAGGAAAAATGGAAGCTAGCCAACGTCTTATTGATTTTTGTAAACTTGTCCAAACCTAATTTGATAAATCAATTAAACGGATTTGTAGTGATAATCGAATGGAATTTTACTCTACAACCATGAGCAATTTCTATAGTCAACAGGGTATTATTCATGAAACTTGTTGTGCTCACACGCCCCAGCAAAATAGGCTCGTCGAACGCAAACATTGAAATATACTTGAAGTTGCTCGAGCTTTGCATTTTCAAGCTAATTTACCACTTCGTTTCTAGGGTGAGTGCATATTCACGGCTGTGTATTTGATTAATCGAACTCCTACAGTTAAGCTACAAGGGATAACCCTTATGAAATCTTATTTGGAGTTAAACCGTCTTATGATCATATTAGGGTTTTTGGGTGCTTATGTTACACAAGGCATGCACCAAAGCCAACGGACAAGTTTGTCTCCCGAAGTCGCCGTTGTATTTTCATTGGATACCCACACGGTAAGAAAGCTTGGAAATTATATGATAGTAACAAAAGTGTGCTCTTTTATTCGCGTGATGTGTGGTTTCGTGAAGACGTATTTCCGTTTGCCACTTCTCACGAGCCTCATCCATCACGATCTGAGAATGACTCACATGAATTTACTGATGTTATGGATGAGATAAGAGTCAAAGTGGAAGCTGGGAATGATATCGAACTCGATAATTCTGAATTAAGGGAATTTAATGATGTTATGGGTGAGATAAGGGTCAAAGTGGAAGCTGGGAATGATATCGAACTCGATAATTCTGAATTAAGGGAGAGTGAAGTCACGGTTTTAGAGAGTGATATGGTGCATACACCAACTTATCTGAGTGCGGGTTTAGGACATGAGGCTAGGCCAAAACGGGATACTCGTCCTCCTGCGAGACTTCATGACTATGTGGTATATTTTGCTATTTCTGGGAAACACGATTCGGTTGCTCCATGTAGTCTCGAGATTCATATTGACTCCCTTCGAAAGTCACCACTCAATGAAATCACCGCAGGTACGCCCTATCCTTTAGCTCATTATGTGAATATTGACAAGTTTTCTCAGAGACATCGTATGTTTTTAGTTGCGGTTGGCTCAATCAGCGAGCCCACGAGCTATATCGAGGCGGTAAAGAGTTCTGAATGGCCAGATACAATGGCTCAGGAGATTGCAGCTCTTGAAGCCAACAAAACGTGGACTTTGGAACACTTACCTCCTGGGAAGAAGCCCATCGATTGTAAGTGAGTTTTTAAAATAAAATATAACTCTAATGGCACTACTGAAAGACATAAGGCAAGGTTAGTGGCGAAGGGATTCACAAAAGTTGAGGGTCTCTCTTTCTATGAGACTTTTGCGCTGGTGGCAAAACTTGTGTCCATACGTGTTTTCCTTTCTGTGGCAGTCTCACGAGGATGGGAGTTACATCTGATGAATGTAAATAACGCGTTTCTACATGGAGATTTATATGAGGAGATGTACATGCGATTACCTCCTGGATTTCACGATGGTAGTAGTGGAAAATTTTGTCGGTTACGTAAATCTATTTACGGCTTACGACAAGCATTGCTAAATTGGTTTACGAAACTGAGGGTTGCACTTGTACAATATGGATTTGTTCAGTCGCGGGCTGACTATTCATTTTCACTTATCATAAAGGCGAGTGCTCTTGGGCCTTCTCGTTTACGTGGATGATATCATCTTGATGGGAAATGATGGTGCGACATGTTCAAGTTTCAAATCCTACTTACATGATTGTTTTCATATCAAAGACTTGGGGTGTTTGAAATATTTCTTGGGCATTATAATTGCTAAGTCCTCCACGGGAATCTTTCTCAATCAGCGCAAATATTCTTTGGATATTTTGACTGAGACCGGGTTAAGTGGTTGTAAAACCGTCGACACCCTTATGGAACATGATCACAAACTTGCGTTGTCGGATAGTGAGCTTCTTGAATATGATGGATCTTATCAACGTCCTTTAGGACGCCTCATATACCTCACAATTACCAGGCCGGACATCTCATATGTAGTCCATGTCTTATCCCAGTTCGCCCATAATCCACGCAAGGAGCATTTTGAAGCTGCTTTATATGTTGTGCATTATATTAAAGGACACCCAAGGCAAGGGGTCCTTCTTCATGCCGATAGTGATTTGCAACTATGAGCCTACTATAACTCTGATTGGGCTAGTTGCCCGATTACTCGGCGTTCTGTTACGGGATATTTCGTTATGTTGGGAAATTCACCCATCTCTTGGAAAACAAAAAAACAAAGTAATTTCACGATCATCGGCGGAGGCGGAATATCGTGCTATGGCCGCGGCAACGAGGGAGCTTCTTTGGCTCAAATATTTTTCGGCTTCCTTGGACGTGTCTCATACAGCTCCTATGACACTCTTTTGTGATAACCTATGATGCACGGACACTCCAAAAAATCACCTCGTGCAGTGTCGGACACACGGTGGACACGGACACGGCTACGGGACGTGTCGGACACGGCAAAAGTGTGTCCAAAATTTAAAATAAATAAATAAAATTCGGATACGGCATGGACACGGCTCGAACACGGCACGGACAAGGCTCAGACACGGTCAGGACACTTCGGGGCTGATTTTTTGCATTGTTTTTATATTTTTAATATAAATATATTTATATATTTATCTATATGTAATTATATACAGATGAAGCTTTATAGTTTACAGAAACATTGTTATTAATAAGTTGTTATTTTGTGTAAAAATAGGTTGCTCATATACAAATAGTAAATATATATATAGGCTGTTATTAATAAGTTGTTGAATTGTTGATTGTTGTCTAATAGGTGCTCAATTACACATAAGTTTATAATATTATATATATATACAAATATGGACAGATGTGTCCGAGCCGTGTCCGTGTCTGTGCAACATAGGAGATAACAAGTCAGCCATCCACATTGCCGCCAATCCAGTTTTCCATGAATGCGCAAAACATATGGAAATCGATTGCCATTTCATTTGAGATCAGATTCAAAATGGCACCATTGTTACTAAGCACATTCGGTCCAACTTTCAACTCGCAGACGATCATTCACGAACGCTCATGGTCGTTTGCAATTCTTATTTTTACTCGGCAAGTTGGGCATTCACAATTTGCATGCGCCAACTTGAGGGGAAATATTGTAAATACGTAAATATTTGTTTCCTTATATTGTAAGTTGTTTCCTAGTAATAGGAGTTTTCCTTGTTTAGGTTTCTTATTGATTTTGTATATATATCTCTCCTATTGTAGCCCTAGCAGTAACGTTGATGAAGGAATACAAATTTTCTTTCACAAAATCATTCTTCGTTTATTTTATGTGCTCCATTTTTAAGTCTTCAAAATTCATGTGGGAACTAAGTTGACAACTCTTGATTAATCACAAGGCAAGTGCAATAGTTTGACTTGCACACAACAAGAAGTAATTCACCAATCATGTGACTAATTTGGGTTCAATCAAACACAATTCAACTTAGAATTTCCTAAAAATGTATTTTTGATGTAAGCATTAATGTTTTTAGAAAATAATTTCAGCAAATTGGTGAAAACAAAATTCCTTAAGGTCCATGAGAAACTAGAAAAAGACAAAAGGGGTAATCAGATGCCAACAATTTCACATGCTAAAGTTTGTTGCTAAGAAAAGTGTACTAAGACTTATCGACGGGTGATTTGTAGTCACACCTGGGACCTGGGCTCTCGGGATGATGTACACCCTTCCCTATATATTGTTCACATGGGACCCTCTATGTATTTATCCTTATGAAAGTTGTAGATCATCCCGAGAGCCTAGGTGTTAGGTGCCAAGCAGGGACGGAGATAGGAATACAAGTTGGGAGGGGGGGGGATTCAAAATAAAGGGCGTAAAATTGAATATTTTTAAATTTTGGGAGGGCAAAATTAAAAATTTCAAAAACTTATAGGGTAAATTTTCTCAACATACTTTTTTTTCTTAGTGTAGCATAGGCCTTCACCACTTCAAACGGGCGCTCCATCCAACCTAGCTATCGTAATGTGTCCTGATGCCAATAAGTTTTCAAAGTTGGGGGGGGGGGGGGGGTGGCCCCACCAGCCCCCTAGTGGCTCCATCCCTGGTGCCGAGAGTGGTTAAGAATCACCCCCTTGTACACCATCCCAACCAAAACAAACTCAAAAATACCAAAAAGTTGGTAGCCGCAATCCGGCAACCACCAAAGTTGCACTAATGTCTAATGCAACCAACAAACAGTACAAAATTTCTCCTCTTTCCCATCACCCTCTCTCATTAAAGTCATAGTTTGGTAGCTCACCGGATTCGCAAGTCCAGTAAAATCTACCCCTTCGTTTACGGGCTCAATCACATAGAGGGTCATGGTCTCCCATTACGAGTAAATTTCATGAGTCACCAAGAATTTTGTGAGTCACATTATTTAAGATTTTAGATTGTACTTTAGGCAGCTCAAAATTAGGCAGATTCGTATATGTTACACTATAAACCCGAATGTACAATTTAAGATGATATCTGATAGATAAGATTCACAAGTTGTTTCAATGAAAAACAAACAATTTACACATGATTATGTCACCCCAAGATAGGCTAAAACGTTTTATAGCTTTAACTTAAGATCAATTGTTTCTCTCTTTTCACCATTTTCACTGCTTACGTGAGGGTATTTTGGTCATTTTGCAACTTCATCGGGAATAACCTAAAATATTGTTCTATCGACCCACTTTGTCCAGACCATGTATTTGGCTTTTGGCATTTTCCTATCAATAACAAATACATATGAAAATTAAAGCCATCACATGGAACATACAACTAACATATAGAAACTTGTAGCATTTTACCTGATGGACCATGCATTCAAATTTAGACGAATAATCCCAATAATTCTTGTTCTTTGAGTTCCAAAGTGAAGCAGACAATTCTGGAGGAGCCAATATCCTCAATTTTCACACTATCAGCGCTATCAGATAAATTTTAGTGAAAAATACTAAAGCCTCCTAAAATAAATTTTTATATTCAAAAAACTTATCAGAATATTTTTTGATCTCAAAAATTCATTGTATAAACTTTTCATTCCAAAAAATCCAAAAGTTAGGATAACAATTGTTTGAACTGAATTACCCTTCATTTATTAAGTGAAGAATTTATCGATGCATTTTTTCTATCGGTATTTTTTTATTTTAAATTGATAAATCTTATAATACAAGTTTTATTCTTCAATATTAAATATTTTAAATTATTTTATATAATTTACTTTTGCTTTTAATATGGAATTTTAAAAAAATCATTTTTAAAACTTTTAAAAAGATTAAAAACTCGGAAAAATTTTAAGATTAAAATCATAAGTAGTACGATTATCAACATAAAATGTCTAAATAAATAAATTTCTACACGAAACTACAACTAATTAAGTTCATAAATTTATTAACCCTTAAAGTTGGTATTTTTGAAATGAAAAGTTGGTGGATTGAGATTTTTGGATACTAAAAATTTTTTTTTTGGAGGAGGGGGGAGGGGGGTGGTTTTACTAATTTTCCCTAAATTTTACATTCCTTGTCATTAGAAAACACTACCAACTTATTCGGATTATATATTTCACTAGTAGACAACAAATCCATATTCATAGGAGAGACTTACATATTCCTACTTTTACAAGGACCGACTAAGGAAAAATTTTAGTCGGCTTCTTGTTTTGGCACACCTAAATGTATTTCACAATTAATCTACAATACAAGGAAATATCCTATAATACAAGTAAGTAAAATCAAATTTGTTATATAAAAACTGAAAAATCTATCAAACTTGATCTTTTAAGTGATCGAGTCAATCTGAAACACTACCACTCGTATATAAACTTGAATACATGCTGCGGAATTACTTTGAATTTGAAATTTTATGAACGAGTAACGAAGAACCTGAATGGAGATGAATCTTCCGGATGATATACTATTCTCCATACTTTGTATATTACCGGTAAAAAGCCTTATGAGGCTTCTGTGCCTCTGTAAATCATGGAACTCTTTGATCAAAAGCTCTGGTTTCATAGCCGCACATCATCATCATAATGAGAATGAGAAAAATTCGTATCTTCTTTACATGCCGAAAGATGTCCGCAAACCCCGTCAAGTTTGCACCATGTTACGTGAAAACGACGCGCCGCCATCATATATGAAGCACTGCGATTTGGTCCTCCCGTTGAGTAGATACTATGTTGTTGGAGTTTGTGAGGGTTTGATCTGCTTGACAGAGGAATCCTTCGACGTCAACCACATCTACATATGGAATCCTTTTGTTGGAACCCTAAAATTCGTCCCGCCAAGCGAAACTGCGCCCCCGCCGCATGGGGATAATAGGATCGTCTTTGGGTTTGGATTCGCTAACAATGATTACAGAATCATAAAGATAATCTATCACGAATGGCGTTTACATGAAGTGGAGATGTATTCATTGGCAACCAATTCGTGGAGAAGAATTGAATTCGAACCTGCGAAATGGTGGATTGATTTTCAGTGTATAGGGGTTTCCTTCGAAGGATCCATTTACTGGTTATCATCGGTAGACGCTGAGTATGGGGCGAGTAAATCAATTTTGAGGTTTGATTTGGAGGAGGAAATATTTGAGGAGACGGCGGCGCCGCCGGCGAAATATCACCGAAGTATGGCGCTTGTGGTGGCGAATGGATTTCTTGTTTTATTGGAACTGAGGGCCCTTTGGATCCCTTTTCCCGTGCAGTCCTGGGTAATGAAGGAATCATCGTGGATTGCTACTGAAGAATTTATTATTTCAGAAGATAGAAGTCACCCTATGGTAGAACTGTGCAAGAGTGGCAATCTTGTATTTGCAACCATAGACGGATCTAGACCTCCGGCAGGTACCATTCAATCATTGAATTAAAAAGCTATTTTTACCTTAGAGTGAGTTTGGCCCAACGGTTGCGTAATTGATTATAAAGGAATTGATTATGGTGTTATTGATTTTGAGATAATTGATTTTACAAAATTGATTGTGCATTTGGATTCCACTTTTCATAATTGATTGTGAATTTTTACTTAATAATGAAATTGTCAAAACTGTCCTCGTTTATCCGCGAAGAACCATCAATAATATTATAGTGAAAATGGGTATAATGGGTAATTAAGGGATGAGTAATTGCGTTTGGCCAAAAGCTTCAATTTGGAGTTTTTACCTAACCGCTGATTTCCACCGTGAAAAGCCCAAAATTGATTATCAGGAAATGGGCGAAACACATGTAAGAATTGCTTTTGCCTCCCAAACGTGATTATTGACGGGTGAAACGCTGGGCCAAAACGGTGCCTTAATCGTTGGTATATATATATAACTTTATGTGAAACTTAACACTCCCCTACGCACACAAGAAGTGCTAATAAACGTTTTCTCTTGTGGCCAAAAAATGTGGTTTAATTTTTGTTATGTTTTGAAGTGGTTTTTGGTGAGATTATATGGTAAGAAATTAATTGGAAGCAGTGTGGTTTTGGTGAAAGTGTATTTGATTTTATTTTGAGAAATTTATATTTTTTTTCTTAGAAAGAATGGGTTTGATTTTTCTATTTTCAAATGATTTTTGATTGATTTTTTGGTGAGATTGTATTTGGTTTTATTTTGAGGGGCGAAAGTTAATGTCCAGTTAAATCATGCAAAATATTTGGTTTTATTTTTGAGGGGCGAAAGTTAATGTGTAGTTAAAACATGCAAAATATTTGTACTTGTTTTCGTCTAATCCTTCCTCCTAACAAAGTTCCTGGCGCTGTACCTATTTGCAGAAATACAAGATCAGAGGGTCTTTTTTGCTTATGATTACAACAGAATTAGTGGATGGAAATTGAGAGAAATGGAGATAGAAAGAGAAATGGATCTTTCTTGGAGGCAATGGCAAACTTACGATTTCGTGCGTGTAAGAGAAACCCTTTTCTTGCTATGAAGAATAAAAGAATGGTTATGGCTTTTGGTGGGGGCGGGGTAGAAGCACAATGAAGTCGTTTGGTAGTAGTAGAATATTAGTTGTGATTTAATTAAGATTTGGTTTGTAATATAGGAAAAGAATTTTGTGGATTGTGATTTTTGTTAGATATTATTATTGCTCTCCTAATTAGATTATTATTATTATTGATTTCCTAGTTAGACAAGTATTCTTATTACCTTATTTATCTTTTACCTTCTTTATAGTTTAAGGTTTCCTTGTATTCTTTTCTCTTGTAACTCTATAAATATGTTACTCAGTAATACAAGTTCTCTAGGAGTTTTCTCTAATCTAACATGGTATCGAGCTAAAGAGTATCTTCTCACAACTCTCATGATCTCTCGCTTCCGCAAGTCTCTACCATTGTTGTCCCCGTCCGGCTAATTTTTTTTTCTCTCCTCCCTGACAGACGCTACTGTCACCGCCGCTGCCACCATGGCCGCTGCTTTTTCTCCCCCTTCTTTCCTACCACCATCTCTCTCTTCCTTTATCATCTCCCCTTTCTTGTTTTTTTTTTAAATCTAAAATTAGGATCTTATCCTTAATATTTCTGCACATTCTGAGTAGCTCTACAAAAATAATTATTGACTCTTTTTCTTCTCCCTGCGGCGTGGCCTTGCCAGTAATTGCCATAGAAAGAAAAGAGGAAAAGAAAGAAAGAATCTCTCTCTTCTGTCTCTCTCTCTCGTGTTGAATCTTCTCTCTCTTTTATGGATTTCAGATGCGATTTCCCTTCTCTCTTACAACCTTCGTCGGCCCTCTTGGCTATCTCCTCTCAAGCCGCCGCCACCGTCTTGTCCACCATTACCGACGGCGCATCTCCTCTTGACAACGCAAATAATTTGGGGCAGAGCCCCTTCACGTTTCTATTCCCTCCCTTTATGAATACAAATTTTCCAAATAAATCCTCACCTTAATCTTTCTTTTCTTAGCCCCCTCTTTTTCCCTCTTATTTTCCAAACATCCCCCATATCTTTTTGTGTTGATTTTCGGACGCAACTACTCCATCATGAAAATCGTCTCTATGCCCAGACTGCCATCTCCGCTCTTCTTATTTTTTCATTGCAGTCTCAATGTTCGTGAACCTACCGTTTCGACTGCGAGTGAGTGTTAAGAGATATATTTGTATTAGGTTATTTCCTTATGTTAGGAGTGTTAAATATATTAAATATCTTTGTATAGATTTAGGATATCTTTCTATCTTTTCCATGTTTATCGTTTTCCTTATTTATAGTGTTAGGGTTTCTTGTCTCTTGTAACTCTATATAAATATTCCATCATCAATAATATTCTTTGCGGGGTTTTCTCTAATCTAACATGGTATCAGAGTCATGGCTTCGAGCCATGGTATCTCGATCTCTAGCTTCCGCCATCCTCAAGTCGCCGACCCCGTCCGGCGCACCTTATATAGTTTAGTTTAGGATAGTTTTTTTTTCTTTATCTTTGTTTATGTCGTCGCCGCTCACCCTTGGAAAAACAAGGACTTGGAGTCGCCGCCTTATTTAATGATTTTCAGACGAAACTGCTCCACATTGAGAAGCGTCTTCGTCGAACCGCCGCCTTATTTAATGATTTCCAGACGAAACTGCTCCACCTTGGGAAACATATTCGTCAAATTCTCTCTACTAAGCATTCTTTATGCCCGGACTGTCGTAACATCTTTTCTCGATTTTTAGTTCAGTCTCAAAGTTCAAGACTTTCACGTTTCGACTGCGGAGGAGTGTTAGATATTATTATTGCTCTCCTAATTAGATTAGTATTATTACTGTTTTCCTAGTTAGACAAGTATTCCTATTATCTTATTTATCTTTTACCTTCTTTACAGTTTAGGGTTTTCACTACAAGAAAACAGAGTTTCAGAGACGGAAAAATCCGTCTCTGAAACCCAATTTTCTGTCTCTGAAAATAACCAGAGACGGAAAAATTCAGTCTCTGACACCCGTCTTTAAACAGCTCGACGCTGAATGAGACGGAATTTTTCCGTCTCTAATTTCAGAGACGATAAATTGTTCCGTCTCTAATTCCGTCGCTTTTTTCATGACTTTTTTACAAATAAACCGTCTCTATATTTTGTTTGTAATCCGTCTTTAAATTTGTCTCTAATTATATTTGTGGAATCCATCTCTGAATCCGTCTCTAATACGAACTCAAAATCCGTCTCTAAATCCGTCTCTGATTCCAACAATATATCCGTCTCTAAATTCATCTCTGATTCCAACTCAGTAACCGTCTCTAAATCCGTCTCTGATTCCAATTTAGTATCCGTCTCTAAATCCATCTCTGATTCCAACTCTGTATCCGTCTCTGATTTCAACTCCGAATTCGTCTCTGATTCCATCTCTGATCGCATTTCAATATAGGTCTCTAATTTCGTCTCTAATTCCGCCTCTAATCTGTCTTTGCTTTTTCTAAAACTGTCTCTAAATCCGTCTCTAAATGAAGCTAAAAAATTTATGAATATAGCGTTTTATTTGCTAAATCCATATAATATCAAACCTGGTAAATAACGAATAATTCGATGAAATCAACAAACATTAACTAAACAACATCGCACCTATCAACAAAATGCACACAACTAATTAACATCACAATCGAAGTATCTAGCACAATCATTTCAACACCACATCATTCTAACAATATATCATTCCAACAGACAACCTTGTCCAATCAATTAGTCCCGACATCTACCCAAAAGTATCAAAACGGTAAACAATTAACACGAGTTACTATTAATCATCAAAGTATATAACCAAAAAATACCAATTAACTACCTCCATCTGAACCTCTTTTCTCATTACAATTTCCAGATCCACCGGGGAACTTGTGGTTTGGATATCCCACATCTTGAACAAATTTTTGAAGCATCTCCTCCATGCTCACTTTCATCTCCTCTTTCATTCGTTTAATCTCTTCATTCTTCATTCCAATAATTGCATCTCTTTTTCTCACTTCCTCAAACACATTTTCTATCAATTTCTTGTTCTCTTCATTGTTTCTTCTTTGGTTTTCTCGCACATCTTCTATCTCTTGTGTTAATCCCACAATTACCTCACGAGACTCTCCCCGACCAGCAACTGATGAGCTGGAGCTCACACTATAATTTCCAGAAGTTTTGCATTGCCCAATTCCGTACAAACGGCCCTTTAATGGGCCTTCAGTCACTTCGCACCATGATGAAAAATCAAATCACGATAACAAGGAGGAATCACTGGGACCCTGCTTGGCCCTGTATTCTTCCTGTGCAAATATATGACAAAAATTGTTAATTCTTAATAGTATATTAACAAGTAAATTAAACAAAACATCCCCTATGAAAATTAAAGAAAAAGTAAATTAAGAGCAAAAGATAATAAGGAGAAACTTAATTAAAAGATACTTACACTAACTTTTTTCGATTTTTTATCCACAAACTCCCCAGTGCCTTGACTTATGTGGCATCGCTCAAATAACTCAAAATCATCAACACTGCGCTTAAGTGTTTTTTCCTACAATAATGATTATACTAATCAATGTTCAGCAGAATAGCAGAAAAAGAGATGAAAATTTGGAAACTAAACATACCATTTTTAGTCGATGTGCTTCTCGAGGGATAGAACCACAAGTATGCTTTGTGACACAACCTTCCTTCTCAGTCATACGATTTTGCTTAGCTTTCTCACATTTTTTAGCATACTCCTCTGTAGCCCAGTACTTTTGCACCAATTCGTCCCATATATGAGTGCCCATCCAAGTTGGAGCTCTACCAACCATGTCCAAATTACTTGGTTTTCTGCCTATATTGCTCCTCAGCATTGTCTAAAGCTTTTTTCTTGGCTTTGTAGATCAATTCCCTCAGTCGGGCACCAGCATTTTCGTTCCAAATTTTTCGCACACTTGCATCTGTTAGGTTATCCCACCTATATCTCAACTGAAATATGGATATTTAAAAAAAAAACTACTTAAGAATCAAACTTCAAATAACATGATATAAAAATCAAACTTAAATAAAGTACCTTAAAATTCTCCCATAATAAATTTTTGGTCGCCTCTGGAACTTTCAGCCATCTTGGATATGCTTCTGTGAAAATTCCCGTTATATCATTCGTCATATTCTGAGTAACATCTGCTTCAATAAATCTAGTTGACAAAGTAAATGACAATAACAGAGAAGAAATCTAATATTTATTTTTCCAAATAAACAAATATACATATATATATATATATATGTGTATGTATATATAATGCAAACAAAGGATCTAGAAGTACCTAGAATCAATATTAGTTATCGTAATATGATTGTCATCACTTGTTGGCACTTGTGTCCCGTGATTAGGTCCCCTTCTCCGAGCATGTGAAGAAGTACCTTCTTCAACTATATCTATAGAATCATAATTTTCCCCCATCGATGTCTCCTCAACCTACATAAAAATTAAATTATAATGTAAGATATAACAGTAATGTAAATATTATTTTTAGATTTAAGCACATAAAAGTTAAATAAAGTTATACATGTATATCATCACGATGCACTCCATCAACAAAATTAGACTCCAAACCCAAAGTCTCATCTACCTCTGTCTCTTCGTCCCGAAGGTGTGCTCGTCCATGAGGGCCTCGTACACGTGCTGGACCTCGTCCGCGGTGCATAGCTCGCCCTCTAGTCGTCATCCTGTCATAAATAATATAAATCAAATTAAATACACAACATGAAAGAAGATTATTCAAATAAATACACACTAAAATGCAATCAAATAATGAAAAATCAAATAATGCAAACTCGCACAATTAACTAGATAAACTATCAAACATGTTTAAACAATGTCTTCAGATTACTACAAACAATCAATCATCATCCTCTAAGTCATTATCACTATCTTCAGAATCATATTCATCTCCTTCTTGATCTTCTTCTTCTGACTCTGAATATTCAAATTCTTGTTCTTATTCATGCTCTGCATCCTCCATATTGTCTTCATTGATCCTCATAGCATGTTGAATTCCCTCCACCTCATCTAACTCCAATTCTTCTGCCATAACATATGCGACAATATTAATCTCATCATTTTCCAAAAGACTAGAAGGTGGTGCGGGCGCGTCCTCTTCTTGGAAAGGAGTCTCAAAACTTGGTAGAATACTCTCATCTTGTTCAATTGCTGGGATATCAAACTTTCCGAAACTCTTTACTTTACATACTGCCCACCAATCATGTCTCTCTCTTTTCACACTAGGAAATGAAGTATAGCAAACTTGTCGAGCTTGAGAAGCTAATACAAAAGGATCATCTGTCGTCAATTTCAACTTATGATTAATTTCTACAAGACCTGATCCATGCACTCTTATTCCTTTATTAGAAGTATCATACCAATGACATTTAAATAATACAATCCCATTCCTGAATCCAAAATACTCCAACTCCAAAATTTCTTCCAATGACCCATAGTAGTCTACTTCATGTTCATTATAGGTACTTCCAAATATGCATACACCAGAATTTGTAGTTTCTTTGTAACGACCATATTCCCGAGTGTGAAACTTGAACCCGTTCACAAAGTATCCTTTATAGCAAGAAACTCGACGCTTCGGACCATGAGCTAACTTCCTTATGACATCATCAACTTCAGTATTAGTATCTCGAACCTATTAAGAAATTATCATTATATATTTAAGAAAATATCATTAGATATTAACACACATACCAATTAAGTTGCTAATATTTGTGGCTTTAATCTTTGATCTACTTACATGATCACGTAGCCAATTAGCAAAGTCTCTATCACGTGATATATTTAGTTCCACCTCAGTTATTCTTGGAACTTTGCGTCTCTTTTCTTCTTCAAAACTCCTATAAAAGTTGAGACAATGGCACATAATGCTTACAAGCCTTTAATCAAATAAGATAATGGCGCATGTGTTAAGTAACTCACTTCAAATATAGGTCGATTTTATCGTGATTCATCAAGACATATCTATGTGCAACTTTCATCTCATCATCAGTGAGATATCTAAGTGCAACCCGAGTACCAAGTGGTCGGCCTGGATGTGCACAAATCGAAGTACTCTCAAATGGATCTACCGTTCCACCATCATCATTTCGTGGTACTCGATTTAGTTGGGATGGTATGTTTGGCTCGAAGTACGAGGAACAAAAGGTTGAAACTTCCTCGATCATATAGGCCTCAACAATAGAAGCCTCAACTCGAGCACGGTTGCCAATTTTTTTCTTCAAGTGGTATAGATACCTACAATTTGATTAAATATTCAAATGGTGGTACTAAACTTTCATAATACAATGGGAATAGGTGAATGAGAGTACCTCTCAAAAGGATACATCCATCGATATTGTACAGGCCCACCGACTTTAGCTTCATATGAAAGGTGAACTGGCAAGTGTTCCATTGAATCAAAGAACCCGGGGGGGGGGGGGGGGGGGAAATTTTCTCAAGTTTACACAGTATCTCAACAATGTTCTTCTCAAGTTTTTGCATATGCTCCACACACAACACAGTTGCACATATATCCTTGAAGAAACTACTAAGCTCTGTTATTGTTTCCCAGATTGGTTTTGGAAGTAGATCCCTAAATGCAATAGGGAGCAATCTTTGCATAAATACATGACAATCATGACTCTTCATCCCTTGAAACTTGCATTCTTGCTCGTTCACACAACGAGCTATGTTAGAAGAATACCCATCAGGTAACTTTAATGATTTTGCCCAAGAACACACTTCTTTTATCTGTGCTTTACTCAATGTGTAAGAAGCTTTAGGTTTTTGTACTTTTCCATTTGCACTTTCAAGTAAATGCAGCTCATGACGACTGCAATATAATTCTAAATCTTTTCGAGCTTTTGCATTGTCCTTTGTTTTTCCCTTGACATCCATAATCGTGTTAAAAATATTATCAAACACATTCTTCTCAATATGCATCACATCTAGGTTGTGTCGGATAAGGTTTGTGTACCAGTAAGGTAACTCCCAAAATATGCTCCTTTTCACCCAATTATGTGTTTTTCCGAATTCATCTATTGGTTGTGCGCCACCAGGAGGTTTCCCAAAGGTTATATCGGGGAGTTGCTCTACTCTTCGACACATGTCTTCACCACTTAAGCGGATAGGTGGAGGATCATTTTCAATTCTTCCCTTACTGAATTTATAAGCCTGTCTTCTATAAGGATGATTAGAAGACAAAAACTGACGATGACAATCAAACCATGAAGCCTTTCTTCCACATTTAAGTAAGAAGGATTTAGTCTTTTCCATGCAATATGGACATGCCATACGACCATGAGTGCTCCACCCTGATACCATAGCATACCCAGGAAAATCAGTAACTGTCCACATAAGTGCCGCCCTCATATCAAAATTTTATTTTTTGTACACATCATAGGTTTCAACCCCAGATGTCCACAATGTTTTCAACTCATCTATCAAAGGACGTAGAAAAATGTCAATGTTCTTCCCTGGACTTTTCGGGCCTGGGATAACCATGTTAAGGAACATAAAAGGTTTTTGCATGCACATCCATGGTGGAAGATTATATACGGTAATGATCACAGGCCAACAAGAGTAAGGAATACTGGAATTGCCAAATGGACTAAAACCATCAGTACATAACCCAAGACGGACATTGCGTGGATCTGAGGCAAATGATAGATGAGTGCGATCAAAATGTTTCCATGCCTCTCCATGAGATGGATGCACCATGTCTTCTTCACTATGGTTTCTTGCATGCCAACTCATGTGCTCACATGTATAACTAGATGCATATAGTTTTTGAAGTCGGGGTATCAATGGCAAATAGCGCAACACCTTAAAAGGCACTTGTTTTCGACTTCCCGACTTACCTGGCTTATAACGAGGAAGACAACAAATAGGGCATTCTTGACGGTCTTTGTTTTCTTTGTAATATAATATACAATTATCCACACAAGCATGGATTTTTTCATAACCCAGTCCAAGTTTAGACAATTGTTTCTTGGTCTTGTACAAGTTCTCTGGCAACTTTGCACCATTTGGCAGCATGCTTTTGATGATCGAAAGAAGTCGATCATAACAAGCCTCGGGCATATTGTACTCTGACTTGACGTTCAACAATTGGGCAACAGCAGAAAGTTTGGTATGATTTTGGCAACCATCCCATAAAGGCCCATCAGCATCTTTTAATAAGTCAAAGAACTTTTGTGCTTCTGAGTTCGGTAGTTGTTCATCATCACTTGTTGAATTTAAATTGACCTCGGGACCCATTGCATCCATCACCATTGTCCTATAACGCGACCCTCCTTCATTAGGAATTGTTGGAGAATCATCCAAGACCTCTCTCACGGGGACGAGGATGGGTTCACCATGTGCATACCACAAATTGTAACCACGTTGAAATCCATTCTGGTAGAGGTGATGATGCACAACTTTTTGCTCAAAGAATTTCGTATTGCGACACCTAGAGCATGGACATTTTATATTTCCATCGCTCACGAATCTCGGGTGTGCATAGGCAAATTCTAAGAACTTCTTAACCCCTTCCACAAATTCAGTTGAAAGAAAACCATTATTATCCATACGCTGCCACATCCAATTAAGGTCTATATTCATGATTTCTGCAGTGATAGGTAATTTTGAGATATATTAAGCAATTTTGCTATATTCTCCTAATTTCTGCAGTTGAAAGATATATTTATGATTTCTGCAGTATACTAATTGAGTAAACACTCGATTGCTACATTCTCCTAATTTAAAAATAATAATTTAAAATGCTCTACAAGATATATATATATATATATTATATTTGAAGGGGGTGATTGACTTTATTTTGACCAATTGAACTCAAACACTAATTTTCTAGAATTTTGAATTATTTTAATATAAAAAATCCTCATTTACTCCACATGTTAAATATCTTTAAAAAAACACTAAACTTCTAACGAACTCAAAACGCTACCAAATTTGATCCAAAAATACTTCACCTTACGAGATGACACGTGTAAAAATTTGGGCCCCATCCGACAACTAGACAATTAATTAAAAATAAAATAAAAATGCTGGAAATTCAAAAAAAACACTAAACGGACCGGACGAAGGCCTAAACGATGGAATTTGGGGTCGATCCGCAACCGTAAAACGGTCCTATCCATTCAATTGGATTCGTCTCGAAAAGAGCTTCGATTTGGTATCTTTTGGGCCCTGTAACTCCAAGCGGATCAAAAGTTACGGCTATTTGAAGTTTCGCCGACAACGTTACGTTTGTTTTTCATTTTTCTACCTTCAAACCTATCCAAAAACATGTCGGCTTCTTGTTCTACATCAGTTATCTTCTCCAAAATTGAGCTAAAATTGGTCAACTTCGTTATTTAATTAATTGGTAATTGATTGCTTATTCAAAAATTATAGAATTTTTCAGTTAAGAAAATTAGCTCATGTCATGTAGTTAACAATTATTTTAAGAAAGTAAAAGGTATGTATATATACATATATATATATATATGTATATACCTTATAATGTTGTGTGTAATCAATTTGGCTTACTACTGCAAAATCACCTCTGTAGTGATAACAAGAAACAGAATATTAGTGCGACTAATTATTTATTCAACAAATCATTATTATTCATCTCCTGAAAAATTGCAAATCCCACCACCAACACTTCTTCTTCTCTCCACAAACAATATTTTAGTGCGATGGTTAAACAGTGGACTGCATACCTGTAATATCAAAAAATTACCGACGAAAATAAGAACACCTTGGAATCTTCAAGAAGGACGGCAGATCTGCACGGCGGACAACGAAGGAGTTTCGATCGATCTCTCGCTCGCGGACTGTAACGTCGTTGTATTGCTCAGGAAAGATGCCGGCGGTGAAGGCGGAAGATTTTGGCGATTTGGGGCTTTGGGGAAGACTGAAATTTGGGGGTTCAGTTTGGGGACTTAGAGATTTTTTCACACTCTCACTCTCACTCTCACAGCACTCAATAGGTAAAGGTGAGGTACGTAAAGGTAAAAGTGTAAAGAGGTCACAGCACTCATCATGTAAAGGTGAGGTAAAAGTAAAAGTGTAAAGAGGTAAAGTAAATCATTATTTTTAGTTATTAAAAATTCAAAAATATAGGTCTGTTTGGTATGTTTGGGGTTTAGGGTTAGTTTAGGGTTTAGGGTTTGGGGTAGGGGTGGGCATTGAGTCGAACCAAATCGATAATTTTAGAGTTCGAGTCGAACCTAACAAGATTTGGTCAAGTGAAAAAAAGACTTGTTTGTAGGTGGCTCGTGAGCCTCGACAATAATAACTTTTGTTCATTTATTTATAATATACTATAAAAAAATACATTGATATCTCATATACTATAAATAATATTTCAGCACATTTGACAATAAAGTTGACTCAATGTAATAGTAGGTACCTTGTGAGTTTCGAAGAAGTCTAGATTTCAAATCATGGTAAGCATTCTTTTTATTTTATTCTTTTTTTTAATTTAATATTTATGTTCATTATATAGTCTTTAATTTTGTTTGGGGTTTAGGGTTAGTTTAGGGTTTAGGGTAGGGGTGGGCATCGAGTTGACTCAGTGTAATGGTAGGTACTTTGTGTGAGATTCGGATAAGTTTAGATTTCAAATCTTGCAACCACATTATTGTTTTTATTTTAATATTTATTTTCATCCTATATATATAAATTTAATATTTGTTTTTATGCTTTAGGGTTTAGGGTCCTAGAGAAATTATTAAAAATTTAATTTAATTTATTTCCGTCTCTAATTCCATTTCAAAATTTAAGATAAAATTAATCCGTCTCTAATTCCGTCTCTGAAATAAGATGGAATCAGAATTAGACAGAAAAACCCGTCTCTAATTCGGTCTCAAAATAAAAATAAAATTTTTATTTTCAAATCTGTCTCTAATTCCGACTCTGATTGCCAATGAAAATGAGACTTTTTTTCCGTCTCTAAATCCATTTCTGTTCAAAATTTAGAGATGGAAAAAATCCGTCTCTAATTCGGTCTCAAAATAAAGATAAAAATTTTATTTTCAAATTCGTCTCTATTCCGACTCTAATTGCCAATGAAAATGGGTCATTTTTTCCGTCTCTAAATCCGTCTCTGTCCGAAATTTAGAGATGGAAAAAATCCGTCTCTAATTCGGTCTCAAAATAAAGATAAAGATTTTACTTTTAAATCCGTCTCTAATTCTGACTCTGATTGCCGATGAAAATGAGACTTTTTTTCCGTCTCTAAATCCGTTTCTAATTCGGTCTCAAAATAAAGATAAAGATTTTATTTTTAAATCCGTCTCTAATTCCGACTCTGATTGCCGATGAAAATGAGACTTTTTTTCGGTCTCTAAATCCGTCTCTGTTCGAAATTTAGAGATGGAAACAATCCGTCTCTAATTCGGTCTCAAAATAAAGATAAAAATTTTATTTTTAAATCCGTCTCTAATTCCGACTCTGATTGCCGATGAAAATGAGACTTTTTTTCCGTCTCTAAATCCGTCTCTGTTGGAAATTTAGAGATGGAAACAATCTGTCTCTAATTTGCGTAATTTAAAGCCTTCCTTTAGAGACGGATTCAGAGATGGAATGTTATCCATCTCTATATCCGTCTCTGTTTTATCCTAAATTTATTTTTCAGGAATTCATTGATGAAATTGAGACGGTTTCCTACGTCCGTCGGTGATCCGTCTCTGATAAGAGACGGATATCATTGTCGTCTTAAATTCAGTCTCTGATTTGAGACGGATTCGTGTCCGTCTCTGAAACCTTGTTTTCTTGTAGTGTTCCTTGTATTCTCTTCTCTTGTAACTCTATAAATATGTTACTCAGTAATACAAGTTCTCTACGGGGTTTTCTCTAATCTAACAATTTTTTGAAAATTTCAAAAATTCATAATTATTTATCATGGGAGGAAAGATTTGACACATAATATATGCACGGAATTTTTTCTGGATTCTATGATGTGATTGTGTCCAACAGTTATTTCGAAATATTTTTGAGTCAAAATTAAGTAGTGTTTGTCACATTTAAGCAAATCATTCATTTATTATTTATTTTTGTACGAAAGTTTTATTCTTGTATATACTCTTAAACTTTTCTAGTTATTGAGTCCGAGTCCCATCGCATAGAACGATACAATGAGACATGAAATTTATAGTTTGTTACAAGAGTCATATTTACTTAGGGATAATGTTACAGTCTATAATGTATAAGTTTTGTCTCAAAATAGTCTTTCAGGTAAACAATTAATGATCATACCATCCCTAATTTTAGAATTTGTGCTTCCTTTAGTTCCCTTCACTTATATTCTGACCATTTTTTGCCAGAAAAATTGACATGTTCATTGAATCAATTATTGTCCCCCCAAAAAGCAGGAAATTTACATTTCAATTTTGGATAATTATAAGTGAGCTTAAGTTTTGAATAGCACATGTTCAGCTGGAACTCCACTCGAACCAGCTCCACTAACCATATGCGCCCACCTGAAACTCTATATTAAGAAAGTTTTGAGTTTGGATTCCATTTATATAAGAGTTTTTCTCGTCAATATAAGAAACTAGTATGTGCCCATGCTATGCACATAAATTATTTATAAAAAAGTATGAATGACAATATAATTTACAAATAATTTTACTATTAATATACACTAAAGTTCAATATATGCACCATACTTTTTTTTATCATAATCTTACTCTAACAAATACTACCACTAATCTTCCTGTAATCTAATTTAAACTAAAATAGTGAATGGAAGCAAAATATAAAATATGTATTCAAAAGTGATCTAGACTTAAATGATAATTTATAAAGATTTCCTATCTATTCAATTTAAAAGTAAATATTTAGATGCATACATTTACTAATTGATTGGATTTTTAAAATAATTATATATGAGCATAATTTATGATGAAAACATTAATTTTTTAAAAAAACTCATGTATTCATTTTATTTAATTTATTTATTAGGATTATGAGCTAGAAAATTATATATAGTATGAAAGGTTGTACAGAGGAATAAACGACTGATTACAGCAAACATATAGTTTCAAAAAGAAAAACAACAATAAGGAAAGTAAAAAACTATGCAAATAAATTGAGGTTTCGTTGATGTTACAAAGAACAAGACTACCTCAATGTTTTTTAAAAAAAAATCACTGATTAGTATAAATAAATAAAATTACTTCTTTACACACACACGCACATATATATATATATATGTGTGTGTGTGTGTGCAGGGACAGAGCTAGGAATTTGAATGAGGTGGGGTGAGATTATTGTGATATATGTATACATTTTTTTTTTGGCAGATAGTTGAAGGAGTCAAAGGGGGGTGCGGGGGGCTTGCCCCCCGCGGTACGGTACGGTATATCTGTGGAGGAAAATATAATAAGAAACTAGGTTCAATTACAACTTTTGACATATTTTATACTCTTATATCTCTTTCGTTATAACCAGGATTTTGGATTTGGGGGGGACGAACTCAAAATAAAGGGAAAAAATATGATATTTTTTTATTTTGAGGGGGGGCAAAATCCAAATATCAAAAATTTTGAAAGGTAAAAAAATGATTTTTCAAAATTGAGGGGGGGCGACCGCACCCTCCAGCCCCCCCCCGGCTCCGTCCCTGTGTGTGTGTGTGTGTTGAAGTATGTAATGAGTGCGCTTAATTGAGTACAGAAAGGGAAAAGACTTTTGCACAAGTTAAAAATTATTTAGTCATTTGATTAAATTTATTTATGGAATTCTCTCTTAAGAATAAACTATAGAATTAGATAAATATGACATAAAAGCTAATAAATCCTAAGAGAAAAAGAATAAAATAATTGAAATATAGTAACATTAAAATAGTTTACCATAACAATAAAACTATGAAAATAGATTAAGAATGTCAAAGAGAAATATAAAGATGATGAAAGAAAATAACTAAAGTGAACTAAAAAGGTGAAAACTATGTGAAATTATTCGATAAAGTAAAAAAGTAAAAATAAAATTAACAAAGAGATTCAAAAAAGAAAAAAAGGGAAGAATAACTATAACAATATCAAATATTTGAATTTCATAACTATCCAAAACCAAAAATAACAAAAAGTTAAAAAATAAAATGATGCAAAAAATCCACAAAAATAGTACCATCAAAGTTAAACAATCATGTTGTAAAGAATGTAAAAGCCATATGAAAGAAGAAGAAGAACTTATCTATTGATGAATTAGAAAGAAACAATTAAAATCTGTAAAACTAAAAGGAGAGAAGCATATTCTCTATATTAATGTAAAATAAAACAGAATAACCTAACTACTAAATCCAATTAAACAACTAATTAAATTAATTTGTTGGAGGATTTATTTAATCCACCAACACAAGTTTTAAAGTAACACAACATAACATAAGTTAAATAATGAGATTTTTCATAATTCAGTTCCTCCACCAGAAATACAACACAGAAAAAATAAATTCTCTTCCTCTCTCTCTCTCATCTAGCCGCCCCGGAGAAAAGAGATGGAGATTTCCGGAGTCAATTCCGATGCGTGATAATCTAGAGATGGGACACGTGGACCGTTGAACGAAGATTTGAAGATTCGATAGGATTGATTGAATACGCGAGAAGGTAAGTTTTGCATTCATCTTTTTAATTAAAATCAACGAACAAAGCAAATTGATCTTGGCTTTGGGAATCCGGATATATTTTTAAATTTCCTCTGTGCATGATACCAGGATTCCCAGCAGGAGTTTGGTGCTACAATGTGAAATCTCGGTATCCGAAATAAAGTAGCCCGAGGTTCTCGAATCAACTATGAAGAATAGTCCAAGGCAAATCCGGTGATAGCCTGGAGTCCCGACGCCTGACGACAGATCCTGGATTGAATCATGCCACAACGAGGACGTCATTCCTCGAAGGAAGGGTGATTGTAATACCCATGTCCCATTTGGGAAAAAGGTGGAAAATGGAAATAATTTATAAAAAAAACCTTAGAATTCAAGTGTAACAATGGATATCCATTTTGGGCTGCAGTTCAAATGCCCAACTCAAGGTTACGCCCAGTGAGTTCGATGGGATTTCTCTGGTCCAACAGGCTCGTGAGCCCGGGGCTTGACATAAGCACTTTATGCATTTGATCAAAATGGGATTTCCTTGGGCTATGCATGAATTGGCTAAGAATTTGTACTGCATAACCTATATATGGTCTAGTAAGATAGAGATATATTAATTTGCCAACAATCTTCTGATATTCACAAACATTCATAATCAAAGGATCATCATTATTTAAATTTTGATCTGAAAATTTGACATTCTGCTCAACAGGAATTCCCAAATGTTTACAACCTATCATTCCTGCCTCTATTAAAAGCTCCAAAGTATACTTCCTCTGATTCATGAAAATCCCTTTCTTTGATCATGCAATTTCAATACCAAGAAAGTATTTAAGGTTGCCTAAATCCTTCATATGAAAGGTTTTATTTAAATAAGATTTACACTAATCTATCATGGTTGTGTCATTTCTTGTAATAAGTATATCATCAACATACACAAGGAGAATAACAACATTTTCCCTCCTTGATTTAACAGACAAAGAATAGTCATTTTTTGATTGCACAAAACCATGATTACACATAGCTACAGTGAATTTATAATTCCACTTTGTAGAGGCTTGTTTCAAGCCATGAAGAGATTTCAAGAGTTTACATACCTTAGGCTTTCCACTTTTTACCTGTAACGTTGAATCCCTGAGGCACCTCAATATAGATTTCCACATGCAAGTCTCCTTGCAGAAAGGCATTGGTCACATCCATTTGCCACAAAGGCCATTCATTCATAGCTGCAAGAGAAATTACTACTCTAACATTTTCATGTTTTGCCACAGGTGAGAAATTTTCTATATAGTCTATCCCCTCCATCTGTGTGTACCCCTTTGCAACTAGTCTAGTTTTATACCTATCTAAAGGGCCATTAGATTTGTATTTAATGTTATAGACCCATCTACAACCTATAGGTTTTTTATGAGTAGGTAAATCCACTATAGTCCATGTCTTATTTAACCCAAGAGCTTTAATTTTAGTTTTCATAGCTTTCTGCCAATTTGGATTTTGTCTAGCTTCATAGAAATTCTTAAAAATTTGTTCACTTGACAAAGAAGAAAGAAAAACTCTATAACTAGAACTTATATCTTCATACTGCATATACTTAGACAAAGGGTGAGCATTACTAGCACTATTAGATTGTGATGAAAAGGGGAGACATAATCCTTTATCCAATAAGGAGGTTGAACAATTCTACTAAATCTTCTAACACCACTAGATTCTTGATTAACAACATGTGGAGGATCAATAGTGTCTATGTTCACATTATCAGCATCATCATCCTTTTCAGTAGCTGGTTGAGTATAATCACCAATATATGGATCATCCTTAGCAGCAATGTATTCAGAATTAGGTGAATATGGCAAAACAAAATCATCATAATACATTCTGACATTGTGAATAGGAAAACTCTAATTAGAAGAATCATTACTAGCCATAGCAAAAGGTAAAATATGCTCATTAAATATAACATCTCTAGACACAGAGAAAGTATGTGTTTTCAAATCTAAGATCTTATACCCCTTTTGTGTTGGAGCATATCTCATGAATATACAAGGTCTAGATCTATGTTGAAATTTATCAAGTTGAAGGAGGATTTTTGCAAAACATGAGCATCCAAAGACTCCGAGATGAGCATAAACAGGTTCTTTCCCATTCAAAACAAAAAAAGGAGTTTTTCCTTGTAAAAGAGGAGTACTTGTTCTGTTTATTATATAAACTGCAGTAAGGACACACTCTCCCCAATATTTCATTGGGACATGGGAAAGAAATTTCAAAGCTCTGGCTACATTCAAGATGTGCATGTGTTTCCTCTCCACTACCCCATTTTGTTGAGGGGTATAACACATGTACTTTGATGTAAAATCACTAATAAATCAAACAGACCTTTACATTCATGAGAGAAAAATTCCCAAGAATTATCAGTTCTAACAATTTTAACGTTCAATGAATATTGAGTATCAACATAAATAAAAAAAATTCTCAATATATCCAAAACTTCAGACTTAAACTTCATTAGAAAAGCTCATGTAGTCCTAGAATAATCATCAACAATGGTTAAAAAATAAGATTCTTGGTCATAAGTTTGTTCCTTATATGGTCCCCAAACATCAATATGTAACAATTCAAATATAGTAGAAGTGGAATCATTTCTTTTAGGAAACACATTCCTAGGTTGCTTAGCTAGAGGACAAATATCACAGTACATATCATTCTTATCAATCTTAATGTCTAATTCTGATAAAAATCTAAATCTACTATAGGACATATGTCCAAATCTTCTATGCCACAAATTGGCTTTACTGTTAAGAGTAGCATTGTAAGACTTATTTCTAGTACAAATAAAATTACAGGAATTATCAAGGAAATCTAAACATGTTTCTAGATGACCATTGGGGATTGGTTGAAGATAATACAATTCAGGCCTTAATCTATCAATCCCCTTAATCTTGCCATTCCAAGTGCCCTGTATCAAGCAAAAATTAGGATAGAAACTCACAAAGACATTGTTATCATGAGTTAGCTTGGAAACAGAAAACAAATTGTGCTTAAAATCTGGCACATATAATGTATCATTTAGAAATAAGTTTGTTCCTAAGTTAATTTTACCAATATAAGTTACTTGACTAGAACCACCATTAGGTAGCTTAATTGTTATAACAAAAACACAAGCATGGAAATTATCATCAAGAAGATTCTTGTTAGATAACTTGTGCTGGTTAGCACCAGTATCAATTATCCAAGTATTTTTATCAAATTTATCAACAGAAGTAGAAAAATAAGATAATATACCTGCATGATTAGCCACTGCAGAATCAATAGCTGTGTCAGAATTGTTGTTACCAAGCCGACTGAGGATCTATTGGTATTGTTTAGCAGTAAACATAGATGGTTGATTAGCATTCAGATTGTCTCCTCCTTCCTCAGAAACTTGTGACATAGAGACTATATTGGCTTGATTTTCGTTGTAGGATCTACCACCATTATTGCCTCTACCACCTCCCCTTCTACAACCTCTTGTACTCCCTCCTCTAACCCATTTTTTTGGGGTAGACAATCAATTTAAAGCACTTATCCTTAGTATGTTCATGGAGGCTACAATGTTCACAGATTACAGTATTTTGTGCAGAATTATTATTGCTAGATTGTGAACTACTCATAAAGGCTATGGTATGATCCATATTCACATTTGTTGAACTTATTCCCCTCTGTGCTTCCTCATTACTCGCCATAGAATATACTTGATTATGAGTAGGAAGAGGTGACATCATAAGGATCTGTGATTTTATATTATTGTATCCCTCATTCAACCCCATAAAAAATTGCATCATTTTCAATTGAGTGCAGAAATCAACATATTCTTTTGAAACTACTAACTCATATTCATGCCATAGAGAACAGAGGATAATATTCAGTCACATTACTTATATACCTTGTGTTATGGTGTTGATTTGGCGGTATAATGAATATAATCTTGAACCATCAACAGAATCAAATCGCTCCTTCAAATCATTCCATATCACTGAAGCAGAATCTGTGTAGACAACTCCATGGATTAAATCTCTTGAAATATAGAATCCCAGAGTTGACTAAAGCATTACATCTTTTAGAAGAGGTGATTTTTCCTCAGGCTGTTTGCAAGATTCAGTTATAAAACCTAATTTGTTCTTCGCCGCCAAGGCTACCAACATTTCATGACTCCAGACCTTATAATTCTTAGATCCTTTTAAGATTTTAGTAACTAAATCCAAATTTGGCGTGTTCAATGGATGTACATGCATCGGATCATGAAAATCAACAGAAGACGCCATGGATGAGGATCCTTGGGTATTTTTGGAGGCAGTTTAAGTTGTTTGAGCCATAATCGCAGAGACAAAGTAAGTGCAGAAGAATTCCTCAAAATTGGATCAAGAAAAACCTACTAAAAAGAAGATCGAAAGAATTTTTCGATCAATGAAAATAATCCGATGAAACGGATGAAGATGATACTTAATTGAGATTAAATAACTTCTTCATTTGAAGAAAAAACCTAATGCTCTGGTGCCATGTAAAGAATGTAAAAGCCAGATGTAAGAAGAAGAAAAACTTTTCTATTGGTGAATTAGAAAGGAAGAATTACAATCTGTAAAACTAAAAACGAGAGAAGCATAATCTCTCTATTAATATTAAATAAAACTGAATAACCTAACTACTAAATCCAGTTGGGCTAATAACAAAGAAAGATAAAACGCTATCACAAAACACGCTTTCCATATATACACAAATATATTCTTAACACATGTAGAATTTTGAACAAAAAAATCGCAGTCTCATATCTTGACACATGCAAAATAAATTATTTAAAGAGAGAATATGTTCGTAAAGAAACTATAATGAAATGAATAAACAAAGCAATTGTGTTCCAAATTTTATAATTGCACTATAGGTATGCTATTTGGCTAAATAATAAAAAATTTAGAACTTGTGGTATTTGAACTTGGTTCTAACAATGGAAGCACAACACCCCAGCCAGTAAGCCACATGATCAATCTAATTTTTATTGATTGTATTTAAATGTAATTGTACATTAGGAATATCTGATATGCCTATTTTATTCTTCAATGTAATACAATCTTAATATATTTTTCATAAAAATATATTAAATTATAAATAAAGAAATAATTGTTCGTTAAAAAATTAATTATGTATATGACGGTAAAGATTAATTGTTAAAAATTAATTATGTATATGAATTATATATTGTTGGCTCTAATATGCAATGAATAAAAAAATATTTTTAAATGCCCAAAATGTATTTCATTTGTTGAATAAATTTAAAAAACTTATATATATTAGTATCTAGTATATTTTAATAGTTTTAATCACATATCTTACTAAAATAAAATATTATTCCAAATAGAATATGTTACAGTACAAAATCATAATTATGGAAAATGTATTATGGTGATTGATTTTTCTAAATTGATATATTATGGTAAAATTGTTGGAAATTACTTCGAAAATAACCCCAAAAAGTATGCAGCGGAATTTTTATTAAAGAATCTATCTCTAATGCGTACATGCATGACATTAAAAAATTTAAATCAAACATACTATGGCAAGGGATAACTAATTAAACAATTTAATTAATAATTATTGATTAACTATAGCTAGCAATTAAAAACTAACTAATTAAACAATTTAATTGAAACTAATTAATTAATTGCATGCTATAGAAATAAAATCAATAACTAAACAAAACAAAATAATACAACCTTCCTCCGAAGATTGAACCGAGCCGGTGGAATGCACCGCAACAAAACCACCTCCTTCTTGTCGGAGGTAACCAAGCTCTCGCACCGCAAAGCCTTCTTCGCAAAGCCTCGCTTTGAACCCTGGAGTGTGGGCTCCCAAAATAAAATAAAATACTAAAATAAAATTTCTTAAAAAGAAATTTTATAAACTTTGCAAATATATTTTCTAAAATTAGAAAATTATTTTGCAATATATTTTGTTGTACCTTGAACTCCCATTTAACCCTTAATTTATAGGTGTTCAATAGTTGAAAACTTTGGTTTTCAATCTATGTGGGACAATTGCAAAGAAAAATAGGCAAGGCTCAAAGACCACCCGGTGGCCAGGGCACGGGTCACACGGCGGCCAGGCCACGGGTCACATGTCGTCCAGGCCACGGGTCACACGTTGGGGCCTGTCCCTTTTTTTTTCTTTTTAAATTAAATTAAATCTAATTTAATTTCACTTTAATTCAAATATCTTTCTCTAAAGATATTTCCCACATCTTTTCATCTGAGTTCAAAAACCAATCCATCCAATGGACCTTTCAGTATTTAATCGAGTTTCTATTCGAGGCTTACGAAGGGACCTTAGGGAAAAACTAATTCTAGCTCCAAATGGGTCAAATCGAATTACCATCGCATGGTAATATTTGATCACCACTTAACAATATTTAAGTCCACCAAATAAATATTGTTGCACCCAAGAATTAATTAAATTACTCAAGAGTTCTCATACTTAAGAATATTACAACTAACTCCTCTATCGAAATATCCGTGAAGAACTAAAATCAATGCTACTATTATTTTATTCTTCACCTCTTATCCTAAAATTGTTGATTTGCTCATTGTCACCTTTTCATACGAAAACTCATTTTTCGTTTAATTTCAGTGATACTTCACCTGAAATACTTTGGCCAAAGTTTTAGAATAGTTGAACATTGCAAATCCATTAAAGGGAATATTTCTTATCTCTCATGGAGATTATAGATTTCTTATGAAAGTCCTTCACAATCACATTTCATGCAATTACTCCATGTATAAAGTATATTAGCCACCGAAGACCTCACTTCTGAATACATCAAAGCAATGTACACTAGATGCATAAGTCCACGACAATCATAGGATTTAGAGTTGTTGTTCAAATTATTTATTTTCAATAGTAGCCAAAAATAAATAACTTAATTGGTCATGTTCAGTGTTTTAATCTCATTGATTTACACGAATATACTATATATGGAATCCACATTCCCATGATTAAGACAAATCATCGAATATAGTATATTATAGTCTTTAGCGGATAAGACGCTCATTCTTATCACCGACTACAACTCATTTATAATAATATATGACACATATAACCCAAGTCTTTTCATGGAACAACACTTCCATTTGGATTATCATATATTATATTGGACTACGTCTATCTTATAGTATGATTTCTATAATACTCATAACTTGCAACAAAATAAATAAAGATCAATTTCACAAACAAAATATAAACGTTTTATATAATTGGATTTTTAGGGCACAATCCCTAACAAAAATATCATTAATTTAATGTAAAATATATACTAAGGTAATATCATTTGATTTTCTATTTACGGTAAAATAGATATTAATCCAAATATTAATATAAAATATATTTTAATTATTATATTTAAATTAAATAAAAATTTTAATATATTACCTGAATTAATATATACCGTATAAAAAATTATTATAATATCTATTGCAGTAAAAAAATTCAAAACCATAATCTAGTTAATATATTACGGGGATTAATGTTTTAATTTAATATATTATGATAATATTATTAATTTAAAGTAAAATAATATATTATGGTAATATTATTTACCATAAAATTCCAGATCATATATAGTTAAATTTTTTTAAAAAAAATCTATACTGTAACATATTAGTTCAAATAAAATATTAATATATTTTATTTAATATTACGTATATTTAATAAATTTTAATGAAAATATATTAAGATTATATAAACCTTGACTAATTATATATTTATAATTTAAAGTAAAATAATATATTATGGTAATATTATTTATTTATTTTATTTATCATAAAATATATTAATTTTAAAGTAATATTCAATGTAATATATATCAAATTAAATATTAAAATGATTTATATTGAATATTTTTTATGAAAATATATTATGATTATATTAACATTGACGAATAATATATTTTTAATTTAACATAAAATAATATATTACGGTAATACTATTTATTTTTGTTACTTCCCGTAAAATATAATTAATTTCAAAAAACAATCTTTACTGTAATCTATTAATTGAAATAATATATTAATATATTTTATTTAATATTATTTATATTTAATTAATTTTTATGAAAATATATTAACATTGAAGAATAATATTTTATAATTAAAATATTAATAATATATTACAGTAATATTATTTTTTATTTATTTACCATAAAAGACAATTAATTAAAAAATAATGTTTAATGTAATATATTAGTTCAAATAATATATGAACATATTTTATTAATATTATTTATAATTTATATATTTTTATGAAAATATTTTATGATTATATTTAACATTGAAAAATAAAATTGGTATATAAGACTCACCTAATGTATAATTACATTTAATGCAATCAATAATACCAATTTGTGCATGTGACTTAGTGGTTGGAGTGTTTGGCTTCCATGTTTTAGAAAAGTACAAATCTCACTGGTCCTAAAAATTTTATTATTTGGCCAAATGACATGCCACCTCATCTATTTTGTTCAGTATGCACCCATTTCGGCAGAAAAAATGGAAAATCTCCAATTCTACGTCCATGTCAGCACTACGTGCCCGCCACGTGGCAAATTCAGGCCAAATTGGTCTGCTCCGGTCAAAATCGGACTAAAATTACCAATTTTTGGTAGTTAACAGACTATTTTGCAAATCGAAAAAAAATCAAAACCAAAATCCAAATCTAGTAAAGATACCAATTCAAATCTGGTAAAGATACCAGACGAAACATGTAATTAGCCTGTCTCTTAGAAGACGGTTGAAATTCATAAAATGTGTCAAACCAAAAATGATACGTTGATGTATGACGTGTGACATTATTAAATTAATTATTTTAGTAATGATTATGTGAATAAAAAAATAAAAAAATAAGAAAGAGGAAAGAAATAATGTGTCTTTCATAAAATTCTATTCCACAACACATAAAATGGTATTCGGAAACGTAAAAAAATCCTATATATTTTGCTCATGCCCTATATTTATTCTCGATTAGTAGTATACAAGTATATACTAAGTATTATTTCTCTCTCTTTTTGTTTTTGCAAATTTGATTTCTATGAATCTAGATATGCTAGAAAACGTATGTTGTTATCGTTATTTAAAAGGTTAAAGTTGGAATTATTTAGATTTTCAAACCTATTTTTTTTTATTCAAGAGAAAGGAGGGATACCCTACATATCTAGCCCGACAAACCCGGATTTATAGTTATAATCCTGAGTCATAAAGACTCTATCTAAATCAAGAAAGGAGAGGAGAGCCACAACTTGTTTCAGCTTGGATTCAAACCTATTTTCTTGACCTATTATGTTTTCAGATTAATGTTGTAACTGGTTTTCATTTATTTATTTTTTTGAATAAATAATGGGGGGTTACCCGAAAACAGAGTATTTTAGCCCGACAAACCCGGGCTGATAGTCACAAAACGAGGTCAAGTAAGGCCATCTCTATCATTATCTAGTAGTTGATAGAGTTGTGAAATAAGTGCATCTATGTCGTGCATAGGGGTGTTAATACCCCATTTAGCTAATGCATCTGCTACTTGATTGCCTTCGCGCCAAATGAAAGGAGACATCCGAATCTCGAGCTTGCACACGATGAATGCTAGATATCACCTGAAATTGGTGATGTGCCTTGGAGCCATCCACAATGCTCTTAAGTGCTACTCGACAGTCTGATTCCACAATGACTTTCTTCACTCCCGAGTTCAATGCCAGCTCTAGCCCCACTAGAATGGCTCGCATCTCCACCTCCAGCGACGAACATGGGTCAGTGTGACCACTGAACCCTCTTAACCAAGTTCCATGTTTGTCCCATAGAACCCCCCTCCCCCCTCCCCCTCCAACTCGGTGACCGTGAGAGTTAGTGTTGGCCACCGCGGCGTCCACATTAAGTTTTGCGAAGCCTGACGCCGATTTCGTCCATCCTGCGTGCATACGCCATTGTATCACATCCGGATTCAAAGTAAAGGTAGTGGTATTCCCGTCAATTCTTTTAAGTATCATATGTAGTGCCCCGTGTGGGACTTCATCTCGGACCTCATTGCGAACCTGCCACATGAAAGGAATAGTCTCAGTGAATGCAAGAGGCCAATTGTCACAAGATGCATACCTATTTATAGCATGTTGGAGATTCCAATAGATCCAGTCCATGACGTCTACTGTAAAGAAAAAAGAGTGAAATTTAGGTAAGATAAGTTGACTCCAAATATTTTTCATCCAATCACAAATCCTAATAGCATGTAGGGGGTATCTACTGCTATTCAATATAGAGGACAAAAATCGTTATCTGAAATGCCTCTACGTTTCAGAGCCGAGTTTGTAAGAACTCTATTTTGGCAGAGTAACCATAGGAACATTCGGCGACGATGAGGACAGAGCACCTTCCACAGCTTCGACCAGGATTTAACTTCCACCGGATTCGTCTGAACCTCTATTAGTACCTTGTATGTGCTTTTGCAGCTGTATTTCCCATTTGAGGAGAAGAGTCATCGAGGGGTGTCCTGCTGGTTTGAGCATGAATCGAGGTATATCCCAAGTAGCGTGGTCCTGTCCTCATCCGTTAGAGTCGTCAGCTCGTTCGAATCCCATCCGAGCCCTGGGATCCAGTAGCTCGCCACCGAGAGGTCCCGTTCACCTGCCTGCCAAGGTTGAAAATGCTATGTGCTAAGAGCCAGGTGTCATTCCAAAAGTTAACCGTGTTTCCATTCCCTACAAGTAAAGCGAGAGAGGATCCCCTTATCTTAAACCACGCCGAGGAACAAACCATTCAGTAGCTTCCCCATTCCACAGAAGGGAAAGCGTAGCTCGAGTGGGACATTCCATAATAAGTGTGATCCAAGTCATGGGGAACCCCATCTCTTCCAACACATTCCTAAGAAAAGTCCAATTAATCCGATCATAAGCTTTTTCAAAATCGATTTAAGCAAGAAAAAAACCTTTTTTCGCCTTGAGACGATGTAAATCATGTAGAATCTCTTGAGTTATTAGAACATTGTCAAGCATTTATTTACCCGGTATGAAACTACTCTGAGACTGCGGGAATAACTCATAAATAAAAGCTTTAATTCGATTATTGAGGGTTTTCGTAATAATTTTCAAGCTTACATTTGTCAGACTAGTAGGACGAAACATAGAGAAATGTGTAGGATTTTTTTCACTAGGGATCAAAATAATGCAGGAACAATTCAGAGAGGGGTCGATATTACCAGATTGTAAAGCATTCTGAACCATGTGTAGACGCCATCTCCTACTACATCCCAGCATCTCTAATAAAACATAGGTTGTATGACATCTGGTCCCAGAGCTTTTGTAGGATTCATATCCCACAGAGCTCGCTTGACTTCTTCTTTGGTAACCGGACAAGCCAGAATTTCCAAGTGGTGGCGATTCATACATGGGAAATCGATAGTGTGGTGGTAAGAAAGAATGGGCTGCCCCTGGCCATACAAATCCTTGTAATAATCCACCGCCATCCATTTTAGAGCTATAGGGCCCGATTCAATGCTCCCATCGGCTCTCTCGAGATTATGAACTCTACTTTTATTCTGACGATTAATAGTGGAGAGGTGAAAGAAATGTGTGTTTAGGTCCCCTGCCTTCAACCACTGGGCCCGAGCTTTTTGTTTCCAAAATAATTTCTCTTGTCGCAAAGTGTCGAGATATTGACCTTGCAGCTTATTTTCTAATTTTCGAAAAGAGAGCCGGAATTGGATCCCCTGGGCCTTTTGGATACCTGCAATGCGAGAAACAAGAGATTGTTTTGGCCGAAAAATATTACCGAAAGTATCGTGATTCCAAGAATGGGTTGCTCTGCATATGTGTTAGATTTGCTCTTGTAATCCAAGCTCCCTTTTTAAACCCCATTCCTGCGAAATCATGTCCTGAAAATTTGGATGAGTGAACCATGCAGATTGAAAATGGAAATAATCTAGAATGGCTTTTATTTCTCGTGTTCTTGGCAAAAGTTAGCATAACCGGTGAATGATCCGAACCTATCCTAGGGAGATGTTGAACCATAGCCTGCGAAAAACTGATTCTCCACGATCATTACAAAGAACGTGATCTAAACGCTCTTGAAGGCCCGATTTACCCCCCTTAGCCCAAGTGAACGGAGAACCGACATATTTAAGATTAGTTAAGCAGCACTTGTCGATGCACTCTAGAAATTTTTGACGTTTGTATAACTGAATAGGGGCCCCACCTATTTTTTCAGCTTGAGACATCACGACATTCATATCCCCTGCTATAACCTATGGACAATATATATGGGGGCTCATATGGACAATGTAGTCTCAATGGTAATTACACATCTCCAAATTAAGGCTCGCATAAACCGCTGTCAGGATCCATCTCACAGCCCCTTTTTGGTTCACTACCAAAGTAATACTTTGTTCATTCTCCTCTACTATATCTAGTTCGACCTCCATTGTATTCCAAAAGAGCCATATTCCACCCGCAAAGCCTCTCACTTCCACTTTTTCAACCCTATCAAATTTACGAAATTTCATAATCACATCCTCTTGGTGTCCTTGAATCCGTGGCTCTACCAAAACTGGAATCATCGACTTGCACCGATTAATAACTTTTCGTAGCGAATTTTGAAATTCTGGCTTCGCTGCACCCCTGCAATTCAAAAAAATAGATTTCATAATTAATTAACAGAGGGAGAAGTTATATGAAAATATAAGATCATACCTGGGGAGGGGGGTTGGAACCCCCCTCTTCGTGGTCATCACATCATCTTTGTCCAAGTCTTCCGATAAGTCAGTGGGCTCGTCGTTGTTTTGACCCATATCACTCTGATTAGTGACCATCTCAGAATAAGCTTATTCATTATCTGGTTCATCGTCTGAGCTCAGTAACCCCTCTTGGTGAAAGTCAGGTGGTCGAGTATGCTCAAAATGCGGGTCAGAACGACTAATATCTGCTGGATTCGTATTCTTTGAGTCCTTTCTGGTTACCGGGGTAGATTCTACCATATCCTGATCGAGCTCAAGTGGTGAATGGATGTGGTTATTGACGATGGGATGAGTAGCTCCTCGGGCAATCGGTGTAAGCTGCTCTACGTTCACTAGTTCCCTCAAGATGTAGATTAAGAGGAGCTTTGCCTTTCCTCTTCCAGACCTTTCTACTTGTTGTGTTAGTACCCACTTCTCCTGTCATATCGCTGATATCAATGTCGTCCTTGATTTCCAGTTGCTCGTCCGTGTCCAGTAGGACATTAAACCTCGACCCGCTTGGTGTTTTTGTGGATACCTTCGACTTTTGTTTCCCTATCTCACGGGTATTTGCGTTGTCTCTCTGTGGAACTGTTAACCGTTTTCCTACCGGATCCCGCATGCAACCCTCCAGTCTCGTCCCTATGGGCTATTTGATTATTTGCCCCAAACTGAAATATTGGAGAATTATTTTCCTTCTGACCGTCCGTACCATTTTCCTTCTGACCGTCCGTACCATTTTCCTTTCGACCGTCCGTACCATTTTCCTTTCTATGTCCCCCTCGACGTGATCTGTTCTGAACTATATTCTATGGACCATACGTTGTGGGAGATTTAGCGTTCTCCTCCTGTGCTTCCGGTGGTAAATTGTCTTCTTTCATTAATCCTGCAACTATACCACAAGTTTCCTTGTGGTGCACATATTCGCCACATGTAAAACAAATGAGCGATAATCCTTCATATTCGACTACTCCCAGTTTCTTGTTAACTTTGATGACTGGCACAAATGCCTTTTTGAGATCCATTTCCATACATACTCTAGCATAGCTACTACCCTAATTGACTCCTCCATATTTCTATCTATAACTCAAACCTTACCAATTAAGCTAGCCATACCCTGTAATGCTTTATCGTTAAACAAGTAAATAGGAAGTTCAAGGAACCGAATCCATACCATAGTTTTAGTGATCTTATCCTTGTTGGTTGAATGATGGTTCACATTTATGCACTGTCAAGTAATATCCTAGTATCATCTATGGCCCTTCGTTTAAAACTCTGTCGTACTCCTCCTTGAACCAAAAATGGACGAGCTAAAACTCGTTCCCGATATCGACAGGGTTTATGTCATAAGACAGCTTCCAAATTGCCTTCATTCGTTGTCGCAGCATCAAATATCCAACTTTTCGGCCGAGGATTTTCACAACTAAGGCCCGACGGTAAGGTGATGCCATCTCGCGAATTTCCATGTCAAGGATTTTGTAAACCAGTATAGTATCGTCTACTTCATCTTCACTCTCATCTCCCAGATCATCATCGTCTTCCTCTCCATCACCCGTATAGTAGATGGGTGCAGCCGATTTCTTATTCCAATTTTGCTGGAGGTTATCCGTGTGCCAAGCGTTCGAGACGTTGGCACCAAAGTGCTCCTTGACCGCCTCCGGCGAAGTTGTATCTCCGTCACTGCGAGTGTACCCGCCACCAAATTGGTGAGCAGAATCAGGGTGCATTGTTTCATCCCAAACAAGGATGTTAGTGTTCGAGGGGAAGTCTGCCCTAATCAGTCGTCGTTTGAGTTTCTTTATCATCTTGTTCGAAGTCACCACCAGCGGGGGTGGTTGGTTGGGGTCCGCCTTCTCCATGCACGGAGGCGGAGCGGCTGAAGAGGGGCAAAGCCCTAGAGCAGTTTAGGGTTTTTGTTCTTCTTCACGGTTCCGACAGACGCGGAGCTTTATTTCCTGGCTAGATTTCTTAAATTTTTTTAAAATAATTTAACTTTGGCTCTTCCCTCCTTTATGGAGCTAGATAGAGTTTTTATGACTCAAAATTATGACTATCTAACTGGTTTTCATTTTGATTTAAAAATTATATATATACTTTATTAGATTAACTATTTCATAATTTAAGTATTATTTATATGTATTTAGTTAGTGTTAGAATATATTGTAGAATATATTATTGTTTATCGTATCACTCTTATTCCATGTATCTAGTTTAGCATATATCTTATTGAGTTGTTTCTATATTTATAGAGTAGGTTACAATCTTTTTCATATCTCTTGTAACTCTATTTATACTGATGTTTAATGAGAATTATAATCACTGGGAATTATACAATCCATTGGATGCAAATGGATAGAAATGAAGATTTCTTGGATGGAAATGTTTAGTCGCGTACGTATAAGAGAGATCCTAGTGTGTGTAAGAGAAACTCTCTTCTTGCTCAGTGAACAACGCTCAGTGAACAACACAAGAATGGATACGACTTGTCAGATGCCTAACCAAAGAGTTTAACAGGTTTGGAGAAGCAAGATAAAGTAAGTAGGTTTTTTTTTTTTTTTAAAGAAAGGATGCAATAGTTTGATAGTAGTGGAATATTAATAGTAATTTCATTAAGATTTGGTTCGCGATCAAGTATAAGGAGTCCGTGAATTTTGTGACTTTTTAAACTTAGAAAAATCATAATTTATTATTTGAGAGGAATATACAAAAGACTTATTTTATTAAAAAGACCTATTTTATTGAAAGACAAAATTATAAATATATAAAAAACCTATTTTATTAAAATCAAGTGAGGACAATCTTGATAACCTTTTTCAATGGCCACATTACAATAGTCAAATTCAGTGCTACATCAGCAACATGTCACGGTAAGCCAAATTTGTCCATCAAATTGAGAGATTATTTTGTTATATTTGATAATTCATGAGAGTCATATGAGGTTTTACTTTTTAGTCACTCTCTTTATCTGTTTGTATTCTAGTGGAATTTTCAGACTTAGCGGCTAGTTTCCTACTCACTCCAAAACCTAAACATCGTAAATCTAGGAAATATCCAATAATACTAGTAAATAAATTAAACCCTTTATAAACTAATAACAGCTAAGTTAATTACAATTATGCCCCTAGAAATTCCGGTGCGCATCACTTATGCTTTCCTCAAGACAATATTCGTCTTCTACTGAGTGCAAACGAGTTATATAGCGAATTTGTCCTAGGATACAATGAAGCCCAATCCCAAAAACTGTTGTTTGCCTAGAAATTTCATTTTCGAAAATAAACTCGAATACTAAATATGTTGCCTCCAATACCGCGTGATGTGAGTGAAAATTATCCATTGACCGAGATGACAAGCCCAAGATCCAATGGGCTGAAAGCCCTACAAGATGATGGAATAAAGTCTAAATTAATTATAATGTAGCTGGACCTAGAGCTGAATACAAAACTGGACCTAGGGCTGGGCGAGGAGCTGGACCTGGGGCTGGACGCGGAGTTGGACCCAAGACTTTAAAAGGAAAGGATATGTTGAAGAGTGAAAATCCAATCAAGGATATTGGTCAACAACTTACCATAGCAGGTTGAAGATCTCAAGTTGATTTAGGCCTGATTCCAGCAAGATTCGTGCCTGATTCTAGCAAGATTCGGCTAGACCTACAAAGGAAGGCTAAATTTATAAAAGGTTAGAGACAGTATCCAACTAATAAAGGAAGATTGAAGACAAGATCTCACCAGACGAAGGAAGTTGCCATAGCAACATGTAAGAATCAAGTCCAACAATGCTGGCTTAGCCTAATTAAAGGGATATTAATATCTTGTTAGCATTAATTACCTTATATAATTAAGAAAGGAGATCAGGCCAATTTTAACGACCATATTTAGCTCAAAGCCATTCAACTTGTATAAAATACTCCTCTTAAAGATGAATAAATGGACTCTCAACTTCTCTTACACTTTTATGCAACATTATCTCTTCTATATATTTACACATTACATACACTTATTATACTCAATTTCTTACATTTAATTTATAAATATGAATGGTGTGAATCGGACACGCTTCAATTGACACCATCTGTGGAAAATTGAGTTCAAGACGTGAGGTAAACTTTAATTATTTTTTGTTATCTTTCTTAACAAGTTCAGTGGCAGAGCAAGATATGGTTGAAATGCAAGAAACCATGGAAAAAGGTGACATTTTGGGCAAACGGAGGTAAAGACGCTAAAGACAGGGACGGATCCAGGATTGATCTCTTGGGGGGGGAGAAGCTTAAAGTAATTTTTTGTAACAATATTTATAAGTAAATGTTTAGACTTATTTTAGTTTTAAAAGATAAATAAAATAACAATTATCATGTTAGAAAAAACAAAATAAGATTTCAATAAGTTTAAGTAGTTTCGAAATATAAAAAAAATCTTCAAAAAATTTATCAAAATTTATATTATATTTTAACTAGTTTTTAACCCATACATAACAATTATGAATATATTGTCTTAGAAAAATTACTCAATAAACAAAAACATTCAATTATAAATAATTAATACAAAAAATAAAGTTATTATATACTAAAGAACATGTAATTTTCTACACTAAAAAATAATAACATGTAATTTTCTACACTAAAAAATAAAGTTATTATTTACTAAAACTTTTTTAAAATTATAAGATAATATAAGACGATTAGTTCATACCTTGTATTGGATAAACTCTAAATAATCGAATGATGATCGATTTTTTCTTGTCTTTTTTTTTTTAATACAAGAGGGAGGGGGATACCCTATATATCTAACCCGACAAACCCGGGTTGATAGTTTTCAATTGAGCCATAAAGACTCTATCAAACTCCATAAAGGAGGAAGAGCCACACAACTGTGGCTCCTGGGTTTTGAACCCAGGACCTCCCACTCACAAGTGAGAGGTGGTACCGCTAGGTCAAAGCCTAATTGGTTTTTCTTGTCTTTAGATGTATTGATCTCTTGTATATTTTTCCTTTTCAACAATCGCTTTTTATAGTTTCTTTTCTATAATTTTTGGGGAAAGTATTTTGTTAATTTTAATTCTAATATGTTTAGAAGTGAAGTTTAAAAGAAAAAGTCTTTATCAATTCTTATCCTAATAAGTATACAATAGAAGTTCAAAAAGAAAATTAAAATTATTGTCACTCCACCTTTCTTTTTTATGGTAATTGCTCTTTGTTTAAAAATCAATATAAGGGCATCATATTATAATCCATTGCCATATGATAAGTGAGAAGGAACCTTGCACTTTGATAAAAAAAAAAAAAAAGGGAACCTTGCACTTAAAATTGTGAAAAGGAATTTAAAAATAAAAATTGCATTATGGGAAGGGTGGGAATCGAACCCTGCCCCTTGCTAGTGCAAGAACCTTGTACCCAGGCCCCTCACCAACTCTGCCAAAGCTTCTTTTATGCTTTATATGGAACAGAAAAATTATATTAATGTGGGGGGACTATATTATAAAATCATATCTCACCTATAGGAAAAATTTAAAGTCCTGCCCCCCCCCCCCCCCCCAAATCCGTCCCTGGCTAAAGATATGGTTGAAATGTAAGAAACCATGGAAAATAGAGGAAAGAAAAAGGTAACATTTTGTGCAAACTGAGGTAAAGACGCTCCTAAGATGCCAGTTATAACAGCTAGACGGCTGATTGATGATATAGGAGAATCCCCGATGGATGAGAAGGTTGAAATCCAGGCTGGTCGGAAAGAAATTTC
This sequence comes from Buddleja alternifolia, assembly GCA_019426215.1. NCBI lineage: Eukaryota > Viridiplantae > Streptophyta > Magnoliopsida > Lamiales > Scrophulariaceae > Buddleja > Buddleja alternifolia. Next base: position 19,885,377 of record CM033407.1, on the reverse strand, counting down.
CCTACAGCCAGAAGGGCAAGCTATCTGGATACCCCCTGCCAACCACCCCAGAGTACCACCTGACGACTAAGCAATTGTAAAAACTTATAAACTATGCCGTCAAAACGGCGATGAAGGATACAGATCCACGATATTTGACAAATGGTGGAATGAATTATGTGACATCAACACCTGAAAAGGTGCGTATTGCAGGAAATGGATGCCACCATGGAGATTGGAGACCACCCCTGACGTTGGCGCTGGTAAAAGGGCTGGAAGAGTGGAGTTCCTAGAGCAAGAAGAAAACCAGGAGAAAAGAGAGACCCACAGGAAATACCCTACTCCAGAAGGATGCCAGATGCGTCGAACTGAATCCTAAGAGAAAGAAAACTTGGAGAGTTGGGTTCTACGACCTAAATCTCCACAAGAGAAAATCCAGGAGAAAAGGCAGCTTCAAAGGTAAAAGGAAAAATATCCATGTGAAGAAGCCCCGATGAACGGAGATCATCGCCATCACCTACAGCAGGGATGGAAAAACGAAGGGAAACGCCTTCACGAGGAAGCTAGCAATTATGAATCTGCCCATTCCCTAGAGGGAAATCTAGGAGGACATGCAAAATCTAAAGGCGGGCAGGACAAATTCGAGCTCATGACCAGGAGAATGGAGGAAATGGAAAAAAAAATTGTGCGAGAAAAAAGGCAAATAGAGCGAGACTTTTAGGAACTACCACGAAACTTCAAAATTCACTCTATCATTCCTTATGTTGGTACATCTGACCCCGAAGATCATCTGTACACTTTAGGAACTATGCCTTGCTGCACAGGTACTCAGATGAAATCAAGTGTAGGGTCATTTTAACGACGCTAACGAAATCAGCACAATTATGATTCAACCAACTACCCGGAGGGTGTATTGGACCCTTCCAGGAGTTCAACGCTAGATTTTTACAATTTGCCAGCAGCAAGAGGCACGAGAAGATTCCTCTGAGCCTATTCATGATAAAGTAAAAAAGAGATAAAACCCTACGTTCATATGTGAAACCTTTTAATGCTGCCACTTGGAAGTTCCAGCTGCAACAGCCGAGCTGAAATCCAGCACCTTTATCCAGGGCTGCCCGAGGGCAATTTATTCAAATCATTGACCAAGAAACCAGCTGGAGATTTCGATGACCTGCTTAACAGAGTTGAGAAGTATGTCAATATGGAGGATGCCCAACTAATGAGGAGGGCTAAAAGAATCATCCTCGAGGTGGTGGAAGAAGGTGGAATCATCCCACATCCATACCAGGAGCTGGAATACAGCCCTAGGCACCGTTCATTCCAGTGCGAGACGCTCTAAGACAACTGTTGATGGCAGTGGAAGATAATAATGTGGTGCAATGGCCAATTAGTGGGGAGAAAAGACCTCACAATCCTCCTAATGAACCCTATTGTTGCTACCATAGAGAATATGGGCACCATACGGACGATTGTGGGGCATTGGCACATAAGAAATTAAACACTGAACTAAGTTAGGATACATGAAAGAATTTGCAATCAGAAGTCACTACTCAGGAGGTGGCCGAGCCTTTTTGACACTAGAATAGGTTGCTAGGAAGAAGGAAAGCCATCATTCAGATGAAGAAGAACACTCTGGAATAGGGGCAAATCTGGCCCAGGAAGGTGGTCAGGACGAGGAGAAGAAAGAGCAAGACCATCTGGCCGAGGTCACTTTCCTCAGCCACTTAGAGCAGGAACTGGTGAATCTCAGAACGACCAGATTATTTCTGTCAATATGCAGGCCAATAAACCAATTAGGACTATCCACATGATATCGGGAGGTCCGGAGTTAGGGAGAGCTTTACGAAGATATGCTCGACGGGCTGAATCAATCTCTGCATTTTTTTTAATGTCAGCCAGAGTCGACCACAAAAAGGTATACGATTCGGAGTAGACGATACCAAAGCTATTCAGACGCCCTATAATGATACACTGGTTATCAAGACTACGATTGCTCTAACTACGACTTACGACGCGTGTTCATTGATAGCAGAAGCTCAGTAGATATCCTCTTTTACCAGGTGTATACGCAGATGGCACTGGGAGATGCCAAACTGGAGGCCATTAATAACCCTCTAAATGGATTTTTAGGAGAATCGGTTCACCCTATAGGACAAATCATGTTGCCTATGTCTCTGGAAGAAGAGCCAAACTGGGTGACCAAGATGGTGAAATTCTTGGTGGTAGACATCCAATCGGCGTATAATGTCATAATAGGTTGACCCGCCCTAATACTATTCAAGGCAGTCATCTTAATACCCCACCCGAAGATCAAGTTCCCTACGATGGAAGGGGTAGAGGAAGTAGCAAAAGATTAGTGCACATCCAGAAAGTGTTACATACCATCACTAAGAAAAGAGGACAAAATGTTGGAGGGTAAGAAACGCAAATTAAATAAAGCGGAACTTTAAAGGAGGAGACTCGGAGAAAAGAGTACCAGCCCATGTGGAGCCTGGGGGAAAATTCATAAGTATCGAGATCATACCTGGAGATGCCACAAGAACTGTAAGGCGATCATACCCAAATGCGGAGCTAAGGAAAAGGCTGATGCTGCAAGAGCACGCTGATGTATTCTCCTGGTCAGCAGACGACTTTGTAGGGATTGATCCTGTAGTTATCCAGCACCACCTCAACGTGTACCTCGATGCACAACCAGTAGTTCAGAATAAACCACACTCCAGGCTAGAGAAGGATGCAATGATCAAGGCTGAGCTGGAAAAGTGACTAAAAATAGACTAAATCATGGAGATACAATTCCCTAAGTGGGTTTCCAACATGGTTTTAGTCCCGAAAGGAAGTCCCATACAAGGTGGCAAGAATGCTAGCTGGAGGAGCTTATGAACTGCAAGACAGCAACGAAAAGCAACTCCCTCTCCCTGGAATGTGCAAAATCTTATAAGTTTTATGGATGATATAGTAGATGGAGGCATGCGGCTCAGGCAAATTTATTTGCTCTTTTATTCACTCTTTCTAACTTTATAAAAATAAATTGGGCATTGTAGTCTTTTGGATTTATTATCTCTATTTTAGGAAGAATGTGAGTCTACTTTGCAGTGCGATAAAAGTGCGACAAAAGATAAGTTTTAATAATATTTATTTTCCTCAACATATTTTTGCATGCATTGTTTGCACTAGCACACACACACGGAAGTTAAGGGGGGAGTTGGTGGAACCAAAGTTAGCTGGATGCTAAGATTGCAATACTTGGACGGGTAGCCGGGATCCATCTAGCCAGGAGTTCATCGGCTACGAATCCGTCTGGCGCCATGCTAAGAAGGGTAACGATGGATACATATGTTGTCTTTGGACTCATATAGAAGATATAAGGTTGGGAGGAGGTGGCCTCTTGGTCCGTGCCTCAAAAACGATATAAGGATGTGAAGGAGAGTTAAGGTTGGAAGGGTGACCTCTTGGTCATTCCTCGGATAGGGCGAGACTCTAGTCTGTTCCGAATCCATGAAGATAATAAGGATGGAATAAATATCGGGAAAGGAGAATAAGGTAGGACGCCCCCGGTAGCATACTGGCCTAATGTGAGCCCGGGGAAAAAATATGTGGTATGGTGAAGACGGAAATTGGGAGACATAAGGAATGTAAATTTCAAAATATGTGAATAATTGCACACATAATATCATTTTTGATGTTATTGCTACTACCTAGAAAAAGGTAGCATGGTGATATGAATAATGGCAGAAATTATCCGTAGTACGATTTTCAGAAGTTGTCTCAGCTTCAATATGAGCATAAAATATTTTATGCGTAATACCAAATTTTTTGAAAGTTTGTTGGTTATGTTTTTAGTATAACTTTTACTAAACCATGCAGACTAGTGATCTGTGTGGAGATTCAATATCAGCTTGGCTGATACTTTATGTTGCAATAACCCAAATTTGGGCAGGTGTATTATTTTGATTTTCAGGAAGACAAGGAAAACAAACCTATAGTCTAACAGGATTACATCAAGCATGTAAGTATGTTATTTACATAATTTATCCATCATATATGCATATATATCAAAAATTGCAAGAAAGTTAAAAGCATGAAAAGAAAGTTTAAATAGCATTCGTAGAATAAAACCTCGAAAGAGGGGAAAGAAGCATAATCCCTCTGCCATAAAGACAGGTAAAAAACAGCAACAAAAAAATCATTCTCAGAAGTTGGCTGATCAGCTGGATTTTCAACAGCTTGATCAGCTGAAGAAACAACAACCAAATCATTAAGGACGATCTAGCTCAACTTTGGTTATTCAGTTAGCCCAGATAAGCGATCCCTAAGGATTCATCCCAGGTGGGCTTATCCCAAAGGTTTAGCCCAGATGGGGCAATCTCATAGTCTCAGCCCAGGTGGGGCAATCCAAGAGTTCCAGCCCAGCTGAGGCAATCCAGAATTCCATCCTAGGTGGGGCAATCCAAGAGTTCCAGCCCAACTAGGGCGACCTAGAAGTTCCAGCCTAACTTGGGTGATCCAGAAGATCCAGCCCAACTAAGGCAGCCCAAAAGACCCAGCCCAGCTCGCATAGAGCGGGCCTATCAACAATGCAAGACTGCAGGATCAAAGACGGGGAGATCAATAACTAAATTATTGAAATTAAGGGATCAAATCCCTTTGATTTTTTCGCTTTAACGCTAAGAGCATGCCTGGACTGGCTGACATCCATTAAAAGACTTATTGCATGCAAGGCAGGAAGAAAACAGCAAAAAAATATTACTAGCTGATCCATAGAGGGAAGAACCAATAAAACCAAAAGGGGACAACCAAAATAGACATTTCGGGGGAAACCTCCGTAGCCAAATCGATGACATCACTAGAAAGCATTAATTTTGAGTAATGACGATCGAGAACGTTAGCTATGCCTTTTATGAAATCCTACTGCATAGTTAGATCCCTTATTTTTAGCACAAATTGCCAGGAGTGTATTGAGCTCGAGAGCGAGCCCACAAAGTTGGAGAAACCGGAGATTAAAAAGAACCAAGAAGAGAAACATCTAAAGAAACTTATGGAGAAGACATCCTTTTTCCCCTAACTCGTGCTGGGACTCAATTTGGATGAGCTGGAGCTATATGGCCTAAGGCAGGTGAAGAAGTATCTAGAGGATGCGCTACTTGCGACTGCAAATCTGCAAGAGGACCAACAGGAGTAAGAAGGAGAATTTACTTCTGAATTTCGGCCATCAAATTAACTTGGCGGGCCATCGCCATGACCAATCTGATGAACCTTGTCTGTCATGGCTAGAATTTTTGGCAGAACCAAATTTATGTCTCATTTGAAGAAATGGAGTCCGATTTTGAAATACTCAACATCATTGCACAAAAAGAACCACATCAAGGGTTAGAGTTTCTTAGACCCTTCTGGAGTAAGCATTGCTTGCAGCTATGGAAGCATCGCAACTTGCAGCACGGTCCCGTAGCCTAGCTCACAGTGCAGCTTAAGAAATGATGCAACATTATAGCTTGTCAGCTCGACCTTTATAATTCATTTTACAACTCTCACAGCTTAACAAGTCAAACTTTAGAGTTAGGGAGATTATTGATGTGAGTAAAAATTATCCATTGGGCTGAGCTGACAAGCCCAAGATCCAATGGGCTAAAAGATCTACAAAATGATGGAATAAAGTCTAAATTAATTATAGTGCGGCTGGACCTAGAGCTGAATATGGAGCTGGACCCAGGACTATAAAAGGAAAGGATATATTGAAAAAGGAAGATCCAATCATAATCCAATGAAGATCCAATAAAGGATATTGGTCAACAACTTACCATAGCAGGCCAAAGATCTTAAGCTGATTTAAGCCTAATTCCAGCAAGATTCGGATGGACCTATAAAGGAAGGCCAAATTTATAAAAGTAAGACTAGAGACACGATCCAACTAATAAAGGAAGATTGAAGACAAGTTCTCATCAGACAAAGAAAGTTTCCACAGCAACATGCCAGAATCAATTTCAACATTGATGGCTTAGCCTAATTAAAGCGATAGTAATATCTTGTTAGCATTAATTAACATATATAATTAAGGAAGGGGATCAGCCCGATTTTAACTACGATTAGCTCAAAGCCATTCAATTTGTATAAATACTCCTCTTAAAGATGAATAAGACTGTTAATGATATACCAAATTCAATTTAATTCACATATTCCTTGGTGTCAATTTATGTGAAAATTTACGCGTCTGTCGAAACCGTAAGAACGAACGAGAACCCTAAACTGCACTGGGGCTTTGCCCCACTTCTGCCGCACTGCCTCCGTGCACGGAGGAGGCGGACCCCAACCAATGACCCCCGTTGGTGGTGAATCTGAACAAGACGATAAAGAAACTCAAACACCAACTGATCGTGGCGGATTTCCCCACGAACCCTAACATCCCTGGTGGGGATTAAACAATGCACCCCGAATCTGTGCACCATACAGATGGCGAGTACACTCGCAGTGATGGAGATATAATTTCGCCGAAGGCGGTCAAGGAGATCTCTAGTACCGACGTCTCGAATGCTTGGCACACGGATAACCTCTGGCAGAACTGGAATAAGAAATCGGCTACACCCATTTACTATACGGGTGATGGAGAGGAATAAGACAATGATCTAGGAGATGCGATTAAAGACAAAGCAGACGACACGATACCGGTTTACAAAATTCCTGACAAGGAAATCCGTGAGATAACATCACTTTACCGTCGGGCTTTAGTTGTGAAAATCCTTGCCCGAAAATTTGGATACTCGATGCTTCGACAACGAATGAAGGCTATTTGGAAATTGTCTTATGACATAAACCCTGTTGATATCGGGAACGATTTCTACCTCGTCTGATTTCGGTTCAAGGAAGAGTACGACAGAGTGCTAAACTAAAAGCCATGAATGATACTAGGACATTACTTGACAGTGCGTAAATGGGAACCATCATTCAACCCCAACAAGGAGAAGATCACTACAACTATGGTGTGGATTCGGTTCCCTGAACTTCATATTCACTTGTTTAATGATAAAGCGCTACGATGTATGGGTAGCTTAATTGGTAAGGTTCAAGGTCTAGATAGAAATACGAAGGAGTCGATCAGGGGTCGCTATGTTAGAGTATGCGTGGAAATGGATCTCAAAAAGCCAATTGTGTCGGTCATCAAAGTTAACAAAAAACTGTGAGTAGTCGAATATGAAGGATTATCGCTCATTTGTTTTACATGTGGCGAATATGGCACCGCAAGGAAACTTGTGGTATGGTTGCAGGACTAATGAAAGTGGACAACTTACCATCGGAAGCACAAGAGGAAAACACTAAACCTCCCACAACGTATGCTCCATAGAATATAGTTCAAAACCGATCACATCGAGGGGGACAGAGAAAGGAAAATGGTATGGACGGTCAGAAAGAAAATAATTCTCCAATATTTCAGTTTGAGGCGAACAATCAAGCAGCCCATAGGGCCAAGACTGGAGGGTTGTATGCGGGATTTTGTAGGAAAATGGTTAATATGGAGAATCGTCCACTGAAAGACAACGCAAATACCTGTGAGATAGGGAAACAAAAGTCGAAGGTATCCACAGAAACACCAAGCGGGTCGAGGTTTAATGTCTTACTGGACACAGACGAGCACCTGGAGACCAAGGACGACACTGATATTAGGGATATGACAGGAGAAGTGGGTACTAACACAATAGGTAGAAAGGTCTGGAAGAAGAAAGGAAAAACACCACTCAATCCACGTCTTGAGGAACAAGTGAACGTAGAGCAGATTACTCTGATTGCCCGAGGAGCTACTTATCTCATCGTAAATAACCATATGCATTCACCACTTGAGCTCAATCAGGATATGGTAGAATCTACCTCGGTAACCAGAAGGGACCTAAAGAATACGAATCCAGCCAAAATTAGTCGTTCTGACCCTCATTTTGAACATACTCGACCAACGGACTTTCATCAAGAGGGGTTATTGAGCTCGGATGATTAATCAAATGATGAATACGTCTATTCAGAGATGGTCGCTATTCAGAGCGATATGGGTTAAAACAACAACAAGCCTACTGATTTATCGGAAGACATGGACAAAGATGTTGTGATGACCACGAAGAGGGGGGCAAGGTATGATCTTATGTTTTCACATAACTTCTCTCTCTGTTAATTAATTATGACATCTATATTTTGGAATTGTAGGGATATATTTTGGAATTGCAGGGATGCAGCGAAGCTGAAATTTCAAAATTCGCTATGAGAAGTTCTCAATCAGTACAAACCAATAATTCTAGTGTTGATTGGGCCACGGATTCAAGGCCACCAAGTGGATGGGATTATGAATTTTAGTAAATTTGATAGGATAGGAAAAGTGAAAGCGAGAGGTTTTGCAGGTGGAATATGGCTTTTTGGAAACACAATGGAGGTCAAGCGATAGTAGAGCCGAATGAACAAAGTATTACTTGACAGCCGATGGGATCCTGACAGCGGTTTATGCGAGCCCTCAGTTGGAGATGCGGAATTACCTTTGAGACTACATTATCTGTATGAACCCCCATATATACGGTCTATGGGTTATAGAGGGGGATATGAATGTCGTGACGTCACAAGTTGAAAAAATGAGTAGGGCCCCTATTCAGTTATACAAATGTCAGAAATTTCTGGAGTGTGTCGACAAGTGCAGCTTAATTGATCTTGAATATGTCGGTTCTCCGTTCATTTTGGCTAGGGTAAATTAGGCCTTTAAGAGCATTTGGATCGAGTTCTTTGCAATGATTCGTGGAGAATCAGTTTTCCGCAGACTATGGTTCAACATCTCCCTAGGATAGATTCGGATCATTCACTGGTTATGCTGACCCTTGCCGAAAACACGAAAATCAAAGCCAATCTAGATTATTTCTATTTTCAATTTGCATGGTTCACTCATTCTAATTTTCAAAACATGATTTCGCAAGAGTGGGCTTCGAAAAGGGAGCTTGGATTACAAAAGCAAATCCAACATATATGTAGATCGGCCCATTCTTGGAATCACGATACATTTGGTAATATTTTTAGGCGAAAACAGTCTCTTGTTTCTCGCGTTGCAGGTATCCAAAAAGCCCAGGGGATCCACTTCCGGCTCTCTCTTCGAAAATTAGAAAATAAGCTGCAAGCTCAATATATCGATAATTTGCGACAAGAAGAATTGTTTTGGAAATAAAAAGCTGGGGCTCAGTGGTTGAAGGCAGGGGACCTAAACACACGTTTCTTTCACCTCTCCACTATTAATCGTCAAAAGATAAAAGTAAGGTTCGTAGTCTCGAGAGAGCCGATGGGAGCATTGAATCAGACCCTGTAGCTTTAAAATGGATGGCGGTTGATCATTACAAGGATTTGTACGGTCAGGGGTAGTCCATTCTTCCTTACTACCACACTATCGATTTCCCATGTCTGAATGGACACCACTTGGAAATTATGGCTCATCCGGTACCAAAGAAGAACCTTATGGGATATGAATCCTACAAAAGCTCTGGGACCAGACGGCATCCAGCCTATGTTTTATCAGAAATGCTGGGATGTAGTAGGAGATGACCCTTATCACATGGTTCAGAAAGCCTTACAGTCTGGTAATATCGGCCCCTCTCTGAGTAGTTCCCGCATTGTTTTGATTGCTAAAGAAAAAAATCCAACACATCTTTCTAAGTTTCGTCCTATTAGTCTGACAAATGTAGGCTTGAAAATTATTATGAAAACCCTGACTAATCGAATGAAAGCTTTTATTGATAAGTTAATCCCGCAGTCTCAGAGTAGTTTCATACCAAGTAGACAGACGATTGACAATGTTCTAATAACTCAAGAGATTTTACATGATCTACGTTGTCTTAAGGGGAAAAAGGTTGTTTTCTTGCTAAAATTGATTTTGAAAAAGCTTACGATCGGATTAATTGGACTTTTTTTAGGAATGTGTTGGAAGCGATGGGGTTCCCCATGACTTGGATCATACTTATTATGGAATGTACCACTCGAGCTAAGCTTTCCCTTCTGTGGAATTGCGAAGCTACTGAATGATTCATTTCTTAGCGTGGTCTGAGACAAGTGGATCCTCTCTCGCTTTACTTGTTCATGTTTTATGTGCAGAAACTCAGCTCTCTTATAGATATGGAAGTTAAGGAAAACAAATGGCGCCACATTCCCACCTCTAGGTCTGGCCCGAGAATTTCTCATCTGATGTTCATTGATGATCTCATTCTGTTCGGGTATGCCTCGGTTCCTCAAACTCGGGTGTTTATGCAAGTATTGAAAACTTATTGTGATCTATCAGGACAGGTTATTAATGAACATAAATCAAAGTTATTCCTTTCTAGAAATGTGTGCCCGGAGATAAGAAGTTGGATCGGTCATTTGGCTAAGCTAGGGCTTACTGACAACTTGGGAAGATACTTCGGCGTCCCTCTTCATCATGGGCAGGTACTATGAAAAGATTATGATTTCTTAGTCCACAGGGTCAAACAGAGGTTGAAAGGATGGAAGCAAAAAATGTTATCTCTAGCGGGACGCGTGACACTGATCAAGTCGGTCACAGAGACTATGTCGTCATATCATATGCAGACCATGCGCCTTCCTCTTGGTACATGTGATGCGATTGATAAGGTGAATAGGAAATTCCTTTGGGGTGGCTCAGACGAAGAACGGAAGATGCACTTAGTGAATTGGGGTACGATGTGCAAGCCTTAAGAACATGGAGGGTTGGGATTGAGAAGCACTCGGGTAACTAATATAGCTCTCCTTGGGAAGCTAGGATGGCAGCTTCTACAAGATGACATGAGGCCTTGGGTGCAAGTCTTCAAACATTAATATATTCTTCACCATAGGGCTCGGGCTAAGGCATCCACTTCAGCCACATGGAAGGGTATTCTATCGGTTCTTCCCATGATAAAGTCGGGCACGAGATGGATTGTGGGGAATGGAAACACGGTTAACTTTCTGAATGACACCTGGCTGGGTTATTCACCTCTTAGCACACAGCATACTCAACCTTGGCAAGAAGGTGAACGGGACTGCTCGGTGGCGAGCTACTGGATCCCGAGGCTCAAATGGGATTGGGACGGGCTGACGACTCTAACGGATGAGGACAAGATCGCGCTGCTTGGGATCGACCTCGATTCATGCTCAAACCAGCAAGACACCCCTCGGTAGCTTTTCTCCTCAGAGGGGAAATATAGCTGCAAAAGCGCATACAAGGCGCTAATGGAGGTTCAGACTAATCTGGTGGAAGTTAAAGCCTGGTCTAAGTTGTGGAAGGTGCCCGGTCCACATTTTTGCTGTTCTTATGGTTACTCCGCTATAATAGAGTTCTTACAAACTCGGCTCTTAAACGTAGAGGCATTTCAGATAATGAATTTTTCCCTTTATGTCGAACATCCGTAGATACCCCCCATACATGTTATTAGAGAGATTGTGATTGGATGAAAAATATTTGGAGTCAACTTATCTTACCTCAATTTCACTCTTCTTTCTTTACGGGAAACGTTAAGGACTGGATCGATTGGAATCTCCAACATTCGATAAATAGGTATGCATCATGTGACAATTGGCCTCTTGCATTTGCTGAGACTATTTCTTTCATGTGGCAGGTCCGCAATGAGGTGACTAATGGGGTCCGAGATGAATTCCTACACGGGGGACTAGGTATGATACTTAAAAGAATTGAGAGAAATACCAATACCCTTACTTTCGATCCAGACGTGATACAATGCCGTATGCACGCAAGATAGACGAAACCGGCGTCGAGCTTGGCTAAACTTAATGTGGACGCCGCGGTAGCCAACACTAACTCTAACAGTCACCGAGTTGGAGTTGGGGGGGGAGGGGGGGTTCTACGGGATGAACATGGAACTTGGTTAAGGGGGTTCAGTGGTCACATTGACCCGTGTTCGTCGCTAGAGGCGGAGATGCATGGGACTCGGGAGTGAAGAAAGTCATTGTGGAATCAGATTGCCGAGTAGGACTTAAGAGCATTGTGGATGCCTCCAAAGCACATCACCAGTTTGAGGTGATATCTAGCATTCATCGTGTGCAAGCTCGAGACTGGGATGTCTCCTTTCAGTATATTTGGCGCGAAGACAATCAAGTAGCAGATGCATTAGCCAAACGGGGTATTAACACCCCTATGCACCACATGGATGCACCTATTTCACAACTCTATCAACTGCTAGATAATGATAGAGATGGCCTTACTTGGCATCGTTTTGTGACTATCAGCCCGGTTTGTCAGGCTAAGATACTCTGTTTTTGGGTAACCCCCCCCCCCCCCCTAACCCCCCCTCTCCCAATTATTTATTAAAAAAAATGAATAAAAGGACCCTCAACTTCTCTTACATTTTTATGCAATATTATCTCTTCTATTTAATCATTACATACACTTGTTATACTCAATTTCTTATATTTAATACATAAATTTTATTGGTGTGAATTGGTCATGCATCACCGTGAAATGAATAAATTTTGGATGGAGATATCCTTAGTGCTCTGTACAACACTTAAAAATTGAAACTGAAGAATGTAATTCGGCAGAGAAGGATTATAATTTTAAAATCATGGATCATCTACTTTCTCCCTAAAAACGTCCATCTCATATCTCAATATATAATTGTATATAGACATATTGACACCTTTTGGATTTAAAACGAATGGATACAACTTTTCAAGAAACTCAATTCTTTAACAGAATATGTAGAAAATAAAATCTCCCTAAAAACGGAAATTTTCTCAATTTCAGATTTTAAATAAAATCTCTAATGAACAGTTTCAATCTTTAAAAAGTAAATTATTAATGGTAAAATTTATTTTAAAATATCTAACATTTGATCGCTCCATGAACTATATACCAATCACATGACAACTAATTCACTTATGATGCGATTAATTTCGATTCAATCAAACACAATTCAAGTTTGAATATCTCAAAATGTAGTTACTATGTAGAAATGTGAGTAAAAAAGCAGTTTGCATCCTCAAAATGGTGCATTTTGGCAGTTTACACAAACAAAAACAAAAACACACATTGTTTGGCAAATGGCACCCTAGCCAATTTGATATGAAGTTCGAATGGGCAAACATGAGGTGCAAAAATGTCCAAAAAGATTGTTTCGTGGCTCCTATTCAATAACAATAATAAGCAAATTGCACTGACAATAAAGTCCCTCGAGCGTCTAATTTTTTTCGCACAAATCACAAAAATGTTGGGGGATCTAAATTGTCATAAGCAAACGTGAGGGGTGATTTCTTAATTTCGTCCAGTTATTAATAACTTCATTATTTTTAGACAATAGTAGATAGAAACAACGCTGGTAAAGAGTCCTATTAAAACCAATTCTTGAATGAGGGCAGGGATGAATCGAAAAAGAAATCTTTATTGGTTCTACCTCCTATTTTTTATGAAGAGAATGAATCTTTTTCTCGAAGGATCAGAAAAAAATGGGTCCGGATCTCCTGTGGGAATGATTTGCAAGGTGAGTTGTAAATAAATCGAGTTGAGGCGAACTTCAAGTTTGGTTTGATAGATTAATGAACCAAGCTCATAATGACTAATGTTGGAATGAATATCAAGTACTTTCGTTCGTTTTTCAAGATATTTTGACGGATTGCGGGCAGGAGCCAAAGTTTTGTGAAATCTACTCTAGAATGAGAAATTTGATACATGGTTGCCAGATAGAAAAAATTTTGATCTCATTAATGACAATGGTAGTGCATTACAAACTCACATTTTCGGATATTGTTTCCCTTTTTTTGTAGCTGGGACTGTGAATTTAATTCAAAACAGGGTCAGGGTGCAACTTGCCAAGAAATCTTTATTTCAAGATGCAAAGTGTATATTTTTATTTTTAGGGGTGGAATGTGCCAAAAAGCACCATTTGAGTATGCAAACAGCTTTTAACTCGTTAAAATATTTCTAGAAAATAATTCCCGCAAATAAGTAAACAAGTGATTCTTTAAGGTCTCATGAGACAATTTGGCTTCTCTATTTTAAATTGGTGCTTCATCTTCTATTCCATTTATTTAAATGCATGTCATTTGTATAAATTTTTTCCATATATACAAATAATTTGAATTTTATACATTTAACAGGCATCTAAGTAAATAAAATAAAAGATAGAACACAATCCTAGAATAGATAACAACTAGCTAGAAAAGACAAAAGGGTAATCAGATGCCAACAATCTCACATGCTAAAGTTTGTTGCTAACAAAAGTGTACTAGGATTTATCCACCATCCAACCAAAACAAACTCAAAAGCACCAAAAGTTGGTAGCTGCAACCACCAAAGTTGCTTTGCACTAAAAATCTAATGTCTAATGTAATCAGGAAACAAAACAAAAGTTCCCCTCCTTCCCATCACCCTCTCTCATTAAAGTCATAGTTTGCTATCTCTCGGGATTCGCGGGTCCTGTAAAATCTACCCTTCGCTTGTGGGTGCAATCACATTGAGGGTCATGATCTCCCGTTACAGGCGAATTTTGTGAGTCTCCAAGAATGAAGTTCATTTTGCGAGTCACCAAGAATTTTGTCTCACATTATATAAGATTTTAGATTTAGTGTTTTAGGCGGCTCAAGATTAAGCAGATCCGTATATGTTGGTCTATAATACCTGAATACGCAATTTAAGATGACAACAACTGATAATTCAGATTCACAAGACGTCTCAATGAAAACACAAAGAATTTACACATGATTAAGTCACCTCCAAGAAAGGCTGAAACTTTCTATAGCTTTAGATTAAGATCAATTGTTTCTCCCTTTTCACCATTTCCACTGCTTACTTGGGGAGTATTTCGGTCGATTTGCAACTTCATCGGGAAAAAGCTAAAAGATTGTTCTATCGATCCACTTTGTCCGAGCCAATGGTTATGGCTTTCAGCATTTTCCTATCAATAACATACATATGAAAGTTGAAACCATCAAATGGAACATATAACTAACATATAGAAACTTGTGGTAATTTTACCTGGCGGACCGTGCATTCAAGTTCAGATGAATAATCCCAATAATTCTTATTCTTTGTGTCCCAAGGTGGAGAAGTAGCCACTTCTGGAGGAGCCAATGTTAAAAAGTCTCCATTTAGCGTCCCATTATCTCTGATTACTTCACTTTGGTTCTGTTCAGTCAGGGGATTTGAATTTGAAGGCCCTTCTCTGCAAATAGTTGTGAAACAGAAAAGTTTAAAGGCCCTTCTCATTGTTTTATTGAAATCAAGAGATAATGATGAATTAATAGTGCGTGAAACCTGATGTATTTATTTCTTGGTTCCATTTGAGGAGCGTATCGATTGCTGCATAAAGCCAAGTCATCTGATCTTGATATTGAAGAGGGATAGGTGTTGAAAGAAGAGGCTGGTGGGCTTTCTAGAGAGAAGGGATATGACCTTTTCATGCCAACCATCTACATTGCATCAAAACCCGATTCATATATATCATAAGCCCGCGAAATTCAGAAAAACACAACATTTTGTAAGCAAATATTCAAGCATATTTTGGTCATGGTATCTATTATCATAACAGAATAACATAACAAGACTTAAATGAATCAGAATATCAAATGTCCTGAATTTTTAACCATAGAGACTACTTCTACGACAAATGAACTTGAAATGTAATAGTCATAGTTATCACAATATAACATTAATAAAAGAGTAAACAAAGTGAATAAGATACCTTATCTTCGTCTGGCCAGAAAGGTGTATAATTGTTACCACGCGAACTTTGGTTTGAAGGGGGCTCTATTTGAGAACTTAGTACCGATGATGATGATGAAATCCCTGAAGCGGCATTCACCTGCAATTGCATACAAATTCAATTGGCTCATCAATACAACAAAGATAAGCCTAATATATAAAACATATAATTTATATGGAATTAACTAACCATTGAAGGAAACGAAAACGAGTGCTGAAATTGGTGTGATCTCTGAGGCCTACTAGGAAGAGGTAAAACCGGGGCATAGGCGTTTGATTCATTCACTTGCGGTGGTCTAAATGCAAATCCATGATTATCTAACATTTGTTTCTCTCCACCCAAATTATGCTCACTACTCCACAATCTAGACCAATTTCTATCTCCAGGGCTCGAATTCGAATCCAAACCTAATTCCACTCCACCAGCACTTATTTGCTTCGGAATTTGAACCGACGAAATTTCATGAAGAGTTTCGAGATTTGGGGCTGATGGGCTTTGCCTAAACAATGCATTAGGTGAAGGGAGATTAGTTGTTGATAGAGGCAAATGTGAAAGATTAGGCCTAAATTTGGGACATTGAATAGCTAAACTTGGATTAGTAACATGATCATCAATTGCCTTTTTTGCTAAAATATTAGCAGCTTGTAAAGCCTCCTCCTTCTTTTGTTGTTCTTCTCTAATCTTCTCAAGCTGAGCAACACCTAATCCTCTCTGAGGCACTTTTTTTTGCTTAACCTTTTTTGACCTACTACTACTACTGCTGCAAATACTAGCACCACCACCACTACAACCACTACCGCCCCCGCCTCCGCCTCCTCCGCCACTGCCCCCACCTCCGCTATAACCGCAACCAAGGATTTGTTCTTCTTGAGCCATTCTCACAATGAGCCATCAAAATGAACAACAAATTTTGTGATTTAAAGGAGAAGGTATAATAAATGACAAGTAATCCACCATATCCCCCATCAAATTTTTGGGATTACACAAAATCTGAGGGGGGGATTTGAATAAGAAATCCTAGAAATGGAAAATCTGATTAGAATTTAAAGAACCCAAATCGCCATTCTATAGATTATGGAGAAAATCGAGTCAAGATTTCCTCATTTTATATGGTAACAAGAAAAATTAAGCACCCCATAATTAATCAGCAGAGATTGTGACTTTAATTTGCAGCATACACAACATAGACAGAGAGAGAGAGAGAGAGAGAGAGAGAAAAAGAATCTGAGAGGTTCGGATTTTTCTGGATCCCAGTTGTTAGTGTTATTGTCTGAGAGACAGATCGGATCAGTTATATATGGAGACAAATTATTACTCCTTTTTTTTATTTTTTTTCAAAATTCAAAGTTTGTAATGCAAATCTAAGGTATCCGATTTAGAAGGCATTGACGATCTCTCTCTCTCACACAATCTAATTTCTAGCCCAAATCCTCGCTCCACTCCTCTTTTCCATCAGTAGACCGACTCTCTCTCTCTCTCTCACTCTCTCTCTCTCTCTCTGGGCTCTGAACTTTTTTAGGCCTTTGATTTGATTATCATAACAATAAAATGTGATCTTCCAAAAGGGGAAAAATGTCAGTGAAATGAAGCAAGGTATGATTGTGCATGTTTGTGCCAATTTAGGATATATATATTTCTGGTTGGTTTTAGCAGCTTTTGGAACAAATGCATGGGGTCCCCCCTCATCGGCTTTGTACTGCATGCCCATGCATCTCTCTCTCTCTCTCTCTCTTCATTCAAGTAGTGGAGCTGGGCGCTTTTTCTTTTTCCTTTTTCCTTTTTTTCATTAGTGGGTAAATTACGACAAGTATATAATGAAGGAAATTAAAGTAATAAGTTTATAAAGGTTACTAATATGTGAAATTGGATTGAATAAATCAAGAGAAGAAAAAGAAAAAAGGGCAACATACACTTTCTATCCCTGAATTATTCACACTTTGTAGCACTTAGATTTCTGAATTATTAAACGTAACAAAATGGCTCACAAACTATCAAGCATAACAAAATGGTTCATTGACTTAGATGGACATGTGACTTGTCGTGATATGTTGCTGACGTGACATTGGTTTTGGTCATTGCAATGTTGCAATTGAAAAAAGTTTGTCAATTTTGCCCCACTTGCTTCTTATAAAATAGGTCTTTTGTGTGCTCTGAAAATAATACACCAATTTTCTACTGATTTGTTTTAGGAAAAATTACTGCAAACCCCTTAAAATAAAATTTTTTATCCAAAGAATCTATGATAATAATTTTCAATAATAAAAAAAAAACTTCACTAATTTTTCATTTCGAAAAATCAAATGTGAACATAGTAAATTTTTGAAAATTTGACTGCCCTTAACTTTCCAGATTAAAAATTAATCAATTGTAGTTCTATATAGATATTTATTTATTTAGAAATTTTTAATTGATACTATGCTTATTTAAATTTTAAATTTTCAAAATCTTTAATCTCTTATTTTTAAAAATAATATGTTTGAATAATTACCAAATTACAATTAAAATAAATTATTTAATATTAAAAGCAAAATCTGTATTATACTACTTTGTTATGGTCAAACTCGGTGCCACATCAGCAATATGTCATGGCAAGCCAAACGTTCGTCAAGTCAGGGGATTGTTTTGTTACATTTGATAGTTCAGGGATCTAAATGAGACAAAGTAAATAGTTCAAGGATACGGTGTATTATGCCAAAAAAAAGGCTTTAATTGTGTATAGCAGATTATGGTGGTCCAGAAAGTGGGAACGTACTAGCTGATTTTGGAAAAATTCTAAGATTGACTGGATTCATTGGAGCTGTTATGTCTAACATCGTTGGATACAGATGATTTAGATTTTTTTTTTACTATATTGTCCCTACATCTAGTAGTGTTTGATGCACCAGCTCTACTGGACCTAGTGTGTCTTAGAATCACCTCTGATTTTGGGTACGCAAATTATGAATAATTCTGTACTAAATCAAGTTCTGTAGTCCTTGTATGTATTCTCTCATACAATAAAGTGTATTGCGTATGGTCCCTACAGACTTAAATAAAATGGATAGACACAAAATACATTATCAGACCATTGAACTCGGTCTCACATATAATTACCCATTAAATTACATGTTCTTTTTCGGATGTATATATTACTAAATACATTTCAAATCGACTTCAAGTTGGTCCGTGCATTCGTGATATTGCGTTCATTTTTACTAGTTATAATTATCTATTCTTTTAGTTTTCATTTTGGACCATTTATTCTAATTTGTATTTTATCTCGTATTTTAAACACACGCCAAATAAATGAAATCAAACATTCAGGCTACTGGATTCTAATTCACGGTTCATTTGGTGTTTCACTTCACATGTGCATGTTAATGTTAGGAGTTTGTGGAGTTGGATCAAAATGGAGAAAGATTAGAGATGGAGCCGAGATGGGTCGGGGTAGATCGGGGTCACAAAAGATTCGAAAGAAGCCGAAGGGGAACAGTATGGGTGAGCCCAAGCTGCAACGCCTAGAAATGGCGTTGCAGCGCGGCCATGCAGAAGGGTCTGCTCGCTCGCACTGCGGCGAGCAGTTTAGATAGCCGCAATGCAAGCAAGCAGTGGTTCGCGCCGCGATGAGCACTTTGGCTTGCCACAGCGCGGGTTTAGGTGTTGAAGGCGAGTTTTGATGGGGTCTTTCGCGGTTTTGGCAGATTTTGGCGTGATCTTGAGTCCTATTTTGATAAAAATTGTTTCCTAGTTAGTAACATTCATTCCTTAAATTTTTAGGAATGTTTTTTCCTAGTTTGGTTAGATTTTGATTCTTGTACTTTTTAAATAGCCGAACTCATTCTTATAAACATTGAATCACTTTGATAAGTTGAATAAAATCTAATTGGAGCGTTCATTTTTACTAGTTATAATTATCTATTCTTTTAGTTTTCATTTTGGACCATTTATTCTAATTTGTATTTTATCTCGTATTTTAAACACATGCCAAATAAATGAAATCAAACATTCAGGCTACTGGATTCTAATTCACGGTTCATTTGGTGTTTCACTTCACATGTGCATGTTAATGTTAGGAGTTTGTGGAGTTGGATCAAAATGGAGCAAGATTAGAGATGGAGCCGAGATGGGTCGGGGTAGACCGGGCTCACAAAAGATTCGAAAGAAGCCGAAGGGGAACAGTATGGGTGAGCCCAAGCTGCAACGCTTAGAAATGGCGTTGCAGCAGGCCATGCAGAAGGGTCTGCTCGCTCGCACTGCGGCAAGCAGTTTAGATAGCCGCAATGCAAGCAAGCAGTGGTTCGCGCCGCGATGAGCACTTTGGCTTGCCACAGCGCGGGTTTAGGTGTTGAAGGCGAGTTTTGATGGGGTCTTTCGCGGTTTTGGCAGATTTTGGCGTGATCTTGAGTCCTATTTTGATAAAAATTGTTTCCTAGTTAGTAACATTTATTCCTTAAATTTTTAGGAATGTTTTTTCCTAGTTTGGTTAGATTTTGATTCTTGTACTTTTTAAATAGCCGAACTCATTCTTATAAACATTGAATCACTTTGATAAGTTGAATAAAATCTAGTTGGAGCGTTCATTTTTACTAGTTATAATTATCTATTCTTTTAGTTTTCATTTTGGACCATTTATTCTAATTTGTATTTTATCTCGTATTTTAAACACACGCCAAATAAATGAAATCAAACATTCAGGCTACTGGATTCTAATTCACGGTTCATTTGGTGTTTCACTTCACATGTGCATGCTAATGTTAGGAGTTTGTGGAGTTGGATCAAAATGGAGCAAGATTAGAGATGGAGTCGAGATGGGTCGGGGTAGATCGGGGTCACAAAAGATTCGAAAGAAGCCGAAGGGGAACAGTACGGGTGAGCCCAAGCTGCAACGCCTAGAAATGGTGTTGCAGCGCGGCCATGCAGAAGGGTCTGCTCGCTCGCACTGCGGCGAGAAGTTTAGATAGCTGCAATGCAAGCAAGCAGTGGTTCGCGCCGCGATGAGCACTTTGGCTTGCCACAGCGCGGTTTTAGGTGTTGAAGGCGAGTTTTGATGGGGTCTTTCGCGGTTTTGGCAGATTTTGGCGTGATCTTGAGTCCTATTTTGATAAAAATTGTTTCCTAGTTAGCAACATTTATTCCTTAAATTTTTAGGAATGTTTTTTCCTAGTTTGATTAGATTTTGATTCTTGTACTTTTTAAATAGCCGAACTCATTCTTATAAACATTGAATTACTTTGATAAGTTGAATAAAATCTAGTTGGAGCGTTCATTTTTACTAGTTATAATTATCTATTCTTTTAGTTTTCATTTTGGACCATTTATTCTAATTTGTATTTTATCTCGTATTTTAAACACACGCCAAATAAATGAAATCAAACATTCAGGCTACTGGATTCTAATTCACGGTTCATTTGGTGTTTCACTTCACATGTGCATGTTAATGTTAGGAGTTTGTGGAGTTGGATCAAAATGGAGCAGAATTAGTGATAAGAGGTGTTTTTACGTGTTTTTAAGACCGTAATTCTTATGATTTGGATTCACTTATTGCTTAAATCATGTCACATTTGCATTTAATAGGTGTGTTGAGTGAATACAGGTAATAAATGAGAATACATGAAGAAAAGGGAAGAAAAACGATGTACAAAACAAGTTCAAGCATGTTTTCAACACCTAGGCGGTTTATGCATCTCCTACCACATTCGAGCGATAATTCCGTACATTTCGAGACCAATTTAGACAAAGTTTTCTTCTGCAAAGTTTTAGATGTATGTCTTAGCTTCAAATGGGAACTTGAAACATCCAAATCGGAGGTCTATAGAGATAATTGTGAAGGAAATACGATTGCTGCGCCGAACAGAGAAGTACATGTGTCAGGATACGCCCCAACGCCCTCCTAGTCATGCCTAGGCATGGATAATCCGAATGTTACTCCTTTTCAACCTAAATTCCAGCATTATGTGATGGGTAAGAATCACTTTTGGCCATATTTCAGCACATGTGTTGAGGGGTTGTCATAAGTGTGTTTCTTGGTAGATTTACTTTATGGGCGCCAAATCAGAAACAACCTCCATGTTGAAACATAATTTAGGTATACATAGAGACCGAATTGGACAAAATGTCCTTCTGTAACGTTGTAGATCTATGTTTGATCTGAACATGGGAACTTGAATCATCCAATTTGGAGATCGGTGGAGAATTTTATGAGGAAAATACTAATACAGCGCTGGAAAGCAAGAAAATGGCAGCATGCATGTGTTTTGTTGAAGTTTTCACATGGTTATGCTTGGTGGAATTCTTAAGGGCCGAAAGTTTAGCATTTTTTAGCTGGTTGGAATCTTAAAAGCCAAACTTTAAGCATCACCTTAGGTGGAATTCTCATTGGGGAACTTTAATGGGAATTCTTAATGCATACTTTAGTGGAATTTTGGCTATAAAAGGAGGGGGAACCCATACTCTTCATCATTCACTATCAATTTCAGATTCTTGGAGGAGAGGAGGAGGAGGAATCGGTCCTCAAGCTTCATTCATCACCATTCTTCATCATTCTAAGAGGAGAAAGCTTGGAATTGAAGCTCCAATCAAAGGGCCATCATCTATCACATTAGAGGGAGTTTTTATAGCCTTTTCATTTCATTCATGTCTATGAACATGTGTATTTATTCATTATTGTTTTTCATAATAGATGACTGTTGAGGTTATACTTATATTGTTATGTGATGTGAATTTGTGTTTTTACCTATCTTGCATATACTTGATCACTATATGTTAGAATCTTATGCCTAGGTTGATATTTCGGGAGAAAATTAACTTAGGGTGCAAGAAATTCACATCATGACCCACAACTAATGAGGAATTGCCCTAGACATAGGCAAAGATTCCCGGGTGAAGTTGTTCGATTCTAATCGAGTGAACTCTAGTACGTTAATGCATGTTTAGTGGTTAGATTTCTGGATAGGAATATTTGGGAAATCACGATCTAAGCATAGGAGTTTATACGCGAGACATCGGTTATTCTCTACCCTCGGAGCTCTCACCATAACAATATAAGTGTAATCCTTCAACAAGAACCTTTATAAGTATATTTGATCAATTTGAACCTAGCATGTGCCTTAGTCTCCCTTTATAATTGGTTTTAAATCACTTGCTCATCTTTGTTCTTGTTCTTTACAAATTTTATTTGAATTTATTCTTACTTTGTTTATTCACTTCATTACAAATCTTAAACTAGAATTCAAGTCCTTGAAGTTCGACAATCCGGACTTACAATCCATTTATTACTACACACGACTAGTGCACTTGCTATCATAGCACGTTAGCTTTTAGCGTGTCAAGTTTTTGGCGCCGTTGCCGGGGATTTTTTTATTTTAGTTTTTGATTTTTTTTGTTTAAATTTTCATAATTCTTAGTTTTTCGTTTATTTCTAACCTTTCTTTTATTTTTTTATTCTAATTTTTTTTTCTTGTGGTTATTTGTTAGGTGTAATTTGTGGTGCATGACCCGCTCTTCTAACGAGCCCCTATACAATTTTGAGCCGGAGATAGAGCGTGTTCTTCGATCTAGTAGACAAGCTCGAGAAATGGCCGACAATCTAAATCCAAATGGCAATTTTCCCGACATAAATCTTCCGGAAAATAGGGAATGGCTGCAAAATCTTTTCCAAGCTATGCAACCGGCACCTCCTCAAAGACTTCCATCGGTCCGGGAAAATCTACCTCCAAGGGTCCACACCATACCGGGACCCGTGATCTTTCCAAATTTCTATGCACCAAATTATCACATTCCGTCACACATCTTTAGCATGGTGCAAAGCGAACCCTTCTATGGAGAGCCCCATGAATCACCTCATGAGCAAGACTTTAGACGATACTCTCATGACTACCCAATTTCATCCACGGGATCTCGATGCAATTCGTCTAAGAGTCTTCCACTTCTCATTAAAGGAAAGGGCGACCATGTGGTACAAATCTCTACCACCCCAATCCATCACAACATGGGGACAATTGGTCGATGCCTTTTTGAGCAAATTCTTTCCACCCTCCAAAATCAATGAGCTAAGGAGCAACATTAAGGAGTTTAAGCAGGGGAATCATGAGTCCTTAGCCGAGGCATGGGCTAGATATAAAAACATGCTCCGAAAATGTCCGGATCACAACCTAAGATTGAGCGAGCAAGTATTACGATTCCATGATGGAGTCCGTTCGCGCATCCGAAATAGGCTCAATGCCGGCGCCGGTGGTGATCTCCTTGGGCTCGATTGCCAAAGTGTGTGGGACAAGATTGAGCAATTAGCCCGGGAAGATGAACTCTATCTCGATGATGAAGAAATCACACCCACTAAAAACATTGCTTGTGTTCAAGAGTTGGGCGAAGAAGTTGCTTTGGAAACAATGGTTGGCAATGTAAACTATGTTGGAAATGCCAATCGACCTCAATTGAACTTCCATGTGCCCGAAAATTTTCCAAGGAGGCCCAATCCGGCACAAAATGCCCATCCCGGCGTCTATCAAGCACCAAGGCCCCCATTCAACAATAACCAAGCACAAAGGCAAGGTAATCCTCATGTACAAAGGCAAGTTAGGCCTCCTACAACCGATGAACATCTTGATGAGGAAATAAAGGAATCGGATTCAGCAATCAACGAACTCCGTACTATGATGAAGGATTTAATGATGGATATGAAGGATTTGAAGACACAAATGGGTCAAATGGCAAAGACAATCAGCGAGAGAGCCCAGGGAACTTTACCAAGTGACACGGAAAAGAACCCGAAAGAGCAATGCTATGGAATTACCTTGAGAAGTGGCGAACAGGTAAAAGGTGATAATGTTCGCACTGATGCGCCCGAGGGCCCATCCATCCACGCCCAGGCGCCCTTGTCGCTGCGCCAAGGCGCCGATTGTCACGCCCAAGCGCCACATTCTGTATCCTCCACAGTTGGCCCTTCAACTCCAACGCATCATCCCATCGAGGTTCGTCTTCCATTTCCAAATGCACAAAAAACGAAAAAGAAGGATATGGATCAGATTTTCCGTAGGATTGTGGCGACTCTTTGTGAGGACCCGGGGAGGCTCACCATTCCGTGCACCATTGGCCCTCTTACTTTTGAAAAGGTTATTTGCGATACGGGAGCAAGTATCAATCTCCTCCCGTATTCTCTCTTCAAGAAGTTGGGCCTTGGAAATCCTAAACCTACATCAATGAGCCTCCAACTCGCCGATGGATCAATTAAGAGACCAAAGGGGATAATAGAAGATGTTATTGTACAAGTTGACAAATTCTTTTTCCGGGTTGACTTTGTGGTCCTTGATATGGAGGAAGATGTTGAGATGCCCTTGATTCTAGGAAGACCTTTCCTAGTCACTAGCAATGCCAAGATTGACATGGGAAAAGGTAAGTTATCATTGAGGGTAGGAGATGTAAAAGTGATATTTGATGCTTCTAATAACAGGAAACCATCTATGGATGATCTTACTTGTTCCAATATCGATGTTATTAACCCCTCTCTTGATGAGAAATGTGCAAATGGCAAGGCTAGGGGCACACTCGAGTTGGAGGATGAGATTCCCTATGATAAACACAACAAAGAGGGAAAAGAAGATTTATGCATGAAATACATTCCACCCCATCGCCGTGCTCGTAAGATTGAAAAGACTCATCCAATACAAAGGGCTTATTGCAAAATCCCGCAATATGAGTGGAAGCAAGTAGACCATGGAGCTAAAAGGAGGCATGCCAAGGATTTGGTCGTGTTAAATGGACCACCTATTTGAACCTCAAAGAGCACAAAGTCGAGCTACCGACTCTAAACTAGCGCTTCTTGGGAGGCAACCCAAGTTTGTAAGTTTGTTTTTCTTTTTGATTTTGTTTTTGTTTTGTTTAGTTTGTTTCTTTATGTTGTGTTCAAACATGCACTTTTGGCATGTATGTTTTCTTATGCTTGATGGTTTGAAAAGTTGAAGTGTTAGATATGATGCAAATTTAGACCATGCTCATTTTACTCGAGAGGAGGAGAAGCTATAGGATTATGTATTGGAAGTTTAAGGATGTTTTTCAACATCCTTGGTTGTAAGTGTTCTTTTACTGTTGTGTATGCTTGTTGTAACAACATTGGGGACAATGTTGGATTTAAGTTTGGGGGTGTTTAAAAGAGTACTTATTTTGAACTTTGATGGTGCAATCCTAATTTTTAGCTTAATTTTAGGGAAAGTTTGTTTGATATCATGTTTATATGCTTCTTTGTTGAGAAAATCAAGCATGAAAATTTTTTAGTCCTTCCAATTGATGCATTGAAATTGATTGACTTGGAAAAATGGCATGAATTCTTGAAATAATTTGAATTTAATGGAATATATATCTTTGAAATTGCTCGTGGAGACCTTAGACTAGAATTGATTCTTTAGATGATTCACAATGCACTTAAATCGAAGGTAGAGGAGTTGAGAGGATAACCATCTTGAGACACTTAAGGAATTATTCCCAGAAATATTAACTTAGATTTCTCATAAAGTTATAAGTTGAGTAGTAATTTTATATGCTAACAATGAATTGAAAAGGTTGAATTTTGGTATGACCAAAAGTGGTCAGGCTAATACGTACCGGAGGTGAAAAGTTTCATACCTATATACTGTACTATTATGCTAATTTGAGCTATGCTCAAGCCAAAAGAAGTGAATTGTTTAAAAGATCTAGTTTTATTTCGTGGCCTTTGATACTCGAGTGATTAAATCCTTAGGAGTGTCTCTACACTTAATGCCCCAAAACTATCTAGTTTGGGGGTCATTGATCTAAAACTTGTTACATGGGTGTCATAGAAAGCCTAATGGAATAAAACATTGCACATGATCTAGCCTTAATGAAGTTTAATGAAAATTCCATATGAATTTAATGTTGAATATTTGAGATAATGAAATTTAAATGGCTATGAGATTTTCTATAATTCTTGTGCCTTGTGTTTGATCAAAAGTTGATAGATATGGGATTAATGTCCAAAATTTGGTAAGGATGCCACTCGACTATAATACCCTAGATTTATTTTTCACTATACCCTAGGGAGTCGTTTCAAGTATTGGTGTCACATGAGCAAAAGTAGTTGATATGTATATATATATTTGTGAACTTTAAAAGGTTGATTTTATGCCATTCATTCTTGTTGATCATATTGAGATGTGTTGATTCGGTTGGGATTGAAAATTTGCTAGATTTTGTGGGTATATCTTATGCAAACCCTCACGAGACTATAACTCGTCCTTTGAGGTAACTCAAAGGTTTAAAGGCTTGTTGCACCCGCTAAGTTCAATCGTTTACTCCACGAAAGTGAGTTAGTTAGTTGTTTTGTTTTCTCCCATTGAATGATGTTGGTCTTGCATTATAGCTCTTATTGCTCGAGGTCGAGCAATTGATAAGTTTAGGGGTGTTGATAAGAGCTGTTTTTACGTGTTTTTAAGACCGTAATTCTTATGATTTGGATTCACTTATTGCTTAAATCATGTCACATTTGCATTTCATAGGTGTGTTAAGTGAATACAGGTAATAAATGAGAATACATGAAGAAAAGGGAAGAAAAACGATGTACAAAACAAGTTCAAGCATGTTTTCAACACCTAGGCGGTTTATGCATCTCCTACCACATTCGATCGATAATTCAGTACATTTCGAGACCGACTTAGACAAAGTTTCCTTATACAAAGTTTTAGATGTATGTCTTAGCTTCAAATGGGAACTTGAAACATCCAAATCGGAGGTCTATAGAGATAATTGTGAAGGAAATACGATTGCTGCGCCGAACAGAGAAGTACATGTGCCAGGATACGCCCCAACGCCCTCCTAGTCATGCCTAGGCATGGATAATCCGAATGTTACTCCTTTTCAACCTAAATTCCAGCATTATATGATGGTTAAGAATCACTTTTGGCCATAATTCAGCACATGTATTGAGGGGTTGTCATAAGTGTGTTTCTTGGTAGATTTACTTTATGGGCGCCAAATCAGAAACAACCTCCATGTTGAAACATAATTTAGGTATACTTAGCGACCGAATTGGACAAATTGTCCTTCTGTAAAGTTGTAGATCTATGTTTGATCTGAACATGGGGACTTGAATCATCCAATTTGGAGATCTGTGGAGAATGTTATGAGGAAAATACTAAGACTGCGCTGGAAAGCAAGAAAATGGCAGCATGCATGTGTTTTGTTGAAGTTTTCACATGGTTATGCTTGGTGGAATTCTTAAGGGCCGAAAGTTTAGCATTTTTTAGCTGGTTGGAATCTTAAAAGCCAAACTTTAAGCATCACCTTAGGTGGAGTTCTCATTGGGGAACTTTAATGGGAATTCTTAATGCATACTTTAGTGGAATTTTGGCTATAAAAGGAGGGGGAACCCATACTCTTCATCATTCACTATCAATTTCAGATTCTTGGAGGAGAGGAGGAGGAGGAATCGGTCCTCAAGCTTCATTCATCACCATTCTTCATCATTCTAAGAGGAGAAAGCTTGGAATTGAAGCTCCAATCAAGGGGTCATCATCTATCACATTAGAGGGAGTTTTTATAGCCTTTTCATTTCATTCATGTCTATGAACATGTGTATTTATTCATTATTGTTTTTCATTATAACTATCATGAACTAAATTCATAAGACTAAGGCCATGTAAGGTCAAATTGTGATATATGCTTATAATAGATGATTGTTGAGGTTATACTTATATTGTTATGTGATGTGAATTTGTGTTTTTACCTATCTTGCATATACTTGATCACTATATGTTAGAATCTTATGCCTAGGTTGATATTTCGGGAGAAAATTAACTTAGGGTGCAAGAAATTCACATCATGACCCACAACTAATGAGGAATTGCCCTAGACATAGGCAAAGATTCCCGGGTGAAGTTGTTCGATTCTAATCGAGTGAACTCTAGTACGTTAATGCATGTTTAGTGGTTAGATTTCCGGATAGGAATATTTGGGAAATCACGATCTAAGCATAGGAGTTTATACGCGAGACATCAGTTATTCTCTACCCTCGGAGCTCTCACCATAACAATATAAGTGTAATCCTTCAACAAGAACCTTTATAAGTATATTTGATCAATTTGAACCTAGCATGTGCCTTAGTCTCCCTTTATAATTGGTTTTAAATCACTTGCTCATCTTTGTTCTTGTTCTTTACAAATTTTATTTGAATTTATTCTTACTTTGTTTATTCACTTCATTACAAATTTTAAACTAGAATTCAAGTCCTTGAGGTTCGACAATCCGGACTTACAATCCATTTATTACAACACACGACTAGTGCACTTGCTATCATAGCACGTTAGCTTTTAGCGTGTCAATTAGAGATGGAGCCGAGATGGGTCGGGGTAGACCGGGGTCACAAAAGATTCGAAAGAAGCCGAAGGGGAACAGTACGGGTGAGCCCAAGCTGCAACGCCTAGAAATGGCGTTGCAGCGCGGCCATGCAGAAAGGTCTGCTAGCTCGCACTGCGGCGAGCAGTTTAGATAGCCGCAATGCAAGCAAGCAGTGGTTCGCGCCGCGATGAGCACTTTGGCTTGCCACAACGCGGGTTTAGGTGTTGAAGGTGAGTTTTGATGGGGTCTTTCGCGGTTTTGGCAGATTTTGGCGTGATCTTGAGTCCTATTTTGATAAAAATTGTTTCCTAGTTAGTAACATTTATTCCTTAAATTTTTAGGAATGTTTTTTCCTAGTTTGATTAGATTTTGATTCTTGTACTTTTTAAATAGCCGAACTCATTCTTATAAACATTGAATCACTTTGATAAGTTGAATAAAATCTAGTTGGAGCGTTCATTTTTACTAGTTATAATTATCTATTCTTTTAGTTTTCATTTTGGACCACTTATTCTAATTTGTATTTTGTCTCGTATTTTAAACACACGCCAAATAAATGAAATCAAACATTCAGGCTACTGGATTCTAATTCACTGTTCATTTGGTGTTTCACTTCACATGTGCATGTTAGGAGTTTGTGGAGTTGGATCAAAATGGAGAAAGATTAGAGATGGAGCTGAGATGGGTCGGGGTAGACCGGGGTCACAAAAGATTCGAAAGAAGCCAAAGGGGAACAGTACGGGTGAGCCCAAGCTGCAACGCCTAGAAATGGCGTTGCAGCGCGGCCATACAGATGGGTTTGCTCGCTGGCACTGCGGCGAGCAGTTTAGATAGCCGCAATGCAAGCAAGCAGTGGTTCGCGCCGCGATGAGCACTTTGGCTTGCCACAGCGCGGGTTTAGGTGTTGAAGGCGAGTTTTGATGGGGTCTTTCGCGGTTTTGGCAGATTTTGGCGTGATCTTGAGTCCTATTTTGATAAAAATTGTTTCCTAGTTAGTAACATTTATTCCTTAAATTTTTAGGAATGTCTTTTCCTAGTTTGATTAAATTTTGATTCTTGTACTTTTTAAATAGCCGAACTCATTCTTATAAACATTGAATCACTTTGATAAGTTGAATAAAATCTAGTTGGAGCGTTCATTTTTACTAGTTATAATTATCTATTCTTTTAGTTTTCATTTTGGACCATTTATTCTAATTTGTATTTTATCTCGTATTTTAAACACACGCCAAATAAATGAAATCAAACATTCAGGCTACTGGATTCTAATTCACGGTTCATTTGGTGTTTCACTTCACATGTGCATGTTAATGTTAGGAGTTTGTGGAGTTGGATCAAAATGGAGCAAGATTAGAGATGGAGCCGAGATGGGTCGGGGTAGACCGGGGTCACAAAAGATTCGAAAGAAGCCGAAGGGGAACAGTACGGGTGAGCCCAAGCTGCAACGCCTAGAAATGGCGTTGCAGCGCGACCATGCAGAAGGGTCTGCTCGCTCGCACTGCGGCGAGCAATTTAGATAGCCGCAATGCAAGCAAACAGTGGTTCGCGCCGCGATGAGCACTTTGGCTTGCCACAGCGCGGGTTTTGGTGTTGAAGGCGAGTTTTGATGGGGTCTTTCGCGGTTTTGGCAGATTTTGGCGTGATCTTGAGTCCTATTTTGATAAAAATTGTTTCCTAGTTAGTAACATTTATTCCTTAAATTTTTAGGAATGTTTTTTCCTAGTTTGATTAGATTTTGATTCTTGTACTTTTTAAATAGCCGAACTCATTCTTATAAATATTGAATCACTTTGATAAGTTGAATAAAATCTAGTTGGAGGTTGTTTTTTCTCCTGAGTGGGTTTCCACCAAAAAAAAAAAAAAAAGGCATCGTCTTCTCCATTGCATTATTTTCTCATTGCGTTCTTAGTTTCCTGAGTATTTTCACCATTGACCCACTGTGATCCTAAAAGTTAAATATATGACATCCACAACCAAGTGCATAGTTTAGGAACAATTTAAGACACTTGATATACATTTGGGATATAAAATATATAATGAAACATCAAAATCGAACCCTAAGATGGATGAGTGGATCAGTGTAAGTAAAAAGCCGGCGACAAAAAATGAAGAAACGAAGAATGATCCAATGGTCCCGTTGAGGAATGTGGATGATGGAGATGATTCAGGTAAGAATACATTACTGGTCACAAATAAATTTGAAAGTTTAGTTGAAGATATATTGGATTATAATTCGGGCAATTCAGAAAGTTTTCGGGTTCAATCTGAACTGAAGGGAACGAACACTAATTCATTGAGCGAGCCTATAAGCAAGGATGTTCTTGCGAAGAGTTCTAATTAATGAATTTTGCTTTTAGGAGTGATGCTGCTATTATTGACATTATGAGAATTTGGATGATAGCGCGGTAGGTTATTCTTTTTAATTGTTTGAACGTGCATTATAAACGTTCGAACATGAGTCTATTTGTTTCTGGTGAATGTTGGTCTATAGACTAGATTGGTTAGGCATTAATTATTCTTATTTTTGTTCTAGTGTAGGTCTTTGGTTGTGGCAAGAAATCTCCGTGTGCACTTTTTTGTACTACCCCTTTTATTTTTACGCAATTGATTTAAAAAAAAAAACATGAGAATTCAAATGGAAATCGAAAACCAAATGTGCATATTAGTTAGAAATAGATTTTATAAATTTAACATGCATGTATTGGGCGAAAGATATGATCCAAGTTGGATTTTTAAAACGGTAGGTAAAATCACACGGGGAATGAAGCATTTAAATCTCAATAGTGGCAATCCACAATTATTTTAAACTGGATTAAAGTAATTGAATTCCAAGAACCTTTCAGTTAGATTCTACTTTGGTCTTTGGAATTAACTCTCCAGATCACAATACTATTGCTTCCACTAAATCTTCAATTTTTGAGGTAATTATATTTTTAGGGAAAAATTGCGAGTTTTATAATATTTTCGGGAAAATTTTAAGCTGGATGTGGTTCAATGGAGTCAGTCCACCAAACAACGTTGAATGTAGGTGATTAAGGTATTTTTATCATTTTGTCCTTACATCTAATGGTGTTCGGTGCACGGCGCCGATTTCATTGGATCTGGTAAACCTCAGAATCACTCATTTTCAGGGGATAAAGGGAACCAATTTTATTCCGATATAATTTGTGTCCTAAATTATCAACAAAAACAACTTAGTCTGCACTTTATTATTATTATTATTATTATTATTATTATTATTATTATTCATGACATGATGTACAAAAAAGTCACCAAAAATATACTATCAATGTTAGTGTAAATATAACTATGTTACATTTCATAAGGTACAAAGCACAACTGTTCAACCATAAATGTCAATCACTCAACATTAAAATGTATATTCTCCGCAACTCTTCTGTCTTATTCTCTTTGTTTTATTGTTTTGTAATATTAGGATGCGCCCGTGTGTAGTAACTCAATCCAATTCATCGTAAGAAGGATACTTTGTAGAATTACTGATGTGGGCTAAAAATATTTAGGGGTATTATCCCTCTTTTGAAAAAAAAATTCATAAAAAAACCCCTTTATCATTTCAATAAAGATTCAATCGGACCCCCTACGCTCCTCACTTGCGCGTTGTGTATGTGGTTATCAGTTACTGTATCATTCTGGAGTTGTGCAATTTTCGTATGCCCTTAAACTAAAGTTTGTTACGCTACCGTCTCCAAAGTAATACTTTCATCTCACTTTAGTCATTTCCGGTCATTTCTGATCGGAATTGTTAGTTTTCTGTGATCCCCAGTATCTAATTTGTATCACTTTGGTCCCTAAGCGGGAAAATTTTCAGTTTTTGCAATTTTACAATCTACCTTATTTTAAGTATTTTTATTTAACTAATATATATTAATATATGTAACCAAAGATAACAGCAAACTCGGGTTCCTGTCTCTAGATATCACAACGGAAATAACATTGAAGAAAAATCCTATTTCTCTGGCTCAATGATGGTTGACGACTATAGTTAGGGGAGAGGAAATTTTTTCTCATCTCTAATTGTTATGATGACTTTTGTTGTAGGTTAATCACATAGGGAATGAGATGATGAGCTTGAAATCAATTAATTCCTTGAGTCCATCAAGCTCATAATACACACCTACATCATCTATTAGTGGGCTAAGTTGACTTCCAACTTAGTCTATCTATTAATTAAGTCCACCATATATTAATCCAATTAATATATGATATTAATTAATAATTTGCTAAAATAATTAATCCAATTAATAATTTAGGCTAATAGGAATAAATAATAATCCAAACTAATTATTTATTATTTAATTTAATTCAGTTAATCTAATTAATTAACTAAATTAATTTGTTCATCAAATAACAAATTACAAGATTAATTGAATTAGGGTATCTAATTAATTAACTAAATTAATTTGTTCATCAAATAACAAAAACTAGATTAATTGAATTAGGATTTAGGGTTTTAGGTTAAGGGTTTTCGATTTGGTTTTATGATTATTTTTTTTAGATAGAAACACCATAAGGTGTGGGGTTAAGGCATAGACCCACCAACCTGTATATTAATAAAAAATGATGCAAATACTTACAAGTAAATGAGGCCCACAATCATCTAACAAAGCCTACCAAACTACAATGAAAGGCCTTTCTAAGAATATTGAGCAGCTGGACCCGTCATCGGCTCGGGTCGAGGAGTCTCCCGCGGGCCAAAGCCCGCGGATAATATATTAGTCAAGCCTAAAAGGGCTGGCGGCCCAATAAAAATTGACTTAAGCATGATAATAATAATAATAATAAATTAAGTCTATTGGGCTCCTGGCAAAGTAGGGCCCAATAGCCCATAGCCCATAGCCAACTCCATATAAATACCTCAAAGGAGCTGGAAAGTAGGCATTATCGACTCCCCCAGTAAAAAACACGCTGGCTAGAGAAAGTAACCTCATCAACGAACTACGAATCAACTTGATCCCACATTGATTGGGTATGTAGGCAGCTCGAAGTTACGGAGTGCAATCTATACCAAAACCCACCTTTAACCTAGTTTGTCGTGAGTTGGATCGGTTCTTCCACCCCACGTGGTCGAACACGTGACAATCATACTTTGACGATTTTCAGCATCATCAAATTGGGGCCGTCTGTGGGAAATGCGCTCCAACCGCTAAGAATGCAGACTAAGGATAGTAACTTTAAAACTGGCAACAATGAGCCACAACGAGCTTGGCCACGCGGATGGCCAGCGCCCTGGCTACCGCTGAACGAGACCCCACCTATCATTGTCAAGACTTTCGAGATCTCAGGTTTTTGGCCATCGCTGGATGCCGACGGAAGCAACGGGAGCGCCGCTCGGGAAGGATTTGAGAGACAGAGCATTTCGTTTGGAGTTCCAGATCTGAAGAGTCGGATCCCCTCACGAAACAAAGCTTTGGTGATCTCTGCTACAATCGCAGATTCCTGGGTGGGCAAGATCCTCATCGACGGTGGAAGCTCCGCAGATATCATCTTTTTGGATGCATTCGACAGGCTGTCCGTTGGGGAGGCCAGCGTCCCAATGATTACCCGGGAGGTGAAGTTTTTGGTGGTTAAAGCCCCCTCCGAGTATAGTGCCATATTGGGGAGGTCGAGCTTCAACCTCTTCTGAGCTGTTATTTCTACCTTCTATCTCAAACTCAAATTCCCTACTCCTAGAGGGACGGGGGAGGCCACTGGGAACAAACGGCTGGCGAGAGAGTATTGTTACAATGCCCTTAAGAGGAAGCGGAGCGACCTGGGTCCCACGCCATGGCCAGAGTTGATCGAAATTGACATGGTGTTGCACGCACCGGGCAAGGCATCTCAGGCCTCTAAAGATGATAGAAGCACCCGGGCCGAGGCAGTCGAGAGCCTGAAAATGATCGAGTTAGTACCGGGTTACCCAGAGAAAGTAATGAAGGTCGATGCTACCTTAGGACCCGCCCTCGAAAGGGAGTTAGCACACTTCTTGCAAGGAAACACCGATGTGTTTTCTTGGGGCGCATTGGATATGGAGGGGATTGACCCCCAGGTCATGACTCATCATTTGAACACATATCCCGATGCCCGTCTGGTGAAGCAACACAAGAGAACTACAAGGAGAGAGAGGAGTTTGGCTGCGAAAGAAGAAGTTGAGAATTTGTTCGCGGCTGGATATATAAGGCCGTTGCACCACCCAGAATGGTTGGCCAACATCGTGCTGGTAACGAAGCCCAACGGCAAATAGAGGATGTGTATAGATTTTACCGATCTGAACAAGGCAGGCCTTAAGGACTCCTACCCCCTTCCCCGAATAGATGACTTGAAAGATTCCACCACAAGGTGCGAGATGTTGACCTTCCTGGATGCGAAACAAGGATACAATCAAATTCCATTGGCACCAGACGACCAAGAGAAGACGAGTTTTGTCACTGATCAGGGGACGTTCTGCTGCAATGTCATGCCTTTCGGGTTGAAGGATGCAAGGGGGACCTATCAAAGGCTGGTCAATAAGATGTTCGAAGCACAATTAGGAAGGAACATGGAGGAGTACATAGACGATATGTTAGTCAAAAGTAAACGGGAAGCTGACCATGTACGAGACCTACAGGAATACTTTGGAGTACTTAAACGTTACAAGCTGAAACTCAACCCAACCAAGTGCACCTTCGGAGTGCGTGGGGGGAAATTCTTAGGGTTCATGATAAGCGAGAGAGGGATAGAAGCTAATCCCAAGAAGATCAGAGCATACTGGAGCTGGTGACACGCGAAATCCTAGCAAGTGTATTAGGTCGTGCAATGTAATAGAGTGGACTATTTAGTCCGGGGTGTATCGTCTCCACAGGGACAATTGGATTCAATGCTCGTAATTGCTATATTATCTAACTCTAAGCTAAATAAAATTATAAGATGATTGATGTTTAGACTATGAAAATAACTAAAGATAACTAAAATGATTATCAAGGTAATAAATCAAATGGGAAGAGGTGATTGGGTTATGATCCTACTATGTTCTATTCTATGTTCATGAACTCTCAATTATCCGGATTCTTAGAACGTTCTTGTTATGGCGAAACCCCCTAATGTATTTATTATTCAATCTCTTGAAATAACAAGCCTATACTAGTTAACAACTTCCTATATCTCTATAGTGAAGATTGAATTAAC
Source organism: Buddleja alternifolia (assembly GCA_019426215.1). Lineage (NCBI taxonomy): Eukaryota > Viridiplantae > Streptophyta > Magnoliopsida > Lamiales > Scrophulariaceae > Buddleja > Buddleja alternifolia. Next base: position 19,849,228 of record CM033407.1, on the reverse strand, counting down.
TAACATGCATTTAGGTTCAAAGGAATTCCTTGTTTACGAAGATCCTACATTCAATCGGGTCATCTTATCACAAAAAGCCACACAACGCAATCGATTCTATCTCTAGTCAATTGTTACGTTATGATGATTGATTTTTCGATCTCCCTTTATCTATCTCCTCTCGGTCTCAAGACAAAGCATTTTATCAAACACATGGTGATCAAGCATATGCAAGCATTAAGCACAAAATCAAACATGTAACAAGAATGTAATAAATCCGGAAATTAATGATTCATTAAACACAAAACATCACAAAGTATTCACATAACCCAATCACAAAAATACTTAGCTCATACTTACAACAACAAGTGATTCAACAACTCTACAAGACATAATTGAAATACTAATCAAGAGAAAGAGTTGAATTACTCCCTATTATAAAGTGTGAATCCAAGCTTTGATAATGAAAATGATGATGATGAGGATGATGATGGCTCTTCAAGCTTCCTTAGGACTTCCCATGGCTTCCCCTTGGTGTTTTAGAGAAAGTGTAAGTGTTTTCCAAGAGAAAAGTGTGTTAAAAATGAAGAAAACGGCGGACTTAATTTTAGGGCTTCGGGAGAATTGGACCGCGGCACAAACTCTTATCAGACCGCGGTCCTCTGACGCAGAATTCACAGCTTTTGTATTTTGATCATAACTCTCTGTACAAATGTCGGATTGAGTTGATTCAAGTTGCTAGACGAAGCTAAGAAATAGATCTACAATATTGAAGAAGAAACCTTAGTATGATTCGGCCTGTAAGAGGACGAAAGCCTCATTTATATATGAGCATTGTGTAAAATCTTTCGTCAACTATCTTCTTTTGTTTCTTTCTTCAATTTCAAGCTCAATTTGGATCTCTTTTCTCGTCTTTCATGCGTAAATCAACTTTTATCCTACAAAACAAAATATATACCAATCAAAGAATTATGAAGGATAAAAAATGATCAAAGTAACGATCAAATCATATTACAATGGGGCATAAAGTACTGTAAAATATGGACTTATCAGCTGGCATCCCCTAAATCCAAGAAGGAAGTGCAAGAGCTGATGGTGCGAGCGACATCCCTCAATAGGTTCATTTCGCGATCAGCCGATAAGGGGTTGCCCTTCTTCAAGGTGATAAGGAAAGCAAAAGACTTCGTATGGGATACACAGTGTCAGGTGGCATTTCAGAAATTAAAAGAATATTTAATCTCCCCGCCACTGCTCACTAAACCCATTGATGGAGAGACTCTGTACTTGTACCTAGTCGTAATCCATGAGGTAGTCAGCGCGGTGCTAGTCTGAGATGACAATGGGGACCATAAACCCATTTACTATGTCAGTCACCTACTACAAGCAGCTGAGCCGAGATACCCTTTCATCGAGAAGTTGGCCCTTGCTCCAATAGTGGCCGCCAGAAAATTACGACCTTATTTTCATTCACATCCCGTGGTAGTACTCACTAACCATCCCTTGAAGAGAATACTGTCAAGCCCAGATGTGTCAGGGCGAATGGTAAAATGGGCGGTTGAACTTAGCGAGCATGGCATAGAGTTTCGAAGAAGACCAACCATCAAAGCACAGGTGCTAGCCGACTTTGTCGCTAAGATGCTAGAAGAGGAAACTGGATGCTCTCTACCTACGTGGACACTGTTTGTGGATGGATCGTCCACCAACTTGGGCAGTGGAGCGGGGGTGATAGTCGAGAGTCCTCAGGGCAATAGATTAGAATACGCCATAAGGTTCGGATTCGACGCCTCAAACAACGATGCTGAGTATGAAGCGATGTTGGCCTGAACTAAGCTGGCATTAGCTGTAGGAGCAAGAAAGAATATAGTATACAGTGACTCGCAGCTGATAGTCAACCAAGTGAACGGAGTATATGAATCCAAAGATGAAAGAATGGGTCAATACTTGGCTCTCGTGCAAAAAGTGAGGGAACATTTTGAGGACTTTGATATACGGCAGGTCCCGAAGGGCAAAAATGAAGCAGCTGACCAACTTGCGAAGCTAGCAAGCTCTATAGCCTCTATAAAAAATCGGAAGGTAACCTTCATTACCTCTGAGAGAGCGAAAGTCGAAAAGGGAGGCTTAGAGATGTTGTGCGGGCAGGCAGAGGAGCCTAGTTGGAAGGATGAAATAGTGGACTATTTGGCGGCAGCGAGCCTACCTAATGATCCCAAGCAAGTGCAGAGAGTTAGAATCAGAGCCGCGAGGTTTGTAATGATAGATGGTGAGCTATACAAGCGTGGTTTCTCACAACTCTATTTGAAGTGTCTAACCCCAGCTAGAGCCAACTATGTACTGCGCGAAATACATGAAGAGTGTTGCGGTAATCACTTGGGGAGCAAGGCACTAGCGGCTAAGACACTAAGGCAGGGGTACTTCTGGCCTACGATGCTGGCAGATGCTCAAGACTTAGTGCGAAAATGCAGAAGTTGCCAAGAGCACTCCAATATAAGTCATCTCTCGGGCGCTAAGAGTCGACCACTAGAAAGCGCATGCCCTTTCGATGTGTGGGGGCTGGATATAGTGGGGCTTTTTCCCTTGGCCATAGGACAAAGAAAGTTTTTATTAGTCGCCATAGACTATTTCACCAAATGGGTAAAGGCTGAACCATAGCCAAGATATCCTAAAAAGAAGTAATGAAGTTCTTATGGAGGAACATCATCACGCGTTTTGGGATCCCACGATCCTTGATATCGGACAACGGCACCCAGTTCCAAGGGGCTAAGCTGAGGGAATGGTGGCAGGAGCATAATATCAAACAACACTTTAATTCGGTAAGCAACCTGCAATCTAATGGTCAGATTGAGGTAACGAATCGCACTATATTGCAACACCTAAAGACTAAGCTTGGTGGAGCAAAAGGGGGTTAGACGGACGAAGTACCAGCAGTAGTGTGGGCGTATCGAACTACTCCCAGAAGTGGCACCGGGGAGACACCCTTTAACCTAGTATATGGTGATGAGGCAATAACCCCGGTGGAAATCGGATAAAAGAGTCTGAGGATAAGCTAATATAGCCTCACCCACAACAAGCAACTCCGTAGGGAGAGCCTGGATTTCATTGCTGAAGTCCAAGACGAAGCCGCTACTAGAATGGCCAAGTATAAAGCGCGGATGGCACGGGCTTATAATCACCAAGTACGCCCCCGAAGTTTTCTGATTGGAGACTTGGTGCTTAGGAGAAAGGAGGCCACTAGTCCCGTGGGAAAATTGGAGGCCAAGTGAGAAGGTCCGTACCAAATAAGAGAATGGTAGGCCCGACCACCTACAAATTAATGACCGCAGAAGGTAAGGAGGTACCGCGAACATGGAGTATCCCCAACCTCAAGAGGTCTTTTACTTAGTAAATGTTACACGTATTGAGTGATTGACTCTATGATTGGATTTCATGTTTTAAGAAATATGTTCTAGTGCTCATAGCACCCACCTGTTTGGTTAAAATAAGATAGCTTTCATGAATGAATAAATGCGCTTCCCGCCCATTAATGTGGAGATAAGTTCCCACTAGAGGCGATAAGCCAAATGTCATACTCACGACCCCACTTGAGGTCAATACGGGTGGTACCACAAAAGTCCCCCGAACTTTCAAAAGCTCGAACGAGGACGGACTTTCTAAAATCCCTCCAGCAATGCCGAGAGAGGTTGAGGACCCATAGAAGGTCTCCCTGGTCCCCCTAGGATTCTGGAGTGAGATTATACAAACTAAACGAACTTGAAAGTCCCCCGAACTTTCAAAAGCTCGAACGAGGATGGACCGCACTATAATTCCTCCAGCAATGCCGAGAGAGGTTGAGGACCCGTAGAAGGTCTCCCCGCTCCCCCTAGGATTCTAGATTGAGATTATACAAACTAAACGAACTTGAGGCGATCACGCCCCATCAAAGTGCAATAGCGGTTCTCTCCGCGAAAACTACATCAAGTAAGTGATCAATAAGGCACAAAGTGCCACATATTAAAGCAACACCCTAATGGTATGCTTCGACAATACTCCACCTGAATAGTCATTCCCGAATATGAGCAACATATTAGGGAATGGGGGGGGATAGCAGGGGATCATGATCATGAGGTGAAATTGTAAGAATATAATTAAACCAAAGTCGTTTAACGCACGCTTAGAAAAGTCAAGTCAGTTAACACTTAAAAAGTTGCACAAACTACGAAATGAACAAGGTCTGTGGGACTACAAATAGTCATAAAGCCAAAGGACCATCTAAAAATAAAGTCATCTATACTATGCATGGAACTATCTATCACGAATGTGGCAGGCCGCAGCATTTTCTGGTCAGGGGCACACCGTCCTCGTCACTATCATCTCCTATCCCCTCATAAACCCATAAGAAATCATCTTGGGGATAGCGACCACTTTCCCAGAGCACGCGACAGCACCGGCGGACCATCTGGCCCATTAACTTAATGGCAAGGTCACGCGCCTAGTTGTTGCAATCAGAAGAAAATTCTGTGCTGGTCATGAACCCTTTCACTGCTACCTCTTCAGCTTCGGCCAGAACTTGTTCGCCGGATGAGGAGCCCAGGAAGCTCTAACCACTGGAGGCCTCCTATTCGAGGTCTGTGATGGTAGCCGTATACTGGGCTTCTCGCTCCTTGGCCGCAGTCTCCACCAGAGGGCATGTGGAGAGAAGCTTGTCATTTTTCTTTGAACAGTCTTTCAGCTTCTTCTCGAAATGCTCATACCTCTGACGGAGGTGATGAGACAACTGGATCTTCTGAAACAAGAAAAACGGAACTCAAAAAAGAGGGCCGCAAGCTATAAATGATAAGAATAAGAATCATAATACCACAATCAGACTCACCCTGCCCTCGTAGATAGAAATCTCCTCGTCCATTTGGTCAGCCGGTAGCATGTGCAAACGCTGAGTATCATAGTCGGTCACAGCCGGCCTCATCAACTTCTAGGGGATGAGCACGTCGTCTATGTCCCATAAAGATTGGATTGTGGGATCACGATTTGCCCCGAAGTTGAACAATCCTCTACCCCGACCGGGGGCACCAATTCTGCCAGACGAAGCATGTCGATCAGGCTTCAGGAGAGGGGGGGCACAAATGAATGTAAGGTCGGAAGAGTGGACCCTAGCCCTCGCTAGGCCTCCCTACTCCAATGATCCCTTACCCTTGGGGTCCTTTAAAGAGCTCCCCGCAGAAGGACCTCGGGGGCCCTTAGTGGTAATCCCTGCCATCAAAACATCAAAATCCAAAGTAATTGGCCCTTTAGTGGTGCGAGAGAGAGCGGGTGACTCCTGGGCGGCGCCTTTGCCTGCTAAGGATTGCCCTGAACCTGGAATACGGTGCCCCGACGAGTAAGGGGAAGAGTTAGTCTCTTGCCACCGCATGCAAATTTATGAACATTAGAAACAGCGAGTATGAAATAGAGGATAAGATAAGGGAAATTACCTCCACGGTACCCCTCTCGAATGTCATATCTTGTCTAGAATAGCCCCTTCCTCCCCTTAAAATCCAAGCATAATTGTTCGTGAGTGTTTGTGATTTTGTGACGAACTACACTATCGCACCACAGCTTGGGGGAGAGAATGGGCAAGTTCTGGATAGGGAAGTAGAAAAACTTGGTCTTCCAATTGCCATTGGAGCTTGTTTTTCCTTCTAAGAACCTGTAGAGGGAAGTTGGGTAGAAGTGCACGAGTGGACTCCCCGTGTTCATCAGAACATTGAATAAGGCCTGAAAGGCCTCGAGACTCGCTGTCAGCCTAAGGTCCTTGAAGAGCCAAATGAAGCCCTCGTATTGGGCGAAGTTGTTGGGCGACAGCTAACTGATGCACACCTGGTATTAGGTCAGAATCATCCCCAGCAAGGGGTCATAAGATAGAGAGAACCCCATGCGACAATACTCTAAGTATAAGGTGACATAACCCTTAAAGGGATTCTGAATATGATCTTCGGGTCGGGGTTTCACCACCTTAAGATCTGACGGGAATTACTTGGATAGCTTCTTCAACTCATCGTCCGTGATAGCGGAAGAGCAGCTAGCTACGTCATTCGTACGATCACTAGCAGACCTTTCCTTACGGGGCTCCTCTTTCCACTCATCACGCTCGCGATAGTCATTGCCTAGCGACATCAATTCGTCACTGTCGAAACTTCCGTCGCTAGACGCAAATGACAGTGTCTTTGCAACACTTTCCGAGAAACAAGGATTAGATATCCAAATGAGGTGTGAAATGCACAATACATAATAATCAAAATACAAGAACAGTGGCCCAGAACGAAACCCCCAGACAGTTTAAAGGAATCCCGAGAGGCTCGCGGCTCGCCGCGGGACACCGGGGGCCTGCGACCAACCGCAAGGCCTCGATAGCCTCGAGACGGCCGCGATAGCCTCATAGCCATGGGGTAGTGAGAGCTCTTTCTCTTTTCAGCAAAATTCTCAAAGGAGTAAAAGAGGAGGGTGAAAGGTGAGAGTAAAAAGAAATTTGTCACCAACCCCCTATTAATAGAGAGGTAGGTAGGGAGAGCTTAAGGCTCTCCACCCAGCCCGCATAGGACTGTAGCGCGCCGCGCACAAAGGCTATCTTACTCCCGGATTTAATACTGGACTAAACCCGGGAGTGGGGGACATATGATGTGGACTAAAAATATTTAGGGGTATTAGAGTAGTTTGACCTGTCACCGGCTCGGGTAGGGGCGTCTCTCGCAGGACAAAGCCCACGGGTAATATATTAGTCAAGCCTAAAAGGGCTGGCGACCCAATAAAAATATTAAGATTATTCTATTGACTTAAGCATGATAATAATAATAATAATAATAATAATAATAATAATAAATTAAGCCTATTGGGCTCCTGGCAAAGTAGGGCCCAATAGCCCATAGCTAGCTCCATATAAATACCACAAAGGAGCTGGAAAGTAGGCATTATCAACTCCCCCAGTAAAAAACATGCTGGCTAGAGAGAGTAACATGATCAACGAACTACGAATCGACTTGATCCCACATTGATTGGGCAGCTCGAAGTTACCGAGTGCAGTCTATACCAAAACCCACCTCTAACCTAATTTGTCGTGAGTTGGATCGGTTCCTCCACCCCACGTGGTCGAACACGTGACAATCATACTCTGACAATTATCAACATCATCAATTACAATTTGAGAAGGAGAGAGGTTTTATTCTTAATCATATATAGTTTGTGTAGAGATGGATAGGCGAATGCTTTTTAGTTAGCAAAATATAGGTTCATCAAGTAACGATGAGAAAATATAAGTTCATCAAGCTATCATAAGTTGGATAAATTATACTTGATACACGATTAAAAAAGAGGTATATATGCTAACATCAATTGATTTAAGTCAATTTTGGGGGTCAATTCAACTCAATCTGGTTTGCCTCGTACAATACACGACAAAGGTATATGATTATAGACTTACTCGTGTATAACCAAGTTATATGCTTCCAGATCTAGGGTCATATGGGTACTATGTTACGAGATTCAAATTTGTGTCTAGGGAACGTTCGTTTGAGTCTATAGTCAAGTTATTAGCGGATACGATGCTAGTTCGGGAGATTTAAGAATGGAGATTGTAACTCCAAATATGTAATGAGAGGGTATTTATAGATATTTCCACGTTGTATAGATATGAATTGTGCAAGGTTCCTCTAGATGGCACTACGTGGCGTCAATAGACAGTCAAGACGATGGGTCGACAGGTCGGCTCGTAGAATTGACCTGATATAAAATATGTGAATCTTGTAGCATAATGCAAATATAAAAGTTTCAAGATCCTTCGTACAATTATACAAGGGACTCCTATGTAATTAATACGAGAGAGAGAAACCATTATGTAATATTAGTACAATTGATATTTGTTATATAATCACGATACATAAAATGCTAAATGTTTAGTTTTTATTTTAATAAACAAAAGAAAGTGTATGTGATTTAGCTCGAATTTCTTTGGTGCAATTCGAAATCCAAATCTATGACCCGAACAGGTCGAACTAGAATCCAGAAAATAAAATTATAGACTGGACTTTACTATGTCAAACTGCCTACATACTTAATTTAATTGGATCAAATTTATATGTAGTTCGAATTAACAATTGAATATTATTTTGAATTCCTTTTGTAAAACACAAGGCAAACTAGTGGTGGACAGATGAGTGAGAATGAAGTAAACCAAGAGGGTTTGGTGAGAGAAATAAATGTTGGTCCCCTCCAAATGAGTTGGGGAGGGGTATTTATAGCCAAGGTCGACCACTGTTCATGGCGTGACATCTGGGCAAGTTAGCCGTGACACGTGACCTTCATTTGATTGTTAGGATCATTTGGGTCGTCGGGTCGAGTCGAATTGGGGATCCGACCCCGGATTTGGATAACACGCCGATCTTAGGTTAATTTTGTGAATAAATATTATTCCAAGGGTAGTTTTGTCATTTGTCTCATAAAATTAACTTTATATGACGCATCATATGCAAGCGTCACTTCTAACCGATGAATTATCAAATCTTTAGAATTATTTGCATGGACCACACTAAATTATGGGAAAAAGCAGCAATTCTTTTATATGTTGCAACTTTTGAAAACCAAAATAGGAAGTGATTGATCCAACAAACCGAAAGGCAAGAAAAGAAATGAATATAGGGTGAAGATGAGACCTAAAGGGGTCATGAGAAATAAAATCTTTTAAATGTAACGCCAATAGATTTAGCTTTCAAGATGGGGTCCACCTTGGCCATAACAAAACCCTCGCCAACTTTTGTCTTAAAGAGGGGCGGCCACAACACCACCGCAAGGACGGTGGAGCCACCGTGACGCCACCAGTTTTGTCATTTAAGATGCAAAGATTTTGTTAGATCTACTTAAGTAATGCATATTTGTCTTTTCTATGTTTTCTATACAAATCAGCAACTAGTAAATATGGTTATTCCAACTTGTAATGCATGTATGTATTTATAGCTTGTTGCGTTGTTGGGCCTTTTTAAATTATCCTTTTTTTTGGAAAAATTACTAAAAACACCCCTAAAATAAAAATTTATATTAAAAAAAATCTATAAAAATATTTTTCAATCTCATAAACTCATTCCACCTTTTCACTTGAAAAAATCCAAAATTTAAGAATAAAACCTTTTCGGACTAAATTACCCTTATTGTCTTAAGTTAAGGATTGGTCAATCGACTTTTTTCTTTTAAAATCTTTTCATTTTGGAATCTTCAGATTGATAAAATGTATAAAAAAGAATTAATTAATAAATATTAACTAGTTTATACATTTTTTTAAGTTTATTTTTTAATTTAACGTGATAATTATCTAAAAATACGTTTCTTTTTTTTAAAATTTTTAAAAAGATTATAAAAATCTAAAAAAATAAAATTAAAATCATAATTAATATTATCTATCAATACAGAAGTTCTAAATAAATAAATTTCTCTACAATAAAATAATTTATTAATTCTTCATTTAGAAGGTTAAGGGCAATAAAGTTCATAATTTTATTAACCCTAAATGTTGGGTCTTTTTGAATGAAAAATTGATGGAATGGGTTTTTTAGATTAAGAAATTTTTTTATGGGCTTTTTGGATATAAAATTTATTTTAAGGAGAAATATTTTCATGGGCTCTTTGGATATAAGTAATTTTTCTCTTTTCTCTTTTTTTTTTTTCTTTTTTGGCAGTTTTGTGACATTTCTATTTTACCTCACTTTTGTTAACAAATTTTGGAGGAGAAATCCTAATTGGGTAAGAAAATACCCTAGTCAAATTCGAGGAAGAAGTTGAATATGACTGGAAAAATTATGTTGATTTGGTGGGGAAAATTAACGTTTAAGGTACTTAAAAGCTGTAAGGAGAAAAAAAATACTCGGCTCTTAATGAGAAAACACATGTAATAATCGCTCTATTTTAACCTCGTATGTACTTTTCACATGAGTTTTATGCTATCATCAAATCGGTATAATTAACAACTATATGACATTCGTGCAGTCAGTTGTGTTGAAAACTTATCGACATGGACAAGATGTACAAGAATTTCAAAACCACGAGATTAAATGTGCATATTAATAGTAAAATTTGATCAAAAGATGCTCAAACTCGTATCCAATATAGGTCCAAATATAAAACTTTGCCAATTTCCCCTACTCTAGCTAGTTTGACTTCGTGTGTGTAATTTTTTATTATATTCTATTTATCATCGATTGATATTTTATATATCTATATAAATGATAAAAATAAAGATAAAAGCACCATTACGAAACTTCGTATACCAACAATTATATTTTGGTAGAGTTTTTGTAGAATGTTGGTATACTTGGTATGGTACTCCAATATTTCTCTATTTCAATTTACAACAAAGGTCTACAAATTAAGAATTCTGTTCTTCTACTATCTCATGTAATTTTGCTTATTCTTTCCTCCCAAACATTTACAATGTGCTAAAGTAAGACCAATACTTATTTTGTTTGAATCTAGATTTTATTAACAATATAGACGAATTGTCATCGCATTCAATTGTAAAGAATATTGTGAAAAAAATGGCATGCATGCATAATTCCGGATAGATATTAGTCAAATTTGTCTACGTTTTATTTTTAAATTTCAAAGGTACCTAATTCATTAAGTAGATCTAAGTTTGATAATGAGTTTTAAAAATTTAAGTTCAAAAATTTCAATGACAGTATTCAGTGATCATATTAGTCAAATTTGTCTACGTTTTATTTTTAAATTTCAAAGGTACCTAATTCGTTAAGTAGATCTAAGTTTGATAATGAGTTTTAAAAATTTAAGTTCAGAAATTTCAATGACAGTATTTCAGTGATCATATGTAAGGATGCATGAGTGCAAATCACTGTGCATGTTGGTAGGATCGAAGTGACATGCCCATTCAACAAGAAATAGTTACGGACTAATTCAGACATTCTTTAAGTGGAAAACTTATTTCTAAACAAGTAAAAATGATTGATTCCTTTAAAATGACACTATAGTCAAAATTATATAATAGATGATGCCTTTAATTAAAGTAGAGCATCCTCTATTTACTTCTCCAATTCTATTAAAAAAAATTCATTTTTGATTCTATTAATTTTTTTTCATTTTTGTATAGTTTTATTTCAAATATCTCATCTTATTTGTCTTGATATTAGTTTTAATTAGACTTATAAAAGATAATTTATGTCCATCTATAGCCACGTCTTTCCTCAAATAAGAATGGCAAAACAATTTAATTTTAAAAAAAAACATGTTATGCACCACCATCTTTCCATAACCTCTTGATTTAAAAAAAGTAATCAATACTTTTTAAATCAAGAGAAATAAAAAAGGAAAAATTACACACAGACTCCATCATTTATTGTGTAATTACCAAAGCTCCTCTTTATTTATTAAAAATTACCAACGTACCACACCCCCTCAAGGGGTCTATTTGTGAGGTTTATAAAATTAAATTTGTAAGAATTGTTAAGCACATAGGGGGCGTAATTGTAATAAATTCTTAACATGAGGGGGGGTTGGTAATTAAGGGGAGTTTTGATAATTACATAATAAGTGAGGGGGTCTGTGTGTAATTTTCTCAATAAAAAATGATAGTACATGTGGAATCAATGATATATAGCATTGCTTTTAATGACGTATAGAGTAATAAGTTACCTAAGGTTTGTTAGCCTAGTGGTATCAACTTCTACTTTTATATGAGAGATCCTGGGTTCAATTATAGATTATCACAAGTTGTAGGTTTTTTACTTTTATTTGGAGTCTTATAGGGTCTGTGTGGCCCATGATTAAAAACTATCGGCCCGAGTTTGTCGGGTCAGGCTATCCCTTTGTCTAGTATTAAAAAAATAATAATAAGTTAAACACCACATGACATATATAATTGGAAGGAATTAGCAATGATCATGCATTTAATTTACATGTTAGCTTTCACTATTGCACCTGGAGTTCAGTTATTTCTTCTTGTTCAAATTTAATTTATGGGGTAAATCAAACGTTTTTCATTTAATTCAAGTGGGTATTAGAAATTAAATACCTACTAGGATATTTTCTTACCCAACTGGGATTTTTCGTTCTGTTCCTGAATATTGAAATTACGAGTTTGTTTGGTTTATCGGACATGGCAATTCCGACAATTTAGACAGTATCTAGTTCAAAAAAAATTCTAACTCGCACCCAGTTTGGCCACACTCAATTGTATTTCACAAGGAGAATGTATTACACTTCTCATATGATTAGTCGCTCAGTTTGTGAAATACACTTAAGTGTAGCCGAGTGGGGAGCGAACTAAAATTTCCCGTTAGTTCAAAAGATTAAACAACATAAAGTCAAAGTGAAATTAAAACTAGAATCCATAAAGTGCATACATATTATTAAATTGGACTTGTTTTTGGGGGGTAAATACAAAAGGGAAAAGGAAGAGGGAGGTGGGGGCAAAGCTTAATATTTTCAAACTTTTCGTGATACATTTCAAATATCAAAAAAATCTATAGGACAAGAAACAAATTCTCAAAGTGAAGGGGGGTTTGTGCCACCACCCCAACTGGCTCCATCTTTGGCCCCGTGACACGATGATTCCAACCAAATTACTAACGTTTCAGTGAACCATGAACATACCTATAAATTGGTTAATCAATTGGCAGCTGTTGGGAGTTTGTGGAGTCGGATCAAAATGTGCCAAGGTAAAGCTGAGATAGGTCAGGTAGACCGGTGGTCGCGAAAGAAGTCAAAAGGGCAAAAAAAATTGAAGCCAAGATTCTGGTCATGTGGCGCCGAGGTGCTGGATTTGGCGCCAAGGGAAATTTAGTTCTTCACACATTTTTTACGGGTTTTTCGCGCTTCGGGCGGTTTTTTTGGCATGTTTTAAGTCCTATTCTGATTGGAATTGTTTCCTAATTGATAGAATTTATTCCTTAGACTTTTAGGATTGTTTTTCCTAAGTTGATTAGGGTTTTATCTCTTGTAACTCTATAAATATTAGAACTCACTCTTGTAAACATTCAATCATATTAATAAAATCTAGTTAGAGGTGGGTTTTTTCCTAATTCGGGTTTTGTTAGGTGTCGAACTAACAAAAATAATTCCTACTCCTAAATTTGTAGATAGCAATGAGCAGAGTCAAATCCACAAGGATTGGTTTAGAATTAATTCTCAATTTACTAAAATTAAAATAAAAGGGGGAATTTTAAATAATCGATTAAACTAAAAATTAAAATAAACAAAGGAAATTATTAAAATCAAGAGATGCAAAATTAATCAAATAGAAGAAATTAATTTATGGTGAGATTGTAGCCTAAGGAATTTTATCCGTTTTAATTCTATAATTCGATCATCGATGCAAAGATAATTCGATATTCTTGAATAAATTGGCTATAGCCGTTAACAAGCTCAAACAACCTCGTTTCTCCTTATTTTATCAATAATCAAAACAAACTCTTTGATTATTTCCCTTATTAATTGAATAACCCTAAACAAGTTCTTAAGATTTAATTCAATAATAGCTTTAAGAATTAGAGAAACACCAATTCTAATTAACAAACTCACAAGCTTGGTTCATTTAAATTAGATTACATATTCCCTTAATAACAATTGAAAATTTGTCCATAATCAATGTTATTAATTGCTACTAATATTAGAATTAACCAAACAATTACGGATTTGAGATTCTAATTAGCTATATATTATTCCAAAAATTAAATAACCGGCCAAATTACCCAATTAATTGAAACAATAATTGCAACAAGCATAAAGAATATGTCAATACTCAAGAATAAAGAAATAATAAGAATAAATTAGATCTCACAATTTTTTGTAGAATTAAAACTTCAAATATCTTCGGCTAGAACTTGAGTTTTTAGCAATACATCTTCAATGGAACAAAACGCAGAATTTTTCTTCTTCAACGTGTAGTATACTAAAAGTGTAGGAGAAGAGAATAAAATTTCAGCAATATCTAATTATAAATGTCTAGCCAAAAGACTTCTAGCTAAAATAAAACTCTAATTCTAATGGAATAAGGAAAACTCCTAAAAATTAGGAAGACTCCTACAAAATAGGATTTTCTCCTCTTCTTATGTAAAAAAACGTGTCTTCCATTTTTTCTTCTTTTTCTCCATCTTTTTCTTCCTTTTTCTCCTTATTTGAAATTTCACCTATCAAAATTAAAAATCATATTAAATATCTATCATTTAAACTTAAATACCAATAAAAGAATAAAAGAATTATATGAAAAATATGCATAAAATACATACTAACAAATTTCCCCACACTTTAACTCTTGCACGTCCCCGTGCAAAGACAAAAGACTCAAAAAAAAAATTAAAAAAAAATAACAAAGACAACTAAAACTAACCACTTTCAAGTCAAAGAAACTTGTTTTTCCAAACATCAACCCTTATCATCAAATTTTTTTAACAAAAGTCTTTAAAGATATCAATCATGCCTCAACTATCACTTTCGTATCCTTACATACTCTTCAAGAATTCACAAAAATCCATGACTACACTATCACATATACAACATTGAACTCGCATTATTCATTTCTATCTCCTCAAGCATTTTATAACCAATTTAGCACCAATATCATACTTTGATTTACTTTAAGCAATTACTTGTCTTTTGACGCGAATACAAACATTGGTCATGAATGCACCCGGTTACTCAACAAGTTTATCATTTATCATTTGATACCCTCTTATAGCCCTATCAGGATACTAACACAGTAGCAGGTTTGGGCCGATAGATCCCAAACCAGTTGGCCTTAGGTTACAAAGCTTGAAAACTCCTCGGGCTTAATCCCTTCAGTGTAGTTAGCCTCAGGCGCTACAAGAGGTTATATCACACTCTTTTTAAGCACAAAATATTTCATAGGGTCTTAATACCCATATTTTCAACTCATTATCAATTTAATTTCACCAAAATTTATACCTAAGAAAATATCAACGAATTTTGCGAGTCAAATATCACATACACAATTATTCCAAATTATAAACTTCCATAAATTTCTCAAAGAAGCATGTACTTCAACAATTGTAACGGTATAAGCATGCTTAACTTCTCTCATGAATTTCATCAAATTTCTCAAATCAAAAGAATTGATATTTCGAAAAAAAAAATTACACTAACTTAACTCGTTGCACACCAAGAGAATTATACACACATCACGACAAAGGATTTTACCCCCTTCCCCACACTTGTTTCATGCATTGTCCTCAATGTATAAAACTAAAAAGCGCAAGAGGAAAAAAAATGAAGGTAAAGAAATGAGACTCCCCTGAACTTAGATGTGTGAACCCGAGATCAATCCGGTGGTGACCGATTTGTAATTGGTCTTGGAGAGCCAAACCCCGAAGAAATTGTCAGAGAAGATGACCGAGGAGGGTCATCATGGTCAGAAACTGGCTGCGTGTTTGGTAGCGACCGATTTCGAGGAGGAGGCGGTGAGTTTGTTCGATTTCGCCACCCGTTTCAGCGGCGTAGCAACGGCATCTCGATTGGTGGCCGGCGGTGGTGGGTTTCTTCCATGGTGGATGAGATGATGTTGAAGCTTCAATGGTGTTTTGGGGTGAGGTTGGAATGGTTTTGCTGCAAAAGAAATATGGAGAAGAAAGGATTAGGTGAGAAGGAAAAAGGGAAGAAATTGCTGGGAAAAAAATCGATTTTTTTATTAATTCAATTTTTTTTTTCCAAAATTGACTAAGGGGTGACTAAGGTAGATTGTAACTTCAAATAGAGCGTGGGCATGCCTAATTTGAAGTTGTAATCTGTCAATGCAACTAATTTTTTTTTTTTTTTTTGTGATTAAGTTTAAAACGTGCCCTAGCATGACCTTGTGATATGTTTCACCTCAAAGAAAAAGACAAAAAATAAATAAAAACATAAAATAAAGGGACAAGAAAAGGTAAAATCTTGGGTTGCCTCCCATGCAGCACCTTTCTTCAACGTCTTTGGCTAGACGAGGTTATGGTTCAAGTTGCATAAGTAGGAGGTTCAAAGCCATCATTGTGCCAAGCTACCTTTAGTAGATCATCATCATTGAGTTCAATAATTCGCTGCATCAACAAGTCAGTAACATCTTTGACAAACATAAAATGATCATCATTAGGATACTTCATGGAATCATAAATACTAAATTCTATAATTTCACCATTTGATTCCATAGTAATTGTCCCATCATGAATATCAATGTTAGTTCTAGATGTTTTAAGAAATGGTCTTCCAAGTAAAATGGGAGCAAAATCACAAGAGTTATCTTCACCCATATCAATAACATAAAAATCAGCCGGAAGAACCAAATCATTAACTTGAACTAATATGTTTTCAAGAACACCATCAGGATATGCATTAGACCTATCAATTAATTGGATAATTACATTTGTTCCTTTCCATTTTCCCACATTCAAAGATTCATAGAGAGAACGAGACATGATATTAATAGAAGCTCCTAAATCTAACATAGCCTTCTCAATCCGCACATCACCTATCTTACAAGGAATAGTAAACATACCTGGGTCCTTGCATTTTGGAGGTAATTTCTTTTGAAGGACTGTAGATACATTTACCTCTATTTTTTCTGAAGTCTCTGGAATTTCCTTTTCTTGCTCTTCCTTCACGGATTTCACAAGCTCACCAGGAAACGGGGGAGATACCTCAATTAGCTTGACCTACTTTGTACGTGTCTCAGTCGGTATGATGAGTTGAGGTTCCACGGATTTCTTCTCCAACTCATCCTCTCCCTTACGTTTAGAGTTAGCAAACCTACTAGGAAACAGTGGAGGTATTACAATTTTCTTGAGCTCTTGTAAACCCTTTTCACTTCTCAAAGTGACTGCACTAGCATTCTGCTTTGAATTCACTACGGGCTGAGAGGGTAGTTTACTCGAGCTTTGGGAAACCAACTCATTCACAATTATGGTTAACTGACTCATTTGACTCTCCAGATGTTGTATACTAGTTCTCGTCTCTTGTTGAAATTGTTGTGTGTTAGTGGCTAATTGTTTAACAATTTCTTCAAGAGACATACCTTGTGGGTTGGAGGATGGCTAAGGTGGTTGTGCTTGTTGTCTGGATTGATATGATTGTTGGAATCCAGTAGACCGTGGACCATAACTCAAATTAGGATGATCCCTCTACCCAGCATTGTAGGTATTGGAGAAGGGATCATACTTTCTCTGTGGAGCCCCTAGAAATCCAACAACATTGGCTTGTTCGTGTGGATCCTCTTGAAATGTAGGACACACCTCGGTAGAATGACTGGGATTGAAGCAGATACCACATGCCTTCACTTGTTGTGTGTTGCCTACTACCAATTTTTGCACCAGAGATGTCAAATCATCCAAACATTGATCCATTGATGCCAAATTCACCTCATTCACCCTTTTTTGTACAGTATCTTGTCGAGTGCCAAATTGTTGGGTGTTGGCAGCCATGTTGGAGATCAAATTCCTTGCTTCTGTAGGAGTTTTGCGTATCAGTGCGCCTCCACTCGCAGCATCTATCATATTTCTCTCCATTGTTGACAAACCTTCATAGAAATACTGGATTAGAAACTGTTCAGGAATTTGGTGATGTGGGCAGCTGGCTACTAGTTGTTTAAGCCGTTCCCAGTACTCGTACAACGACTCTCCACTGATCTGCCTAATTCCACATATCTCCTTTCTTATGTTAGCAACTCGTGAGGCGGGAAAGAATTTCTCCAAGAATTGTTTCTTCATTTCAGTCCATGTCTGGATTGAACCAAAGGGTAGATAATAGATCCAATCCTTAGCTCTGTCAGCTAGTGAAAATGGAAAAGCTCTCAGTATGATTTGGCCTTCTGTGACATTCCTTGGTTTCATCGTTGAGCAGACCACATGGAATTCTTTCAAGTGTTTGTGGGGGTCTTCTCCTGCAAGACCACGGAAAGTAGGAAGTAAGTGAATAAGATCAGATTTTAATTCAAAATCTACCTCAAGGGTGGGATATTGAATGCAAAGAGGTTGTTGGTTTATGTTTGGCATGGCTAACTCCCTTAAAGTTCTCTCGTTGGCGTTGGCCATGTCTTCAAGTTCCTCTTCTGAATCACTAGATATGTCACTCAATTCCAAAGTTAAGTTCAATCCGGGAGATGAAGTAGATGGGACTACTTGAGCACATTGCTTGGCTTCTTTTCGTAGTCGGTGAGCTATTTTTTCAATTTCAGGATCGTATTGAAGTTCACCTGCACGAAGAGATCGCGGCATAAAACAGAACAGGCAACAAAAATTAACTATATAGAGAAATAAATCTAAAAGCACCAATCCCCGGCAACGGCGCCAAAATTTGTTAGGTGTCGAACTAACAGAAATAATTCCTACTCCTAAATTTGTAGATAGCGATGAGCAGGGTCGAATCCACAGTGATTGGTTCGGATTTAATTCTCAATTTACTAAAATTAAAATAAAAGGGGGGATTTTTAATAATCGACTACTCTAAAAATCAAAATAAACAAAGGAAATTATTAAAATCAAGAAATGCAAAATTAATCAAATAGAATAAATTAATTTATGGTGAGATTCTAGCCTAAGGAATTTTATCCGTTTTAATTCTATAATTCGATCATCGATGCAAAGATAATTCGATATTCTTGAATAAATTGGCTATAGCCGTTAACAAGCTCAAACAACCTCGTTTCTCCTTATTTTATCGATAATCAAAACAAACTCTTTGATTATTTCCCTTATTAATTGAATAACCCTAAACAAGTTCTTAAGATTTAATTCAATAATTGCTTTAAGAATTAGAGAAACACCAATTCTAATTAACAAACTCACAAGCTCGGTTCAATTAAATTAGATTACATATTCCCTTAATAACAATTGAAAACTTGTCCATAATCAATGTTATTAATTGCTACTAATATTAGAATTAACCAAACAATTACGGATTTGGGATTCTAATTAGCTATATATTATTCCAATAATTAAATAATCGGCCGAAGTACCCAACTAATTGAAACAATAATTGCAACAAGCATAAACAATATGTAAATACTCAAGAATAAATAAATAATAAGAATAAATTAGATCTCACAAATTTTTGTAGAATTAAAACTTCAAATATCCTTAGCTAGAACTTGAGTTTTTAGCAATACATCTTCAATGGAACAAAACGCAGAATTTTTCTTCTTCTTCCTTGAAAATAATGTGTAGTATACTAAAAGTGTAGGAGAAGAGAATAAAATTTCAGCAATATCTAATTATAAATGTCTAGCCAAAAGACTTCTAACTAAAATAAAACTCTAATTCTAATGGAATAAGGAAAATACTAATAAAACTCCTAAAAATTAGGAAGACTCCTACAAAATAGGATTTTCTCCTCTTCTTATGTAAAAAACGTGTCTTCCATTCTTTCTTCTTTTTCTCCATCTTTTTCTTCCTTTTTCTCCTTATTTGAAATTTCACCTATCATAATTAAAAATTATATTAAATATCTATCATTTAAACTTAAATACCAATAAAAGAATAAAGAAATTATATGAAAAATATGCATAAAATACATACTAACAGGTTTCCACCAAAAAAATATCCGTCTCCTTTTATTCCTTTAGTTTCCCATTGTGTTCTTCAATTTTTTCCTAAAAATTCATCATTTAAAAGCTTTGATTCCTAACAGCAACGTGGTTTGGTATAATCATATGATTTCAATATTGTGATCATTATATATTTAGCGAAGATAATTTTAATATTTTGATTTGATTTCGGTAATTTATATTTATTATTACGTATTTGAAAAGGATAATCTCAATTAGAGTTTATGGCATTTTGGGTTTTTTGAACAAAACATTATCAAAAGATAAAAATATAATTTTTTTTACAAAAATAAAAATATAATGACAATTAGATTCTACGAAAGTTTTGTGCCCTACTACGGTCTTGAAAAGTGTTTTTGCGAATTGAAAGAATTCGTAGTAAATATTACCCAAAAAAAAAAAAGAATTCCTAGTAACCAAGTGTTGTACGTAGAAAATTGTGTGAAACCTTTAATGGGATGAAATGTAAATACAAACCTAATCAACAACAAAGTCCCGTAGCTCAGTTGGTTAGAGCGTTGGTCTTATGAGCCGAAGGTCGCGGGTTCGAGCCCCGCCGGGACTAATATTTTTATTTTCATTTTTTCTGCTTTCAAAGTTAATCGTTGGCCTTTTTACTGACCTCATTTTACTATTCTATAGGTATTTGTTGGGCTTCTTACTATTCCAAATTAATTCGTTGGGCTTTTACTGATTCCTTTTTAGTATTCCAAAATAATTCGTTGGGCTTTCACTACTTCCAAAGTTGTCCTTTGCTATGTGCAAGATAACACGTCAAAATTGCATTAAATAAGAAACTCTGCCCATTTGAATATCTAGATATAACTATTTAATTTGAAAATAATCATTTTTCTGACTTGCCATTTGGCTATGACTTTGAGAAATCATTCTTTTTCTTATAATAATCAATTATGTAATAAGTGTGTTAGGCTAAGATACATCTTGTTGTCCTTTGCGTCAATCGAAAAATTAGTGATGAATAAAAATGAAAATCTGCGGACAATAAAATTTGGCACGTTTTTGTTTTTGTAGTTTTGCAATATATATACCTGTTTGGCAGAATGTGAAATATTTGGACAAGTAATAGTGTTTTGGATTCTGTCAATATAGAATATAAAACCTGTTTTCCAAAATCGTCTTTTGAGTGACTCAAAATTCTGCAAAACAGGTTTAAACACTCAACCAAACGTGTTTTCCCATGTGATTATACTTAGATGTGATTACAAAATAGATAATATATATAAAATAAATATATATATTTAGATGTGGTTACTGTAACAAAATAATATATATATATATATATATATAATCAATCAGAGAATTTGTTTGCTTTTAAAAAGTAGATAAATTCATATCGTATGCATGTAATTTATTCTTACCACCGATGCTTATTATAATTTTATAGGAAAAATCGCAATTTTGGTAACGTATGATAAGGCAAGTTTATAAGTGGTACCACACTTTTTATTTGTCTCACTTTTGGTACTAAATTAGGGTTTTTTTCTCACTTTGAGCACCAGCGTTGGTAACTTGACGGATTTTGACTTGTGCAAGGCACATGTCTGTTAACTTTTGGTTTTGAGGTCAAAATGTACTGTTTGAGGCTGATTTGGAGGAAAATACATGATCAAATGAGTTAAAATCTGATCAATTTGGTCTATTTAGACCATCTCCAACCCACTCTATATTTGGGTTGGAAATGGTATAAATGGTGTGGGTTGGCACTCCAATCCACACCATTTTTAACACCAACTTTGGTGTAACTGTGATGTTGGACGCTATATTTGACATAAAACTTCACTTTTGCACCACATTTGGTGCAAGTCCTCTTTTTCTTTATTTAGTTGCATTTTAGTTTTTGTATTATTTTTCTTTTGCAATTTAGCCCTTAAAACTTTATGAAGTTATAATTATGTCTAGCAAATGTTATTTTTATTCAAATATATATGATTTCACGTTAAATTTAACAATAAATAAAAATATATATTAAGAACTTGTACAAAATGCATATTTCATAAATTAAAAAATTGAAATATTTATATAAACATAGATTACTATTAAAAATTACGCTATTTTAATACAAAATAACTAATATAATAAGACATTGAGAAATTAGACAAATAATAACAACTTAATATTCTGGCATATCGCTTCCTTCTCCACCAATATTATTAAAATGTTGACCAAAATTTTTTAGATGAATGTTGAAATAATTTTATGAAATACCAAATAGATTTAAACTAAGTTTTAATTAATTATTATTATTAAATAATAAAATGTATGTTAATTGTAAATTTTATTATTTAATACCACGAAGTAACAAAAAATATAAAATTGGATGAATATGTAAAAGAACTTGAAGTTTGGGTGTTATTAGTGAAATAGAGACAATAACATAATATAAGATGTAACAGGGAATATTTTAGAAAATATTTTTTTTTGTGTTAAAATTAGAGTTATGGGTTGGAGTAAATTTAATGTATAACGTTAAAATAGTGCAAAAGTTGCACCATTTTTTGTCTATGGGTTGGAGATGCTCTTAAGGCCATTTTTTGTGGTTTTGCTCATTTGAGCTCAAATTTTTCAAGTTTTTCTTCCAAAAATCATGGCTTCTTTCTATTTTTTCTTCCTCTAGCATAGTAAGTAGCAAACGAATTCTTGAAAAGCAATGCTATTGTAAGAAGAAACTTTATCGGTCGACGTCAAAAACCGAAGATTACCCATTAAGAAGATTCTATGGTTATGTGTAAGGCGTAAAATTGATGAGCTACAAAATAGGGCAAATGAAATTGGTGAGCTTCAAAATGAAATTGATAAGCTACAAAATAGGCTCATCAATCTGCAGAAGAGAGAAAAAATATGGCGACCTTTGTTTCCTATAGCAGTGTTTCTTTGTATCATTTGTTAGTTGTTTTGAGATGAAGTTTTACAATCCATCTCGATTTTGCGGCTAGTATATGTATTAGGATTAAATTACAATCTAGCCCGTAAAAAGTGTCTTCGGTTATTTTCTTAATGGGTTACCTTTGGTTTTTGACATCCACAGATAAAGTTTCTTCTGACAATAAAATTGCTTTTCACCATTTTGTCTGCTACTACCTCTGCTAAAGGAAGAAGAATAGGAAAAATCTATGATTTTTGGAAGAAGAACTTGAAAAATTTGATCTCATATGAGCAAAACCACAAAAAATTGGCCTTAAAAAAACCAAATTGGTCAAATTTGACCCATTTGATCATGTATTTTACTTCAAATCAGCCCCAAACGATACATTTTCCCTCCAAAACCAAAATATAACTTATATCTGCCTTGCACATATCGAAATTTGTCAAGTGACTAATGGTGGTATCCAAAGTGAGAGAAAATAAATAAATTATTTGGTACCAAAAGTGAGACAAGTGAAAAGCGTGATACCATTTGCGAACTAGCCTTATTCTATGATACCAAAATTGCGATTTTTCCAAATCTTATAATACAGCCATATTAAAGTAGTTAATTCTTACGACTCACATGTTTTCCCATTATGTGGGTTCTTTATATATTAAAATGTATATTCGAAAACTGATAATATAGGGTTTAAGTGGATGGTATATCCATTTTAGAGCATTTATTTTCCTGACAAAAGTGAGAAAAAGTGTTTCTCAAGTATAAAAAATGTGGTGGCAAATTTTGTCTGGATGGGTTTCGTTTAGAGAAAAAAATGAAATAATTATGATTGAAATACATTATATGTTTTTTTTTTGGGAGAAATTTGTTTGGATGGAATGTTTAGGGCCCGATTGGATGGACGTCTATTTTTCATTTCTCATTTTCTATAGATAAAGTTAGAGAATTTTTTTTAAGGAAGTAGAGATATGATGAATGAAGTATGTTTGGATGAGTTTTTTTGATAGAAAAAAGTGTAATGATTAAGTGTGATGTGATATGTCTTTTTTGGAAAAAAAAAAAAATTGTGGGAAATTGGTATGGTTAAGTTTTGTTTTTATAAGAAAATTTAGACATTTAAGTTAAACTCATTGATTAAGGAATCTAAAAATATGCAAAGTGGATCTTATTTCGTAGCCTACATCTTTTCAAATAAAGATACATGATTATTTTGATAACTATATTAAGATATCAGCGGATAAAGTAATTTTAATTGTTGGGTGAATTGTCTAATTATGAATAGTAAAAATTTTGACTTTTTGAGAAAAATTTGAGTGAAATCCATTTTTTAAAGAAATTTGAGATTTTTTTTTAGGAAAATTGTGTGTAAAATTTCTTTGGGATATTTTTAGAAAATATCAAACAAATGCATTTTTGATGGAAAAAATCTCTGAGAAATCGAGAAATAGGAAGTAATGTGCCATCCAATCAAGGCAAGATACCATTTTCATAAAAATATATTTTAGTGAAACTCATCGACTTAGACATAAAAAAAAAAGTCAAAGTGTACCATATTTCGAACGTTGCATTATTTTGATTTAGAATATGTGATTAATTTGACTCCTGGTGTTGAGAAATAACCAGATAAAACTCTTTTAGTCATTGACTGAACTGTCAAATCATGATTTTTTTTAAAAACACTTTTTTTTTTAGAAATTCTTTCAAAAAGTAGTTAATTTTTTTTAAATCTTGCAAAAATATAAATAGAAATTTGACATGGTTTTTTTAGGAAAAAGCTTGATAGACATATTATCTAAATGCATTTCTAAATGATTTTCTCTGAAAAATATTTTTCAAAAATAATGAGAATGCTATCCAATTAAAGCCATACATACTACCTTCATTAATTTTTTGAATGAGCAACTTACTATTATAATCTTTGAATAATAGGAATTAGGATTTACTAATGACTCTGAATTTATATAGGTGGAAGAAGTGAAAACTGTAAAAAAGTTTATACAAGCTTTACAAATTTCAGTTCCAAAAGGATACTAAATCAAGTTTAAAATTGTAGTTCTTCTAGAAATGCTGGAAAAAAAAGTCCAAAAATTATTAATATG
This sequence comes from Buddleja alternifolia, assembly GCA_019426215.1. NCBI lineage: Eukaryota > Viridiplantae > Streptophyta > Magnoliopsida > Lamiales > Scrophulariaceae > Buddleja > Buddleja alternifolia. The sequence goes on along the minus strand of CM033407.1, from coordinate 19,824,738 downwards.
CACTTCTTCAAAATAGACTTTTGGAGAAGTGACTTATTCGAAAAATTCAATTGAATTTTTTTATTTTTTTTTGGGAACAAGGTAAGCATTTTCTATTAACTTTCAAACAACTTTACATATTTACCAGACATACCTGAGCTTAAAGCCTATGAAATTTACAGTGAATAATATGCCATATTTTCTCTACTAAACTATCCACACATAATTTTGGTCAACTCTAAACAAACGATTATTTCGCTCCCTTCACAAACAGTATATAACCGCTGCAAATAAGGCTCTCTTTTTTCAGCTTAACACTGTTTGCCCCTTGCAAATTTTCAATGCCCATTTCAGGTATTCATCCCATTTTGTATACCTACTCCTTATGTCCATCTTCAACCAACTCTTCCTCTTAACTTCTCCTGCAAACTCACTTTCAAAGAACAGGTGGTTTCGGTTTTCCTCTTGACTGTTGCACAATAAACACGTAGCATCCTCCACCTGTTGCCATTTACCTATTCGATCTTTGGTTTTGAGTCTATTCAGCATAGTCAACCAAACAATGAACCTGTGCCTTGCTATTGGACCTTTCCCCCACACAATGGCTTTCCACTCCACCTCCTCAAAATGTTCCATTGTATGTGTGTAGGCTTTTTGTATGATGAACTTCCCATACTTCCACTGGTTTTGCACAATATCAATTGCATCTAGTAATCTATCTTTTACAGCCATTAACTTTTTCCAATACCAAGAATCTTGCACTTTTGCTGTCATAGTCCAAACACTCTGCTGTTTCAAGTAATATGCATGGATCCATTTGATCCACATTGTGTCAATTTTTTCTGCAATATTCCAAACCTGTTTGAAAACTGCTGCCATATTCCATTGAACCAATGATACTATTCCTAAGCCTCCTTCTTCTTTTGGTAGACAAATATCTATGATGCATGGACACGCGTAAAAATCACCCCGTGCAGTGTCTGACACACGTCGGACACGGACACGGCACCTGGACATGCCGGACACGGCACCGGGACGTGTTGGACACGACAATGGTGTGTCCAGAATTAAAAATAATTAAATAAAGCACGGACACTGCTCGGACACGGCACGGACACGGCCAGGACACTTCGGGCTGATTTTTTGCATTTTTTTTATATTTTTAATATAAATGTATTTATATATATATATATATGTAATTATATATAGATGAAGTTTTATAGTTTACAGAAGCATTGTCATTAATAAGTTGTTATTTTGTGTAAAAATAGGTTGCTTATATACAAATAGTGAATATATATATATAGGTTATTATTAATAAGTTGTTGAATTGTTGATTATTGTCTAATGACTAATAGGTGTTCAATTACTCATAAGTTTATAACATATTATATATATAAAAAAAAATGGGCAGACGTGTCCGAGCCGTGTCCGTGTCCTAATTTTTTAAGAATTGACGTGTCCCGTGTCCGTGTCGTGCAGTGTCCGTGTCTACGTGTCAGTGTCTGTGAAACATAGAAAAATATCTTCCCATTGTACTGTTGCATAGCTCCTCCCAGTGGCTTGACCACTCCACAAATAATTCCTGCACATTCTTTCAATTTTCTGTATGACAGTAACTGGCCTTGGAAAAATTTGACTCCAATAGAGCTGCACACCGAACAGAACTGACTTAATTAAAAGCACTCTCTCTACAAATGATAAATGCTTTGAAGTCTAAGAAGTGATATTCTTCCCATAATCTTTTCTATCAAACTCTGACAGTTCTTGACTGTAATTCGGGAGGAGACTAGTGGAATCCCTAGGTATTTGATTGGCATCTTGCCTTCAACATACCCTGTTATGCTCAACAATTTCTCTTTCTTTTCCTTTGTGACACCTCCACAAATCAATTGGCTTTTCCCAAGATTAGCTCTTAAACTAGAAATCTCAAAAAACTGTTCAAAAGTATTCTTAATGTAACTAACTGATTTTTCCTCCCCTTTGCAAAACAACATCAGATCATCAGCAAAACACAAGTTAATCAACCCCACTCTCTGACACTTTGGATGAAACTTAAAATCAGATTCTGATTGTAATCTAGCTAAACTCCTAGTCAAGTACTCCATTATCAAAACAAACAAATAAGGGGACATTGGATCCCCTTGTCGTAGCCCTCGTTTCCCTGGGAAGTATCAAAACACGGAACCATGCAACATTGTAGAAAATTTAATAGTGGATACACATACCATTATGTACTTTATGAGCTCAAAGGGGAAACCATAAGCTGTCAATAATTTTTCCAAAAAACCCCAACTAACAGCATCATAAGCTTTTTGAGTGTCAACTTTTATTACTGTTCTAGGTGTGACCCTCTTTCTATTATATCCCCTCACCAATTCGTGACATAATTGCACATTCTCAACAATAGACCTTCCTTGAACAAAAGCCCCCTGAGCTTGTCCAATCAATTTTGGCAGCACACTTTGAATTCTATTACATAAGAGTTTAGATGTTACCTTATAGAGTGTTGTGCAACAGGCAATGGGCCTGAAATCTCCAACAGTAGTGGGGTTCTTACACTTGGGAATCAAATGGAGCAATGTATGATTGAGTTCTGTCAACAACCTTCTTTTTATAAAACCATCTATGATAGCATTGGCAACCTCCTCACCCACAATATGCCAAGAGCTTCTGAAAAAGCAAGAGTTGAACCCATCAGGTCCGGGACTCTTGTCCTCAAGAATGGAAAACATAACTTTCTTTACTTCTTCTTTTGAAACTGGCCTAAAAGATTACTTCTGTCTTCATCTATTAGTACGTACCCTTGTGCCACCACTTGTGAGTTGATCTCTAGAATAGCTAGACTATCTGTCCCTATAAGTCCCTGATAAAAATGTAATATTTCATCTTGTATTCCTTGGGGGTCAGTGAGAATGGTACCGCTGCTACTCTGAAGCCTTTTGATGCTACTCTGTACCCTCTGAGCTTTCAATTGAGCGAAAAAATACTTATTGCATTCTTCATTCTGTTGGTAGAATTCAGCTTTTGCTCATTGCTTGATGAATTCCATTTCTACTTTTAATAACTCCCTTAGCTCCACATATCTGTCCCTTTCCTGTGTGATCAAATCATTATCCATGGGATTAACAGTCAGTTGATTTCTTATATGTTGCAATTGCTCTCTTTTCCCCTGTACTCTATCTGAGATATTGGAAAAGACCCTTTTGTGTAGCTTTTTAAGTTTCACTTTCAGAGCTTTGCATTTCCTAGTGATTCTGAACATTTGGCAGCCTTGTACTCTATTGTTCCGCTCCTCTTTAACTATGTCAGTATATCTCGGGTGACACCTCCACCCATTTAGGAACTTAAAGACAGTATGCCCCATTCTGGTATCATGTATACTTAAGACCATAGGGCAGTGGTCTGATATGTCTTTGTCCATAAACTGTACAACTCCACTTTCTTTCTGTAAAAACCATGCTCCATTTGCATATCCACATTTCCACCTACGAAATTTCCATCACTCAAGAATTTTTCATTATGAAAAAGAGTTGTGTTCCAATCACCCATTAATATCCATGGTTCAACATATTGCATAGCTTCCAGTTCTTTCCACAGTAGTTTCCTCACCTGCTCATCATTATGAGCATAAACTGCTGTGATTATAAACCTCTCACTATTAACTTCCATTCTACAAGTTATCTGTTGTGCTGTAACATGTAGAACCTGACATTTCACTTTATTAGTTTTCCATAGTACCCAAATTCTTCCATTAGTTGCCTCTATGTAGTTGTTAGTTATAGTCCATTCCCTACCAAGAGCCATCCTAACTTCATGAAACTTCCTTGCCTTCACTCTAGTCTCCACTAGAGCAAAAATATCCATTTTATTTAACTCTAGCACCCTCCTAACAGCAAGCTGCTTCTCAGGTGTGTTGAGTCCTCTAATATTCCAAGCTCCTAGATTCATTGATCTAGTGGCTCTGGTAGTAAACCTCCTTCTTCTACAACTTCGACTTGAATCAGTACTTGGAATAGGTATGTTAATGCTTGTTGCACCTCCATATTAACTTCATTATTTATCTAATTATGGCCCTTCTTTTGCTTTGACCCTTTGACCTCCTTCCAGTCCGATACCACTCCATTCCCCTTAGAGTTGGGTTGCTTTAGCGGTGTGTGACTTGTACTTGCTTCCTGTTGCTGGTCCTTCTCTACCACTATTGTTGAAGTACTCTGGATTTCTTCTACCTGTTGCACCTCCTGAGCATTATCCTCAACTTTCTTTTGTTTTACTTGCCATTGTTGTTTAGCAGGTTTATGGCATCCCATACTGTTATGACCTCAAGAGTTACATATTTTGCAAAATAAGGCATCCACTCATACTTAATAGCTTGTTTCATGCTTCTTCTAGTATAACTATTCTTTATACTCAGCTCCTTGGGAAGTTCTTTGCCCATGTCAACCTTGAAAAATACTCTAGCATATTCTACCTTCAATTTTTTTGCTGTCATCTCGTCTGTATGGACTGGTTCGCCAATCCTACTAGTAATCTTGCTCAAGCTATTAGCCCCCCATAATGCCAAAGGCAGGTGAGGAAGTTGTACCCAGATTGGTACCTGGGTCAATGTCTCTTCCATATCCATACCCTCTCTCCATCTCCTAAGTATCAAAGGTTTTGAATAGAAGAATAGATTTCCCCTATTCAAAGCTGCAGTCATTGCTTCCTCTATTTCAAACCTCAAAACAAAGAATCCTTTCTCATGCTTCACCACATTAGGCATATCAATTCCTTTCCGTCTATTTCTAAGGAAACTCACCATCACTGAAACTGGTACTTCCTAACTTACAATATAAGCAGCCAAAGAAAATTGCCAATATGCTAGTTCAGGTTCAACATCCTCCCTTGATATACAGATATCCTCTTCTTCACGCTCAACCTTATGTAAATTTAACCCACTATGACCGTTGCGGTTACCTGCAAACAGATCCCTCCACTGTCGATTAGTCATCGGCTTTGTCTGTGGGTTTGGCACATTCGGATCTGTCATTACCGTCTCCTTTTGGGCTGTAACTTCCAAACCCGTCTGCTTCGTTGCTAGCCTTTCTCCTGAAATTCCTTCACTCTCCAGCTCGGGATGGCCTATTTCTTCCCCATCTCCGATTTGGCCTAACATACCTTCCCCCCCCCCTCCGCCAATTGGGGTTTTGGGGCTGGGCTGTGAAACATCTTTTACTGCTTCATTCTTACACAATTCCGTTTGGACTTGCTCGTCGGGACTAAGGACCGCCCCAACTGGTCGTCTACCTCGCCTTTTCGCCATGGTGAGGGTGTGGTGCACGTTAGCACGTCTAACGTGCGCCGAGAGAGAAACTCAGACTCTTTTTGAGAATGTGTTTTTTTCAAATAACTTGAATTTGGACAATTCAATTGAATTTTATTACCAAATAAGTAATATTTTTACAAATGGACTTTCATCTCCAAAAGTCCACTTGAAAAGTGCTTCCAGTATATATCTTGATTTCATTTATCTTTTAAAGGGTGTTTTGCTAATCTTATTTAAAACATCTTATATAGACTCTTATATTTATAATATGTTTTAGGAGTTTATAAGATGTTAGAACTTATTTTAAAAATAAGCTCTTATAGACGCTTGTTTTAGGAGCTTATTTTATTAGTGTTAGGATAAAATAAGATGTTTGAGCTTTTAAAACACTTTTAGATCTTATAGGATTAAGGGTGTTTGGTATTCGCGAAATTTTTTTAGCCTTGGAATTTAAATATAGCGCTAATTAAATTTTATATTATATGTTTGATATTTTTTTTCTTACAACAATAATTGTATGTACGCCTATGTGTGTAATTGTATATGTAAGTTTGTAATATATGTAAATATGTTTTTGTTGTGTGTACAAAATTTGTGCAGTTGGTGTGTAAATATGTGTAGTATGTGTTGTGTGTGTATGGTTTGTTAAGATTTTAAAAAATAGGACAAATGTCACTTATTGTCTCTGTAGTATTATGTCTGTCTCACTTACGTTTCTAAATTAAAGTTTGTTACGCTACTATCCCTAAAGTAATAATTTGTCCCACTTTAATCTTTTCTGATGGAGATTGAACAAATATTGAGTGTGTGTAGAACATGCGACGGTCAACTAAGGTTTTCCTAGTTCACTTTGGTCCATTTTCTGGAATTTTTGTCTCATTTTGGTCCTTTTTTGGGATAATTGTATATCATACTCCTGTGAAACATGAAACCTGCACACATCCCCCATGTGTTAAAAAAATAGTCTGAAATAACCCTATGATTTTCAAAACTTTGCACGAAACCCTCAATCCGTGTTAAAACCGCGGAAGGTAGCATTCACGCGCAGTGTATTTGAAGCAGGATTGGGGGTTTCAAGAATCTTATACGTTCCTAAACATCTTATAAGATATTTTGAGGAGTTTATAAGCTCAGTTAAACACCCTCTTAATTGCATTTGCTTTGAAATTAACAATTTTTTTAAAAATTAATCCAAATAATAATTTAAACAAAAACATGCTTTTATGTGAGAGGATCATATCATTTTGTAGTGAGGCAAAGCTGAGTTTTGGCAACCCTAGACTTGTTAGTCTAGTGGTCTAGACTTCTACTTTCATGTGTGAGGTCCTCCGTTCAATCCCAAACTATCACAAGTTGTGGTTTTTCTCTCTTTTTTATTCTATCTTACAGAATCAGGTATCTCCTTTGTCTAGAATTTTTTTTAAAAAAAAAGTCAAGTTGTGGCATGATAGGCTTAGACTTTCACTCAAATTAAAGTCCATGTTGTTTTCGCATTAAGTATTCAGGAAATACTTCTTTTTTTTTTTATACATATATTCTATCTAATGAAAAAACAGTTCTATATAAGCATCGGAAGATTTGAAATCCATTGTTATTTGAAATTAATCAAATTACACAAACAAATTCGATGAGTTTGTAGATGAATTTGAAATTCATGGTTTTAAAAATCTTTCTATCCAATTGCAACCTAAAGGCTCATCACTTCTCAGTAGGGGCTCAAGTGAATTGAGTTGAGCCAAATAAGATATTATTCAAGTTTGTTTGATTTTTTTTTATCCAACTTCAAAATTATGTTTGAGTTATGTTTGGTTACTAACAAATTGAGTTAAGTTCCAGTAGGTTGATATTTTATACATATTTTTCTATTTTCCAACTATTCAAATCGAGATGAATTTCAAACCTTATTGAAGAGAAAAATGTGTCCAACATTGTTTGTTATGTTAAACAAATCGAACATAACCAAAGTTGAAGTTCGTTTAAAACAAAAAAACCCTACTTCATTTAAGGGTGGCTGTGGGTGGCAATCCTAAGGGGTTGTTGTGGAAGGAAAATGGAAGAAAAAAATTTCTTGTTAAGAAATGTAAAAATTAGGGTTGTAATTTTTTATTTTATTTGATTACATTTATTGATTTTTTAAAGAAGGGTATTCTGGTCTTGTAAAATATTACGATGCCACACCATCAAATTAACAATTTTTTTCGCCAGAAATAAACAGCAAGAGGGCATTTGATACATTATGTAGTTGAGGGGGTGTAATTGACACATAAGCTATAGTTAAAGGGGTCAAAGTGTATTTTACCCTATTTACTAACACCTACTCCACCTCAATTTATGATACTCAAATTGTAGTAAACTTTTATCTTCAATCCTTCACCAAAAATCACAGATTTCTGAAAACCTCTTCAATTTATTCTGGCTTTTGGAATAGTACATTTCATCAGCCATAATTACATAAACAAGTACCAGCAACCACCAGGCAGTTGTCACCATCTCAATAAGACAAATATATTTTATTTTATATTTTTCTTTTTTTGTGCTAGACTTGAAGATTTTTAAGAGGGTAGGGGACCATGTATTGATGGCTAAGTACCATAATCTTGTGGTATTCAATAAAAAAATACTCGTCTACTTTGACACAGACGATAATGATTATGACACGACACTATTGATGGCTAAGTACCATAGTCTGGTGGTATTCAAGAGACAAATACTCGTCGACCTTCACATAAACGGTGATAATTATAACATATCACCACAATCAATATTGATTTTTTTTCTCACGCACAATTTAAGATTATGATACTTCATCACAATGAATTCTATTTCGTAATTGAATTTATGCCATCTCATTTATTTTACATAACTAGTTAGATATCTAATTCTTCGATCAGTTCAACTTCACCTAATTCTAACCTTTCATTCAACTACCACACACTTCATTTCGAATAATCAACGTCTTGTAAATGAGTCATTCTTAAAAGCTCTTGAGAATTTGAATTCTAAGACAATTATGACCATATATGTTGCCGGACCTACATGAAATTTATCAGACACAAATAGTTGTGATTATATATGAACTCTAAGTGCCGGAAACTAGTAAGGCTTTGTTGGGTTCTTGAATTTTAGTGGGGAAAAAATGAGAATGATTAAAAATTAAAACACATAGTACTATAGATTAAAACAGGGATAACATTTTCCATTTTTTTTTCCTTATCATACTCCAAAAACCAAACATAGCCCAAAACCGACCCTGCCAACTAAAATTGGCAGTGAAAGTGCCTGAGTAGTTTGGTTTTGAATGCATCTCAATCAATAGAAATTGAGTAGGTGAGATTTCAAGATTTCAGTAGTTTGCCCATTTGCCAAAATAGCTATCCTACCCTCTCATCTCATCCTGTCAACCAAACCCAAAAATGCTACAAAAAGCAGTAAATGACACTTATTATATGAAGCTGCCTTCTAGTCATCAAAAACAATTGCATTGTTAATGTACGTTCTAAATTGAGTACCCAAAATTACAAAACACGTATTATATCATTTGCTATGTGATTAGTTGGATCTGACTAATCTGATCTTCACAAGAGTGTTCAATTTCTAATATTTCAAATAAAATATAGACATTACTACCAGGAAGCTAAATCTATCTTGCAACAAATATAAGTTACATGCCTAATACAACGAACATTTCAAATTTACCCCTCTTTTCCGAGTCTTGGGGCATGGGGAGCCCACCAAACACATATGTTTGTTAATATACCGAAACTTAAAGTCCTTGAATCTCCTACAAATCACTCTTTCTTACTATCTACATCTTCAGCTCGAGATGTAGAGGAGAGTCGTATTAACAATTCGGGGACTAAGGAAGTTGATGACTCAGAAGACATTAAAGCTAACAATCAAGATACCATAAAACAAGTTTGTTTTTGATCACAACATGAATAATTGACCATTTACTTTAACCTAATTGATCCTCTCACTCTCACTCTGAATTAAAAACAACTCAAATCAGTATCACCACAACTATTGAATGCTTACAATATACCAAATCATTTGGCCCTCATCCAGGTTGGATTGCATTATTGATTAGTACTACATAAACATAAGGTTAATTAGATTTTGACATCCAATACTAGTAGCTCTATGAAGATTGAAGAGCCAAAATTGAAAGAAAAAAAAATGCTTATTTCATTACAACATGTCTCCCTTGAATACTACTTTAATTTCATGACATGAGAAATGATCACATAATACCAATATAGCAAGTGAAAACAATAGCAGACACAAGAGAGTCTAATAGCAGAAAACAGAAGCAATTCAAATGGCGCGAAATCGAACATTAAACTAAAGCTGGACAATAAATAACTAACGTCGATAACTGATGATCATCGAGTAAAACTCACTCAAACTTCCTCCATCAGCTTTTCCCAAATCATGAACAGAAGAAACATGGAGAATTCTCACAAAGTCCTGCTAACAATTTTTAAGCCAATCAAATTAACAATTTTTAACATAACTTCTGAATTAACAAGACGATAAATTTACATTGTGGACATTACCTGTTAATGGAAGAAGATGAAATTTTTAATTTCAGTGGCGAGAATCAGAGGAAGCAGAGGATGGCTTATCAGAGTAGCCGTCGTGCTCCTCTTCATCACCCTGAATTCGTGCAGGAACGAGAAACCCGGAAAATCCAAGGCCAGACATTGATGATGGATAGATAGGCATAGCTTGTGGATGGTGGTCAGATATGGCGGATGGGTCCATCCAAGCACGAATTGAAGGTGTGTTACTGGACTGAAGGGGTCCCCTCTGTGAAATAAACTGGTTATGGCCGCCTAACAGCTGTTGCAGCAACGGCTGCGAAGCTGGTGGCGAATTGAACAAGTATCCGGCTGCTCCGCCACTCCCAGCGACGGTGTCTCCGCAGGCGGTCCAAGATTCAAGCCTCTGGAAGCGGCTGAGCTCCGCCGCTTGTTGGTGGTGGTGCTCTAACCACCCTAGGGTTCCATCAAATCCCAGTGGAGTGCCATTTAGTAGAACTTGTGCTTGTGAATGTGAAATTGAATGTTCAGTGGGATTTTGTTGGAGTAACATTGGGTCTTGAAATGATTGTAGAGATAGCTTTAAATCCTGGTTATGACCGTGATTGTTCTGAAACTGTACGGCTGAAGAACTTCCTTCAGCTGCGGCACCAGTCGGAAAGAAAGACTTCATAGTATCAGCAATGGCATCAGAGCCCAAAGATGGAGGCAAAAAGTTTGGATTGTCTCCATTACAATTACTCGCATTCTCATTGTGCCCTTCCTCAAGCTTTTTCTGTGCTTCATCATTAATGGCAGTGGGATGCCAAGCAGGAAGCTGAGCAAGCTCATCAATGGCGGCTTGAGCCTTCTTGATTAGCCAATCGACCGCCTTGCTGGGGCGGTCGTAGCCAAGGCGGTCTTGAACGTCGTAGAATTGAATGGCGGTATGGGCGGCGAGTCGAACACGGCGGTCCCTCGGGCCTTTCGCGGTACAAACTTTACTGTGGCGGTCTTTTCTGCCGGTGGACCTGATAATGTGGCCGCCTTGTACTTCCACTATCTCGCCGCCGTGGATGCTGTTGCTTTTTAAACCTAATCTCGATGATGTCCGGTGGTGATGGTTGCTATCTTCCATTTTTTCCAGCAATCTTGCATGTTCGGAGGTGGTCTCCAGGGATGAATATGATGATGAAGAATGTAAATATGAGCGTTTGTTAGGTGATTCTAAATCTAATCTTCCATAAAGTAGCTGGTTTTGATGGAAAAGTTGTTGAAACGACACATGGGGAGCTACCGGCGGTTCACGGCGGCGGCGGCGTTCGTGGTGTTTTTCCTCCTCCTCCGCTTCTTCCAAACTCAGACCCTGCTCTTGTTCCAGCTTTTGATTTAAAAGACTTTAACACATGTAGATGAAAAGATTTGCCCATACATAAATTGGCGAATATTTGCTTGTCATCATATAGACCAGCTACCTCTCAAATTTTATGAATTATTTAAAGTGAATAGATTACAATTTTCATCTGTTTAAATTGTTAGGCTATCTACAGTTTCTTGTCAAAAAAACAAAGAATGTTAGGCTATGTTTGGTCATATTTCTAAAAGATGAATTTTCCTTTTTTCAATTCCAGAAAATGAAAATTCACACTCGAACGAATTTTTTCCAAACAATTCTCATTATCATTAATTAATTTATCCTCATTTTAAACTTATTCTTTTTCTTACTTCATAACTAACTCAATCACTTCCTTACATCAAAATTTAATAAAATATTATTATTATATCACATTAATACTACTTCCAACCATTTTTTAAAAATACAACCATACCACACACCTATAATACTCATTCCCAAACAAAATTGTAAAACAAACTTAAAAATATGGCCAAACATAACCTTAGCATTTAGAAAGAGTACTCCAACCTCCTTGTTTATCTCCTCTTAATAATGATGCTATGTTGCAAACTTTGTTACTTCTACTATTGAACTATATTGGGAGAACGACACGTGTTGTAATAAAACATTAATAATTGTACATACGATTCATTAAGTACTTTTGCAATAGAAAATGTAATAACAGATCACATTTGAATAACTCAAGTACTATATACTATTGAACTATATTGGGAGAACGACACGTGTTGTAATAAAACATTAATAATTGTACATACGATTCATTAAGTACTTTTGCAATAGAAAATGTAATACCAGATCACATTTGAATAACTCAAGTACTATATATGTATGGAAATTAATAAAGAGTCGACCTCTCATTATACCCTTCAGCTTAGACACGGTTTAATAAATAAATAAAAAATGTAATTTTAATATGGCTCTGTGTTTGCTGCTTTTCACTCTGAATAATCTGCTTTAGCCTGCGATTCAGCCTTCTAAATTCCATACAGTTTTAGCCTAACTCTCATCTTAATGCTCCTCCACTTTTTACACAGCTTTTTATACGATGATGCCTATATACTCTACACTCTGTTATATGTACCAACAAAAATATAAGCATCCCTTTTCAGTAAATCTCTTAAATATCCTTTATTATTATTATTATTATTATTATTGGGCTTTATCTGAATACAGATAATGTGGGGGTGAAAAAAGGGAAAATACTGAAAAAGAAATGAAAAATGAAATAGGGTGAACAGGTAAAGTCTTAATCTTTGTATCCTATAAGAGGCCTGGAGATGGCAGTGATGAGGGTGGCAGTGTTAGGAGGTCAGAAAGGATAGTAAAGATCTCTGTATCATCAATTCTGGCACTGCTGCTGTCTTTGTACATCCTACACAAAAACAAATACCAACTACAAATTACATTTTTCTTTTCTCCTTTTCTATTCATTTACAAGTCACAACCACATTAGGCTATAAATAAAATTTGCTAAAATACACATTGCACCCCTATAGTATAGCAATGCTCGCATTTACGTCTTTAAAGTTCAAAAGGTAACAAACAGGTCCTAGTCATTAACGGTGTTAAATTTTGGATAGAATTACAAGTTTACCCTTAATACTTACACCAATTTGTCTAATTTACCCTACACATTTAACATTTGTCTAATACTTTTCACCTATGTTGTACGGGTGCCGATACGGCGACACGGATATAGAGACATGATTTTACCAAAATTTTAAGATATGAAACGGCTATGATGCGATTTTTTATATACACTACAACAAAAACTATTATTAATGACAAAATGAAAAAGGACAATACCAAAGGCTATGATGCATAGATACGGACACGTAGACACAGGCACGGAACACGTCAATTCTCAAAAAATTAGGATACGGACACGGCTCGGACACATCTGCCCGTATTATATATATATATAATATATTATAAACTTATGAGTAATTGAGCACCTATTAGACAATAATCAACAATTCAACAACTTATTAATAAAAAGCTATATATATATTCACTATTTGTATATGAGCAACCTATTTTTACACAAAATAACAACTTATTGATAACAATGTTACTGTAAACTATAAAACTTCATCTATATATAATTACACATATATATATATATAAATACATTTATAATATAAATACATAAAAAAAAATACAAAAAATCAGCCCCGAAGTGTCCTAAACGTGTCTGTGCCGTGTCCGAATTTTATTTATTTTTTTAAAATTCTGGACACACTTTTGCCATGTCCGGCACGTCCTGTAGCCGTGTCAGTGCCGTGTCCGTGTCCACCGTGTGTCGAACACTGCACGAGGTGATTTTTCGGAGTGTCCGTGCATCATAGACCAAAGGTATATATACATGATGAGTGACAATAATTTTGCTTTATCAAAATAATAATTTTAGTGACGAGAATTATTTTTAAATTGTCATTAATGACAATTAGTGACACATGTTTAATGACAATTATATTTGTTATCACTAAATATTATTAAATATATTTAAAGGATCCGATGATTGAAAGTAACCACTCTGAGTACAAAATTATAGTTAGGCTCTGCATGATTGTGTTTTTTTGGGTTGTATTTTTATTTTTTGGATTATCAAAAAACGAAAAATACTCACATCAAACCAAATTCTACAGAAAATACATAAATTTCAAATTCTACAACACATTCCTCTATATAACTACTCATCATTTCAATCACTCCATTCCCCCTCTTCATTAATTACATAATTCAACTATCCAACTCATTTTTATTTTTTACTTTATCATAAATAAGATACTATTCTAATTTTTTTTCCCTATCATCATTACATATATAATTAATTTAATCAATTTTATATCACATCTAAACAATTTCCAAACATTTCTCAAAAACACATCTAAACAAACAAAAAAATTAATATTTTCACACGACTTTTAATAATACACATTTCCAATAAAAACTCAAAATTTATTTTCGAAAACACAACAATACGGAGCCTTAGTATATCAAAAAATGTTAATTTTTTTAATACAAAACTTTCACAAACTTCGGTGGCACATAGGTAAAAATTACTTAATTAAAATTTTAATTTAATGTAAGTAATCAAATATGAATTTTATTTCTTGCGAAATGTGCGTTAACTAAAAATAAATTCTTATCCAGAATAGAAAAAAAGACACTACAATGGGAAGAACAACTTAGAATTTGACTTGTAAATAGGTTCATGATCTTTTCCATTAAAATATGGGGAAGTACATCTATAACCTTTGAAATTTTGGTCTAACAAAAAAATATATTCTTATTTACATAAATACATACAATCTAGTCGAGATTTGTGGAATTTACAAAAGTCCAATGGAAAATGGTAAAAGTGCATTATACTTTTGGCGGTGCCATAAAGAGCATAACAAAAAAATTCGAATGACAACAGACAACTTTGTCCTTTGTTTTGAATTTTGATCAAGGGATTTTTGATAATTACGCCAAACTGTAGGGGGATTAAATCTAATTCGTCAAAATAGAAACATAACAAAAATTACAAAAATGAAATGACCTTTTTGTTTGACCAGGGATTTTGTTGATAATGTTAGATATTATTATTGTTCTCCTAATTAGATTAATATTATTATTGCTTTTCTAATTAGACTAGTATTCTTATTACCTTATTTATCTTTTATCTTCTTTATAGTTTAGAGTTTTCTTGTATTCTCTCTTGTAACTCTATAAATATGTTACTCAATAATACAAGTTCCCTACGAGATTTTCTCTAATCTAACATGGTATCGAGCTAAAAGGTTTTTTCTCTCAACCGTCACGATCTCTCGCTTTCGCTAGCCCCTACCATCGTCGTCCCCGTTCGGCTCCCTAATTTTTTTTCTCTCCTCCCCACACACAACAATGGCAGCCCCACCACTTTTTGTGTAGAGCAACTCCTGCCAACAAATCTCTCTCTCTCTTTTTCATTATTTCCACATCTTTAATTCTTACCCATTTTCATGGCGTTGAATTGCGAGTTGTTCAACTCCTATTTTTTTTCTTTTTTTTTTTAATCTTAAAAAAAAAATCCACACGTATAAGTATATATGGCGTTCTTATGATTGTTGTTAATATAAAAGAATAGTCATCTTTTTCCTTCAAATTTCGTGTGCAAAGTATAATTTTCGGTTGCGCCTAACCCTATAGTCGGGTTTAGTATCTATGGGGGTTCCTTTTTTATTTTTTTCCGCCGTTGTTTGTTCGGCTTCTACATGTTCTCCTTCTCTCCTATTTCTCTCTCTCTCTCTCTCTCTCTCTCTCTCTCTCTCACTATATATTTATCTATTTTCAGCCTCTATTCTTACCTTTTTTTGTTTTTATATTCTCTTTTCTTTCTCAATTGTTTACACAAAATTATATTATATGGGTGTGAAGGGATTTGTTGAAGGAGGAATTGCTTCTATCGTGGCCCGTTGTAGTACACAACCTCTTGATTTAATCAAGAGCCATTGAAAATTATATCTATCAACCAAGAAGCAAAGAAAATAAAAGATGCTACTAAAAAGCATTCTCTAAAGGAGTACCGTCCCGGCTCCTCTTGGATTCTCAGTCCAGTCTCAACGTTCTAGAATCTCTCGTTTCGACTGCGGGGGAGTATTAGAAAATATCTTCTAGATTAGCACAAGATCTTTCCTTATCTTATATTTCCTTGTATTTATCTTTATAACTTAGAATATCTTTCCATGTATTTATCTTTCCTTGTATATATCTTTCTTTGTTTATAGTTTAGGGTTTACTTATTTACCAAGTCTATGTAACTTTATAAATATGTTACTCAATAACACAAGTTTCCTACAAAGTTTTCTCTAATCTATACGCCAGATTTTAGGGTATCTGGTGTAATTCGACTAAAATAAATAAAAGAGAAAAATAATAAAACTATGAAACGAAATTGGTAGAGGGGTGGGATGGGGTAGGCAGTAGAAGATTTGGAAGGGGATAATGGCTTTGGTATTCATTTCTGGGTGGACTGGTGTTATGCGAGGTGGCGGCAGTGAGCGACGATAGTGATGATTGGAAGGACGAAGATGGGAGGAAAAAGAGAAAGAAGAAAATGAGTGTGAGTCCGGTCCAAGTCTGTCAAACTGATCATTTCATATTGAATCCAATCAAATGAGTATATTTCTTATAATCTTTTTAATTCTTTTTAACAAAATAATAGTTGCAAGAAATTTAAAACGACTAAATAGATTATCTCATTTAGAAAACCAGAAACATAGACTTTTTTGGTCCAAACCGAGTTTGAGCAAACCTGCGTTTAATCGCATGATTTAGTGGATCCGATTAAATTGGGCATGGTATGAATTTTTCCAAAAACATCATATTTTAACCTCTTTGAATTTTCATAAGCTATAAATATCCAATTTGGAATTTGAAAGAGGCCTACATTTAAATTAGAGGGCATTACCGTCAATTTAAATTGGTCAAAAAATTCTGAAACAGTTATTGCACGCAGAAGAGCATTTTGGGAACTCACGCTCAATTTTTCAATAATATCTGCCGAAAACCCTAATGGCTACTTGGGGGGTATTTCTCAAGTAGGCTATAGTAATCAATAATCATACAAACAAGAGGATTTCTTTTTATAATTAGACGAAACTTCAAGGGGCATAAATGTAAATCTTATTTAAAAAATCATTATTTTCTAAAAAAAATTGCTCTAATGCTGCTTTTTTGCTTGCCGTATTCCTTTATCCGGGCCTCGAAATGAGTCAATTTTTATGTGGTTACAAAATTACATATTATATGTTCGGGTCGAAACCCAAAAATGCATGAAAAAGGGAGAAAAATGAGCCGAAAAGTCTACAAAGTTTATATGAAAGTCTACAAATTATATGTTACAAAGTTTATATGAAAGTTTGCAAATTATATGTTACAAAATTCCTTATTTTCGGCTCATTTTTTTCCTTGTTTTGTGCATTTGTGGATTTCGATCCAAACATATAGTTTGTAGACTTTCATATAAATTTTGTAACCATATACAAATGGATTCATTTTGAGGCTGGGTAAAGGAATACGGCAAGCAAAAAAATAGCACTAAAGCAATTTTTTTTAGAAAATAATGATTTTTTCTTTGTTTTCGGCCCATTTTCCTCCATTTTTCGTGCATTTTTGGATTTCGACCCAATCATATAATTTGTAAACTTTCATATAAACTTTATAACCACATAAAAATGAACTCATTTCGAGGCCCCAATAAAAAAATACAAGTAAAAAAACAGCACTAGAGCAATTTTTTTAGGAAAATAATTATTTTTTCTTTGTCCTTTATCTCACTTTTTCATGTATTTTTGGATTTCAACCCGAGCATATAACTTGTAGACTTTCATATAAAATTTATAAATACATAAAAATGGACACATTTCGATGCCCGGATAAAGATAGACGACAGGCAAAAAAGCAGCACGAGCAATTTTTTTTAGAAAATGATGATTTTTTCCTTGTTTTCGGCTCATTTTTCTCTCTTTTTCGTGCATTTTTGAATTTTGACTCAAACATATAATTTGTAAACTTTCATATATACTTTATAACCACATAAAAATGGACTCATTTTGACGCCCGGATAAAGGAATACGGCAAGCAAAAAAGCAGCACTAGAGCAATTTTTAAAAGAAAATAATAATTTTTTTCTTGTCATTTTTCTCCCTTTTTCGTGCATTTTTGGGTTTCGATCCGAACATATAATTTGTAGACTTTCATATAAATTTTATAACCACATAAAAATGGACTCATTTCGAGGTCTGGGTAAAGGAATATGGCAAGCAAAAAAGTAGCACTAGAGTAATTTTTTAAAGAAAATAATGACTTCTTCCCTTATCATTTTTCTCCCTTTTTCGTGCATTTTTGGGTTTCGACCCGAACATATAATTTATAGCTTTCATATAAATTTTGTAACCACATAAAAATTGACTCATTTCGATGTCCGGATAAAGGAATACGACAAGCAAAAAAGCAGCACTAGAGCAATTGTTTTAAGAAAATAATAATTTTTTTTCTTATTTTAGCCGCATTTTTCTTCCCTTTTCATTCATTTTTGGGTCTCGACCCGAACATATAATTTGTAAACTTTCATATAAACTTTGTAATCACATAAAAATGGCCTCACATATGTCGTCTCACTTTACTTTAATAATAATAATAAAATAATTAGCAAGAGACGACATAGGGTATCTCGTCTATTGGCTGAGATGACTTACCCTATGTTGTTTCGTGTTATTTCCTACACTTTCTGATTTTCCAATTTTTTGTTGTATTAAGTTTTTAATATTCCCTTTTGGGAACTAACGCTCAATTTTCAATGTTATCCCGAAAACCCTAATGGCAACAAGGGGGTATAGGCTATAGTAATCTTACAAACAAGAGGATTTCTTTTTATAATTAGACGAAACTTCAAGGGGCATAAATGTAAATCTCATTTAAAAAAGTGTGAATCCTCATCATCCAAGCCAAAATCAATTCTTTTTTTTTTCCCGAACAATGCCAAAATTAATTCTTTGGAAGAACAAATGTATCCCGCACATGCTTTTCAAATCTTTTACCCCATTATGTTATATCTTTTGGTGTTTAACACCATTTTAATTAAGTGATTTGTATTTTTATCGTCTAATATCTATTAGAGTTTTTCGAATTTTAATCATTTATTTGGGACAAAATGTTCTAGAATGGATACGAGCGTGCCGTGACATTTGGTGGCCTCCACATCGACCACCGCGAGCTAACCTACAAATCATGCTTGCATATCTAATACTCGAGTATATGAAAAATCGTGCACCGGCAAATAAACCCAACACTTAAATGTCCCCATCTGGTTAGGAGCAATTCCAAGAGGGGATAAGGAGAAGGAGAAAATTGGGATTGAATGTGAATGTGAATGTGAATGTGAATGTGAATGTGGTGAGAGTGAATCCTAAAGCACGCATGCAAATAGTATATCTTTATGCAATTTGATGAGTGATTGTTTCAAAAGGGTATATGAGTAGTCCTCTTCATCTTTCTTTATGTCAATGTACTTCTCACTTTCATGTGCTGAGGTGTGGGATAATGACATCAAACAAAACTTAATCAGCCACTCATATATATATATATATATATATATATATATAGAGTAAAGCCCTATACCATTTGCTCCACTAGCATGTCTTTTTTTTTCGCTAATTCAACTTTTTGTCCCTAATGAAAGTGTAATTGATGCTAGAGAGAAAGTGAGAGGCGTTGATTTGGGTATGCCTTAAATGAAGAAAGTGATGGTTTGAATATTGTGTGGGAACGAAACGGTTTTCTTTTATTTAATTTTCAATTTCTAATAATAATTGACAATGAAATGATAAGCGTAAGACATACTGTAATTTTGTTTTGAACTTGAGCAAAATGTTTAAATACGCCTTTAAGTAGTTTTTTTTCATAGGATTTATGTAAGGACTATCTTAGGAGCAGGTGGCGAGAAGACATCAATCGCGTAGTTTAAAACAATTTTGAAGTATCAACTAAAGTGAGACGCAATCGAATTCAGATAAGAAGCGAAAAACAACTAGAACATATCAGCTAAAGGAGTACTTAGGTCTAACAAATATCTTATAATTATTCCAATTGATGTTTGCTCCAACATGGATAATTTTCAAACGCATTTAGTGGGGCATTGATTGACGATGAGGACTTCTCACGTACAAGCAGTGTCAAATGCACTGAAGGAAGGGGGAAATTCTAATTCGCCCCTGCTCGACCACACCCATGTATATTTTTTAAAATAACTTATCAAGTATATCACAAGTGTAATTGTTTCGGGATAAAAACAAATTGAATAGGGAGGAATCAATATGATTGATTCGAGCCCCGTGATAATTCTCCACTTAGAATTATCTAACAACCCCTGCGTTCGAATTTGATACGCTAGACGTTGGTTCAAACTTTAACACTTCGTCATGTTGTTTAAATTTGTTGTTCGGACCGCAATTCTTAATTATTGATTTCGAATATGAAAAACAGTGAATCGAAAGACTTTCAAGTCTTAAATTAGAAGTTGATTATTATCTTCAAATGCAATAATAAGATGAAAGAAAAGATTCAAGTCCAGATAAAAATTATCTCTCAAATACTTAAATCTGACAAAAGATAATCTTATACCTACGTGAGAATCTCTCGATCGAATGTATTATTTTTCAACCCCTGCGTTCAAGTCGCATTAATTGACGTTTTAGTTATTCGTTTTGAATATGAGAATGACGAATGAAAAACTCAAGTCAAGATACAAATTACCTATTCGATACTTAAATCTGAATAAAAGATAATTTATACCTCCATGAAAGTCTTCAATTCTGAAAAATTACAAGCAAGCGAATGCTGATACATGCCTTGAAGGGAAATCCCATCGAGTCTAATACTAAATTACACTACAGCTACTCCTAATTCACGCTACGATCTATTCCTACATTACGCTAGAAACTACTCCTAAGGCTAGAGCTAATTCTAAGAGAATTGAAAATGTAGAAGTCTGATGATCTTGTGATGTCCTTTTCCTTTCTCCGTGACTCCTATATATCTTGTCTTCGGAAACCGTCCTCAACCCACGTTCCTTGTCATCGGGAACTGTCTTCAACTGTCCTCAGCTGCTCTTTCAAATCTTTTCAAATTAGCGTGTTTTTGCAGATGATTGGCTATTTGGACTTCATTTTATTTCTTCAGATTCGATTATTGGGCTTTTGTCAATTCAGCCCATGTTTTTTGCTATTTTTCTGAGTTTATTGGGCCTTATCTTACCTACATGTGGACCCAATTTCCTTCTTTTCGAATTTCTACAGTTTGGGCTTATTTGGGCTCTGTAATTCGAAAGCCCAAATTATTTTATGGTGTAAACAAATGTCCCTCTAATACCCCCTAATATACATGAACGTTTCGAGTTCATGTGTATTAAAAGACACATGTGTATTAAAACACTAAACGGACCAAACAAAGGCCTAAATGATGGAATTTGAGGTCAATATGTTACCGCAAAACAGTCCTAGCCATTCAATTGGATTCGTCTCGAAAAGAGCTTTGCTTTGGTATCTTGTGGGCCACGTAACTCCAAACGGATCAAAAGTTACGACTGTTTGAAGTCTAATAGTCAACTTTTCGTTTATTTTTCACTTTTCTTGCTTCAAACTTTTCTAGAAATGCATCGGTTTCTTGTTCGAATTCACTTCCCTTTCTCGAAACCTTCATCTTCGAGCATGCTTTACTTCGAGCATGTAAATTTTTAATTTTGAACATGATTCCCTTTGAGCATGTAGATTTCGAGCACATAGGATTTCGAACATATGGTGTTTCGAGTATACTCATTTCGAGCACATAGTATTTCGAGTATGCCTCATTTAGAACACATAGTATTTCGAGTGTGCCTTATCTCGAGCATGCAAGTTTCGAGCATCTCTCAGTTATCTTCTTTAACTCGCCTTTCGAGCAACCAAAGATCGCAGTGAAATTCTTTCTTTCATTTTCTCGAGCTACCCCTTCGATTAAGATTCAATTAATGGCAAATCCCCAAATTCTTGCCCTTCACGACCTGTTCCATTTAATTCCTCGAGCACATATCTTGGGTTGCGAGGATGTCCAAGATTTGTATCCAATAATCAAGGATTTCGAAGTACTTTATCGAGATACGAAGGTAGCATCTTTTGGCTTCACCCATGTGGTTCCTCCATGTGCTTTTGACCGTCTGGGTCAATCACTCGACCACCTTGGTCTTAGGCCCCATCCTTCCTTTCGAGCAAGTTGTATCTTCGAATGGGGGCTTGTTCGAATGGCGTGTTACCCCATCCTTCCTTTCGTTTGTATTTTGGAAGTTAAAAGATATAGGCTATGTAGATTGGTTAGCATTCGTTTGGTTCATTCCTGGTTGCCCCCAAATATTTTGTTGGTTTACAAAATTCTATTCCTCGAGGGGTATAGGATTCGAAGTTTGGCCAACCTCAAACTGAACATTTTGAACTCGAGTATCTCGAGGATAACCTAAAGGAATTTCGTTCGAGTTCAAGTGTCTGGTTCGAATCCTAGGTTCGGTCAACACTAACTGAGATATTTTTTCTACTAAAACATTATGTTTGCTTATTAAAGGTTCGAGTGCCAAAACTACTTGCGTGTTTATCATATTCGAAAAAATTTCGTACGTCTGATTAAATATTTCACCCAATTCTGTTATCACTCAGGTGACTTCTAGAGCAAGCCCCTCTTGAGCACCCACAACAATATCTTGTACAATCGCTGTGAATATTCGAGCAGACTCCTGAGCCAATGCTCGATACTGACCATCAAATTTACTTCTTTGGTCCTCTTGAGCACCCACCAACGTCTGTTTCATAATACGAACAAATTGTTCAACATTTTGTCCACCCTAACCTTGTGTTTCGAGATTGATTGAGTATCACAATCCTCACCAAAATCGTTTCTGGTCTATTCTTCTGACATTATGCTTTCTTATTATTTTTGAAATGGATCAAAGAATTGTCCCCCAATATTTCCTCCCATATGGGCGTCGGGCCGAACTTGCCCCCCTGCATATAGTACTTGAATATTATTAGGGAACGTAGGAATTCCTTGACTTATCGGTACGTTTAAAAAGCTATTGTTTCAAGATCGTCATTTGGCTTGAATAAGGAAGAATCTTCTGACATCTTACAACAGATTTAGGGAAGTCAAATTCGACTAAACTCCCACTGTGGTCGGCAAAAATTTGTTTTGGAATAAAAACAAATTGAATAGGGAGGAATCAATATGATTGATTCGATCCTCGTGATAATTCTCCACTTAGAATTATCTAACAACCCCCGTGTTCGAATTCGATACGCTAGACGATGGTTCAGACTTTAAAATTTCGTCGTGTTGTTTAAATTTGTTGTTCGGACCGCAATTCTTAATTATTGATTTCGAATATGAAAAACAATGAATCGAAAGACTTTCAAGTCTTAAATTAGAAGTTGATTATTATCTTCGAATGCAATAATAAGATGAAAGAAAAGATTCAAGTCCAGATAAAAATTATCTCTCAGATATTTAAATCTGACAAAAGATAATCTTATATCTACGTGAGAATCTCTCGATCGAATGTATTATTTTTCAACCCTTGCGTTCGAGTCGCATTAATTGACGTTTTAGTCGTTCATTTCGAATATGTGAATGACGAATGAAAAACTCAAGTCAAGATACAAATTACCTATTCGATACTTAAATCTGAATAAAAGATAATTTATACCTCCATGAAAGTCTTCAATTCTGAAAAATTACAAGCAAGTGAATGCTGATACATGCCTTGAAGGCAAATCCCATCGAGTCTAATACTAAATTACACTACAACTACTCCTAATTTGCGCTACGATCTACTCCTACATTACGCTAGAAACTACTCCTAAGGCTAGAACTAATTCTAAGAGAATTGAAAATGTAGAAGTCTGATGATCTTGTGATGTCTCCTTTTCTTTCTTTCTCTTCGCGCTTATATACTCCACTTCTTTTGTCGGTTTCTTCGCAACCTCCACGTTCTCCTCTACTTCTGGAACAGTTGTCAACCGTCTTCAACTGCTCTTTCAAACATTTTCAACTTAGCGCGCCTCTGCAGATGATTGGCCATTTGAACTTCATTTTATTTTTCAAATTTAATTATTAGGCTTTTGTCAATTCAGCCCATGTTTTTTGTCATTTTCTAAATTCAATGGGCCTTGTTCTATTCATTTTCAGGTCTAACTTCCTTCTTTTCGAATTTCTATAGTTTGGGCTATTTGGGTTCTGTAATTCGAAAGCCCAAATTATTTTATAGTATAAACAAATGCCCCCCCTAATATACATGAACGTTTCGAGTTCATGTGTATTAAAAGACACATGTGTATTAAAACATTAAACGGACCAAACAAAGGCCTAAACGATGGAATTTAAGGTCAATCGGTTACTATAAAATGGTCTTAGCCATTCTATTGGATTCTTCTCAAAAAGAGCTTCGATTTGGTATATTGTGGGCCCCGTAACTCCAAGCAGATCAAAAGTTACGGCCATTTGAAGTCTCACAGTCAAGTTTTCGCTTATTTTTCACACTTTTCCAAAAATGCATCGGCTTTTTGTCCTACATCCCTTCCCCTTCTCGAAATCTTCATCTTCGAGCATCTCTCAGTTATCTTCTTTGATTCACCTTTCGAGCAACCAGAGATCGCTGAGAAAATCGCGGAGAAATTCTTTCTTTCATTTTCTCGAGTTACCTCTTCGATTAAAATTCGATTAATGGAAAATCCCCGAATTCTTGCCCTTCACGACCTATTCCATTTAGTTCCTCGAGCACATATCTTGGATTGCGAGGTCTCGAAACCTTCATCTTCAAGCATGCTTTATTTCGAGCGTGTAAATTTTTAATTTTGAGTATGATAACCTTTAAGCCTGAATATTTCGAGCATATAGATTTTCAAACATATGGTGTTTCGAGTATACTCATTTCGAGCACATAGTATTTTGGGTATGCCTCATTCCGAGCACATAATATTTCAAGTGTGCCTTATCTCGAGCACATAGTATCTCGAGTGTGCCTTATCTCGAGCGTGCAAGTTTCGTTGGCTCATCCTGCCCCCCTTACATATGTTACTTGAATATTATTCGGGAACATGGGGATTCTGACTTTTCTAAAAAATGCATCGGCTTCCTGTTCCTTGAGGTCGAAACGGTGGACACCCTCGAAATCAAATTTGGGCCCCTTTTCGTACATTCAATTCAGGGTACTCGAGTTGGAGAAATCATTGAACCCGTGGATGAAACTCCAGAACTCAGGTCCTTCGAATGAAGCTGCAACTCTCGAGGTATCTTTAACAGATTCGGAATCTCTTGAGGTCGAAACGGTGAACACCCTCGAAATCAAAAACTGGGCCCGTCTTCGAACCTTTAATTCAGGGTATTCGTTTGGTTCATTCCCGATTGTCCCCCAGGATTTGGTTGGTTCATACAATTCTGTTCTTCGAGGGGGTATAGATTCGAAGTTTAACCAACCTCGAATTAACATTTCGAGCTCCTAGGTTCAATTCGAATTAAGTAGTAACATTTCGAATTGAACATTTTGAACGCGAGGATACAACCTCGAATTGAGCATTTCGAGCTCCTAGGTTCAATTCGAATTGAGTAACATTTCGAATTTGAGTAACATTTCGAATTGAACATTTTAAGCGTGAGGATATAATCTCGAATTGAGCATTTCGAGCTCCTAGGTTCAATTCGGATTGAGTAACATTTTGAATTTGATCATTTCGAATCAACTAGAACTTTGCTAATCTTAATGCCTTTGATCTCGGCTTTCACAAATAAAGGTCGCATATGGTTATTATCGATCTTTTCTTTTGAGAACAAAAGATCGACCAAGTTTTCATTATCTGTTTTCGTCTCAAATAATTTGCTGTTAGGAATTTCTGACTTAGAAATATTACCTAATTCGGTTACCACTCGAGTAACCTCTCGAGCCAAACCCTCTTGGGTCTCGATACTGATCATTGAATTCCCTTCGTTGATCATCTTGAGCGCCTATTAAAGTCTGCTTCATGACTTTAACAAATTGCTCATACATTTTATCTGCCCGTATCCTGTATTGAGACACAGGTTGTGATTCCAGATCGTCATTTGGTTCTTCTCTAGAAGAATCTTCTGACATCTGATAACGGATTTTCAGAAGTCAAATTCGACTGATCTCTCACTGTGGTCACCAAAAATTTGTTTCGGGATAAAAACAAATTGAATATGGAGGAATCAATATGATTGATTTGAGCCCCGTGATAATCCTCCACTTAGAATTATCTAACAACCCCCGTGTTCGAATTCGATACGCTAGACGGTGGTTCAGACTTTAACACTTCGTCGTGTTGTTTAAATTTGTTGTTCGGACCGCAATTCTTAATTATTGATTTTGAATATGAAAAACAGTGAATCGAAAGACTTCCAAGTCTTAAATTAGAAGTTGATTATTATCTTCGAATGCAATAATAAGATGAAAGAAAAGATTCAAGTCCAGATAAAAATTATCTCTCAAATACTTAAATCTGACAAAAGATAATCTTATATCTACGTGAGAATCTCTCGATCGAATGTATTATTTTTCAACCCTTGCGTTCGAGTCGCATTAATTGACGTTTTAGTTGTTCATTTCGAATATGAGAATGACGAATGAAAAACTCAAGTCAAGATACAAATTACCTATTCGATACTTAAATCTAAATAAAAGATAATTTATACCTCCATGAAAGTCTTCAATTCTGAAAAATTACAAGCAAGCGAATGCTGATACATGCCTTGAAGGCAAATCTCATCGAGTCTAATACTAAATTACACTACAGTTACTCCTAATTTACGTTACGATCTACTCCTAATTCTAAGAGAATTGAAAATGTAGAAGTCTGATGATCTTGTGATGTCTTTTTGCTTTCTCCGCGACTCCTATATATCTTATCTTTGGGAATCGTCCTCAACCCATGTTTCTTATCTTCGAGAACCGTCTTCAACTGTCCTCAACTGCTCTTTTAAATCTTTTCGAATTAGCGCGTCTTTGCAGATGATTGACTATTTGGACTTCATTTTATTTCTTCAGATTCGATTCTTGGGCTTTTGTCAATTCAACCCATGTTTTTTGTTATTTTTCTGAGTTTATTGGGCCTTATCTTACCTACATGTGGACCCAATTTCTTTCTTTTCGAATTTCTACAGTTTGAGCTTATTTGGGTTCTGTAATTCGAAAGCCCAAATAATTTTATGGTGTAAACAGTAATACACTCTCCTTATGAAATACACTTGGGTGCGACCAAGTCGGGTCTGGGCTAGAATTTTTCAGAGGATTGTGAGCTTGTTTGTAGAAAGAGATATTTAGGAAAAATGACACAAAGTTGATGAGCCAGCCTAAGCAAGGCGCCCAACACGGCCAATGGAACTTTGTCCTGAGGACTGTATGTATAGAAGTTCCGAAGGCCTATTTTCAGTGTAAAATCATGTAGCTCTGGCCAAAAAGTGGACACTGCATAAAGACATTCACTACCCGAGAATGTAAATACATGCTACATCATTTTGCCACTGTTTGTTGGAACAAGTACACATTCCCTTCCCACACCCCTTATATGGGGGGATTGAGGATGAATATCTATTTGTTTCACTTTGGATAGAGATAAGGGACTTAAGAAGCATATAACCCCCAAACTCTACTTTTCTTAGCGAGGCATCTTTTCTGAAAAAAAAAAATTTGTATCTAACCAAAGCAGATATGACCTCACGTACGGGCGTCGAAGAAGAAAAGTACATGACACATCACGTTTGAAATGAACAATCGGGTTAAACATGAATCTCATGTCACGATAGCTCTTGTAGGGAAATTCTATGATGGACTAGATAAATTGGTCCTGGTTTATTTATCAGTCTGTTACCAAACATTCTGTAAAACGTAAGACAATTTGTGCGGAAGGATTTTCCATTAGCTGTAGAATAAACATTACAAGAGATATATATACAACTACAAAAAAAACTAAACAAGGAAAGACTCCTAATGAATTACATAATGACAATTACAATACTCCCCCTCAAGTTGGCGCATGAAGATCAAGAATGCCCAACTTGCCAAGTAAAAATAAAAACTGAGGTCGACCGAGAGCCTTGGTGAACAAATCAGCCGACTGAAACTGAGTCTGGATATGCAAAGTCGAGATAGCACCGGAATGAACATGCTCACGTACAAAATGACAATCAATCTCGATGTGTTTAGTACGTTTGTGGAACACGGGGTTGGCAGCAATATGAATGGAGGATTGACTATCACAAAAACGTTGCATGGGCGTAGAAAACGTAACACCCAAAGAAGATAAGAAAGATTCCACCCAAAGTAGTTCACTAATGGCAGCAGCCATGGCCCTATACTCGGCTTCGGCTGAAGAGAGAGAAACACTAGATTGCTTCTTGGTCTTCCATGAGATAGGGGACTGACCCAACATGACAAAATATCCCGTCACCGAATGTCGAGTAAGTGGGCAACTAGCCCAATCAGAGTCACAGTATGCGGGAAGCTGCAGATCACTATCAGCCCAAAGTAGAATCACTTGCCCCGGATGTCCCTTGAGATAACGCACTACCCGAAGAGCTGCCTCAAAATGATCTTTGCGGAGAGCTTGGGCAAATTGAGAGAGAACATGCACGACATAGCATATGTCGGGGCGGGTGATAGTAAGATAAATGAGACGGCCTACCAATCCCCGATAATAAGCATCATCTTCAGCCAAATCACTAGTCGATAACCCAAGCTTGTGGCCCTGCTCCATAGGCGTGTCAGCGGGTTTACAGCCAAGTAACCCAGTCTTGGATAAAATATCCAACGTGTACTTCCTTTGACATAAGAATAAGTCAGTAGAGGAACGAGCAACCTCGATGCCCAAAAAATATTTGAGTGTTCCCAAATCCTTGATATTGAAACAGTTGTGCAAATATGAGTTGAATGACGAACAAGCATCATTATCACTACCAATCAAAATGATGTCGTTGACATAAACGAGAGGGCCAAGAACACGGTGCCGCGCTAAAATGTAAATAGCGAATAGTCGGCTCGAGATTGAGTGAATCCGTACTGCCGAAGAGCATCACTCAATTTCATGAACCAATTACGCGAAGCTTGTCGAAGTCCATAGATTGATTTGCGGAGTCAACATAACTTATCATCGTGTGCATGCCGAAAACTTGGGGGGTAGGTGCATATACACTTCCTCATCTAAGTCTCCGTGCAAGAAAGCATTGTTAACATCCATCTGATGAAGTGCCCATCCTCGTGACACGGCGACAGATAGGAAAATCCGAACTGAAACGAGCTTGGCCACCGGGGCGAACGTCCCATGAAAATCAAAGCCTTCAATCTGAGTAAAGCCCTTAGCCACTAAGCGAGCTTTGTATCGTTCAATAGTGTCATCGGACTTGTACTTGATCTTATAAACCCACCTGCAATCAATTGGTTTCTTCCCGGGTGGTAATTTTTCTAAGGTCCAAGTGTGATTTGCCTCAAGAGCAACAATCTCCTGGGCCATGGAATCACGCTATTCAGCACTCTTCATTGCCTCGGCATAATTGGCAGGTTCGACTGTTGAGCTAACAACCGCAATAAAAGCTCGATGACCCTGAGAAAAATTGTCAAATTTCACATAATTAGCTACAGGATACAGCGTACCTGAGACACTGTCATGGCGTGGGAGCTTAAGAGGGGGGGTTCTCAGCTCTAGATGTCGAAGTACTCGCAATAGCCGAAAAGACGACATAATCCAAAAATCGGGCTGGTGGTCGTGTGTCACGACGGGGCCGAACCATAGACTCATTGGTGATGTTGTTACCGTGACCTGTCCCAGGCGAAGTCGGATCAAGACTCGTTTCAGGTGATGTATTCCTCCTTTCTTCCACAATCTCCTCAATGACCTCGTTCTCATTAGGTGCATTGACAACACCCGAGCTATTCATGTCTAAGGTCTCATGACTAAGCAACTTTTCCATAGAGGCGAATGGGAAAACATCTTCATGAAATGAGACGTCTCGAGAATAGAAAAATGTGTCTCTATCAAGATCGTATAATTTCCACGCCTTCTTACCATGTGGATATCCGACAAAAATACAACGTCGACTTCGTGAAGCAAACTTATCTTTTGGCTTAGGGGCCCAATGAGCATAACTCAAACATCCAAAAACTTTGACATGATCATAAGATGGTGTGACTCCAAACAAAATCTCATATGGTGATTTTCCCTTCAATTTAACCGTGGGTGTGCGATTGATTAAATTCACCGCCATCAAAATACACTCACCCCAAAATCAAATAAGTAAGTTAGCCTGAAAACGTAATGCTCAAGCCACTTCGAGTATGTTTCTATGTTTGCGTTCGACCATACCATTCTATTGTGTTGTATTAATGCAACTCATCTCATGGACGATCCCATGCTCACTATAAAAAACACGCATAATCTTAGATGTGAACTCCAATCCATTGTCACTGCGTATCCTTTTAATGAATTTATTGAATTGGGTTTGAACCATTTGATAGAAATCCATAAGACAACGACTAGTTTCACTTTTTTCTTTAATTAAATAAACCCAAACACAGTGACTATAGTCATCAACAATGGTAAGAAAGTAATGTGCACCACAACTTGACACCTCTTTATGAGACCCCCATAAATCGCAATGAACAAGATCAAAACAATCATCGGCAATTTTATTACTCAAAGGAAAACTTGAACGAGTTTGTTTAGCTTGAAAACATGCATCACAAATGTCACTACTAAGAGATCCTAATCTGCCAATACTAGGAATATAAGAAAGATACTGACTAGATTGGTGGCCGAGGCGTTTGTGCCAAACAACATACGAATCTACTCTATCAATCTTCAGTGCAGAATGAGTCCTTGCAAATTTGAAGTAGTAGACCGCCCTTTGAAGTTCACCCACTCCAATCGGCATCCTCGAGGCTCGGTCCTGTATTACACAAAGCTTATCAGTGAATGTAATTTGACAATTTATATTAGAAATTAACTGACGTATAGAAAACAAATTGCATGTTAACGAGGGAACATATAACATATTATGCAATGTTATATTTTCATTTAGGATAACTTGACCCATTTGTGTTGCTTCAGTTTTTTCTCCATTCGGCAACATCACCGGAATTAAACTTGCAACCTCAACGTTATGTATGAGGCTCAAATTCCCGGTCATGTGGTTGGATACGCCACTATCCAAAATCCACGTATACTCACCGTAAGCCTTACCAGAAAGTTTTTTGGAATTGTCTAGAAGAGCCAATAACTTTTGAAATTGATCCTCTGACAGCCCCGAAATTCCGCCACCAGGGGTATCGACTCGTCCTCCCGATGCATGGAATGCCGTTGCACGTCCTTGACCGTGCTGAACCGTAGACCATATCTGCCCTTGTCCACGATTTTCTTCACCTCTTCCACGTCCACGTGGTCCTCTCCACCACGCGGGATATCCAATTACCTCGAAACATTCGGATACCTCATGACCGTTTCGATTACAACGCGCACACTTTCGCTCATTATTAGTCTTCGTCTTGGACTGGTCGAATTGAAACCCTGATTTTGGTTTCGCCGCTGTTTGAACCTCCATAGCCATGGCCTCGACACGCTCATCTTGTCCACGCACAATAGATCGATGATGTTCCTCTCTCGTAATTAATGCGTACACTTTATTGATCTCGGGAAGCGGATCCATATTCAAGACTTGAGACCACACGGTTCCAAAAATTGCATCATCAAGACCCATCAAGAATTTGTGCAACTTCTCCTCCTCACGCTCACGAATGAAGTCTTTGGCCGCTCCACACGTACAGGTGAGAACCTTGGAATAACTGCCCAACTCGTCCCACATTCCTTTCAGTTTCATGTAATACGTCATCACTGTCATCCCATGTTGTCGAAGAGAAGTTATTTCTCCTTTCAGTTCATGAATGCGTGGAGCGTTTCCACAGCAAAACGTTCCCTTAACTCATCCAAAACCGCCTTGGCCGTTTCCTCATAAGCAATACTGGGCTGAATTGATTTATCAATGGAATGAAATATCCATGAAATCAACATTGAGTTACAAGCTCCCTAGTTATTCGCTTCAGCCGAACCATCCTTCGATTTCTCCAATTGGCCATTGATAAACCCTAGTTTATTCTTTGCCTTCAAGGTGTTTATCATGGCCTTTTCCCACATATCAAAATTGTATCCATTCAATACGCAAGATGTTATCATGGCCCCCGGATTATAAGACGGAGACAAATAGAAAGGTGACGAGGCATCAACACCCTTTTTGTCAACCATGATCGAAGAAGAAGAAGACGTGTGTTGATGGTGGCGGCTAGATGAATTTAGGGTTAAGATCTTTTCCTAGTCTGCTCTGATACCATGTAAAACGTAAGACAGTTTGTGGGGAAAGATTTTCCATTAGCTGTAAAATAAACATTACAAGAGATATATATACAACTACAAAAAAAAAAACTAAACAAGGAAAGACTCCTAAACAAGGAAAGACTCCTAGTGAATTACATAATGACAATTACAATACAATCAAATCACATGTGGGTGGGCTACATGGGTAATGAGACCACCTACCCACCCACATATGACAATAGCGTTTAGTTCACTAACACCAATGCACTAAAACTAGCATAACATTACCTGCTCTTGTATTAGCAAGGTGAAGCAGTTGCATTCAAAAGCAGCAAAAGTAGATGGAGATAAGATAATGACTATGTTTTATAAAAAGTTTTTGAAATTCATGAAAAATGAAGATAGGAATAAAGGTCAAATCATATATTATTCACGTCAATATCAACAATCACAACTTTAATAAGATGCAACATAGCTTTGTGACACCATATTAGATTCTATCAGTCGAAAAATAATAAAAAGTTCTATGATGCTTTTAATGTATTGGTCCTAATGCACTGAATATCATTGAATCACATGAAATCAGTGATAAAAATCACTCACATCATATAATATTAGACTAGGAACATTTTCAAGGCATAGCAATAATACCGTTTCAAAGAAGATTTAGGCGTTTCAATTTCCTTTTTTCCTTCTATCGTGTAGTGGCATATACTAATATATATTTTGGTGCACATACAACTTGTGTGACTTGAAATGGATCTCATTTCTTTGGAAAATAAAAATATCTAGGGAGGAAGAGATCAATTGTTGAGGTCAGTGCTTATCTAAACCCCACCTTTTATTTTACGTCAAACTCAATCCTTCTATTTTAGATAATTGAAATATTCGATGCTGACAGTTTAAAAAGTTATGCCCAATTAAGTCTGCGTCCAGATCCATTGACTGTAATGTGTTCCCACTGAGATGGAATTCTGCTCATTCTTGACTAACGAATTAAGGGTTGCCTGACTAGCCACGATGGAACATTTTATAGGAAGAGACGTAGCTAAAATTTTATATTGGGATCAAATACCAAAAGAAAAAACTTGATATTTTTTTAGTCTATAAGCTTTTTAAAATTAATTTAATCAAGTTCGAGTAAAATGTGAGAAAAAAGTACTTTAGAACCGAAAAATAGATGGAAAATAAAAAGTGATTAAAAGGAACAAAAAAAAGAGAAAATATTTGAAATAACATGTAAAGGATTGAAAAAAATATGGATAATGCTTTATTATATCTGGTTTTGTGCACTATGTGGTTATCGTTTTTATGACATTTTATCAAAACATATGAGGTGTTACTATTATCGTCAATGGTGCATAAACACCCGATTCGGGGATGCCACTTTATTTTTTAAATTTGTACCTTCCACTGCGCCGGCGTCCTCGGGGGTTTATATCGAGATCCCAACAGTCTTGTCCAGTTAAAGGGTTACCAAAATAATTAAATGACATTACATTATGGGAATTTTTAAAAGCCCACTTCAAAGAGACTTTTGAAAATGAAAGATCATTCCTAAAAGTTTTATGTGTTAATTAATTAGATGAGAATGAACTGTTTGGAACCCAAAACATGTTGGTCCGTAGTATCCACATCTCACTTTATGTGAAAAATTTTGGGTTCAAATTCAGGTTGTCACAGAAGTTATGTGGCTCTCACATCCTTTATGGAGTTAGATAGAGTCTTTATGGCTCAAGATTATGACTATCAACCGGATTTGTCAACCTAGATGTTTTAGAGTATCCCCTTCATCTTGAATTAAAATGAAAAAAGAATAAACTTTTTGGATGCAAAAACCTTTCCTACAGAGAGGAAACCTGCAAATGCGTTTAATAATACCTTGAATTAGTGTTAGGTTTCGAGCTTATGAAAACCTTGATAAACTTAAAAAAAAAAAAGGTCACATATTCATTTCAAAAGTTCATTTTTGAGAAATGCATATTAATAACTTTTGAATTTATTTTTCTTGCGCTTTTACGAGAATTTATTTAACTGCATTTTCACCAATCACTTTAATTTTTTTAGAAGCACTTATTAAAATGCCAATTTCGAATATCACATCTAACAAACTTATGAGACGTTTTTGGATATAGTACCAACTTTTTTTCATTCAAATAAACCCAACAAGTTAATTACATTTTGAACTAAAATACCACCGTTTCTTATATCTGGAGTGGAGTTGATCAATTGGTTTATTTCATATTTTATATTTTTATTTTCTAAGTTGACCAGTCGTATAATAATTTATTTTAATAATTTGTTTTAAAATACTTTATGTATTTTTTTTACGAGTTTAATTAACTTAAGTATTTATAAACTAGAAATGAAATTGTAATGAATATAAATAATCTATTAAAAATTCTAATTAAAAGATTTTATAGAAGGTTAATTGTTCGACTCAGGGATTTGTTCACCCTTACTGTTGGTGCTTGTGAATGAAAAATGGTAGGTTAAGTGTTTTGGATTGAAAAATATTGTTAATTTTTTTTTCATGAGTGTTTTAGTTTTTCTATTGTTTGGTAATTGACACATTGCATCTATGAATTAACAACATTTGGCGCAATGCATTCTTAAATTGTATTTTTGGTAAATTGCACCTTTGAATAACCTTGACCTTAATTGGCATTTTATCCATTTAGCTGGAAGGATAGAACGGACTGAAAGATATTCATCTCCCGCATAAGCAAATATGTTTCGATCCCTTCAATTGAAAAGTTAAATAAATTAATTACATAAAAGTTTCATGTGGATTCCTTCAAAATTTGTTTGATATAATAGTTATTTCACTCACAGTTACATTTCGATTTGAATATACTTGTTACTTACTGAGCTCATGAAAAATACAATGAAAATCCTCCTAAAATCATAAAGAAAATCGAAGCACTTCAAGGAGCTATCATAGACTGAAACAACCAATAAAATGAACATTATACTATCTTTGATTTCAAACTTCCCTAAATCAATATGAGACGATTTCTAATTATATTAGTTATACATTCAAAAGGTTCTAGATATGTCAAAACAAAATAAAAACTAAAATACAAAACACTATAAACTCAATATCTTGTTCCAAACGCATATAAATAAGCAATATTTTGTAGAAAACTAAATAAAAGTTACCCAAAAACTATGAAAGCGTTACAGATAAAAGTAAAAACTATCAAAGCACTAAAAATAAAAGTAATTAAATGAACACAAAGCAATCAAGGAAAAAGGATGCTTATATAGAAAAAAAAAACTAAATTCGGGGGGTGGGGGGATCACTCATGTAGTGAATTAGCATGCTGAATACCAGCACATAATTCTGTTTATGTGGGAAATGAATAATTATTAAACCATTTATCCCATTAAAACTGAGTTGAATGGTTTTAGAGTGCAAAATCCCAAGTTAAAGGGCTACAATTTGCTGGTGCATTATGGTCCAAACGGCTAATTTAAAAGTGCACTGCGTCAATTACCCAATATTTTCTAGTTTTTTTAAAAAAAAGAAAAATCGGTCTTATATATCATTCAATCGAAAGTTTACAACGCCTGGAACAATACAATTCATATAAACTCAAACGATGTACTAAGAACATCTGAAATACTAACTATCAAGTTCTTGAAAATAACAAATCTTAAGAACTCACAACCGAATACAAGAAAATTCTTGGGCAACTACTATTCAAGGAGAGATGAAACTCTCATTCGAGAGAGAAAACAAACTCTCATACTAGAGAGAAAATAAAATACTAAACAAAATATCTAAAACGCTATATAAAAACTTATGTATCACCTGTCTTCATCTCGTCAGATCTGTCTCTGTCTCGTTAGATCCATAGTCGTCTCGTCAGATTTGAAGATGTGATATACAAGTTGAAGAAGAGTGCTCCAACCCAACTCGCGAACGATGGTGGTGATAATAGTGGTGAAAAAGACTTGCTTCACCAAGCCATCATTGACGGAGGAAAATAGAAGAAAAAAAAACTAGGGTTTAAAGAGAGATATGGAGAGAGAGGAGTGTTTAATATTTTCTAGTTAAATATATCATAAATAAGGGCAACAGTAGATATAGCAAATAAAATTTTATATCCATCCAATTATGTATTTAAATGCACCAAACAAATGAACGAAAAATAATATTAATTTTGTTCAATTCATGTCTGTAGCCAAATAAGGAAACTAAATAACGAAATGAGAAAGACTACTTTAGGTATAATCTATACCATTATATATTTGAAGGGGGTGTTTGACCCAATTTTGACTGTTTAAAAAGTTTGATTGGTTAACTTTTCAAAATTTGATTTTTTTTTTATCATTAAATGAATTACAATTTCCATGAGAATTTTAAAAAAATAATATAAAATTAAATCGAAATTAAAAAAATAATACACAAAAAAATAGTGCTCAGATAATAGCACATTCCGCTCCACGTCAGCGCGGAATAAAATTTTTATTTTTTTTTAAATTAAAAGGCATTCCGCGCTGCCCGAGCGCGGAATAGCCCAATTTTTATTTTTTTAAATAAATTTGGCCCATTCCGCGCTGACTCAGCGCGGAATGGCCAATATATATATATTTTTTTGTTTTTTTTCCTTATTTCCCGCTCATTTTTCTCCTTTTTTCGTGTATTTTTTAATTTTGACTTGAACATATAAATTGTAAACTTTCATATAGACTTTGTAACCACACAAGAATGGACTCATTTCGATACCCGAGTGAAGAAATATAACAAGTGAAAAATGACACATTAGAGTAATTTTTTTAAAAAAATAATAACGTTGTCTATGTTTCCGGCTCATTTTTCTCCCTTTTTCGTTCAATTTTGAGTTTTGACTTAAACACATAAATTGTAGATTTTCATATAAACTTTGTAACCACACAAGAATAGACTCATTTCGATACCTTAGTGAAGGAATATGACAAGTAAAAAAAGACACATACGAATTTTTCAGAAAAAAATATTTTGTTGTCGTCTTTGGGATGATTTTTCGACGTTTTTTGTACATTTTCAGGCTTCAACTTCAACACAAAAAATGTAGATTGACTCACAAAGTTTGTAACGGTATGAGAATTGATTCATTTCAATATTCGAGTGAAAAAATACAACATGTTAAAACGGAACAGATTTTTCCGAAAAAAATATTTTTTCGTCATCTTTGGGATGATTTTTCGACCTTTTTTGTACATTTTCAGGCTTCTACTTCAACACAAAAAATGTAGATTGACTCACAAATTTTGTAACGGTATAATAATTGATTCATTTCGATATCCGGATGAAAAAATACAACATATTAAAACGGAACGGATTTTCTGGAAAAAAATATTTTTCATCATCTTCGGGATGGTTTTTCGACATTTTTTTTACATTTTCAGGCTTCGACTTCAACACTAAAAATATAGATTGACTCACAAAGTTTGTAACGGTATAAGAATTGATTCATTTCGATATTCGGGTGAAAATATACAATATGTTAAAAAAGACATATATATAAGAATTTTTTGGAAAAAAAATAATTTTTCGTCATCTTCGGGATGATTTTTTTACATTTTCTGTACATTTTCGGGCTTCAACTTCAACACAAAAAATGTAGATTGACTCACAAAGTTTGTAACGGTGCAAGAATTGATTTATTTCGATATTCAGGTTTAAACATACATTAAATTTAATAAAGACATTATTAAACATGTTGTATTTTTTCATCCGGATATCGAAATGAATCAATTCTTCCACCGTTACAAACTTTGTGAGTCAATCTACATTTTTTGTGTTGAAGTTGAAGCTCGAAAATGTACAGAAAATATAGAAAAATCATCCCGAAGATGACGAAAAATTATTTTTTTTCCAAAAAATTCGTATATATATGTCTTTTTTAACATATTGTATATTTTCACCCGGATATCGAAATAAATCAATTCTTATACCGTTACAAAATTTGTGAGTCAATCTATATTTTTAGTGTTGAAGTCGAAGCCTGAAAATGTACAAAAAATGTCGAAAAACCATCCCGAAGATGATGAAAAATATTTTTTTCCGAAAAATCCGTTCTGTTTTAATATGTTGTATTTTTGCATCCGGATGTCGAAATGAATCAATTCTTACACCGTTACAAACTTTGTGAGTCAATCTACATTTTTTATGTTGAAGTTGAAGCCTGAAAATGTACAAAAAAGGTCGAAAAATCATCCCGAAGATGACGAAAAAATATTTTTTTTGCGAAAAATTTGTTCCGTTTTAACATGTTGTATTTTTTTCACTCGGATATTGAAATGAATCAATTCTCATACCGTTACAAACTTTGTGAGTCAATCTACATTTTTTGTGTTGAAGTCGAAACCTGAAAATGTACAAAAAACGTCGAAAAATCATCCCGAAGACGACAACAAAATATTTTTTTCTGAAAAATCCGTATATGTGTGTCTTTTTTAACTTGTCATATTCCTTCACTAAGGTATCAAAATGAGTCTATTCTTGTGTGGTTACAAAGTTTATATGAAAATCTACAATTTATGTGTTCAAGTCAAAACTCAAAATTGAACGAAAAAGGGAGAAAAATGAGCCGGAAACATAGACAGCGTTATTATTTTCTTTAAAAAATTACTCTAATGTGTCATTTTTTACTTGTTATATTTCTTCACTCAGGTATCGGAATGAGTCCATTCTTGTGTGGTTACAAAGTCTATATGAAAGTCTACAATTTATATGTTCAAGTCAAAATTCAAAAATGCACGAAAAAAGGAGAAAAATGAGCGGAAAATAAGGAAAAAAAACAAAAGATAAATAACAAAAAAAAAACAAAACAAAAATATATATTGGCCATTCCGCGCTGAGTCAGCGCGGAATGGGCCAAAATTAGGCTATTCCGCGCTGACGTGGCGCGGAATGCCTTTTACTTTAAAAAAAAATAAAAAAATTCTATTCCGCGCTGACGTGGCGCAGAATCGGGCAGATTCCGCGCTGACGTGGCGCGGAATCGGGCATATTCCGCGCTGACGTGGCGCGGAATGTGCTATTATCTGAGCACTATTTTTTTGTGTATTATTTTCTTAATTTCGATTTAATTTTGTATTATTTTTTTAAAATTCTCCAATTTCCATAGTCAGATTGAAGTTTTCCATATTTATATTATAATGCATTTACTCTTTGCACCTTAAATAAAGCAATTTCAAATTTAAAATGATTTGACTAACATAAAATGAGGGATTTTTCCATAAGATACCTAATCACACATATAAATCGGCTAAAATTCAAGAAAATTTCTTAAAATTGAATGTTCCCACATATTTTTATACCATCATCTACACCTTATATAATAATATTCCCTCACTCCCATTTGGCATTTTCATTATTGAACGAATATGTATAGCGAGGTACACTATGCATGCTCTCTCTCATTCCCTTCAATGATTATCAATCATATTCGTATACATTTTCTGAAGTATAACTAGTTGTTCCTTATTTCCATATTTGTTCTCAATGTTCATATTTCTTTCCCCTCAGGCAGTTGTTTTCAATCTTGCAGGTTCATATTTCTTCATAGGCTACTCATGTTCAAATGTATAAAATTTTACTTCCAAGAACATTAATTAGCCATTTTGTGTTTCGAATTATTTAATTTTTAATTCATAGTTTTTATGTTTCATTTTGTTTCTCGATTATGCTGTTGCGATACATTTTTTGCCTCATTCTTATATTGTATTTTTATAATTTATTATTTTTTTTGTCCAGTTATATTTAGATTTATTGATTGAATTTTGGACTTTTGCTTCCATTCTTTTCTATAGATATATTTTCATAATTTTGAATATAATTCATGAATCTTTTACTTATAAATGTTTGAGAAATTTTTCATTTTTCTTCGAATTCATTTTCTACTAACATTTTTTTTCTCTTATTTTTAATGATATTTGAATTTATTGGTGGATTTCACTACTTTTACATTTATTCTTTTCTTTTCTAAATTTGTATCTATATTCCATAATTTTATATATGTATTCCATTCATCATTTTTTCATGTATCTATTATTTTATATGTTCTTTAAAAATCTCTCTGTTCAACTCATACCTTTTTTCGTAGCCCCCCCCCCCCCCCCCACACACACACAATTTTTTGTTTGAATTTATCATGTGGACTACCCCCATCCTCCAAGACTTTCATTCACATATTAGTTTGATATATTGTTGAAAATTTTTGGGAACAATCAATTCCTTTTGTTATGATTTTTATTGATATTTTCTTCTTTTTAAAGAGGATTTTATTTGTTTGTTTTGTCTTCATCTATATTACCACAATGTTTGTATGTTACTTTCTGTATTAGTTTCACTCCTTATTTTTATTCTTTGCATTTCCTTCTAATTCTTATGTACAAGAATAATTAAGATTATTTTGCATTTCCGAATTCAGTTAGTTCCCTTTTAGTAAAACATATCTATACTATTATATATAGGAAGGGGGTGTTTGACCCCAACTCTTCTAATTTTGAACTTTTTAATCGTAATGTAAAAAACTTAATTATTGATCTTTATCTTCCACATTTAAATACTTGGCATTCAAATAATTTAGAAATTTCCTGCAATGGAAGAATTTGTAATGGAAATTAGCAATTAAGATTGCCATAAAATCAGTAAAAATCTAAGAGTATGAAAATTAAGATTTTCATAAAATCAACAAAAATTAAGAGTTTGAATATAGACACAATGTCATATATATTTACATTTCTCCTTCCATTTCTTCTATTAGTTTCTCATTTCCTCATAACACTATACCTCAGTTTAAGGTGTTGGTTTTCTTCGCTTTGTGGTTGAATTTTTGTTTCTCTTTTCTTTAGGTTGTCTCATTTTGAATTTCTATACTTTAATTTCTTTTATCTCTGCTTGATTTACTTTCTACGTTTGGATTCATCATATTCTTTGTTTATTTGGTTTCTTTTTTCAACATGTTGTTTGTTCACTGGTTTATTGGATGTTTTATATTTTTATACATTATTTTCCCCTTTTCATGAATATACATCATATAATCAATAAAAGTTTATACTGTTGATTTAGATTTTTATTAGATTTTTTTTTTTGGAATTTTCACTTGATCTAATTCATAAAATGTTTTAGTATTTCTTTGGCAGTTGGTTGTCACAACTTAATGATTTCATTTTATTTTTTGACTTTTAGCCATTTTAATTTATTTATTTTAGTTATTTCTATTTGTTCCATATCCAACCTTTTTTTTATGTCCTCTCTCGATCTGAAAAGATTGGTAGGAGTCTTATAGTTTTTTGAATGGTTTTATATTTCGTTTCGTTTATGTTGAATGTTCTTATTTTTAACGACTTTCATTATGCATAAGAAGAAGTGCACACATCTTTCAATTTTATACTTATATCATGTACACTTCATTCAAATAATGATGTAGTTTGATAAATCTTAAAATGATAATTTTATAATTAAGTTAGTTTTTAAATTGTTTAATTGTTGTCTTGAACTTTTTCTTCTTCTCGATTTTTTTGGTGTGTTTTCAAGTTTACTAATGACAAACTTCAATTAATTTCACTTTGCACTTTTTTTTAATGTAAATGACCAGAATAAATTGGTTAATATCTTATTAATCGGACATCAAGAGCAATGAGAAGTGTCAAACTTTCACACGGTAGAAAAAAGTTATAAAATCAATTGTATAATATATTTTTTTGTTTTGGTAAATAATTGTTAAAGTTTATAATATATTCAATTGTACGTATCATTATGAGTTTGATATGCTAAACATATCGTGATTTTTTTTAGTAAGTTAAACATATTGCTATTTGTGATATGACCTATTCATGCCAAATTTGTTAGTGCATTAATTTTCGAAGTTCTTTCATCATTCAATCATTTTTTTTAGTTCCAAAAAGATGGTGCTACCCTAATGATCTAGCCTAACAAATCAAAAATATGGATTGAAACTAGAAGGTGCAACAGACAATAATTAAGAAACAAGGATAGTTCAACTCAATCGTAATTCTTGAATTATAACTTTGTCAATTTTATGTAACATAATGGTGGTGTTTACTATTTTGTTAGAGTCATTTTATATATTTTGTGAAGTACTGAAGGTTACATGGATAAATATATTATTTTTAATCGATAAATGATGAAATATGATTTATATCAAGTTATTTTAAAACTATTACGTTTTTATATCCGTTCCGTGCATAGCACGGGATAAATGCTAGTTCATTTTTACAAGGACGTAACTTTCTTGGAATGACCAATTAAATGTGTCAAAATCGCACTATTAGATTTGATTATGTTTACCCACTAATCATGTTTCTAACTGGCATTAAAAAAGAAAAGAAAAAAAATGACAATCTTGTAAAAATCTAATCAGACAAGTGCACGACATTCTTTCATATCAGAAACTTTATCTACAATCAACGTGTATTATATTAATTTGCAATAACGTTGGTCTAACAAATAAAAGAATATGAATTTTAAGCAGACTTTTTGAATAATTTATCCACGAGTATGTGCTAATTCATCACGTAGATAATATAATATAAGGAAAAACAGGATTAGAAGAATGGGAGGTTCTGAATTATGAAAGTTTCAGTAAATTTTATTTAACTTAAGGAGAAGTGATAGCTAAAGTGTACAAATATATATATATATATATATATATATATATATATAATAAAATACAACTTTTAAATTATTTAAATAACCGGATATGTGGATAGCTTAATTGAACACAATTGTTCCACATACGTAGTTATTATATATACTTTTTTTTTTGATAATCTATTGGATATAGATAAAAGTTGTTACCAATCTTTATCTAAATAGTTAAATTTAAAACTTCAAAATAAGATGGTTACCAGCATAATTAAAATTTAAATAAAACTTAATTTCCTTTATTTATTTCTCATATTAAAGATATTTGTCAATCAGTTAGTTTTAAATGTTTGTTTTTTTCCAAGTTCATTAATAATACATTATATTTTTTAAATTAAATTAATATGATTTAATGCTTATATAAAAGATTTTTTCGAAGATACCAATCAAAATTGAGTAATATCTTTTAATTTTACAAATTATAAATAAATAAGTTACGTAATTATAGATATATATTTTTTATGATTAAACTTTACATAATTAATATTTCGTGACAAGGCATGAGATTACAACTAGATATAAAGACACAAATTTTGATACAAAATCACAGTTATAATTACTTCCATCACATTCTCTAAAGAAGACCGATTCTCTATTCATTAGTTTTTCATTTACCCTTATTTAAAGACTTATTCTTGACATCTAACCCAAATTTAATTTGAATCATCGTATTTATTCAAGTATAATTGAGAAGGAAAAGAATATGGAAAAGAAACAATTTAAAAAGCGTGAAAACTCCACCACAATTGCTACACTATTTATCTATTATATTTACTATTTCTATATAAGCAAACCCATATTGTAATTTATTTATTTTTGTGATGAAGGGGGTACCCTAACTATTTAATCCGACAGATCCGGACCTATAGTGGTATCTCGTGGCCACTTTAGACCGACCATATCTTGTTCATGTAATATCGTCAGTGTTTGTTCCAAAGGTTCACCCAGCTCCCTGTTCTGATGAACACCTGATTTGGCTAAAAAATCCGCAACTTTATTAGCTTCACGAGGTATATGTTGCAACCTCACTTCCCACTCCTTCTTGAGCATGTCACGGAACCCATATTGTAGTTTGAAAAGCAAGAATTGAATTAAGACTTTTTTTTTCTGATACTTATTGCTTTCATTTGTTTCCAAAAAACCAGGCCCAACATTAGCTCAAGTCCGACATCCACTTGGTAAGGGGCCCGTCGATCTGGATCCGCCCAAGATGGGTAGACAACTATGACCTCTAATTTGGCCCTTGGCAGATGGCACTTGGCACTTTGGAGGATGTCGAATGACCAAAATGCTCCCGGATCCGGGATATTTAGCCAAATAGCCCCTTTTTTAAATTCTATTAAGGTAATAGCACCTCCTTCTTCAAACTACTTTTTTTTAATTGCTTGCACATGGGTCCAGTAACTTTTGGAGACATTTAACTTTGGTCCTCTTAAATAATTTTTTACAAAAGCAACATAATTACATAAAATAAGAACAGTGTGACCAATTTTTATCATTTAACGAGTTAAGCATTCTATTCTAAAATTCTCATGTAAGAGGGTTGTTTCGTAAATTCGGTTGCTTCATCGACGAAGACTTATGTTGGATCTGGAGTAAAATACCTATATTACCCTTTTGAATTTTAAAATATAATCTTAACTTATTTAATAATTTAAACTCAGGAACACTGTTCTGATATCAAATTGCTTGCATGTTGGGGG
The DNA here is from genome assembly GCA_019426215.1 of Buddleja alternifolia. Lineage (NCBI taxonomy): Eukaryota > Viridiplantae > Streptophyta > Magnoliopsida > Lamiales > Scrophulariaceae > Buddleja > Buddleja alternifolia. Next base: position 19,780,233 of record CM033407.1, on the reverse strand, counting down.
AAATTATCCCGCATATTTTATCTCCCGACCGGTATACACTGAGAAGGTAAACAAAATCTTCCCAAAACAGTATCAGAGATTATTGAAAACAGGAATTTGTACAGCAGAAACATATTTTGGGGACGATGAAAGGGCAGAAGATCACTGCAGTTCATCATCATTTTTTATGAATCTAACCACAATTTCATAATCTGTTCTAATGATAAAAGGTTTATTTAAATGTAGTCTAAAATGATCTATTGCTTTAACTATTCCTGCTATTTCGTAATCTAGATTGGTCCATTTACTTCCTGTTTTATTAAAGTTACCACTGAAATAAGTTGTTATATTTTCTTCCCTTTTTGGAGAAAATTTATGAGGTTTATATTTTAATATTGCTCCCCATCCTTCTATAGAGCTATCTATTTCTATTATGACATAATCAGTATTTAAAGGTAATTCTAAAGGATTTAGGTCTTTAACGATTTCCTTAATTTTTCTAACTAGGTTAATATCTTCCTGATTAAAGTGTCTCTGTCCAGACTTTACTGTTTTCTTATATAATGGTCCAACTAATTTATTAAGTTGAGGAATAAATTTTCTAGAATAATTCAATATTCCTAAAAATGCTTGTATTTGTTTTAAGTTTTCTAGTTTATCCGGGAAATCTAGAATCTTTTGATCTATATGAGGTTATAATTTAATCTGTCCATTTTCTATTTCCAGACCTAAAAAGCTTATCTTTCTTTTAAAAAGTTCCATTATCTTTTTGGACACTACTATTCTGTTTTCTTCTATTAAATTAATTAAACACTTGTTTTAAATGATCTAGATGCTGTTTAATATTTTCAGAAGCTACTAAAATGTCATTTGTATATACTAAATAGAACTCTAAATGTTTAAATATACTATCCATAAATCTTTGAAATATTGCTGGAGCATTCTTTAAACCAAAAGATAGAACATTCCACTTGAAATGTCCTTCACTACAGCTGAATGTTGTCCATTTTTTGTCTTCTTCTACTATTTTAATCTGATTATATCCGCTTTTTAGATCAAATTTTGAAAATATCTTTTTATTTTGTATTAGATTAATTAACTCATCTTTATTAGGTATTCTATAAGCATCATCTTATGCCTTTTATAATTATAGACTATTTTACGTTTTCTTATTTTTATTTCTGCATTATTTCTTACTATAAAAGCTCCCGATCTATGAGAACTATCACTTCTTCTTATAATACCGATTTCTAACATTTCTTTTATTTGTGCTTTGAATTCCTTTATATCTTCAGTCATATATTCTATAGTTGTTATTCTTATTACTATACCGGGGTTTTAAATATTTAGTTTAAAGGTATATTTTACTTATTTTTGGCCAAATCATCTCCTATAAATCCTAACATTTCTAACTTGTGCAGAATTCTTTCATTTTCTAAGTTTAGAACTTCTAATCATTTTCCTATATCTCTAATTTCTTCATCTAATATGATGTCTAAGGTTTTAGATTCCATATTGTTTTGTTCTAATTCTTTGAAAAAATCTAAATCATGACTACCATGTCCACCACGCTTTGCAGTCAACTCTGATTGTTTAATATACTTATTAGTTGAGAATGTATAATTATGTTTGCTAATAGTATATAATTTTTTCCTACTAATCTACTTCCATTTAATGCACAGATAAAATTTAACCCTAAAAGGAATTTTTGGCTTGTTATGTTATCTGGTGCTATAAGTACTTGTCCTAAGGTATATTTGTTACTATAATTTCTTGAAAATTTTTAAATTGTATTCCTATGTTAATTAATTCTTTTTTTATTTTCATTAATCTATTTTATGTAGTTCTACTGGTAATAATGTAACTTAATTGTGCATCAAATTCTTTTGGTACAAGACTAGAACTAAGCATACTTTTTGTACTTCCTGTATCTACAATGGCTTTAGTTTAAATATATTTTTCTTGATTACACCATATTTGACAGTTTAAAAGTATTAAACTACTAGTATAAGGTAGTTGTATTTGAGGTTCGTACGCTGTATTTTGTAAATGAGTTTCTTCTAATTGTTAGCTAAGTTCATTAAGTTCTTCTATAACTACACCTTTTCCTTTAGCTTGATTACTGCTTATGTTCTCATTATTTTTTAATTTTAATTCTATTAATTGTATTCATAAGTCTAAATTTTATATTTTATGGCTTAAAACTTCTATCGTTTCTAATTTTTTACTAGGTTTAGGCGATACATCTGTTTTTATATTATACACGTCTTTAGCACAAATAAACAAATTTCGTCAAAACATATATTGTACTTATGCATATCAGGATATAATCTACAAATACTACAGGTTGTGCTCATAGTTCCTTTTCTATTTATATATTTATGATCACATAAATTATTCATATAAGTGTATTCTATTATATTTGGAATTTCTGGTGCTTCTTCACTTACTATACTATATATACTCTCATTATCACTTTCATTACCGTCTATACTTACTACATCTTCATCTAATTGTTCTGCTATAGTTGCTCTTTCCGTATTAAATTGCCTTTGCGGGCATCTATTAGCTAAATGTTTAGGATCTCCACAAATATAACAAGTGCATTTCCTAGTTGATGGCTTTCTAACATAATTAGGGGGTTTTCTTCCTTATCTATATTGTCTAAAACTAGATTTTGGTTTATTGGATTTTCTTAATATTTTTCGTTTTAGTTTAAAGTAATTTCTCTGTCCATATTGTTGTGGGGTGTATATAGCTTTTCTGCAAAACTCATAAGATTGTTTTCTAATTTGTTCTCTAATGAATTATTCTTTACACCATTCTTGAAGTTTACAGAAAGTATACTGTACTCTAGGTCCTATACCTAATCCTGTAAGATTATCATTGTTGTTTATCCATTCTTTGTGTATTCTTTTTCCTAAATCTTGTGGTAATTTTGTAAAATACCTATTACATAATTCTTCATCAAAAGCTTTATTAGCTTCTGCTATTAATCTTGTAAAATTTTGACAAAAAGGTATAATATATTTCAAATCGATTATAGTAAGTTGCTCCAGGTTTCTAAATGCAGTATCTTGTATGAATGTACTTTCTCTTCCTGGATCTATTCCTATTATTAAGGTTCTAATAAAACTAGTAAAATTATAAGAATTATTTCCTAAGGCTTTTATTTCATTAATTTTAGTTGGATCATTTTTCTTTTTACTTTGCCAAATAGATAATGATGTAGGTCCTAAGCATGTTTCTAAAAAGTAAATATATTCATATCTGCCTTTTTATTTATTTCTCAATGTCTTACTACACATTGTTCCCATATCTTTCCTTTCTTCTGGCCACATTTGCGGGCTTCCTAATTCAATTACTGTTGGTCCCAAGTGACATACGAAAGGGTCTAGAAAGGGACGGGGGTTGAATAGACCTTGAAGTCTTTTTCGACTTCAAAAAGTTTCGTATTAAAATGGTTTTGGACGCTTGAAATGTAGACGCTTGACTGAGCGTTTACTTGAAATCTAGACCCTTAGGCTAAGCGTCTGATGAAGACTATTTTTAGAAAGTTAACTTAGACTTCAAGATTTGAATACTTTAACCAAGTAGGTTTAAGCGTTCAGTTCTTTAATCAGTGTTAGCACAGCGGAATAATTTTAGAGTCTTCTCTTTTGGAAATCTTTAGCGTCACAGGTTGTTTCTTAGTTGCTTAGCGTTTGATTGTGTTTTACTTAATCAATTTATGTAATGATATGATAGATAAGAGAATTGGCTGTAAAGTAAAAGACACAACATTTGTAAGGTTCGTTGGGTGGTGTAATCCTAACTACGTCCTTCTTCTCCTTGAACACTTGGAGGCAATCCACTAAAATAATTCTCAAAGAATCACACAGAATCTTCTACAAATTAGGGAGAGATAGATGTCGATGACTTGAGCTCCTTGATCACACAGATTTCTGCTCCAAATCACTTCAACCCCCTTGCTTCTTTCACCCAGAAATAATGCAAGTATCCAACTTCGACTTCACACAGATCGCGAGGCTTGAATGGGGTTTTCCAAACGGTTTGTTTGATTTTGATGAAGTTCAAACAACTGGAAATATCTCAATAGTAATGTGGTTTCTTCGAAAAGAATGTTTGAGATATTGGTTGACTGTCTCAGGAATTGAAAAAAAGCAAAGAGAATGTTTTCTTAAATATTCTGGCTTTTCTGAAAGTGTAAGGAATGAGACTTCAATGCAACAACAATTTGGCTTAGAAATTGATTGTATGTTTGGCTTGTTGTTGAAGTCCTATTTATAGGCATTCTTGGAGAAAGTGTCCGTTTGACACATGCACAGGCGTGTGTCTCTCACTTCTGCGAGTGAACAACTTTTGTCCTTTTTCCTGAAAATCTGTTGCACAAAAGTTGGTGCTACAGTCTATGAATAGTTGACAGTCCAATAGGGTGGCTTCTCCGTACGTCTGAAAGTGCTTATCACATTTAATGCTCTTATCAGCATTTAATGCATTTGAATTAAATGCCCGTTGGCACTTAATGCGTTGAGAATATTTGCATTAAAATCCTTCCGGACTTAGAAATAGATTCAGGTGAAATCAATCATTGATAGACGCATATCCATCCTTGAATCACTTCTGTCCTATAAGGTGACGCTTGATATAGCTGGTCATTTGGACGCTTGGAGACTTTATCTTCATTCAGACTTCAGGCGCTTGAGTCTTCAAACTTTACCACTGATAAACTCACTCAGAAATTATCAGACGCTCAGCCTAAGACTACTTAGCCTAACAATCTAGAATAAAAACAAAACAAAGTCTATAAAGCCTATTACAAATCTAACGTTTCAAAGCTTATACATGATTTCTACTAAAATCAAGCTTACATATTTTGGGGTCTAACATAAAGTCCTAATTGTCATCATCAAAACATCTAACATGAAATTCCTAACAATTTCCCCCTTTTTGATGATGGCAATACTTACTCTTTTATAGTTCAAGAGTTAGACAGCCAAAATAAAAGTTAGCTTTGGTTAGATAATGTTAGTTAAAGCTAGTTACACTTCAACGAGATGTTTCAACTGAAAAAAGCATTTTATATATATCAATGATTACACGCATTTTTACAACTGAACAAAAATTTCATACGAGACAAGAATATAGATAATGTAAAATCAGAAAGCTTTAATGTCTTGGTCTAACTTTGTATCGCTTTGGCATTTTAGCTCGGATAGCTTCAGTTAAGTTATCTTCCAAAGTCATCATCCCTTCATGATCTTTGTCGATTATGAGCTTATTTTCTTCCTTTTGTCTCTTCTTGAAAGCAACAAAGTGCTTGTCCCAATTAGTTAGGTCAATACCAATATACCTTAGGCAAATTCTGAAAGTTCGGTTGAAGTTAGACATCTGCCTCTCTTCAGCTAAAATTCTTGGATCTGTAGGTTCTGGAATAGATGCTCTTTGAAGAGGGATGTCAAACTGTTCAAGCAGTGTCCGAGAAGGTATTGGTAGATTTGGATACAGTGCGGCGCTCAAGCAGAATCACTTATCCCAACAGCAGTTATCCAAGATGGAAGACTTAGCACAGAAGGAGGAGATAGTAGTTGACGCTTCGAAGGCGGAGGAGGTTCTTGAGCACTTGAACTGGACGCTCTCCTCAGCTTTCCTTTCCTTTTCTCTTCCCCCTTATTGCCATCATCACTCTTCAGAAAATGTTCTGTGAGTAAACTGACCTGATGAGCAATTTGAGACATAGAATCTGTAAGATCATCCAGACGTTTGTCGAAACGTTCCTGCAAAGCAAGGATCTTAGCGCTGGTAGCATCATTCAATGAGGTTTCTAAGGAGTCTAGACGCTTTTCAAATTGTTCTTTCTGGGCTAGTTGGTTGGCTCGAGTAGCGTCACTCATTTCTTGAAATTCTTTTTTACACTCACCAACAGCCGCTTGAGCAGAACCTTTCATATGACCTATTTGAGCATTCAAGATTTGGGATTCAATCTTTGCTAAATCGGTCTTAATCCAGTGAAGAGATTCTCCATTCTGAGTAGTGTGACTGCTTATCTCCTCTAATACAGATTTCAGCAAAGGTCCAAACGTTTGACTCACATTCAATGGAATCGCTTGAGGAGTTGGTCGCTTGAATATGGATGTATGCTTGAGTGAGTCAAGAGGAGTTTGATATGCAGGATCAAAAATTTTACCGCGTACATCAATTGAGAGATCCTCAGCAATATCAGCAGCAATAGAATCAACAAATTCAGGAGCGTCACAAATATCCTCTGGTGGAGATGCTTGAACTGGTTCTTCAGCAGACGCTGGAATACTTGCGACTTCTGCTGGTTCAAACACTTCAACCATCTTAGCAGATTTGTCTTCAAGCACTAACTCTGGTTTGCAAAAATCATCGAATTGGAAGTTCCAATTTGCTGCATCGGCAAAAAAATTGGAAGCGGCTTCCAGAAGTTCAATCAGATGTTGAAGAGGAAGGCAAGTACCTTGAATGAATGTGCGAAGTGGACTATCTATGGCCCTGATGTATATGGGACCAATGATATCCAGCACATGATTCTGGAAGACTTTGGACGGCGCTTGGCAGATAGAGAAAATTGCATCTGGGTAATAATCTCTAGAAAATCCAATCAATCTATCTGTTGGAAGATGTTGGAGACATTGAGATTCAGGTACGTACAAATTACAGTATTCTTCTAGATAAGGATAGATAGCTTGAGCCAGTCCTTGATTTCTTTCCAGCAGTGAGAGGACAAACTCATAGTGATTGAGTACCTCTTTGCGAATAGAAGGGAGCAATGGATATCCTCGAAATGAGTAGAGTACTGAGTCATTCCATTGTCTGAGATTTTCAGTGAAGATGCTGTCAAAAAGAGATAGGGGAGTCATAATATTCACCATCAATCTAAGATTATCTTCGCAGTGGCTTGGAGCGAGGTTCAAGCAAGATACGGAAGAACTGCCACTGGTAGATGTTTGAGCGTTGAAATGGAGAGGAGTAATGGACAATTTATGAAGCTCTTGACGCAAACACTGCTCAATCTGATGTCAAAGGATTGGGAGCTTAAGAACATGTCCAACTCTCTGTTGATGCTTCGTGAGGCAATACTTGGCGAATTGACGCTTCTTGTCATGCATGCCCATGCCAAATAAGTGGGGAGCTTGAACTAATTCTGTGAAAGTATATCGATAAACCAAATGCGCTTCTACCCAGTTGACTTCAGTCAAACAGTAGTCTGGTCCAGCGTTGACCATAGTTCAAATGCCTTCATGATGAATATCTTTGATAGATTCAAAGCGATATCTATCAGTCTGATAGTTGGCATTCCAGACGTTGTCAAAGTATGCATCAGCTTCAGTCTGGAGCAAATTTGTCAGAGATTCGAGATGCTCACCGGCATGAACCCCTTTATTCTTCCACAGTTGAAGAGGATTGGCGACCTTCTTGTTCTCAACACTGTTTGCTATAAGAGGAAAATGTGTGTAGCCTTCTCTGTTTAAGACTTTCTCAGAAGAGTTGAGAAACTCTGGGCGAAAAGGATCATATCCTCTGATGTTGTAGTCTCTCAGAGCAAAACCAGTTGACTTACTGTGCCCATATTTTAGGTAGTAGGCCAAATCCACATTGTACCTAGAAGTTCTACCTCCTTGCCTAGCGGTTAACACTATATCCCTGATCTTATTTTCAGTGTCAATCAGCTGGGCAATCTCATTCTCAGCAGCAATGTATCTTTCTTCATTATAGCCAGCAGGAATGAAATCTTCTTCGAGCGCTGGGGGCATATAGTTTATTGAATGATCAATCATCTTCAGCGTGTCCAGCTTAAAGAAGTGTCTTGGCTTTGTAACGTCTTCAGCAACGCTCTGACCTTCTGAGCGTGCCTCTGTTATTGCCGGAACAAGAATTGATATTTCAACCTCTTTGGGAGCAGGTTCCTTAGTTGCAATTGCATCAGCTTCTGTGGCAACGTCTTTGGCAATAGCCACAACTTCTGTCATCTCAACATCTAAGTAGACGTCTGTTGATGCTTCAGCAGCAGCTGGAACTAAAGCCTGAGAACTTGTCTCAACAGCAATTTGAGCGCTTGGCTCATCCACAATTTGAGCGCTTAGCTCAACAGCAGCAGCGTGAGAGCTTGGCTCAACCGTCTCAGGCTTCTCAGGAACAGATGCAGCTTGACGCTTGCTTGTCCTGGGACGCTTAAAGATCTTCTTTACATTGATTCCTTCAATGAGCGTGAGCTTTTGAGCGGGAGGAGCAACAGCTGGTTCCTCAAAGTCTATTTGTTTAATGAGGCCTTCCAGCTTTCTCCGCTTGAGAGGTAACTTGTCCTCTGCAGCCTCATCACTCTTTTGGGGAGAGGGAACAACTTGTGCCTTGGGCTTTCTGGGAGCCCTCTTCTTTGTTGCAACTGGACACTTCACGGCTTCTTCTAGAACTGGACACTCAGCTTCCTCATCGGATGCTTGACGTACTTCCAGACGCTCAGATAGTGGCCTAGCAGCACCACCAACTTTGGGAGGATTGAAGAGATTACTCAGAATCCTTTTTCCCAGAAACTTGGTCTTATTCAGCGGTTGACCAGACGAGTATATACACTTTGAGTTGTACAACAGGTCACTCAAAACAAGCCCATAAGGTTTATTCGGTGCGCTTAAATAGTCCCGAAACCTTCCAAAAATATACTCACTCCAGTTGATCTTGATGTTGAGGAATATCGCCGTCATCATCTGAAATTGTACTGGGTTTACCTTATCAAAGGTACCCACTCTGCATTCTATGATCTTGCTGCAGAAATCAGCCAACAGTCGATATTTGGATACCAGTTCTTTCTTTTCAAAATACTGTGTGTAGGGTACGCCGCCGTAAGCACTCATGGTTGTCCATGCTTCCTTGATTTGATCCAAAGTAACGCAGTCCAATGCCTCACCCTCATTTGGGAGATTGAAGTTCTTGGCAATGGAGGCAGCAGACAAAATGAATTCCTTGGAAGGCTCCTTCATGGATAGAGGAATTAGACAAGAGATAGACTTCTTGTCCTTTGAGAGTTTAGCAGTTTTCCAGAAGGTGTTAACTTCCATAGGAAACAGATAGGAATATTGAGTCAAGAAAGTTTTAAGCCCAGCCTTGACTAACATGTCCATCATATCTGTCAGGTTGATTTGAGGATGTTCATAAAGAAATTTCCAATCGACAACAAGGCCTTCAGTAACCTTGATGGTAGGCTCGGCGAAAGTAGCAGAAGATTTTTTTGGTGCCATTTTTAGTGAAAGAGATGAATTGAGATTTTCTTTTTACTTTGAGAAAGAGAGAGAGAGAAAGTAAGATTCGGAGAAAGCTTTGAGTGAAAGTGAATGATTTTTCTGCAGAAATTGTGTTTTAAATGACACAGTAATGAATTCTTGAAATTTGTGTTCTCTAGTCTCTGTAGGATTTAAACACGTATAAAGAGTTTTAATCTCAGCCATGAATTTATTAACTGCGGACGCGAGTTTTGTATAAGAGATAGAAGTTACATTTGGTAATTTCCATATATAAAGATTTGACATCCGAGTTAAAATTTTAAAACCGTTTGGCATTTTCATAGTGTAACACACGCGCCTGATGGTACACTGGCACGTACACAAACACGTGCTATCGCTGAACCGTCATTTTGAAAACTTTTTTTTTTATTACCCGCCAGTTTGATGTAATAGAAGTGTGTGAATAGAGTACACAATAGACTGTTGAGTCTATCCACTACTTCAAGAAGCTTGTAAAATTTATGCATGAGTTTTTTTTAAAAAAAAAACATTTTTATATTAAGTGTTGAATGGAATTGGTTCAATCGCTTAACTGATTCCACTGGTTGGTATAACACTTCTTGGTATTTATTATAACGGTTGTAATATCGACGCTTGAGATCAAAGTCCTTTTTATGTTTGAGCGTCCAATATTTTATGCATAAATAATACTGAGAGTTAATGGTCATGCATCTGAAAATTTTGATCATTGACACTTACAGTTATATTCAAGTACAATTTTAAGGTTCCCCCTAAATTTGATAACTTGTAAATTTTTTTATTTTTTTTTAAGAAAATCTTTTAGACATAAATCAAGTGGATTCCCCCTAAATTATATGTCTAATAAAGTATGATGCAAAATGATTAAGCATTTAAATCAATCATACCTAATTCACTTCTCAAAGTGAGAAAACGTTGTTCGTTGAGCACTTTGGTGAAGATATCTGCCAATTGTTTGTCAGTTCCAACAAAGTGCATGGAGATATCTTTCTTTTGAACATGGTCACGAAGGAAATGGTATCTAATGTCAATATGTTTAGTTCTGGAATGGATAACGGGGTTTTGAGTCATGGCGAGAGCGCTTTGGTTATCATAATGAATGGGGGTTGGACCTAGGATTATACCATAATCTCTAAGTTGTTGCCTCATCCATAACACTTGTGCCCACCAACTTTCTGCAGCTACATACTCAGCTTCGGCTGTGGATGTAGCTATGGATTGTTGTTTCTTACTATGCTATGAAACTAACCTATCACTTAGAAATTAACATGTACCACTAGTACTCTTACGATCTATTTTGCAACCTGCAAAATCTGCATCTGAGTAACCAATTAGTTCAAAAGGAGAATCCCTAGGATACCATAAGCCCACATTTTGCGTGCCTTTTAGGTATTTAAGAATCTTCTTCGCAGCAATTAAGTGTGACTCTTTAGGATCAGCTTGAAATCGTGCACACATGCATACCGAAAACATAATATCAGGTCTACTGGCAGTAAGATAAAGAAGTGATCCAATGATACCTCTATAATTAGTGATATCAACTTTTTTTCCACTTTCATCTTTATCTAACTTAAGCGTTTGGCTCATTGGAATTTTTAAATATGATGCATTCTCCATACCAAATTTCTTAATCATATCTCTTATATATTTAGCTTGGTTAATAAATATGTCATTAGGGAGTTGTTTAACTTGTAATCCTAAGAAGAAAATTAATTCACCCATCATGCTCATTTCAAATTGTTCTTGCATCATTTTCGAAAATTTCTCACACAGACGCTTGTTAGTAGAGCCAAATATAATATCATCAACATAAATTTGAACTAAGAGAATATCTTTGTCATTGGTAATTTTAAATAACGTTGTATCAACGCTGCCTTTTGAAAAACCTTTACCAATAAGAAAGATAGAGAGAGTGTCATACCATGCTCGGGGTGCTTTCTTAAGCCCATAAAGTGTTTTGTCTAGCTTGCAAACCATACCCTTACTATGGTTGTTGATGAATCCCGGTGGTTGCTCCACATATACTTCTTCTTGGAGTTTACCATTCAGGAAGGCACTCTTCACGTCCATCTGATATACTGTAAACTTGTTGAACGCTGCCTACGCTAGAAACATGCGAATTGCTTCAAGACGGGCGACAGGAGCATATGTCTCATCAAAGTCAATACTCTCTTCTTGGCGATATCCTTGAGCTACGAGTCTGGCCTTGTTTCTTATTACAATGCCATTCTCATCCATCTTGTTTCTATAAACCCATCTAGTTCCAATGACTCCTTGGTGACTTGGTCTTGGTACTAGCGTCCAAACCATACTACGCTCAAACTGATTAAGCTCTTCTTGCATGGCTTCAATTTTTAAATTTCAACTTTAACCGCTCTGATACCACTTGTTGGTCCCAAGTGGCATACGAAAGGGTCTAGAGGGGGGGGGGGGGTTGAATAGACCTGAAGTCTTTTTCGACTTCAAAAAGTTTCATATTAAAATGGTTTTGGACGCTTGAAATGTAGACGCTTGACTGAGCGTTTACTTGAAATATAGACGCTTAGGCTAAGCGTCTGATGAAGACTGTTTTTAGAAAGTTAACTTAGACTTCAAGATTTGAATACTTTAACCAGGTAGGTTTAAGCGGTCAGTTCTTTAATCAGTGTTAGCACATCGGAATAATTTTAGAGTCTTCTCTTTTGGAAATCTTTAGCGTCACAGGTTGTTTCTTAGTTGCTTAGCGTTTGATTGTGTTTTACTTAATCAATTTATGCAATGATATGATAGATAAGAGAATTGGCTGTAAAGTAAAAGACACAACATTTGTAAGGTTCGTTGGGTGGTGTAATCCCAACTACGTCCTTCTTCTCCTTGAACACTTGGAGGCAATCCACTAAAATAATTCTCACAGAATCACACAGAATCTTCTACAAATTAGGGAGAGATAGATGTCGATGACTTGAGCTCCTTGATCACACAGATTTCTGCTCCAAATCACTTCAACCCCCTTGCTTCTTTCACCTAGAAATAATGCAAGTATCCAACTTCGACTTCACACAAATCGCGAGGCTTGGATGGGGTTTTCCAAACTGTTTGTTTGATTTTGATGAAGTTCAAACAACTGGAAATATCTCAATAGTAATGTGGTTTCTTCGAAAAGAATGTTTGAGATATTGGTTGACTGTCTCAGGAAATGAAAAAAAACAAAGAGAATGTTTTCTTGAATATTCTGGCTTTTCTGAAAGTGTAAGGAATGAGACTTCAATGCAATAGCAATTTGGCTTAGAAATTGATTGTATGTTTGGCTTGTTGTTGAAGTCCTATTTATAGGCATTCTTGGAGAAAGTGTCCGTTTGACACATGCACAGGCGTGTGTCTCTCACTTCCGCGAGTGAACAACTTTTGTCCTTTTTCCTGAAAATCTGCTGCACAAAAGTTGGTGCTGCAGTCTATGAATAGTTGACAGTCCAATAGGGTGGCTTCTCCGTACTTCTGAAATTTGCAATTCATTATCAAGATGTTAACAAGTTGTAACGAAATTATTTATTTACAACTACATTAAAAGTTACAGCTACATCTTCTTTAATATGAAAAATTATATTCACCCCCTCTAGGGCAAAGTAGAAAATTTAAATAATATTTTTTTGAAGACGTCAACAAACTCCATTAATTTTCTAATGGAAGGGGGCGATTGTAAAGTTTTATTATAAAGAGGGGTACTTGTTATTTACTCAAAATAAGTTGATTGAACTGTAATTACACCAAATAAAAGGTATAGTTAGTGTGATTAAATTAAATAGGTGAGTATCTATTGGAATCCATATCGATATATAAAAAATATTATGATGTTCATTTAGAAAAATTAAAAAAAAAATCAAAGAGTTTAGAAAATATACCTGAACAAATTGGCGATGAAGCGGAGGGGGTGGGCATTCGGTTCGGGTAATTTGGGTCCTGAACCGACCCGATTGGGTTCGGGTAGTTCGGTTAAAAATTGGGTTCGGTAAGTACCACTGTTCGGGTTCGGTATTGGGTAGGGATTTTAGTTTTGATCGGGTAGTTTGGGTACCCGAATTACCCGATTTAATTTTTTAAAAGTAATAATAAAAAAGATATTAAATTAAAATTCTATTGGAAGTCAATAGTCAAGACTTAAGAGTCAAATGTGGGTCAAGACTCAACTCAACACTAATACAAATTAATATTATACAATAAAAATATATATTATATTTTGTAAAGTGTAAAACAAATAAAAAGTAAATGATGTAGTAGAACTTGAACTAGAAATTTAACAAAATATGTTAAAAAAAATGGAAATTGAAAACGGAGGCAATCTCAGCAGATGCAAATTGCGTCCATAACAGAATTGAGAAAGAGTTGGGCCTTCGTTTTGGAGGCTCAAATAACTCACTCCAATCCAAAATTTAAAGTCCAAAAACCAAAAGTTATTTTTTTTAATGAAAATAGAATTGGGCTTACGTTTTGAGGCCCAAAAAACTGTGTCTAATTTTTTTTAATTACGAAGAAACCCGAATCCGAACTCGATCGGGTAACCAAACCCGAAACACCCGAATTGGCGGGTACCCGAGTATATCGGTTCGGTTTCGGGTAGTAAAATTATATAACCGAAACCCGAACAACCCGAACCGAACGTCCACCCATTGCCCCGTCAGCGTGGGGGTTAGTCGCACGCCGGTGCATATTATTTATGCGATTTTTGCCGCGCTACTGATGCTTATCATTCTGGAAGGATGAAGGGGTAAAAATGGAATATTGCATAAGTAATAAGGATACTGGTGTCTTTCAAAACCTCTATCCCATGTAATCTAACCACCAATCGAAGTATCGAACACTCAAGTTAGTAATCTAGAGATATAATCTTACACTTATTTTTTCAACCAAACAACAAATAAGACCTACTATAATTTATAAATTACTAATCTTAAGATTATATATCTTAACCTACAAAATCACAGTTATAATTACTCTCATCATATTCTCTAAAGAAGACCGATTCTCTGTTCAGTAGTTTTTCATTTACCCTAATTTAAAGACTTATTTTTGACATCTAATCCAAATTTTGATTCAACATATTTATTCAAGTATTTTTTGAGAAGAAAAAGAATATGGAAAAGAAACAAGTGAAAAAGCGTGAAAACTCCACCAGAATTGCTACACTATTTATTATATTTCTATTTCTATGTAACCAAACCCATATTGCAATTTGAAAAGCAAGAAAAGAACTAAGTTTATTTCTCTCTTTTTTCTTCCTCTTCATCTCACTTCTATTTCTCAAATCCCTACATTCCATCTCTTCTAAAATTCTAATTAATTTAGATTTTACTATATAATATGAATATTATGAAATATTATACCTCGAATACCCCAAGCAAGGAATCGGGAGGTCCGGGACGTGACATTAGATGGTGTAGACATAGAATACAGTTGTTTTCAAGAAATAAATTCCTTTCCATTATTTAACAACAAAGAGCACCAGTGGTCTAGTGGTAGAATAGTACCCTGCCACGGTACAGACCCGGGTTCGATTCCCGGCTGGTGCACCATTTTTTCATTTTACTTTCTAATTTCTTTCTTAATTTCATCACCAGTAATAGGACCAAATATAATGTTAGTATCCCTGTTATGAGTTATGACAGAACACATTCTGGATGCCTTGGAACACTTTAATAACATAGCTCTGAAGGGTAAATTGCATTTTTTTTGTCAATTTGGTCTTTCTCGACTTTCATTTGAGATTTTCCAATCTCGTCCTACAATTTGGAAAAGTATCAAATATATTTCCATTTGTAGTTGTTGTTATATATATCAGTGTTTTGAAACCCAACCCGGACCGGCCGGTCGGACCGGTAGAACCGAGAACCGGTCCTAAAACCGGTCTGAGTAACCTCCGAAACCGCTTGGGGCTGAAAACCATTCGACCCAGCGGTTCAACCGCTAAACCGTTCGACCCAGTGGTGGGTCATCTAAACCGGATGGGTCATGAAGCTCTTTTCCAAATCCTAATTTTCAACATTGTTCCCCACTTCTCTTTTCTTCCTTAAACCCTCCCATCTTCAAATTTCATATCCACCATAATAGTTGAGTTCAAGACCCATTTTCTAAATAAAACTGATAAAAAATGAAATTAAACATTTTATTAAAAAAGATTATAAAATCTTACAAATAAAATTGAAAAAACAAGATTAAAGAATAAAGAGAGAAACTATCTTCCTAACCACTATTAGATACCAAGGATTAAGAATGAAACAAAAAACTTCTGAAGAGATGATCAAACAAGAATTCTCAAAGAGAGAAGAAATAGCAGCAGCGTTTTTGAGAGAGAAAATGTTGATTTGTAGGGAGAGAAAGTTGAATCGGAGCAGTTTATATATATATATATATATATGTGTGTGTGTTGCAAACCAAGCCCTGAAATATTGGTCAAACACATGATGACCCCAAAAGTTACAAGTTGGATGGGCTTGAACATGGGTCTGGTTCATGAACGTAGCTGGACTCTATTTGTGATTTTGATGGACAAGCCCAAAATACTTAAAAAGAATAGGAAATACTTTTTTATTCATATTTTTATATTTTATAATATTTAATAGTATATTAATTATTATTTATTACATATTTATGACGTCACCGGTTTGACTGCGGTTAACCCACTGGTTGAACCGATGACCCTTGACCCCATCAATTTTCCGGTTCAATGAACGGTCCGGGTTTCAAAACATTGATATATATAACGTAGAAATGCACATACCACGAATGTGGGCGTCAATAAACAGTCTAGGGAGAAAATATGTGTGTGAATTGCACATGATTTTACATATTCAGAATTAAGTTAACACGAGGGTCATGAGTAGAAGTGTGCACGGTTCGGTTATCCGCTTGAAGTTGAACCGAATCGAAGTTGAAAAATTTGGTCGACACCGAAAATTTCAGTACGGTTTTCGGTTTTTGTTTTTCTTGAAAATTTCGGTTATTCAATTTGGTTTCAATTTTCAGGTTCGATTAATCGAAAACCGAAATTTTTGTATATTTATTTATTATGATATATGATAAAGATGAAAAAAATCTAAAAAATAGTAGAATAAAAGCGTTTTCTGCCACAACACTTTTTTAGCAAATTTTATTAAAAAACAAGGGAAAAAAAAGCCCTAAACAACTGAAATTGCACAACAGGTTCATTCTCAAATCTCACTCTGCTGCTTCGTCGTTCTCAACGCTATCCTCCTCTTCTCAACTCCATTTTTCATATCTTTTATTTGGCACCAATCTCGCCGCCGCTGTGGAAGGTGCCGCCGCCAACCACCATGAAAGCTACTCTGCTCATCTTTCTTTGCACAACAATTTTTTTACGCATAATCAAGTTTTTTCAATTAGTTTTTTTTTTTTTTTTGAAATTCGGTTAGACCCAAAACCGAACTGAACCGAAATAGTTCAATATTTAACCGAATTGAACCGATCAATTTAGTTTAATTTTCGATCCAGAATTTTGATTTGATTTTGGACGAACCGAATCGATGAACACCCCTTTCTCTCAATTAAAAGAACATTAACATTTAGTCATTTACCACCAAATTCACTAAAATTGACTTGAAAATTTCATTAAATTTCAACTGTTAGAAAAATGTAATATGAAAAGTGTGATGAACACCACTTTTGCATAAGAAATTCGATCATGATTTGTAGTTGGGATATGAAATATTATTGCATAACACTGATCTACGAAAAGAGTGGATATGATTTGCACTTCGAATTTCTCAAAAGGACTTTGAAACGAATGAGTGGTTTATGCATATATACTCTCAAAAGGACTTTGAAACGAATTTCTCAAAAGGAATTTCTCAAAACTATATATGCATATATACTCTCTAATAAGAGTGGTTTATGCATATTCATGTAACATACTTTATTTTTTATTTGAGCAAACAAATTGACTTGTTTGAACACTTGTTTTTATTTGATTTGAACGAAAAATTTATATGTATATGTATATTTTGATGATAAATTTATAAAAAATATTAATTTTATTAATATTTTAGAGTTTTTCACTCATTAGAAATCATGATAATATGAATTTTATTTAATAACACCACTTATTTGTGTATTTCTCACCAACTCAATTTTTTTTAGTTGTACAACAAGTATAATATTTAATTTCTTACTTACTAGTTATAACTAAAATTAAGTTGTAAAAACTATAACTATAATTTGATAACCCGCCAACCCACCCGCTAAAACATTAAATCCGACCGACCCGAACCGTTTGGTTTGAAAAGATAATTATGCGTTTTCGGTTTGATATTTTGTCAATCCGCACATGTCGGGTCGGGTTAATTTTTTTTCTAAAATCGCCCGAACCCGACCGTGTACACCCCTAGTTGCCCCTTTGGAGTGAAGAATTTATGGGATTGGGAGAGAACTACGGTCTTCTATCCCGCATAGGAAAATGATCAAAGTTTAAGATGATTTATATACATTTACCTTGGAAATAAAGAGTTGCCCCTTTGGAGTGAAGAATATTGTGGTCCTAATAGAGGACCCAAGGTCTTCTACAGGTCGCCCCTTGCTCGCCCACGGAACCCAGACACGAGCTCGATTCGGGTCCTGGTCCGTGGGTCGTGGGCATGGGTTTGGGCTTATGGGCTCAGAGATTAACTTTTTGGATAAAGATTAATTAATTAATTAATTAATTAAAATATTTATTTAAGTAAATTAAATTCCTAGAAATTATTAACCATCAGATTCTTTTTATAATAAGTGGCAGAAAACGTTAATGGTTGAAAAACGTACTTGTAAAAACGATGGCCACGTTTTTTACAAGGTTAAGTCTGATTCCTTCTAGAAGAAACCATTTTTCAGTCAAAAAAGGTAAGTGTTTAATTATGGTTCTGAAACAGCTGAAAAACGCATATTACACCCTAGGAATTATGTTAGACTTAAATTCAGTTTTTTCAATTTCAACAGGTTTCTATGCCTATATAAAGGTCATCAACACATAATGAAAAACACACCAACAGAAATCTTTTCTGCTTTTCATCACATCATTCTTCTTCTTTCTTGAGAGTTCAAAAGCAGTATTCTTAGTTCATGGATTCTAAGTTTGAAGTGGTTCTCTCTCAGAAAAGTAATCATTGTATCTTGGGACGGTATTGCGTAAACCCGTACCACCTGTAGCAGGGCAATTTTGCGTTAAGGAAAGAGAGTTTTCTCTCACCTCGATTTTTCTGTCTTTCTAGTTCTCGATCGTGTTTTTAGTGTAGTTTGTACAACAAACTTAGTGCAAAAGTTCTTCTTCGTTGTTCATTCTGTCACTTTTCTGAAATGGCCAACATCAAAAGGTTACAAGAATGGCCACCTCTTGAGCCTGTGGGAGCCACCGCTAGAGTCTTGATGCCTAGTGATGAATTCTGGAAAGTGTCACGCCGAGACAAGGGTGTCGCTCCTTGAATGGGGTGTGATTGAGAAGCCCCCGCTTTCAGTTGTCCCACATGGGAAAATTGAAGGAAAATAGAAGAGTTTATAAATTAAAGCTTAGGAACGCAAGTGTAACAATGGATATTCATTTTGAGTCATGGTTCAAATGTCCAACTCAAGATTACGCTCAGTGGATTCAATGTAATTTCTTTGGTCCAACGGGCTCATAAGCCCATGGCGTGACACTATGACTA
This sequence comes from Buddleja alternifolia, assembly GCA_019426215.1. NCBI lineage: Eukaryota > Viridiplantae > Streptophyta > Magnoliopsida > Lamiales > Scrophulariaceae > Buddleja > Buddleja alternifolia. The sequence goes on along the minus strand of CM033407.1, from coordinate 19,761,311 downwards.
GAAGAAGCCATAACTTAGCCTCTTTTGTGTCATTTTTGTCCTTAGACTTCTTAACAGATTACAAGAATTTCGTGGTCTAAATCGTATTGCATTCATGTATTTATTTCTTTGTTGGAATCAAGTACAAAATGTTGTCAAATAGAGATGGAGAAGATATATGTAAGCTCAATTTCTTTTGAATGTTTCGAACTAAATTTGTGATACTTCTTTGAAAGGCTAAGTATTAATTGAAAAGAGGATTTTGGTGGAAAATGAAGCAAAGTGCAGGAAATTAAGGCCCTAATTGGTTGGCATGCTCTTCTCCCAAAAATCAATTTTCCCAATAAAAATCTCCAAAATATGTGGTTGGATGGCATACTACCAAATTTTCTTTTTAAAAAAAATCTCTCCCTACCTCTCACCTACCCTTTCTCTCTCCTATTTTCTTTTTTAAAAAAAATCTCTCTCTCTCTTAATACCTTTCACCCATCCGGCCCCACCTTTTCTCTCCTCATTTTCTTTTTTAAAAAAATTTCTCTCTCTTAATACTATTTTTCATACTTCACATAAAAAATCTCTCTCTCTCTTAATACCCCCACCAACCCAGCCCCACCTTCTATCTCCTCATTTTCTTTTTAAAAAACAAATTCTCTCTTTTAATACTATTTTCCATACTTCACATAATATTATTTTCAAAGTCTTCATTTTCTTTCCCTTTTGTATATGCTATTTGGAAAAATTGCAATTTTGGTAACGTAGGATAAGGCTAGTTCGCAAATGGTACCACACTTTTCACTTTTCTCACTTTTGGTACCAAATATGTTTTTTTTTCTCACTTTGGGTACCACCGTTAGTAATTTGGCGGATTTTGACATGTGCCTTGCACATGTCGGTTAACTTTTTGGAGCTTCTCGGCTGTGCAGATAGTTGGGCGCGTCTTCACGAGAAAATTCATAACTCATTGTAAAAAGCTCGGATTCATGAACCGTTTTCTTCCCATGAAACTAGACACATAGGGCTATCCACACATATATCGCACATAATCAGGAGACGTCTAGAACAAAGCAGTTTTGTATTCAAAATTAGCTAAAAATCTATCGACTGTGCAGACAGCTGTGCGCGTCTTCACGAGAAAATTCATAACTCATTGTAGAAAGCTCGGATTCATGAACCGTTTTCTTCCCATGAAACAAGACACATAGGGCTATCCACACATATATCTCACATAATCAAGAGACGTCTAGAACAAAGAAATTTTTGACTCATTTGACCGTGTATTTCCCTCCAAATCAGCCCCAAACGGTATATTTTCCCCAAAAAACCAAAAGTTAATGGACATGTGCCGTGCACATGTCAAAATCCGTCAAAAAACTAACGGCGGTACCCAAATTGAGAAAAAAAATATTTTTGGTACCAAAAGTGAGAAAACTGAAAAGCGTGGTACCATTTGCGAACTTGCCCTATCCTACGGTACCAAATTTGCAATTTTCCCTATGCTATTTTATTCAATATTTTACATATAAGTTATTATTTTCCTTACCAATTTAATTAAGGGCATCACTCGTTACTACCTAAAGTACCCTGAAAAAAGATAGAATTAAAGCATCTCTAATTTCATATTGATTGGTTAAGAACTATGATGCACGGACACGCGTAAAAATCACCCTATGCAGTGTCCGACACACGTCGGACACGGACATGGCACCAGGACGTGTCGGACACGGCAATGGTGTGTCCAGAATTAAAAATAATTAAATAAAACTAGGACATGGCACGGACACGGCTCGAACACGGCCAGGACACTTCAGGCTGATTTTTTGCATTTTTTTTTATATTTTTAATATAAATGTATTTATATATAGGGTATGGATCAAATACATACCTTGACATTAGGTAAGATCTAAGACCCAATCTAAGCTTTTGATTCAATTTGATCCCAAGGTGTGTGTTTATCTTATTTTTCAGATTATTTAAATTGTTTTAATGATGGGAGGGGCATTTTAGGCAGTAAAACATAACAAACTAAATCTTCCCATAACAGATTCCTGATTTTTCTCCATAACTGATTTTGCTTCCCAATTTATTTTTATTTCTAATTATAATTCGATCTATTTACAGAAATTATCAATTTCATTACCAGAATCTGAAATTTCTTCATCATTCATCAATTTTGCTTCCAAATTCATTTTTTCTTTCGAATCATAAATTGTAAATTCTACATTTTTTTTCTGCATATTATACAGTACATTAATCATCATTATACAGTATATTATATTCCATTATACAGTCCATATAACGCGATTATACAGTGTGGTATTAAATGCAAAGAAAGTCAGTTTAATTCACAAACAAATTCTTCAAAAACAGAATTCACAAGAACAGATTCTTCAAAAATAAAAAATCAAAGCAAATAACAATGATATAAGCAAAATCATGGGAAAAAAATTCACTATGTTAGAATGATACAAAAATTGCACAGTTATAGCGAAACGGCGTGTTGAACAAGACGTACTGCTTTGCAGTACGGTCTCGTGATTTTAGCCATCTGAGATCGTTTAGGGCTTCAAAATTGCGTTTTGTTAATTTTTAAAACTTGTAAATAACAATTACATATCATATAAACCATTATACAACATCTTATACAGTGTGGTACTAGTGACAAACACAATTAGTGATTTTTAAAATATTATACTGTAGCTTATACATTATACAATTAGTGTGTGTTTATAACTATACAATTACAATCTTATAAACCATTATACGGTATCTTATAACACATTATACAATATCATATTAATCAATATATAGTATTATATAAGTCATTATACAATGAATACAATAGCTAATTAATTCATTATACAATAGTTAATAAACAAATATACAGTAAATACAAACAAGGTAAAGTTTCGAAATAATGGAAATAAATAAAAATAAAAATAAAAATCCGACTAAAAACATAAAAATGCGAAAAAACCTATTAAAACGATGGAATTTGGGCCCGAGAGGGTGGTGCTCAGCATACTTATCATAAGTATGCTGAGTTGTTTTTAAAACGACGTTTCCTTCGAGATTGATGTAGAGCTTGAGGCCAAATTCCAAAAACAGTTTTTGCCTTTCGAAAATTTAAAATATATATATATTTTATTTTTTAAAGCAAAATACAGTACATGAGTAGTGATATACAGTGTGGTATTTTAGTGACACCACAATTAGTGATTTTTAAACTATTATACAGTAGGTTATAAATCATTATACAGTAGCTTATAAACCATTATACAGTAAATACAATGGTGATATACAGTGAGCAATTACTAATATACAATTAGTGATTTTCAAACCATTATACAGTATGTTATAACATATTATACAGTATCATACAACCCATTATACAGTGTGTGTTTATACATTATACAATTACAATCTTATAAATCATTATACAGTATCTTATAACACAATATACAGTTAAATATAAGCCAATATACAGAATCATATAACCCGTTATACAGTGAATACAACAGCTAATAAACATTATACAATAGCTAATTAATACATTATACAATAGCTAATACACAAATATACAGTAAAAGAAGATTGATATTTCACGATCGAATTTCTAGTTCGCGAAATTCATGGCTATTTTCCGGTCGCCTTCCCCAGCTAATTTTCAATTGTCTTCCCCAGCTAATTTCCGGTCGTCTTCGAGCAGCAACTCACGCAAATTCCAGAAGTTTAATATTTCAGATTTTGATTTTTTCAATCTCGATTTTTCAGAAATTTCAGAATTTCAGAAAATTTTTTGTGATAATTGACTGAAATATGAGGTTAATACGATTCTATAAATTGATTGCGTTAATCTTGGCCTGGGATTGAGAGATTTTCGTGGGTATCAGATTTGGAGAGATTGTAGGAAATTTTTCTGTTATATTTTGGGTAACTGAATGTTGTATAATCTTGCCATTTTGTCTATTATACCCCTAATCTTTATTTTTCAATTTCTACAGCCTGTTTATTCCTTATTTTTTGGACTGTTGGATTTAATTGATCCAATGGTGTATATTGGATCTTAGATCTTATCTAAGAGAATGTATGTACTCGATCTTGACCCTTTATATATATATATATATATATATGTAATTATATATAGATGAAGTTTTATAGTTTACAAAAGCATTGTCATTAATAAGTTCTCATTTTGTGTAAAAATAGGTTGCTCATATATAAATACTGAATATATATATATATATATAGGTTGTTATTAATAAGTTGTTAAATTGTTGATTATTGTCTAATAGGTGTTCAATTACTCATAAGTTTATAACATATTATATATATATAAAAAAAAAATATGGGCAGACCTGTCCGAGCCGTGTCCGTGTCCTAATTTTTTAAGAATTGACGTGTCCCGTGTCCGTGTCGTGCAATGTCCGTGTCTGTGCAACATAGGTTAAGAATGTTGAAGGCTTGAAGCTTTATACATCACACATGCATTTAAGCTCTAACCAAAAGTTGCTTTAATTTTTACTATATCACCATAAAAAACATCTACGTATGCATGGAGCTTTTTTATTTTTATTTTTTAATAATTACAGTAGCAATTACTATATAAATTGATTTTATTATAGTGTTGTGCAAGGTTGACCAATTTTTGTTGTACTGTAAACGAAGATATTTTAGCAAACTCATTTAATTAAATCTTGGATATTATTATACGGTTTTTCTACTAAAATGAAATTCAATATTTGATCGATTTATTAAAAAAAAAAGTTTATGAAAATAACATGTGTTTTACGAAAATTCACATAGAAAATAATAAATTATTATAGTTTATTAATCAATATATTTATAAAAATAGTTATAGAAGTATGAGATACACCATCCAAAACATTTTCTTCAAAATTATCTATAAATACAACCAACTTTTCTTACACCAACCTCACAAAAAATGTCACATCAACACTTTTTCTCATAAAAAAAATATATCACATTAAACATAATCATTACATTTTTTTCTCTAAAAAAACCCATCCAAACACACTATTCACCTCATATTTTTTTATCTCTAAAAATATTTTTTCTCACTTTTATCATGAAAATTCTTTCTCCGAGACGGATATGCCAACCAATTAGGCCCTAATTTGTTGTGCTTTAGTTAACCGAACAATTTTTTTTAATGTGAATGGGACTTAACACAATAGAAATTCTAGTACTAAATAGACAAGATATCCAACAAATTAACATTAAACATCTCTCAGTAACGACGGTGTGACAATGTCGGGTTTGGTTACTCTTCTAGGTGGCCTTTTTTGAAGGGCGTATTTTGTGGTTCAAGTGGCCCTTTCCTCTCTCTATTTCTTTCATGCAGAATTGAGTCCCTTGTGTTTGTGAACTAGGTTACAGATTACTTGAATCTCTGGTTGTCGATCAATATTCCCTCACAAAAATTTGTGAGTTATTTGTGACTTGAGTCCTTCAATGAAAATAAGGAGGCATATCTTTAACAGATAACAAGGCAGAGGCTGTAACGACGACATTTTTGCTAAAATTCGAATCCTCCCCTCAAGTGAATGTTCACCTATAAAACTAGGATACCCCCAAGAGGAGATGATGAGACAATAAGGGCAATTCGGAGTTTCTTGTTTAAATCTTGGTGGTGCACTACTTTCACCTCTCGAACTTCTACTTACATATATGAAAAGAACACAATTAACTTTTAGAAAACACGTTATTGAAAATAAGAATATAAGAATAGTGCAAAATTATCATCACCTCCTACACACAGACACTCACAAAAAAATAAAATCAACGTAAAGCAGAGAGAGAATGCCAATAGAAAGAAAAAAGAAGAAAAAATAATTAAAAAGCACATAATTTATCACACTTCATATTTGGCAAACTTGCAGGCACTATAAATAGCTTTCGTGCTTTTTTCAAATTTTAATTTATATTTTAATTAAGTAAATATTTCATCATGTTACGGCAGGAGAATGAGAAAATAACCCCTTTTTCTCATCATGTTGTCCAGGGTGAAATATAATAGCTAGATAGGAGAATGAGAAATATGGTATGTCAAATGACAAAAAAAAAAAAAAAAAAAAAAAAAACGGCAGTTTGAAAGATAATGAATGAAGAAGAAGAAATTACAAGGAAAAATAAAAAATAATGAGAAAGATGGGGTGATAGACCAAGGATTCAAATACTTACATTTACGACTAGCTTGCTTGCACTTATTTACCCTATGTGGACCCAATTATCCTACACCAACAACACAATAAAAACGACAGCGCTTACTACTCCAGAGACACCAAATAGCATCGTTTATTCTGTCCCATGCATAAAAAAAAATCAAAAATAAATTGGCGAACGACGAAAAGATTACTGTAGATTTGAGATATTCCCTCTTATCGAATGTAGTAATGTTGTATTACGTATTATTTTATATGTTTAATCTTTTTATTATTAGTAAGTGGGTTTGGGCAGATATATACTTGTATTTGTATAGAGTGTTTGATGGTTATGTGAAAATTAAAAAGTCAAACACTTATATATATATATTCGTACCACCATCGTGACCAATCCTAGAAGTTTGAAAACTCGTATCACTATATCCATATCGTCGTATCCCTTTTGTCGTATTGGTACCGTACAACATACAAATTTTGTAATCAATTTCCATTTTATTAATGTATAAATTTTAATCTACTTGTCTTGTAATTTATCACATGACAACTTAATTCACTTACGATTTAAATCTTGGGTTTACTCAGATCGGGTTTGGACTAATTTTTCCTGTTACATGTGGTTATTAAAGTGTCATTTTGTGAAGTGATTCTTAAGAAACTCCGGAACTCTAATTTCTAATCTCATCACATGTATGTTTTTTGTTTTTTATAAATTTCGAAGCGCGAGAACTCCTAAAAACGATCCATTTTGTATGATAAAATTGTACTTTGACAAATTTATGCATATTTTTTTCTTGTTAGTTGGTTTCTTTCTAAAATTTCAAAATTTACTTCTTGCAATTTTGGTCCATGACAACGCTACAAAGACTTATTTGATTGAAAATTGAAGTTGCAGATAGGAATAGCAACTTGAGGTAATTGCATAAAGACCCAAGTAAATTTGTCAAAGTGGCAAAAAAAGCCAGACTTGTTGAACAAAATGCAAAAAAATAAGTAGTCGGTGACGTGATGACATTGGCGCTCAAGCAAGCCTTCGTTGTCCTTTTGGCTATTTTTTTTTCTTTGGGATAATTATATTCGCACTCCCTTATTTATTGTGTAATTCCCAAAAAAATCCTCACTTTTGATAAATTATCAATACAACCATATCAGGGGATGAAATTAATAAATATATACACATATATATATAAGGGAATTGATATTAGCACTCCCACAAATGATAACCACAATCCAGATTCATTTTATATTTAACTAAATTGTCAAAGTTCCAATATATTATTTAAACACACAAATTCTCTTAATATGTAAGATAAATATAACTTTCACTATACTAATCATCCTTTTTAAGGTTTATTTTCACATTTTTAATGTTTGGACATCGTTATTAATTCTTTAAAATAATAATTAGAAAGATATATATATATATATATATATATATATAAGCTTTCGTATATACATTAGTTAAAATCAAGACAAGTTTTCTTACATGAGGTCAAGTTGATACACCACATATGAAGTTCACTATTTATTAGGTAAAAAAAAAGTAAAACAAAACTATAATTTCGAATTTGTGGTGTGCATTAATTAACTCTTTATTTAATTTTTTTGTATTTGAGTTGATGTCAAAAGAAATCACATGAAAAAGTGATTTGATATCAGTAGTTGAATTCTAAATGTTGCACTTATGACATATTGGGGATTTCATTATGAATAATAGATTATATTTCACAAATTTGTGAATGAAGACACTATTTAAATAATTGTCCGAAATTCAAGGAAAATGATCTATTATATTTCAAAATTCTCAACTCCTCGCAACTTCTTAACTCTTAACAATTGTATGCTTCTTGAAATATACTAAGTGAAAATGTAAAAATAAGTTAATAAGAGAAAAAATGAACAAAAATTATGCTAAAGTTGCATTATATATTGTCTAGTATGCTCAAACACTAAAATGTGAAGATAAACCTTTAAAAGGATGAATAGTAAAGTGATTTTTGTCTTACATATTACGAGAATGTTCAAATAATATATGGGCATTTTGATAATTTGATTAAAAATAAAGTGAATTTGAAGTGTGACTATCATTTTTGCGAATACTAATATCAACTTGTTAGGATTATGCCCTCAAAATGCCACTAGAGAATAGTATGTATAGCGCAGACGATTTGTATTTGAACTATATTCATTAATAAAAGGCATCTGAAGTTATTTCACTATCCTTATTGGCATTTGTAAAGGAGTGTATGACTTATAGTCCTAATAGTAAACGCAAACCTTCCACTCATTATGGAATAGAGAGATTGGCACTGAAAGTGTTTTAGTACTTCACTGTTAAACTAGTTCGCAAGTTAGAGTCTTGAGTGGACAACAACGTTCGAGAGAGCTTGTGTATCATAAGCTTTGATATGAGAAGTGGTCATCTGACACTATGAAATAGTGAGAGCTTATGCTACAGACACATCAGTGGGACTGATGAGTTCAAACATGACTCGCATTAGTTTTATCACATAGGTTATCACTCATAGACAGTCAATAATAGAACAGATTGATCATGATACGTGTGTCTTGACCTCACACCTGAGGGGTTAGGACTAAGATATGTTTGTGACATCAAGTTTGTCATTAGAGTAGTTAGACCCGATTAAATAAAATGCAGGGTCAACCTCGAACTGCAACTTGACAGGTAAACAGTAGTCTTGACTAATCTCCAAAATGGAATTTATTCTCTTGTAGTGAACAAGAATGAATCCTATGCAGTCATAAGTAAGTAAGGTCTAAAATCTTTGGCCAAAGCATTTAAGTTGCTCGTAGTGGACACGAGAGGAAGCTAAAAGACCTAGACTTATTATGACATAAGCATATATTCGAGTTCAGTGAGTTTGATGTAACCATGACTCCCACTCGACTGGGATTCATGAATCAAAGGTTTGTGTTCACACGGTATTCATAATTGGAAATGTTAGAAATTTCATGTTAGATGTTTTGATGATGACAATTAAGTTTTTATGTTAGACCCCAAATATGTAAGTATAAGCTTTCATAGAATATTTGTATAAGCGTCTGAAAGCTTGTATTTCTACTAGGCTTGTAATTTTTATCTTTATAGATTTTTAGACTAAGTATGTGATACCAAATCACTAGTAGAGTTCTGTGTGAGTCTATTAAGTGATGAAGTTGAAGATCAAGCGTCCGAAGTCAAAGTGAAGATGAAGATTTGTTCCAAGCGTCCATCAAACGCTAAGGAACTGTTTCAGGATCTGAGTTCGCTCAAGACATTTCATGGATTTTAGACCAAGTATTTAACACTAAGTCAATGATGGAATTTTGAGTGAGTCTATGAAAGATCAAGTCTAAAGTCAAGCGTCTAAAGACCGAGTAAAGATAAGGACTTATCTCAAGCGTCTGTTAAAGCGCTTAGGAGATTGTCTCAAAGTCAAGCGTCTGGTAAAGCGTTTAGAGACTGTTTCTAAGTTAAGCATCCAAAAGACTCAAGCACTCAGCTCTCAGAGTTACCTGAAGGATTATAACCAAGTTATCAAGGACTTAAAATGCATTAATCTATTAATAATTATTTCCAACAAAAATAATACAAGATGCATTAAAAGTCGGATAACTGCTATTAAAATATAAGCACTATAACTTATGGGCAAGCCACTTTTTGACCAAGATTGTCGGATCTATGAAACCAAGAACATGCCTGACCATTTTAATATGTTCGAAAATCAGGAATGTCAGAATCAAGGAATGTTTAGGGAGACGTGCTCCTAATTGTGTCCAACGGACAAAATCCGAAGGAACCTATAAATAGTCCCCTCAGCAAGACCCTAAGGGTAATGAAGCATATTAACTTATAAGTCATATATACGTGAAAAAGTCACAAGTCTTGTATATAAAAATATATACAAAAAGACACAAGAAAAGGGTACAAACTTTGCTGAAAGAAAAGCCTACAAAATTCATATCCAAAAATCCTTTCAAGCTTTTCTTACCTATTCGAAAAAGACAGTCATAATATCTCAAATCTCTTTTTAGAAGAACCATGCACTGTTATTGAGATATCCCAAATTGTTTGAACTTCCCAAAAACAAACAAACCCGTTACAGAAACTTTCAACATCTTTCACCTGAGTGAGAAAGTTTGTTGATCTACAGGCAGTATTTTTGTGTAAAAGAAGCTTGTGGAAGAAGATCTTTATTGGAGCTAAAATCTATGTAACCAAGGAGTTCCGAGATCGGTTGTAACTTGCATATTTATGAGTGAAAGAAGCAAGAGGATAGAAGATCTTTATTGGAGCTGAAATCTGTGTGACCAAGGAGTTCCGAGATTTATATCCAATTTCTCGCTACTTTGTAGAAGTCTCTGTGTGACTCTTCGATAATCAACTTAGTGAATATCCTCCCTGATAAAAGGAGAAAAAGGACGTAGTTGGGATTACATCACCCAGTGAACCTTACAAATATCTTGTGTCATTTACTGCTTCATTCATCTACTGTTTTATTGCTTTACTATCCATACTGCATACATCTTGAAAAAGGTTTAAAACAATTAAGCAACTACTCTGTCTAAAACCGAACGCTAAGCTATAAAATACTTCCGTTGTGCTAACCCTGATTAAGTGACTAAACATTGCCCTACTTTGGTAAGCGTTGAAATCACCCAGTCTAAGTTATCTTTTCTCAAGCGCCTGATCTAGCGCTTAAAGCTTTCCAAGCGTTCAAATACTTCAAAAGTGATACAATTTTCAGAAGTCAAAAAAAGACTTCAGGGTCTATTCAACCCCCCCCCCCCTCTAGACCCTTTCGTATGCCACTTGGGACCAACAGGAAAGGTTCGTAGTAATCCAATTATTTCAAACTTAGATGGGTTACAATGTAGGCCTTCGAGCTGGTTAGGTGTTACCTACATCTGTTGGTCTCCTCCCATTGCCGTCTGAGACGAACCTAGAATAATCACGCTTACAAGAATTTATTTGAAATTTTGAGAGAGGTAATTTCATGATAGGATGTGAAATTAATTCAAAGAGTTTTTAATTAATAATTAGATGAATTAATTAAGTGAAGATAGTATTAATCAATTAATTAATTAGTTGGACTAAATCAATTAATTAGATTAATTTAATATATAAGTATTAGTCAATTAATTAATTAAGTTAGACTAAATTAATTAATTGGATTAATTTAATATAAATAAATATATTTATATCTACATATTAAATTATATATATATATATATAATACACATGTGTGTATGCGTGTAACACGCGTGGCCACACGACTAGGGCATGTGTGTGACCTAGTTTGACTAGGTCATCTTGCGGAACAAGAAAAGAAGAGTATAAATATTTCTCTTATTCATTGTGCCTCATAAGTGAAATACATAAGTCTTCACAAGAAATAACTCTAGAAAAGAAAAACCCTCTCCTTCTCTATTTACTCATAGCCACCACCCCCTTTGAGTTAGGGGAGTAGATTTCAAGCTTTTTCCGGTGCATGGAATCTAGAGGCAAGGCACATGCGTTGCTAGATTACAAAGGATTCAACCACGGACGAATGAGAACGGAATAATCAACCACTTCGCTTCAATGGGTGACTTATTTGTTCTAACCAGTAAAGATTTAAATATGCTATCCGAATTGATACGTTGGAGATTTACTTTTTCGCTGCGTTCATATAATTTTTATCGTAACCCAACATAACTCCCAAACATAAATTCTCTTACTTTTTCCAAGAAAAATGAGAAATAGAAAATGACATGAGGTGTTAGATTTTCCTAGAAAAATATTAATGAAAGTAACAAAATGCAATGCATCACCAAAAGTACTATCCTTTGATCCTAAAACAATAACCACCAAATTAAATAATGGGATCTTTTATACAGAGAAAAACTTCTGAAATAAACACAGTGAAATATGTGTAACTTTATCATGAATCGAGATCAATGGTTCCGGTGAACAATCATCGTTCATCAGGGTGATTTATGTGCCTTTTATAATAATTTTCATATATTCAACAATATATGATAGATCGACATCAATATTCTCGATCTAAAATGGAATTTTTTGTTAATTGGTCTGATCCACAATTATCATCGGATCAGAGTGGTTTATGTATTTTTTTATGATAATATTCATACATCCAATTATATATAGTAAACCGAGACTAATACTTCTTGTCTAGCATAGAATTACGAGTGAAATGCTCACATAAATAAAACAACTAGGGATAATGTCACTTTTAGTCCCACAACTTTCCATTTAGAATCACTTTAGTTCCTCTACTTCCAATTGCGTTGATTGAGTTCCTCAACACAATAATTTGTTTGAATGTGTTCCCTCGGGCCTATTTTCGGTTAATTTTGACCGGAAAGTCAGGTGCCATGCACATGTCATATTATAAGGGTAAAAGTGTCAATTCAACTCTTGAGTTCCACTTTAGTCCTCAACTTCAAAAAAATTGTTACTTTAGTCCCTCAACTATAAAACATTGTCATTTTAGTCCCTCAACTTCAAAAAATTTGTCATTTTGGTCGTTTGGCGTAAAATGCATCGTATAGTCCCGCCCCAATGCCATTATTGAGCTTATAAAGATCAACAATGGTTGAGTTTGTATCTTTTTCGGCCTGCCTACCATAGAGAGCGAAAAATGACTAATGTGACATGCTTTTGCGGGATACTGGCTAAGCTCCAATGCTCTTGGACAGATGAAAATCCGTGTAGAAGGTTTTACAACTGTGCAAACTATGGGGTAAGTTGTTTTACTTTAGTTACTTTTAAGTTTTATTCTTCTTTATGTTGTAATTTAATTCAATTTTTACATTGAAGGATGCCGAAGCTTGCGGGTACTTTTCTTGGTTTGAACCCCCCACGTGTGATATCGTTCGAGGGAAGTCATACCATGAATTTTGAGGAATATCAAAACTCTTAACATGGAGTTCAATAAGGTCCAGAGAAAATAGATTAGGCGTTAGATAATCTTGTTGTTATCTTGGGTACTTTTATTCTTCACGTGGTTGATGAAGTGGAGAAGGGTTGAAGTGAGGGGTTTAGTGTGTCTATGAAATGAAGTTTGTATGAAACCTTTTACATGAAATCTTCCGATGGAAATGAAGCTTGTTTAATGCTGTCAATATTATGCATTGTCAATGCCAAAATATACACAAACTGTGTGCAAAAATTAGCACAAATAATGTCAAAACTAGGGCTGTAAACGAGCCGAGCTCGAGCCGAGCCTGATGCAATTTTCAGGCTCGAGCTCGATTATACTTTTTTGAGCTCGAGCTCGAGCTCAAACTCAACGAGCCTCATTTTCTAGGGCTCGAGTTCAAGCTCGAAGTAGATGAGCCGAGCTCGAGCTCGAGCTTGAAGTAAAAAATAATTTAATTTTTTTTTAGAAAATAAAATAAAATATATTCTACTTTTTAGCTTATAACAATACGTTAATAATGTATAGCATACATTATTCACATACAATAAGTATTATTAAGATAAATAATAATTAAATATCTTATATTCAATAAGTATTTAGAAAATAGAGGAGGGTGTCGTGAAAATATGATTTCATTAAATTATTTATAAAAAAGTATATCATATCAACTAAAATATATAATCTTATAATTGTTGTTGTTATTGTTTTGCACGATTTAAACAAAATAGGAAAAAAAGCTTAAATATTATTAAACTATGTTGTGTATAAAATTGCAAGTATTATTTTTATGAAATACGAGTATTTTTAGACACATATTAAAAATTAATAAAAATTAATATTAAAAGCTCACGAGCCTGCTCACGAGCATATGAACAACTATAAGTGAGCTCGAGCTCGACTCACGAAAAAGCTCGAGCTCGAAAAGCTTGACTCGAGCTCGAAATAGCTCGAGCTCGAGCTGAGCTCCAGTCGAGCCGGCTCACCATGCTCATGAGCCGGCTCGGCTCATCTTACACCCCTAGTCAAAACATGCACCCAACATACACTAATCATTTGTACTATCTATACACCGATCTTTGCACCAATCATACATCAAACTTGCGTCAAATATACATCAAACATTGCATTTCCCACTAAAGGACCAAAGTAATAAATTTTTTAAAATTGAGGGACTAAAGTGACAATATTTTTGAAGTTGAGGGACAAAAGTGGAACTCAAAAATTGAATTGACACATTTACCCTTAAGATATGACATGTGCGTGGCACGTGACCAACTTTCCGGTCACAATTGACCAGAAATTGTCCCGAGCTATAATGCACGGATACAGGTACGATCCTACACGATACGATATACGACAAATTTCAAAATTATAAGATACGATATGTTGGGGATACGAATATATATATATATATATATATAATATTTAAAATTAAATTTGAGTCAGTATGTTCATTAACATAAATAAAAGTGCAATACCAACACAAATTCATTATTTACAAGTTTAAAAAGTTTCGAAGGTAACCATAATATTTCATCGTTTGCGGTGGTGTAAAAATGTTATTTCATTGATACCAATATTTACCTTTTTATCCAAAATCTTTGGTAATAAAGTGTAAATGATAGATTTCACGTGAAGCAAGAGAATAAAAAATATATTAAGAAGTGAAATTAAAACGATTTTTTGCTTCTTTAAATTTTCTTATTGTTTGTTTAATCTTTTAATATACGATCAAAGTCATTATTATTTTCTTATTTTAATCGATAAAGTATTATATAATATTAAAAAATATCATGTCTGATATTTAAGGCGTGTCAGATAATTCAAATTTTGTACGGGATACGACATCCGAAAGTATCGGATACGGTATCTGGACTTTTTTTTTATTTAATTATTGGATATGTAAAAAGAGTATCCGATACTTATCCTGAAACTATCCGCAGAGTATCGTATTCGATACGAGTATGATACTGCACGAGTCCAATTTTAAGAGTAGCCGTACATCATAGGGCTCAAGAGACCACATTGAAACATATTGTTGAGTTGATGGACACAATCGACATAATTAAAAATAAAAAAACTAAAATAATTTTAAATAAATAATTATTAAGAAACTAAAAGTGACATTAACCCAAACAATATTATAATGGACTGTCTCGTGAGCAACTATGTCGGGAAGATATTGTTCTATAAACACAAAAAAACCCTGTTAAAAACAAAAAATAAAAGACAACAAAATAATAATAATAAAAAAAACTAAAAGATTGATACGTGGTAAGAAATCCCACCGTAAAGTTAGAGCGCGTGAGTCGCATGTACCAACCAGCAGACACCGCGTGACACGCCAGCAGATCCATCTCGTGTTAGTGACGTGGCAGCCTCTCATGGCCTTTGGATCCTAGGTGAGTAGCGCGTGTGATTAAAAGCAGTGGGAGCCGCCACACAATATCAATCGACAGAGCGTTTAGAGAGAGAAACAAAAAAATAATTTTAGAGAGAGAAAGTTTTGGATCGAAGAACAGAACGCCGCACGCCCCACCCCTTCTTCTCCTCTCGTGTCCTCAAACCCTAAAAACAAAATCCCTTTTTTTTTTTTAATTTAATTTAATTTTTCGTTATGTTTTAGATCTTTTAATGTTATCTGTTCTTCAGATCTTTAGCTTTCTTCTTCTTCTTTTTTTTAATTTTTTTTTTCACGAGTTGTAAAAATCAGATCTGCTCGTAACTTTTAAAAATTTAGTCTTTCTGTTTTATTGAGCTTTGTTTTTTGTTATTCGTGATTAATTGATACCCTAGGGTTGGATGTTTTGTTCTAGGGTTTTTGAAACCCTAGGTTTTGGTACTCTGGATCAATTTAGGGTTTGATTTTGAAGAAATTAGGGTTTTCAATTTGTAATTGGTTATTACATGTATGGCTTCGGAGATTTTAGGGGATTCTAATGGTGAATTGGATTCTATTGTGAGGCGTCGCGAGACAGATAATATCAAAGTCTATACGCGAAGAACTCGCAAAGCCCAAAAGACCAGCAATAATAACGATACTGCCACAGCCCCCACAGCCGCCGAGGTTTCATGCACCACTGTTGCCACCACCGCCGCCGCCGCCGAGGGCTCCACCTCCCCAATCTCTCATGGCCCTAACGATTCGGCCGCTGCTTCCGCTCGACCCACCACCCCTGGCGGACTCGCCGAGGCAGCCGCTCCCAACAGGACATTGGGGGATCATGTCGCGCAAGATGCGGATTCTTCGCCACGGACTAAGGAGGCTAAGGACTTGAAAAAACCAACCCCCCTTCACAGTGCAAATGAGCTAGTGCAGACACATGGGGATAGTCCACAGAATTTGAGAATGTTGTCTCCATTGTCGGGTCGAAATGATATGCCTAATGGCATAGAAGTTGCAGAAGCGCAGCTGCCCGTTGGGAATGAGACACAGAATGACGGAGAAGGGACTCTACCCCCACCTCAAGTTCCCAATGCCAGTGGTTCAGCAAATACCAACGGGGTTCTGAAGCCACTGGTGATATCTAAGGTAGATGATAGGGTTAGATTTAATTTATGTAAAGCAGCACCGAAGAATGAGGTCAAGGAGCTTAGGAAAACGTTAGTGGACGAGCTTGATCAGGTTAGGAGTCTAGTTAAACAGCTTGAATTGAAGGAGCGTCAGCTTGCTTCATATAATACGCAGATTAGCAATAGTAATCTTATTAGTAATAGTAGTAATTATGTAGGTGCTGAGAGTGCTAATATTGGTGGGTATAGTAATCCTCATCCTCAGCACGGCCGTAGCGATGTGTTAGAGAGTAGGGCATTAGTTAGAGTGAATTCAGATGTTGTTGGCATTGGACACCGAGAAAGCAGACCCATGGGGCTATCTAGAGTGAATTCTGATATGGGTGTAGCACGGAATTCAGAACCCAGGCCATATAGTAGGCAGCTTAGTGTTGCAGTGATGGAAAACAATCACAGGGCTAACGAATTTGTCGAGAAGGAGAAACGAACACCAAAGGCGAATCAATATTACAGAAATTCAGAGTTCCTTTTGGGAAAGGACAGATTGCCTCCTGAAAGTAATAAGAGGTTGAAAACAAGTAATGGGAGGAAACATAGTGGAGAAACAGACCATGCCTTTGGATATGGTTTAGGGTTTGATAAGAGAAGGAATCAAGCATTTAGAAGCTGTAGCAGCTTACTTCAGAGGCTGATGAAGCACAAGTTTGGGTGGGTGTTTAACGATCCGGTGGATGCCAAAGCCTTGGGGTTGGTTGATTACCATGATATCATTAAGCATCCTATGGATTTGGGTACAATTAAGACTAGACTGTCACAAAATTTGTACAAATCTCCAACGGAGTTCGCAGAGGATGTGAGACTTGTTTTTCGTAATGCTATGACTTATAATCCAAAAGGGCAGGATGTCCACGTTATGGCAGAACAATTGTTGCAGATATTTGAAGAGAGGTGGGTGATAATTGAGACGGAGTATAATCCTTCTTGGAAATATCAAATTTATCAGGACGCAGGGTTGCCCACTCCCACTTCTAGGAAGCCTCCCCCGCAGTCTCATTTTGCCCTCCCTACACCCGTCACTGCTCCTGTTCCGTTGTATGCTCCTGCTCCTCCGCCTATGAGAACTTTTGATAGGTCAGAACCAGTGACAATATCTATGGCTGTTGATCCCAAAATTCAACGACCTCATGTGGGAAGGACGCCTGTTCCAAAGAAACCTAAAGCAAGAGATCCCAACAAGAGGGACATGACTTACGAGGAGAAGCAACGACTTAGCACACACCTTCAGGGCTTGCCTCCTGAAAAGCTTGATGCTATTGTTCAGATAATTAAGAGGAGGAACACTGCGGTTTCTCAACATGATGATGAAATTGAGGTTGACATTGATAGTGTTGATACGGAAACTCTGTGGGAGCTTGATAGGTTTGTGACTAATTACAAAAAGAGCTTGAGCAAGTACAAAAGAAAAGCCGAGCTCGCTCTTCAAGCTAGAACGGTAGCTAATCAGAATGTTACATTGACGGTAAGAGGGGGACATTCATTTTTTTAAATTCATTTATCTTTTTGCATTCCGAGGCAATTCATTTGGCAGATATTTTATAAGATGCATTGAATTTATCTTTTCTCCATATGGCAGAACACAACTCCAGCGGCAGGAGAAGCCCAGACTGGACCAGGTGTTAATTTATATTTATATTGGTTTTTGTATGGATGTTGAGTTATATTCGTGAAAACTTTGAATTAAATTTGGGTTCTTCCTTTTCTGAAGATTTTGAGAAGAATACTGCACCTCCTGCTGTTGAAGGCGAAAATCAGGGGTATAACGGAAATAAGTCCAG
Source organism: Buddleja alternifolia (assembly GCA_019426215.1). Taxonomy (NCBI): domain Eukaryota; kingdom Viridiplantae; phylum Streptophyta; class Magnoliopsida; order Lamiales; family Scrophulariaceae; genus Buddleja; species Buddleja alternifolia. Next base: position 19,742,879 of record CM033407.1, on the reverse strand, counting down.
CAGCTCAAGCAGTTCCAGCAGTGATTCTGGATCATCTTCAAGCGGTAAGTGATGATTCTTTTCCTTCTCTGCTCATACTGTTTTGATAATGGATATTCCAGACCTGGATGGATGTGACTCTTGTGCTGTCTTTTTGTCATAATGTCTTCTGTTGTTATTATCTGATGTTATGTTTTGACTTAATTATTTAACTCGCAGATTCTGATAGCGACAGCTCCTCTGCAGATGGATCGGATGCAGAGCATTCACCTAGGACATGATCGAATATGATTTTAGGTATGAGATTCTTTTCCGCTCTGTATTTGCACATTTTTCAGCTGATTATCACGTCTCCACAAGTTCCGCAGTTCACGGCTTTTCTGATCCATCTTTTGCTTATGCTGTGCAGCTCTGTTTTGTTTTATTTAAGATATTATTACCAATCGTATTGCATTTTAACATGGTAACCAATAATGGAAAGTATAAACAATCTTTTCCTTGTACGAAGTTGGTTCTTTAGCATGACAAGTCGTCCATACAAGCAACAATTTGCTCTTTCACTACCATATCCATCTCTATTATCTTGAGTTACTCATCAAAATGGCATCAGTTCCTCTTTGTTTGATTTCAAGAACTGGAATCTTCTACTGGATATGAACTTTGCCATTTCATATATTCTTGGTTCACGTGTTGCTGAATAATGAGAAATTTAGCAGGTTGGAGAAGATATCTGAAGAGTGTACTCAAATTTTTCCAGGCGATGGTTATAAAAATCATGATTGAGAAGTATAAATTTCCTTGCTGCCTGCAAATGATGGTTTGAGGGCTCTTCAAAGATGGTGAAAGGCTAGATGGAAACTGGGATGCCTTCTCTTTGATATTTTAGGTGTACACCAAACTTTCATTCTTACCATCATTTGAACGTAAAAGTCTAATACTTGAGGAGGTCTCTTTTATTCAAAGAATGTATAATTTATATTGGTTATGATGGTGATGGGAGACTGTAGGAGATGTAAAATTGGGATCATTTTGACCAATTTCTAGTCATTAAAAGATTGTGATAGGAATTTTATTCATCATTTTGACTAGTGACAGAAGGCGTTGAGTTCGTTGGAGCCAAGATTGTAGGGTAAGTATGTATGCCAATGAATTGGAGGGTGATGAGTTGTATGATATATTCTTAATGTTAGTATGTACAGAGAGCTTTAGATTTTCCTTTTTTGGTGTTCAAGTTTTGGCAGTAGTAGGGGTATTGCAGATTCCTGAGAATGCAATGATCGTTTGAAGTGGTGTTGAGTTATCGTTATTAGCTATCAAGCTCTTCATGCTAAATCGCTTGGTTGTTAAATCGTTTTAATACCCTATTGTAAATGCAGTATATTGTCAGGGTGGATCTAATTGGGAGTAGTGATTTGTTAAATTTTAGTTTGAGTAAAACTGGATAAGCACTTTGGAGTTTGAATATCAAAAGACTTGTCTAATGAAGTGGTTTGGTGTTGTGAATTTAGTGACTGCAACTGGTGTCGTAAAAGAGTTTGCAGAAGGGGATGTTAACAATTGAATGATTCGCATACTGAGGCCGACTCAGATTTGCTTATCAATAAGTAGCAGCTTGTTATATCCAAATGACAACAAAAACATAATCTGATAGGCTTTGCGTGCTTGGTTGCATTAGAGAATTGATCTGTTGTACTCTTCTACACATGAAATTCGGTAGGATTCACATAGAATTTGACTGTACATGTGATGTGATATAGCATCACGTAAATCTACCACATGCAAATGCAAACAATAAAACCCTTTTAATTTCCAACAATAACACACAGAAAAACTCCACCTATAAAAATTGAGAAGCACATCGTCTCAATCAATGCCAAGGTGATCCAACATTCAATGACGCGGAAATATCAAATCTCCCAATTCAAGCCATATGGTTCGGAGGTTAATCGCTTTTTGTGTTTTTTGTTGGGGGGGAGGGGGGGTGCAATTTAGAGGTAATCAACATGATTATGTAGCTTCGATTATTTCATGTCATTCGTATTACACCTAATACTAAAGCAAGATAGCACTTCTCTTGAACCAAGAAACACTAGAAAAAAGAATAAAGAATAGGCAAAAGATGCAAAACTGTGATTGGGTTTTAGATATGGTATGGAGGTCGAGCAGCCGTCACTTTAATTGCCACGGACAAATGCGACTCCTTTTTCAATCGAACTTTTCAATTCAGTTTTGAGAGCTTCAAGTCCTTGTTGCTCATAATCAGACAGTGGACCCAAGCCCAGCACTTCCTCCACGCCATTCTTCCCAAGTTTCACCTGTTAATGCAATCATATATGTATTACTGTAATAAGAGTACCATAACAAACCAAACAAACAGCTCAATTAAAAAAAAAATTACATGCATTAAAGAATATGTTGGTATCCAAGGAGAACGAAAGGTTTGTAACCAAAGGCCATCTTGACAGAAGCCAAAAATGGACGTCTGAATTTTGGTTTCTTGGGCTGAGAGCGGGAACGTCACAATATAAATGGCATGTTCTTTCTACACCCTATCAAGTAGTTCTAGTTGCATTTCTCAACTTATTCTAACGTGGTGCCTCACCTATATCATCTTACAGCATCGACGACTGTCATTTACAAGTCTCCACGCAACATTAAGCAGCATGGAAATTGTACATGTTCAGATTCACCAGTGACGAGAAAAATCAACATACTTATATGCCATAAGGTGATAAACTTGCAGTGAACGAGAAACAAACTCAAAACATTTCTCATCAGTGAGTACAAAGCATTTGAACTCACCTTGGACGCGAAAAAGGTAACTCGGTCACAGTGGACTGAACGAACGAACATTCGACAACATCTGGGACCCCATTAAGCCCCTTCAAGCAAGCATCAGCAAATATGGCCCCAGCATACCTGTACAGTGAATAGAGTTGTCAGGGCAGATTAATCATATCAACTTCTTATCGGGACAAGAGCATGAATTGCAAATTACAGAGGATATCAACATTCGGCAAAATACAGTTCACCACAACCAGAGGAGGCTTTTCAATTGACACCCATCAAATATCAAGGAGATTCAAATGATGAATCGAATTAAGTGCAACTCTTTATCAAGTAAAAGAAGCAACCGCTAGGCTAAGGGCTATTTAAACAGATTTTTAGCTGCAATATTTATTCCTTGCAAATACTAAAGGATTTAGGATATCAGCCCGCAATAAACAGAATATGTTCACAACTTTTCTCGACTCCAAAAACTTATAGAAACAAGAACTATCAGAGAGAACCACCAACTCCCCTCGCATACAAAGTTTCACTTGACACCAATAGACACCAGAATAAGGTTAAGGAGTGTGGATAAGTTCGTGCCTCCAATGCAGACACTCAAAGGCTTCCACATCTGATTATTTCTAGCTGGTATCAGGTGATTATGTGTAAAATGTTGAAGTCCCAGCCATCTATACTTATTGCTAAATAATAACATTATCCACCAAAATGTTCCAACTCAAATCTCAATTACGACTTATCAAAGACAAAAAAAAATAAAAATGAAGAAGCAAGTGGAAGACCGTCACTTACGCCATTGAAAGTGTAGCTGACCCCTTTCCAGCCTTAGCTTCAACAACTTCTGTCCCACCATCTTGCGTTCTTTTTGTAAGTGCTTTAATGTCTTCATCTGACAGATTTGTTTTTGGTGTGGCCTATAGGCAAAGAATCAATTTCAGTGTCAGCTATATCAGGCATGCAATGATAAATAATGCCCGCTTTTGACAAAATATTATATAATGAAAACCAAGAGAAAACTACTCGGTGAAAACACAGTACTTGTGAAAATAAGGGAAGAATGGTAATTCCGGAATGACCACCAACAACGGGTACATTGACATCTGAGAAAATGAAAGAGAAAGAATCTTAGGTAACGCACACGTCTCCGAGATGGAAAATGATAAACTTAAATTTAGCAAGCACTATTCTGCAAGTCAACAATATAGGCATACCGGCTACATTCACTTTGGCCTTGCCAGCGTAGAATGTTTTGGCCCTAACCACGTCAAGGGTGGTCACACCAAACAGTTTCTTCTCATCATAGACTCCCTTGCTCTTAAAGACCTCGGCAGCAATTGGCACTGTTGAATTTACAGGATTGCTAATCATGTTGACAAGAGCCTAAATTTCGAGAAAAGTTCACATCAATGATCACTCTTAAGACACTAGATAGCAAAGGGGAAAAATGCAATGTTAGAAAATTACAGTTTTGCAAGAAAGGTAGGAATTACATTGGGGCAATACTTAGCAATGGCCTCACTAAGAGATTTGACAATGCCAGCATTAATCTTGAAGAGGTCATCACGGGTCATGCCAGGCTTTCTGGGAACACCAGCTGGAATAATGACTAGGTCCGAACCCTCTAGAGCCTGTCCTAGTTGCTCTTCTGCAGCATACCCCTTCACCTGTACATACAACCACATGCAGGATATATCATGAAAAACAGCACCTCATATACTAAGAAAGAAAGAAGCAAGCATATCAATGAGGATAGCAGGCTACATGAAATAGAATTAATGAGAAGGGAATAGGATTCAAGCAGAACTACAGAAGCAAGGGAAACATGCTAAACAAAAGAATTCTAGTGATATAGAGGTATAATTACAATATTTGGATGATTCCCAGACTGGCGAATTCAATTGACTTACGCCGGTGCAAAGATTTTGATGAGGACAAGAAAATACTCAGACAAAGGAAAACACAATTCTAAGCTTGTTTAGTCGTTTAGAGAAAACAATGAGGAAGATAATGGGGAGGTAGCAGATGATGATTGCATTGATGCCGGAGAAGGAGCAACTAATCATTTCCACGTGCTTTTCTCTAATTTTCATTCCCTTTTTGAGCGAGGAAACTGATTTTGCCCAATTGCATGATAATTTCCATCAAGTTTTCTCTTCCTAGGCTAGGCTTGGAGTAAAACACCAAAATAAATCAAATTAATTTTCCTCAAATTTGCTGTGATTTTCATTTTGCTGCCACAAATACCACAATCATATAAATCACTACAGAGTCGTAGTAACCCAAATGTGTATAACTTAACAAGTAAAATTCAGCAAAACCATAGCAATATAGCTATAAAACAACAATTAGAATTGTTCAACACGCCACACTTATAACAATGATCAAATTAGGTTAAACCAGGAGGATAAAGCAAGAATTCCAGAGTATAAAGGTGAGATCGGAAAAGCATAGTAGTAGGACCTCAGCTCTGGTATTAACGTGGCTGACGTCGGCGGCTACGCCGGGGGTTCCGGCTATATCGTAGAGCGCGAGTCTGGAGACGAGGGGATTCAACTTCATCAGAAGAGAGATCGGCTGCCCGATCCCTCCGGCGGCTCCTAATATGGCTACCTTGCGTTCCGGCGCCGGCGACGATGAGAAGCGGCGGCGCGACAAACACGACGGCGTAGAGGCGGCGGATGAGCTGCTCCTCCTCCTCCTAAGAGCAGACCTTAACATTGCAGCTTTCATGATTACCTTGAAAGAATTCAGGCGAATGGAGTGTCTGATCGTTTCAATATAAAATAGAATTGGACTTAAGTTAAGTGGCCGGGAAAATGGAATTATTTATTTATATTTATTTGTTGATGAGTTTAGTAATGTGTTTATATTAAGGGGAGAAAATAGTGGAGATTTAAGAATTTCCAAGGCGTAGGCCTCTCTACTCTGACTCTGTCCTTTGAAATCGTCCACCCAATTTCCCCCCTATTTTTCGTCTAATTTGTTTTAATATTTAGTTGATATTGTTATGAAATAAACTCAAATATTATAAAATTGAGAGAATAAAATGAGAGAATGAGAGAATTAAATAGAGAACTCTTTTATTGATATTGTTGTGTGTATTTACAATACAATGTCATTGCCTATTTATAGGCACAAAACTAGAATACCAAAGGTTTATTACCTAAAGAGTAAATTATATTTACATGATGGAAAATGAAAAGTCATGGAGATGAAGAGTTTTTGGGAGATGAGTAGACATAATGATTAAAGTTAAGTGGCCATAAAGAAATTGGGAGATGAATGATTAAAGTTAAGTGGCCATAAAGAAATTGGGAGATGAATGATTAAAGTTAAGTGGCCATAAAGAAATTGGGAGATGAATAGACATCCACAAATAATTACTAGTATAGAAATGGCCTGTTACAGCGCACATTTTACAGCGGTTTTTTGAAAACCGCTGAACGGAGAGACTTATTACAGCGGTTTATAAGTGAACCGTTATAAATGAAACTAAGTCGGAACCTGTAATAGGACTAAACCTATTACAGCGGTTCGGTAAAAAACCGCTATTATAAGTCGAACCGAAAAAAAAAAAAAGTTTTTAAACAGCGGTTCAATATTGAACCGCTGTAACTGGTTCAAACCGGTTACAGCGGTTCATTACAGAACCGCTTTAACTGATAATCAGTTAAAGCGGTTCAGGAATGAACCGCTATAACTGATTATCAGTTAAAGCGGTTCATTCCTGAACCGCTTTAATTGTTAATTAAAAAAAAAAAAAAAATTTCCCCCCCATTTTTCCCCCCAAAACCGACTCCACCCTCTCATTTCTCTCTACTCTCTCTCTTTCCTCTACTCTCTCACTCTCTACTCTACTCTCTCTCTCACTCTCCGCCCCCGACCCGCCCCCGCCCCCCGAGTCGCCGCCGGTCCGCCACCACCACAAGCCGCAGCCGCCGCCGTCGTCGCCCCTCTCGATTTTCTCTCTCATTCTCGATCTCTCTTCTCGGTCTCTCTCTCTATACTCTACTCTCTCTCTATACTCTCTCTCACTCTCAAGATAGCCCCGCCCCGTCCCCAAACCGCAACTCCTCTTCGGCCGCCTCCTCCGCCGCCGCCGCCGCCTCGCCTCCGCCGCGCCGCCGCCTCCGCCTCCGCCGCACCGCCGCCTCCCTACCCACCAATCACTCCTCCTTCCTCTCTTTATAGGTATATATATATATATATATATATATGTTATGTTATATATATATTATGTATATATTTTAGGTTAATGTTTGTATATAAATGTTGGGGTTTTGTGATTTAATTTATATAATATTGGTTATGTGTTAATTTGTTGTTTGTTATATATTTATGTTGTGTTAATAAGGATTTTGTGATGTATATAATGTGGGTTATATGTTAATTTGTTAAGTATTGTTATATAATGTTAATTAGGATTTTGTGAATTATTGTTATATATATTTGTTAATTAGGATTTTGTGATGTATATAATGTGGATTTAATTTATGTTTTTGTTAATTATATAATGTGGGTTTTTGTGATATATATGTTATTTTAATTAGGGTTTATTGATTTTTGGATTTTTGATTTATGATATGTTGGTATTATATATGATTGGATTGTTGTTGTATTGTTTTGTTGACATTGTTTAATGCATTCATGGTATTTGTGCATCACGTCATGTCACAACGAACATTTATACTTGAGATTTACATATTTTTGTGAAAATAATTATATCGTGATGCTTTAATTTATTTGTAGTTTTATGTGATTTATTTAGATCCAATTGGTGATCAATATTTATAATATGATGCTTTATTTGTAGTTTTTTATGTGATCTATGTGATCCAACTGGTGATCAATATTTGTAGTTGCTAGCTAGAAATTTTATGTTTTATGTGATCCAACTGGTGATCAATATTTTTGTATCATTTGTGTTCGTTGTGGGTGAAAGATTAGAATGTTGGGTTTGTTGTGGTTGAAATTGGTAGTATTTTTTGCGTCGTTACCCTGTTGAGATTTTAGCGGATCGTAAGATTCGACTTTTGTTGGTTACAACCCATTGGGAAGATTAAGTCGAGAACTTGGTAGAAATATTTGCGTCGTTACTCTGCCGAATTTTTTATAGAATAAATTAAAAATAAATTTATTTAATTAATTTAACTATCAACTGATATTAAAATTATTTAATTTAATTAATTGAGAATTTAGATGGATCGAAGTTGGATTGTAGCGGATCGTATGTCGGAGCAATATGTGAAAGGGGTGAAAGAATTCATAGACTTTGCGGTTGAGCATGCATCGGATCCGACTAGGATTAGTTGTCCGTGTTTACGTTGTTGTTTTGGAAAGAGAATTAGTCCACGTGACTTGGAAGATCATTTGGTGTGTAATGGAATTGATAAAAGCTACACACGATGGACAAGACACGGTGAAAGCAGTGGCACCTCAGCTGATTTGGGTGATACATCATATCGATCAGTAGATTTTGACATGGATGACTGTGAGCATGATCGTTTGGAGGAGATGACCAATGTGATTGAGGAGGATTTGCGAAATTGTCCCAAGATGTTCGACAATTTGACAAGTGATTCAAAGACACCCTGTATAGTGGTAGTAATTTCACAAGATTGAAAGCAGTCCTAAACCTCTACAAGTTAAAAGCTAACAATGGGTGGAGTGATAAGAGTTTCACAGACTTACTTGGTCTATTAAAAAGTATGTTACCCGATGATAATGTGTTACCTAATCGTACTTATGAGGCTAAGAAGATGTTAACTGCAATTGGCATGGGATATGAGAGGATACATGCTTGTTTCAATGATTGCATCTTGTTTAGAAATGACTATGCACCATTGAAGGTGTGTCCGAAATGTGGCACCTCACGGTACAAGAAGAATGGATCTGCTCCTGTCAAAACAGCATGGTATTTGCCCATAATACCTAGATTTAGACGCATGTACAGTAGTGAAGCGTTTGCCAAGGACTTGACATGGTATGCTGATAGAAGGGTTGAAGAAGGGATTGAAGATAACAAGATTAGACATCCTTCAGATTCTCCTCAATGGAAAAAGATTGATAATGATTTCCCTGAATTTAGGAAAGAACCAAGAAATTTACGCCTTGTATTGGCTACAGATGGCATGAACCCACATGGCTTGCAAAGTAGCTCACATAGTACATGGCCGGTGATTTTGATGATCTACAACCTACCCCCTTCGCGATGCATGAAGCGAGAGCATATTATGATGCCTATACTAATTTCCGGGCCGAAACAACCTGGAAATGATATAGATGTCTACTTGGCCCCTTTAATTGAGGATTTGAAGGAGTTGTGGGAGACAGGTATTAAAGTGTATGATGGGTTTAGAAAAGAGAGCTTCAATCTCAGAGTTATGTTGTTTTGGTACAATCAATGATTTTCCAGCAAGAGCTAATCTCGAGGGATATGGTGTACATGGGCAATGTGCATGCCCCATATGTGTCAAGAGTACAGATCAATATAGACTCCCACACTCTCAGAAATATGCATTCCAAGGGCATCGAAGATGGTTGAATCGAGAACATCGATATCGTCGGTGGAAGAAAGCTTTCAATGGGAGCATAGAAGAATGTCGAGCTCCTAAGTGTTTGACCGGTGAAGAGGTGTTTGAGAATGTAAAAGACTTGGATATCAAGTTCGGAAAGACTTTTGCATGCGGCCTTGCAAAAACTGGGTGGAAAAAAAGGTCAATTTTTTTTGAGTTGCCGTATTGGAAATCTTTACATGTTAGACATTTTCTTGATATAATGCATATTGAGAAAAATGTATTTGATAGTGTCATTGGTACTCTTCTAAATGTGCCCGGCAAGACAAAAGATGGAGTAAAGGCAAGGTTGGATTTAGTTGAAATGAAGATAAGAGGTAAATTGGCACCAACAATGAAGGGAAAACGTACTTATTTACCTCCAGCAGCTCACACACTATCTAGAAAAGAAAAAATTGCATTATGTGAGTTTCTTTGTGGAGTGAAAGTTCCAGAAGGGTATTCTTCGAACATTAGCAGTCTTGTATCAATGAAGGACTTGAAGCTAAAGCATATGAAGACTCATGATTGTCATGTAATCATGGATCATTTGCTACCAATTGCTTTACGGGCCATTCTGCCAAAAAAGGTGAGAGAAACGATAACTAGATTGTGTTTCTTCTTCAAAGCAATGTGGAGCAAGGTGTTTGATCCTGAACAATTGCCTGCACTTCAGAAACAACTTGTCCTCACTTTGTGTGAGCTTGAGATGTATTTCCCACCCGCGTTTTTTGATATAATGACTCACCTACCTATTCACTTGGTTAGAGAGACACAACTTTGTGGACCAGCTTTTATGAGATCTATGTATCCGACTGAGCGTTATATGAAGGTATTGAAAGGCTATGTGAAAAATTGTAGCCGGCCGGAAGGTTGCATTGTTGAGCGGTACATAGTTGATGAAGCTATTACATTTTGCACTGAATATCTGAATGATGGTAATGTTGCAGAGCGTCAAAAGTCTCCTGTTGGAGGGGGGGGGGGGGGAACAGAAGGAGAAAGCGTAATTGGAAAGCAATTAGTGAGTGTTCCTAGCACACAAAAGGATCAGGCACACCTATATGTGCTCCACAACACCGATGAGGTTGAGCCATATGTTGAAGAGCACAAGGACCAACTTAGGAGAATAAATTCAAGTAAAAATGAAAGTTGGATTTCAAGAGAACATAACAAGAGTTTTATCGATTGGTTCCGAAAGTGTATTCAAGAGAAACAAAACGAGAATTCACTTTCAGTTTCAGATAAATTGGCACGGTTGTCGGTGGGCCCGGGCAGATTCGTTTTTGTCATTCGGGTTATCGTATAAATGGTGTCACGTTTTATACAAAAGACCAAGATGAACGGAGTACAATGCAGAATAGTGGGGTGAGTCTTGTAGCTGAAGCAATGCATATCTCAAGTGCGAAAGATAATAGCCCTATCTATGCCACTTTACCATATTATGGGGTGATTGAACATATATGGGAGCTGGATTACAGTTGGTTTCGGGTCCCTGTATTTGGGTGTAGGTGGGTTGACCATAAAAATGGTGTTGATGATAGTGAAATAGGTTTTACTCGAGTAGACCTTGAAAAGGTGGGATACAAAGATGAACCTTTTATTTTGGCATCTCAAGCTAAACAAGTGTTTTTTGTCACCGATCCCGTCGATAAGAGGTGGTCCATTGTTTTATCGGCAAACAAAAATACTTGTATTGAGGATGATGGCCTATATAATGAAGATGATGGAGGAACTCCTATCTTAGGTGGTTCACAATCCACAAATAGTGACGGTGACTTGGATATCAGTGATGATGAATTGTATATGCGAGAAGATCACCAAGAGGGAATATGGATTAATCCATCTGTTCGTCGGCGTACTAAACAAAATGGTCGTACTGAGGGATCACAAAAGACTAGTAAACCAGCGACAAAAAGAAAACGATGAAAGGTATTAGAACTTATTAGATAATTATATGAGTATTTGATAATTATATGAGTAACTTATTTGAACTCTTTTGTTAAGTATGCAATTTAAGTGTAAATTTTATTTGAACTTATTTGATAATTATTTGAACGCTTGTAATATTATATTAGTGAATGAGTTACACTAACTTTTGTATTTTTTTGTTTTTGTAGGTCGATACCGTATACCACCACAGTCACCCTCTTCTCCGCCACTACCACGACGACCACCACCAATGTAAGCTTATCAATATTTCGTTTTGTACTTTTGGATGTGATTTATATGATCCAACTAGTTAATGATGTGATTAATACATATATATTTGTTTGCGTTTGTTGTTGTTGAAATATTTGAGTTTTGGTGGTTGCAAGGTTGGGGGGAAGATTAAGTCGAGAACTTGGTAGAATTTTTTGCGTCGTTACTCTGCTGAATTTTTTCTAGAATTATGGGCATTTCTTAATTAGCACTATTTATATATTTGGTATATGAATCTAACTTCTGTATTTTTCACTTTTGAAATCTTGTAGATGGATTCTAGAGGTGATGCAAACAAAAATGTTGAAAATGAGATACGTAGAGGTATTACAGCAATGAAGAAAGTAATAAATGCCAAAAGTAAAGGCATAAAGCTACAAGTTGGTTGGAACGAGTATGGTCAGCCAGTTGACCCAAATAAATCAAATTTTGTTGGTTACATTGGCGTGATAGCTCGTGACAGGGTCCCTATTACTATTAATGATTGGCGACATGTCTCTGCAGCAATAAAATATGCCATTTGGAATGAAATAGCTGTAAGTTAGTTATTATATATATTATGTTTTTAATTGGTAAATGTAGTTTTTTTTTTGTCTAAATTATAATTTTGTATATACTTTATTGTTTGTTTTTATAGTTGGCCTTTGATATTGACGAAAGTAGACAGAAATTCGTCTTAGCCGAGGCTGGGAAGCTAGCTCGAAATTATAGGAGCTACTTGAGCAGAATCTGGGTAGAGGATGATGATGGGAACATTAATTCAAGCCCACCCGAAAAATATCGTATTTCTCAAGAAGACTGGACAGAATTTGTAAAAGTACGCCAAAGTGATTATTTTAAGGTAATTATTTTAATTTATGGTTTCATTTTAATTTATTTGAAACTATATACATTGACTAATGCCTTGATTATATAATGAACAACAACTACGTAAGGACAATTCTGAAAGAGCAAAGGACCCTGAATATCCTTACAGGGCATCACGTCTTGGATATGCTCAACTGGAGCATACTGAGGTACGTAGTTCGTTACAAGTTTTAATTCTAATCAAATTTCCTTACAAATTTTCTAATCAAATTTCCTTAATTACAAATTTCCTAATCAAATTTATTTCCTTGCAAATTTTCTTATATAGAAGCAAAAAAGAAAGGATGCTGGGTCAGATGTCACAGAGGTGACACGAGCACAAGTGTGGAGGGTTGCACATTCTAACAGCCAGAACAACATTGATAATGCCAATGTTAAAAGAGTAGTGGAATCAATTGTGAGTTATTTGCAATTTTAGTTATATACTATGTTGTATGTTTTTTTAAAAATAATTTTAAAATAACAAATTTTCCTAAATTTTTGTATTTTTTAAATGTATTATTACAGGAAAGCTTATCACAGGAGGGTAGCCATAGTGGACCCGAGAGGACCCACAATGATACACTGGCTTTAGCTCTTAAAAAGAAGGAGCATCCGGGTCGAGTTAGGGGTGTAGGCTTTGGGGTATCACAAAAAGATTACTTTTCGGATTCAAAGCCTTCAAAAAATGCGGTGATTGATAGCTTGCAAGGCACGGTTCAAATGCTCACTCAATCACTATTAGAATTGCGACGCGAGTTTGACGAGCATAGGGCATCTGCGTCGCAGCAGCCACATACAGAAGAGGCGGTTTCTTTGAAAGATAGCTGCCCAGAAGTGAAAAACCTACCTCAGGTAATTAATGATATGAATTTGTTTAGTGATAACGTGACTTTCAATCCTATATTTCTGTATAATATACAAAATTTTCTAATATAATGGTATATATATATATAGGATGTCTTGCAGTGTCAATTAGCACTTACTACACCATCTTATCGTTTGGTGGCTAGAGGAAAAATGCACAATCGACCAGAGGAAAGAACATTGCATACATGTCCATTAGCCTCCCACCTCGTGAAAGTGACGATTGACATTGCAATTGAAGATGTTGCACCCCTACCAGTCCCTCTCGATGATGAAGGAGTGTTCACAGTATCCGAGGCTGTGGGATACATGGTTGCTTGGCCTAAGAGTCTTGTCATTGTCAGTGATGCATCGGTACGTAATTATTAATAGCTAGTCATTAATAAATTATAACAATTGTTTAATGTTAATAAATATACTTTCATTGATAACGCCCACGTTTTGAATTCTTTTGCTTCTAGTTTCGCGGAAAATCCAAATCATCAGTAGGAAAAAGTAAATCAGTGACGACGAAGCACTCACATGTCAAAAATACACCTCTAGTGGCCAACCCTCCTTCTCTAGTGGCCAACCCTCCTGCTCCAGTATGCCCTCATTCACTTGCAGTTCTTGATAGATTCTTTCAGATGATGGCTGCTGAAAATACTATCCGGATAGACATGCTCGTGGAAATCTTCAATATCCTCTTTCCAGAATATATTGGGCGGGAGGAGATCGGTCACTTTCTGCATAAACAACAGATAGGAGCCTTTATCATTTCTGCTTACATCAAGTAAGTTTTTAAATATTAATTAACAACTACGTAAGCTTTTAATTAAATTATTTTACTGAAGTAATTTGAACTATGTTTATTTTTGTGACACAAATTTATTTTATGCTTAATTGTAGGTGTTTGTGGGTTAATCACGTGGTCCCCGAACAAAAACAAAATAAATTCGGGTTCCTTAGCCCACATTCTATATCTGCAGGAGCAGGAATTACTCCCCAGCGTGTTGACCAATCGCAATATATAGCAAATACTATGATAGCTAGTGCACAGCGGGAGGGGAAGTTGTTTATTGCACCTTACAACTCCGGGTGAGCTACTAAAGAGACATTGTTCACATGTCAAAAATTTGTTACGTAGGGATAACTAATTTTAAATCTATCTTTTGAATATGCTGATTAGGGGGCATTGGTTGTTGCTCGTGATTGATCCAATTCAAGAGATCGTTTATTATTTGGATTCTGTGTACGGCGGTGATCCAAATAACCGACGTGATATGAAAGATATGATCAATCAGTAAGTTTTATCATTCAATTAAATGTGCATTATATTTAATATTAAGTTTAAAGTATATATATTATAACTAGATTTCATATATATATATTTGCTTGATATTGACATATTTCCTTGTTTTTTGATGTTTTCAACAGCGCTGTGTTGATGTTTCGAGCAAATAACAACAACCAAAAGATCAAATCAAAAAACAAGGCCTGTAAATGGAGTTGTATAAAGGTTAGGGTAATTATATTATTTTAATTATAGTTTCAAGAAATTATTCATATAAAAGTTATTTGTTCTAATACAATTTTGATTTGAATTTAATTTGTAGTGCCCCATTCAATTAAATGATATAGATTGTGGCTTCTTCGTCATGAAATTCATGAACGATATTATTAGACATGGAGAATCTATAATCCCACCGACGGTATGCATAATCCTAATTAATATTAATCAAATTCTAATGTCCCTTTTAAGTTATTAAACATTTTTGTTGGATTTTAATATTTGTCTTGCAGTACTTTGCTGATTGTCAGTACGCCACTTACACTATAGAGCAACTTGATGAAGCACGTTCTGAATTGGCACAATACATTTTTAAATGCGCTTTTGATATGCCGGCGGTGTAAGTTGTAAATTATTGTAAATTTTTATTTGATTTAAAAGTGGTGATTAGTTTATATTGGTTTATTGTAAATTAAACTCGTTATCATTTGTAATTATTGGAGATTATTATTTCGTGAATGAAATTAATTTAGGATTTTAATTTGTTGTTTCTGTTGAGCAATTGGTTTGTTTTATGTGATTTGAATTTTGAGCTTTTGGGAAGGATAGAGCTAGCTGAAATTATAATAAAAAAAACAAAAAAAAAACTCAACTGTTACAGCGGTTCAATAACGAACCGCTGTAATAGAATTAAAAAAAAAATTTAATTAAAAAAAATGGTGACCTGTTACAGCGGTTCGTAAACGAACCGCTGTAACAGGTCAACTATTACAGCGGTTCCTTTCGGAACCGCTGTAATACGTTGGTTTCTTACAGCGGTTCATAAACGAACCGCTGTAAAAAAACATGACTATTACAGCGGTTCGGAAAGGAACCGCTGTAATATGTCGTATTTTACAGCGGTTAAAAACCGCTGTAATAGGGAACTTACCAATTACAGCGATACGTATTACAGCGGTTAAAACCGCTGTAATAGTGAAAAAAAACCCGCTGTAACAGGCCTTTTTTGTAATACTCCCCCTTGGATGTCTATCACTTAAAAATATGTCTCGTTAAAACCTTACTAGGAAAAACCCAATAATGGGACAAAAACCTAGTGAAGGAAAAAGAGTACATATCAATACGCAATCAGATGCTGCCTCATTAAAAACCTTACCAGGAAAACCCAGTGGGAAAAACCTTGGTAAAGGGAAAAAGAGTGCAACGCGTATTATCTCCCCCTCATGACAATATCAGTCAAGATCTTTCAGTCTACGCACGTCAATATTGTAGACTAGTTTTTCAAATATTGTTGTGGGAAGTGCCTTGGTGAACAAATCAGCAGGATTATCACTGGAACAGATTTGTTGAACATTGATATCACCATTCTTTTGAAGATCACGAGTGAAAAAGAACTTTGGTGAAATATGCTTCGTTCTATCTCCTTTAATGTACCTTTCTTTCAATTGTGCGATACATGCGAAATTATTTTCATATAAGATCGTCGGGATCATTTTTCCAGAAGATAAACCACAAGTCCCTCGAATGTTTTGAATCATGGATCTTAACCAAACACATTCTCGACTAGCCTCGTGAATAGCCAAGATTTCTGCATGATTAGATGATGTGGCCGATATAGTTTGTTTCATAGATCGCCATAAAATGGTTGTGCCACCACATGTAAATAAATAGCCCGTTTGTGAACGACCATTATGAGGATCAGACATATATCCAGCATCTGTTTAACCCCATTCCAATGCCTTCGTGTAGGGGAAGAACTATATCTTGCTAATAGATTAACAGCGAATGCTATATTAGGTCGAGTATGACAAGCAAGGTACATTAGTGCACCGATTGCACTTAGATATGGTACTTCAGGACCAATTAGTTCTTCATCACTTTCTCGAGGTCGAAAAGGATCTTTGTTCTCATCTAGTGACCTTACGACCATAGGGGTGCTCAATGGATGTGATTTATCCATGTAAAACCGCTTTAGCACCTTTGATACATAAGCGTTTTGATATACAAAAATTTTGTTCTTTAAATATTCAATTTGCAACCCAAGGTAAAATTTTGTTCTTCCAAGATCTTTCATCTCAAAATCTTTCTTTAAGCAATTAACAGTTTTTTTGAATCTCTTCAGGAGTTCTAACGATGTTTAAATCGTCAACATAAACTGTAATTATAACAAACTCATTTCCAGATCTTTTCATGAAAATACAAGGATAAATTGGATCATTTTTATATCCTTCCTTCAACAAATATTCACTTTGAATTATATGATCTCATCAAAACGTTTCTCCTTATCTTGGAAAATACTCCCACTCAACTATCATTTCAAAAACAATTTGACATCATATATTCAACATATATTTAAATAATTTAAATAATACACTTGATCACATCAAGTTTCTCATGTTGAATACAATCACACATATTTAATTTGATTTCATCAAATAAGCATACGCAAGTACAATCAAATAATACATATTAAACGCAATGATTTAGAATCATATTTTATAAACATGAATGTATTCATGTATTTAAG
The DNA here is from genome assembly GCA_019426215.1 of Buddleja alternifolia. Classification (NCBI taxonomy): domain Eukaryota; kingdom Viridiplantae; phylum Streptophyta; class Magnoliopsida; order Lamiales; family Scrophulariaceae; genus Buddleja; species Buddleja alternifolia. Next base: position 19,725,628 of record CM033407.1, on the reverse strand, counting down.
CACTTTAAACAATTTGATCACATCAAACAATCAATGCTTTAATTTAATTGAATAATGTTCTCGAGAACTTGATTTATATGCTTCAGGCATATTAAATCCTTCAGGGGTTTTCCTATATATATATATATATCATTATCAAGCGAGCCATACAAATAGGCTATAACAACATCCATTAGACGCAAATCAAGTTTTTCATGCACTGCCAGACTTATTATATAACGAAAAGTAGTTGCATCCACCACAGGAGAATCAGTCTCCTCATAATCTATGTCAGGTCGTTGCGAAAACCCTTGGGCAACAAGACGTGCCTTATATCTTACAATTTCATTTTTCTCATTTCGTTTTCGCACAAATACCCATTTGTATCCTACTGGCTTTACATCTTCAGGTGTACGGACTACAGGTCCAAAAACTTTTACATCTTCAGGTGTATGGACTACAGGTCCAAAAACTTTTCGTTTGTTCAAGCGAGTTTAACTCTGCCCTCATTGCGTCTTTTCATTTTTGGCCAATCATTTCTTTGTCGACATTCATTAACAGACTTTGGTTCTTGATCCTCATTATCATTCATCATATTTAGCACTACATTATATGCAAATTTATCGTCAACGTTGACTTCATTTCGATTCCATCGTTTACCGTTCATAACATAATCTATTGAGATCTCATTATTTTCACAATTTTCAGGTACCCGAGGTTCTTCTGGAACTGAAATATTAGTTATGACTGGGGACTCTTCTGGAGTTATTTTATCCTCGATTAGACCATCTTGATTCTTAACTCCTTTTCTTTTTCGAGGATGACTATCTTTGGAACCGATAGGTTTACCACGCTTCAGGCGTGCAGTAGACTCATTACTTTGCCCTTTAGGGACAACAATTCTTACTGGAGCATTAACAGCTGGTACATGTGACTTAGTCACTTTCTTTAGGTCAGTAAATGCGTTTGGCAGTTGGTTAGCTAAACCTTGCAAGTGAATTATCTTTTGAACTTCCAGTTCACTTTGTTTTGTTCGAGTATCAAGATGAGATAAAGATAATTCATTCCAACTAATTTTCTTTTCCAGCTGCTTATTTTCTCCCCCTAATGTTGGGAAATCTGATTCATCAAAATGACAATCAGCAAATCGAGCCGTAAATAAATCTCCAGTCAATGGCTCTAGATACTTTATTATCGATGGAGAATCGAATCCAACATATATTCCCAATTTCCTTTGAGGACCCATCTTAATGCGTTGTGGTGGAGCAATTGGAACATATACCGCACATCCAAAAATTCTTAGATGGGAAATATTTGGTTCCTGACCACAAACCAAGTGTAATGGGGAGAATTTATGATAACTTGTTGGCCTTATGCGAATAAGTGTTGCTGCATGCAAAATAGCATGTCCCCAACAAGAAATAGGAAGTTTTGATCTCATAAGTAAAGGTCTTGCAATTAACTGTAGACGCTTAATAAACGATTCTGCTAGACTGTTTTGTGTATGAACATGTGCTACAGGATGTTCAACATCAATTCCAATAGACATACAATAGTCATTGAACGTTTTAGAAGTAAATTCACCCGCATTATCAAGACGTATCTTCTTAATTGGATAATCAGGAAAATGTGCTCGTAGTCTAATCAATTGAGCAAGCAATCTCGCAAACGCCAGGTTGCGAGTTGATAGCAAAGATACATGTGACCATCTTGTTGATGCATCAATTAAAACTATAAAATATCTAAATGGTCCACACGACGGGTGTATTGGTCCACAAATATCGCCTTGAATACGTTCCAAAAACGTAAGAGATTTACTTTCTACTTTTGTTGTTGATGGTCGAATAATCAACTTTCCTTGTGAACAAGCAGCACATGAGAAATCATTCGATTGAAGAATCAGTTGGCTCTTCAATGGATGACCACATGAATTCTCAATTATCTTTCGCATCATAATTGATCTGGGATGGCCCAACCGGTCATGCCAAATAACAAACTTATTTTGATTTGTAAACTTCTGGTTTACGATAACATGTGTTTCAATAGTAGATATATGCGTGTAGTACAAACCGAAAGACAATGCTAGTAACTTTTCCAATATACATTTGTTACCAGATATTGTATTAGTGATGTAAAGATACTCAATATTGCCATCACTTGTTGTCTCAATATGATACCCATTTCGGCGGATATCTTTGAAACTTAGTAAATTTCTTTGAGACTTAGTAAAATATAAGGCTTCATCAATATAAAATTGTGTTCCTCCGGGTAACAATATATTAGCTCTGCCGGAGCCTTCAATTAATTTTGCACTACCTGATATTATACTAACATTGGCTTCTTGCATTACTAAATAAGAGAAGTATTTTTTCTTTTTGAGGATGGTGTGAGTTGTTGTATTATCATCGAGACATATATTTTCATTATTGATGTTGTTGCTGATCGAGTAAATACTAATTCTTTATTGAAACATAAAAAGAAATAAATCAATATCAAACAATATTATTTAATATAAGAAACGATAATCTTATGAATAAATTCATTCTTAAAAAGAAAACAACATGCTTAAATATTTATTTATAAAGTACTAGAATTAAAATTTAACAAATTTATTTTTGAACACTTCAATCTCCAATCAAGTGATCAATTTTTTTCATTAGGATCATCAAAGAAATCAGCAACATCTAAATGAGTGTCATCAAAATCGGCCATGATTAGAATCGCCTTCTTCAAAAGCAAAATTTGTTTCTATTTTCTTTCTTTTACTTTTTAGCGATTCTTGGTAAAGGTCAACAAGATATTTTGGTGTATGACAGGTACATGACCAATGACCTTTACTACCACAACGATAGCATAAAGTTTCCACAAATTTGCTATTTTGGCCACTTTCATGTTTCTTTTCATTATTTTTCCATTTCTGGTGGAAAGATGTATTATTTGAATAACCACCACGATTTCCATAATCATATCCACGACCACGTCCACGTCCACGTCCATGATTTCTTTAATGATTAAAATAGTTATGTGCTGCTACTTTCACTTCAGGGAATGTAGCAGAACTAGTTGGACGGGACTCATGATTAAAATAATTATATATTGCTCAACACATTCACTTCAGGGAATGGAGTATAGTTATTTGCATATATGAATTTATATATTGCTCAACACATTCACTTCAGGGAATGGAGTATAGTTATTTGCATCAAGATGAATTTCAACATCTAACGCCCAAGAAAAATAATTTTTTCTCGTAATATCAAGAGTCACAAAGTCAAGTTTTTTCAAGATTCATCAATATAATACTATTATCAAAGTATAAAAGGAATAACATAACAATCATTCAACTTCTTAAAATATTTTCAACATGATAGGATTATTCAAAAGAATAATACTAATCAAATATATGCACATATATATATGTCTTCTTTCCAAATATCAAGAGAATTATTGCATATTTCCATTTTTGTTAAATATTGAAATATACGTACCTTTTCTTTACCTTTTATTCTTGCTTTGTTTTAAAAATTTTGTCCATCAATTTTCTTTACAAACTCATAATAACTCATGAAAATCTCTCAATGGATTTTACATCATACGTTGAGTACCCCATGTATATCTTTAGCCAAATTTCAAAATGATTAACACCTTGAAACGGATCGTGCTGATAACGTGTTATTAAATAAACTCAAATATTATAAAGTTGAGAGAATAAAATGAGAGAATGAGAGAATTAAGTAGAGAACTCTTTTATTGATATTGTTGTGTGTATTTACGATACAATGTCATTGCCTATTTATAGGCAGAAAACTAGAATACCAAAGGTTTATTACCTAAAGAGTAAATTATATTTACTCATGATGGAAAATGAAAAGTCATGGAGATGAAGAGTTTTTGGGAAATGAGTAGACATAATGATTAAAGTTAAGTGACCATAAAGAAATTGGGAGATGAATGATTAAAGTTAAGTGACCATAAAGAAATTGGGAGATGAATGATTAAAGTTAAGTGGCCATAAAGAAATTGGGAGATGAACAGACATCCACAAATAATTATTCATAATAGATATTCGGTTATAAATCACAATTGAAAAATTTCCAAAGTGTTATTTTGAAAGTTTTATAATAGGAAACGTTGGCCTTAAAGCTTTAGTCTGTCCCAAAATCTTTAAACGTCACAAATCTAAAGTGTCAGAAAGGAAACATATCTTAATTCATGGCTTGATAAGCTTTGGCTTGAAAAAATGATGGAAGTTGATGGTCTTCCAAGCCAACACTAAGGAAAACCTTATGCTCTCTAAATGATGAGTTATCTAAGAAAAGCTTTCTACTTAGTGTGTCTTGGGGACCATAACCCACCTATTTATAGATGTAAGTTTGGACTTAATTGATAATTAGCCCATCATAAATTAGAATTAAGTTCCCGGGTATCTATACATATTTAATTAGAACCCCCATACTTTATATAAGATGACTTAGACCCATATATGACTTTATTTGATCACCTAAATTGGCCCCCCTTAACTTTAATATAATGTAGATATATGATTAAACTGTAATGCATACACGTCTGTATGTCCGAATGCTAATATCTATATATATGTACATGATATAAGTCCACAACTCTAAAAGGGAAATCTATTTTTATATCTAAAATAATGGTGGAGAATTAATGACTTTGAGTAGTTATTTTACTATTCTGATCCATTGCAAATACAGGATCATAAGGATCAATTTCATGCCTACGAGCTCGTAGAATTTAAAATCTTGACTAAGATTCCAATCACGTTTGCATGACCGAAACCGTGGAAATTCCAAATTCGACATAGATCTCAAAATAGAATTTTTTTTTCAAAAACTATCCAGTCTTCTAATCGTACCCAACGAGAATCCACATACTTGCATTGGTGTAGAGATGGGAAAATTCCATGCTACCCACTTGGGTACGTGCCCAAGTGGGTTTCAAACCGCTGAATCTGCACATGATGATGTAATAAAGTGAAATGACCACCTAATCATGTATCATCCAACGGTTTCAAAATCACTTGGATACGTACTCAAGTGGGTAGCATAAAACTGATGTTTGTTTCTAGAGGTTCATATGGATAGAAAGGAAATGAAATTCTGTATGGAATTTCCGAAATCATATGAGGTGAATTGTAAAAATGATATTATCTTCATTTCGAAATAGTTGTTACTAACTACTATTGGTGAAACTTTTGCTTTATATCTAATCATATTAATTGAAATAAAATAGAAAGGGGCTACATATAAGATTTATAGGTATTAAATAAAATGGTCTGAAAATAAAGAAAACAAAATAACTAGAGCTGAAAGATAACCAATCTACTCAATTCAAAACTTGCCCTTAAAAATTCATATAAGTTCAGTTCGGTAAAATAACAAATTAAGCTTGAACATCTTCTTTTGTTTGATAAGCTTTGGAACTTGGTCAATTAGCTAGTGAACAAATTTAAAATATGTAATAAAATTCAAGCTATTTGAACTCAACTAGTGTTGGTTTAATTAAAACTCATTTAAATTTGCTGAATTAAAAATCAAACTAATCTCAATTACAAATTATAAAACTCAATAAAAATTTCAAATACGTCGGGACAATAACTTATTCGGGTCAGTTTGTTTACAACCTACGTACAAGATTCATTTTAGCAAAAATGACACACAACAACGGGATTTTCAACCTTTTAACTTGTTGAAAATATAAAATAGGATCGAAAACGATATCACATATCTAAATACAAAAAATAATTTCAACCTTACCTTTTTTTTTCTTTATCCGAATTTCAACCTTACTTTTCATTTATAGACACAGTCCGAAAATAATTTATTTTCAATCACCTATCTAAATTACTTAATCAAGTTTTTCAAAAAGACCATTCTAACAATATTTTTCCATTTTCATGCAATATAATATATATCCATATTCATGCATAAAAGTAAAAAGATCTATATATCATCATCATCATCATATCTCAAAATGAAACAGAAAAGAACAAAAGAAGACAAAAACTGATCAGAACCTCTTTTCTGCTCCACTATCAATACCACTGTACCACCGCCGCCACCACTAGTAATAGCCACGGTGACGCCCTAACCCGCAGTAGTAATCGTAAGGAAATACCGACGGCGCCGCCTTGCACGGCGGAGCCGAAAACTGCCGAAACCCCATCTCCTTATAACTCTTCTTCTTCTTCTTGAACTCCTAACACAACAACCACACCCCATCAACACTCTTCCTGCCCCCCATTAGAGCACTCTTAGCCCCCTCCACACTCTTATACGTCAAGAAACAATAATTCCTTTTCGCCCCCTTCTTATAATCGTATCTTCCCCACGGCCCCTCCTCTATCTCCCCATACACACGAAAATACTCAATCAGCCTCTCACACTCCATTTCTTCAGCCACATTACCTACATACACACTCCTTTTCACCCTCTCTTCAAAATCGTGACGTTTTGGAGAGTTAGGGTTACAAGCCCTAGCCAAAACCACGCTTCCATGCAGCCTTTTGCTGGGCTGTTTCTGAGCAGATAGGTCCGTAGCCTTTGCTCTTTTTCGTTCGCACGTCGACGATCACTTTTGCACTTTCGATATCGCCGTAGGCGGAGAAGAAGTCGTGGAGGTGTTGTGTTGTTGTGCTCCGGTCGAGGCCGGTGAGGAATAGTGTGGGGGAGGAAATGGTGTGTGTTTATACTATAAAATAATTTTAGCTTTCGAATACCAAGGCCCAAATAGCCAAAACTGGGGAAACTCGAAAAGAATGAAAGTTGGGCCTACAAATAGATAAGACAAGGCCCATTAAATTCAGAAAATGACAAAAACATGGGCTGGGTTGATAAAAACCTAAGAATCGAATCGAAAGAAATAAAATGAAGTCCAAATAGGCAATCATCTGCAGAGGCGCGCCAAGTTGAAAATATTTGAAAGAGCAGTTGAAGACGCGGTTGAAGACGGTTCCCGAAGATAAGGAACGTGGGTTGAGAACGGTTCTGAAGACCCATATATATACCAGCCGCGCCAGACATAAAAAGGAGCATCGCAAGATCATCAGACTTCTACATTTTCTTTCTCTTAGCGTAAATTAGGAGTAGTTCATAGCATAATGTAGGAGTAGCTCTTAGCGTAAATTAGGAGTAGCAGTAGAATAAATGTAATAGTTGTTTATCGAAAACCACTTGGATGCGACTGCGAAGCATGTATCCATAATTATCTGTAATCATCACGATTGAAAACTTTCATGGAGGCGTAAATTATCATTTATTCAGATTTAAGTATCGAATATATAGTTTATGCACTGGACTTGAGTTTTCAATTTACCCTTTTGAATTCGAACATATTCAAGTATGGAAAAAAGAAAGGTTCTCACGTAGGTACAAAATTATCTTGTGTCAGATTTAAATATCAGAGAGATAGTTTTTACCTGGACTTGAATTTTTCTTTTATTGTGTTACCGTGTCATTCGAAGACGGTAATCAACATCTAAAATAATACATTCGATCGAGAGATTCTCACGTAGGTATAAGATTATCTTGTGTCCGATTTAAGTATCAGAGAGATAGTTTTTATCTGGACTTGAATCTTTCCTTCACTGTATTATTGTGTCATTCGAAGATGATAAATATTTTAGTCAATTGCGGTCCGAATAATTATTTTAAACAACACATCGAAGTGTTAAAGTCTGAACCACCGTCTAGCGTATCGGACTCGAGCGCGGGGGTTGAAAGATAATTCTAAGATAAGAATTATCGCGGGGCTCGGAACACGCAGTTGGATCCACCCTAATCGAGTTTGTTTTTATTTTCGAAACAAACAAATGGCGACCACAGTGGGAGTTGATTCCTGTAAAATCAATTTTCCGAGATCATTTAAGTCATTCTGCAAGGACGATAATGACAGACGAGTTCGCTCGTGATGACTGCACCGAGGATTTGGATATCCAGCCAGTGACGAAAAATAAAGTCAGAGTGGACAAAATGTATGAACAATTTGTTCGACTTATGAAACAAACTCTAGCATGTGCTCGAGAAGATCAAAAGAGAGAATTGGCACAAGAGTCTGCCCGAATATTTACGGCAATCGTACAAGATATTGCGGTAAGTGCTCGAGATGGGCTGCCTCGAGAAGTTACTCGAGTGATTGCAGAATTGGGTGAAATCTTCAACCAAACTTGTGACGTTTTTTCGAATATGATAAACACGCAAGTAGTTTTGGCGCTCGAGCCTTTAATAAGTCAACATAATGTTTCATAGAAAAAGTATCTCAGTTAGTGTCGACCAAACCTAGGATTCGAACTAGACACGTGACCTCGAACGAAATTCCTTTAGGTTGTCCTCGAGATGCTCGAGTTTGAAATGTTCAATTCGAGGTTAGCCAAACTTAGAATTCTATACCCCTCGGGGAACAGAATTTTGTAAACCAACAAAATCCTGGGGGGCAACCAGGAGTAAATCAAATAAATACTTATCAAATGCCGACTTATCCGGGAGTTTCAAACACTCTTTTCCCTATGGGAAACCCTGGGTTTTCGAACCCATCCATGGGTCAAGGAATTCCCACGTTCCCGAATAATATTCAAGTACCATATGCAGGGGGCAAGATGGGCCAACGAAACTTGCATGCTCGAGATAAGGCACCCTCGAAACATCATGTGCTCGAAATGAGTATACTCGAAATATTACAATTTCGAAATATGACTTTCTCGAAAAGATGGGTTCAAAAATAAGAGGACTCAAAAAACTATGAAATCGAAATTTAGAGTATTCGAAATACCATCCTGCTCGAAACTTGATGTACTCGAAAGAAAATCAGCGATCGAGTGACTGTCTTGCCAAACTGTGTAATTAAACCTTCCTTTCGAAATTCGAGAAGATTTATTCACTTCATTGGAGTAACGTATTTATCACTTTTACGCGATGATTCCATAAAATGATTAACACAAGATAAGAGAGAGAATACGAAATTCAACTTGATTGCCTAAATTAGCCAAGCGATCCCTTTCGATTTGGAGGCTGGCAATCTGGTCATGTAGCGCAGTAATTCGAGCGCTTCAGCTAGAGCGACCTGTTCGAGCCGAAAAGCTCTAACTTGATGCTCGAGCAGCCATCATTCTAAAATGGATCAAAATTTCAAAACAACTATCATTAATCTCGAAATAGCCATCATTTCGAAACACTACCGTAAACCTCTCTTCAATTCCTTAATTAATTTCGAAACAACCACCATCCTAAAATGGATCAAAATTTCGAAACAGCCATCATTAATTTCGAAACAGCCCTTATTTCGAAACACTACCATAAACCTCTTTATTCAATTCCAGCCCTAAAGTAGATCAAAGTTTCATGATAAATATACCATCCGAAATCATCATCAACATTCTCCCGAGACTTTCAATTCGAACCATTATAAACCATCAGAAATCATCATCAACATTCTCTCGAGACTTCTAATTCGAACCATTATAACATCTAAATGCGTCTGCAAATCATGGCTCGATGTAGTCGAGACCCCTGAATTCGCCAAATTCTATCTTTCCAAATCAGTCCCTGGACTAATCGTCTATCGATAAAATTGTTCAAAATATTCGAATTCGAAGAAGCATTCAAAGAGTTCGAACACCACAAGCTTCGTTACAATCGGATCACACAATTCGATCGGAGATCACCCATTAGTCTCAGCAATTTTTTCAGCGATCTTTGGTTGCTCGAAACAATAATCAAAGAAAATAACTGAGAGATGCTCGAAGATGAAGGTTTCGAGAAAGGGGAAGAATTCGAGAAGTATAAGCAGATGGAATGTTCTTCGAGAAAGTGAAGGACAAAAAATTAAAAAGTCGAGAGGAGAGAGAGAAATTGTCTTTAACCAAAAGACGTGTCTTTTAATACACATGAACTCGAAACGTTCATGTATATTAAGGGGGCATTTGTTTATACTATAAAATAATTTTAGCTTTCGAATACCAAGGCCCAAATAGCCAAAACTGGGGAAACTCGAAAAGAATGAAAGTTGGGCCTACAAATAGATAAGACAAGGCCCATTAAATTCAGAAAATGACAAAAACATGGGCTGGGTTGATAAAAACCTAAGAATCGAATCGAAAGAAATAAAATGAAGTCCAAATAGGCAATCATCTGTAGAGGCGCGCCAAGTTGAAAATATTTGAAAGAGCAGTTGAAGACGCGGTTGAAGACGGTTCCCGAAGATAAGGAACGTGGGTTGAGAACGGTTCTGAAGACCCATATATATACCAGCCGCGCCAGACATAAAAAGGAGCATCGCAAGATCATCAGACTTCTACATTTTCTTTCTCTTAGCGTAAATTAGGAGTAGTTCATAGCATAATGTAGGAGTAGCTCTTAGCGTAAATTAGGAGTAGCAGTAGAATAAATGTAATAGTTGTTTATCGAAAACCACTTGGATGCGACTGCGAAGCACGTATCCATAATTATCTGTAATCATCACGATTGAAAACTTTCATGGAGGCGTAAATTATCGTTTATTCAGATTTAAGTATCGAATATATAGTTTATGCACTGGACTTGAGTTTTCAATTAACCCTTTTGAATTCGAACATATTCAAGTATGGAAAAAAGAAAGGTTCTCACGTAGGTACAAAATTATCTTGTGTCAGATTTAAATATCAGAGAGATAGTTTTTACCTGGACTTGAATTTTTCTTTTATTGTGTTACCGTGTCATTCGAAGACGGTAATCAACATCTAAAATAATACATTCGATCGAGAGATTCTCACGTAGGTATAAGATTATCTTGTGTCAGATTTAAGTATCAGAGAGATAGTTTTTATCTGGACTTGAATCTTTCCTTCACTGTATTATTGTGTCATTCGAAGATGATAAATATTTTACTCAATTGCGGTCCGAATAATTATTTTAAACAACACATCGAAGTGTTAAAGTCTGAACCACCGTCTAGCGTATCGAACTCGAGCGCGGGGGTTGAAAGATAATTCTAAGATAAGAATTATCGCGGGGCTCGGAACACGCAGTTTGATCCACCCTAATCGAGTTTGTTTTTATTTTCGAAACAAACAGTGTGTTGGATGGCGGCGAGGGTTTTGGGGTTCGAAACGGCGGCGTTTTGGAGGGTGGTGATGAGCTGGTGGCGCGTGGAAGAACCAGTAGGGGCTGATGATTTTGTTGAATGAAGAGGGTTTGAGTTTGTGTGAGCAGGCTTTGTCTTTGAACATTGTGTATCGGTATAAAGGGGTTGTTTGGAGTCTCTTGGCGCTCTCCATTTCTGATGAACAAGTGAAGTGAGTAGAGAGAGAGAGAGAGAGAGAGTAGAAGGGGTTTATGTTGATGAGAGGGAGAAAGGAGGAGGAGAAGAAGGAGGGTGTGGTTTGCGTAGAGCACAACTGTTTTTTTTTTTTTTTGGGATTGTAAGATGTCCTTTCTTCATCCAAATGCCCTTTCGAATTGAAGACCTGGTTAAACACAATTTGATGAAATATTTGTTATGAACAAATACAAAATAAAGGCATAAAAGATTAAACGACACAATAATTTATGTGGCTGGGTATTTATATCATACCGACCTATTAATCTTGAACCTTCTACTTAATTGATAATGACACTCTAATCTCCTTTTTATGTTGATTAATGGACCAAAATGTCCTTATAATTTTATAATAAAATTTACATAAAATGCACCAAAAAAACCATTTCAATGGCAAGACGAAAGGGACAAAGACTGGTAGAGGCATTATCCAGTCCATTTGAACAACCACCTTTGCCCACACATGCACCTCCACCATCGACGCAAGTTCACGGGTTTCCGCACAATGGACTCCAAAGACAGGGCAACATTGGGGCGGAGATGAGAACGAACACCATGAGCTGGAAATAGAGATGATTCAGAGTGAATCTCAGATGGAGATTCAGGCTGAAAAGCAGATTACCAACAACAAGCAATCGAAAGGTACAGAACCCCCTGATTGAACAATTGCCAAACCCTAATCAGACGCAACAGGGGCAAAAACATGAAGCGAGCTCTTTTTAGGTAATTGAGATGGAGTTAACGAAATTAAACTAGAGCACATAAGTAGTAAAGGACCAACAATTTGTTTGACAAAAGATATCCCAAAATTGCGTACTGGAAATTTTCCCTTTATGCATATGTTTTGAGCCAAGAGGTGGCCACCAAAGTAATGGTGAATTTTTTGATGGCACGGTGGAGAGGTTAGATATGCTCGGAGTAGTGAAACACGATGAAGGATACTTTGTTCTTAGATTTGAAAATGAAATAGCCATGAATGCAGTGCATGATAGTAGAATTCAATTATTCTATTCAAAGCCACTGATTCTGTCCTAATCGCATTTTTCATCATGTATCTTTTTCACATTTGGATTTTGATCCTTTTTTTTTTTTTTCAATTTGTAAAGTCGTCCTGTAACTATTCAATTTTTGACAATTTTAGTTCGATTTTGATCGGAGCTGACCAATTTGGCCGGAGTTTACCACTTGTGATGCTGACCGGACAAAATTGATGAGGTGGCATGCCAAATAGACGTTGACTAGGACAAAAGTGAAAATTGAAAAATTCCCAATTTTTTGTCCATGTCAGTGCCACGTGTCCGACACATGGCAAATTCCCGCCAACTTGGTCGGCTCTGGTCAAAATCGGATTAAAATTGTTAAAAATTGGATAGTTATCGGATGACTTTGCAAATCGAAAAAAAAAAAACAGGACCAAAACCCAAAAGTGGTAAAGATAAAGGACGAAAAATGCAATTAGCCCCGCTGATTCTTAAGAGATGGACCAATGGAATGAATATAGAGGTTGTGTGACACCCCTCATTTTGGAGTGGCAAGTTTAGTCATCTGTAGTCATTGTCAATTTTAATTTAAAAATTATTTACGTAAAATTATAGAGACCGACTACGTAAATTTCTATTGGAGCAAAGGATTTCTACACCTAGTGAACATAAATAGTTAGTCAAACTCATGGGGTATGACTACTCTATCACATAGAAAAAGGGAAGTGGGAATACAGTGGCTGATTGTCACGTTCTGGCCATTCTCAAGACCTCCTCCCACAAATGAGGTTCTAAAATTTCTTACCCTCTACACTACCTTGTATTTATAGTATTGAATAGAATTCTCTAGAATATTTATAGAATGTGTTTAGAGAATTGTAGGAGTATTCTAGGATGTATCTAGAATAATCTTTGTAAATATTTTAGACTAGAATTCTCTAGATCTTAGATCATAACCGTTAGATTAAAGCGATCTCATCCGTCCATTCTCAAATGGAGTTATATAAATAGGGGGCTAGACTTCATTTGTAAAGCATTTAACAACTTGAAAGCACATAAAAGTACTTTGAGATTCAAACACTTTCTCTCTACTTTCGAACTCTTTGCTTAAAATCCCGAGCACACAAGCACGAGTTTGGTTGAGGCTAACTTAGCAATCCTTGCAAGAGGTGGGGCGATGAGCTAAGTGCCACACGAGGCGTTACTACAAGAGTAAGCCTGTGACAACTAATGCTTTTTCCAGATTACCTCATGACCAGCCAGCTACTTGTAATGCCATTCTTACTATCAAATCTGACTTAGTGTCCAAAATCAGAAGGAGTTGAGACACTAATGATAAAATCCAGGATACTATCCAGAAGCTCACTAATAATCCAACAGTCACTAGTAAATATGAATTGAGGGGGTGCATTTTAACAAGAAAGGGCAAACTGGTGGTGGGGTCTGAGCCACAATTAAGACAAGAAATCCTACAACTACATCACAGTAGTGCTTTAGGGACCATTCTAGCATTCATGCCACATACCACAGTTTATATTGGAAGGGACTGAAATTTGATGTTTATACTTTTGTGAGAGAATGTGAAATTTGTCAAAGATGCAAGGGTGAGAATGTGGCTACACCAGGCTTACTTTAACCTCTTCCTGTTCCTGATTCAATATGGCAAGACATTTCACTTGATTTTGTTGATGGGATGCCTACATCTGGAGGAAAGGATTCCATTTTTGTTATAGTTGACAGATTGAGCAAATATGCTCATTTTGTGGCACTCAAACACCCTTACTCTGCATTAAAGTTGCCCACACATTTCTTGATACCATTTTTAGATTGCAAGGTATGCCTAGAACTATTGTTAGTGACAAAGGCTCTAAACTTTTTAGTAAATTTTGGAAAAAGCTTTTCAAACTCCAGAAAGTCAAACTTATCACATCCACTGCTTACCATCCTCAAACTGATGGTCAAAAAGAGGTGGTCAACAGGTGCCTAGAAGAATATCTTAGGTGTATGTGTTCAGAAAGACCTAATGAATGGTCACAATGGCTACCATTAGCGGAGAATTGGTATAATACCACTTTTCATCCCTATACTAAATTCACACCATTTGAGGTGGTTTATGGGCAGAAACCACCCATCTATCAGCCCTACATTACTTTCCAATCATCACAGTAGTGTTGTACAAACACGTTGGGTTTTTTTGTGTCAAAACCCTCTCATTTATTGTATAACTAGCAAAAATTAAAATTACCAACACATCCTCTTAAGGGATTTATTTGTAAGATTTATAGAGGATAAAATTGTAAGATTTTTTTGTTAGGAATATGCCCTCAAACACCATAGAGGATAGAATGTATAGGGTATTCCCCTTGTAAATGACTTATTCTTAATTTTATAATAAAAAGACATTGTTTTGTTTTCACATATATCTTATTTGCATCTATAAGTAGTGTAAAACATGTGTCCATATTTTCAGTGCAATCTCTCTACTTTCTATGAGACAGGGAGATCAACACTAGAGAGATTGATCATGATTACTTAATTAGTTCGCATGTGATATGAAGTCTTTAATGGACAATAAAGACTTGAAATACTTGTACAATCTGAGCTTTGACATGGGAGTGCCAGTCGAATACCAAGTGATGATGGAAGCTTAAGATTGTAGGCACATCAGTGGAACTGATATGCTCGAGTACGAATCACATAGGCTTTGTCATATGGGTTTTCATTTGGTGACTATCAATGACATAACTGATTATTTGTAATAGGTATAAGTGAACCTATGACCTGAAGTATCAGGCTGAAGATGCACTTGTGACATCATGTCTGTCAATAGAGTAGTTAATCCAATTCACTCGTTGGTGGGGTTGACCTCGAAATGCGACTTGATGGGCAAGTGGTAGTCTTAGCTGATAACTAATATGGGATTTGTTCTCTCATAAGTGAATGGGAAAGTGTGACTCCATGTTATGCTCAGTGGGTTTGATGTGACTTATCTGGTCCAACGGACTCGTGGGCCCTAGGTATGATGTTTTTACATAAATTGAAAACAAAATATAAATTCAAAGACATTTTTTTTAATTTGCTCTCGATGCACGTTAGGCGTTGCTAACGTGCACCAAAAAACCCATTTCAATGGCAAGATTAAAGGGACAAAGACTGGTAGAGGCATTATCCAGTCCGCTTGAACAACCACCTTTGCCCACATATACACCTCCACCATTGACGCAAGTTCACGGGCTTCCGCGCAATGGACTCCAAAGACAGGGAAACATTTGGGCGGGGATGAGAACGAACACCATGAGCTGGAAATAGAGATGATTCAGAGTGAATCTCAGATGGAGATTCAGGCTGAAAAAAGATTACCAACAACGAGCAATTGAAAGGTACAGAACCCCCTGATTGAACAACTCCCAAACCCTAATCAGACGCAACAGGGGCAAAAACATGAAGCGAGCTCTTTTTAGGTAATCGAGATGGAGTTAACGGAATTAAACTAGAGCACATAAGTAGTAAAGGACCAAAAATTTGTTTGACAAAAGATAGCCGGAAATTGCGTACTGGAAATTTTCCCTTTATGCATATATTTTGAGCCAAGAGGTGGCCACCAAAGTAATGGTGAGATTTTTGAAGGCACAGTGGAGAGGTTAGATATGCCCGGAGTAGTGAAACATGATGAAGGATACTTTGTTCTTAGATTTGAAAATGAAATAGCCATGAATGCAGTGCTTGATAGAGGAATTCAATTCTTCTATTCAAAGCCACTGATTCTGAGCTAATTGCATTTTTGTTCATGTATCTTTTTCACATTTGGATTTTGGTCCTTCTTTTCTTTCGATTTGCAAAGTCGTCCTCTAACTATCCAATTTTTGGCAATTTTAGTGTAATTTTGACCGGACAAAATTGATGAGGTGGCATGCCAAATAGACACTGATTAGGACAAAAATGAAAATTGAAAAATTCCCAATTTTTTGTCCATGTCAGCGCCACATGTTCGACACATGGTAAATTCCGGCCAAATTGGTCGGCTCTGGTCAAAATCGGATTAAAATTGCGAAAAGTTGGATAGTTATCGGACGACTTTGCAAATCGAAAAAAAAGGACCAAAATCTAAAAGTGGTAAAGATAAATGACGAAAAATGCAATTAGCCCCACTAATTCTTAAGAGATGGACCAGTGGAATGAATATAGAGGTTGTGTGACACCCCTCATTTTGGAGTGGTAAGTTTAGTCATCTGTAGTCATTGTCAATTTTAATTTAAAAATTATTTACTTAAAATTATAGAGACCGACTATATATACATTGAATGATATGTGCACTTTACAAATTATCCTATGATATTTTTTGCAACCGACTACCTATACATTACATAATATGTGCACTTTGGCACACAATTTAAGTCATGCCTCGTGATAGACTTTTCAGAGAAAATATTTCGAATTATTCCTCCAGTGGACTTATGTGTCACAATTTACAAAAGTTGGGTATCGAGTGTAAAAATTAATAGATTAAGTACCAAAGTGCTCTGACCGACATAGTTAGGGGTTGAAAATGCATTTTACCCTTATTAACTATATCATTTTTCCTACCTAGTTATCTTCTTTTCAAGTTTCCAAAGTATATCTGAAAAGAATTCTTAATGCATCATTTTCTCATGTTATCTCATATTTTAATTTATTTTCATATGATTTCTTTTCTCATTCACTCGACAGTATTCCAAACTATTGATTTACTATATTGGTAATTTATCTCCATGTTGGAGAGCTTTCTCATTTGTATTTCTCACTGTCTTGTCATTGACTAGTTGAAACTTAACATTGACTCTCATGAAATTTGTTCGTCTATTAGTTGATTCTTTTCCATGGATTAGAATTATTTACATGTATCATTTTCTTTTTGAAATATCTAGGCTTTGTTTGGATGTGTTTTCATTTCATTTTCAACCGTCATTTTCTAAAATGTGTGGGAGAACTTGTTTTTTTATTTTCGTATGAGAAAAGTGAAAAAAATAGGTGTGTTTGGTTGTGTTTTTTAAAATAGTTGAAATTTGTGAGTGTGACGTGTGAAATGATTGAAAAATAATGATTAACTGAATAATATTGGATTTGATATTGAATATTGATGAGAGAGGAGAGAGAGGATGGTGATGGGTGAATGAGAGAGAAAATGTGAGATAAGTGATGTGAAATGTAATTTTAAATAAATGATTGAAATTTCTCGGGAACGTAAAAACAAGAATAAAAATGAGAATATTTTCAGTTAAAAACAGTGTAAAGTGTGTATTTTCATTTTCAAATGGAAAAAGTATAATGAAAACACAAACAAACAAAGCCGTAGAGATTCATGAAGTTTCTGCTATATATATATATCCATCCTATTTTACCCACTATACTAACTAATTTTATTATTTAAAAACTGTTTCATCAGCCTCGTTATACTTTTGTTTCAAAAAGGAATCCGTTTTTGTCTAATTCCCTAGTTTGACATATATTTCTTCCACCACATGTTCAAGTGAATATTTAACGATCTTGATAAGATTTCTGTTTTTTATTTCGTTACTCGTTCATCACGTTAACTACTTGTAAATTCTTAGAATCTTGACTTGATCCTAATATTGATCCTCTTGATCCCCCCCTCCCCCCAAATTCTTCAAGAATTCATATTTCGTGTTGAGATTTGACGCTATAATTTTCTTATACTTTCTCACTCTAAAATCAATTGTTTTGTTCTTGCCTGTTTTAGACACATTCTTCTCCAAACATATATATCCTGGCCCATGAACATTTTAAATTTCGAGGTACGACTCTTTACTTTCCCCTTTGAGCTATTTTGAAGGTCTTTTTTCTTTGAACTCATAAGGATTCATCCCTTTAAAAATTAAGAACTTAATTCCGTTCCTTTAGTACTTCACAAGATTTTGAATTAATATACAAATTTTTTTTTACAAGTTCTGAGAACAATAATCAAGTTGGCCAAAGAGTTAATCGTAATCGGGGACTGAATTCCTCGAAGGGAGGGACACTACAAGAAAATAGGGCATCAGAGACGGATTTTTCAATCTCAAAAAGCCTGTTTTCTGTCTCTAATGCTCAATTCAAACGGATAATTTCCGTCTAGGATACCCTCGTCTCAAATCAGAGACGAAAATTTCATCTCAAATTTCAGAGACAAAAAATTCCGTCTCAAATTTGAGACAGAAAATTCAGTCTTTGAAATTCGAGACGGAATTTTCCGTCTCAGTTTCTATCTCTGATAATGCCACATTCCATCTCACAATCCGTCTCTAATTATGCATTCAAATCTGTCTCAAATTCCATCTCAAATTTTGCCCAATTTCCATCTCAAATTTCGTTTCAAATTTTGTCCAAACTTCCATCTTTGATTTTTACTTTTTATATATGTCTCATTTGTACTCTATCAACCCTACTCATTACAAACACCACAACTATAATACATTACATCCAAAACATCTACAGCAATCAAAATATATTACAATCCCAAACATCCAACACAACCAAAATATATTAAATCTCAAACAATCATCACAATCAAAATACATTAGATCCAAACATATATATAAACCATACAAATCATCTCTTGAAGATCATTCATTCTCGAGTCTCATCTTCCCTCTTCCGAGCTTCCTCTTCCTTCTTCTAAGCATCTTCTTCTCTTTTTCTAGTATCTTCTTCCCTCTTGTTAGCCTCTTACACATCAATTTCACCTATTAGAAATCACTCAATAAGATAATAACTTTAAAATTTTGTTTTATATCTTTGTATTATTTCTTTTTTTTTAAAAAAGCCTATTTATAGCTTGTTAAAATGCTTTGTTGGGAGGTAACAATAAACAAAGAAGAATCAAAATAAAATAGTTTCAATATAAACCATACCCAATACGTTACACAACTATACTCTAAAACAGAACAACTTAAGGAATATAGATATATCATTGATGCAACCTCGGAAATCAAACTAAACTTTTATATTACATTCTAGATTCAAATACCAGGAGTTCTCCACCCTCACAAGCAGCAAAAGCTTAAGTAGATTTCTACTTCAACTCACTCATTAAACACATTACTAACTTAAGATTGGTCCAAATATGTCAAAAAGCTATAGATTCAGCAACCTAATATTATTATTTATTCACATTGAAAAATGACCTCATCCTTGAACTCAAGTTGTCAAATTCAATTGTATAGTCCTACACATAGAAAATTATTATGTAAGGTCATAAACCAACTCAAAATTAGGTCAATGAGTGCATTGAACAAGGTCAAGGAAGAAAAACAAGGTGGATCTCAGATGGAGATTGTGGTTGAAAAGCAGATTACTCACAATGAGCAATTGAAAGGTACGAAACCCCCCTGATTGAACAACTCCCAAACCCTAATCAAATGTGATAGGGGCGAAAACATGGAGCGAGCTATTTTCAGGTAATCGAGATGGAATAGCGGATTTAAACTAGAGCACATAAGTAGTGAAGGACCAAAAATTTGTTTGACAAAAGATGTTGGTGAGCCGAAAATTGTGCACTGGAACTTTTCCCTTTATGTATATATTTTGAGCCAAGAGGTGCCCACCAATGTCATGGTGAATTTTTTGAAGGCATGGTGGAGAGGATTAGATATGCCCAGGGTAGTGAAACATGATGAAGGATACTTTGTTCTTAGATTTGAAAATGAAATAGCCATGAATGTAGCACTTGATAGAGGAATTCAATTCTTCTATTCGAAGCCACTGATTCTTAAGAGATGGACGGATGGAATGAATATAGTGGTTGAGCTATCAACTGTACCAATCTGGTTGCAACTGCTATGCTTACTTCTGGGAATGTACCTATTTGAGCAAGATTGCCGGCAAGATAAGGGAACCAATGTACACGGATGAGATGACTGCCAAAAAGCTCACATTAGAATATGCGAGGAATTTGGTTATAGTGGAGGTGGAAAAAGTCTAATGGAGATTCAAATCAAGAATGAATTGGACGGGATAGTGATTAAACAAACAGTAAGGTACGAGTGGATACCCATGTATGGAAAACGATGCCACACATGGGGGCATAGAGAAACGGGATGCTCAAAGCCAGTTCAGTAACAATGGAAGGTGAAGCAATCAAGTGGACCTATTGTTGTAGACAACATAACAAAGGTGAAGGGTGATAATACTCAAGCAACCAAGATGGAAATAGGCAAGGGGAGCAAGACAGTGGTTCAACAAAATACCGCAAATACTATAGCCAAGGATAAAGAGAAAGCAACTCTAAAGGATTAGCGGGAGGTTCGAGGCTCAAAACAGAAAAAAGGGACCAATTCGGTTGATAAAACTTCAAGTATGGAGGCACAACATGCTTTGACTAACTTGTTTCAAGTGTTGAATCAAGTAGGTAATGTAGTAGAGGGGGGGGGGGAGTATTCAGCATAATGATCGCCTTGATCAATGAATGTTGGGCTCAGAAATTAGATATAATGGGTATTGTAGAAACTAGAGTGAAGGCACATATTTACAAGGGGATTAAATGTAGTTTTGGGGGATGAGTGGCACATTGTGAATAATTATACAATGGTTGTTAATGGGAGAATTTGGCATTGTTGGAGGAAAAGTATAGCGAAGGGGCAGAATTTCAAGTTATTGATCAAACAATTACTTATCGAATACAGATACAGAATTACAAGTGTATTTTGACTATGTTTATGCTTTAAATGAAGAGGTTCGTAGAGGAGTGCTTTGGAGAGACATAAGGCATATGGATCACCAAGAATCGTGAGTTTTACTGGGTGATTGGAATGCAACTGTATTCCATAATGAAAAATTGCAAAGTGATGAGCGTTTTTCAGGGGGAAATGGGGGTATGGAGAGCTGCTTTGATAATCTTGGTTTGGCAGATATCCCATTTACAGGTCCTCTTTACATATGGAGTAATCACCACTCTCAAGATACTAGAACATACTAATGTAAATTGTGCCAACTTCCATTTTATGTATAAAATTCATGGGGAAAATTATTAAATACTCCTTGAAATAAATTTTTATGCTAAAAAAATTATGCTAATATTTTTCAATTCAAAAAATTCCATTTCACCAACTTTTCACTTAGAAAAATTCAATATTTAGGCAATTAGATAGAGTTGTGGCAAATTGAGCATGCATGATGAATATGAAGGGGTATCATGTTGTGTTCCATAAGAGTGGAATATCTGATCACTGTTCAAAGGTGTTGACTATAAAGGAGGTAAAATTGGGAAACTCCCCTTTTAAATTCCTCAATAATTGGATTTATCACCCTGAGTCTTATGATATGGTTAAGTTGGAGTGGAATAAGAATATAGAGGGTTGTAAGATGTTCAAAGTGGTTACAAAATGCAAGAATTTGAAAGATTAGCTCAAAATCATGCATAGGGGGTCCTACTCTAATATATTAGATAAGATGATTACAACAAAGATGTATTTGAAAAGTACTAGAGAGCTTTATAGTCCACTCCTTTTGATGCAAGCTTAGTTCTCAAGGAGAAGGAAAAGTATGTTGAACTGAGGAATATGTAAAGAATGGAGGTGGAGTTTCTGAGACAGAGGGCAAAGATAGCTTTCATTCAACAGGGATATGAATGTACTAAGTACTTATTTGCTAGAATTAAAGCAAAGAAGTCCCGGGGCAGAATTCATAGCATACAAACTAGTATAGGGGGACACATTGATAGATCCAGATTTAATCAAAGCAGAAGTTCTAAGTTTCTACCAGAGCTTAATGGGGACATATAGTACTGAAACAACAGAGATTCAACAGGCAGTAGTGACTCAGGAGTACACCCTTACAAATAAGGACATAGAGGTTCTAAACAGGCCAGTAACAGCAGTGGAAATAAAAAAAAATGGTTTCATCAATCCTTGAGGACAAAAGCCCTGGGCTAGATGAGTTTACCTCATGTTTCTGCAGGAGATCCTGGCACATTATTAGAGAGGAGATATCTAAAGCAGTTAAGGACTTCTTTTCCAAGAGAAGGATGCTTTCACAAGTTAATCATACTTTATTACACTTAATCCTAAATGCTCCAATCCAGCCACATTGAGTGATTATAGACCAATAGCATGTTGTACAGTAATTTACAAGGTCCTATCTAAGTTGATTTGTAACAGACTAAAAATTGTGTTTCCCTTCCTTGTTGATCAAGATCAAGGAGCTTTCATCAAAGGGAGGTCAATCGCGGATAATGTTGTGCTTTGTCATGAGCTAGTGAAGGGATACAAAAGGAAAAACATTTCACCAAGAGTGGTTATGAAGGTAGATATAATGAAGGCTTATTGATAGGGTGTGAATTTACATGTTTTAGAGCCTCATATTTATTGGATTCATATTGGTTTATGCATGATTTATACCACATTTGCGTTTAATTTGTGTGCTTATCGAGTAAAGGTGGAAAATCACTACAATAGAGGAATAACGCACGCAAATACAAAATTTATGCATATTTCGAGTTCGAATTTGAGGACGTCTCCTTCAACAAAGTTGTTTATATCTGTGTTAGCTTCATTTGGCAAATTGAATTATCCAAATCAGAGGTCTGTGGAGAGAGTTATGAAGGAAATACAATTGTTGCGCCGAACAGAGAAGTACATGTGCCAGGATACGCCCCAGCGCCGTCCTAGTCATGCCTAGGCGTGGATAGTCCAAATGTTACTCCTTTTCAGCCTAAATTCCAGCATTATATGTTGGGTAAGAATCACTTTTGGCCATAATTCAGCACATGTGTTGAGGGGTTGTCATAAGTGTGTTTCTTGGTAGATTTACTTTATGGGCGCCAAATCAGAAACAACCTCCATGTTGAAACGTAATTTAGGTATACTTAGCGACCGAATTGGACAAAATGTCCTTCTGGAAAGTTGTATATCTATGTTTTATCTGCACATGGGGACTTAAATCATCCAATTTGGAGATCTGTGGAGAATTGTATGAGGAAAATACTAAGACTGCGCTGGAAAGCAAGAAAATGGCAGCATGCATGTGTTTTGTTGAAGTTTTCACATGGTTATGCTTGGTGGAATTCTTAAGGGCCAAAAGTTCAGCATTTTTTAGCTGGTTGGAATCTTAAAAGCCAAACTTTAAGCATCACCTTAGGTGGAATTCTCATTGGGGAACTTTAATGGGAATTCTTAATACATACTTTAGTGGAATTTTGGCTATAAAAGGAGGGGGAACCCATACTCTTCATCATTCACTATCAATTTCAGATTCTTGGAGAAGAGGGAGAGGAAGTGACCGATCCATAGAGAAGAAAAGAGGGGAGAGAGAAGGATTCTTGATTCATCATCATCATTGGAGAAGGAACATTCAATTGAAGTTCCATCATTATTCACTTTTGAGGGAGTTTTTATAGCTTTTCATTTCAATTATGTCTATGAACATGTGTATTAATTCATTTATATTTTTCATATTATCCATTATGAACTAAATTCATAAGACTAGGGCCATGTAAGGCCAAATTGTGATATATGCTTATAATAGATGATTGTTGAGGTTGTTCTTATATTGTTATGTGATGTGAATTTGTGTTTTTGTCTATCTTGCATATACTTGATCACTATATGTTAGAATCTTATGCCTAGGTTAATATTTCGGGAGAAAATTGACTTAGGGTGCAAGAAATTCACATCATGACCCGTAACTAATGAGGAATTGCCCTAGACATAGGTAAAAATTCTCCGGTGAAGTTGTTCGATTCAAATCGAGTGAACTCTAGTACGTTAATGCATGTTTAGTGGTTAGATTTCTGGATAGGAATATTTGGGAAATCACGATCTAAGCATAAGAGTTTATACGCGAGACATCGGTTATTCTCTACCCTCGGAGTTTTTACCATAACAATATAAGCGTAATCCTTCAACTAGAATCTTTATAAGTATAATTGATCAATTTGAACCTAGCATGTGCCTTAGTCTCCCTTTATACTTTGTGTAAAATCAATTGTGTAATCTTGTTCTTATTGTATGCATTTTACCTATACTTTACTTTAATTGTATTTGTTCTTTTTTTCGTTAAAATCATAAACTAAAATTCAAGTCTCCGTGGTTCGACAACCCGGACTTTTAGTCCACTTATTACTACACACGACTAGTGCACTTGCTACAATAGCACGTTAGCTTTTAGCGTGTCAAGTTTTTGGCGCCGTTGCCGGGGATTTTTTCATTTTAGTTTTTGATTTTTTTTGTTTAAATTTTCATAATTCTTAGTTTTTCGTTTATTTCTAACCTTTCTTTTATTTTATTATTCTATTTTTTTTTTCTTGTGGTTATTTGTTAGGTGTAATTTGTGGTGCATGACCCGCTCTTCTAACCAGCCCCTATACAATTTTGAGCCGGAGATAGAGCGTGTTCTTCGATCTAGTAGACAAGCTCAAGAAATGGCCGACAATCTAAATCCAAATGGAAATTTTCCCGACATAAATCTTCCGAAAAACAGGGAATGGCTGCAAAATCTTTTCCAAGCTATGCAACCGGCACCTCCTCAAAGACTTCCATCGGTCCGGGAAAGTCTACCTCCAAGGGTCCACACCATACCGGGGCCCGTAGTCTTTCCAAATTTCTTTGCACCAAATTATCACATTCCGTCACACATCTTTAGCATGGTGCAAAGCGAACCCTTCTATGGAGAGCCCCATGAATCACCTCATGAGCATTTGGAGACTTTAGACGACACTCTCATGACTACCCAATTTAATCCACGGGATCTTGATGCAATTCGTCTAAGAGTCTTCCACTTCTCATTAAAGGAAAGGGCGACCATGTGGTACAAATCTCTACCACCCCAATCCATCACAACATGGGGACAATTGGTTGATGCCTTTTTGAGCAAATTCTTTCCACCCTCCAAAATCAACAAGCTAAGGAGCAATATTAAAG
Organism: Buddleja alternifolia; assembly: GCA_019426215.1. Classification (NCBI taxonomy): domain Eukaryota; kingdom Viridiplantae; phylum Streptophyta; class Magnoliopsida; order Lamiales; family Scrophulariaceae; genus Buddleja; species Buddleja alternifolia. The sequence goes on along the minus strand of CM033407.1, from coordinate 19,700,469 downwards.
AGTTTAAGCAAGGGAATCATGAGTCTTTAGTCGAGGCATGGGCTAGATTTAAAAACATGCTCCGAAAATGCCCGGATCACAACCTAAAGTTGAGCGAGCAAGTACTACGATTCCATGATGGAGTCCGATCGCGCATCCGAAATAGGCTCAATGCCGGCGCCGGTGGTGATCTCCTTGGGCTCGATTGCCAAAGTGTGTGGGACAAGATTGAGCAATTAGCCCGGGAAAATGAACTCTATCCCGATGATGAAGAAGTCACACCCACCAGAAAAATTGCTTGTGTTCAAGAAGAAGTTGCTTTGGAAACAATGGTTGGCAATGTTAACTATGTTGGAAATGCCAATCGACCTCAATTGAATTTTCATGTGCCCGAAAATTTTCCAAGAAGGCCAAATCCGGCACAAAACGCTCATACCGGTATCTATCAAGCACCAAGGCCTTCATTCAACAACAATCAAGCTCAAAGGCAAGGCAATCCTCATGTACAAAGGCAAGTTAGGCCTCCCACAACCGATGAACGTCTCGATGAGGAAATAAAGAAATCGGATACAGCAATCAACGAACTCCGTAGTATGATGAAGGATTTGATGATGGAGATGAAGGATATGAAGACACAAATGGATCAAATGGCAAGGGCGATCAGCGAGAGAGCCCCGGGAACTTTACCAAGTGACACAGAAAAGAACCTGAAAGAGAAATGCTATGCAATTACCTTGAGAAGTGGCAAACATGTAGCAAATGATGCTGTTCGCACATTGGCGCCCGAGCGCCCAGACAGTCACGCCCAGGCGCCAATTGCTGCGCCTAGGTGCCACGTCCTGGTTCTTCCGAATTTGGCTCTTCAACTCCAACGCATCCACCCATCGAGGTACGCCTCCCCTTTCCCAATGGATATAAAAAGAAACAGAAGGAAATGGATCCGAGTTTCCCCCGAATCTTGCCTATATTGCTCAACACATTTCCCACAAAGCTTCAAGATCCTGGGAGTCTTACGATTCCTTGCACTATTGGGCCCTTATCATTCGACAAGGTTATTTGTGATTCGGGAGCTAGCATCAACCTCCTTCCGTATTCTCTTTTCAGGAAGTTGGGCCTTGGCAATCCTAAACCAACTGCAATGAGCCTCCAACTCGCGGATAGATCAATCAAGAGGCCAAAGGGGATAATTGAAGATGTTATTGTCCAAGTTGACAAATTCTATTTCCCGGTCGATTTTGTGGTTCTCGAGATGGATAACGACATTGATGTTCCCTTGATCCTAGGAAGACCTTTCCTAGCCACTAGCAATGCCAAGATTGACGTGGGAAAAGGTAAGTTGACATTGAGGGTAAGAGATGAAAAGGTGATATTCGATGCTTATACAAACATGAAACCATCCATGGATGATCTTACTTGTTTAAATGTCAATGCTATTAACACTTTACTTGATGAAAAATGTGCAAGTGGCAAAACTAAGGGCACTCTTGAGTTGGAGAATGAGGTCCCCAATGAGAACCAAGAAAAGGTGAGAGAGGAGGATTTATGCATGAAGTACATTCCACCACATAAACGTGTTCATGAGATCGATAAGACAAATCCGGCACGGAGGGCTAATCTCAAAACACCGAGTTATGAGTGGACGCGAGTGAAACATGAGAAAGAAAGGAGAAATGACAAGGATATTGTCATTTTAAATGGCCCACCTATTTGAACCTCAAGGAGCGTAAAGTCAAGCTAATGATTATAAACAAGCGCTTCTTGGGAGGCAACCCAAGTTTGTAAGTTTTCTTTTCTTCTTGCTTTCATTTTTGTCTTGTTTAGTTTGTTTCTTTTTGTTATGTTCAAGTATGCACTTTTGACATACTTCTCTTTGAATCTTGATAGTTTGTATTGTGAGTACATGACATGTAGTAGCCGAGTTTTGCTTTGGAAGATCTTTTGTTACGAATTTGAGCTTGGAAATGGATTCCACGTGAGTAAGGTTTGCTTTTTAGCACCCTTGTTGTAAGTACCCTCGTTTACCCCCTTTTGAGTATGTATGATTGAGTCAACATCGAGGGCAATGTTAAGTTTAAGTTTGGGGGTGGTATGAGTAGTGCTTATTGATTTTATTTGTCATGTGATCTTGTTTTTAGCTCAAGTTTGGGGGAATCGTTGCTATTGCATGTGTTTTGTGCTAACTTTTTGAGAAAAATCAAGCATATGTATATAAAAAAAATTATATGTATTTTCTTTCCAATTGATGCATTGAAATTGATTAACTTGGAAAAATGGCATGAATTCTTGAAATAATTTGAATTTAATGGAATATATATATATATATATATATATATCTTTGAAATTGCTCGTGGAGACACTAGACTAGGATTGATTTTTTAGATGATTCACATTGCCCAATGAATCGAGGGTAGAGGAGTTGAGAGGATAACCATCTTGAGACACTTAAGGAGTTTTTCCCGAAAATATTAACTTAGATTTCTCATAAGGTTATAAGTTAAGTAGTAATTTTATATGCTAAACAATGAATTGAAAAGGATGAATTTTGGTATGACCAAAAGTGGTCAGGCTAATACGTACCGGAGGTGAAACGTTTCATGCCTACATATTGTACTATTATGCCAATTTGAGCTTTGCTCAAGCCAAAAAGAAGTGAATTGGTTAGGAGAACTAGTTTTATTTCGTGGCCTTTGACACTTGAGTGATTAAACCCTTAGGAGTGTCTTTACACTTAATGCCCCAAAACTATCTAGTTTGGGAGTCATTGGTCTAACGCTTGCTACATGGGTGTCATAGAAAGTCTAATGGAATAAAACATTGCACATGATCTAGCCTTAATGAAATTTAAATAGAAATTTCATATGAATTGAAAGTTGAATGTTTGAGATAATGAAATTTAAATGGCTATGAGATTTTCTATAATTCTTATGCTTTGCGTTTGATCGAAAGTTGATAGATATGGGATTAATGTCCAAAATTTGGTAAGGATGCCTCTCGACTATAATACCCTAGATTTATTTTTCACTACACCCTAGGGAGTCGTTTCAAGTATTGGTGTCACATGAGCAAAAGTAGTTGATATGTATATATATTTGTGAACTTTAAAAGGTTGATTTTATGCCATTCATTCTTGTTGATCATATTGAGATGTGTTGATTTGGTTGGGATTGAAAATTTGTTAGATTTTGTGGATATATCGTATGCAAACCCTCACGAGACTATAACTCGTCCTTTGAGGTAACTTAAGGGTTTAAAGGCTTGTTGCACCCACTAAGTGCAATCGTTTATTCCACGAAAGTGAGTTAGTTAGTTGTTTTGTTTTCTCCCTTTGAATGATGTTGATCTTGTCTTATAGCTCTCATTGCTCGAGGACGATCAATGGGTAAGTTTGGGGGTGTTGATAGGGTGTGAATTTACATGTTTTAGAGCTTCATATTTATTGGATTTATATTGGTTTATGCATGATTTATACCACATTTGCGTTTAATGTGTGTGCTTATCGAGTAAAGGTGGAAAATCACTACAATAGAGGAATAACGCACGCAAATACAGAATTTATGCATATTTTTAGTTCGAATTTGAGGACGTCTCCTTCAACAAAGTTGTTTATATCTGTGTTAGCTTCACTTGGTAACTTGAATTATCCAAATCGGAGGTCTGTGGAGAGAGTTATAAAGAAAATACAATTGTTGCGCCGAACAGAGAAGTACATGTGCCAGGATACGCCCCAGTGCCCTCCTAGTCATGCCTAGGCGTGGATAGTCCAAATGTTACTCCTTTTCAGCCTAAATTCCAGCATTATATGATGGGTAATAATCACTTTTGGCCATAATTCAGCACATGTGTTGAGGGGTTGTCATAAGTGTGTTTCTTGGTAGATTTACTTTATGGGCGCCAAATCAGAAACAACCTCCATGTTGAAACATAATTTAGGTATACTTAGCGACCGAATTGGACAAAATGTCCTTCTGGAAAGTTGTATATCTATGTTGTATCGGCACATGGGGACTTGAATCATCCAATTTGGAGATCTGTGGAGAATTTTATGAGGAAAATACTAAGATTGCGCTGGAAAGCAAGAAAATGGCAGCATGCATGTGTTTTGTTGAAGTTTTCACATGGTTATGCTTGGTGGAATTCTTAAGGGCCGAAAGTTCAGCATTTTTTAGCAGGTTGGAATCTTAAAAGCCAAACTTTAAGCATCACCTTAGGTGGAATTCTCATTGGGGAACTTTAATGGGAATTCTTAATGCATACTTTAGTGGAATTTTGGCTATAAAAGGAGGGGGAACCCATACTCTTCATCATTCACTATCAATTTCAGATTCTTGGAGAAGAAAGGGAGGAAGTGACCGATCCATAAAGAAGAAAAGAGGGGAGAGAGAAGGATTCTTGATTCATCATCATCATTGGAGAAGGAAGATTCAATTGAAGTTCCATCATTATTCACTTTTGAGGGAGCTTTTATAGCTTTTCATTTCAATTATGTCTATGAACATGTGTATTAATTCATTTATATTTTTCATATTATCCATTATGAACTAAATTCATAAGACTAGGGCCATGTAAGGCCAAATTGAGATATATGCTTATAATAGATGATTGTTGAGATTGTTCTTATATTGTTATGTGATGTGAATTTGTGTTTTTGCCTATCTTGCATATACTTGATCACTATATGTTAGAATCTTATGCCTAGGTTAATATTTCGGGAGAAAATTGACTTAGGGTGCAAGAAATTCACATCATGACCCGTAACTAATGAGGAATTGCCCTAGACATAGGTAAAGATTCCCGGGTGAAGTTGTTCGATTCAAATCGAGTGAACTCTAGTACGTTAATGCATGTTTAGTGGTTAGATTTCTGGATAGGAATATTTGGGAAATCACGATCTAAGCATAAGAGTTTATACGCGAGACATCGGTTATTCTCTACCCTCGGAGTTCTCACCATAACAATATAAGCGTAATCCTTCAACTAGAATCTTTATAAGTATAATTGATCAATTTGAACCTAGCATGTGCCTTAGTCTCCCTTTATACTTTGTGTAAAATCAATTGTATAATCTTGTTCTTATTGTATGCATTTTACCTATAATTTACTTTAATTATATTTGTTCTTTTTTTCGTTAAAATCATAAACTAAAATTCAAGTCTCCGTGGTTCGACAATCCGGACTTTTAGTCCACTTATTACTACACACGACTAGTGCACTCGCTACAATAGCACGTTAGCTTTTAGCGTGTCACTTATGATACAATGAGTTGGGAGTTTTTGGAGAAGGTGTTGATTGCCTATGGTTTTCCTGTGGAATTCACAGATCTCATCATGGTGTGTGTTACAACTTCCAGGTTTTTTATCATGATGCAATGGGGCTGTGTTTAGGAATTTTTAGGGGAAGAGAGGACTTAGAGAGGGAGATCCAATGCCCCGTTACCTGTTTGTGTTGGTTATGGATTATCTCTCTAGGAGTTTTAAACTCCTACATAAGGTGCCAGATTCCAAGTATCATCCTAAATGTAGTAGAGTGGGCCTTATTAACTTATACTTTGCAGATGATTTAATGATGTTCTGCAAAGGGATGTGAAGTCTATATGTCACATAAAATAAAGCTTTGAGCAGTTTTCTGACACAACATGGCTACATGCTAATTTAGGAAACAGTCCGATCTTATATGGTGGGATTGGAGAGGATTTGAAAAGGCAGATTCTGACAGTTACTGGTTTTGTGGAAGACGCTATGCCTATGAGATATCTTGGTGTTCATTTGATATCTTCTAGACTGACTGTGAACAATTGTAAGCCACTCATTGAGAAAATTTTAGAAAGGATTATATCATGGACTGGAAATTTTTTGTTTTTATGATACTTATTCTGAATATTTGATTGTTATGCTAACAGACGACATATGTACAAATATGATAGGTTGTGATTTTACGTGTTTTAGAGCCTCTTATTCATGTGATTTACATTGGATTATGCATGATGGTATAACACATGCGTTTAATTTGTGTATTAAGTGAGTTCAAGTAGAAATCATTGCAACTGAAGATTTCAAGTACAAAATCAGCTTCTGCACTTGACTCCCGAACGTGAGTCACAGGATGTCCATACGTGGACCAGCCAATGCTCGAACGTGGATGAGCTTTCAAAGATATATGCTACTGCAGCCAACGCCGAATGTGGGAGTTGTAACGTTTAAATGTTGAAGTCAAAGTCAACAATTTAAATAAGAAGTCAACGTCCAAACGTGAGGGAGAGTGACGTTCGAACGTCGGGGTCGACTGTGCAGATTTTGGAAATTTTCAAGTTTAATTCGTATAGGAGTCTTCCACTCCTTAAGTATATATATAGTAGATCAGTTCTCTAGGTTTAGGGTCCAGTTTTTGGTCCGAAATTCATTCATAAAAATACAACTTAAGAGAGGAAGAAGATCAAGATTCATCAAAGCCATGGGGAGTTTTTACTTTCTTGTCTTTCTTTTCTTCCAAGAACATGATGTATTGTTTTTATATAGTCATGAGTAGCTAAATTGTAGACTAAGGTCATGCTTAGGCCGGATCATGATTTTTGATATATAGAAGTAATTTCTTGTATTGATAATTGTTGTTTGTTTCTGTATTGATCTTGTTTGAATGCTTACACATGCTTAGCTACTATATGCATGATATTTTGCTTAAATTAGTCGTCCGGGAAAAGATAATTTAAGATGCAAAAAAGATCATCACATCATCTTAGCGAGTTGATACTGGGGATAGTTATATGCTTCGGGAGCAATTAGCCGGATTAATTCGAAAAATTTCTAGTTCTTAATGCATGCTTGTTAATTAGACTTTCGGGTAGGGATACTTTGGGAGCCATGAATTAAGTATAGATTATCAACACAGATGGATCGAATTGATAATAAAATTAAGGAACATTTCACCTTAGCAACAATAATTTGAAATCCGATTAAAGCTTCTATATTGAGAATTGATTGGTTTGTATCGGTGCATGTGCCTTAGTTGTTTTCTATATTTGTTTTCATAAATCTCAAAATCCTTCTTTTAGTTCAAGTCTTTACAATTTCTTGCTTTAATTTAAGTTTGCTTGATTTAAATTTCGTTTCTGCTACAAAATACAAGTCTCTGTGGGATTCAATATTCCAGACTTTTAGTCCACTTTATAACTACACACGACCAGTCCACTTGCTGTGCAAACACGTGAGGATTTCTCATATCAAAATACGTCAATTAATAGAGAAAAATACGACAATTGATTTGAAATCATACGTCGAATTGTATGAAATAATACGTCCATTTAATATACTAATACGTCACTTTTAATGTACAAATACATCAATTAATAGAGAAAAATGTTGGAAAACCTAAATAAAAATGTAGCGAAAAAATAAACTCCCACGGTGGTTCATCTCCGATTTATCACATATTCAAACCATGGAAGAAGACATACCTTTATGAATTACTTTGATTCTTAGATTCAAGTTGAGATGGCAAAAGGACTACGCATTTTGGAAACGCGCAAGGATATTGAAGCTCTTCGCGAATAGGTTGATGCAATTGCAGTGAAATTGGATAGGATGTTTGAAGATATTTGTAATATAATTGCTGCAATGGCTAGAAATCAAAATCCAATTGGGTCTATGGAATAGGAGGGGACTTTGCCCATGGCCAGAGCCTTTGGGTCTACTTCTCAGGGTTATCACTTGCCTACTAAGCGTTCCAAAGTTGAATTTATGGGTTTTGATGGTGACAACCTTTGCTGATGGTTATTCAAAGCGGAACAATTTTTCGAAATAGATGAAACACCATTGGAGTCAATAGTAAGACTCACGTTAGTTTATTTGGAAGGCAAAGCATTGCAATGGCATCAAAATTTTTTGAGGAAAAAAGTGACTAGGCATTTGCCTACTTGGACAAAATATGTGACTGCTCTACAGGATCATTTTGGCTCGTTTGTATTTGAGGATCCAATGTCAGACTTGATGAACTTAAGGCAGAATGGATCTGTGCATGATTACTTGGATATATTTGATGAACTATTAAACAATGTGGACCTAAATGAATCTTATGCAATCAGTTGTTTTCTAGTAGGTTTAAAAAATGAAATTGAGGTCCAAATTCGAATGTTCAAACCAAAAGCATTATAGAAAGCTATGAGTTTGTCTAAACTCTAAGAACAAGCCCTTATCTTAGCCTAGAAATGCTCCCACAATTCCACTAGACCACCTTCTTCTTTCCAAAAATCATATCCTTTACTACCAAACCCACCTAGTCAGAACTTACCATAACCTTACCCCACAACACAAAATCCACATAAACAAACCTCTTATAACACCACAAATCCAAAACATGGTAGAAGACTTGCACCACAGGATTTAGATACAAACGAGCTAAGGAATTGTGTTTCCTTTGTGGTGAGAAGTACACAAGGGAGCATTGTATGTTCTAAAAAGAAACAACCCTTTCTCATGGACAAGAGTGAAGAGCCAGAGGATGAATTAGAGGATAATAACACTGAGCCAGGACAATCGAAACTTCCTAAAGATACTTCTGGCCTAACATCTCAACCCAATTTTCACATCTCAATTAATTCCATGAATGGAGCTGCAAAAGGCAAAACAATTCACATACTAATTGACACAGGCAGTACTCACAATTTCCTTGATATTGACACAACAAAGAAACTAGGATGCAAAATTGAAGCCACTCAACCATTTCCTATTTCAGTTGATGATGGCAACAAGTTGTACAGCTCTGCAGGCTATAAAGGATTTCAATGGAGAATGCAGGTAGTTACTTTTATAGCTGACATGATGCTCTTACAATTTGGGGGTAGGGGGGGTTGACATGATGCTCTACAATTTGGGGGAAGGGGTCGACATGGTCCTAGGGGTCCAATGGCTGATCACACTTGGGGACAATAATTAGAACTTTTACAAACTTGAGATGGAATTTACCTTTGACAATCAAAAGGTCTCACTTAGGGGCATGCAATCTACCACAGTTAAACTAACTGACAAAAACAAGATGAATAAATGCTTACTGAAACCTGCTTAGATTGTTATGTTATATGCGGGGGTGATACATAGCTTAACACAAGATATTCACAATGACACATACACAACCACCACAATTACACAATGTGTCTGCCAATATACTGTTGGGAAAAATTGCATAAAATCAAAAAAACGCAGCGGAAGAATATGTTTAAATTCCTGTGGCTCATCTCTATTTCTCGTATTTAAATTGGGTTTCGAATTCAATTATCGTTCTCGCGTATGTTGAATTTTGAACCAGCTTTGCAATCCCTTCTTGAACAGCAAATTCGTCGCTGTCTCTAAATTACCACGCCGGAGTCAAAAAATGAAAATCTTCTTCTTCTTCTCTTAAGGAAGACGGCTAGAGAGAGAGAGAGGATGGAGAGTTTTACTTGGAGAGAAAGTTTGTGTGTTCATTCATTTAGTTATTTTTTCTCACTAAGTAGTATATTTATACTACAATAAAAAACAATAACCTAGGTCTCCAAAGCCCTATTGTGGACGCCCACTTCAAGGCTTTTAAGCCTTCGGGCTTTAGTCCTATTTTGATTTTTAATTAATTAAATAATTAATATTATTTATCCAATAAATAAATTAATTAAATAATCAATTAAATTCATGTTAATATTATAATTAAATTCCTCTAAGGAATTAATTAATTCGTTAACTTAATTAATTAATAAAATCATCTAATGATTAATTAATTAATCTCGATATCCAATACCGAAAATTCTCTCAAGTCTTCTCCATGATTTTCCTTTTGCACTTCCTTTAAGCGCGACTCTTTAAGTTCGTCTCAAAAGGCAATTGGGAGGAAACCAAAAGGATGTGAGTAACACCTAGCCAGTCACGTGGCTCACATCGTATCCCAATTGAGAACGAATGAATAGGATCATTCCAAACCATATACGCTGTAAATACCGTATGAGTATAAACCTTTTATTCTTATATTCCAGTCAAGTGAGAGTCATGGTGTTGGTCCCAAGTGGCATACGAAAGGGTCTAGAAGGGGGGGGGGTGAATAGACCCTGAAGTCTTTTTCAACTTTTAAAAATCGTATCACTTTTGATGTATTTGAACGCTTGGAAAGCTTGAACGCTAGGTCGGGCGCTTGAGAAAAGATAACTAAGACTTAGTGATTTTAACGCTTGCCGAAGTAGGGCAATGTTTGGTCACTTAATCAGGGTTAGCACAACGAAAATAATTTTTATAGCTTAGCATTCGGTTTAAGTCAAAGTAGTCGCTTAACTGTTTTAAACCCCTTTTCAAAATGTATGCAGTATGGATAGTAAAGAAATAAAACAGTAGATGAATGAAGCACTAAATGACACAAGATATTTGTAAGGTTCACTGGGTGATATAATCCCAGCTACGTCCTTCTTCTTCTTTTATCAGGGAGGATATTCACTACGTTGATTATCGAAGAGTCACACAGAGACTTCTACAAAGTAGCGAGAAATTGGATATAAATCTTGGAACTCCTTGGTCACACAAATTTCAGCTTCAATAAAGATCTTCTATCCTCTTGCTTCTTTCACTCAGAAATAATGCAAGTTACAACCGATCTCGGAACTCCTTGGTCACACAGATTTCAGCTCCAGTAAACATCTTCTTCCACAAGCTTCTTTTACACAAAAATATTGCCTGTAGATCAACAAACAAACTTTCTCACTCAGATGAAAGATGTTGAAAGTTTCTGTAACGGGTTTGTTAGTTTATGGGAAGTTCAAACAACTTGGGATATCTCAGTAAAGCGATTAATAAGATCTTCTTTCAAGGCCAACTGACTTGCCTGAGCAACATCAGTCATCTGCTGAAGTTGCTTAAGGCATTCAGCCATGACTGCTTGGGCAGAACGAACCACTGGAGAGACGGGGAGCTTGAAACGAGATGTGTGCTTGAGAGATTCAAAGGGAACTTGATAGGAAGGATCAAACATTGTCCCTTGAAGCTCTGGTGGAAGATCAGATTTATCAGAGGTAGCAGAATCAGAGGCGTCAGGAGTATCCTCGGGAAGAGACGCTTGAGGTTGTTCCTCTGAACGCTCAGCAGTGGGTGACGCTTGAGGCGCAGAAATGTTTTCAACATGCGCTTCAGCAAGGGCTGACTCTTCTTGGCAAAAATTCGTGAATTGGAAATTCATGCTGGCAAATGGCTCATCTGCATATGGATTTGTGGCACTCTGAAGAAGTTCATGCAAGTGTTGAGAAGAAAGACAAGTACCTTGAATGAATGTGCGCAAAGGACTATCTATGGCCCTTATGTACATGGGACCTAAGATATCCAGCACATGATTTGGAAATATTCTGGAAGGCGCTTGACAGATGGAAAAAAGAGCGTCTGAGCGGTACTGCCGTGAAAATCCGATCAGCCTATCTGTTGGAAAACTTTGGAGTCTCTGTGACTCAGTAACATAGGCGCTGTAATATTTTTCTAAATACGGATAGATTGCTTGAGCAAGCTCTTGGTTTCGTTCCAGCAGAGAGAGGACAAACTCATAATGATTGAGCACTTCCTTTCTGATGGAGGGGAGCAATGGGAAATCGCTGAAGGAGCGAATCCTTGACCCATTCCATGATCGCAGATTTGAGGTGAAGATTCTATCGAAAAGAGCGAGAGGTGACATTATCTTGACCAAAAGATTGAAATTGTCGTCACATTGGCTGTGACAGTTGTTTAAACAAGATTCTGGGAAACTGCCACTAGTTGACGCTTGAGCGTTGAAGTGTAGAGGAGTGTTGGCAAATCTGTGCAACACTTGGCGTAGAAACTGATTTATCTGTTGACACTCAAATGGCAACATGAGCACTGGTCCAACACGTTGTTGATGCTTCCACAGGCAGTAATTAGAAAATTGACGCTTCTTGTCATGCATGCCTAAGCCAAAGAAGTGAGGAGCCCTGACCAACTCTTCAAATTTGTATCGGTTGCCAATGTACGCTTCAGCCCAGTTTACCTCAGTCATGCAGTAATCAGGACCTGCATTGATTATAGCTCGAACGCCTTCATGATGGATATCTTTGATAGACTCAAAGCGATATCTATCAGGCTGATAGCTGGCATTCCAGACGCTGTCAAAGAACGCATCAGCTTCGGTCTGTATCATATTTGTGAGAGATGCTAGACGTTCACCTGCATGAACGACTTTATTCTTCCACAACCAAAGTGGATTAACGGAATTTATGTTCTCAAGACTGTTTGCTACAAGAGGAAAGTGTGTGTATCCTTCTCTGTTCAAAACTTCTTCTGATGGATTGAGATAGGTTGGGTGGAAAGGATCATACACTCGGATGTTGTAGTCTCTTAGAGCAAAACCAGTTGGTTTGCTGTGCCCATAGTCTCTATAATAGGCCAAGTCGACATCAGATCTTGGAGTTCTACCACCTACTCTTGCTTCTTTGATGGCAACAGCGGCAGGTATCTGACGAGGAGTTTTGCCAAGTTCAATAGCAATATAATATGCCTTTTCAATTGCTATGAGCTGTGAGTTGAAGATAGTGTCTCGGATAGTCTAATCAAACTTAATCATCTTGGCTATGTCATTCTCTGCATTTATGGCGTTTTCTTCATTGTAACCCGCAGGAATGAAATCTTCTATAGGTATTGGAGGCATATAGTTGACTGATTGATCAATTGTTTTCAGTGGATCCAGCTTGAAAAAGTGTCGCGGCTTTGTAACTTCCACAGCAACGCTATGAATTTCTGAGCGTGCCTCTGTTATAGCCAGAATAGGAGTTGATGTTTGAACCTCTTTGGAAGCAGGTTCCTCGATTTCAATTGCAGCAACTTCTGTGGCAGCATCCTGAGCGATGGCCACTGATATATGTTATTTTTACACTAGTTTTTCCCCGTTTATTGACTTGATTTTGATTGTTTCGTTGATAATTTGATCACATATGATACTTTGAACCCCGTTTTCTTTGCCTTGTTAGATTAGGTTAACAGTCGGGGCACAGAGCGAGAAACGAAGGCACAACGAAGCACTTTTGGAGAAAAACAGGGCAACGCCGCGGTGATGAGCTGCAGAAGTGAACGCCGTGGCGATCACCATCCAACACCGCGGTGATGGTGAGGCAGAATACGAACGCCGCGATGTTCAACCACCAACGTCGCGGCGGAAATGGTCTATAAATAGACCATTTAGGTTAAAAAATAGGATATACACTTGAGAGCTGCCAAAACAAGAAAAAGAGGAGAGAATCACCTTGGAGAGAAGATAGAAGGCCACAACGTCTCTTTGAAAGCCCGGATTCGCAAGACGACGGAGATTTCATCGAGGGATCCACTTCATCACGGTTATTCAAGAGTTGTTATATCTTTATTTCATAAACTTGTCCAACTCTTTACAATGACTTGTATGATTCAAATCCATATTTGTGACATGAACATGAGCTAAACGCACAACCGCAGTCATATCAACATCCAGATGGACATCGATAGGTGCTTCAATAGCAGCTAGAGAAAGAGCTGTAATAAACGAACTATCCTCTATAAGAGTAGGATCTTCTACATATGTAGGTAAAGGAATGCTTTGGGAACAAATAAACTTACCCTGAGAACTAGTCTCAACAGCAATCGTTACTTGAGCGCTTGGCTCAGTGGTCTCAGGCTCTGTAGTAGTAGAAGCAACTTGACACTTACTTGATCCTCGAAGCTTCTTGAAAATTTTCTTGATGTTAACCCCTTCAACTAGTGTGGACGCTTGAGCAGGGGCAGCAGCCGGTTCGGCCTCAAAATTGTTGATCTTTTCAAGTTTTTTCCTTTTTATAAGCGGAAGCTTGTCTTCCTCATCTTCATCAGTTTCTTCATCATCCTTGGGAGGAGATGGAATAGGTTGAGCCTTGGGCTTTCTGGGAGCCCTCTTCTTTGTAATAGCCGGACGCTTCACGACTTCCTCTTGAGTAGGACGCTCAGCCTCCTCATCTGACGCTTCACGCACAATTTGGCGCTCAGAGAGAGGTCTAGCAGCACCTCCGACCTTAGGTGGGTTGAAGAGATTGTTGATAATTCTCTTCCCATAGAATTTATGTTGGGCTAAAGTAATCCCAGCAGAATTAGTACATTCTGCTCTGAAGAGCAAGTCATTGAGAACTAAACCATAAGGTTTGTTTGGGGCGCTCAGACTATCTTTGAATCTGCTAAAAACATAAGCACTCCAGTTGATTTTGATGTTGAGCAGTATAGCAGTCATCATCTGAAATTAGGTTGGGTTCACCTTGTCAAAGGTACCCACTCTGCATTTGACATTTTTACTGCAAAAGTCGGCCAATACACGATATCTGTTGACGATATCCTTTTTTTTCGAAGTAGGGCTTGTATGGAACACCTTCATACACACTTATCCTGGTCTAAATTTCTTTAATCTGTTCATAAGTGATGGTGTCTAGAGCTTCTCCCTGATTGGGCAGTTTGAAGTTCTTGGCAATGAGGTTGGCAGTGAGGATGAATTCCTTGGACTCCTTCTTGGAAATGGGAAATAGACACGAGATGGAGGTCTCATCCTCTGATAGCATAGCATTCTTCCAGAAGAATTCGACTTCACTAGGGAATGAGTAAGAGTACTTAGTCAAGAATTTCTGAAGCCCAACCTCGACAACAGAGTCCATCATCTCCGACAGATTGATGTCAGTGCATTCATAAAGAAATTTCCAGTTGACAACAAGGCCTTCAGTGACCTTGATGATAGACTCGGCAGATGCAACAATAGTGGATTTCTTGGGTGCCATTTTGAGAGAGTTTCGAGGAAGGAGGTGAGTTTTTGTTTTTGTTTTTTTTTGAAAAATAGGAGAGAGAGAGAGAGAGATTTTTGCAAAGAGCTTGAGTAGAAATGGGTAATGTTCTGCAAATAATTTGATTTTAAATGACACTGTGTGAATTTTGTGTTTTCTTTCCTTGTTAAGATATTGACACATGGAAAGCAATAAATCTCATCCTTTAATAAAATGACTGTGGATGTGAGTTTGTAAAAAGTAGGTGCAGTTACATTTGGTAACTCCCACATATAAAATGTTGACGTCCGAGTAAAGATTTGACTGAGAAACGTTTGAGATTTTAGGTGTAAAACACGCGCGTATGAGGTACTCACACGTATGTAAGCACGAACTGTTCATGAACCGTCATTTTGAAAAGTTATTTAAGTACCCACCAATTTTTGAGATCAAAGGAGCGTGTAGAAAATTTTTGAGTTGACGCTTGACACAATTTAAACACATCTATTAGAATATAGTGTTGACGCTTAAATTTATATTGAAGGCGTTTTGTACTTTTGAGCGTTTAACCATATTTTTGCACATATTTCTTGTTGAGGAAAGTTGACGCTTGGCTGCAATTTTAAGTTAGTGTCAACGTTCACTTTTGCAGTCACCTTTTGAACTTCAAGGTGATATTAAAATATTCAGCGTGAGCTGTACGCGCCCGAAATACATGGAGAGTGTATTTACACGTGTACATGTGCTGAACCATCTTTTGAAAAGTAATGAGTACCCTTTGGTTTTCTTGGACAGAGGTAAGGGATGTTAAGTCAGCATTTATTGCTTGACCGAACAAATTCATTATTTCCGTCTAGCGTTGGATATTGACGCTTGAGTTGAAATTCATTTTACTAAGCGCTTAACTGGGAATGAGTTCAAGCGTTTGGTTTCTGTTAAAGAGTTCAGACGCTTAGAAAGAGTTTGGGAAGCGTCAAAATGATTTTTATTGTGTGAAATAGTAAGTGCTCATGACCAATGCAGATAAAAGTATTTTTGGTCAACTTCACTTAGATAAAGTTATTCTTTTAAAGTTCTCCTTATGTAGGTTCCTCCTAAAGTTAACAACTTTAAAAACAATTTGATACATAAAATAAGGTAGAATTCCCCCTAAATTTTATGCCTATAAAATATGATGTTTTTCGAATGATTAAGAATTTAAATCGTTCATACCTAATTCACTTCTCAAAGTGAGAAATCGTTGTTCGTTGAGTGCTTTGGTGAAGATATCTGCCAATTGTTACTAATAAAGTGCATGGAGATATCTTTCTTTTGAACATGGTCACGTAGGAAATGATATCGGATGTCAATGTGTTTAGTTCTAGAGTGGAGAACAGAATTTTGAGTCATAGCTAAAGCACTTTGGTTATCACAATGGATTGATGTTGGACCTAAGATTATACCATAATCTCTAAGTTGTTGTCTCATCTAAAGGATTTATGCACAACAGCTTCCAGCGGCTACATATTCAGCTTCAGCGGTAGAGGTCGCTATGGATTGTTGTTTCTTACTATGCCACGAAATTAGTCTATCACCTAGAAATTGGCATGTACCACTAATACTTTTTCTATCTATTTTGCATCCTGCAAAATCTGCATCTGAGTAACCAATTAGTTCAAAAGGAGAATCCCTTGGATACCATAAGCCCACATGTTGTGTGCCTTTTAGGTACTTAAGGATCTTCTTGGCAGCAGTTAAGTGTGATTCTCTAGGATCACCTTGAAAGCGTGCACACATGCATACCGAGAACATAATATCAGGTCTACTAGCTATAAGATGAAGAAGTGATCCAACGATTCCTCTGTAATTAGTAATATCAATTTTCTTCCCACTTTCATCTTTATCTAACTTAAGCGTTTGGCTCATTGGAATTTTTGAAGATGATGCCTTTTTCCTACCAAATTTCTTAATCATATCTCTAGTATATTTAGTTTGGTTTATAAATATGCCATTAGGAAGTTGTTTAACTTGTACTCCTAAGAAGAAAGTTAATTCACCCATCATGCTCATTTCAAATTGATCTTGCATCATTTTCGAAAACTTGTCACACAGGCGCTTATTAGTAGATCCAAATATAATATCATCAACATAGATTTGGACTAAGAGAATATCTTCATTATGGGTAATTTTAAATAACGTTGTATCAATGCTGTCTTTTGAAAAGCCTTTACCTATAATGAAGATAGAGAGAGTGTCATACCATGCTCTTGGTGCTTGTTTAAGGACATAGAGTGCCTTATCCAATTTGTAGACCATACTTTTGCCATGGTTGTTGATGAATTCTGGTGGTTGCTCCACATATACTTCTTCTTGGAGTTAACCATTCAGAAATGCACTCTTCACGTCCATTTGATACACTGTGAATTTGTTGAATGCGGCATTTGATACACTGTGAATTTGTTGAATGCGGCAGATGCTAGGAACATTCGAATTGCTTCAAGACGGGCTACTAGGTCTCATCAAAATCAATACCTTCTTCTTGGCAATATCCTTGAGCGACTAGTCTGGCTTTGTTTCTTACAACAATACCATCTTCGTCCATCTTGTTCCTGAAAACCCATCTAGTTCCAATGACTCCTTGGTGAGTAGGTCTTGGTACTAGCGTCCAAACCTTACTACACTCAAATTGGTTAAGCTCTTCTTGCATGGCTTCTACCCAACTTGAATCATTAAGCGCTTCATCCACTTTCTTTGGTTCCATTTGAGATAAGAAGCTTGCAAACATGGCATCATTTATTGTAGCGGCTCTAGTCTTAACAGGTGCTCTAATATCTCCAATTTCTAACTCTGGTGGATGATCTCTAAGCCATTTTTGGTCTGGTTGAAATGGGTTGAGTGATTGATCACACGCTTGATTAATTTGCTCAGGTGCTTGACTATCATCTTGCGTAGGTGTTCACTATTCATAGTTCTAATTTGCTCTTGATGAACATTCTCTTCATGATCATCAGCGTTTCTTGCAATCTTATCATCATTGATAACCTCACGAGTAGTCTTAGGATTGGACACAATGATCTCATCATCTTCATCAATATCATTATCATCACACAGATTGATTTGTGACGCTTGTCGAGAGAGATCTTCAATTCTTACACCATTAGCATTAACCTTACTCGGTTCTTGGTTAACATCATCAAACACAACATGAATGGATTCTTCAACCTTTGATTAGATCTTATTTAGGATGCGAAAACCTCTTTCCATTTTTGGCATAGCCTAGAAAGATTCCTTCATCCGCCTTAGGATCAAATGTCTTTAGATTTTGGGATCCATTGTTATGAATGAAACATTTTGAACCAAACACATGAAAATATGAAATATTAGGCTTACGTCCCTTCCATAACTCACATGGAGTATTTTCATGTTGCTTGTTGATCATACACCGATTCTGAGTGTAGCAAGCCGTACTGATAGCTTCGGCCCAAAACCTTTGAGGTAGCTTAGACTCGGCTAACATAGTCCTAGCGGTTTCCTTAAGCGTTCTGTTCCGTTGCTCGGCAACTCCACTTTGTTGAGGTGTTCTAGGCGCTGAATACTCATGAAGTATTCCAAAATCTTTACAAAACTTCTCAACAACATGGTTAGTAAATTCAGTTCCCCTATCGCTTTTAATTCTTGTCACCTTTAAATCTTTTGAATTTTGTAATTGACGAATTAGAATTGTGAGCTTGACACTAGTTTCATCTTTGGATGATAGAAATTATACCCATGTATAGCGTGAGAAATCATCAACTATTACGAGTGAATACTTTTTACCACTAACGCTCATGATTTGAATAGGCCTAAACAAATCTAAATGCAATAATTCAAGTATTCTAGATATAGATAGATGAGGTTTCTTCTTGAAAGATGATTTAACTTGTTTACTCATTTGACATGCATCACATATGCGATCTGTATTAAAGGAACCTTTTGGTAATCCCTCTACAAGATTTAGCGATATTAATTGAGAGATTGTCTTAAAGTTGAGGTGATTCATTTTTCTATGCCACAACCAACCCAATTCATTTTGATTCTTAGCTACAAAACATGTAGGGTTGTTGTCTAATGTTGAACCCCAATCTACTAAATACACATTGTTTGTTCTTTTTCTTTTTAATTTAGTAGATCCAGTCTTAGCGTCGTTAATATAGCAATAGTCACTTGAAAATTTAACTTCAAAACCTTTATCACAAAATTGACTTATGCTTAAAAGATTATGCTTAAGACCCTCAACATAATATACATCACTTATCATGATGTTCCCCCTATACATGATACTTATACCTTTGGTTTTACCTGTTGAGTTATCACCGAATATAACTTGAGGACCATTGGTTGCATGATAGTTGATCAAAAGATCCTTTGAGCCAGTCATGTGTCTTGACAACCCACTATCTATGTACCAAATTGAAGTATCGATGTTGGCTCTAGGTACCTGCATTCAAAGGGCAGTTCTAATTCTTTTTAGGTACCCATTTTGTTTTGGGTCCTTCCTTGTTAGTAACGTTAGTCCGAATTAGAATTTTCGGAACCCATATTTGCCTTGGTTTCATTACGGGAAGGTTGGCCTTTTTGGGTTTCAGTTTATGTTGTGTGTGCTTTTTAGGTGTATAGTAATATCCTTGACTATAGTCATAATCATAGTTATAATCATAATTAACATAGTATCGATAATATGATCTGGATCGTTGTGGATATTGACGTTGGTATTTCCTTAGTACTGGCTTAGGATGCACTTTTGGTGCCAGACGCTTAGCGTTTGATTTACTTGTAGAAGATTTCTCCTTAGCCTTTTGAGCGTTTGGATAAACTTTCTTTTGAGAATCATTCACTTTGGTCTTTCCTTTACCTGAGTCAGTGTTGACTTTTTCATTTGACCTCATAGTAATATATCTTGGTTCATTCAGCGTTTGTCTGTTTGAACTCTCTTCAACAAAGACTACACCTTTTTCTTTGTTGGTTGCCATAACCTTAGACACTTTGGATTTATGACCAAGTTTATCACAACCTAAACCGGTCTTTTCACCAAATAGTCTGGTAACTTCAGTCACATTATCTAGCGTTCTTGACGCTTTTGATAATGATGAGATAAGCTGCTCTGATTTGGTAAGTTTAGCGATCACTTCACCTTCTCTTTTGACTATTATATCAATATCACTTTTTAATTGAGTAATTTCACTCTCAAGCGATTGATTCTTCTCAATACATTGTTGTTGAACTTGCAATTCTGCCTTGAGCGACATGTTATCACTTTTGAGCGCTAAAATAATATTAAAGTGGTTTTGATATAACTTGGCGGAATCTTGACAATCTTTATAATATTCGTTTACTTTGTCAAGTAGTTCATCATAAGAAAGAGGATGAGATAATTCAGTGGTTACCTCAGATAGCGAGTCATCAGACTCTTCATCATCTCTCGCCATGAGACAAATGAACGCTGAGTCGCTTGATGGCTCATCATCACTACTTTCATCTGATGATTCCAAGTCCTCTTCAAGTGTGTAGAGTGGTTCTGATTCTGCTAGCAAGCCTTGTTGTCTAAGGTTGCTCCTGAATTGGTTTCTATCCGTTTGGTCTTGCTTTGTAGGCTTAGACACATTTGGATATGGGCAATTAACTTGGAAGTGCCCAGGTTTCCTGCAATTGTAACAAAAATTAATTTTCATCTTTTGTTCATTTTTTAACCTTTTGGAGACATATGGCGCTGAGAGATTCTAATTTGGTGATGGAGACGCTTGATATTGAATTGGCGCTGGAGGTTGTGAAGCAGAGTACACTGGTGCTTGATACTTAGGCACCGGTGCTAGAGGAGGGGTTTGAAATGAGGTTTGTCCAGTGGGAGTTCTCTTTTCGTATCTTAGAAATTTCTTTAATTTCTTGACTAACAAAGCCATTTCCATATCCTCGCTTGATTCTGTCGCTTTCACCTCGGTGACTGATTTTCCCTTGTTCTTGATGTTAGCGATTAGGGCTCCGGATTCAATCGCTGAAGTCGATGTGTTGACTTCACCCAATTCAAACTCAAAAGCTCTTAGTTCCGAGAATACATGCTTTGGAGTTAGCTTCTCCAATGTCTGAGATTCTCTCATGGCAACAGTCTTTACCAAATACTTGCTTGGAAGACTTCTGAATATTTTAGTGACCATTGCCTTGTTGGTCAATTCTATGTCCAGTGACGCTAACTCTGTGATAAGCGATGTGAATCTCGCACCCAATTGATCTAGCGTCTCATTTGGCATCATCTTAAATTGCTCAAATCTTTGCATGGCTATTGAGAGCTTGTTTTCTCTCATTTGGGTTGATCCTTCACACACAGTAGCCAATTTATCCCATATTTCTTTTGATGTTTTGCATAACTTGATTTTGTTGAATAATCCTTCATTGTCTATTAGCGTTGAGTATAGAGCGCTTCTCCCAACATTATCCAAGTTAGCTCTTTTCCGATCTTCTGATGTCCATTCTAACTTTGGCTTCTAGACATAACCATCTGGAGTAGCTTCAGTCACTTCAGGTGCTCGAGTTACAACTTTCATGATTTTAATGGGGCCATCTATAATTACATCACACATTTCATTATCACAGGAGCATAGATAAGCAAATGCTCTAAGTTTCCATGAGTCATAGTTTAACTCAATCAACTTCGGCATCTTGTTAAATGAAATTTGAAAGAAATTTAAAAGCGACTAAGTTAAAAAAAATGGATCTAAACAAGCAGTTACGCTTGGAAACACTTAGGTTTCAACTTCAACCGCTCTGATACCACTTGTTGGTCCCAAGTGGCATACGAAAGGGTCTAGAAGGGGGGGGGGTGTTGAATAGATCCTGAAGTCTTTTTCGACTTCTAAAAATCGTATCACTTTTGATGTATTTGAACTCTTGGAAAGCCTAAACGCTAGGTCGGGCGCTTGAGAAAAGATAACTTAGACTTAGTGATTTTAACGCTTAGCAAAGTAGGGCAATGTTTGGTCACTTAATCAGGGTTAGCACAGCGGAAGAATTTTTATAGCTTAGCGTTCGGTTTAAGTCAAAGTAGTCGCTTAACTGTTTTAAACCCCTTTTCAAAATGTATGTAGTATGGATAGTAAACCAATAAAACAGTAGATGAATGAAGCAGTAAATGACACAGGATATTTGTAAGGTTCACTGGGTGATGTAATCCCAGCTACGTCCTTCTTCTCCTTTTATCAGGGAGGATATTCACTACGTTGATTATCGAAGAGTCACACAAAGACTTCTACAAAGTAGCGAGAAATTGGATATAGATCTTGGAACTCCTTGGTCATACAAATTTCAGCTCCAATAAAGATCTTCTATCCACTTGCTTCTTTCACTCAGAAATAATGCAAGTTACAACCGATCTCGGAACTCCTTGGTCACACAGATTTCAGCTCCAATAAAGATCTTCTTCCACAAGCTTCTTTTACACAAAAATACTGCCTGTAGATCAACAAACTTTCTCACTCAGATGAAAGATGTTGAAAGTTTCTGTAACAGGTTGTTTGTTTTTGGGAAGTTCAAACAATTTGGGATATCTCAGTAATAGTGTATGGTTCTTCTAAAAAGAGATTTGAGATATTGTGACTATCTTTTTTGAATAGGTAAGAAAAGCTTGAAATGATTTCTGGCTATGAATTTTGTAGGTTTTTCTTTCAGCAAAGTTTGTACCCTTTTCTTGTGTCTTTTTGTATATAATTTTTATATACAAGACTTGTGACTTTTTCACGTATATATGACTTATAAGCTAATATGCTTCATCATCATTAGGGTTTTGCTGAGGAGACTATTTATAGGTTCCTTGGCATTTTGTCCGTTGGACACACTTAGGAGCACATCTCCTAAACATTCCTTGATTCTGACATTCCTGATTTTCGAACATATTAAAATGGTCAGGCATGTTCTTGGTTTCATAGATCTGAAAGTCTTGGTCAAAAGGTGGCTTGCCGATAAGTTATAGTGCTTATATTTTAATAGCACTTATCCGACTTTTAATGCATCTTGTATTATTTCCGTTAGAAATAATTATTAATAGATTAATGCATTTTGAGTCTTTGATAACTTGCGCCATAATCCTTCAGGTAACTCTGAGAGCTGAGCGCTTGAGTCTTTTGGACGCTTTAACTTAAAAATAGTCTCTAAGCGCTTTACCAGACGCTTGACTTTGAGACAGTCTCCTAAGCGTTTTAACAGACGCTTGAGACAAGTCCTTATCTTCACTCAGTCTTCAGACGCTTGACTTTCGACTTGATCTTTGATAGACTCACTCAGAATTCCATCACTGACTTAGTGTTAAATACTTGGTCCAAGATCCATGAAATATCATGAGCGAACTCAGATCCTGAAACAGTTCCTTAGCGTTTGATGGACGCTTGGAATAAATCTTCATCTTTACTTTGACTTCAGACGCTTGATCTTCAACTTCATCACTTAATAGACTCACGCAGAACTCTACTAGTGATTTGGTATCACATACTTAGTCTAAAAAATCTATAAAGATAAAAATTACAAGCCTAGTAGAAATACAAGCTTTCGGACGTTTATACAAATATTCTATGAAAGCTTATACTTACATATTTGGGGTCTAACATAAAAACTTAATTGTCATCATCAAAACATCTAACATAAAATTTCTAACACATGGTTTTAGTCAAACTCACATGACTTGACCATATGCTTAGCTCATAATGAGTCGAGGTCATTTTTATGTTTTGGCTAAAGACTTTTAACCTCACTCATTCATGACTGTATAGGATATTTAGCTCATTCACTTATGAGAGAATAAATTTCATTTAGCTAATCAGTTAACAATGCTACTTGCCCATCAAGTCGCACTTTGAGGTCGATCCCACCAAAAGGTGATTTGGATCTAACTACTCTAATGGCAGATTTGATGTCACAAGTACATCTTCAACTCGATTCCTCAGGTCTAAGGTTCACACGTACATATCACAACTTATCAGTTTCATCATTGACTGTCAGTGAGTGAATACCCATGTGATGAAACCGATGCGAGCCGTGTTCGAACATATTAGTCCAACTACTATGTCCATGACATAAGTTCCCACTATCATTCCCATAATGTTAGACTGGCACTTTCTCTCTCAAAACTTGTATCATGCAAGTTCTTGTTCTGTATTGATGTCTAGTCAAATACTTTCTTAGACTTGCGAACCCTATCTAGAGAATAAGGATCAAAACCTTTCTAGTGTCATTTTTCCTATCCCATAGGAAGTAGAAGGTTTGCCTTCATTCTCAAGGACTTTACGTTGTTTATTAACATCTTACAAATGCCTATAAGAAAACAACAAGTTAACGCCTTATATATAATAAAAAGATATTGTTTAGTTACAAGTCAATGCCCTATAAATCTATTCTCTTTATGGCATTTGAGGGCATACACTCTAACAATCAAATCGTTAGGGATTTTGTGGAATCAACTGTGCGTGGTGTAATATTTATATATATGTGTGTGTGTGTGTGTGTGTATATATATATATATTAATCATTAGGGATTTACAACACATAAGATACTAACAATTGTGCATAACACACATCTAAAACCACAAAAAGTAGACAATAACCATAAAAAAACAACAACTTAGCATTAAACTAAATATCATCCCAGTACTTTGTGCAAAAGCACATACATCAGATTTCACAAAACAAAACTCCAAGTCAAATGTTTGGAGCCATTCAAAAAACTGATCAATTGTTCACAATATTATCCATAACCCAATAACTATTCAATATCCACTTAGTCATTCACAAAACTTACGAAAAAACAAGCATTATTCATCAATATTCGATTTATGACAAAAATCACATCTTAGGAGAAGGTCCAGCAGCTTCAGAATTTTCAGGAGTTGGCTTTGATAATGCAAAAATACCTCTTAGCATTGAAGATGAGGTGGTTTTGGGCACTGAACTTGAAGAGGGGCCAGAAGTTCCTCTTGGCCTATATGAAGCAGAAATGGCCCTGAGAATTGATGAGACAGTTGATGGCTTCTTAAATGCTGGATTAGGAGTGTGGTTTAGCACAAGCTTCATCTTTTGTAGTTTCCTAGAAGACAAGGAAGAAGGATTTGCTTGTTTCTTACTTCTAGGAGACTGTCTTGGCACTTGTTGAGGAATCTACATAGAGAATACACATGGTAGTGTCAGAATATGTATTAATTAATTTAAGGATGCTAAATTACAGCAACTTTACCTGAGAATGCTTTGATTGAGTTGGAATTGGTTGTCCTGAGCTTGAATTCTGAGTGGGCTGACCACTAAATGTGGGGGCCTTGAGGACCGTGTGAGGACCTACAATGTTAAATGTATTAAATACTCAAAATTCATCCAAATTAATTACAAACAAGGACACTCATAAATGTATACCTCAACAGCAGACAAGTGGGAAGAAGATTGACCACTAGCTGAGGGGCCTTGAGTAGTTTGTGGATGCATTTAAGCCAAAACTTCAATGATAAAACAGTTTCAACATTTTGATAAGAGGCATTTTTACGTGTTTTTAAGCCCCTTGCGTTTATGTTTTAGGTTTATTTATCACTTGATTCTTGCCACATGTGCGTTTAATCCGTGCATTAAGTGATTTCAGGTCTCAAGTGGATACATTCGAAGAAAGGGCGGAAAAACGACGTATAAGACAAGTTTAGGCCAAGTTGCTTCGCACCTCCACACCTAGGCGCCATCATGACCATGCCCAGGCGCTGGACAAGATGCAACTAACGTCAACATTCTGCTTACCACGCCTAGGCGCCGTCCCGTCCATGCCTGGGTGCCATTTCTGCAACACTTTCCACGGTTGAGCACTATTTATGTATGTTTAGAGACCGAATTGGATGAAGTGTCCTTCTACAAAGTTGTAGATCGATGTCTTAGATTTAATTGGAAACTTGAATCATCTAAATCAGAGGTCTGTGGAAAGAGTTATGAAGGAAATACAATTGCTGAGCCGGGCAAGATGCATATAATTTCAGCATTCTGCCGACAACGACCGAGCGCCGTCATGCCCACACCTAGACGTGGCCACATCCGAGATTTGATTCCTTTCAGCCAAAAGTTCAACATTTTATGATGGAATGGAATATTTAAAGCCAAGATGTCAGCCCATGTGTTGAGAACATGCTTGATGGGAAGAAGAATTGTTTATTGCATGCTTGATGGGAGCTTGATGGGGTTTGGAGTTTAAAAAGGGGTAATGGAGGCCAAGAGATGACGCACCCCATTGGGGGGGGAAAGCCCCTCACAACACACACTTGACAGGGGGGCCGAAAATCTGCTTGTTTCATCACCATTCTTCATCATTCTTAGAGGGCAAGAAGAGGAGAAAGCTAGGAATTGAAGCTCCAATCAAGGAACCATCATCTATCACACTTGAGGGAGTTTTTAATTGCTTTTCATTACATTTTTATGTTCATGATTATGTATATGACAACATTAGACTCTTTTAAGCCATTGATGATGAGCTAATCTTGTAGAACTAAGGCCATGTGAAGGCCAATTTGTGAATCAATATAAATGAAGTTATTTCTCGTATTAATTCTCATATTATTTTGTGTGTTGATTTTGTGCTTTTATTCCAATCATATGCTTGATCACCATATGCTTGCTATTTTGCCTAGTCTATTCATTCGAGAGAATATGGCTTAGGGTTCAAAGTAATCAACACATCATCTGCAACCAATAAGGAATTGCCCTAGACATAGGTAAAGATTCCCGGGTGCTGTTAGCCGGACTTATCCGGGAAAATTCTAGAACGTGAATGCGTGCTTGTTGGTTAGATTCTCGGATAGACGTATCTAGAGAACTGTCAATTTATCATAGGATTATTATGTGCCGAGAAATTGGGTAATAATTATCTAAGGAATTTTTACCAAAGTAATAGGAGTCTAATAATTCGAAGAGTAACTCATTTATATTGACGAGTAATTACGGTTGTAGCATGTGCCTTAGTCGCTTTATCATGTGTGAGTTTTAATCTATAGCTCGTTTCCTCTTTCGTTCTTCGTTTGTTAAATTAATTACTTGCACTTTACTTTTATTTGTTTTCATTAATCATAAACTAAAATATCAAGCCTCCGTGGTTCGATAACCCGGACTTCTTTTTGTCCACTTTTATTACTACAAACGACTAGTGCACTTGCTACCAAGCACGTTAGCTTTTAGCGTGTCAATTATACTCATTAAATATTGAGTGGCTGCGTTTACTTCTTGGATTGCACCTCTGTTATGTGATGAAGTATGTCTTCTCAATCCTGAACCAATTTGTGTTCTTGTTCTTGGTTGTGGTGGCATCTACAAATAAACAAGGTAAGTTAACACATTAATAAATAGATTACTCAATTAAACAATGTTGTTTTTAAAACCTGAGTAGATGTATTTGTTGGTTGTGATGCAGTTTGTCTTTCTCTGGTTTGAGATGCAACGGATGGCATCTACAAGAAAATCAAGTTAAGTTAATACATTGATGAAGAAATAACTCAACTAAATGCATATGTTAACAATAATTGATTTGATCTATTTAATGGTTGTGATGCATTTTGCCTTTGCCTTGTCCTTGTTTGAGTTGCAGTTTACTTTGTCCTTGGCTAAAATTCAACAGAAGGCATCCAAAAGAAAGGCATGGTTAGTGTTTATAGATTGACGTAAAAACTACTAAAATGAAATAGTTAATACATCAAATACCTGAGTTGAAGTAGATGTTCCTGTTGGCCTCCATGCATGCTGTCTTGTTCTTGGTTGGGCAGGTTAAGGTGTGTTAGGAATTTCATGTTAGATGTTTTGATGATGACAAGATAGGATTTTATGTTAGACCCCAAATATAATGTGAGTTTTTGTTTTCATAGATCAATTGTATCAATTATATACGTGTTTGAAAGTATATAATTTTGTTAGGCTTGTAGTTTTTATCTTTGTAGATTTTAGACTAAGTATTAGATACCAAATCACTAATAGAATTCTAGGTGAGTCTATTAGAGATAAAGTTGAAGATCAGCATCTGAAGTCAAATGAAGATGAAGATTTGTTCTTAGCGTCTGTCAAACTTTAAAGAACTATTTCAAGATTTATGGATCAAGCTCTCAAAGCGCTCCAGCGATCAGTATCAGATTCACCTGAAATAAATCCTCAAGTCATGAAGGACTTAAATGCAATCATTCAACGGACATTTATTTCCAACGAAAAATAAATTCAAATGTATTAAATGCCTGATAAGAGCATTAAATGTGATGATAAGCTATTATGACTTGTGGACAAGCCACCTTTTGACTAGACTGTCAGGTTCTCAAAGTTCAAACTTGCTCATGTCCAATTGAAACCAACAGATTTCAGGAATGTCAGAGAAAAGGCTGATTCACGCGTCACATGAAGAACACGCGCTCACATGTGTCCAACGGACAATTTCCAAGAATAGCCTATAAATACCTTACTTCCAGCAAACCCTAGATACAGAGAATATACATAACGATCAACACAAGAAAACTTTGCTGAAATATTTTCTCAAGAAAAGCTTAGAAACTCCATAGCCAAAATCTTTCAAGCTTTTTACATACATTCCAGACAGTCACAAATATCTCAAATATCTTCCAAAGAAGAAACCAAAATTTTTACTGAGATATTCCAAGTTGTTTGATCTTTCCAAAAACAAACAAAACCTGTGTGACAAAACCCTCAACCTTTCATTTGTGTGAGAAAGTTGTTGAAACCCCTTACAGGCAGCATTTCTGAGTGAGAGAAGCTTGTAGAAGAAGATTTTTATTGGTGCTGAAATCTGTGTGATCAAGGAGCCCGAGATCATTTTCATCTCTTTACTATCTTGTAGAAGATTTTGTGTGATTCTTTGATAATCAACTAGGTAAATTTCCTCCAAGTGTAAAAGGAGAAGAAAGACGTACCTGGGATTACATCACCCAGTGAACCTTACAATTTCTTGCGTTATTTATTTACTATTATTGTGTTGCTTTATATAATTTCATTTATTCTGAAAAAGACAAGCGACTATTTAACCAAACCGAACGCTAAAGCTTTAAAATCATTTCTGCTGTGCAAAACCTGATTAAGCGATTTAAGCTTTACCCTACTTTGGTAAATTGCTAAAATCACTAAGTCTAAGTTATCTTTTCTGTAGCGCCTGATCTAAGAGCTCACCTTTCTAAGCGTTCAAATCTTTAAAAAGTGATACGAATTTTTGAAATCGAAAAAGACTTCAGGGTCTATTCAACCCCCCCTTCTAGACCCTTTCGTATGCCACCTGGGACCACCAAATGGTATTAGAGCGGTTGACATCTCATTATGACTTTAAACAAAATGCCTAAGTTGGTAGAGTCAAACTTTAATTTTTGGAAACTTAGAGCATTCGCGTATTTATGTTCTTGTGATAATGAAATGAGTGATGTAATTTCAGATGGCCCCATTAAAATCATGAAAGTGATAACTCGAGCGCCTGGAGCTGATGAAGCAACTCCAGATGGTTATGTTGAAAAACCTAAGTTAGAATGGATGCCAGATTATAGAAAAAGAGCAAATCTGGATAATGTTGGACGAAGTGCACTTTTCTCAGCGTTAGGAGATAATGATGCATTGTTCAACAAAATCAAACAATGTAAGACATCAAAAGAGATATGGGATACGTTGGCTATAGTATGTGAAGGTTCAGCACAAATGAAGGAGAATAAGCTCTCCATAGCCTGCAAAGATTTGAGCATTTCAAGATGCAGCCCAATGAGATGCTAGAACAATTAGACACAAGGTTTACTTTGCTCATTACAGAGTTAGCGTCATTAGACAAAGAGGTGACCAACAAGGAAATGGTCAATAAGATTTTCAGAAGTCTTCCAAGCAAGTGTTTGATTAGGACTGTTGCTATGAGAGAATCACAGACATTGGAGACTCTTACTCCAGAACATGTGTTTTCAGAATTAAAGGCATTTGAATTCAAATTAGGTGAAGTCAACGAGACATCGACTTCAGCGACTGAATCCTGAGCTTTAATCGCTACCACCAAAAGTAAAGGTAAAGCGATTAGTGAGGTGAAATCAACTGAATCAAATGAAGAAAAAGAGATAGCTCTATTGGTCAAGAAATTTCTAAGATATTAAAAGAGAAACCCTATTGGACAAACTTCATTTCAAACTTCTCCCCCTGCACTATCGCCTCAATATCAAGCGCTTGTATATTCTGCACCTCAACCAGTAGCGCCAGTTCCTTACCAAGCGCCTACAACTCCTACCCACAATCTCTCAGCGCCAGTTGTTTCAAAGCGATTAACCACTGAACAAAAAATGAAAACTAATTTGTGTTATAATTGCAGGAAACCAGAGCACTACCAGGTTAATTGCCCTTATCCAAATGTGTCTCAGCCCACAAGGTAAGACTACGCAGATAGAAACCAATTCAGGAGCAATCTTCGTCAACAAGGTTTGCTAGCGGAATCTGAACCATTCTTCACACCTGAAGAGGATTTGGAATCATCAGATTAAAGCAGTGATGATGAGCCAACAAGCGACTCAACATTGATTTGTCTCATGGCAAGAGATGATGAAGCGTCTGGCGATTCGCTACCTGAGGTAACCACTGAATAATCTCATCTTCTTTCGTATGATTGATTACTTAACAAAGTTAATGAATATTATAAAGATTGCCAAGATCCTGCCAAAATATATCAAAATCACTTTGCTATTATTTCATCACTCACAAGTGATAAAGTAACGCTCAAAGCAGAGTTGCAAGTTCAGCAACAATGCATTGAGAAGAACCAATCGCTTGAAAAAGAAATTACTCAATTGAAAAGCGATATTGATATAATAGTTAAGTGAGAAGCTGATCTGATCGCTAGACTTGCCAAATTAGAGCAGCTCATCTCATCATTATCAAAAGCTTCAAGAAAGTTGGATAATGTAACTGAGGTAACAAGAATGTTTGGTGAAAAGACAGGTTTAGGATGCAATAAATTCGGCAAACAACCAAATAAATCTAATGTTATGGTGAACAACAAAGGAAAGGGTGTTTTCTTTGTTGAGAAAGGTTCACAAAGTCAAATGTTGAATGAACCAAGCAACAATAGTATGAGGTCAAATGAGAAAGCCAAAGCGGACTCAGGAAAAGAAAAGGTGAAAGCAAATGACTCACAAAGACGGGTTCATCCAAATGCTCAAAAAGCTAAGGATAAACCTGACCACTATGAATCACGCGCTAAGCGTCAAACACCAAAAGTGCAACCCAAGCTAGCGCCAAGGAAATACCAGCGTCAATATCCAAGGCAGTCAAGATCATATTATCGATACTATGATGTTATGATTGTGACTATGATTATGATTACTATAATAATTGAGGATATTATTATACACCCAAAAAGCACACACAACGCAATGTGAAACCCAAGAAGGCCAGTATTCCTATAATGAAGACTAGGCAAATATGGGTTCCTAAAGTTTTAATTCAAACCAAAGCTACTAACATTGAAGGACCCAAGACAACATGCATACCTAAGAAGAATTAGAACTGTCCTTTAAATGCAGGTGCCTAGAGCTAACACCGATACCTCAGTTTAGTACTTTGATAGTGGATCGTCAAGACACATGATGGGTTCCAAAGATCTATCGACCAACTATCAAGCAGCCAATGGTCCTCAAGTTATATTCGGTGATAACTCCAAAGGTAAAACTAAAGGTATAGGTATCATGCATAGGGGGAACATCATGATTAGTGATGTATATTATGTTGAGGGTCTTAAGCATAATTTGTTAAGCATTAGTCAATTTTGTGATAAAGGCTTTGATGTAAAATTTTCAAGTGATTTCTACTATGTTAACGACTCTAAGACGAAGTCTACTAAATTAAGAGGAAAAAGAACAAACAATGTGTATTTAGTAGATTGAGATTCTACAATTGATAACACCCCACATGCTTTGTTGCTAAAAATCAAAATGAATTGGGTTAGTTATGGTATAGAAAAATGAATCACCTCAACTTTAAGGTAATCTCTCAATTAATATCGCTAAATCTAGTAGAGGGATTACCTAAGGGTTCCTTTCAGAAAAATCGCTTATGTGATGCATGTCAAATGGGTAAAGAAGTTAAATCATCTTTTAAGAAGAAACCATGCCTATCTGCTTCTAGAGTTCTTGAACTATTGCATCTGGATTTGTTTGAACCTATTCAAATCATGAGTGTTAGTGGTAAAAGGTACTCGCTAGTAATAGATGATTTCTCTCGCTATACATGGGTAGAATTCCTAGCGACCAAAGATGAAACTAGTGTCAAGCTCATATCGCTAATTCGTCAATTGCAAACCTATAAAGATCTCAAGGTGACAAGAATTAGAAGCGATAGAGGAACTGAATTTACTAACCAATTTGTTGAGAAGTTTTATATAGCTTTTGGAATACTTCATGAGTATTCTACCCCCAGAACACCTCAACAGAATGGAGTTGCCGAGCGACGGAACAGAACGCTTAAAGAAGCTGCTAGGACGATGCTTGTAGAATCTAAGTTGCCTCAAAGGCTTTGGGCCGAAGCTATCAATTCCGCTTGTTACACTCAGAACCGGCGTATGATCAACAAGCAACATGAGAAGACTCCATATGAGTTGTGGAAGGGATGTAAGCCTAAAGTTTTATATTTTCATGTATTTGGTTCAAAATGTTTCATTCATAACAATGGATCCCAAAGTCTAAAGACGTTTGATCCTAAAGCAGATGAGGGAATCTTTCTAGGCTATGCCAAGAACGGAAAGAGTTTTCGCATCCTAAATAAGATCAAATCAAAGGTTGAAGAATCCATTCATGTTGTGTTTGATGATGCTAATCAAGAACCGAGTAAGGTTAATTCTGATGATGTAGGAATTAAAGATCTTGCCCAACAAGCGTCACAAATCAACCTTGGTGATGATAGTGATGATGACGAGGATGATGAGATCTTTGTGTCTAATCCTAATATTACTCGTGAGGTTACTAATGAGGATATTATCAGAATCGCTGATGATCATGAAGAGAATGATCATCAAGAGCAAATTGGAACTGTAAATGATGCAGCTACTGCACCAGAGACAAATGAGGGTCAAGCAATTGATAATCAAGAGTCTCTCAACCCGTTCCAACCAGATCGTGAATGGCTTAGAGACCATCCACCAGAGCTAGTAATTAGAGATATTGGAGCACCTATTAAAACTAGGTCCACTACAATTAATGAGGCCATGTTCGCAAGCTTCCTATCTCAAATGGAATCAAAGAAAGTGGATGAAGCGCTCAGTGATTCAAGTTGGGTAGAAGTGATGCAAGAAGAGCTTAACCAATTTGAGAGAAGCAAGGTTTGGACACTAGTACTAAGACCAACTCACCAAGGAGTTATTGGAACTAGATGGGTTTTTAGGAACAAGATGGACGAAGATGACATTGTTATAAGAAACAAAGCTAGATTAGTCGCTCAGGGTTATTTCCAAGAAGAGGGTATTGATTTTGATGAGACATATGCCCTAGTAGCCCGTCTTGAAGCAATTAGGATGTTCCTAGAGTTTGTCGCATTCAACAAGTTCATAGTATATCAAATGGATGTGAAGAGTGCATTCCTGAATGGTACACTCCAAGAAGAGGTATATGTGGAGCAACCACCAGGATTCATCAACAACCATGGGAAAAGTATGGTCTACAAATTGGATAAGGCACTCTATGGCCTTAAACAAGCACCATGAGCATGGTATGACACTCTCTCTATCTTCCTTATAGATAAAGGTTTTTCAAAAGGCAGCGTTGATACAACGTTATTTAAAATTAACCATAATAAACATATTCTCTTAGTCCAAATTTATGTTGATGATATTATATTTGGTTCTACTAATAAGCAATTGTGTGAGAAATTTTCGAAAATGATGCAAGATCAAGTTGAAATGAGCATGATGGGTGAATTAACTTTCTTCTTAAGATTATAAGTTAAACAACTCCCTAATGGCATATTTATAAACCAAGCTAAATATACAAGAGATATGATTAAGAAATTTGGTATGGAAAACGCATCATCTTCAAAAATTCCAATGAGCCAAACGCTTAAGTTAGATAAAGATGAAAGTGGGAAGAAAATTGATATCACTAATTGTAGAGGTATTATTGGATCACTTCTTTATCTTACCGCTAGCAGACCCGATATTATGTTTTTGGTATGCATGTGTGCACGCTTTCAAGCTGATCCTAGAGAGTCGCACTTAAATGCTACCAAGAGAATCCTTAAATACCTAAAAGGCACACAAAATGTGGGCTTATGGTATCCAAGGGACTCTCCTTTTGAACTAATTGGTTATTCAGACGCAGACTTTGCAGGGTGCCAAATAGATCGAAAGAGTAGTAGTGGTACATGTCAATTTCTAGGTGATAGACTAATTTCGTGGCATAGTAAGAAACAACAATCCATAGCAACTTCTACCGCTAAGGCAGAATATGTAACCGCTGGGAGTTGTTGTGCACAAATCCTATGGATGAGGCAACAACTTAGAGATTATGAAACAATCTTAGGTCCTACCCCAATCCATTGTGATAACCAAAACGCTTTAGCTATGACCCAAAATCCTGTCCTTCATTCTAGAACTAAACATATTGACATTCGCTACCATTTCTTATGTGACCATGTTCAAAAGAAAGATATCTCGTTGCACTTTATTGAAACTGATAAACAATTGGCAGATATCTTCACCAAAGCGTTCAACGAACAACGCTTTCTCACTTTGAAAAGTGAATTAGGTATGATCGATTTAAACGCTTAAATCATGCATCATCATATTTTGTAGGCATATAATTTAGGGGGAATCCACTTTATGTTTATGTCTAAAGCGTTTTTCTAAATTGAAATGAGTAATCAATTTTAGGGGGAACTTTAAAATTGTACTTATCTCAATCTATGAGCGACTGTGATAAAAAATGGCTTTGAAAATTTTATGCATCGATCACTAGAGTTTATCTGTTATGCATGACAAAATTAATCTCTAACAAAATTAAATGAAAATATTTCTTAAAAATCCAAGCGATTGATTTATCAAAAAATCTTCAGTTTTAAGAAATTGAACTTTATTAAAAGACTTCAGCGTTTAAGAATATTCCCACTTAAACACTAAGTAAATTTTTTTAAATTCATGCATGATTTTTATCGATAAAAAGGTAGCGTGTGGATAAATCCAAAAGATGAGATTTGACAACTACCCACATGTGCCTATCAAATCAAACTGATGGTTAATGACTCCTATCTAAAAACTAGGCAGTTCAGTAACTGCACCTGTTTGCGTAGTGTCAGTGTACTATCAGGCGCGTGTAATTCACGCTGAAAATTTCAAATTTATTCAAATGTTTTTGAAAAAATAACTACGGATTTCAAACTTTTATACTTCACAGTTGTTACCCTATTTTACTGCACTTTTTGACATCCGTATTTATGAGTAAACGGCTAAGATTTAATTATTGTTATTTCCAAAATTAATTTCTATACACGTGTCATTCATCTAATAGTTGAGGAGTTACTTTTTGCCTTTTATTTAAACCCTTTGCAACCTTTACAGTAAAACTTTATCACTTCCAAATACTCCTACTGTAAAAAATTTCTCTCTAAGGCAAAAAGACTCTCTTTTCTCTCCTCAACCGAAGCTTTTTCCGATCATCAATGGCACCCAAAACTTCAAAATCTGCTACCGAAAAATCCTCCAAATTTGAAAAACCAGTCACTGTTAACGCCGGATTTCTTGTTAACTGGGACTACCTTTTTGACAACCAGAACTTCCCTCTAAGGACTGTTCTTCCACTCGTCCAAGAGTCTGGTTTGCGCGATATGATGATTTCCGTTTTTAACATCCATGAGGAAAAAACCCTCTTCTTCTTCCAGAATGCAAAAATCTCCGATGAAGGAAACTCCATTTTCTGCGTCTTTCCCTTTCCTCGTTAGACCTTTGTGCTCAATCCTTCTCTTATATCATCTTTACTTAATCTGCCAAACGATGGTGGCAAAGTTGAGAATGTCACTCTTGGAGATGCTACCAAAGTTTGGGCTTTGATCAAGAAACAAGATGTTGAAGCTGCGTACGAACCCAACTTCAAGAAGAATGACATGAAGGGTGAATATGTCATTCTTGTTGACATCTGCGCGAAGATGTTAGAGTGCAGAAAGGGTAGTTTCGATAAGTTTTTCAATCTTCAGTAAAAAATGATGGTTGCTATCCTGACCAAGTTGAAGATCAACTGGTCGCTTTACGTTTTCAATCTCTTCAAGGCAGCAATGGCCAAGTCAGTAAATCCCAAGCCTTATGGGATTGTACTTAGTCGTATTCTAAGCGCTAACGGTTTTATCAACACTGATGGAAAGAAAATCCTGGCGCATAAGTTCTATGGGCAGATGATGATCAGCGAGTTGCTCAAACCAAGACGACGTGGCGGTGCAGCGTGTCCCAAAGAAGAGCGCGAACAACTTCATGCCGAAGGAGTTGTTCGTAGTGATGATGAAGAGCAAGTGACATCGTCTTCATCATCTTCATCAGAAGAGGCAGTGGTGGTCAAGCGACCTAAAAGAAAACTAGTTTTAAAAGTCGCTGAGCCATTAAAGCCAGCGAAGAAATAGAAGAAGAAGCTGGAGCCCAAGAAGAAACAGAAGTCTCCTTCTCGCTCTCCCAAATCGCCCTCCCCTCCTCTAGCGTTTAGCTTCTCTCCAAAAGAAGAAGAAAAAGTACCGCTAGCCCGCAGGCGTATTCCTTTATCCACTCCAGTTGCATCAACAAGCGCTCCAATCTATCCAACACTTGAAGACCCAGTGAATGTTCCTCCTACTTCTTCGGACGATATTCCTGAATCTACACCAGAGCCTGCAGCTGCTCCTGGAGCTCTTTCAAACAAAGTATTTTATCCTTTCCTATTTTTTTTAACACTAGGATAAAATTGCTCTTTCAGCGTTTAGCGAATATAGAATCCAGCATACTCTGAATATATTAGAAGGATTTAAAATTCCTATTCAAGTTGTTCCCCTCACTTCTTTCCTCGATTTAGATCTTGAAAAAGTGATCCTGGAGCCTGAGAAACCTATACAAATTGTTGAAATCGATCAAGCGACTGAAACAGTCGATGAACCTCCTCAAGGTAAGTGTTGTAGTATTTTATTGATTTCTACTTAGCAGAAATTTTGCTTGCTTTTCTCAAACGCTTGCATGTATCAGCTCAAAATGAACCAACCGCTGATGCACCTCCTCCTATCGAGTTGGACGTTGATTTTTCAACAGTGGTGGATATCACTAAAGAGTTAGACACAGTTCTTCCAGACGCTGAAACTTCTCCAGCTAAAGAAACGACTATAGATGCTGAGCGGTTGACAGAAGTAGGCCCGATAATCCCCACACCTATTAGTCCTCCTCCTCAAGCGATTGTTTTCTTTCCAAGAGGTTATAATTCAGATTTAGAATTTTATTATGCCTAGAGAGAGACGACGCTTTGTTAGATGATTGATATGAAGATAAATTTTTAGACTACTTTCCACAATCCAAAGCTTTCAGCCTTTCAGAAATCAACCGTTTTTTAAACGCTTACCTCCAGCGAAGTGCCCACAATGAAAGATATCACTGCCAGCCTCGGATATCTGGAACCAACAACGATGACACTTGCTGAGTTAGAGAGTAATTACTTTCAAAAGTAAGGCAAAAGCATAGAACGCAATTACCCTTTCCGCCGTACTCATGTCCAGATACAGAATCCACACATGGGAGATTAGGGAAAGAATCCTAATGAAGAACAACTGCAGAAATTAGGATATTCAGCACTTTCTCAAATCATTCACTCAAACGCTAACACATTCGCGAAAAAGCCGCAGAAGTTATGGAAAGGCAAAGGTGCTATGCTTCGGGATCACCCTAACCCCATCAACTTCTGGGTTGAAGATGAAGCCAGAGAATTTCTTGCAAGAGTATGGGAAGATAACTACCTAGTAGAGAAATAGCGTTTCAAGCAATTACTTGCGACTAGATCTAACAGTGAACTCACTGAATCTCTCGGGAAAAGGTGGATAATGGATATGCCCCGATGGGCAGAAGATTTTGTTTTACACTGCCATTTAATTGAAGAAATGATGAAGTATCCATTTTTGTTTAAATTTGGCACCGATTATAGGCATGGAGCATATGCCTTATTTCTGTTGGAGATGCGCGAATCACTTGTAGGTCCGATAAATACTTTGCCTTATTTTCGCCAAGGCATGGAACGCTATGTTCGTGAACAACTTAGACAGATCAGTCAAGGAGGTTATGAGATAACATTGGGTCAGCGACTCCAGATTGATTTGAATGAGGATGTTTCTTCAAGCAAGCGACCGCGTCTTCCAGGTCAAACTACAATCCGTGTGAATATTGATGATGATCACGTTGAGTTTGCTGAATTCTACAGAGACAGAAGAGTAGTGATAGAAAAATGCACAAGCGATGGATATCACTTTCAACCACTATTTTGGGTTAAGTGACTTTCGAGAATACAACCCTCATCCTGTGCTCTTTTGCTAACAAAACATCCAAGTGACCAAAATGATATCGTTGATTAGGCCAGTGGACCAAGAAGCAACTCAAGCGCTAATGCCATTTATTTTGGACTTCTACAACTCTTACATCTCAGGAGTTGATCTGCCAGAAGATGTGTAATTTGCACTTAGCACTGAAGAGCGCAAAGATGCTATATTCTTTATTCCGCAGACCAACCTGATAAGTCCAAGGCACGTCATGGAAGCGATTGGCCCCCTTTGGGTCATTGCTGTTGAGAAGCCTTCTCCTTTCTTGGAGTTTGTTGAGATCGTAGAGGAAGTTACTCCTACTAAGGAAGCCGCTTAAATTCCAGACACTTCTTTGCCAGATATTTCTAGCACCCCAGTAGTCGAGCTCTCTACTCAAGAACCTGTTTGTCCCTCAGCGACTACAGATCCATTCATGGATTAAGCGATTCAGGAAGTTCAGGAAGTCCTTGATGAGCCTTTTGTCAGAGACAAATCTAAAGGCAAGGTTGCAGTTTCTAGCTCATACGGACTCATTTAAAGGCAAGGCTGCAGTCTCCCCAGCGTTCCTCCTCCTCTGATTCAGATTCGAAAAGTGATCAAGAGACTCGAGACTTTAGAAGAGCTGTTAGGAACTCGCTTAATACCATCAAAGGTTCCTACTCTAAGATACTTGAAAATAATGAGCTAAATATCAGGCTTGTCTCTGACACTAGAAGTCGTGATATTGCAAATTCTGCAACAAAAAGCACCATAGCAATCATTGATAGCATATCACCACTGATCACTTCTCTTTATGAAGAATTCAATTGGACGCTTGCCCAGAATGCATCTGCTGATACTGAACGCCACAATATTTCCAATTTAATATCTCAGAGTATTAAAGAGTTATAACAGTTAAGGTCTTGACATCATCAAAAAGGGGGAAATTGTTAGGAATTTCATGTTAGATGTTTTGATGATGACAAGATAGGATTTTATGTTAGACCCCAAATATAATGTAAGTTTCTGTTTTCATAGATCAATTGTATAAGCGTTTGAAAGTATGTTATTTTGTTAGGCTTGTGGTTTTTATCTTTGTAGATTTTAGACTAAGTATTGGATACCGAATCACTAATAGAATTTTAGGTGAGTCTATTAGAGATAAAGTTGAAGATCATCATCTGAAGTCAAATGAAGATGAAGATTTGTTCTTAGCGTCTGTCAAACGTTAAAGAACTATTTCAGGATTTATGGATCAAGCGCTCAAATTACTCCAGCGATCAGTATCAGATTCACCTGAAATAAATCCTCAAGTCATGAAGGACTTAAATGCAATCATTCAACGGACATTTATTTCCAACGGGAAATAAATTCAAATGCATTAAATGCCTGATAAGAGCATTAAATGTGATAAGCTATTATGACTTGTGGACAAGCCACCTTTTGATTAGACTATCAGGTTTTCAGAGTTCAAACCTGCTCCTGTCCAATCGGAACCTGCAGGATTTCAGGAATGTTAGAGAAAAGGCTAATTCACGCGCCGCGTGAAGAACGCGCGCTCACATGTGTCTAACAAACAATTTCCAAGAATAGCCTATAAATACCTTACTTCCAGCAAACCCTAGATACAGAGAATATACATAACGATCAACACAAGAAAACTTTGCTGAAATATTTTCTCAAGAAAAGCTTAGAAACTCCATAGCCAAAATCTTTCAAGCTTTTTACATACATTCCAAACAGTCACAAATATCTCAAATATCTTCCAAAGAAGAAACCAAAATTCTTACTGAGATATTCCAAGTTGTTTGATCTTTCCAAAAACAAACAAAACCTGTGTGACAAAACCCTCAACCTTTCATCTGTGTGAGAAAGTTGTTGAAACCCCTTACAGACAGCATTTCTGAGTGAGAGAAGCTTGTAGAAGAAGATTTTTATTGGTGCTGAAATCTGTGTGATCAAG
This sequence comes from Buddleja alternifolia, assembly GCA_019426215.1. NCBI lineage: Eukaryota > Viridiplantae > Streptophyta > Magnoliopsida > Lamiales > Scrophulariaceae > Buddleja > Buddleja alternifolia. The sequence goes on along the minus strand of CM033407.1, from coordinate 19,660,297 downwards.
GAGCCCGAGATCATTTTCACCTCTTTACTATCTTGTAGAAGATTTTGTGTGATTCTTTGATAATCAACTAGGTAAATTTTCTCCAAGTAAAAAAGGAGAACAAGGTCGTAGTATTTATTAACTATTATTGTCTTACTTTATATAATTTCATTTATTCTGAAAAAGACAAGCGACTATTTAACCAAACCGAAAGCTAAAGCTTTAAAATCATTTCCGCTGTGCAAAACCTGATTAAGCAATTTAAGCTTTACCCTACTTTGATAAATTGCTAAAATCACTAAGTCTAAGTTATCTTTTCTGTAGCGCCTGATCTAAGTGCTCACCTTTCTAAGCGTTCAAATCTTTAAAATGTGATACAAATTTTTTAAGTCGAAAAGATTCCAGGGTCTATTCAACCCCCCTTCCCCTTCTAGATCCTTTCGTATGCCACTTGGGACCACCAAGGCGGCATCTACACATACCATTTATAAAATAAAATAGGAAATACAACTGGAAAACTTACAATATTAATCGATTTTTATTACCTATGATGCAGCTCTTCTTCTTGAGTGGGATACAGAGTGTAAAACCTACAATAAAATGCATTAGTTGAGTTTTATAATATAAAAATAAACCAAAATAATGTAAAAAAGTATCACTTAATATCTCGGTTGGTGAAGTAGGTGGTACTTGGGAGTCCTCTGTTGCATATGTTGTACTTATCTGTTGTGAAAGAGGTAAACATCTTTTGTTGCAGCCTCTGGGGGAACCTGACTAAATATTTACAATAAAATAATTAATTGTTAAAATGTTTAAAACATATATTAAATGGTAAAACACATTGAAAAGTAAATACTTATTTAGATTACCTCAATTTGCTTTGTGTGTTTGTTATGTCCAGTTTTTTGTGACCTTGTTCACCACAAATGGTCCATGTATGAGTCAGCCCTCTTTTTGATACATTTGTTTGACCTCTTATGTCATTGTCATCCTTTCTCCTTACTTTTCTTGGTCTTCCAACTCTTCGCACTACATTTGGGGGATCAACTACTCCAAGAGCTGACTCTTCATAATCATTCATCCCAGGCACTGGATTAATCATGTGTCTATAAACCCTCAAGTATGTATCCCTCTTCAATTAGGGATCCTCATAATTCTCAACTTCAAATCTCATTTGGCCAATGCATACAAGGGCATCACAACAAGGATACCCAACTAATTGGAACATGCCACAACTGCAATGCCTTATTAAGATACACAATATGGTTGTCCAAATTCTGTTGCACCTCAAACCTATCTTCACCACCCCAGGTTGGAAAATAGTTTCTACCCTTAAGTCTTTGCTTCTGAATCTTCTTATCATTATTAGGACAAATTACCCCACCGTACTTTTACATTCCCCCTCTTTTAGTTTGTATTCTACACATACATTTCCTCCTTATCCACTCAAACATATTAATGATAGGCAGCTCTCTTGCCTCCAAACTATAACTATTGAAAGATTCACTGATGTTGTTCACCAAAACATCACATTTGGTTCTGGAGAAAAAGAAGCATTTAGCCCAATGGATAGCAGGTATATCATTCATCCATTCATAAGGTGTTTGTGCATCCCCTCTCTTTGGATGTACTCTTTCAATTTCTCTCATCACCCTCTGATATTGTCTAACATTAAAAGTTGAGGCTGCTCTCCAGAATAACATCTTCAATTCCTCACCCTTAAATCTACCCTTTAAATTATTATACATATGTCTAAGACAAAATCTGTGCTCACCCCTTGGAGCCAACTTTCCCACTGCCTCAAACAATCCCTTTTGCCTATCACTTATAAATGCCCACCCCCTTTCTTCTTGTGAGCCTATCTCCCTGAGCAACAAATTTAGGAACCATTCCCAAGTATCAAATTTTTCAACCTTAACAAGGGCCAATGGGATAGATATTATCATTCCTATCTCTACCCACTGCTATCAACAACTGCCCCTTATACAACCCCTTTAAAAAACAGCCATCTAGACCAATAATTGGTCTACAACCATCTAACAAACCTAGCTTCAGTGGACTCAAACAACAATACATCCTCTCAAGAATTATTGGACTTGAATTTCTATCCACTTTCAACACCAAACTGCTGCAAAGGTTATGTTTAACTACTGTCGTATAGTAGTCATACAACTTGTTATGCTGCATACATCTTGGCCCCATACACTTTATGAAGGCTGCACTCAATTTGTACATCCCTTCTTATTTTGTTTTTTAAGGACTCCAGACTTTCATTTGTATTATCACTTATGAAATGTTGGATCCTCATCCTAATATACTTGTAATCGCCTTGCTTATTATCAGTTCTGTGAATACAAGTGTGACGGCCTTTCATAGATTTAATTTGGTATGTAGTTCCACTCATGATTGGGGATGCATGAATCCTCCAATCACAACCATGCCTACAAACTACAGTAATTCTGCCTCTTTCACATTTTAAAAATCTTATGTCCCAGCCCTTTTTCACTACCCAATCCTTTAAAACCTCTTTATATTTGTTCCTTGTAATAAATTTCAATCCTACAAACAGATCTACCCCCTCTTCTCTCCATCTGATTATTCCACACTTGATGCACCTCACTATCATCATCACTACCCCTCAAGGATTGCAAATCATCCTCATTATCAACATCACTATACCATCCATCAGGATACGCATCTCTCTGTATATTACGTTCTTCTTGTTGTTATGCTGCTCTTTTTATATTTTTTTCTTTCAAAAAGGCCCTTAAAGCTTTTAAATTTTTTTTAGCATGGTCAAGTGGTCTTTCAACAAATATATCATCATCATCTGGACCCTCAAAATATTCAAAGATCCAAGATGGACAGTCTGACACAGATCTTGAATTAGACTCTGATTTATTCTCCTTGTATTCATAGGTGGGATCCTCTTCTACCCCCTCACTTTGACCTGCCTGCACACCCTCATTTCCACTAGCATCAACACCCTCATTTACACCAGCATCAACACTCTCACCTACCCCATTTGACACACTCTCACTAACACCACAGTGAACTCCCTCACTTACACCAGCCTGAACACCATCTTCATTTACATCACTCTCACTAGCACTAACCTCAACCCCTTCCTCAAATTCAGTGTTGAAATTTTGTTTCAACAGGTTCATTATTTCTCATCATCAAAATTTAAGTTATCATTTGTGTTCATATTTTCATCACTCAGGTTTTCATTAGTGTTAAGTTTTTCATCAATGTTCATGCTTTCAAAGTTTTCATTAGTGTTAAGTTTTTCATCAATGTTCATGCTTTCAAAGTTTTCCTCAGTGTCAATGTTTTCATCAGTGTTCATATTTTCAAGGTTTTCATCAGTGTTCAAATTTTCATTGTTCTCAACCCCCAAGTTATCAGTATTGAGCTAATTTTCATCATCACCATCATATTGGTTATCTAACACAATAAGCTGGTTGATGTTTGTTTCACAAGAGGGTAGACAAAACATAGGTTGAGAGTTAGATATTATGTTACCCTGTGTATCAACCACTAATAGAGGACTACACACATCCTCTACATAAATATGAACTACCTTTATCCCCTTGTAAGCCCTTATTAGTTGTATCACACCTTTGTCCCCATGTAATATTGATGCGTGTCGTAGCACACCAAAAATATTATTTATACTTCCTTGATACCTAATGCAATAGCGGTAAGCAAGGGTCGAACCCAAGAGAGTGTAGATCAATTACAATTGTTAAATAACTTATGAAACTTAAGTAAAAAGGGGGGTTGGTTGCAATTGTACGGAATCTAAACAAATAAAAATTTTAAAGAAAGCAATTAAATGGTATAATTGAATCAATAAAGAAAAGCCCGGTCAATTGTAATTACCCATCATCTTCTCGATTCGATCATAGATACGCAAGATTAATTCTAGTTGAGTAGCCAACTAAGAGGAACAATGATAGCATATGAACATCTTGCTCTTTTCTTAAGCGTAATTTATCAACGGATAGCCAATCGATAAATTCTAACTCCTAAAATACATCTAGGGACTAGGCCTTCGATTCATTTACGGAGAAGCATTAATCACAAAAAGAGAGTTGACATCAATAGTCAATCCACCTAGCATGAATTAAATCTAATGACATTAATTTTCCCATAAGAATCTAATATCAATCATTCATCAATATTAATCCCTAGTTGCTACTAAGCAAGACCATAATTGATAGCAATTTAATCTTAACTAGCAATGGATCAATGAAACACAATAACAAAGTGTACATCTAAGCTAAGCAATTCATCAAACACTTGGCATGTAAATAAGAAAATCAATTACTCAACAAAGAAATTATATTAAGAACAATAATCTCACAAACCAAGATGATGATTTTGAATTACAATTGCCCAGATGAGGTTTTTAGCCTCTAAATGTCATCTTCAAAGCTTGAGAATTCCAAAAATGCAAAAATCTAAAGAGAACAAGACTTGGGGGAGGCAAAGATCTCTCCAAAATAGGTCAAAACTCCATTTATAGCTCTACAAATCGGGTAAAATCCGAGAGAATCGCGCTGGAGCGAGCATAATGTCTTGCTCCAGCGCGAGCTTTGAAGCCACGCACTGCTGGCGCTGGAGCATGACATTTTCTTGCTCCAGCGAGAGCTAAGGCCACAAGGGCTCGTGCTGGAGCAAGCATTTTTCTTGCTCCAGCACGAGCTAAGCACAGCTCGTGCTGGAGCAAGCCTTTTTCTTGCTCCAGCCCGAGCTCTAGTAGCTTGCGGGTATGTTTTTAGGCCTTCTCGCTCATCTTGGTCGTTCTCCAACCTCCCAACTTCATTTGGGGCTCTCAATCTCGACCAATTCCGCATATTTTCTCGTCAAAAGCTCCAACCATCCTACAAGATAAAATCAAGACTTTAGACGAGCAATTATAAAGGAATATTTCACAAAAACATTGGAATTAGACGAGATTGCTAGGTGAATAACACACTTATCAAATATCCTAATCCCATTGTCTAAACTATGCTTGGGAAGATAACAATACATGTTCACAGTACTACATTTACCCCCTGCCTTACTGTACATATCAACTAGGTCAAAGTAATAAAATCTCTCTTTGTCAACATCAGGAAACAACATCTTAGAACTACCAAAATACCTAACTGTGCGAAGCCATTCTATACTATCCCTAGACCAAACATAAAAATCAGCATAATCAGGCAACATCATTATCTACAAATTAAATAAAAAAAAGACTTACTAAATTTATCAAACAAGGACCAGCACATGTAAACTCAATAGCTAAAGGACCACCACATATACAATAAATGAAGTCTTTATTGATTCATGTTATTAATACTATAATATAGTAAACATATAAACATAGACTAAAGGCACAGACTAACCTTTACAGAATAAACATGCACCTTCTTGGGACCACACGAGATAAGAGCTTTTAATATTACAAACACACAGTATATATTACTAACTGGTCCCACAAATGTACACATTAACCATAAAAATACATAATAAACATAGTTTATATCACAAACAAGTAGACAAACTTTCATAAACTATAATTGAGGCCCCCCCACAAGCATCAAACTTCACAAAAACATACATATTAAACAAAAGCACACATTAGGACCACAAGTTTAGTTACATACCTCTGTTTTGTTCAGCAAAGACACTTTACAGCCCAGCAACCACTAAAAAAGCATAAAACAACAAAAAAGTGTTAGATATTCCAACTTTTACACTCATCTTTTCACTACAACACAATTTTTTGAACAAATCAATAAGCTCATGCTTTTAACACCATAAAGCAACTACAGAAGCAAAAAAACAAAAAATCCCATACCTTTCGAAGCCCAAACTTCCTCGATTTGGAGGATTCCAACTCACCAACCCCCAAATCTTGTCACCAGGTCCTACAACAAATCCTATTCAACAAAAAAAAAAAGTAGTAATTTAGTAAGAATTTCACAAAAAATAACAAAAAACAATGAATTGAAAAAACCCTAACATGTACACTTTTCATAGACCTTTGAATCAGTTGATAAATATACTAAAAAAACACAAACGCGGACACCATTTTTTATTTTTAAGTACTTTAATTGGAAGATTGTTTTAGATTCCTCAATTAATTCAAAGGATTGAAGCAGTTTGTGGGAAAACCCTAAGAAATCGCCCTTTGCTATTTTCTCTCATTTCGAACCCTCAAACACGTGAAATGAAGTCAACATTCTATTTTAGGACTTGTTTAAGTATAAGGGTATAACAATCATATCATGGAAAAATGTAACGACGTTAGTCCCTGGGGAGTGTGTGCAAAAACTTTGTTAACACAGGGTCATATCAGGATATTTTTTTAACACAAAGGGGATGTGTGCAGATTTCATATTTCATAGTGGTATATTTTAAATTAATTTATTGTTCATTTTCTACCTTAAATTAGTTATAATTTAAATTAATTTATTAAATATTTGTAAAGGCAAAATTCATTTTGCCACCCTCTATTATAGATGTTAGGTATATGCCCTAGATGCCAATGAAGACAAATAGTTAGATAAGAGTATCTTATTATGTTGTACAAACTATTGAGAAGAAATTAATAAAGGCATTTATATTTTGTTCATATAAATCTTTACGGCATCTAAATAAGTATTGAACATATAGTCCATGTGAATAAAGGTTTGACTCTTTGCCCTTTATGGAATAAAGACGTGGCATGGGAAGAGTCTTACACCTTATCACTTAAAAGGGTTCGCAAGTCAAAGAATCTTGATTGGGCATTAAGATTCTACTTGTATGACACATGCTCTATCGATGAGTGCCAGTCGAACACTATAGGGATAGTGGGAGCAGGTATCAAAGATATGTCAATGGAATTGACATATTCGAACACGACTCGTAGTAATCTGATTACATGGGTATTTACTCAGTGACTGTCAATGATTGGATTACTGATCATAATAGTATGCGTGAGTCTTAGACCTGAGGGTTTATGATCAATGTGCTTGTATTATTGGATATGTTACCAGAGTAGTTAGGCCCATATCACCTGTCGGTGGGGTCGACCTCGAAGTGCGATATCAATGAGACAAGTAGCAGTTGATTAGTGATCGCCAAGATGGGATTCACTGTCTTGATAGTAAATGAGAAAGTATCCTGTGCGATTATGGACTAATGAAATTATAAGTTTTTAGCCAAAGCATAAACAACTAACTCATGTGGGACATTGAGGGTAGTTTAGTAATTTCATTATGCTATAATCTAATGCATAGTATCAAGTTTAGTGAGATTGACATTTTCCATGACTCTCACTTGATCAGGATACGTCAGTGAAGAGCTTATACTCATACGGTAATTATGGTCAAGAGGTTCGTAAAATGATTCATTCATTTTGTACTCAATTAGGTTACGATGTGAGTCCATGGGACTGGCTAGGTGACACTCACATCCTTAGGTAATTCCTCCATTTGCCAATTGAGACGAACCTAAAGAGTCGCGCTATAAGAAACATGCGGGATGTATCTTTTTGTGTAAATCTTTTAGAAAGAATTAAATGGACTGATTGATTTAATTAGATTAAATCAATTAATTAAATAATTAATTTAATTAGATTAGATTAAATTATTTAATTAGTATATTAATTAATTGGAATTAATTAATAGTATATATTATATTTAAATTGGATTTAAATTTAAATATATGCAGATGGGTCAGAAATTAGACAAGTCAATTAAAAGCCCACCAAGTCCAAAGAAAGCCCTAAGGGGGCGGCCACTCTAGGGTTTTTGGAGTAGCCTCAAACTTGTTCCACAAGCTAGTTGAGTTTAAATAGGACTCTTATAGTGGAACAAACCCTAAGTGACAAGATAACATTACACAACGCAAAAGGAAAAGAACACTCTCCCCTCTCTCCTCTGTAGCCGTCCATCATTGTCAAAAAGGAGGAGTTTTGGGATCTTTGGAAGGCTCGTTTCGCGTGAAACTTTAGAGACAGGAGCCCTTAGAGGATTGTTGTTCTGTAGAATCAATAAACTAATCAAATGGTTATGTTTATTTATTCTAAATTTCGCGAAACCCATGAAAAAATCATCAGATCTATTTTTGTGATCTACCGGTAGGAATTCTCGAATCTTCCGCTGCAATTCTCTGTTTTTACTGTACGGGATTCCTAACAATAGATACACCATCAAATACCCATCTCTACCACTAAAGCCTTCAAACAACCTCATCTACTATATTAAAATACATCAAACACCATGCTAGACATATTGATAGACAAAAATACCCTTTTTTAAATCACTTAGAACCCATCTAGTACAATTTGCCTAGTACTTTGCCACCTCTATGATTAAAATTTAATTAATTTGATTCTAAATATTATTTAAGGATAATTTTATTAAATACACAATCTTTAAATTAATTATAAATTAAATAAATAAAAATATGAACTATAATATAGAGATAATAAAGAATAAGTTTTAAACTATTTCATATAAATTATATAACTATTTTATTATATGTTTTTCCTTAGAAAGAATTTAACAAACTTACTCTTTTTTTCTTTTGATAACTTAATTAGTTGCATTAATAGATATTAACAAACATTTTTGTTTTTTTATGCTTTGTAATTATAACTAATATTGTAATATTTTCTTTAATACATCTTAAATTATGTATGCATGTTTTATTCACTTTTTTTTTGGATGGAAATGTCTTAATCACATAGTAGTATTAATTATACCATTTAAAGAAAGAGTAAAAAAGAGAAGCATTTATCATTAACTAACGTAAAAAAAAAAAAGGTTGTGCTCATAAATAAGTGTGTACATATTATATAATAAAAGGATGATGGGAACAAGTTTACCACTTTATCTTAATAAGTAATAATACTTAAATGAATAACATGGATTATCAATAGTTATTTATAATAAATTAAAGTATTATATCTAAAAGAATACAATGTGTTAATAGCGACCATAAACATTTATGTGAGATTTTTTTAAGTTTAATATGTCTTATTCATAATACTGCAATCGTATTTTACTAATTATTTCATATATATTGAAGATTAATTTAGTTTATGAAATTAGCATTAAATCAATTTTGTTATTTGTAGTCAAATTATATTGAAATATAATCGTTATGGGGCAAGCACTATAAATTGTTATAGATGGGTGGAAAATGAGTTTATGATTTTACATAAATCAATGGTAGTTTTGTCTATCAATGTGTGTCCCGTGGAGGGGGGGGGGCTAGAAGGTTTTAGGTGTAGAGGGGAGAGGGTGGTGTTTGAAGGGGCATCTATAGTAGAGGGGGACTGTTAGGAATTTCATGTTAGAGGTTTTGATGATGACAAGATAGGATTTCATGTTAGACCCCAAAAGAATGTAAGTTTATACTTTCATAGAAAACTTGTATAAGCATTTGAAAGTTTGTTAGTTTGTTAGGCTTGTAATTTTTATCTTTATAGATTTTAGACTAAGTATTTAATACCAAGTCACTGATAGAATTCTGAGTGAGTCTATCAAGGATGAAGTTGAAGATCAGCGTCTGAAGTCAAGAGAAGATAAAGATTTGCTTTGAGCGTCTGTCAAACGCTAAGGAATTATTTCAGGAATCTGTTCAAGCGCTACTATTCAAGTGAACAGTAGTCAAGCGTCTTCGGAATAGTATTACTGTTCAAGCGATCACTATTCAAAACGCTTACTATTCAAGCACCCACTATTCAAGCGCTACTATTCAAACGCTTACTATTCAAGCGACCACTATTCAAGTGAATAGTGTTACTGTTCAAGCGATCACTATTCAAGCGAACAGCGTTCAGATTTTCCTGAAGATAAAACCCAAGTTATCAAAGACTGAAATGCAATCACCAACGGATATTTATTTCCAACGGGAAATAAATTCAAAATGCATTAAATGCTTGATAAGTGCATTAAAAGCAAACAAGACAGTATGACTTGTGGACAAGCCACCTTTGTTGACTAGACTGTCAGCTTTTCAGAATTCAAACCTGCTCCTGTCCAATAGGAATCAACAGAAATTAAGGAATGTCAGAAAAGGGACTATTTGAAGCTCCGCGTGAGGTACACGCGCCTGACTTGTGTCCAACGGACAAATCCCAAAATTCTCTATAAATAGTACCCTTCAGCTATCTCTGTGTTAGAGTGTGAAAAAAAAACGTAAATGTGAAAGAGAGCTGAGAAATAATTTGAGAGAAAAGCTTGCAAACCCCATAGCCAAAATCCTTCAAGCTTCTCAAATACATTCCAGACAGTCACCCGATATCTCAAACATCTTCCAAGAAGAACCCCACACTATTATTGAGATATCCCAAGTTGTTTGAACTTCCCAACATCAAACAAACCTGTTACAATAAACTCTCAACACCTTTCATCTGAGTAAGAAAGATTGTTGACTTCCATAAGCAGTATTTTTGAGTAAGAGAAGCTTGTTGAAAAAAGGTCTTTATTGGAGCTGAAGTCTCTGTGATCAAGGAGCTCAAGGCCATCTTGGAGAAGATCTTTATTGGAGCTGAAATCTGTGTGATCAAGGAGCTCGAGATCGTCTTCACCTCTCTCCCTAATTTGTAGAAGATTCTGTGTGATTCTTTGAGAATCATTTTAGTGGATTTCCTCCGAGTGAAAAGGAGAAGAAGGACGTAGTTGGGATTACACCACCCAACGAACCTTACAAATATTTTGTGTCATTTACTATTTTATTGCCTTACATTACACTGTCATATTATATCTTGAAAAGGCATTTAAAACTAATTAGCGACTAATTGGTTAAAAGGAACGCTAAGCTATAAAACCATTTCCGCTGTGCTAACCCTGATTAAGTGATTAAAACGTTACCCTACTTTGGTAATTGTTGAAATCATTAAGTCTAAGTTATCAGTTTTTCCAAGCGTTCAAATATTTCAAAAGTGATACGAAAAAAATTTTGAAGTCGAAAAAGACTTCAGGATCTATTCAACCCTCCCCCTTTCTAGACCCTTTCGTATGCCATTGTGGGACCAACACTAAAATTCATTTTGCCCTATTTTTAATAGACAAAAAAGAATAAAAAAACAAAAAAATTGGCCTTTCTTCTTCCCCAACCCCAACCCTACCCCACATGAAAAATCTTACAGCCCTTCATCCTTGCGTCGGCCTCCTCCCATCTCATCGCCACTCCTCCACTGTACGTCCCCATTTTCCTGATGGGCGAAGAGGAGAAGAAGGAATCGGGACTTGGGAAAAATCTTGTATGTCAGCAATTCAGCGGGGGAAGAAATCATGACTGGGGCGACCGGGGGAAGGAAGAGAAAGGGGGATGAGGGGTTTGGGCAGCGATTGGGCTGGGGCGAACTGAAAATATTTCAGTTTCATTTTTCTTTTTTCTTTTTAATTAAATTTTGTTAATATATTTATTTGAAATATTAATTGATTTATAAAAGTGTAAAATAGAAAATTTGTGATTTTTTTTTGTAATTTTACGCTTGCCATGTTTGAATTGGCCACTTGTCACTTTATTCCAAGTAATGTACCACATAGACAAAATTTCAAGGGACATTCGGTCAACTCCTTAACTATAGTATATGACTGAGGGAGAAAGGATATTTTTTGTTCGAAAATTTTAACTCAAATCTAATTTGGTCGCATTTATATATAATCACATGACAAGTGTTAATTATTTTTGTTTTGTAATTGATTACTATTTTTAATGTTTGCACCAATCACATATGAATATTTTGAGTGAAGCCAAGCCAAGGCTAAAGTTTTTTCCTCCGCTTGTAGACAAGAATCGAAAAGCAGCCTACACCAATATTGTACTACCATACGAATGGGAAAATTCTAATTCAAATTCGACTTAGCTGTACCCAAGTGTATTTTACAAGAAAAATGTATTACACTCGTCATATAATTGATAAGTTATTTTGAAAAATACACATAAATTTGTCCGAGTCGAAAGGGACCTAAAATTTCCCCATACTAGCACAACAAAAATAATCCCACAAAAAAAAACTTGTGCTCGAAGCAAACTCACTGTCCCTTCTTCTTTTCCTTTCTCTCCCCTTCACCTGCATCAACATAAACCCCTTTTCTCTCCTCTCCTCTCCTCTCTCTCTCTACTGACTTCACTTGTTCATCAGAAATGGAGAGCGCCAAGAGACTCCAAACAATCCCTTTATACCGATACACAATGTTCAAAGACAAAGCCTGCTCACACAAACTCAAACCCTCTTCATTCAACAAAATCATCAGCCCCTACTGGTTCTTCCCCACCCCACAAACACCGCCACCACTATCAACCTTCACTCTCCAAGACATCAACAACATCCTCCAGACCTTCACGCACGACCAACTCTTCACCACCCTCCAAAACGCCGCCGTTTCCAATCCCGAAATCCTCCAAGACGCCGCCGCCACCACCTGTACGCGCACCCTATTCCTCACCGTCCTCGCTCGGAACACCACAACCCAAGACCTCCACGATTTCTTCTCCGCCTACGGAGAAGTCGAAAGCGCAAAAGTTATCGTCGATCCGCGAACAAATCAGAGCAAAGGCTACGGATTTGTTTCCTTCAAGAGTACCGAATCTTTCCTCTCTGCTCTGAAGCAGCCCAGCAAAAGGCTCCATGGAAACGTGCTCTTGGCTAAGGCTTGTAACCCTAATTCTCCGAAACGCGAGTTTGAAGGGAAGGTAAATCGGACTGTATATATAGGTAATGTGCCTGAAGAAATGGAGTCTGAAAAACTGATTGATTTTTTTTCTGTGTATGGGGAGATAGAGGTGGGGCCGGGGGGGAGATACGATTATAAGAAGGGGGCGAAAAGGAATTATTGTTTCGTGACGTATAAGAGTGTGGAGGGGGCTAAAAATGCTCTAATGGAGAGCACGAAGAATGTTGATGGGTGGTGGTTGTCGTGCAAGGAGTTCAAGGGGAAGAAGAAGGACAAGAGTGATGATAAGATGGAGTTTCAGCAGTTTTCAGCTCCGCCGTACAAGGCGGCGGCGCCGCCACTCGCGACGTATTTCTCGCCTTACTATTATTACCTTTATGGTCTGGGGGATAGCCGTGGTTATTAGTAGCGGCGGCGACGGCGACGGCGGGACGGTGGTTTTTATTTTTGGGGTTGGTGGTACGGCACTACGGTGTGTGGTATTGATTGTGGGAGCAGAAAAGAGAGGTTTGCAGAGTGGGAGAAGTGATGACTTTTTGTCTTCTTTTGCTCTTTTCTGTTTCATTTTGAAAATATGATGATATGTAGATGTTACTTTTTGCATGAAAATGAAACATTGCATGAAAATGGAAATATTTTTTGAATAAGTAATTAGGACTGGAGTTATGTATTGAAAAGAAAATTATTAATTAGGACTGGAGTTATGTATTGTTTTCAATCCTATTTTATAATTTTGAACTATTTAAAAAGTTGAAAGTTCTGTTGTTGTGTCAGTTTTACTGAAAATGAATTTTGTTTTTAGGTTTGTTTAAACTTGTTTGAATATTTGAAAGCTTAAGTGTATTTTAGTTTGTTTGATATTAGTTTGATATTTAATGACGAAGTTTAAGTGAACTTTAATTGAACCAACACGAGTTGAGTTCGCGGAGCTTGAATTGTTTTACATATTTTATAATTTGGATACTAATTGTTTGAGTATCAAAACTTATCAAACAAAAGAAAATGTTCAAGTTCAGTTTGTTATGTGAATTAATTGGTCTCAAATGAGTTTTTAACGATTGGTCTCGAATTGGGTAGGTTCGTCTTTCAACCCAAGTTGTTTTTCATTTTCAGCTTTTGACTATTTTGGGACAAAATACACTGCACCCCTTTTAAAATTCACCTTTAAGCACTAAACTCCTCCAAATTTATAAAAAAATATACTAGTGTTGCATTTTGTTCCAAAGTCAAAATTCATGTGAAATTTTTGTCGGATTTTTAATCGTATGTCAATCATTATGGACTTGTAACTTGTAAGGTCATAAATGTAATTTATCATCTTCTATAAAAACCAACTATGCTTTATAATGTAAACTGGCGTTAAAAGTGATCAAGTAAGAATTTGAATTCGAAAATTGACTTTATGCGTTCTTGAAAGACATCAATTCTGAGACAACAATTAATAATTTTTTAAAAAAAATGTCTCAGGAGTTTTGATGCAAGGATAAAAATAAGTTATGTGATCATACAAATAGACAAGAGCTGACAAATGATTGAGATTCTAGTAAAAGTTTTATCATGACCATTAATATTAGGGCTACATTTCTCTCTTTTTTTTATTGGAGGGGGTTTAGTACTAAAAAGTGAACTTTAGAGGTGGTGAAACAAATCCCCCTCCCCTTCCCCCTTCTTTTTTTTTTTTCATAAATGTGGATAAGTGCATTATGAAAATCTCATTGGAAAAGAATGTATAAATCTATTTGTTCACACAACGACAACTACTTGGATTATCTTTCTATGTGTTTTATTATACATAGATTTGAGATTTTAATGTCCTAGGATTATCAGAGTGGTTTTCCAAATTCTGCTATATATTTAATTTATCGCCGTTTTATTGTTTATCTAATTTTGGTAAAAATAAATATAATTGATTGACTTTGTATAATTAACGCATACCAGAACAAAAATGAAGTTTTAATTAGATGTTCATGGTTTTCTAAAGCATACCGTATCGTACTGAGCTGTACCGAAATTGTGATTTTTTAAATAAAAATCTAGGTTTTGGACCTTTTGTTGTGAGCTAAGACCGTACCGTACCGATTATTTTAGTATGGTTTCGGTTCTAAAATTCTATACGGGTAAAAAAAGTACCGGATCATATATTATATATAATAATTAATTATATGATTCATATTATATATAAGTGGTCCTACAAAAGAAAACTTCCACAACGCATAGAGAAAAATGCAGTAGAAATCAAATTTATTGTACGACTTATGTGGAATGTCAAGAACTTTAAAAAGATTATGAATTTAGAAATTATTCAATAGAATTTATCACTCAACTTTCTTTAATTGATTCCTATTGAATTTATATTTGTAAATAAATCCCGATAAATTAATATTTTTGTGTTGATTCGAACCACAATTGTAAGAGTTAGATTCTCGTCTGCTTTATTTTTGAAGTCTGTCAATAGTAAATAATAATATTTATTAAGATACTCATGTAACTTATATTTACTTATTATTTATATAATTTATTTTCTCTTTCTATTTATTTAAGAATTTGTCGAGTTTAAAGGTCTCTTATGTATAAAGTTATAAACAATGAATATAGAACAAATTTCATGAGACTTTTGTGCTTAAAAGGTAGACATAATAACATGTATATAAATCTACAAAATAGATACCGCAAAATCGTACCATATCAGATTGAAACAGCATAGTACCGGATGCAATGGTATTGGTTTCAAAAAGTCGATTTTGGTTTGAACTATTCAAATACCGCAACTATTGGTATGATACAAATTTAGTATAAAATCGCAAAAAATGGGATGTGCACCCCTAGTTCTAAATTTCTAATTTATCTTTTTTTTTTCTTCGTGAGAAGGGTGCTACCCTAAGGTGCTAGTCCGACAAAAACCCGGACTATTAGTTGTAACTCTCTGCCATTTAGTGTCGAGAAGGTCTTGCTTGTAAATTTGACAGAGTTGACCCCTCGGATCAAGGATCTGCTCCATGGGACAATATAGTCCTGACTTGGCGAGGTTATCCGCCACTTGATTCGCCTCCTGAGGTATATGATGAACCGTACTTGCCATTTTTTGTTAAGCCAATCTCTTTTTTTTTCCCATGCTAATGAAGGGTACTACCCTAAGTATTTTAGTCCGACAGACCTGGACCAATGATCACATCTCTTGGCCATCTCGTGCCTCCGATATCATGATTATAGAAGTACAGAGCTTCTGCACTTGGAGTATTCAATATCTGATAGGAGTCATTTTTACGTGTTTTTAAGCCCCTTTCCGTTTATGTTTTAGGTTCATTTATCACTTGATTTTGTCACTTGTGCGTTTAATTCGTGCATTAAGTGATTTCAGGCCTTAAGTGGATACAATTGAAAAAAGGGTGGAAAAATGATGTATAAAACAAGTTTACGCCAAGATGTTTCACACCTCCACGACCAAACAAGCAAGAAATAAGTTGGAGTTAGCCAAAATCATGTTTTAGTACCATTTCCGCACACCTGGGCGCCAAATCAGAAACAACCTCCACGTTGGAACGCCATTTTGATATTTTTAGAGATAGAATTGGATGAAGTGTCCTTCTACAAAGTTTTAGATCTATGTCTTATCTTTACATGGGTACTTGAATCATCCAATTCGGAGATCTATGGAGACGTTTATGAATAAAACACTATCCCTGCGCTGGAAAACACGAAAGTGGCAGCTCATGTTCTTGTTAGGTGGAAAACAAGAGAAGGGTAGGTGCAAATTCTTGGTAGGTGGAAATTCTTGGTAGGAGGAAAACAAGAGAATGGTAGGTGCAAATTCTTGGTAGGTGGAAATTCTTGGTAGGAGGAAAGAAAGAGAAGGGTAGCTCAAATTCTTGGTAGGTGGATTTTTGGGTATTTAAAGGGGAGTAGGGAGCTCACTTGAAGACATCAAAAAAAAAATCATCCTTTGAGAGTGTGAGGACGAAAATTCAGGGGTTTGGGGGAGTATTCTCTTGGTTTTGAGTCATCCTATCATCATACTTGAAGAGCTAAGAAGAGGAAAAGGAGGGATTCAAGCTTCCAATCAAGAATCGATCATCAATCCAAAATAGGGAGTTTCTTAGTTTGATATTCATCTTTATCTATGAGTAATTCTATGTTTTTATTGTTTTCCCAATTTCAATTATGAACTAATTTTCCCTTAACTAGGGCCATGTGAAGGCCAAAGTTATGAGTATATATATATATGATATTATTCTTCGTATTAATTCTACAATTGCTTTGTGTTTTGATTTCGTGCGTAATTACTTGCATATGTTTGATCGCCATATGTTTGTCATATTGCCTAACTTAATAGTTTGAAAGAATATAAGTTAGGGTTCAAAGAAATCATCACATCATCCGTAAAAAATAGGGAATTGCCCCTAGAGATAGGTAGAGATTCCCGGGTGCAGTTAGCCGGATTTATTCGGAAAAATTCTAGAACTTGAATGCATGATTATTGATTAAATTCTCGGATAGACATATTTAGAGAACTGTTAATTTATCATAGGATTATTACAGCCGAGACATCGGGTAGTAATTAATTAAGGAATTTTCACCAAAGCAATAGTAGTCTAATAATACGAAGAATAGTTCATATTTATATTAACAAGTAAATTTGGTTGAAGCATGTGCCTTAGTTGTTTTATTTCATAAGAATCTAAATCTATTTGCTAAGTCTCGTTTTTACATTTTTATTGTAAATTAATCACAATCTTTTAATTCAATTTTAATTGCTTTTAAATTCCTAGCTTTAAATAATCTTGTCTCTGTGGGATCGATAACTCGGACTTAAAGTCCACTTTATTACTACACACGACCAGTCCACTTGCTGTTTAATACACGTAAGGATTTTTCGTGTCAAGTTTTTGGCGCCGTTGCCGGGGACTTGATTTATTTTAGTTTCGGATTTTATTGCAATTTTTAGCTTTAATTTCTTTTGTCGTTTTATTATTTTCTATTATTCTCACTGTTATTTTCTATCTTTAAATTTCTGTTGGTTTGCTTCTTTGTTTCAAACAGGTTGATCTTTTGGTGAATGACTCGAACCTCAGGAGAGGCTTTAGAGGAATTTGACCCTGAGATCGAGCGTACGCTTCGTGCAAACCAGAGAAATCGAGCTATGGCTGGCAACTTCCCTGATATGAATCTGCCCGAGAATAGAGAATGGTTGCAAAATCTGTTCCAAGCTATGCAACCGGCACTACCAGCACCACCTCCATCTGTTCGTGGTAATCAGCCAGCCCGTGTACACACTACGCCGGGGCCTGTTGTGGTCCCCAATTTTGCCACGCCGAACTTCCACATTCCACCTCACATGTTTAGCATGGTTCAGGCTGAACAATTTTATGGTGATCCGAAAGAGTCACCTCATGACCATCTAGAGCACTTCGAAAATGTGTTATCTACCATGCAATTCCACCCAAGAGATCTTGATGCCATCCGCCTCCGATTATTCCATTTTTCGCTTAAGGATAAAGGGACTTTGTGGTACAAGTCGTTGCCCCCACAATCCATTGAAACGTGGGAAGAGTTAGTCGAAGAGTTTCTCAACAAGTTCTTCCCTCCATCAAGGATTAACGAGTTAAGAAGCGAGATCAAGGGTTTTAAGCAAAAACGGGATGAATCGTTAGCATCAGCATGGGCAAGATACAAGAGTCTGCTTCGAAAGTGCCCCGATCACAACTATTCAAGAGACGAGCGAGTGCTACATTTTTTTAATGGAGTCCGGTCTCGGATTCGTCACAGACTTAATGCAGGAGCAGGCGGTGATCTTTTGGGTCTCGATAGCAGAACAGTGTGGGCTAAACTAGAGCAGATGGCACGGGATGATGAACTGTACCCTGAAGATGACGATGAGTTTCCTCTACAATCCCGAAGGGTTGCTGTTGCTCAAGAGGTAGAACAAAATGTTAATCTAGAGGCAGAGCCAACCATTAGTGATGTGAACTATGTCGGAAATTCAAACAAGCCTCAATTGAGCTTCCACATACCCGAGAATTTTCCGAAAAGGCCAAATCCCGCACAAAATTCACAACAAGGCATCTACCAAGCACCGAGGCCTCCGTTTTACAACAACCAAACTCAAAAGGCCTGGAAATTTTAAGCCACAAGGTCAAGTTCCAAGACCTTCGACTGTCGAAGAAAGATTGGCGGCTCACATGCAAAAATCAGACGAATCATTCGCAGAGCTTCGATTGATGTTACAGGGTGTTATGACGGGAATGAAAGAGATGCAGCACCAATTTGCACAATTATCGGTTGATGCAGGTGGAAGAGCACCCGGGACACTGCCGAGTGATACAGAGAAAAACCCAAAAGAGCAATGCCATGCCATCGCTCTGAGAAGTGGCAAAGAATTGAAAAGTGCACCTCCCAAGCAGTCCAAGTCCGCACTTGAAGAGGACAATGTTCAAACTTTTGATAAACTTGAAAATTCAAATCTGTCTCCCAAGTACGTACTTGACCAGAACCAAGTAAGTACTTCACACAGCTCAAGTACGTACTTGGGGCAGGATCAAGTCCGTACTTCACAGGCAGACAGGGCGTCTTCTGAAACTTTGACTCCTTCTTTGTCTAATCCTATTGAAATACGTCTCCCTTTCCCCCTAGCACATAAAAAGAATAAGAAAGATATGGATAAGAGTTTTCTTAGGATTTTAGAAATTCTTCGAGAAGTTCGAATTAATATTCCTTTTATTGATGCGATTTTGCAGATGCCCAATTACATCAAGTTCTTCAAGGATATTCTATCCAATAAGCAGAAGTGGGAAGGCAATGGAACGGTGTGCTTGACTGAAGCATGCTCAGCAGTGGTGTTGAACAAGTTGCCACAGAAACTCAAGGATCCAGGGAGCCTCACAATTCCTTGCACTATTGGGCAACTCAAATTCGACCGAGTGCTATGTGATTCGGGCGCCAGCATAAATCTTCTTCCTTACTCGTTGTTCCAGAAATTGGGTTTGGGGAATCCAAAGCCAACCTCGATGAGCCTCCAACTTGCAGATCGATCAATCAAACACCCGAAGGGAATCATAGAGGATGTCATCGTGCAAGTTGACAAGTTTTACTTCCCGGTGGACTTCGTGGTTCTGGAGATGGAAGAAGATGTTGAAGTTCCTCTCATCCTAGGAAGACCCTTCCTAGCCACAGGTAAAGCTATGATCGACATAGCCAATGGTAAGTTAACTTTGAATGTGGGTGAGGAGAGAGTTACTTTTGACGTATACAAGGTTATGAAGCATGTTGGTGATGATGCGTCATGTTTAAGAATAGATGCTTTTGATCCTTTGATTATTGAGCACTTTCAGGAAAACATCTCTGATGATCCACTTGAGGTATGCATAATGAACTCCACGGATGTTGAGTCGGCCAGTGATAAACAACTGGAAGTTGTTCATAGCTTAGAGAGGCGTGCACAATACCCCACGAAGAAATTTGAGAAGTTGGATAGCCCACTGTCTAGCCACTCCAAACCATCTATTGAAGAGCCACCAACTCTTGACCTAAAAACTCTACCCTCTCATCTTAAATATGTTTATTTAAATGACGATGAAACCTTGCCACTCATCATTTCTTCTTCTCTTACAGATCAACAAGAAGCAAGGTTACTGGAGGTGTTGAGAGATCACAAAAAAGCCTTTGGATGGAAGATTGCTGATATCAAGGGGATCAGCCCAGCCATCTGCATGCATAAGATTTTAATGGAAAAAAGCTCAAGGCCCACTATACAACCACAAAGGAGGTCTAATCCTCAAATTCAAGAAGTGGTGAAGAAAGAGGTAATCAAGTTACTCGATGCCGGCATTATCTTCCCTATCTCTGATAGTCCATGGGTAAGTCCAACGCAGGTAGTGCCCAAGAAAGGAGGTACGACAGTAGTTCGTAATGACAATAATGAGTTAATTCAATCTAGAATTGTCACTGGTTTTAGGGTTTGCATAGACTATCGTAAATTGAATGAATATACCCGAAAAGACCACTTTCCCCTCCCCTTTATCGATCAAATGTTAGAAAGATTAGCCGGGCATGAATATTACTGTTTTTTGGATGGGTACTCCGGCTATAACCAAATTGCTATTACACCCGAGGATCAAGAGAAAACTACTTTCACTTGTCCTTACGGCACTTTTGCTTATAGGCGTATGCCTTTTGGCTTATGTAATGCACCTGCTACTTTTCAAAGATGCATGATGGCTATATTTCATGACATGGTCGAGCAATTTCTTGAAATCTTCATGGATGATTTTTCTGTTTTTGGCTCTACATATGATAGATGTTTGCACAATCTAACCTTAGTTTTGCAGAGGTGTGAGGAGACTGATCTAGTCTTAAATTGGGAAAAGTGTCATTTCATGGTACAAGAAGGAATTGTTCTGGGTCATAAGATCTCCCACAAGGGGATTGAGGTGGATAGAGCGAAAATTGAAGTGATAGCTAATCTTCCACCACCCACCACGGTCAAAGCCGTGAGAAGCTTTTTGGGACATGCCGGGTTTTACAGGCGTTTTATTTCAAATTTTTCTAAAATTGCTAAACCCCTGTCTAACTTGACCATGAAAAATGCAGTGTTTGACTTTAATGATGCATGCATGCAGGCCTTCCTCACCCTGAAGGAGAAATTAATCTCATCACCTGTGATGTCCGCCCCAGATTGGAGCCTACCATTCGAGTTGATGTGCGATGCGAGCGACATTGCCGTTGGAGCTGTACTAGGTCAAAGGAAGGGTAAAATCTTTCATACTATTTACTATGCTAGTCGTACCTTAAATGAGGCCCAACTCAATTATGCTACGACTGAAAAAGAGCTTTTAGCTGTCATTTTTGCTTTTGACAAATTTCACTCCTATCTTGTGCTTAACAAAGTAATAGTATACACTGATCACTCGGCCTTGAAATACTTGCTTGCTAAAAAAGACGCAAAACCTAGACTACTCAGGTGGATCTTATTACTACAAGAGTTTGACTTAGAAATAAAAGATAAAAAAGGATCTGAAAATGTAGTAGCTGATCACCTATCTAGACTAGAATTAGTGGATAAGAAAATGGATGAGACCCCAATAGGAGATGAATTCCCCGATGAACAGCTTTTTACTCTTTCTTCTATTTCAATCCCCTGGTATGCTGATTATGCTAACTATATAGTTGCTGGAATTTTACCCCCTGATTTGACATTTCACCAAAGAAAGAAGTTTTTGAAAGATGTTAGGCACTATCTGTGGGAAGAGCCCTACTTGTTTAAAATTGGTGTCGAGGGAATTATCAGGCGTTGTGTACCCGAGGAAGAAATGACCTCCGTCTTGGCTCATTGCCATGACATGGTGATAGGTGGCCACTTTGGCCCATCCAAGACTGCTGCCAAGGTTCTGCAATCAGGTTTTTTCTGGCCTACTTTATTTAAAGATGCACACGCTTATGTTCAAAAATGTGATAGATGCCAAAGAGTAGGTAATATCTCTAGACGACATGAAATGCCTATGAATAATGTGCTTGAATGTGAATTATTTGATGTGTGGGGTTTAGATTTTATGGGACCTTTCCCTAGTTCCTGTTCCAATAGGTATATTCTAGTCGCTGTTGATTATGTGTCTAAATGGGTCGAAGCTGAGGCTTTGCAAACAAATGATGCTAGGGTTGTTCTTAGATTTCTGAGAAAACATATTTTTGCACGATTTGGAACCCCGAGAGCAATTATAAGTGATGGAGGCACACATTTTCGTAACAAGCAATTTGAAAACTTGTTGAACAAATATGGTGTTAAGCATAAAATCTCGACCCCTTACCACCCTCAAACTAGTGGGCAAGTCGAAGTGTCTAATAAGGAAATTAAACGGATTTTAGAAAAAACGGTAAATAGCCATCGAACTGATTGGTCTCTGAAATTAGATGATGCATTGTGGGCTTACCGTACTGCTTTTAAAACCCCTATTGGCATGTCCCCATATCGTCTTGTGTTTGGAAAAGCTTGTCATTTACCTGTCGAACTTGAACATCGTGCTTATTGGGCTATCAAATTCCTGAATTTCGATACAAGTGTTATAGGTAATAAGAGGTTGCTTCAACTGAATGAGCTCGAGGAGTGGAGACATGAAGCATACGAGAATGCAAAACTGTACAAAGAACGGACCAAGAAGTGGCACGACAAGCATATTCTACCCCGGGAATTCGAGGAAGGTGAGAAAGTTCTTATGTACAACTCTAGACTCAAGCTCTTCCCAGGCAAGCTCAAATCGCGTTGGTCGGGACCCTTTCGAGTCACCCGAGTGTATTCTTCCGGAGCTGTGGAGCTTATCACTGAGGATGGACAAGTATTTTTAACCAATGGACATAGGCTGAAACACTACTCGGGCACTGACTGGAGCGCAGACACATTATCTGTCAAGCTCCGAGAACCATCGACTTAAGTCGATCCTGAATAGTCGAGCTATTGACTATAAACAAGCGCTTCTTGGGAGGCAACCCAAGTTTGTAAGTTTTTTTTTTCTTTTGTTTTTGTTTGTTTAGTTTGTTTGTTTATGTTTATGTTCAAACATGCACTTTTGGCATGTATGTTTTCGTATGCTTGATGGTTTGAAAAGTTGAAGTGTTAGATATGATAGACATTTGGACCCCATGTTTAGAGATGCTTATTTTACTCGAGAGGAGAAGAAGCTTTGTAACGATGCATTGGAAGTTAAAGGATGTTTTTCAACATCCTTGGTTGTAAGTGTTCTTTTACCGTTACGTATACTTGTTGTAACAACATTGAGGACAATGTTGGATTTGAGTTTGGGGATAGAAGAGTGCTTATTTTGAACATTGAAAATGCAATGCTAATTTTTAGCTTGAGTTTGGGGGAAAGTTTGTATGATATCATGTTTAAATACTTCTTTGTTGAGAAAATCAAGTATAAATTGTTTTTTTTTTTTATCTTTCCAATTGATACATTAAAATTGATTAACTTGAAAAAAAAAATGGCATGATTTCTTGAAATAATTTGAATTTAATGGAACATATATATCTTTGAAATTGCTCATGGAGACCCTAGACTAGGATTGATTTCTTAGATGATTCACATTGCACAATAAATCGAGGGTAGAGGAGTTGAGAGGATAACCATCTTGAGACACTTAAGGAGTTTTTCCCGGAAAAATTAACTTAGATTTTTCATAAGGTTATAAGTTGAGTAGTAATTTTTTTATACTAAACAATGAATTAAAAAGGTTGAAGTTTGGTATGACCACAAGTGGTCAGGCTAATATGTATTGGAGGTGAAAAGTTCCATGCCTATATACTGTACTATTATGCTAATTTGAGCTAAGCTCAAGCCAAAAAGAAGCGAATTGTTTAAAAGATCTAGTTTTATTTCGTGGCCTTTGACACTCGAGTGATTAAATCCTTAGGAGTGTCTTTACACTTAATGCCCCAAAACTATCTAGTTTGGGAGTCATTGATCTAAAACTTGTTACATGGGTGTCATAGAAAGCCTAATGGAATAAAACATTGCACATGATCTAGCCTTAATGAAGTTAATTGGAAAGTTTCATATGAATTGAAAGTTTGAATGGTTGAGATGATGAAATTTAAATGGCTATGAGACTTTCTATGATTCTTATGCTCTGTGTTTGATCAAAAGTTGATAGATATGGGATTAATGTCCAAAATTTGGTAAGGATGCCTTTCGACTATAATACCTTAGATTTATTTTCACTACACCCTATGGAGTTTTTCGAGTATTGGTGTCACATGAGCAAAAGTAGTTGATATGTATATATATTTGTGAGCTATAAAAGGATGATTTTGTGCCATTTATTCTTGTTAATTATGTTGAGATGTATTCATTTGGTTGGGATTGAAAGTTTGTTAGATTTTGTGGGTATATCTTCTGCAAACCCTCACGAGACTATAACTCGTCCTTTGAGGTAACTCAAAGGTTTAAAGGCTTGTTGCACATGCTAAGTGCAATCGTTTACTCCACGAAAGTGAGTTCGTTTGTTGTTTTTGTTTTCTCCTTTTGGTTGATGATGTTTTTCATGCCTAGAACTTTTATTGCTCGAGGTCGAGCAAATGATAAGTTTAGGGGAGTTGATAGGAGTCATTTTTACGTGTTTTTAAGCCCCTTTGCGTTTATGTTTTAGGTTCATTTATCACTTGATTTTGTCACTTGTGCGTTTAATTCGTGCATTAAGTGATTTCAGGCCTTAAGTGGATACAATTGAAGAAAGGGTGGAAAAATGATGTATAAAACAAGTTTACGCCAAGATGTTTCACACCTCCACGACCAAACAGGCAAGAAATAAGTTGGAGTTAGCCAAAATCATGTTTTAGTACCATTTCCGCACACCTGGGCGCCAAATCAGAAACAACCACCACGTTGGAACGCCATTTTGATATTTTTAGAGACAGAATTGGATGAAGTGTCCTTCTACAAAGTTTTAGATCTATGTCTTATCTTTACATGGGGACTTGAATCATCCAATTCGGAGATCTATGGAGACGTTTATGAATAAAACACTATCCCTGCGCTGGAAAACACGAAAGTGGCAGCTCATGTTCTTGTTAGGTGGAAAACAAGAGAATGGTAGGTGCAAATTCTTGGTAGGTGGAAATTCTTGGTAGGAGGAAAACAAGAGAATGGTAGGTGCAAATTCTTGGTAGGTGGAAATTCTTGGTAGGAGGAAAGAAAGAGAAGGGTAGCTCAAATTCTTGATAGGTGGATTTTTGGGTATTTAAAGGGGAGTAGGGAGCTCACTTGAAGACATCAAAAAAAAATCATCCTTTGAGAGTGTGAGGACGAAAATTCAGGGGTTTGGGGGAGCATTCTCTTGGTTTTGAGTCATCCTATCATCATACTTGAAGAGCTAAGAAGAGGAAAATGAGGGATTCAAGCTTCCAATCAAGAATCGATCATCAATCCAAAATAGGGAGTTTCTTAGTTTGATATTCATCTTTATCTATGAGTAATTCTATGTTTTTATTGTTTTCCCAATTTCAATTATGAACTAATTTTCCCTTAACTAGGGCCATGTGAAGGCCAAAGTTATGAGTATATATATATATGATAGTATTCTTCGTATTAATTCTACAATTGCTTTGTGTTTTGATTTCGTGCGTAATTACTTGCATATGTTTGATCGCCATATGTTTGTCATATTGCCTAACTTAATAGTTTGAAAGAATATAAGTTAGGGTTCAAAGAAATCATCACATCATCCGTAAAAAATAGGGAATTGCCCCTAGAGATAGGTAGAGATTCCCGGGTGCAGTTAGCCGGATTTATTCGGGAAAATTCTAGAACTTGAATGCATGATTATTGATTAAATTCTCGGATAGACATATTTAGAGAACTGTCAATTTATCATAGGATTATTACAGCCGAGACATCGGGTAGTAATTAATTAAGAAATTTTCACCAAAGCAATAGTAGTCTAATAATACGAAGAATAGTTCATATTTATATTAACAAGTAAATTTGGTTGAAGCATGTGCCTTAGTTGTTTTATTTCATAAGAATCTAAATCTATTTGCTAAGTCTCGTTTTTACATTTTTATTGTAAATTAATCACAATCTTTTAATTCAATTTTAATTGCTTTTAAATTCCTAGCTTTAAATAATCTTGTCTCTGTGGGATCGATAACTCGGACTTAAAGTCCACTTTATTACTACACACGACCAGTCCACTTGCTGTTTAATACACGTAAGGATTTTTCGTGTCAATATCTCCCCGACTTTATTAATTCCATCCTTTGTCAGGCTGTCTGCCGCAAAATTTGCTTCGCGAGGTATGTGATATAACTTCGCTTTCCAATCACGTTTCATCATGTCTCTGATTTTTTGGATAACATCAAACTTTTGATGCTCATAAGTCGCTTCTTTAATTCATTTCCATGCTTCTAGGCAATCTGACTCCACATGGATATGTTTATATTTCTCATTCCATGCAAGTTTCAAACCTTGAAGAATAGCTAGCAATTCTGCTCCAAGCGTGTCATGTGTGCCACAACCCCCTTTGAAGCCTCTTATCCGTTTTCCATGGTGATCACGCATCACAACGCCGATATCCGCCGGACCTTCCACATTCTGCTGCCCTTGCGCCACTGCTGCATCTACATTAATCTTAGTGATTCCTCTTCCCTGTTTGATCCATCCAACATATTCAATATCATCCGTGCTATCCCACCTGGGCCGAGCCAGCTGCGTGGCTTCTTCAACCCTTCTACGAATCTTCTCCATATCAATTGTTGGCATCAAAATCTCATCTTGGTGTAAAGCCTCATTGCGCCCTTACCACAAAAGAGTAATAATCTCAGAAAATGTTATGTCCCAATTCTTTTCCCAACCATACCTGTTGAGTGTAGTACTCAAATTCCAGTCCACCCAATCGGTTAAATGCATCGAGAAGAAGCGACAGTGATATTTTCGATCCACCATTGCCTTCCAAATTTCCGCTGCCCAAGGACAGTCATGTAGTGCATGCAAGCTCGTTTCCTCACTCGTGCCACAAAAGCTACAACCTGCATTAGAGGAAATATGACGTCGAAAGAGATGATAATTAGTCATTACGCGATCATGACGTAACAGCCAAAGTAAGTATTTGCGCCTATGTGTTCCCTCATACGCCAAATCCGTTGCCATTTCTTGCTTTCGAAACCCTTGCTATAACTGTTCGTTATACACTCGTAGCCACTCCGACAAGAATATTTCCCATCCGGAGTAAATCTTCATACCAAAGTGCCATTTCCACCCGATATTACCGTCCAATAACTAGTTATACTTCTATTAAAGTCCTCTGCGCCTACTTGAGCTTCACTCATGTGGATTAATTTGTCATTTCCTATTTAGAGGTCTGTCCAGAATTTAGTCATCTCGCCATCCCCAACTTTCTACTTTATACCTTTCTCAAGAAGTGGAAACACCTTTTGTATACTCCGCCATGTATGTGATGTATTTCCGCGAGCTCGAGCTCTTTCCCCGATTCACATATTTATGTCGCATTACTTGTACCTATAACTTATCTTCGTCCTTGCGCAGCTGCCAAGCTAATTTCCCCAAGTATGCCAAATTCATGTCCCCGAGTCTTGCGAATCCACAATCCACCTAACTCTTTCTTAGTACAAACCGTGTTCCATGGAACAAGATGCAATCTATTCTTTCATCCGTACCACCCCATAAAAACCGCCTATTCTCTTTGTCAATATTATCACTCACACCAAGTGGGATATGTGATGTTGGCATATGGTATGATGGTATAGTGGCCATCACTGATTTTTATAAGAGTAGTACGACCAGCCAACGATAAGTGTTGTCGCTTCCATCCCTTGAGCCGCCCCTTGACTTTATCTAATAAGAACATATAATCTCTCAAATGGTGCAGAGGGACCCCCAAATCCTTGGTAATGTTAAGATTAGCACGATCAGCAAGATTACGAGCGAGATGGTTAGGCACATTCGCTAAAAAATGGATGCGAGATTTATCTCGATTCACTTTTTGTCCAGAAATATTACAATAATCCCCCAAAACAGTACCAACTCTCCTCACTTGTTGTACGGTAGCTTCACCAAACAAAATCAAATCGTCTGCGAACATCAAATGAGATATCTGGGGTCCATGACGAGACGTAGGAATAGTCCTCCAACTCCCCTCTTCCACAGCGTCGTTGATCATGGTTCCTAATTTTTCAATACAAAATACAAACAAATAAGGTGATAATGGGTCCCCCTGTCTTAGACCTCTTTTTGGACTAAACCATTCCGACTTTTCTCCATTCCAAAGAAAGGAGAGTCGCCGTTGTGGTACATATAAGATTAATCCATGTCGAGGGGAACCCTAACTTAACCAACACATTCTCCAATGCTCAATTAATCCTATCATATGCTTTTTCAAAATTAATTTTCGCGATAAAATTACCTTTTTTCCCTGACAACAGACTCAATCCATGGAGCACCTCCTGAGTCACAATTATATTGTCGATCTCTAATTTATCAATTGAAAGCAATAAAAAAGGGTGAAGAATTAATCGGTGACGTATGACATTTTTTAAAATTTTAATTGGGCCTTTTAGTGTAGGACCGGTATAGTAATGGGCCGATGTCGGGATTCTGATTTCTGAGTACACTAAAAAATAATAATTATCATCTTTCAGAGACTACAATGGATATGAGCAATGGCCCAGCATTAATGTCTGGTGCATATCAATCTCACTCACTCAGTCACCCACCAGCAATTGCTCTGCATTTCAATGACCCTTCGCGCAAACGCAATCAGCGATGCTCTCCTCTCCCTTGTAGGCTCTTCTCTCACCATCTCTAATTTTCCTTGTTCTAGTATGTATGTATATATGTATGTATGTTGCCATTTGTTGGAACTTTAATTCATGTTTGCGTGGTGTTTGTGAATAAGCTCGAATGAGTAATAAATCCTGTATATTAAGGAATCTGAGAATTGAAGCCTCATATCTTGAATTTGAATGTCATTGCACTCTCTACTAGTGATAATTTTCGAAGTGAAAGTTTCCTTTTACTTTCTTCTGATGGCATATTGGAGAGCTGAAACGCTTAACAATGGCGTATGATTAAACTCTTGTCGCACTATTATGCTAGCATTTAAATGGTTGTGGTCTGTTTATGTGACATTTCATGATTAAGAGGTTGCGCCTTTCGTTTATCGAATAGTGTAAATAACTAAATAAGAAGATTGATAACAGATAAATGGCTCTTTGCTACAACAGCAAAAGAATGATGGCCTATATGGGATTCGTGCCAGGAAACTATCTGCTTCTCGACTTTCTACTAATTCCAAACGCATAGTTCTGCCCAGTCTTGGTCATGTGATTGAACACACGCCGTATTCATCTTTTGGTGCATCGCTCTCTAAGAACATATATCCCTGTGGCGGCCTTGGCCTTTTTAGTTCCTTTATGACTCCATACTCCTATAGACCAATGCACAAGAAAATTTATCAAGAGGAGACGCATTGTGAAGTGGAATCTTGCAAAGGGTTGGTAAAATCTGATGTGACAGAAGAGGAGCCAATCTTAACTGCACTGCAGAGTGTTCAAACTGAGGATGATAAGGAAGCCCTGAGAAGGACAAAAAATGGTCACGGAAACAAAGGCAAAGTGCCATGGAACAAAGGGCTTAAACACAGTGAAGGTAACTCTTTCCGCAGTCCATTTGTTTGAAAATCTGTTTACGATGGTCTTTCTGGTCTAATGCAATGTACCTACTCATTCAGAGACTCGTGAAAGAATCAGACACAGAACGAAAGAAGCCTTGAAAGACCCCAAGGTGAAGTCATGTAAGAATCAGTCAATTCATGAAAAGATATACCTTTCCCTTTCTTGAATTGAGTTAGTTTAATCATTGTGAAATTTGTCCTTGGAGGCTTCGTCTGCTTTTTATTGACTTTCTTGGGGAACATAAAAGGTGTTCTCATATGCATTTTATTTTATTGTTTGAAGTAAAAAGGAAGCGCTTAAAAATGATTTTACCAATTTTCATTTTCTAATTCCAAATTTGATTCATGAATATGTTGCTTCTAGATTTTTTTTCCCATTCTTATGCCCTTGCTTCTACTTTTGACAGGTTAGAAAGAAGATGTCTGAATGCCCTCGCGCCCTCAGGTAATTTCATATTCCACACTTCCATTTTTAACTGAATAAAGGAACCTCTTACTATACAATTACTTATCACTGATATTATCTGCCCTAAAATAACTCCAATGGCTCAGTAGCAATGTAACATAATACAAAGTTTCAAACTAACTTGTTAGATGAAACTTTTAACTTAATTTGAGTAAATTGTGACTCTTGTTGCAGTGATCAGACCAAAGTAAAAATACGCACATCTCTCAGAAAGCTATGGCGGGAACGCTTACAATGGAAAAGATTGAGGGAGAAATTCTTCCAATCATGGGCTGAAAGCATTGCAAAAGCTGCTAAGATTGGAGGGAGTGATCAGCAAGAACTGGACTGGGACAGCTATGACAAAATTAAACAAGAAATAGCTGTCCTACATAATAACGAAGCTGCAGAAAAAGCAAAGGCGAAAGAGATGGCACGCATCAGAGCAGAGAGAACAGCACTGGTGAAAGCAGAAAGGATGGCAAAGCTTGCACAGAAAAGAAGAGAGCGAGAAGAAAATGCAAAAGTTAGAGGAGAGTCAACTAGAAAGAGAAACAGAAGGTCAAAGGAAGAAAAAGAAAAGTTGGCTGAGTTTCAGGAGATAAAACTCAAGGAGAGACTACTGAAGGTAAACCGATTGATTTAATATGTTATCTTAATCATAAATGAGTCATAATTACATCGATACCAGTGATTCTTCCGCCTTAATTTCATTTTTTTCTTCTTTATTGAACTGAAAATAGGCGGAGAGGGAATAAAAGCAGGGATTAGTTAGCTGGATTTCTATTAGTGGTTTTCCTTAAAAATAAAAATTTCGGGAGTTGAAAAACGAGGACAGGGGGAAATACAAAAGACGGTTAAACTGGATTCTTGGTCAAGTTTCACAATATGGATATCTAAGGCTAAATCCATACTAGCATAATGTGAATCTGATAGCTTATGAGAATTGAATAGTCTGCCGCTCTGATAATTTTGTTTTTGCTAATTATTTTTTGGGAAAATTACATAGACCCCCTCGCTTATTATGTAATTACCAAAACTCCCCCTCACTTATTGAAAATTACCAACACATCCCCTCACTTATTTCTTACAACTACACCCCCTGTGTGTGTTTTGGTAATTTCCAATAAGTGAGGGGGAGTTTTGGTAATTACACAATAAGTGAGGGGTCTGTGTGTAATTTTCCTTATTTTTAATCTGGGTTTGAAGAATGAGGCTGCACAGAAAATAACTGACAAATATAGCGGAGCAGAATTCTTGAAACATTTCTTTTAGACGGTATCATACGACTTCATTAGGGGAAAAAAAGTTCACTGAAGAAAGAACTCACAAAGAATTACTTAACCGCACAATATAGTAAAGGTTTATCCATGTCTATTGATAAACTGAATTATATCCCAACTGTTACTTTAGAATAATGTACTTGCTCAAATCTAGGACTGCAGCGTATTGAGGTTTTGCAGTTTGCCTTTTCTCTTTCACTGATGTTCTACTTCTTAATGTAATATTGCTTTTGTTAGTGATGTAGTGCTTCAAAGGGCTGGTAAGAAAGTACTTAAAAAAACAGCCAAAAAAGAAAAAAAATTACTAAAGATTGGACAATCAATGTTATTTCTATCTCAATTTTTTCTGATGGTTCTTGCTTTTTGACTATAAACAGATCCACAAAAAGAAATCCACAGTAAATCAAGTAAGCAATCAACATCATCGACCCTGGGAGAATATCGACTTGGATTTTGTGAAGGGAGATCAGTTGCAAAAGGAAATTTCACTGGCAGACCAGATTCGTTTTGCTAAGGACAGAAGAGCAGAACAGCTGCTTGACGAGCTTTAATATTGTCAATTGCGTTTATCCATCAACGTGGGAGAGTCTCGGATTGAATCTGAGACTGACAACGGCTGCCAACTGTAGCATAAAAATGAGCACACATAGTGCTAGTTTGCCCAATCTCATGTGTGTGTGATGTTGGAACACTATAAATGACAACTCTCAGGATCTGGATCTTGTATGCACCACTTTGACATGATTCATTAAGGAATTTTTTGATTTTACCTTAAATTCAAATATGTGAATTGGAGTTTCAAATGAGAAACCTTTGCTGCATTACACTAGCTTTTCTTCCACTCGATGATCTCACGTGTAATTCTGAGAGTGTGTGTGGCTAAGCTTATTTTCAAGAGCTTATTCACGAAACTTACAAACAACTTATAAAATGTTTGTAGAACTAATAAAATTCTTAGGTCCTTTTGGGTAAAATGAGCGCCAGGTACTTATAAGATGGTGTAGTGTTACTAGTAACCAAAGCTAATGAGCATTTTTTCTTGACAAAATGACCAAAAAGGTCATTACCACGTATGAACAACTATTTCATAACATCTTCAATTTATATAGAGGATAACTCTATAGTTATGTTACTACGCTTGTCTACACAAAATATAAAGTTTATTTATACGTATGTATGCATATCAAATATTCAATTTAATGCTATTAAAGACATTAGTTTTAAATTGATATAAATTTATATTAGGCAAATAACAAAATAATATTATTGTGTAACAAAGATCGATATATTCAGCACCTTTTTTTTAATAAAAAAACTTATTCTAAGATTAGTGATATTTAATTCATATATATATAATTATATAACAAGTGAATACATATGGCCACCAACCATTCGGTTATATGTCATCGACCTTCTACGAAAGAGTGAGAGATCAGTACTATTCAACCCCTTCCATGCTCCGGTGGTTATAAATTAGGGAAAATTAGACCAACATCCAATGCAATAGTAAGTAATTACACAAACTTGTCCTTATATAATTGAAATTATAAATACCTAACCCACTGTAATTGAAAATTATATTTACCCCCTGAGATTAATTTTTTTACGACGTCATCATGTGAACTTCTAAAAATGCTCTTGTCCCTGTCATTTAGGAAAAATCACACCAACCTGCCCTTTTATTTTTGAAATTACACAAACCACCTCTGTTATAATGCACTTCTTAAAAACACCCCCATATGTATTTAAAAGTTCTTACAATTTACCCCTAAAAACCTTACAATTACCCCTGTAGAAGGGTGTTGGTAATTTCAAAAACAAGATGGGTTTTTTGGTATTACACATTATAAGGAGGTACGTCCTTAAAAAAAATATTATTGCAGTTTTTTTTTAATGTTTTTAATAATTTAAGTGAAGGGCAAAAATATCATTTAGTATTGTTTGACCATTGACCGAGGGTTTTCAGGGTGTAAATGTAATTTTCAATTATAGTGGTTAGGTACTTATAATTTCAATTATAAGAGGATATGTTTGTAAAATTACCTATTATAGCAGTGGGTGCTGGTGTAATTTGTCCTATAAATTAAAAAGAAAGAAAAGATAAATACACATGCATAATAATATCCGTCCTAGTTAGTTAAATGTGAGAAACGTAGAAGTATATTACAAAATTTTATTAAAATTTACGGTTAAAATTGGCTAAAAAGTACGGCAATGAAAAATTAATGGATCGTAGATGTATGCATATAATACGAATACATGTTAATTATTTGGAATAAAAATACAACTTAATTATATATAAATTTGTAAAATTTATTGCTTGTATTCGCTTTTAATTTATAAAAAATAGATTGTATATGAGTCATTAGTTGACAAAACTAATAATTTGATAAATTATCAACGTTCATAGTTTTTTTTATACAATACTCAATTAGTACTTATAAAAACTAATAAAATAAATTAAGTTTTAAATTAAAAAACATTTCTTTTTGTCAAACTTAGAGCTATCAGTCATCAAGAATTTTACGGGATACGTAAAGTACGTATACCAAACTGTTCAACTCAAGAGTACGAATATTATTCATTACGTTCAGAATGCATACGGGAAACGAAAGTATTTTCCGATTATATGTATGTACATATATTATATGGGTATAATACGAATTTTTGCTAACAGAGATATTAATGTATAAAAATTTTAAAATATGTGTGTATGTGTATATATATATACACACACATATAAATAACTATTCGCTCCTACACTCCCATGTCTCACGGTTATAAATTAAAAAAAGAAAAGGTAAATACACATGCCTAATAATGTCAGTATATAATAATTTTAATATATGTATATATATAATTATTCATCACTCTTGGCATTGATATAACATTTTACACATTCTAGTCTACATCATACATACTGTATATATATTCTATTTTCGGAAGGGATCTAGGCATTTTTAGAGATTATAAGCTTCTCTCATCTTATTTTAAGCATTTATGACCTCTATTGTAAAACAATACACAGACAAGCATATAACATCTCTAAACATAGTATAGAATGTTGTCAAAAATTTCTAAGAAGGGATCTAAGAGTTTTACGAGCTTATAAGTTTCTCTCATCTTATTTTAAGCATTTATAACCTCTATTGCAAAACAGTACACCACCCAAACATATAACACCTCTAAACATAGTATAGAATGTTGTAAAAAATTTCTAAGCTTAGCCACTCACTGGTAGTGGTGAAAGACAAACCAAACTACTCGATACTCGACTCGAGCTCGATCGCTAAAAGCTCGTTTGAGCTCGATTCGTTAATTTATCAAACCAAGCTTAAACCGCTTTTTGTGTTTGATAAATTTTAAAACTCGCCTCGAGCTCGGCTCGATTAGTAAAGAATAATAAAAATATGTACAAAAAAATCAAACTACTCGAACTCAACTCGTGTTCGGCTTGATTAACGCTCATTTGACCTCGATTAATAATCAAACAAGCTCAAACACAAATTTTGAAGCTCGATTGTATTTCAAACAAGCTTGAACAACATCTCTTTCGATTCTACTTAGCTCGTTTACACCCCTACTCACTGGCTTTCTAAGTGCATTTGAAGTTATACCATCCTTTAATCTTTATCTTCTTATTTGGCTTCAATTATTATTACAAACTTCTAACAATACCAATGATCCAGGAATTATCATTCCAAGACAAAATAATGCACACTGAAACCACTTCATTACTGTCATCTGCATTAGTTTTGGAATTTAAGTACCTCAGGCCATCCAATGGCTGAGAACAAATTGATCCCAGAAAGCATCACATCCACAAGCCATGTTCAACACCAAGTATCGATATTGAGACCGAACAGAACATTCATAATAGACAAGATAGTGTAGATAATTACGGACCCAATGCAAGAATGCTCCAAGAGTGAAACAGTTAACCTGCAAAAAACTCACCATCTGCAAATTTGATAATTGTGAATGTATCAATAAATGACCAAAATAGTGTTTGCAGGTTTATCTTATGAAACTCAAACTATAACAGAAACCCTACAATTACGGAGAATTCATCCTCAATATACAGAGTCTTCAGTAATTTGGACGTGGGGGCAAATCTCTTTCAGGGACATCCTGGGTCTGGTAAGGGTTTACACCGCCCATGTTAGGAGGAGCATAGCCATTCTGATTTTGTCCCATGTTAGAAGGATAGTTGTTCTGATTTGGTCCTGGACCAGGAGGTCCCATATTTGGAACATAGTTGTTCTGGTGTTGCCCGGTACCACATCCAGTATTAGGAGCAAAACTGTTGGAAGTTTGTCCAGGGCCAGATCCCCTATTCGGAGTGAAGCTATTTGGACCAGGGTTCGGTGGTGGGGGGTAATCTCGCACAGGAGCATTCTGGTTCTGGTAGGGGCTTCCACCACCCATATTAGGAGCATAGCCACACTGATTCTGTCCTTGACCAGGTCCAGCACTTGGAGCAAAGCCACCCTGATTTGGTCCTGGACCAGATTGATACGGTGCTCCTCCAGTATTTGGTCCATTGCCATACTGCTGGTTTGGTGCATTGCTAGGCATTCCTCTCATGTTATTTCCTGGATAGTTGTTTGGAGGCACACCACCCTCAAAGTTTGGCTGTCCTCCCATATTGGGCTGCATTGGTCCAGTGTTAGGTGTTAGAGCAGCCATATTTGGTGGGGGTGAACCTCCCATGTTGCCACCTGGCGCACCGGCATTGGGTCCAGAGTTCTGATTACCCCATTGGGTCCAGAGTTCTGATTGCCCATCACGTTTTCTATGATCAGAGAGTCTATACCTGTCAGAGTTCCGAGGTCTATCGTTGCGCCTGTTCCTCTCGTTTGCCCTAGCATTGTTCCTCACCCATTCTTCGTGGTATTTAGGATCATATGGAACTGCCTGCCCATTGATAAATGGTTCTCCTGCAATATGCAAAATGAGAATGTCGGGCTTGCAAAAAAAATAGGGAAAATTACAAAAAACTCCCTAACTTATGGGTAAAACACAAGCACCTCCCTCTTTTTTGTCTAATTACTTTCACTTCCTTAAAATGAGGATGTCCAATGTAAACTAATGAAATGTCCATTTTGCCCTTAAGTAAAACAGCCCAAAAAATAAGAAAAAATTAAAAATTTGCAAAAGACATTTTTAACCCAAGTGTAATAGAAAAAGGAAATAAAATTGAAAATAGAAAAAGAAATGAAATTGAAAAAAAAAAAAAGGAAAAAAAACCAGATTCACGATCTGGATGGGAGGCGTCGCCGGGGGTGGGGAAGGGGGGGAAGAGGAGTGGTTGACATGGCTCTATTCATTGTTTGATTTTTTCTTCTTATTTTTATATATATATATATATTTATATATTTTTGTGTTTGTCTATATATATATATATATATACACATATAATTACTGTTCATCGTCTTCATGGGAAGACGATGTACAGTACTTTTCTTTTCTTTTTTGTTATTTATATCTATATATTACTGTTCATCATCTTCCCATAAGACGGTGAACAGTACTTTTCTATTTTTTTTGCTATTTATATCTATATATAAAAATATAATATTTATATACTTTTTGTATTTGTGTATATATATATATATGTGTGTGTGTGCAATATTACTATATAAGTACAATATAAATGTACATATGTACATATATGTTATGGATATATGTATTATATTTATGTGTTTTCCAAAAAAAATATATTACTATATTTATATATGTACATATATTATGTGTTTTCCCTATATATATATATATATATATATATCATAAAAAAAAAATATTTTATAAAACCAATTATCTTTATTTTATCTCAATTTTCAACTACCTCCATGAAAATATATATTATTTTGTAATTTTTGTGTTTAAAAAATTATTTTTGTGTTATTAGTATTTTTAATTATTTTGTTAAACTAACTACAATGACCTCCCTGAATTTGAAAAAGATTGCATCCAGCTCCTCATATGTAAAGGATGGACTGGTCTCAAAAAATAGTCAACAATAACAAAGGTAAACCCCAAGGGCAAAATCGGATTTTTATAAAAATTTGGTGATGACATCATCAATTTCCGTACAAAAAGGACCTCAAATGTAAGTCGGATATTAAATTTAGGGAGATGGAAGTAATTACTCAAATTCGGTGGAGGTGGCTGTATTTAGCCCATAAGTCGGGGAGTTTTTTGTAATTTTCCCAAAAAAATATTAGGCAGAACGAACTGTAACACTAAAAGATATCTCGTATCAAAGAGGTTTTGAGAATAATGGGGGGCAAGTAGGAAGAACCTAAAGTTTACAAGAAAGTGAATTTTCTGCATCTCACTCTCCAATTATATGCCTAAATCTCAAAGCTATTAATTTTCATTATACATTTTTGGGCTTGGCATTTGTTTGAAACATAGAACCAAGAGTGTATCAAAGAAACAAGAGGCTTTGAGAAATAATATCAACTACTGTCATCTTAAATAGCATACATATTACTTTAAAAAAAATGGGAAAGGAAGACTATTAGAGATATGAATGAAGAGAAAAAAAAAAGTTCCACTGAAAATTCCCCCCCACCCCACCAAATAGAAATTATACATATACATACACGCAGGCAGATGTCTGCGTGTGCACATGTGTATATGTGTGTGTGTGTGCAGAGAGAGATAAATGAGTGCTATACGGTGATCTATTGACATAGACAACAAAGAGAACCAGACAGGAATATGTGCAAGCAAATATAGCATGGAACACCGTACCTCCATAATCCTTGTTTTTTACATCCAAGTATGAATCAGGAAGCACCCACCGAACATTTGGCAATTCTGCACCATAAGTTCAAATCAGACAAAAAAATTATGCAAAATTCAGACCATCAAAAAAGAGAAGCAATGATATAACTCTATTACCTTTTATCTTGTAAGAAAGTTCTTCTGATACAAGGGCTCCAAAGGCATAGTAATGCCTCGTAGAGACGGAATAAATTTTCATCCTTGCTTCTTCCTCACTGCAGATTTCAGAAGTTTACTCATCATAAACAACAAAAAGGTAAACAGTGTATTATTTTATCATTCTTTAATAATTAACATCACTTGAAAACATGACCATGCGGAACGGAAAGGCGAGGTGGTCTTCAATCTGTTTGTGAGGGTTAAAGAAAGAGAATAACTAGAATACAAGATATGGCGGCTATGGGCGGTTGAGAAGGGATGAGTTACAGCAAAAGAAGGTGTAGGGCACACTGAAAGAGAAGGAAAAAGCATGAAGTAAAAGCACTAATTACGGTGATACAAAATGGGGATGTAAGAGTAAAATGAATTAGAAAAATTATACTGTTTCACAAATAGTATTCTGCTTATTGAATTATTTAAATTTAGTTTAAAATTGGAAATTGTTTAAATTTAGATTAAGAATGGACCAAGTAGATTGAGTGAATTAGGTCTGATGTTTTGATATATTTGGTTTAATTATGTGTGATATTTTGATGAGAAGCACAATATAATATTGTTTTATAAAATTCCAAAATAATAATGATTTAATTTGATAAACTTGCACAATCGGAGTTTCACAAATATCACTTTTAGAACTACATACTTTATTTCCAAAATTTTTATGCTTATATTGATATTTTTAAAAATATTCCAAACTTCTTATAAATTAGATGAGCAAAAGCTTGGAACGGACGCGACCATTCCGCGACATTGCAATGGAACTCGAACGGTGGTCTCCCAGTCCCGACATTACAATAAAACTGAAACGGTGGCCTCCCCGACAGTCTCCGCGACCGTTCCTGGGAACCATGCTTACCACTTTGCACATCAAATCTTCCACCAGACCCGGACATACGATAGTCCTTAGAATCTAATTCTAATAAACATTTTCCTTGTCAGCTACTTACCACTATCCATCACCTAGATTTCAAACAGTAAATCATAGACTTCCATTTCACATTTCCTACTTCAAATAGCAACCAAAAAGATAGAGAAAACACTCAGTTAAGTCTGTCTCCACAATAAGTAAATTGTGCTCAGTCATTTTAAACAAAAACAAAAAACACAATAAAATTACTAGTATATATATATATAAAGGGGGCTGCAATCTAGAAAGGCAGACCTTCCAACAACCATAGCTAGGGTTTGGATGTAGCTATTGATGATCTCATCTCTATCGCCCTCGGGCATCTCCATAACCACAAGCCAGTGCTCAAAATCACAGCCGTCGAGCAGAATCGTCTCCTTCGGGGGGCGGTTCGACCAGTTAGGGTTGGGGTCATTCAAAGACGACGACGTATGTCGAGTAGCGAACCCCCTGGTGGAGAACGCCGGCGAAAGGCGGCGGCAATAGGAGGCGGCGATGAGAGGGCGCAGGAAGAGAAGAAAAGAGGAAGTGTTGGGGAGGACGGCGGCGGAGGAGGAGCGGGAGAGGACGGAGGTTAGGGTTTGGTTGGTGGTGGTGAGTATGGACCGAGTTAGATAGCGAGTCGCCATTTTGAGAATTCGTATGATAAACCCTAGTGATGGTGTGGAAGAAGACCTGATTGAAATGAGGGGTTTTGCCCTATATATTATAGATTATTATTAGAGGGAAGAGTGTCGAATTTCTAAAATGCCCCCCGATTATGTGAAAATACAATTTATTTTTCTCTGGATAATTGCGTCCAAAGATAAATTAATGTAACTCCTGGTACATTGCTCCCAATCACTTAAACATAACAAATTCAACGTCAGGTGAATGGTTTTTACATAAGTGGTGGGTTATAAAACCACCCACCGTAAGTGGTGTTTAAGTGATCGAAAGCATTGTACTAGGATTACCATAGATTTATTACCTCAACTGAACTATGAATATTTGGAATTCACACTCCACTTTTAATATATTACTTTTAATATATTGATATTTACCTCTCCTCATTCGATTATATCATTATTTTTGCTAGATAATGACAAAAAGTGCCCCTAACTCTTCTATAAAATAAAAATTAACTTTCACTGCATAATGTATTGGAGAAAAAAAAATCAAAATATCATCAAAAGTCGTAACAATTTTTAAAAAATGAATAATCAAGCACTCGCGCTTAAAAATTTCTAGAAATATAACTCTAAACTACTAAGAAAAAATATCTCTTATATTAATCGTGAAAATTACAATTATCTATGTTTATAAAAAATGTTTGAGTTATGTTAACATATTTAAGCAATAAAATTTTTAGATCATGAAAGGAAATTCACAATTAATCAAGAGAATTTTTTTTTTTTAAGAATTCAGAGTTATATTTTTAGAGTTTTTTAATTGTGTATGTTTCATTATTTAATTTTTTTTTATTATGATGTCTTTTGATGATA
Organism: Buddleja alternifolia; assembly: GCA_019426215.1. Lineage (NCBI taxonomy): Eukaryota > Viridiplantae > Streptophyta > Magnoliopsida > Lamiales > Scrophulariaceae > Buddleja > Buddleja alternifolia. Next base: position 19,619,397 of record CM033407.1, on the reverse strand, counting down.
TTTTGAAATTTTATTATCCAAAACATTATTTAATGAAATTGAACTTTTTTTAATTAAAAATTTGAGGGTATTTTAGTCTTTAATTACTAAATATAATGAAAAAAATTAAAGGAAAAGAAACACGTGCCAATATTCCAGAAGTAAGGAGTGTGAATGTCAAACGTTCGTAGTTCATGGGTGTAGATGCAATTATCCCTATCTTTCTCACTTATTGAAATTTTGACTTCTCATTTTTTTTTGGCTCAATAGGGTGTTTGGTTGAGGTTAAGAAGCTTCTTAAATCGTATTATAAATTATTTGAGCAAGTTCAATTCTTTTATATACAATGTGAACATTTTTTGTTACACTAATTCATAAATGTGTGATGAGTACATACATATATGGTTGAATGATAAGAGAAACTAATTTTGCACCATTTTTGTGCAACTACAATAATAGCACTCCAATGCACTGCACCATTTTTCACACAAAAAACATATTCTCTTAAATATTTCTTTTTACATCTCATTTATATTATTTCTCATATTTTACAAATAACCCAACTTTAAGTTTTTTGTTACGTATTCATCGAAATAAATATATTGTGTTGTTTTATAATATTACACAATAATATTCTTGTTATTTAATAATAATAAATAATTATTTAATAATAATAAATAGTTAAAATTTAATTTAAGTCTATTTTGATATTTCATAAATTAAATAAAAAATTTACACAATATATAAATTGTTGTTGCTATCTAATTTATTAGTCTTATATTTAGTTACTCTTTTTTCAAATCATGTATTTGGTATTTTATGTAATATAATCTATGTTGAAATGAATATTTTAATATTTTTAACTTATATGGTATATGCATTTTGTACTAGTTTTAATATATATCTATTATTCATATTTAAAAAAATAGTAATAAATTAAAATTTAAAAAGAAACAAGCATATGATCTAATTATAACTTTTTCAAAGTTTAAGGACCTAATTACATAAGTCCTAATTGTAACTATATAAAATAATAGTACTAAATTGTAATTAAAAAAAAGGCAAACTGGGGTCCACCCACGCTATATATAGCGTGGGTTTGCTGCTCCAAACGGACAACATTTCACAAAAATGCTGTCCGTTGGAGATGCTCTAAAGAGAGGAAACTTGTGGTATGAATAGAATGTTAAGATTATGTTTCTTTATGTTTTTAAAAAAAAAATCATAAATTTATTCGGAGAATGTGTATTATGAGTATTGTGAAAATGATGTGATGTTTGTGCTTATTATATTTTTAGAAATTGGTTGGAAGTAAAATATATCAATCAAATGTGATTTATTGATACAAGATGTCTAAAATAATTAGCTATTTTAGTAATGATTATATGATTTAGAAAAGCATAATTCTTAAGAAAAAGAAAAATAAATGGAATAAATAATTATTGATTAGAGATAGTGTTAAGTAATAGATGTATATCTATAAGAAAGAGAAAGTAAAGTTGAAAAAATGTATTTTTGATTGTAATTGTGATTTTCTTAGAAATTATGATGCAGAAAACAAAAAAAAATATTAAAAAACATAACAAACACCACCTAAGAATTCTTTGTACACATGATGTATACACTTACGGCACAACGTATATTAACAGGAATCGTTACACCATTACGTGATAACAGTTTGAATTGTTGTTTGAGAGTTTATAAGTTAGTTAAAAGCATTTGATTAAGTTTTTTTTGGTACGACAACTTTTCGCAAAAGATACAGATAATTCTGGCTTAAACTCATAAACATGGCCAAGCAATGGATTAAAAAATAAGACTGATCTATGTGGAATCCTTTCCTAGTATGATCCATCAGACACTAAAACATACGCAAGAGTCTTGAGTGTGTATATATATATATATATATATATATATATATAAGGAATATGAACACGGGAGTAACAAAAAACTAATGGAAATCCGTAAGCATGTCTAATCAAAGCATATATATACCAGAACTATCATTTTGCAAATCACAAGAATTTACTGAGGATACAAAATACTATGTCAAATCCAAGCATAACAACTACTTCACCGTGGCTGAGACATACTATAAGGAACAAAAAACAGTTGAAGAATCCAAATCCATCACATATTACTAAACTAAAACTTGCAATCTTGGGTTAAAAAGTTCTACGAAACTACTACTTCTGCTTAATCTGGCCTTGAGGCCCTCTAAATGTTTGATCTTACAGACAACCAAAATAAGTAAATAAACTAAGAGAAACGAAGAGTCTACTACAAACAAGTACAGTAAATTCAAGACTATGCAATGCACTGCACAATTACTGTTCTACACTCTTTGTTTCACCTTTTTTGCTTGAGAAGTATACATTGTAGAAATGCCAGCCAACCGTGAAATGTGCAAAAAAGCCCACAGCAGGAATATTTCTTGCAAGAAAGTTAGAAACTCCATTACAGATTAGAACTATAACGCAATGGATGTCGACGGTGCAAAACTCTTTGCAGCCATCGCCTACGCGGTTCAGGAGGCAAACAAATAAAACACTCTCTTTCTCCAGCATCCTGCAAAATCTCAAAAGCATCTAAATACATATCGCTCGACTTTGGAATATCCTCCATTTCATTCAGACACTTGAGAGCAGCAGATATCGAGTAATCGGGCCCACTAACAGCCATTGCCTGAAAGGACCCCACTGGAATTCTTCCATTTGTGAGTTCCACAAGTTTAGCAACACAATTCTTGAATTCGTTCATCCACAACTCTCCTTTAGGTTGAGATTTCGATGCGGATTGCTGAGGAAGTTTTACACGCGAAGGTAACGGGGTTTGACCTCCATAATCATCTTCAGATAGTAGGTCAACCTCAACATCCATTGATCGTGGGGTGGAGCATTGGCCAAGCCCAACTTGATCAAATTTCCATGGTACAAGGCTATTTCTATTATCCATGTTCCCTCTCGGGTAACTCGATACTGTTACTATTTTCTCCTTGTCTTTCCTAAAAATGGGACAAATACCGTCAGTTATGTGACGGAGTAGATGGGTCGTCCCGCTTCTGCTTGAACAAGAAAATAGCTTCTGACAGTGGTTGCATTGACACCTGTCGCATTTTCCATCCTCCTTAATGATTTTCGTGAAATGTTGCCATACTTTGGATCTTAACTTGCTTTCTCGTTTTCGTTTGTCACCCGTGCTCACTTCAGAATTATATTTCATTTCCAGGTCAGCTTCATTATTTGCATCTTCCATCTAGCAAAAACAGAATTCCAGGTTATCAACATTAAATGTCAAATGACGGATACATCTAAAAGCCCATAATCACAATGAATCAAAACCAATCAAGTAATAAGTACCATTAATAATCCAAGGATGGAACATGTAAGCAGTTTCCATTCGGCCCTGGAGCGTAACAAGTCAATTTTTTGTGATCTCATCAGTTGCCAATTTCTGAATTACTATATGTATTGCTGGAATCAAAGGGTTCATTTAAGTTCTTTTGGACCCTCGGTTTACAAGTTCTTGTCTTTGTCGTTCCAAATTCAACTTTACACTACTACGACTACTACTACTACCATTTCAATAGAAAATATATATATATATATACACATTATATGCATAACATATATAGACATTGGCAGGCAACATAACAATATTCACCTGCAAAACTTATGTTTTCTCCACTTAGCATAATCCCACAAATGAACAATATAATGACTACACTATACTATTCAAAAGACAGGATGAAACTAAAAAGCTCGGTTCTTAAACAAAATCATCAATTTCGATGGCCGAAATATTAACACCAGAAATTAGCTATAAAATCGCAACCTTTATAATCTCATAAACTTACCCACTAAACAATCAACAAATGAAAACAAAAGAGAGCTAACAAAACCAAATCTATAATCGTTTATACAATTTGACATACATACGCGCACACATCATCACAAACACACAAAAGCTTAGATCAGTTCGAAGATAAAGAGAATGATTAGTTACCTTACTGGGGAGCAATATTCAAGGGTTGATCTGAAATTGATTTGAGATAGATATGCGAATGAATTTCAGAGCAGAAAACCCTAGTCGAAGATGGCTGGATTTTATCGTCGGGCCGAATTTGGGTCGAGGAGGCGTGATAATGGGCCTGAATTAATCTTCGGGCTTGAAGCCCGACTCGGCCCAACTTACTACCCTTTCTCCATCTTTCCTTTTGTCCTACTCCTACCATTCTTCTTTTTTTTTCTTTTTTTTGCCCTTTTAATTCAAGAGGAAGATAGTTATATATCTAACCCAACAAATCTGAATTGATAATTATAATTTTGAGCTATAAAAATTTTATTTAGCTCCACAAAGAAGGGGAGACCCATTATTTGTGGCAACCTGAATTCGAACTCAGAACCTTTTACATAAAATGGGATATAGATACCATTAGACCAACAGATCTTGATTTTACTCTTACAATTCTTTGTTACAGTTTAATGTTACTGTCTTACTACTTTCCCGGATTCCCTCTTACTAGATTTTGTACCCAAATCGCGGTTAAAATTCTATGGGATAATTGCAAAAAATCCTCCTTTGTTAATGCGAAATTGCAAAAAAATACTTATGTTAACGAAATAGGCTAAACACCACTATGTGTTATTTAAAAGTTTGCACAAAGTCACTTTTTGTTAAAAAGATAGAAAGAAATATGTGTTTTTTGAGTGAAACAACACTATTTTATCTTTTATTTTGTTTGGAGAGTGTATAAATGACAAAGAAGCATGTCATTAAAGGTGAAAAACATGAAAAATAAGCTCGTTTTTTTCTTTTTCAAAAAGTGACTTTTTGCAGACTTTTGAATAATATATGGTGGTGTTTAACTTATTTCGTTAACATAAGTGTTTTTTTGCAATTTCGCATTAACACAGGGGAATTTTTTGCAATTATCCCAAATTCTATGGTAAAATCAAGTCTCATTCCATGTATAGAAGTATAAATTTTAAATGCAGGCATATGACATTTTTTAAGAATCAAATTTGATTATCTGAAATAATATTACCTTCAGGCATGTAATTTGATTTTGAACTTCTGACAACTCCTAAATATAAAAAACAATAGAGATCAAATTACTGCTATTGTTTACACTATAAAATTATTTGGGCTTTCGAATTATAAAGTCCAAATAGCTCGAGTTGGGGAAATTCGAAAAGAATGAAGTCGGGCTCACAAATAAATAAGACAAGGCCCATTAAATTCAAAAAATGACAAGATGTGGGCTGATTTAATAAAAATCCAATAATCGAATCTGAAGAAATGAAGGGAGCCCAAAAGCCAGTAATCTGCATTCAAGGAAGGCGCGCCAAGTTGAGAAATTTGAAAGAAACAGTTGGAGGCAGTTCCCGAAGAAGAAGAACGTGGGTTCCTCAAGGCCAAGATATATGTGGCCAAAAAAGAAAAAAAAGGACATCATTAGAATCACTTCTACATTTTCATTTTCCTAGAATTAACTCTAGTCTTAGGAGTAGTTTATAGTGAAAATTAGGAGTAGCCGTAGAATAATTTAGTAGTTGCTTGTCAAGGATTTCAGGGATTTGGCTGCGAAGCTTGTATTCACGATCGAAGACTCTCATGGAGGTATAAATTACCCTTTTTTTCAGATTTAAGTATTTGATAGGTTAATTTTATCTTGACTTGAGTTGTTCGATTCATTGTTTTTACACTCGAAGTTAATAACCAAAGAATTAATTAAAGACTTGAACCACCATTTAGCGTATCGAACGCAGGGGTTGAAAGATAATATCAAATTATAAATTATCATGGGGCTTGGAACGACTATTCGGATCCACCTCATTCTGATTTGTTTTATCGCGAAATAAATTTTTGGCGACCACAGTGGGAGTCGGTTTTGATAACTGATCTTCTAAAATAAAAATTTGTAAACAAATTCTTGTTGTCTACATGATGCCAGAGGAATCTCTCAGAGACGATTTGGGTGATGATTTTGACGCTCAATCAATTTCGAAAAATAAGGTTCGAGCGGACAAAATGCACGAACAGTTTGTTTGGATCATGAAACAAACCTTAGCAGGTGCTCGAGAAGATCAAAGAAGAGAATTCGATGTTCAATACCGAGCATTAGCCCAAGAGTCTGCCCGTATATTTACTGCAATTGTCCAAGATATCGCCGTGAGTGCTCGAGATGGGCTCGCTCGAAAGGTTACTCGAGTAATTACAGAATTGGGTGAAATTTTTAATCAAACGTGCGATGTTTTTTCGAATATGATAAAGACCCAGTTAGCTTTAGCACTCGAACCTTTAATAAGCAGGCATAATGTTTTAGTAGAAAAAGTATCTCAGTTAGTGTCGACCGAACCTAGGATTCGAACTAGATACGTGAACCCAAACAAAATTCCTTTAGGTTACCCTCGAGATACTTGAGTTTGAAATAGTCAATTCAAAGTTGGCCAAACTTCGAATCCTATACCCCTCGTAGAACAAAATTTTGTAAACCAACAAAATCTTAGGGGGCAACCGGGAATGAACCAAACGAATACTAACCAATCTCCACAGCTTACATCTTTTAACTTCCAAAATACAAACGCGAGTCAATTTAACTCACAGCCTGTAAGGCAAATTTTTCCTGTACCGCCGAGTGGTCAAGGACAAGTTCCTACTGGCAATCCTCTGAATATTAACATCGGAAGTTTCGAACCAAATGTTAGTTTTACCCAAGGATTTTATACCGGGGGGCAAAACCAGCCTCAAGGGCTACATTATACAGGGACTTCGAATGTCCCTTACAACATAGTAAATCAAAATTTGCCCGGTTTTCAGGCAAATCAAAGTTTCCCTTTCAGTACGAATAACTTTCAAGTTCCATATGCTGGGGGGCAGTACATTCCTAACAATTATATGGGAGGAAATATAGGGCCTCAGGTCCAAGATCCTTTCCAAAACCAAGTGGAATTGGCAATCGAAAGAATGTACGGGCCTAGGTTTCGAAGAAACAACCGGATAATCTCGGGAAAACCTTACCTTGAGTGGGTAGATCAAAATTTCCCTTTCCTGAGAACTTACAAAATTCCTAATTTTACATTATTTTCGGGAGACGACCATGTGTCGGCCTTAGAACACTTATCTCGGTTTACATGCCAATATCGAGAGGCGGCCGACCAAGACTACCTTAAGTTAAGACTATTCCCTAGTTCCTTAACCGGGCCAGCCCTTAATTGGTACACAAATTTAGTACCTAATTCGATACACACTTGGGACGAGATGCAATTTCAGTTCCAAAACCATTTTGCTTGAACCGATCCGGGCATACCAATGAGTGACCTGGCAAAAATCAGGCAAAATACGGGAGAATCGATAGAAGAGTTCCTAGCACGATTTAAAATGGCTAGAGTCAAATGTCATTTAAATATTCCCGAATCTAAATTCGTCCAGTTAGCCCAACAAAATGTGTCTTTCGAGTATAGGATACAATTCGCTGGGATGGTACTTTCTGATTTTAGGAGTCTAGCTGAAAGCACCATAAGTTACGAAAACATGTTAAAGGAAGAAAGTCAAAGAAAGCATCAAGGCTTTAACACTCTTGAAGTCGAAATTCCATGGGCATTCGAAGATGCCTATGAAATTGACTTAGCAGAATTTATAAAAGGGCCTCCATTCCAATGTGGAGCTCTCGAAAAGAAAGAGTGTGTGGCTACTGGCTCTATACAATCGAAAAAAGAAAAGAAGTATACTTTCAATGTACAAAAAAGGGAACAGATTTTTGACTGGTTACTGGCTAATAAAAAACTTAGATTTAAAGGAAAACATCGAATCCCCTCAAAAGCAGAAATCAAAGGCAAGCCATACTGTAAATGTCATAATGCCTTTTCTCATGAAACTAATGAATGTATTATGTTTCAAAATCTAATACAAGAGAAAATAGACTCGAAAGAGATTATCTTCCCTGATACCCAAAAAACGAATATAGATGAAGATCCTTTTCCTGTTTTAAGTTTTGATATAAATGTTGTGGAATTTAACAGCTTTGAATGTTTTGATTCTCAGGTTTCTAAAGAAGCTAAGTTGGCAAACCAACTATTCAACAGGCTCATAGATGAAGGGGTTCTGACGTTCCCGAATGTAAAAGACGAGGGGCTCGAGGGTATGTGTAGGTGGCATATGAACATTATGCATACTACTGACCAATGCCAAATTTTCAGACATTTTGTGGCAAAACAATATGAAAGGGGTGTGATACTTCTTTCGGGGATTGACAAGAGAATCCTGGAATTTGACCAAGATGGGAAGCCGAAGGAAAAAGAGCCAAAAATTGAATCGGCCATGCCAGCCCAGAAGAATGAAGAGAAATCATATAAGGAGATGCTCGAAACTCCAGTACGAGAAGTCGTTTACCAAACCCCCGCGAGAGTAGTAAATAACCTGACGACGATGCAGAAAGTGTTGTGTAGCCAGTGTGCTGATACTCACTATGAGTTGGTAAGGCTATATGTGATCCCAAATGACCCTGATTGGGTTCCGGCATATCAGAGAGAGTGGAACAAGAGGCAGAGGTCTGAGTCTAGTAGTCAGATGTCTTACAATAGGAATTTTCGAGGAAGAGGAGGAAGAGGATATGGAAGATTTGCACCAGCCGGTAGAGATTCACCTTTCACTCGTTTGGGTGGATACAATGGCCAAAGAAAAAAAGAAAGCCACCCGAAGGCTATCGCACAACAGGTCGTATATTCTCGAGCGGCATTAGCCATGGAAATGCAGTAGAAAGCCTTAATCGCTAACCTTCAAATCGAAAAAGAGGTGTTGAGCAAGGGGATTTTGAAATCAAAAATAGAAAGAGGATCAGCACGAGATGATGAATACGAAAAAGAGACGGATAAGTTAAGCGACCAGATGAAGGAAGTGAGTATGAAAGGAAAGAATGTCATGATCAGGGACGACAAAAATTTAGATGATTTCGAGTCAGAGGATGGCCTAGACATCCTATTGGGAGATCCACCTTTTGAAGAATCGGCAAACGAAGCCGATATAAAAGCAAAGGAAGCTTCCTTGAAGAGGGCTTTACAGTTCGAAGAGGATGGAGATATAAACATGGTGACAGTGCTACCAGCAGCATTTGTTGCAAGGGAAGAAGAAATGGATGAGGAGGAAAAATCTCTCGAAATGATGACTGTGGGCGAAACAGGTAATCTTTTTGATGCTGAAATTCACAACCATGAATTGCTAAAAACTAAAAAGAAAATGAAAGTTTGGCCAATCTTTTATTTTCGAAAGAAAAAGTTGACAATAATCACATGAAGCCTCTGTTTATAAGAGCCGAAATCGAAGGTGTCGAAATTAATAAAGTGTTGGTAGACAATGGTGCTACTGTTGATATTTTACTTGAAAAAACATTAGCAAAGTTGGGTAAAAATTCGAAGGACTTAATAACTACTGATGTAGCAACATATGGTTTTTCAGGGCAAGCAACCAGTGTATCTGGAGTCTTGCCTTATCGAATTAAAGTCGGAACTCAAAGTTCCTATTCCGCATTTTTCGTGGTGAATATGAATTCATCCTCGTTTAATACGTTACTGTGAAGAGATTGGATACATCAGAATTACTATATCCCGTCAACATTACATCAAATTTTAGTCTGTTGGAATGGTCATAAATTCGAAATCATTCAAGCAGAAAATAACTCTTACTTTGTCGATACTCACATTATACATGCTAGGTACCTCGCTGAGAAATTCGAAGTAAAGGACAACCAAGGTTCCAGAGTCCCGACCATCGAAAATACGGGAGAAGAATGCGAAGAGGAAGATGTCAAAGATCTAGAGATGGAAAATCTATCTACAATCGAAGTAAAAGAAAGTTTAGCCCAGATCGATTTAGGGCAAATGTAATTTTTATTTTAAAACCTTTGTTATGAATACTTTTAGACGAAGTGATGTACTCGACGTTTTATTTAAGAAATTAGTTATCGAAGGAACAAATTTGAAATTGTCTGATTACAGCTATGGTTTTATCAAGCAATTCAACTCGAACTCGAATAATGATACAGTTAATAATTTTGAACATAAAAATAGTTGTTTGGATGAAATAGTTGAACAAGAGATAATGAAACCTGATGAGGATATTCGAAAAGATAACCAGGATCCTTTAGAAGAAATTAATCTTGGGACAACAGAAAACGCAAGGATGACATATATAAGCTCGAAAATGAAACAGAATGAAAAAAATGAGTTAATTGAAATTCTACATCACTTTAAAGATTATTTTGCTTGGGCACATCATGAAATGCCGGGGATTAATATGAGTTTAGCTCGACATGAACTACCTATTAAACCTGGCTTCAAGCCAATAATACAAGCGCCTCATCGATTATCACCTGACTTGATGGGCACGATCAAGGAAGAGACTGAAAAGCTAGTCGAAGCTAAATTCATTAGACCACCTGGATATGTGGAATGGTTGGCAAACATAGTTCCGATAGTTAAAAAGAATGGCAAAGTACGGGTGTGCATCGCCTTTAGAGACTTAAACAAAGCTACACCAAAAGACGAATACCCAATGCTAATGACAAACATTTTGATCGATGCAGCTGCTAGATATAAGGTAATGTCATTTATGGACGGATCTCCAATACGGATGGTCATCAGTGGAAGGATTGAGAGAATCAATTGCCCTCATCTAATTGGGCAAAGCAACATGAGACCAATAGGTGTGCACTTGGTCGTACCTTGTTTCGAAAAAAGGACACCAAGTAGAGATATGGAGTGGGCTGTAAATGGCAGCCAAGGCTATGAGGTATGAAGCCTTCTCGAGTGGAATTAATAAATTCACAGAAGCATCCCCATAACAAACCCAATTCGAAATGGGCTCAAATCGAAAACCAGTGGTCTTCTTAGAAGGCCGTTGTGCTTTATTTCAAATTGACTCTTCGAGGGCTTGAGTGGTCCTAATATTCAACAATTCGGGGTAGTATAGGAAAATCCAACATGTTAATAACCAAAGAGGACCAGCCAATTTATTGGCATTCGAGGGGTCGCAATGAAGATTGAACATCATTCGGTAGAAATGGGCCAACACCAAGGGAGCTAACTCGATGGGTCCCATAGTAACATCGCATTCGGTTTCCAACTCCCGGCCTCAATGGCCTCTTCTATCATATAAGAAAGTCTTTCCATGCATAATACAAACAAATAGAGGGAAAGGGGGTCCCCTTGTCTTAATCCACATGTAGCTTGAAAAGGGAGGAGAGGCTCCCCATTCCAAAGAATACGAGGTCTAGAACTACGCACACAATTCGTAATAAGCCTCGTCACACTAGGTGGAAAATTAAAATAATCAAGAGTTTGGTGGAGGAAGACCCAACTCACCCTATCATAAGTTTTTCGAGATCAATTTTGAGCACCATACCCCCTTTCTTGCATTTGGATTTTTTAATCGAGTGGATGAGTTCTTGGATAATCAAAATGTTATCGTGAGTTCCTCTTCCGGGAATGAAACTATTTTGGAAAGGTGAGACAATCTCCGTCATCACAAACTTCAAGCAACTAGTAATAGTTTTCGTAATCACTTTGTAAACCACACTACAAAGGGCAATTGGCCTAAACATCACCAAAGAATCTGGGTTCACCACCTTTGGTATAAGAGTCATAAAGGAGTCTCCCAAACCTTTCTCTAAATAACCCACACGAAAGGCTTCATAAACCACATGCCAAACCGAGCCGCCGACAACATCCCAAAACTTTTGATAAAACGCGGCTTGACAACCATCCAGGCCCGGAGACTTGAAAGGGCTCATCTCAAACACCACCGGTTTCACCTCTTCCAAAGTCGGGAGGCTAGCAATGATAGCCCCCTGATCCCCATTAAGGGATTTCTGAAATTTGCTAACCAATACATTTTTCAGATCCCTAGAAGGACCCCCGTCAAAAGCCTTCCCAAAAAACTCAAGGACATGACTTTTCAAGATATTAGCGTCGGATTGACATTCATTGTTGATCTTCAAAAGGTTAATCGCATTCCTTCTCCGTCTAACGATCGTGGAAGCATGGAAAAATTTAGTGTTACCATCTCCTAACTTCAACTAATTAATGCGCGATTTTTGATACCACATAAGCTCTTCCTGCTTGAGGGTTGTGTTAAACTCCTTGATAAGTTTATTTTCAAGCAAAGCAAGATTACTGTCATCTCTCACTGCCAATGCTTTTTGAATCCCCTCAATCTGAGCCAAAAGGTTCTTTTTCCTACCAAGAATATTACCAAAGGTTTCCTTGTTCCAATCCTTCATAGTTTTTGGCAAAACTTCAAGCACATCATGGAGAGACTCTTTCTCCTCCCAAATATCACGAATAACTTCCACACAATTGGGATGAGTGGCCCATGCCATCTCAAACTGAAAAGGCCTAGTATTTCTTGGCCCTCTTGGAAGACCAAGACAGTGGGTTAAGATCGGATGATGATCCGAACTAGTTCTCGGGAGGTGTAACACGGTGCCTTCCGGGAACACAAGACGCCAATCATTGTTAGCCAAAGCCCTATCCAATCTCACCTTAATTATGGCCAAAGTGCCTCTCTTATTAACCCAAGTGGATTTTGGTCCTTGAAAACAGAGATCCAAAAAACCGCACACATCCCACATATCTAAGAAACAATTACATCTCGCTTGACTCGCTGGTCTCCCCCCTTCTTTTCGTGGGCAACCGAAACCTCATTAAAGTCTCCGGTAACAAACCAAGGAAGGTTCATCGAGTTACTTCTTGTCTCCAAATCGTTCCAAAGACTCTCTCTCAAATCCCGATCTAGGCTCGCGTAGCAGCCCGAAGCAGCCCATCTCTCCCCATTAGTGGGTCCAATAATTGCATGAATCGCTTGGTTATTCGATTCGATAATTTGGACATGAATTCTCTCCATATCCCACAACATCCAAATACCCCCTTCATGACCCTCAGTTGGAGCTCTTCTAACTACGGAAAAACCCAAGGAGGAAGAAATTCTCACTGCCTGTTCCTCATTAACTTTCATTTCAAGAATGTAAACAATGTCCGGATTATGCGTATTAACGATATGACTAAAATTAGTTCAGAAGGCGGACTTACCCGCACCTTGACAATTCCACGAGAGTAACTTCATTGCTGGGTTCGAAATGGTTTCAAGACCCTTGTGACTCTCAATACTCCATCCCCTCGCTCTCTCCATCACCTGAGCTACGAAGCCCCGCGCCACTGCCTCCTGCCGATTCATTTCGGCCTGGCTTAGTCGGATCTCCAACTCAAAATTCCGCTCTCTATGAACCCTTGTCCGGAAGTGGCTCATCTCGGCTGAGATTTGCCAAAATAGGGGGTTTACCGTCACGATTCTCACGCACTTGCATCTCGGGTCGATCTGAGTAAGGAAGTACGGTCGCATCATTCTCTCTTTTTTTAGGAAATAACCGGACTGGGGATAAATTAGTCGGTCCGTCTCCTCCTCTTCTCTCTCCCTGAACATCACCAGCTTCATGGCTACAATTTAAGAAACCTTTTGCAGTATAACCAGAGAAGGAAAAGCTTTTGGGGATAGTAATATCTTTTGGAGACACACCTTTAGTATTATTTAGAATAAAATTGTCCCTTTCCAAATCCGTCTCCTTGCAAACCAGTGGACCAAATACATTATCTTTTCCTGCAGTCAATTTCCAGCTACTCGCGCGTGCTCCCACAACCTTATTTAATTTCTGATTTTCTTTTCCTTGGTCTGACTTACTTAACTCAGTTTTAGAGTCAACCTCTTTAATTAATAAGTTCCTTTTTTTTGGGTTTTTCTTATCCCAAAGTTGATTAGTGGCCCCTACCTTCACTTCAGAATTTAATGCAATATTTTCCTCACTAGCGTTACATTGATTCTCGGAAATTAAAGGAGAAAAAGGATTTTTGTTTCTTTGCTGAGAAACCAAATTTTCAGCTAGGCCCACTCCATCTTTACCTGCCACCCCTTGCCTCCTAGTACTAGTTCTTTTTTGTTTTATTCTCTGCACTTGTATCCAAGTTCCAAACCTAGTACTCTCCGATTTGTCCTCTTTCTCGGATATTACCTTTTTCTTCTCTGGCACAGTACTTTTCGGAGGAACCTCTCTTTCCTTGACCACCCCTTTCTCTGGCGGGGTACTCATGGCATCACCTTTCTCCCTGAACCCACAATCCGAAATCCTATGTCCCACTCTCCCACAACCAAAGCATAAAATAAGAATATTTTCATAAACCAGCTTGTAGATACTGCCATTGATCTCAATCTCACTCTGGAGAGAGAGGGCCAAGTCAAGTTGAACACAAAATCTAGCAAACCTCCCTCTAGCAGCCCAAACTGTGTTATGATCTATCTTACTCAGTGTCCCCAAACTCTTAGCAATCAAAAAAATGAGTTCCTCTTGATAATATTCTATAGCAAGCTCTGGGATTCTAACTCAAGAAATAACTGTGGTGGCTTTATCTGCAGAGGCTTTGAAAGATGGGGACCATTTCCTAACTCTCAAATGGTTATTGAAAACCATCCAGGGGCCCTTTGTCAAAATGTGTTCCATTCTATCCTTATCAGCAAGTTTTAGGACAAAACAATTTGAACGAAGGTCACTCAGTTTATACCTACCTTGAAGGGACCACATGCTGTCCAGTTTGGCTGCCATGGGGTGAAAATTAATGAATCTTCATTGCCATTTTAGAATGAAGCTCTCCACCCATGGGGTTCTGATCTTGGTCACGTACTCCTCCGTCGGAATAATTCGCGACTGAGGGCAATCCACAGAGGGTTTCATCACCGTAACTTGTTCCAGGTTCTTCATGTCCATTGCTTTGAAACGCAGGTCAGCTTTCTGCCTTGGTTGCCCTATAAGAGTTTGAAGAAGGGACTTGTCTTTAATCCCATTATAGGAGCTTTCCTCTTGGTTGGCGTCCATCATGTTTTCATTTTCATGATCTTCTCCAACGGTTCGAACTTTCTTATGAACATGATTCTCAGGTGGGGGTTCACCACCGGACTGTGGGGAAACTGGCGAGGTCATCCAAAAAGCCAACGAAAAGAGGGAGAGAGAAAAAATGTAGAGAGAGAGAAAAAAAAGAACTATGTGGTTAGCTTTCACATTTGTTCGTACGTACGTTATATATTACTTACATGAAGTGAATATCTCATTTTTGGTACCATAATTGACTGTATGTAAACTTTTGGTATCACACATTTTCGAAATCTCAATTTTGGCACAAACTCTGCCCATTTGTACCACTTTTGGTACCGTCAATAACTACTTGACGAAAAATATTACGTGATATGCACTTGGCCATTAGCTTCACATGTGTCGTAAAAATATGAGATAATGGTGGTACGAAACATGAGATAAATGAGCAAAGTTTGGTACCAAAAATGAGACAAATGAACAAAGTTTGGTGCCAAAAATGAGATTTTCCTGTTTATTTTCTGAAACATTTGCACAATCACATGTAAACTTAACAGTCATGTGCAGATCACATGATCTTTCCGTCAACTAGATAACACCAATACCAAAAATGATACAAATGGGCAGGGTTTGTGCCAAAAATGAAATTTTGAAAATGTTTGGTACCAAAAATGTACACATGGTCATTTCTGGTATTTATTTATTTTAAAGCAATAAATAAATAAGTTCAATAAGTTAGGACAAGCAAGATGCAGTAGTTAGATTATTTATTTATTTTAAAGATAAAAGGGAAAATCACACTAACACCCACTGTTATAATAGGTAATTACACAAACTTACCCTCTTATAATTGAAATTACAAATACCTATCTCACTATAATTGAAAATTACATTGACCCCCCTGAGATCAATTTTTGGATGATGTCATCATGTGAACTTTCAAAAATGCCCTAGCTCAAATGTCATTTAGGAAAAATTACACCAACCCTCCTCTTATTTTTGAAATTACACAAACCTCCCCTGTTATAATGCACTTCTTACAATCACCCACTATGTATTAAAAAATTCTTACAATTTAACCCTTAAAAACCTTACAATTAGCCCCCTATAGGGGTTGTTGGTAATTTCAAAAGCAAGAGGGGGATTTTGGTAATTACTCATTATAAGAGGGGGAACGACTGTAATAAAAATACTATTCCAACTTTTTTTATTTTTTTTAATAATTTAAGTAAAGGGCAAAAATGTCATTTAGTATTATTCGACCATTGACCGAAGGTTTCCAGGGGGTAAATGTAATTTTCAATTATAGTGAATTAGATATTTGTAATTTCAATTATAAGAGGTAAGTTTGTGTAATGATCTATTATAACAGTGGGTGTAGGTGTAATTTTTCCAAGATAAAATGCAATAATTAGAAGGAAATAAAATATTAAATAGTGATTTGATTTAGATTTGTTTGTAACATAAATAACAAGTCCATGAATTTTGTGATGTTTCGTAGAAAAATAATTTATTATCTGGGAGCAATTACATAGCACATCACATATATATACGGATCAGAAGAATAGAATGATACGTATGACTTCGACCACAATATTGATGGTTAATAACCATCATAATAGAGGAAATAATAATTCAATCTCCACAAATAAAATCTCATACTTCTTTTTCTTGATTTAGAGTCCAAAATAATCATTCCTAATTCACCACATAACCGGGCTCTACTTTTAATATACGTCATTAACAAATTACCCGTATATCAAATTAAGTTTTAGGAAAATGCTATATACCACCCAATTTTTGAGTCATTGTTTTTTCACTTCCTATGTGGATGTCCTAGTCACTATCCACTTCAGCATTTAATTATTTTTTTGCTCTTTTTTCTCTTTTTATTCTTCCTGATTGTTCCTAAAAAAAATTATTTTCTCTTCCCTTATTCATGCCACTTCCCTTATTCACGCGTCTAACCATGAGATTCGATTTCTTCCTAACTAAAACTCTCAGAATTATCTTCTTCTCTTCCATTGTTTCATGGCTATGATGTTCTCTGTGAAATAATCTATCTCATTCAAAATTAATTCTGAAAGTATTCAAAACAACGAAGGAAAATCGGTGGATTCAAATTAGACCATTCCATTAATCTCATCTGTTTACATCATAAAATAATTTGGGCTTTCAGATTATTTTAAGCCTAAAAAGAGCCAAATACTGAAATATCAAATGGGAGAAAAATTGGATTTACAAATAAATAGGACAGACCCATTGAGGATGAGAGGGTTGTACATGGGCTGAATAGATGAAAGTCCAATAAACAAAATGTGAAAAAATAAAGTGGGGCCCAAAGGGTCGATGGTTCGAAAGGAAGAAAGGCGCGCTAATTTGAAAAAGCAATTGAGGACGGTTGAAGGCGGTTCCCGAAAAAAAGAATCGCGGGTGCCTCAAAGATTGAGATATAGGCGGCCAAGAAGGAAGAGAAGGGCATCATCAGCATCACAACTACATATTTTATTTTCTTAAAACTAGCTCTAGCATTAGGAGTAGTTTTTAGCGTAATTTAGGAGTAGCGGTAACGTAGATTAATCTGTGTTTAGCAAGGAGTTGCCGAAGGTTGCAAGGTGCATATCAGGATTTGTTTGTATTCTTCAAATCGAAAACTCTCATGGAGGTATAAATTACCCTTTTTTCAGATTTAAGTATTTGATAGGTTAATTTTATCTTGACTTGAGTTGTTCGATTCATTGTCTTTATACTCAAAATCAATAATTAAGAATTAAATAAAGACTTGAACCACCATCCAGCGTATCGAACGCAGGGGTTGAAAGATAATCTCAAATTATAGATTATCACGGGGCTCGGAACGAACAATCGGATCCACCTCATTCGGATTTGTTTTATCGCGAAACATCATCTTATGATTTCTGCAAACTAAAGCTTAAATTGATATATGGCTTTTTGAGCGGATCGAGTAATTGAATTTGAACGCCATGTTCTGCAAAACAAGATTTAATGAAAGGTTTGTTATTTGAGGTGGAGAAATTTCCATGGATAATGATGATAGGTGGTGATTTGTGAGCCAAGAAACTGGTTTTAACTGTGTGTGTGAAGGATAAAGCCATAATGTTATTGTGTATTTTTCATTTTAAGAATTTTTAATGACTTTTTCATCTAAAAGGTCATAAACAGAAAGCATTATAATGTATATCAGTTTAATGAGAGGAATGTGGTAGCGTTAAATGGAAGAAGATGGTGATTGATCACTAGGAGTAGCTAATCCTGTGAAAATATATATACTGATTGTATGAGAAACTAGTATTAGCCTCTTCTATCAAACAAAATTGCTTTTCTTGTAAAGAAACATTTTTCTTTGACTAACTATTCCATCGGTCCTTATCAAATTAAAATTTTAACATTTATATTGATATCTTGAATAATGAACTCGTGAACACAAAGTGATAATGATACATGATACAAAAAAAAAAATCCAAAAAATCATGAATAAAATTGAAAAATCAATTCAATTACATTAGTTTACCTTGGAATCTGAGGTTTTAAGTTTTTCATCCAAGTTGTTGCCATCAAGAATTGGTGTATTTTTCTCTTGAATCATTTAATATTGTATTGGTAATGCAAGATGATGATATTGAGAGGAGATGAAAGATGATAGTTTTGGAGATGTTGCAACAGTAAAGAACAAATAATAATAAACTTTGATCTTCACCGACAAAAGAAAAAAGAAGAGTTTTAGTGTAGGAAGAAATCTAATTTGATGGGTAGAGGCGTGAGAAAGGAAAGAAAGGGAGAAATTTTAGGAATGAAATTTAGAAGAATAGAAATATAATAAATAATAATAATAATAATAATTGAATGTGGAGTTGGAGGGTGATTAGAAAAGCCAAAAATAGTGACTCAAAATCACTCACCCTATAATACTAGCTATTAAATAAAATCACATTCCCTATAGGCTAATAATTCTATAAAACTTGATCTTTGAGTTTGAGTAACGGGGTCCATCTCAAGCACTTACCTTCACCACTAGTATATAATCTCAAATATATGTGGTGGAATTACTTCTGTAATTTGAGAAACGAAAACCAATGAGCCACATAGAGATGGATCTTCCTGATGATATCTTATTCGCCATACTTTCTATCTTACCAGTAAAAAGCCTCCTGAGGTTTATGCGCGTCTCCAAATCATGGAACTCCTTGATCTCAAGTTCCGCTTTCATAGACGAGAATCATCATCATCAGGTTAGTCGGAACGATAATGACAAAACTTCGTATCTTCTTTACATGCCGGATGATGACCGGAAATCCCGTCAAGTTTGCACCATATTACGTGAAAGCAACGCGCCGCCATCATATAACAAGCACTGTGATTTGCTCCTCCCGTTGAGAAGATACTACGTTGTTGGAGTTTGTGAGGGTTTGATCTGCTTGACGGAAAAATCCCAAAACGCCAAGCACATTTACATATGGAATCCTTTCGTAGGAACCCTAAAAAGCGTCCCGCCAAGCGAAACGCCGCCACCGCCACACGAGTATACTAGGGCCATATTTGGGTTCGGTATTGCTAAAGATGATTACAGGATCGTAAAGATAATCTATCACAAATGGCGCTTGCATGGAGTGGAGATCTATTCATTGGGCTCCAATTCATGGAGAAGCATTTTATGCTTACCTTCGAGGTGGTGGAGAATTGGTTATTCGAGTATGGGGGTTTTCTTGGAAGGATATGTTTACTGGTTATCAGAGAATTATTTAATTCTTAGATTCAATTTTGAGGCGGAAATATTGGAGAAGATGGCAGGGCCGCCATTGAAGGATGACTCCCGAATTAGAAAGGGGCTAGTGGTGGCGAATGGATTTCTTGTTTTGGTGGAAGTGAAGGGCCTGTGGGGTGGTGTTCCTGTGGAGGCTTGGGTAAAGAAGGGATCATCGTGGTTCCGTACCATTCAATTAGTTGAAGATAGAGATCTCCCATCCATGAAACTAGGCAAGAGTCGCCATCTTAACCTGGCAGGTAGGTTAACTTAGTTATATACCATTATATTGGGCTAATTGCATTTTTCGTCCATTATCTTGATAACTTTTGGATTTTGGTCCTATTTTTTTTTCGATTTGCAAAGTCGTCCAATAACTATTCAATTTTTGGCAATTTTAATCTGATTTTGACAGGAGCCGACCAATTTGGCCGGAATTTGCCATGTGTCGGACACGTGGTGCTGACATGGACAAAAAATTGGAGATTTTTCAATTTTTCTTCCAAAATAGACGCTGACTAGGACAAAATTGCTGAGGTGGCATGCCATTTGTTGTGCCACCTTATCAATTTTGTCCTAGTCAGCATCTATTTGGCATGACATCTCATCAATTTTGTCCGGTCAGCATCACACGTGGCAAATTCCAGCCAAATTGGTCAACTCCGGTTAAAATTGGATTAAAATTGCCAAAAGTTGGATAGTTACAAGACGACTTTGTAAATCGAAAAAAAGAAAAAGACCAAAATCCAAAAGTGGTAAAGATAACATACGAAAAATGCAATTAGAGCCATTTTATTCAACTATTTAAGAAGCTATTTTTACTGTTAAGATTATGTGAAATTCTAAAATTAGGATCCGGTAGAGATGTAAACGAGTTGAGCTCGAGTCGAATCTGATGAAATTTTAAGCTCGAGCTCGACTAGCCTAACTTTTCTTAAAGCTAGAGCTCGAGCTCGATATAATGAGTCGAACTGAGCTTGAACTAATAATTAATTTATTTTTTTATTTTTTTAAAATAAATTAATATTAATTATAATTTTTATGTTTGATTTATTTGTTAAAACATGTAATATTATATATCATAATTAAAAATATAATTGCAGAAGTAAAATGAAGATAAATTCAACAAAACTACATTTGTAGATAAATAATATTGTATGATTCTAAGCAAGGGGGTGTGGCCGAAGTGGTCACAAGGCCTTTGGCCGTGAGAGCCCACCTGGGTTCAAAACCCAGGTGTAGTGGATTGGGAGAAAGAGGATAGTTTGGGGAGTTTACTCCTCCGACCTCCCCCAGATCCTCCCCTGGGGGCCTCGCTTATCGAGCCTGTCGCCTATGGGTAACCTAGGGCGGCTTACCTCCATACGTGGTTTGCGGGCTATTGCGTATGGACAGGTTTGCTCTGCTGGGTGACCGACGGAGATTTACCCTGGGATTTCAAAAAAATAAAAATATTGAATGATTCTTTCATTCAATAATATTTACAAATTATGAGGTAATTAAGGAATGTTTTTATCAAACATAAGTTGTAAAAGCATATATAATATATCAATGAAATTAAAATATACATAATTTTACATATTATATTAATTATATTATTACTTGTATTATGATTAACATTACTTTATTAACATTACCAAATCAATAGTGATTTGCCTATATACATTAATAAATCTTATAGATATATATTTAATAAATTTTTGAATACGGGATAGATATGAAAAGCTTTTAAAGTTCTTAGAATGTTTATTTTGTAATTTAGTTTTCAAAAATATTTTTTGATTATAATTACGTATGTGGTTAATAACAGATAACAATTCCAGAGATTAATTTATAAAAGAAAATTAGTATGAACATTGGAATAAATATTAATAGAAGATAAACAATTATTACATATCTTATATTCAATAATTATTAACTACAAATAGAGGGATATCATGAAAACATGATTTGACCGAATTAATTTATAGAAACACACATCATAAAATATCAACTAAAATATCATAATTTCATATTATTATTTTGCATGACTTAAATAAAATATAACTTAAGTTTCATTGTAATATATTGTAGTATAATTTTAAGTGTTAGTTTTACGAAAGTACTTGCAGTCATATATTAAAAAATAAAATTAATATTGGTAAACTCGTGAGTTTATGAACAACTATAAGTGCGCTCGCTCAAGCTCAATAGCTCGAGCTCAAGTCGAGCTCCCTTGAAGCCGGCTCATCAGGCTCATGAGTCGGCTCGACTCACCTTGCACCCCTCCCTCCAAAAAGAAATGTTAATTATATATCTTTTTGTTGTGACCGAAAATATATTTTTTGCTCAACCAATATTTATTCTCAATATTTTTCACGCAATTTCTCTAGTTGCCTATATACCAAATATGATTTCGACTTTTTTTGTATTGTTTCACCAAATTTGATTTCTGTTAAACTAGCGATATAGTATTGATAGGATGTAATGAGTGTCGTTAATATTTTATTTAAAAGATTAAAGTTGGGACTACTTATATTTTCGAGTTTTTTTTCAAAATATTACTCCTAGAAAAAATAATTCTCAAATTAGTACTACCTGAAAAATAATTGCCAAATTATTACTCTTAGTGCCACATGTATTGCCATGTGTACAAAAACTTATTTAATTGAATTTTCTTATTCTTTCTCCTAATTTCATGGCCCACATGGAATTACTAATTTTAGTTTTCCCACTCTGTAGGAAAATTCACGTCTTCCCAACTTCATGTACACCAAGTCTTTTTTTTTTTGATAATTCATGTTCACCTAGTCACGAACAAAGAAATTGTGAATATAGATTTACATGGAAACAATTCTCTTTATGCACCATTATCTCCACTAATCGTTGAAATAAAATTTTCTTTTGCACCAATTATCAACACACTAACAGTTGCTGGGGCAAGAAGATTAAGTATTTTCCCCAAATATTCTTCTTTTGGGTTGCTTGAACATGAAAAATAAAAAAATTACTAAAAACACCCTAAAATAAATTTTTATATCCAAAAAATCCATGAAAATATTTTCAATATAAAAAACTCATTCAACAAACTTTTCATTTTTATCTAAAAAACTAGAAAGTTAAGATTAATAATTTTTTAGACTAAATTCCGTTCATTCCTATTGTAATCTAAAATATAGTTTTGACAATTAAAATCAATTTTAATTTCGGTTTAACATGATCTAGAAAGAAAGGTGTCTGCTGACAATCATAGAATTGTAATTCTTATTGTATTCAAAAGCAATAATCAGCATTTTATAAAAACATTGAAGCTGGCGGCCTATGGTATTTCGATAATATCATTTTTTAAAGCTATTTTTTATATAAAAAATACAGTGATTATAAGTGAATTATTGTGCATCTGATTATTTATTCAAAACTTGGTCCAATACTACATGTGATGTTTCCAAAATGATGCATACATAAATTTTACACATATGATTTTAATTTAATTATTATAAGCAGTTAGAAATTCGTGCAATAGAAAAGCGATAAAGAAAAGACAAAAAAAAAATTGGAGAGAGAGGAGTAAAAATGGTGAGGAATATTGTAACTAATATATCCATGTGAGTCATTAAAGTAGTGAAAAGAAATTCCAACTAATTAGTTTTATACACATGAGAGTACATGTGGCATTAATAGTAATAGTTTGGAAAATATTTTTCAAATAGTATTAGTTTGAGAATTATTTTTTCTTAGAGTAATATTTTGGAAAAAACCTCTATATTTTCAAACCCTATTTTATAGACCTATTCTGTGTTGATATTATTAACGCTCTGGACGTTTTACATTGTGTTTAAACATTGCATGTCATTAGATCTGTTCTAAAAGTATGTTAAATTTTATGTACATGTATTTAGTTGTTGTGGTCGTGTCCATAAATATTCATGAATAACTTATTAACTTTAAGAGAAAATGACAAGAAAATTAAAGAACTTTTTTTTTTTTTTAATTCTAGACGAAGAGGAATACCCTGACCTGTCAAACCCGAATCGATAATTTTTAATCATGAGCCACAGAGACCCTATAAGACTCCAAATAAAGAAAGAAAAGTCACAACTTGTAATAGTTTGTAATTAAACATAGGACCTCCCATCACATGAAAATGGAAGGTGATACCACTATGTGACAAGAAAAGAACTTTAAGCATGGTATATTATAAAATAGTTATATTTCTACCGATCCAATTTCACTCAGCAAACTAGCTGGCATTTGCACCGTTCACAGGAATACAAGATCAAAAGGTTTTTGCTTATGATTACAATGGAATCAATGGGTGGAGGTTTACAGAAATGAAGATTTCTCAAGCGAGACCATTTGACCTTGTACGAGTCAGAGAGTCCCTCTTCTTGCTCAATGAAAGACACAAAGAATGGATATGAATATGATCTTGTCGGAGGCCAAATGAAAGAGTTCAACAAGCTGGGAGAAGCAAGATGCATTTGTTAGATTGTTTATTTATTTATTTATTTTGAAGATAAGATCCAACAATTATATAGTAATAAAATATTGAATAAGATTTGATTAAATTGTTTACGAATAGGTAACAACTCCATGAATTTTGTGATCTTTTTAAACATAGGAAAATAATTTATTATCTGGGAGGAATTATATAGCAAATTATATATGTACGCAAATCAGAAGAGTATACTTGGGACCACAACCCATTATAAGTGAAATGACTGATAACTTTCATTATTTCCAATTTAACCATCATAATAGAGGAAATAATGATTCAATCTCCACACATAAAATCCCCATACTTTCTATACTTGATTTATAACCCAAAATAATTGTACATTTTAATTGATCACATATAGAACTCAACTTAATATGATGACTTTTAATATACGTCATTAACATATTACCCATACATCGGATTAAGTTCCAACATTTGACTCTTTTGTTCCTGCACTAATATCCTTCTTTTTGTTCTTTTTATCCATACTTTGCTACTTAATGCAGTCTACTCTAATAAATATTTGTCTGCTTAAAACCATTTAATTATTTTTTTCTAGACAAAGGGATACCCTGATGCGATCAACCCCCGCCGATAATTTTTTAATCATGGGTCACACGGACCATATAAAATTCCAAATAAAGAGAGAAAAGTCACAATTTTGTGACAACTTAGAATTGAATTCATGACTTCTCACATAAAAGTGGAAGTTGGTATCACTAAATTAACAAATCTTGAGTTAAAACCATTTAAGTTGAGATGCAAGTTTTAACATTTAAATCTTTTGATATATCCACCTAATAAGTATTAAAAAATATTGACAGTACAACGTATGCGGAATTCATCTAGGCATTTAGATCAAAGTGTTGTCTCTTTAAGAGCCTGCCTAAGTATACAAGCTAAGATCCATTATTTTATTCTTTTTATGCAACTAAGTAGGGCATTATTCTATTTCTGCTGGTGTATTACACCCGTTCGATCGTGGTCATCGATCAGAAAATTGTGATCCGCACGATCAGAAAATTGTGATCCACCTTCAGCTAATGAAATCTAATGGTTTAAAATTAATATGAAAGTAATGATTAAATTAATTAATTAAATAATTAATGTAATAAAACTTTATTTAAAAATATAAATACAAGCTAACCAACCCATGACCCACAACCTAAGCCCAAGGCCCGAGACTGGGGTCCGGTCCGATCCATTGGATTGCGAGTGTGAGGAGCTAAGAAATTGGGCCTAAGCCCAAGTGCATAAATCCTCCCCCTCTTAAACAATTTGGATGCTCAAAGTGGATGACCCAAGGACCAACCCTTACTTCCATACTTAAAACATATAAGCACTCTTATATTTGATTTTTGAACCAATGTGGGATATCTACATTTCAATAATTCAAATGCCTATATTTAACCTTTGATTTTTCATTCATCCGAAATTAGAATTGAGAAATTCAAAATGCTATTGATATCTACTCGGAACGTAGTTTCATAATATATCATAATATTATACTTCTAAGCAACTTGGCATTTTCGAATTTCATCTAAAATGTGTCAAAACATTTAAATGAGCTAGATTTCCAACTGGCTTTATCAGGACTAGCTAATAAAAAGGCCTAAAGTTGCCGAACTTATTCCAATTGTTGAAAAAAGTGTGTTACGAAAAGTACGTTAAACACTACTTTTGCATAAGAAATTTGAACAACACTATCTTAGATATGAAATATTATTCGATAATATTAATCTACTTAAATAGTAAATATGTTTAGCACTTCGAATTTATCAAATCGAATTTAAAACGAATGAGAAATTAAGGCCTTGTTTGTTTATGTTTTCAAATTCCATTTTCAATATCTTGGATCACAAAATCTTAAAAAATCATAACACAAACTATTTTCATCTAAATTCAACTTTTTTCAATTTAACCTTTTCTTTTTTTTTGTTACAACAATTTAACCTTTTCAATCCCCTATATAACTACCTATCACTCATTATATCAATCATTTCACACATTTATCAATCAAAATCGTCCCTCCAATCATTACTTTTCTATTAATTTTCCATATTTTAATAATAAAATAACATTACATATCTATCTATCTTATTATATTATTTATTTAGTCACAGAATCGTTACACAAATAACTAACTCAATCATTTAACCCATCATATATCAACTACTAATTTGACACATTTCACAAATCTCAACCATTTTTAAAAACATAAACAAACACAATGCACATCACACCATTCTCACACGAATCCATGTAGTATGCATTTGCCGAAAATTTTTCAAGATTTTATCTCAAAAACATAAACAAACAAAGTCTAAGTATTAAATTGTGTTGCTTGAAGTGTGATTTAAATTAGATTTTTATTATGATTTAATATATGAAATGATTGAAATAGTTATGAATGTAATGATGATAAGGAAAACAGATAGTATAAAGTAAGAAAGAGAATGAGTTTGATAATTGATTTATATAATTAATTCAGAAAAAGTGTGAAGTGAATGAATGAATGAAATTATGAGTGTTTACATAGGGGAATGTGTAATAGGATTTGAAAATAAGAGGAGGGTTGGTGTAATTTCAAAAATAAGAGGAGGGTTGGTGTAATTTTTCCTAAATGACATTTGAGCTAGGGCATTTTTGAAAGTTCACATGATGACATCATCCAAAAATTGATCTCAGGGGGGTCAATGTAATTTTCAATTATAGTGAGATAGGTATTTGTAATTTCAATTATAAGAGGGTAAGTTTGTGTAATTACCTATTATAACAGTGGGTGTTAGTGTGATTTTCCCTTTTATCTTTAAAATAAATAAATAATCTAACTACTGCATCTTGCTTGTCCTAACTTATTGAACTTATTTATTTATTGCTTTAAAATAAATAAATACCAGAAATGACCATGTGTACATTTTTGGTACCAAACATTTTCAAAATTTCATTTTTGGCACAAACCCTGCCCATTTGTATCATTTTTGGTATTGGTGTTATCTAGTTGACGGAAAGATCATGTGATCTGCACATGACTGTTAAGTTTACATGTGATTGTGCAAATGTTTCAGAAAATAAACAGGAAAATCTCATTTTTGGCACCAAACTTTGTTCATTTGTCTCATTTTTGGTACCAAACTTTGCTCATTTATCTCATGTTTCGTACCACCATTATCTCATATTTTTACGACACATGTGAAGCTAATGGCCATGTGCATATCACGTAATATTTTTCGTCAAGTAGTTATTGACGGTACCAAAAGTGGTACAAATGGGCAGAGTTTGTGCCAAAATTGAGATTTCGAAAATGCGTGATACCAAAAGTGTACATACAGTCAATTATGGTACCAAAAATGAGATATTCACTTCATGTAAGTAATATATAACGTACGTACGAACAAATGTGAAAGCTAACCACATAGTTTTTTTTTCTCTCTCTCTACATTTTTTCTCTCTCGCTCTTTTCGTTGGCTTTTTGGATGACCTCGCCAGTTTCCCCACAGTCCGGTGGGGAACCCCCACCTGAGAATCATGTTCATAAGAAAGTTCGAACCGTTGGAGAAGATCATGAAAATGAAAACATGATGGACGCCAACCAAGAGGAAAGCTCCTATAATGGGATTAAAGACAAGTCCCTTCTTCAAACTCTTATAGGGCAACCAAGGCAGAAAGCTGACCTGCGTTTCAAAGCAATGGACATGAAGAACCTGGAACAAGTTACGGTGATGAAACCCTCTGTGGATTGCCCTCAGTCGCGAATTATTCCGACGGAGGAGTACGTGACCAAGATCAGAACCCCATAGGTGGAGAGCTTCATTCTAAAATGGCAATGAAGATTCATTAATTTTCACCCCATGGCAGCCAAACTGGACAGCATGTGGTCCCTTCAAGGTAGGTATAAACTGAGTGACCTTCGTTCAAATTGTTTTGTCCTAAAACTTGCTGATAAGGATAGAATGGAACACATTTTGACAAAGGGCCCCTGGATGGTTTTCAATAACCATTTGAGAGTTAGGAAATGGTCCCCATCTTTCAAAGCCTCTGCAGATAAAGCCACCACAGTTATTTCTTGAGTTAGAATCCCAGAGCTTGCTATAGAATATTATCAAGAGGAACTCATTTTTTTGATTGCTAAGAGTTTGGGGACACTGAGTAAGATAGATCATAACACAGTTTGGGCTGCTAGAGGGAGGTTTGCTAGATTTTGTGTTCAACTTGACTTGGCCCTCCCTCTCAAGAGTGAGATTGAGATCAATGGCAGTATCTACAAGCTGGTTTATGAAAATATTCCTATTTTATGCTTTGGTTGTGGGAGAGTGGGACATAGGATTTCGGATTGTGGGTTCAGGGAGAAAGGTGATGCCATGAGTACCCCGCCAGAGAAAGGGGTGGTCAAGGAAAGAGAGGTTCCTCCGAAAAGTACTGAGCCAGAGAAGAAAAAGGTAATATCCGAGAAAGAGGACAAATCGGAGAGTACTAGGTTTGGAGCTTGGATGCAAGTGCAGAGAATAAAACAAAAAAGAACTGGTACTAGGAGGCAAGGGGTGGCAGGTAAAGATGGAGTGGGCCTAGCTGAAAATTTGGTTTCTCAGCAAAGAAACAAAAATCCTTTTTCTCCTTTAATTTCCGAGAATCAATGTAACGCTAGTGAGGAAAATATTGCATTAAATTCTGAAGTGAAGGTAGGGGCCACTAATCAACTTTGGGATAAGAAAAACCTAAAAAAAAGGAACCTATTAATTAAAGAGGTTGACTCTAAAACTGAGTTAAGTAAGTCAGACCAAGGAAAAGAAAATCAGAAATTAAATAAGGTTGTGGGAGCACGCGCGAGTAGCTGGAAATTGACTGCAGGAAAAGATAATGTATTTGGTCCACTGGTTTGCAAGGAGACGGATTTGGAAAGGGACAATTTTATTCTAAATAATACTAAAGGTGTGTCTCCAAAAGATATTACTATCCCCAAAAGCTTTTCCTTCTCTGGTTATACTGCAAAAGGTTTCTTAAATTGTAGCCATGAAGCTGGTGATGTTCAGGGAGAGAGAAGAGGAGGAGACGGACCGACTAATTTATCCCCAGTCCGGTTATTTCCTAAAAAAAGAGAGAATGATGCGACCGTACTTCCTTACTCAGATCGACCCGAGATGCAAGTGCGTGAGAATCGTGACGGTAAACCCCCTATTTTGGCAAATCTCAGCCGAGATGAGCCACTTCCGGACAAGGGTTCATAGAGAGCGGAATTTTGAGTTGGAGATCCGACTAAGCCAGGCCGAAATGAATCGGCAGGAGGCAGTGGCGCGGGGCTTCGTAGCTCAGGTGATGGAGAGAGCGAGGGGATGGAGTATTGAGAGTCACAAGGGTCTTGAAACCATTTCGAACCCAGCAATGAAGTTACTCTCGTGGAATTGTCAAGGTGCGGGTAAGTCCGCCTTCTGAACTTATTTTAGTCATATCGTTAATACGCATAATCCGGACATTGTTTACATTCTTGAAATGAAAGTTAATGAGGAACAGGCAGTGAGAATTTCTTCCTCCTTGGGTTTTTCCGTAGTTAGAAGAGCTCCAACTGAGGGTCGTGAAGGGGGTATTTAGATGTTGTGGGATATGGAGAGAATTCATGTCCAAATTATCGAATCGAATAACCAAGCGATTCATGCAATTATTGGACCCACTAATGGGGAGAGATGGGCTGCTTCGGGCTGCTACGCGAGCCTAGATCGGGATTTGAGAGAGAGTCTTTGGAACGATTTGGAGACAAGAAGTAACTCGATGAACCTTCCTTGGTTTGTTACCGGAGACTTTAATGAGGTTTTGGTTGCCCACGAAAAGAAGGGGGGAGACCAGCGAGTCAATCGAGATGTAATTGTTTCTTAGATATGTGGGATGTGTGCGGTTTTTTGGATCTCTGTTTTCAAGGACCAAAATCCACTTGGGTTAGTAAGAGAGGCACTTTGGCCATAATTAAGGTGAGATTGGATAGGGCTTTGGCTAACAATGATTGGCGTCTTATGTTCCCGGAAGGCACCGTGTTACACCTCCCGAGAACTAGTTCGGATCATCATCCGATCTTAACCCACTGTCTTGGTCTTCCAAGAGGGCCAAGAAATACTAGGCCTTTTCAGTTTGAGATGGCATGGGCCACTCATCCCAATTGTGTGGAAGTTATTCGTGATATTTGGGAGGAGAAAGAGTCTCTCCATGATGTGCTTGAAGTTTTGCCAAAAACTATGAAGGATTGGAACAAGGAAACCTTTGGTAATATTCTTGGTAGGAAAAAGAACCTTTTGGTTCAGATTGAGGGGATTCAAAAAGCATTGGCAGTGAGAGATGACAGTAATCTTGCTTTGCTTGAAAATAAACTTATCAAGGAGTTTAACACAACCCTCAAGCAGGAAGAGCTTATGTGGTATCAAAAATCGCGCATTAATTAGTTGAAGTTAGGAGATGGTAACACTAAATTTTTCCATGCTTCCACGATCGTTAGACGGAGAAGGAATGCGATTAACCTTTTGAAGATCAACAATGAATGTCAATCCGACGCTAATATCTTGAAAAGTCATGTCCTTGAGTTTTTTGGGAAGGCTTTTGACGGGGGTCCTTCTAGGGATCTGAAAAATGTATTGGTTAGCAAATTTCAGAAATCCCTTAATGGGGATCAGGGGGCTATCATTGCTAGCCTCCCGACTTTGGAAGAGGTGAAACCGGTGGTGTTTGAGATGAGCCCTTTCAAGTCTCCGGGCCTGGATGGTTGTCAAGCCGCGTTTTATCAAAAGTTTTGGGATGTTGTCGGCGGCTCGGTTTGGCATGTGGTTTATGAAGCCTTTCGTGTGGGTTATTTAGAGAAAGGTTTGGGAGACTCCTTTATGACTCTTATACCAAAGGTGGTGAACCCAGATTCTTTGGTGATGTTTAGGCCAATTGCCCTTTGTAGTGTGGTTTACAAAGTGATTACGAAAACTATTACTAGTTGCTTGAAGTTTGTGATGACGGAGATTGTCTCACCTTTCCAAAATAGTTTCATTCCCGGAAGAGGAACTCACGATAACATTTTGATTATCCAAGAACTCATCCACTAGATTAAAAAATCCAAATGCAAGAAAGGGGGTATGGTGCTCAAAATTGATCTCGAAAAAACTTATGATAGGGTGAGTTGGGTCTTCCTCCACCAAACTCTTGATTATTTTAATTTTCCACCTAGTGTGACGAGGCTTATTACGAATTGTGTGCGTAGTTCTAGACCTCGTATTCTTTGGAATGGGGAGCCTCTCCTCCCTTTTCAAGCTACATGTGGATTAAGACAAGGGGACCCCCTTTCCCTCTATTTGTTTGTATTATGTATGGAAAGACTTTCTTATATGATAGAAGAGGCCATTGAGGCCGGGAGTTGGAAACCGAATGCGATGTGCCGAGGGGGTCCGAGAATTTCTCATCTTTTCTTTGCGGATGATTTGATTCTTACGGCAAATGGTGACGCCTCTAATGCGAGAGTGACAAGAGAGACTTTGGATGAGTTTTGTCATATTTCGGGGCTTAAGGTCAATCTTGGTAATCAAAAAAAAATTTCTCGAAGAATATGCCTCGGAGGGAGAGACGTAGGGTTGCCTGTATCTTGGGGTTTGGGTGCACTAATGATTTGGGAAAATATCTAGGGGTGCCAATAATCCATGGTAGATCCGGGCCAAAGGAGTATAGACATCTCATGGATAAAGTCGAATCTCGGCTTTCAACTTGGAAAGCTAAAATGCTAAACATGGCGGGGCGCTTAACGCTTATCGATTCTGTTACTTCCGCCTTGCCTACTTATATAATGCAAACTGCATGGTTGCCATCCTTAACGTGTGATCAATTGGACCGTCTTAATCGCACCTTCCTATGGTCAACGGTAGGAAATTTTCGTAAGGTGCATCTGGTTAGGTGGAAAGATGTCACTAAAAGGAAAAAAAGATGGAGGCCTGGATATTAGGGAGACTAGGCTTACTAATAAAGCGCTTCTTGCTAATATTGGGTGGAAGATAATGAAAGACAAAAACAATTTTTGGAGGGACTCTTTCCAAAAGAAATATTTGAAGGGGAGAGATATTCTTGATGTTGAGGTAAAACCTCAAGACTCGGCTCAATGGAAGGGAGTGATGAGGAGTATTAAGGAGGTGGAGCCCTTAATCCGTTGGAGGATTGGGGATGGGAAGGACACCTCCTTTTGGTTTGATCGTTGGTGTGACCATAATTACCTTTGTGGCATAATTGAAGAAGACATTGATCAAAGGGAGACCTGTTTGAGAGTTTAGGATGTTTTCGATGACAAAGGGAATTGGTGTCTTGAGAGGATTAACACTCCTTTACCATAGAATGT
This sequence comes from Buddleja alternifolia, assembly GCA_019426215.1. Taxonomy (NCBI): domain Eukaryota; kingdom Viridiplantae; phylum Streptophyta; class Magnoliopsida; order Lamiales; family Scrophulariaceae; genus Buddleja; species Buddleja alternifolia. The sequence continues at coordinate 19,586,924 of CM033407.1, read as the reverse complement.
GAAAGATCTTATCCAAAGAATCATTATTCCTTTGGAGAAAGATAAGAAGGATTCGCGAATATGGGTTGGTAACGCAAATGGGAGATTCTCTTGCAAGTCGGCTTTTAAGTTCATGCATGATCGGTTGAAAATTAGGGATCCAGATATCGAGAACAAGAATTGGGAATAGATTTGGAAAATAAAGTGCCCCCCTAAAATCAAATTATTTTTTTGGTTTATTCATAAAGAGAGATTGGCGACGAGATTCTTGTTATGCCAAAGAACAATTATTGAGTCCAACGTTTGTCAAAGATGTGAAGAAGGAGTAGAGGATGGGATTCATACACTTAGGAACTGTAAAGTGGCTGCCAAAGCTTGGGAATTTCTGATTGTTCCTTCAAGATATTTGGAGTTCATGCACATGCATCAATCAGATTGGGTTCCGAAAAATCTGGAGAGTAATTTTGAGAACATAATCCTTCCGAATACCCCATGGAAGTTTATCTTTATGGCAGCGACTCGGTGGTTATGGAGAGAGAGGAATTTATTTGTGTTTGAAAGGAGGTTGTCCCCGTGGTCTCAACTTGTGTAGCGAATCAAACAAATGGCTCTGGACTTACATGAGAACTTCCTTGGTCCAGTCAAGTACCATAGCGTGGAGAGGGAATCTGTGGTGTGGACTAAACCAAGGATTGGATGGTACAAACTGAATAGTGATGGATGACTCGGGCTCCTGGATTTGGGGTTTTAGTTGGAAGTTGGGTAACTATACCATTACGAAAGCGGAGCTTATGGCCCTAAGAGAAGGATTGAGAATTGCATGGGACAAAAGGGTGCATAATATCGTGGCTGAGGTCGACTCCGAAGTAGTTTGTAAGCTGGTGGAGAAGGGTTGTGTGGATGATCATCCTCTTGGCAACATAATTAGAGACTGCAGACTGCTGTTAAGGAAACCATGGAATAGTGTTCTTCAACACACTAGGCGGGAAGGGAACAGGGGAGCAGATTTTTTGGCTGGGATTGCGCATAGCTTGCATGATGGGATCCATTTGTGGAATGAACCCCCGAGGGAGTGCCTTCAAATTTTATTGGAGGAAATGTAGTTCTTGTTTTATTTCTCGTGTAACCAAAAAATATATATATATAACGTACGTTTAGTACAGGTCTAATGACATGTAGTTTTTAAAACACAATGGAAAACGTCAATAGCGTTAACAATATCAAAAAAATAATAGGCCTACAATTGAAAATATAAGTAGTCCCAACTTTAATCTTTTAAGGGAAAATTACATTAACACCCACTCATATAATAGGTAATTACACAAAGTTACCCTCTTATAATTGAAATTACAAATACCTAACCCACTATAGTTAAAAATTATATTTACACCCCTGAGATCAAGTTTTTTATGACATTATCATGTGAACTTTCAATAATGCCCCTGTCCAAATGTCATTTAGAAAAAATTACAACCCTCCTCTTATTTTTGAAATTACACAAACCTCCCCTATTATAATGCACTTCTTACAATCACCTCTTTATGTATTAAAATTTTTTACAATTAGCCCCCTGTAGGGGGTGTTGATAATTTCAAAAGCAAGAGAGGGGGTTTTGGTAATTACATATTATAAGAGGGGGTACGGCCGTAACAAAAATATTATTCCAACTTTTTTTTTTAATAATTTAAGTGAAGGGCAAAAATGTCATTTAATATTATTTGACCATTGACCAAGGATTTCCAGAGGGTAAATGTAATTTTCAATTATAGTGGGTTAGGTATTTATAATTTCAATTATAAGAGGGTTAGTTTGTGTAATAACTTATTATAACTGTGGGTGTAAGTGTAATTTTCCCATCTTTGAAAGAAAAAATTAACACCACTCATTACGTCCTATATATCAACATATAGTATATACATAGTTTAACAGAAATCTGATTTTGAAAAACAAAAAACAAAATCAAAATAATATTTGGTATATTTAAGAATTTCACATAATCGTAACACTAATAAAAGCTGTTTTGAATAATTGAATATAGGAAAAATTACACACAGAACCCCTCACTTATTGCATAATTTACCAAAACTCCCCCTCACTTATTGGAAGTTACCAATACACTCTCTCAAGGAGTCCATTTATAAGGTTTATAAGGGTAAATTTGTAAAAAATGTTAAGCACAGATGGGGTGTAATTGTAAAGGTATTTTGGTAATTTTCAATAAGTGAGGGGGAGTTTTGGTAATTATAAAATAAGTGAGGGGTTCTATATGTAATTTTCCTATTGGCAAACAAATCTAATCAAATTACTATTTAATATTTTATTACTATATAATTATTGCATCTAAATATCTAATCTTCAAAGTAAATAAATAAATAATCTAACAAATGCATCTTGTTTCTCCCAACTTGTTGAACTCTTTCATTACCGAGAAGATCATGTCCATTCTTTGTGTCGTTCATTGAGCAAGAAGAGGGATTCTTTGACACGTACAAGATCAAATGGTCGCACTTGAGAAATCTTCATTTCTTTAAGCTTCCATCCATCGCTTTCGTTGTAATCATAAGCAAAGACCTTCAGACCTTGTTTTGCTGTGAACGGGGACAAATGTCAGCTATTTGGTTGAGGGGTGAAATTGGACGGGACAGAAATATAAACATTTTATAGGGATAATTGCATGAAAACCCCCGTGTTATTTCAAAAATGCTAAAAAATTCATGTGTTAACGAAATAGGTTAATCACCCCCTGTGTTCCTAAAAAGTGTGCAAAAAAGATAAATTTTGTTAAAATGATAGAAGAAAATATGTATTTTTTGGGTGCATTAATACTATCTACCTTTTATAAAGTATGAAAAGTATATAAATGACAAATGGGTATATAAATAAAGGTGAAAAACATGAAAAACACGCTCATTTTTTAATGAAATTTGACTTTTTTGTACACTTTTTTAGAACACAGAGGGTAATTAACTTATTTCGTTAACATATAGTTTTTGTAACATTTTCGAAATAACACTGAGGGGTTTTATGTGATTACCCCTATTTTATAATATACTATGCTTAAAGTTTTTTATCTTGCTGTCATTTTCTTTTAAAATTGACAAGTTATTCATGAATATTTATCGACACGACCACACCAACTAAATACATGTAAATAATATTTAACGTACTTTTAGAACAGATCTAATGACATGCAGTTTTTAAAACACAATGGAAAACGTCCATAGCATTAACAATATCAAAACATAATAGGTCTACAAAATATGGTTTGAAAATATAAGGGGTAAATTATATTGCATTTTTCGTCCGTTATCTTTACCACTTTTAAATTTTGGTCTTTTTTTTTCGATATACAAAGTCGTTCGGTAACTACCAAAATTTTGGCAATTTTAGTCCAATTTTGATCGGAGAGACCAATTTGGCCGGAATTTGCCACGTGTCGGACACGTGATGTGATATGGATAAAAAATTGGGGATTTTTCAATTTTCCCGTCAAAATGGGCGCTGACTAGAACAAAATTGATGAGGGGACATGCCAAATGGCAGTGTTTTAAAAATCGGAATAGACCGGCCAGTCGGATCGCCGACAGGGCCATATAACGGCTCGATTCGAACCTTAGAACCGGTATAGTCTAAAAACCGGCAAAAACCATTCGGCTTGCAGTTGGACTACTGAACCGGTAGAACTAGGCCTGGTTCACAAAAATCAAACGGTTTTTCATATGTGCCATTAGTTGGTCAAAATCCCTATTTTCTACCAAACACCTCTGCTGTGGGCTTTGGCCTTTAGGTGAGTTCCTCATTTTTTCCTTCTAGGCGAGCAAGCGAGTAGAGATAAGCAATTCTTTCCCCTTTTATGTGAGTTCCTTCGTCCTCTTTCTTTCTCTCTATCTCTATCTCTAATTCTGTCTTTTACTCTCACAAAAATTGATTAGTTATATTTGATATTTTGATTATTTGTTAAAAAAAATTCAAAAATTATAACTACAAATCAAAGAGGGAAATTCTCCAATTTCAGCAATTATAAGTAACAATCAAAAAGGATATAACTTTGTAAGTGTCGTGCTGTTGCAATTTTTGCAATTCTTGTAGCAAATGTTTTGTCAAATTTTACATCTTTGTTTGTTGAGTACGTATGAGTATGAAATGCCTATAAGGATTGACAAGTAATTCAGAGCTCTTAAATCAGCAAATTTCTAAACATGCATTGCAAATATTTGTGTATTTAATAATTTGTGGATGTTTAATTTTTAAGGATTGTTTTTTTTTCTTTTTCTTTTTGTTGCATATTTATGTATTTTATTATTATTTTATCCAATTTTAATATATTAATAATTATTTATATCATATTTATGAGATCACCAGTCCGACCACGATTAAACCACGATTCGACTAGTGAACCTTGAACCGGTAGATTTTCCAGTTCGATAGCCGGTCCGGTTTTTAAAACATTGCCAAATGGCATGCCACCTCATCAATTTTGTCAGAGTCTAGTTGGCATGCCACCACATCAATTTTGTCCTATCAGCATCAAACGTGGCAAATTCTGGCCAAATTGGTCTGCTCCGGTCAAAATCAGACTAAAATTGCCAAAAGTTTGATAGTTATCGGACAACTTTAGAAATTGAAAAAAAAATAGGACCAAAATCCAAAAGTGATAAAAATACAAAACGAAAAATGCAGTTAGCCCAAAAATGTAAGTAGTCCCAACTTTAATCTTTTAAATAAAAAATTAACACCACTCATTACATCCTATCGACATATAGTACATAGCTAGTTTAACAGAAATCAGATTTGGAAAAACAAAAAAAAATTAAAATTATATTTGGTATATAGGCAGCAAGAGAAATGTGTGAAAAATCAGTCGAGAAAAAATATTGGATGAGCAAAGCATATATCTTTCTAGAGCAAAATCCCATTTACCCCCTTGTGATAGGCCTTATCATTCGAAAGCCCCCTATGATAAAAAAATTCACAACCTACCCCCTCGTAGTTTTAGGAAATATACTCATTGCCTCCGTAAACATATTTTGCCTTTGAAGTTTCTTGTGAAGACGAAAATACCTTTGTACTTTGAAAATATTTACACTGCATTTAATTTAATTTATTTTATAATTTTATTTTATTTAATTATTTATTTATTTTTCTTCTTCCCCAACCATCTTCTTCCCCAAAACCTCCACCTCCAACCTCCTATACACCACCACCACCACCATCATCTTCTTCCCCAGTAGCCTCCCATCACCGTCGACCTTTACAACAACTACCCTATTGCACAGCTGCCTTCACCGTCCCAAAACCGTCGCCGTCAGCAGTCACCACCACCATCCATCACTTCTCAAGAAATCCCCACAACCAGTACCACCCCTTAAGCCTCCACCAAATTCTCCACCGGCACCACCTCTTGCTCCACCCCCTAAGCCTCCACCTTTACCACTACCAAACCCACCTCCAGCACCACCACCTCCCCCAAGTCCGCCACCTGCACCTCCATCTAATCCTCCACCACCACCACCTCCAAATCCTCCACCAACGATTTCTTTCTCAATCTTTCTCCCCTCAGCAATTAGCACCACAAACAAACCCATAAAAATCATAAAAAATTCCCCGGCAATTTTTCAAGTGTCGTAGAAAGCGGCGGTGGCTGTACACGGCGGCGGCACGACGGCGTGAGGATGAGTGGTGGTGTGGGGGTGGTAGCCATGTTGCAGGTATACTTATGTGTGTGTGTGTATATATATATATGTATATATTCTTAGTATATCTTAATATATCTTTATAAATTAAAAGGTATATATTTATATATAAAATATTTTTTTAAATAAAATAAATAATTTAATATAATATGTTTAATATGGACCGTTGATATCTTTTAGATCTATGGATACAATTAATCAAATTTAAACAATATATAGATATTAATCTGGACCGTCGATTTTATCCTATTTGATCCAATAGTTGTTAATCAGGGGCAAAATTGTCCAAAAAGGTCAAAAAATTATAACCAGTCGCACTACGCTCGAGGCGCGTAAGGGATTAAATTGTACCATTATTTTTTTCATACGGGGTGTTCTGTGAATATTTTTTTCATAGGGGGGCTTTCGAATAATAAGGTCTATCATAGAGGGTACATGGGATTTTGCTCTATCTTTCTATCACAACAAAAAGCTTATTAACAATTTTTTTTCTAAGGGGGGTCCTAATTTCAGAATTTCACATAATCGTAACACTAAAAATAGGTTTTTGGAATAAATGGTAGTATAACCAACCTGCCAGGTTAAGATAGCCACTCTTGCCCAGTTTCATGGAAGGGCGATGATATGTATCTCCAAATAATTGAATGGTACTGATCCACGACGATCCCTTCTTTACCCACGCCTCCATAGGAATACCACGCCACCAATGCTCCATTACTTCCAGTAAAACAAGACATCCATTCGACACCACTAACCCCTTTCTAGTTACGTAATGATCATTCAACGGCGCCGCCGTCGTCTCAAATATTTCCTCCTCCAAATCAAATCTCACAACTAAATAATCAGGCCTGCCTGCGTGGGACTCTGATAACCAATAAATGGATCCTTCGAAGAAAACCCCTATACTCTGAAAATCAATCCACCATTTCGCAGGTTCGAATCCAATTCTTCTCCACGAATTGGTTGCCAATGAATACATCTCCACTTCATGTAAACACCATTCCTGATAGATTATCTTTACGATCCTGTAATCATCTTTAGCAAATCCGAACCCCAAGACGACCCGATTACACACATGTGGCGGCGGCGGCGGCGTTGCGCTTGGCGGGATGCTCTTTAGGGTTTTGACGAAAGGATTCCATACGTAGATGTGTTTGGCGTTTTGGGATCTCTCTGTCATGCAGATTAAACCCTCACAAACTCCAACAACCTTGTATCCGCTCAACGGAAGGACCAAATCGCAGTGCTTCACATATGACGGCGGCGCGTCGCTTTCACGTAACATGGTGCAAACTTGACTGTATTTATCATCCGGCATATAAAGAAGATATGAATTTTTGCCATTCTCATTCCGATTAACCTGATGATGATGATGACGACGATGTGCGGCTAAGAAAGCGGAACTTGAGATCAAAGAGTTCCACGATTTGGAGACGCTCATAAACCTCAGGAGGATCTTTACTGGTAATAAAGAAAGTATCGAGATTAAGATATCATCCGGAAAATTCATCTCTTTGGTTTTCAAATTTTAGAAGTAATTGCACGACATGTATTTGAGATAATATATATATAAGTGTGGTAAGGTAAGTTGTTTGAGATTGACGTACGCTTTACTCAAACTCAAAGATCAAGGTTGATAGAGTTATAGCCTATATGGAATTCGATTTTATTTACTAGATTATAGGATATTTCCTTGTATTAATGTAGAATTAGGAGTCTTCGTTCTACAAATACATGAATTTCTTGTTTACTTGCAAAATAGTCGAGAAATTTAAATAATTAATACAAAAATAAATGAAAATGAAGAAAACGTTACAAAATTTTAAATATATCAGGAAATAGCATAAAACGCTATAGGTTATACCGCCCCACCTTAGAGACGCTATAGCCTATAGCGTCTCACAATATAATTTTTTGGGAAAAGTGCAAGAACGGTCATGTATCTATTAAGGGGTAGCAATTTCAGTCCTTTAACTTTTACAATTAGCAATTTTAGTCCTTTAACTTTTAAAGTTTTGCAATTTTAGTCCTTTAACTTCTTAAGAGGAAATCTTAGTCTTTAAGTTTTCAGAAATTGGCAAATTTAGTCCTTTAACCTATCATTTCAGCAAAATGCATCCACACATAAATGCTATCAGAGCCTTGGGTTTATTGATGAAATAATTGTTATAATTTTTCGTATAATATTTTATCCCCAACGGAGGAGATTTAAAACAAGTATAGAACGACCGAACAATAGTTCGAGTAGTTCTGAAAAACAGAAATCAACTCTTCCTTGGAAGGAGATCGAGCCGGATAGCTCTAAGCTCTCCTGAGATCTTAGAGAAATCAAGAAGATGGTTCAAGACTATGGACACAAGTTAACCCATATACCTGTGAAAATAGAAAGTTTGAACTAGAAGATGGATGAAATCTTATAGATTTTACCAGATCTGGGTAAAGCCATGAAGGATATGAGGATTGAAATTTTAGATCTGAAAGGGAAACAAAGTGGTGACGCTGGAACATCCAAAACCAAGAAGGATTGGAGTAGTACTGCCTTTGGACAAGTGTCTCTTCTACATCAATAAGGCAAGGCGAAGGAGATCCTGAATCCAAAAACTCAGGAAGATCTAATTATTGATATTCTCAACACCATTTATTAATATGGAGATATCAAGAGTAGATCTATCTGACCTTCAAGAGCTGGCCGAAGCCTTCTCTCAACTAGCAGGTTCCTCTCTTCTCGAGAATCCATACATCCCTTATCAGTGTATAGACAGCTATCTCTCGAGCACAGGTTTAGGTTCGGCCTCAATGGGACAACGCATCTTCACAGACCAAGAACTACGAGATCACCCCCTTCATTCTGGGGTGACGGAGGGATCGTACAATTCGAGAAGTCATTGTCGAAAGTTGAAAGCTAGAGATTGCTTATTACTCTTAGAAATTCCTATCCTATCTGCTTGTTCATAGCCGAGCTTCACTCCTAACCTTCCCTACTTAAGGATCGAATGTCTTAAGATTCTCTTCCTCTCTCTTCAGGTTCGGTAGGGTCTCTTTTTTATTTATCCCTTAGGGCAGAACTGGGTCTATCTATTTTGTTGTACACCAAACGCTTAACGCTCCTTGGGATTCTTATTACAGTGAGAACCCCATTTCACTAATCGCCAGGGAGGACATAAGTTCTCCAATTCGCATGTCTTACTCAAAATCGATAGATAGGTTGGTAGAGAGGGGGAATTGTGGATTTGGTAAATGTCAAAGCTAATGAGACATCTTTAGTGTTGCCACCCCCAGAAGCTAGTACCTCATCAAATGATCCTATACAGGATAGCTCATTGAGAGAAGGTGTGGATTCTCATGCGGATACTACCCTAACCTTTGCGGGAACACGATTTAGAGAAAATCCAGGAAGAAATCCTAGGAGAGTACCAAAAAATACTCCTTGGGCAAAGACGATGCTACAACCCTTCCATCCATATGGTATCATCCTCAATCTGGATGTCATCGATTTTTGTAACATTGAAAAGTTGATCGATGAATGGGTAGCTTCTGTGAAAGTAGCAGCAACAACGTTGGAACTTAATAGAGAAAACTTCATCAGACTAATGGAGATAAGTTTGGAATGATCTGTTAAAGTTTTTTTAGGTGAAGTAATTTTCATTCCCACAAAACTCAATTACAAAAAAGACACAGCACAGCCATTCTAAGCATTACAAGGCCTATACTTAGATGGCGCCCCACTTGGAATTATTTACAACTCAAACAAAAACAAAACCTAACTATAAAATAGTATCAAGATATATTCTATCCCTGTCCCTTGTAATAGCTTTTCTGTATCCTATCAGTCTAATTTTAAGATCACTTTGCAAGTTCACAAAAACTGCATTCCAAGTCCTGCTCTTTTGTGCAGAAATTCGAGAGTTCCTTTCTTCCCAACACTTATATACACAGCCCGCTAAGCCCGCAAACACAACCTTTTGTTTTAGATTCCACTTCCTCAAAGCATAAAGCACCCACCTTCTCCATCTAAGCATTTAATGAGGGCAATTACCAACCTGCATCCAATCCATGATTCTGTGAAGCAGCTGTTGTGTCCAGTGACACTGGAAAAACATGTGCTCATGGGTCTCCAACTCCTCTCCACAAAGTACACATAAGTGATCATCAAGAACCATGTATTTACTCACCCTATCTCTTGTTTGTAACCGATTCAATTCAGCAAGCCACATGATGAAGGAATGCTTAGGAATATTCAACATATTCCAAAACAAACCTGGATTCCTTAAGCTCAAGTTGATCATTCTTGAGCCAATCATAACCACTTCTCACAGAATAACTTCCATTCTGAGTACTGCACCATCTACCCTGGTTGTATCCCCTCCACAATTTATTCTTCACCTTACCGATTTTCCTCCAGGCCCAGCTACAGTCCTGAGGTGGACTATAGTTCCAAAATTCAATTTTCAGATACACAGTAGAAACCATTTCACCCAAAGGGAATCTTTTTTATGAGAGATGTCACATACTTGCTTCCCCACAGCTGCGGTATTCCACAATTTACAGCTCTTGATATTCAACCCACCAAATCTCTTCTTAGCACATACCCTATCCCAACTAATCAGCGGTACTTTCCTGTGATCATCAGTACTACCCCATAAGAAATTCCTACACTAATGTTCAACCAATTTGACCACTGATTGGGGCAAAAGGAAAATGGCAGTCCAATATACTTGAAGAGAGAAGAGGACAGAATTGATCAATTCACATCTCCCTGCATATGATAAATTCCTAGAAGCCCATCTGACTAATCTATTAGAGATTTTATCAACAAGAGAATAACAGTCTATTTTAGACCACTTAGTAGGTGATAAAGGCACCCCTAAGTATCTAATAGGAAAGACCCCATCACAAAACCCAGTAATGTTAACAATATCAGTTTTAACCTCGTCACTTACCCCTCTAATGAAAATATTAGACTTAGCATTATTAGCATACAACCCAGTTGTTTTTGAAAATTCCTGAAACTTGTCTCAAATGATTTGCACTGATGCAGATGAAGCTTTGCAGAAGATCATGAGATCATCTGCAAAACAAATATTTGTAAGTTGCATGGACTTACAGGCAGGGTAGAATCTGAACTGAGGATTCTGAGCTGCTATCTTCATACTTCTTGTGAAATACTCCATTACCAAAACAAATAGCAAAGGGGATATTGGGTCCCCTTGTCTAATGCTCCTCTCCCCTTTGAAAAAGCCATGATGCTCTCTATTAAGGACCAATGTGAATGAGACAGACTGAACACATTCCGTAACCCATTGTGTAAACACCTGTGGAAATCTGTACCCTTCAAGCATTTCCTGTACAAATTGCCACTCTACTGTGTCATAAGCCTTCTTGATATCCACCTTCATCAAGCATCTAGGGGAGATATGTTTTCTATTATAAATCCTTATCAACTCTTGACTGATCAACACATTGTCAACTATAGATCGATTTTTGACAAAAGCACCTTGATTCTCATTTATCAGATGAGGCAACACCATGGAAAGTCTAGATGAATAGCCTTATAGACAGTGTTACAACAAGCTATTGGTCTGTATTCACTAGCCAAAGTGGGATTTTCTATTTTGGGGATCAAAGCTATTAGAGTTGCATTCAACTGTTTCAACATTTTACCACATTTGAAAAAATCTAATACTGCAGTAGATACCTCCTCTCCAACTTCATCCCAGGCAGCCTTGAAGAACCCACTGCCAAATCCATCTGGCCCTGGACTCTTGGCACTATTTATGCTAAACACAACTTTCTTTACATCAGCTTTTGTAAAAGATTTAATCAGCTCCAGTTGTTGTTCAAGTCTTAATCTAGGGCCTGAAGCATAGACAAGCTCATCTGATTTAACCCTCTCTGTTGTGGTGCCTAGAAGTTGCTTGTAGAATTGAATGAAATGTGATGTAACCTCCCCATACTCTGTCAGGAAAGTCCCACTGCCATCATCAATACTCAAGACCCTATTTCTGTAGTTCTTCTTCTTAAGAGATAAATGGAAGTATTTTGTATCCATATCTCCCAAATTAATCCAATCTGCCTTCATCTTCTGCATCATGAATTTATCAAATGCCAAACTTTTGCTCTTAAGAATTTCTCTCATATCATGCACTCTTTGTTGAAGGGTTACGCTTTGAGGATTCAACTGCACTTGTTCCTGGAGTAGAAGCAACTCGACCATCCCTCTTTCACCAACTCCTTAAACAGTGGGTCATCAGTCCACATGTTGAAGAATTTGAAAGCACTTTTTCTTCTTGCACTTTGCAAAAGGAACGAGACCACCAGAGCTATGGTCTGAAACTCCTTCAGGCACAAATAAGGATTCTGAGTCAGGAAAATCAATAAACCACTGGGTGTTGCCCAAAACTCTGTCTATTTTTGTGTATGTTCTCACATCCTCATCATGACCATTATTCCAAGTGTGTCTTTGACCTCTCCATCTAATATCCTCTAATTCACAATGATCCAAACAAGCTTGAAAATCCTCAATCTCTCCTACAGCTACAGGTGCACCTCCAAGTCTGTCAGACTTGTGTAAGACATTGTTAAAATCACCAAAGACAAGCCAAGGACCAGAGATAGTGGTCCTGAGCTCCTCCAATTCATCCCACAAAAACTTTCTCTCCTGGCTTTGATTAAATGCGTATAGAAAGATAACATGGAACTAATTCTGAGAGACATGATGTCTCACAGAACAATGCAAAACCTGAGCTGAGACTCTCACCACCTGGACAGAGAAGTGATCTTGCCTCCATAATACCCAAATTTTACCCCCTGGATGGCATTCAGAGTTGGTTACACTCCCCCAATCTGAGCACATGCTTCTATGAATCCTATCAATCTTTTCCTTTTTAATTTTATGTTCCAATACTCCTATTATTCCAATATTATATTTATTGCAGAGGTGCATGAGTTCCCTCTGTCTACTGGAGCCATATAGGCCCCCTTACATTCCAAGCACTGATTTTATTCATTTGAAGTAACGATAATTGTTACTTCTCCAGGTTCCACCTGGAATAGTTGAGCCCTTGCACTTGTAGAAGGAGCTTCTATATCCTCCAGGCCTTCTTGGACACTGGTTTTCTTCCCATTCTTATCCACAGTGACCCATCCCCCTCCTCTTATTATTGCTGGCTATTTCCCCCTCTCATTTTCCTGGACTACATCATTGTTTTCCTCTTCGATTGTAGGTTCTGTAAACTCCCTTTAAGGTTGAACAGTTTGTTTTACTTGTCAAATTTGCCTCCCTTTTTTCTCATACATGTTGGTTCTTTATGCCCATATATCTTGCAGAAGGAGCAGTGAACAGGTTTCCATTCATCGTTTACCTTCTGCTCCATCAGAACACCCCTCTCATTCTCAAAGAAAATAGAATCAGGCATTTTCTTTGTATCCACATCAACTAAAATTCTCGCAAAATGTATCCTATCCTTAGCCATTGTTAACTGATCAGCCATAATAGGAGTTCCAATAAGACTCGCTATCTTACTTAACGCACTACTGCTCCAATACTTCATATTCAGGTTCTCTAGCCGTACCCAAACTGGGACTCGATCAATCTCATTTTTTGAATAATCAAAGTTTTCAGACCAAAGTGCAATCATAACAGGTTTGTTGTCAAAATGGTATCACAACTCTCAGTAGTATTAAAGCAAACAATGAACATACCATTTTGCTTAAGTAATACTTTGTCAATCCCGAGCTTCCCCCACAGGTGTCTAATGAATCCATTGAAGACCGGGTATGGTGGTTTAGCACCCAAAATAGAACAAACAACCGACGTCTTCCAAAACTCAATCTCACTCTGGACATCCTCAAGCCCTATACGCCCAATCGGTTAGCCCTGAACCGAGCTGGGTTCCATGAATTGAAGTTTACATCCCGATTTCTTAGTTTTGACACATCAAAATTCGCCCAAATTGATGGAACCGGCGCCCTAGCTTGAGGATGAGTACTCTGAGATTTCTCCCCAATTTCAGATGTTGTTGGAGATGAAACCATAGAGCGGATCCTCTGAATGCACTCCTGAATCGCTGAATTAACCACTTCATCCCTACCTGTTTATCTATGGGCTTGCTGTAAGATCAGCTCTATCTCCCCCAAATCGAGTTGTTCCTCATGTCTCTCCAAATCGCATGCCTCTTCCTCAGTCACAGATGGTGACAATGACTGTATCAGTAGAGTGAGAACGATTCCTTTGCTAATAAGAGCTCCCTTTTTTTTCTTGGCCATGGCCTCAGCGCATAGGTGCTAACCTACGCTGGAAGAGAGAAAGAGAAGAGAGTCCCTCGATCTGTTAATGTTGGTTGGGAAAATACTCCCGAAACAACTAAGCAAGGAGTTTTGGATGGAGAATCCAAAAGCACAATTGCAGAAAGATTCGGAAAGGCTCATCAAGTTACATTTCATTGGAGATGGATACTTCGAAGGAAGTAACTCAGAGAACATTAGAGAGCATACCCAAGCACTCTTTGGTCTTGAACTTAGAAATATTTGTGCAATAGATGAATATATCTATTGGCTCCGCAAATACTTCTTCTAGAGTGATGTCACAACAGAAGTTGCGGCACCCATGTTCTTTGCAAAAATTTGCGGTCCTTGGAGGGAAATGTTAATTCTGTTAGGTTAATGTCCTCAAATGCCACTAGAGGATTAGAGAATGTTATGACATTATTAAATTGTAATTGTTTCATATTCTATCAATAAAAGGCAATTACTTGTTTACTATTATATTGGCACTTATATGTTGTAATCATTTATAAGTCCATGAACGCAAGAGTTAACTCTCTACGGAACTAGAGACGTTTGATACTTGTGAACTAAAATAGTCTGCAAGTCAATGATTCTCAATTGGACATTGGAAATCATGAAGACCTGTATGATGTGAGTTTTGACGAGAGAGGTGCCCGTCAATCACTAAGTAGTGAAGAACTCATATCATAGGTGTACTGATGGAGATGGTGGCACTCAGACATGACTCGCATCGATTCTGTCACATGTGTTTTTAACTCTTTGATAGTCAATGACAGAATTGATTAAATTGTAACTTGATAGAGAATTGAAAATTATTAAGTTAGTAAAGGGCACTAGGTATCCTGTCGTCCACCGAACTTAAGAGAAATTAAAATGATATTTAATATATAATATCGTCTCTAAGCGATGGGGGTTATATATTGTAATATATTTTGAATTTTTTCTAAAAGCATGAAATGCCATTAGTCGAATCAAATTTCACCCCACATACCAGCAAAAGGTTGCAAGGTGAAATCAATTGCCAGACTAATAGACTATGATGCACGGATACGGATACGAGGATATGGGTATGATACGACATGGATACGAAATATGACAAATTTCAAAATTATAGCATACGATACTTTGGGAATATGTATATATATAATATTTAAAAATAATTTGACTCAGTATGTTCACTAATATAAATAAAAAATCTCGAAGATAACCATAATATTTCATCATTTGCGGTTGTGTAAGAATGTCATTTTATTGGTATCAACATTTACCTTCTTATCCAAAATCTTTGGTAATAAAGTGTAAATGATAAATTTCACATGGAGTAAGAGAAGACAAAATATGTTAAGAAGTGAAATCGAAACGATTTTTTTGCTTTTTTAAATTTTCTTATTGTTTGTTTTACCTTTTAATGTACGGTCAAATTCATTATTATTTTCTTATTTTAACCTATAAAATATTATATAATATTCAAAAATACTGTGTCTCACATTCAAGGCGTGTCAATTAATTCAAATTTTGTATGGGATACGGCATCCGGAAGTATCGGATACGGTATCCAGAATTTCCTTCTTAATTTAATTTTTGGATACGTAAAAAGGGTATTCGATATGTATCCTGGTAGTATCCGCAGAGTATCATACTTGATACGAGTACGATACTGCACGGGTTTAATTTTGGGAGTATCCGTGCATCATAGCTAATAGATAGTCAGTGGGTTGAAATTAAAATACTCATAAATAAATAAGATCGTTAAAAGGTTGAGATTCGATGAATAATGGACAAAGGAATTGAATCATCCATCGGATGGGTTGACGTTGGACATCACTTTAATAGATTAATTAGGCCACATACCAGCAAAAGGTTGCAACCTATTAATCTAGTTAAAGAAATCAATCACCACTACGAAGCCTTCCAACGATGACTTCCGAATTCCACAGTGGGAGTGTAGATTTTCGAAAAATGTAGTGGAAGCCAAGTTTATTTTGAAAGTCTTTAATTTAAATTTGGAACAACAATTATAATAGAATCTAATAAGTCTTTTTACTTTTCTGCAGTTATGAGCTTATTATCTCTATGACTATCAACCTATTATCTGTACTACTTGAAAAGAACACTTTGACTAGTCCAAACTATGTGGACTGGCTCCGATATTTGAGGATAGTCTTCAATATGGAGTCACTTGGGTATGTATTGGATGCTGATATCCCAGTCGTGCCCGCAAAGACGCGTGCCAGTGAGGAAAAAGTTGTGGCTCATGAAAAATGGGGCAAAGACGATGTCCGTGTTCGAGGCTACATGTTGGGCTCAATGACCAATGAGTTGTAGAGATCTCACGACAAAATGGTCTCAATGAGGGCTATTTTGGCACACTTGGTGGAGCTCTCTGGTGAGCACAGTCGTACTGCTCAATATGAGATATCGAAAGAGCTCTTTGGATCCAAGATGAAAGAAGGGGAAAAAGTTGTGGATCATGTTCTAAAAATGATTTATAAAATTGAGAGGTTAGAGGCCCTCGACTTCAACATGGACCCGCAACTACAAACTGATCTCATCTTGCAGTCACTTCTAAACTCCTTTTCCTAATTTGTAATGAACTTCAATTACAATGAGATAGAATGCAATTTAGCTGGGTTGATGAACAAGCTAAATACTGCTTTAATCTCAAATGAAACCAATGGGAAAAGTGGCAGCCTTGGTCATCACTTCTAAGCCTAAAAACAACAACAAGAAGAAGAAGACTAAGAAAGCTACTAGCACTCCGGGTCCACAAGGTAAGATAGACAAAGGAAAGGGTAAAGCTCTGAAAGTGATGAAGAGCAAAGGGCCAAAAGAAACGAATAGGCGCCTTCACTGCTGTGAGCTAGGTCACTGGAGGAGGGAGTGCCCCAACTTTGGCAAAGGTGCAACAGGTATGGAACTTTTTGTTTTACAAACCAATTGTTCTATAACTGTATTTTCCACTTCGTGGATACTTGATTATGGAGCTAGTGCTCACGTTTGTGTAATGAATCAGAATCTGGAGTGAAGTAGGCAGCTGGAGCATGGAGAGGTGCTGATCAGTGTTGGCAGCGGGCAAAGTGTTGCGGCTTCTCGCATTGGATCAACTTCTTTATGTTTATCATATGGACATGTTTTAAATTTAGAGTATGTTTTAGTTTTGCCCAACGGGCTTAAGAACATTATTTCAATTTCTTAGTTAGGAATAATTATGTTTTTAATTTCATTGACAGTACTTGTAGCATTTTATTTAATGATAATATTGTTGGCACTGCTACTTTAGTCAATGGCCTCTATTATTTAAACATGCAAAATGAATGTGTTGTAAATGTTATCTCAAAGAAGCGTGGTAGGCAAATTACTAACCTAAGCTTAAAGTGGCATTTTAGAGTAGGTCATGCTAGTGAGAAAAAGATACACAAGATGGAGAAAGATGTGTTAGTTGACCCATTGGGATCAGATCCCTATCCAACTTGTGAATCTTGCCTCAAAGGCAAAATGGCTAGATTTCCCTTCACCCGGACTTTTGAAAAGGCCAGTGAAGTATTAAGACTTGTGTACACCGTCGTTTGTGGACCATTTGGAGAAATGGCTCATGGAGGTTTTTACTATTTCATTACTTTCACTAATGACCATTCAAGGTATGGTCTTGTGTATCTAATGAAATACAAGTCCGAATCATTTGATAAGTTCAAAGAGTTTAAGGCTTTAGTGGAAAAATAAACTGGACATCATATAAAAACACTACGATCGGATCGTGGAGGTGAATATATGAGTGACGAGTTTGATGAATTTCTAAAGAAACATGGAATAATACTGAAACTCACACCACCAACGACTCCACAACTAAATGGGGTAGCAGAGCGTAGAAATCGGACGCTTTTGGATATGGTTCAATCTATGCTCAGCTACACTGATTTGCCCATCTTCTTGTGGGGACATGCACTTCTTACGGCTGTTCATATCTTGAATAGATGTCCATCCAAATCCGTTCCTAAGATCCAATATGAGATATGGAGAAATAGGAAACCAAACCTTAAGTACATTAGGGCTTGGGGATGCCTTGCCTATATCAAGAAGACAAAGGTAGAGAAATTGGAAGGTAGGTCCCTTAAAGGATGTTTCATCGGTTTTCCAGAGGATTCTGTGGGATACCTATTCTACATGCAAGATGATCAAAGGATCATTGTAGCACTGCAAGCGTACTTTCTTGAAGATGAAGTTATTTAAGAAGGTGGTGCAGGTAGAAAGATTGTTCTCAATGAACAAGATGAAACACCCAGGGAGACGAGTGTTCAAGAGACACACACTAAACCTGATGAAACACAACCAACATTGCGAAGATCTGGTAGAGTACCACATCCACCTGATAGGTACTATGGGTACCTGCTACAAGAGGAATTAGATGTCCACACTATGGCAGTGGGAGTTTGATATATGTTATTTTTACACAAGTTTTACCCCTTTTATCAACTTAATTTTGATTGTTTCTTTAATAATTTGATCACATATGATGCTTTGAACCCGGTTTGCTTTGACTTTTCAGATTGGGTTAACAGCCGGAGGAAAGAGCAAGAACCGAAGGCAAAATGAAACAATTTTTGGAATTTTTCATGAAAACGCCGCGGCGTTCACAAGCAGTAGCCAACGCCGCGGCGTTCAAACAAGCGAACGCCGCGGCGTTCACAAGCAGTAGCCAACGCCGCGGCGTTCACAAGCAGTAGCCAACGCCGCGGCGTTCAACAAACGAACGCCGCGGCGTTCGAGGCGGCAGTGTTGGCCTATAAATACCTCTTTTAGCCATTTTTTACCCTAACTCACCTTGGATATCAGCAACCACACGAAAATAGAGAGAGAGAGAGCTTAGAAGAGAAGATTAAAGGTCAAAACATGGAGAATTCAACAAGGAATCCACATCTCTACAAGAATTAGGGAGTTTTTACATATTTGTTTCTTGAATTTGTTCAAATCTCCTATGACTTGTATGATTTATATTTGCACTTTTGACATGAATATGAGCTAAACTTGTTTGATTGAGGCCATGGATAGGCCATTTATGTTATTTTGATTGTTGAATTGTTGGTGTTTATTGGATTAATTTTGGTTTTAGCTATGTATTCAATATTTGATCTCAATGCTACATTTGCTTGATCACCAAGTGTTTGATAAAATGCCTAGGTTAGAGATCGAGAGATAATAACCTAGGGAAGATATAAACATTGAATACCCTATAGTTAAACCGACTAGAGATAGACTCGGTTTCTTTAGGTGGCTTTCCATTCACGTGGGGAATTTCTAGACCTTAAATGCATCCTCGTTAATCGGGTTTTCATATAGAGATATATAGGAAATCGTTAACAAGGGTAGGGTTGCTATGCCAAGAGATTGGGTGGTACGTACGTTAGGGAATTTCGCCTTAGCTAAATCAATCTAATAATCCAATAGAACCTAAATCACAATCGAAATGCATAATTGGTTGAACCATGTGCCTTGATCGCTTCTCTCTATTGTTTCCTCCCTTTATTTGGTGTGACGTTGCCTTAGTTTATTTTCTTGTATTTATTAATTAGTTAATCAACCTTTCTATCGACCGATTTAACTTAGAATTGAGTAATATAGTAGTCTTGGTACTTAGATTATAGTTGTCCCTGCGGATACGATAACCCCGGACTTAGAAATCCACTTTACTACTTACGCGACCTAGTTCTCTTGCTAGGATTTTGTCGTGTCAAGTTTTTGGCGCCGTTGCCGGGGACAACTATTTTTATCTAATATTGAGATTCCCTTATTCTTTCTGAGCTTAGATCATTTCTTTTATTTTTAATTTGTGTGTCTTTCTTTGTGCAAGGTTTGATCTCGGTTAGTGCATGACCCGTACTAGTCGAGTGGGACTAGCGGAGTTGGACCCTGAAATTGAACGAACGTTTACTCGAGGGGTAAGACTACAAAGAGAGGCTCAACGTTATCAAGCTACAATGGATCCAAATCTGAATCCTCCTCCTATTCACATAGATCCCGCTATCTTAGAAGAAGCGGTTCGTCGGGAGCTTGCAAATCTTCGTGTTCATCAAAACCAACCAGAGGCGCCTCCGCAACGCCCTTTGAGGGATTATATGATGCCAAACATCCAAGGAGCCTCAGGGCCAATCGTTTTACCACCGGTAGAGGCTAACACTTTTCAAATCCTGTCGGGGTATATCCAAATGATAGGAAACCAGGTTCAATTCTCCGGTTTACAACATGATGATCCTCACGCTCATATAGCCACATTCTCGGAGATTATCCATACTTTCAAGAACAATGGAGTCACCGACGACGCCATACGCTTACGGTTATTTCCATTCTCTCTCAAAGACAAGGCTAAACAGTGGTTCAACTCTTTGCCAACCGCCTCTATCCGTACTTGGGAACAAATGGTGGATAAATTTTTGTCTAAGTATTTTCCACCGGGTAAGACGGCCGCAATGAAAAATGAAATCACCAGCTTTCGTCAATATGAGGGGGAATCACTTTATGAGGCATGGGAGCGTTTTAAGGAACTTTTGAGGAAATGCCCACACCATGGGTTAGCCGTGCCCACACTTGTTCAAACTTTCTATTTGGGTTTGGGACCGAATCTCCGTACGAATTTAGATGCCGCCGCGGGAGGTACTATCATGAACAAGTCACCTGAGGAAGCTTGGGCATTAATTGAGCTCATGGCCGAGAACAACTATCAATGGCCAACCGAACGAATCACGTTGCCCAAGAAGCCCGCCGGATTGTATGAAATTGGGAATAGCTCCACAGTAGCTGTTCAATTGGAAGCCCTAAACAAAAGATTGGATTCCTTCGGACTCATGCAAGGTACGGTAAATCAAGTTAAATCCACTTGTGAAAATTGTGGAGGTGATCACACAAACTTTGAGTGCTTACAAGGAGATGTGTGTGGGACATCTAACTCGGTTGAAAGTGCTAACTTCATGGGAAATGCAAGTCGTCAACAGAATAATCCCTACTCGAACTCTTTTAATCCGGGATGGAGGAATCATCCAAATTTCTCATGGAGCCAAAATTCGAATATGGCGAAACCACAACCACCAGGTTTTCAGCAAAACCAAGGAGGTTTCCAACAACCTCCATTTCAAAGGCAAGGGGGGCTCCAACAACCACAACAAAGCGAGAAAAAGAATAATATGGAAGATGGGTGGCAAAAGTTCATGATGGAGGCAACACAAAAGTTTCAATATCAAGAAATGATGTCCAAGAAACAAGAAGCAAGCTTAAAAAATCAAGAAATTGCACTAAAAAACTTAGAAAATCAAATTGGGCAAATTGCCAACATGCTTTCTGGACGAACCCAAGGCACGTTACCAAGTGATACCGAGAAAAATCCAAAGGAACAAGTTCAAGCAGTTTCACTTCATAGCGGAAAGAACCTCGTTGATTAAAAATTGGGAGAGAAAATGGATGATACACCAGAACATTTGGATAAAACTAAGGCAACATCTAACTCCGGAAAGAACACCGAGACCTTATCCCCTGTTTCGGGACATTCCTCTACCGAACCCTCCGTGCCCAAACCAAGACCTCCATTTCCACTTGCATTACAAAAAGGAAAGTTAGATAAGCAATTTGCCAAGTTTCTTGATATATTTAAACAATTGCGTATTAACATTCCTCTTGTAGATGCTTTGTTGCAAATGCCGAGTTACGCTAAATATCTCAAGGATATCCTTTCTAACAAGAGAAAGTTGGAGGAACATGAAACTGTAGCCCTTACTGCAGAATGCTCGGCTATATTGCAAAACCGAATACCTCAAAAGCTTAAGGATCCCGGAAGCTTTACAATTCCTTGCACTATCGGTTCTATTTCTTTTTCTAAAGTTTTGTGTGATTCTGGTGCCAGTATTAATTTGTTGCCTTTGTCACTTTTCAGGAAATTAGGACTTGGCGAGCCCAAGCCTACCACTATTTCATTGCAACTCGCTGATAGGTCCATCAAGTACCCACGAGGAATAGTGGAAGATGTTTTAGTGAAAGTCGAAAAATTCATATTCCCAGTGGACTTTGTAGTTCTAGATATGGAGGAGGATGTCGAGCTACCACTCATTCTTGGTCGACCATTCCTCGCCACCGGACGAGCATTAATTGATATTGCCAATGGTCAATTAACTCTTAGAGTGGGAGATGAGCAAGTGACAATAAATGTGTATCATGCTATGCGAACACCATCTAATGATTCTACTTGTTTCCACATTGATGCATTTGATACCTTAATTTCTGAACACTTTCAGGGAAATCAATACGAAGATCAAGTGGAGGCATGTCTTGTGAATCCCATGGATGAGACAATGGAAAACAATAACTTGAGGGACGCTGTTGCTTTTCTCGAGGCAAATCCACCTTACAAACGAAGTTTTCGACCTCGTTTCGAAGTTCTGGATAGACCAATCACTTCATTACCAAAGCCCTCAATTGAAGAACCGCCACCTCTTGAGCTTAAACCTCTTCCTTCTCATCTCAAATATGCTTACTTACAAGATTCAGAATTTTTACCTGTTATAATCTCTTCATCTTTGACAGACATTATGGAGGAGAAGCTGCTTACGGTGTTGAAAGCCCATAAAAAGGCTTTTGGATGGAAAATAGCTGATATTAAAGGGATTTGCCCAACGGTATGTATGCATAAGATCCTCATGGAGGATGAGTATAAGCCCACCATTCAACCGCAAAGACGACTCAATCCAATGATGCAAGAAGTTGTTAAAAAGGAGGTAATTAAGCTACTCGATGCAGGTATTATCTATCCTATCTCCGATAGCAATTGGGTGAGTCCAACTCAAGTGGTCCCGAAGAAAGGAGGTATGACTGTTATTACCAATGCTAACAATGAATTAATTCCCACACGAACAGTTACCGGGTGGCGAGTATGCATTGATTATCGAAAATTAAATGAGGCCACCCGGAAAGACCACTTTCCCCTTCCCTTCATTGATCAAATGCTTGAGAGGTTAGCCGGGCATGAGTTTTATTGTTTCCTAGATGGCTACTCTGGCTATAATCAAATTGCCATCACACCTGAGGATCAAGAGAAAACCACTTTCACTTGTCCTTATGGCACATTTGCTTATAGGCGGATGCCATTTGGCCTATGTAATGCCCCTGCCACCTTTCAACGATGTATGATGGCTATTTTTCATGACATGGTCGAGGATTCCCTAGAAATTTTTATGGATGATTTTTCAGTTTTTGGAACTTCTTTCGATACATGTCTTAACCATTTAACACGTGTTCTAAAACGATGTGAAGAAACTAATCTTGTGTTAAATTGGGAAAAGTGTCATTTTATGGTTCAAGAAGGAATTGTGCTTGGCCACAAAATCTCTCACAAGGGGATTGAAGTGGATAAAGCTAAAGTTGAGGTCATTGAAAAGCTTCCCCCACCCTCTTCGGTGAAAGCCGTCAGGAGTTTTCTGGGTCATGCAGGATTTTACAGGCGTTTCATTTTAGACTTTTCGAAAATTGCTAAACCATTATCTAATTTGTTGGTAAAAGATACACCGTTTAACTTTGATGATAAGTGTTTGCAGGCTTTTCACACGCTCAAGGAAAAATTAATTTCAGCGCCCATCATGGCACCTCCAGATTGGAACCTCCCATTTGAGCTTATGTGTGATGCTAGTGATTCAGCAGTTGGAGCTGTACTCGGACAAAGGAAAGATAAGGTATTCTACACCATTTATTATGCGAGTCGAACTTTAAATGATGCTCAGTTAAATTATGCCACGACGGAAAAGGAATTGCTAGCTATAGTTTTTGCATTTGATAAGTTTCATTCATACCTTGTCTTGAACAAAGTCATTGTTTACACTGATCACTCTGCACTTAAGTATCTACTTGCAAAGAAGGATGCCAAACCTCGCCTTATTAGATGGATTCTTCTTCTCCAAGAATTTGATCTAGAAATTAGGGATAAAAAGGGAGTTGAGAATGTGGTAGCTGACCATTTGTCTAGGATAGAAGCCCCTGTCTCCGATTCAATCATTGAAAAACCAATTGGGGAAGAGTTTCCGGATGAACAATTGTATACGGTGATTCATGGTGCTTTCCCCTGGTATGCTGATTTTGCAAATTATGTTGTCATGGGTGCACTTCCCCCTAATCTCACTTTTTATCAAAAGAAGAAATTTTTATCTGATGTCAAGCATTATTTTTGGGAAGAGCCATTTTTGTTTAAGAATTGTGCAGATGGCATTATCAGGCGTTGTGTCCCGGCAGAAGAAATGACATCTATTATGAGCCATTGCCATGATGGCAAGGTAGGTGGCCACTTTGGGCCTACTAAGACCGCCTCAAAAGTTCTCCAATCAGGTTTTTTCTGGCCCTCCCTATTTAAAGATGTGCATGCGTATGTATCTTCTTGTGATCAATGCCAAAGAACAGGGAATATTTCGAGGAAACATGAAATGCCGTTAAACAACATACTAGAATGCGAACTTTTTGATGTTTGGGGCATTGACTTTATGGGACCATTCCCTAGCTCATGCTCCAATAAATACATTCTAGTAGCGGTTGATTATGTGTCTAAATGGGTCGAAGCGGAGGCTTTACGTACGAATGATTCAAGGGTGGTAGTTAAATTTTTGAAAAAACACATTTTCACGCGTTTCGGTACCCCTCGAGCCATTATAAGTGATGGTGGCACTCATTTTTGCAACAAACAGTTTGATAATCTTTTGCAAAAATATGGTGTCACACATAAGATTTCCACACCGTACCACCCTCAAACGAGTGGTCAAGTTGAAGTGTCCAATCGGGAACTTAAACGCATCCTTGAGAAAACGGTAAATTCATCTCGAAAAGATTGGTCTCTTAAGTTAGATGATGCCCTGTGGGCATATCGAACTGCGTTTAAGACACCTATTGGCATGTCACCTTACCGACTCGTTTTTGGGAAAGCTTGCCACCTACCCGTTGAGCTAGAGCATAGGGCATTTTGGGCAATTAAATTGCTTAATTTTGATTTGCAAGATGTTGGCAACCACAGGTTGTTGCAATTGAACGAGCTGGATGAGTTCCGACAGGAGGCCTATGAAAACGCAAAAATCTACAAGGAACGAACAAAACGCTGGCACGACAAGCGCATCACACCGAGGGAGTTTACCGAGGGAGAACAGGTCCTTTTATTCAATTCCCGCCTCCGACTTTTTCCCGGTAAACTACGCTCTAAATGGTCAGGACCTTTCACTGTCATGAAAGTTTACCCCTCCGGTGCGGTTGAAATTTCACACGAAAAAAAGGGTTCTTTCATTGTTAATGGCCACCGTTTGAA
Source organism: Buddleja alternifolia (assembly GCA_019426215.1). Classification (NCBI taxonomy): domain Eukaryota; kingdom Viridiplantae; phylum Streptophyta; class Magnoliopsida; order Lamiales; family Scrophulariaceae; genus Buddleja; species Buddleja alternifolia. The sequence continues at coordinate 19,561,655 of CM033407.1, read as the reverse complement.
ACACTATGAAGGAAATGGCTGTATGAGGGACCATGTGCACGTTACCCTCGTTGACCCACCACATTGATTGCACCTACGTCAAGCTAACGACTATAAACAAGCGCTTCTTGGGAGGCAACCCAAGTTCTTTTTTTGTTTTATTTTATTTATTTTCCTTTCATTTCACTTTGTCTTTTCTTCGTTTTGTTTCTGTTTAATATTTTTACGATGTGTTTTCATCGTGTTTGCAGGTTTTCCATTCATTCGCACAATTCGACGCCAGCAGCCCTTTCCATATAAAAAAAAAAAAAAATCGGGTTGACTCAACGCCGCGGCGTTCCAAACAAATAACGCCGCGGCGTTCGCTACTGCATCCCAACGCCGCGGCGTTCGATGCATATATGCCCAGCAGATTTCCCCTTTCCCCATTTCCCTTACAACTTTTTTTTTCTTTCAAACCCTAACTCTTCCCCCCCCCCCCCCTTCAAAAAAATCCCAATTCCTCCCACATCACTCAATCTCTCTCCAATTCATCTTGAATCCACACTTCCCAACCGATTTCTTACACTTCCCACCGATCAAAAATCCAAATTTCGACCGAAAATCCACATTCACGACTCCCCACCGCCGCCGCCGGAATTGTGCCGCCACCACCGGACTTTACCTTGCATTTTCATCTCTTTGGGCAAAGTAATAGCTTCATACATCACTTTGTGATAATTGTCTACCCATTTTGGATTAAGGTACATATATTCTTTGTGGTAAATTGTGGGGTGCAAATTAATTTTAAGTATTGGATTGTTGATGCTATCGTGCATTTGGTTGGTAGTTGCGAGCATCATTCGGGTTGATTGAATTTTTTGGGTTTTCTTTTCTTGCTCGTTTTACATTTTCCATTCGTTTGTTGTGCTTGTTGAGTTGAGAAAATTTTGGTTGTGGGAGTGATTTGTTGAAGAAGTTTGGGGATACCGAGTTTGAAATCAGTCGTGTGGGTGACTAGAGCGTTCTATCTTGGATACGTGTTGCCTAGTGTTAGGGGGTTGAAAATGAGCCCGCGACTTTCTAAGGGAAACAAAGGCAAGGCTAAAGTGAATACTTCTACTCCAGCGGATGACCCGATGTATGATTGTGATAAATTTGTTAGCCTCGCCGCCTCTGTTTGTTTTTCCGAAAAATTGACAAAGAAGAATGTGGTGGATGAGCGAGCGTTGGATTGTTCGATTGAACCATTCAGGACGAATATTAGGAATCGAGGTTGGTTTGAGTTTGCTACGCAGCCCGGGGAGGCTATTATTCCTTTAGTCAAAGAATTTTATGCCAATGCCACCGGCAAGCCCGAAAACGTACACCGTTTAGTCTCTGTTCAGGTCAGGGGGCGGAATGTTACCATTTCTTCCACAAAAATCAATGAAGTACTTCACATCCCCATCCCTCGCCCGGATCAGTTTGAGAAGTTTTTACAGGACATTGATTATGCTGCAATCCACTCTGCCCTTTGTTATCCAGAGTCTATTTGGACAGGTTTCAAGGACTCCCGTCCTATCTCAATCAAGGCATGTAACCTCAACACCACGGCCCGCACATGGTATTACTTTGTTTGTGCTCGCCTCATCCCGACATTATCTTTGAGCACAGCTACTCGCGAGCGAGTCGAGGTTGTCTATGCTATTCATCATGGTCTCAACATCAACGTGGGCAAACTGATTAAGCAACAATTGATTCAGTCCATCATTGAGTGTTCTGGTGCCAAGAAGAATCTTTGTTTCCCCTCCCTCATCACCGCACTGTGCAAGAACGCCGGCGTCCAGTACTCGCCGATGGAGCATGTTGAGGTGCCGCGCCGGATTATTTCATACACACAGATTTGCCAAGCCGAGACTATAGCTGCTCATTCTGGTCACCGGGCCTGCCGACCCACCGCCACATCATCCACCACCGCCCCCGCTCTGCCTGCTCCGCCACGTCGCAAAGCCCCACCGCGTGTTTCATCTTCTTCCGGTGTAGCGTCTGATGTCCCGCAGTGGGCAGTTGAGTTGGATCACAAGATGACACGTATTGATCAGAATATTCTTGCTGCGCGATGGGACGCACACCGCCGATGGCAGTTTATGGAGAGTGCTATTCGGGCTAATGCATTTGACCCTTGGCCCGGCGTTTGGCCCGAGTTTCCCCAGTTTGATCCGCTTGCTCCACTACACCCTCACCCCCAGCCTCCAGAGCCCGCTGCCGTCCCTGAATATGACGAGGAGGGTGAGGACGATGAGGATGATGAGAATGACGAGGACGAGACGGCGTCGGATGAGTAGTCGGATGTTGACGTCGTTTGAGAGCTTTTCCCTTTTTAATTGTCTACTTTACTATGTTATGATTGGCTGTAACTCTTTTGTACTCGATGCTTGTACTGTTTCCTTTGGTTTTGTTTGCGTTTTCGTGTTTTTGCTTCTCTTTCATGCTCTTTTGTTCACCTTCATGCGTTGATGTGGGTCACTTGAGTTTTCCTTCCGGCAGGTTTTAATAATGATTTGACTCCGGGATCTGAGACGCCACCTTTCTCCTTCCGTTCTCTAAATTTCAGGGATGTATCGCTTTTTCCTCTCCTATACTTAAGTTTTGCAACATTGAGGACACTGTTTCATTTCAGTTTGGGGGTGGGCGTACATTTTTGCATGTTGCTCGTGTTTCTTTTGTTGAGTGTACCCTTGCGTAAGAACAGAATACATTCGAATATCTCTACTCTGTCGAAGTCAAAGTTCCTTGTCTGTGGTCAACATGTCATATATTGTGACTTGAAAGCCCTTTTTAGTCATGTTTATGCGAATTCTTGCAGACTTAAAACGTTGAACTTTCAATTTTGTTGATTTTGAAGTGTGTATTAATGTTGTAAAGTCATAAAATGATTTAGGCCATCTTTCATTGTTGTTAGCCTTACATTTTGGCCTTCTCTATATTGCATAATCTCTAGACCTTGATTTGAGCCGTATTGATAAGAATGGAGTGTGCTAAGCATACTAGAAACCACCATTCGTCTTTATTTCATATGCCAAGACAACCACCTTCTAGCCTAAAAGAAAAACAATGTCTTGCACCCAATCAAGAGAGTTTACAACTTCATATCATTTGACTTGAATATGGGTAGTCACCTTGTTTTGATTTGAATGTACATGAGTTAGATAGTGATGTTTTGGCCATGTTAGGATATTTGAGGTTTGAAATATTATGTAAAAAAAGGGGATGAAATGAAAACTTGAGCAATGGGCTAAATAGTCGAGAGAGAGATATATATGAAAAAAAAAAAATTGTGCTCTTGACTAGGCTTTGATCTTGGCACTCAATTGGATCATTTGGCTTGGAAATATGTGTACAACCCAATATGAAAAGAAACAAGTTTGGGGGTTGTAAGTTGAAAGGCAAAATAGAATGAAAAAGGGATAAGTGATAAGTTGTGAAAGTTTATATGGTTTATATGAGAATTTAGCTCGATGATTTTGAAGTCATAGGCTCTCTTGACTTAGTCACTTTATCCATATCTTCCGGTCCTAGTCATCACCTAGCCTTACATTACAAGCAGGAAAGACCTTTTGATTGTGACTTTTGCACTTTATACACACCGATGAGTTAACGAATATTGAATTGTTTCAATGTCTTTACTTTCCAGTTGATTTGCATAATCTTTTCTAAAGTGTGCTCTTGACATGAATATTGTTGGTCCCAAGTGGCATACGAAAGGGTCTAGAAGGGGGGGGGGTTGAATAGACCCTTTAAGTCTTTTTCGACTTAAAATTGATTTCGTATTAAACGTATTTGGACGCTTGAAATGATAGACGCTTGAAGAGTGTGACGCTTCACCTTAGCGTTCACACAAGATATTTGAGACTTTGCGAAGCGTCTAATGAAGACTGTTTTATAAAGTTAACTTAGACTTCAGGAATTGAATACTTTGACCTTGTAGGTTAAGCGTTCAGTTCTTTTAATCAGGGTTAGCACAGCGGAATGATTTTGGAGTCTTCTATTTGAAAGTTTTAGCGTCACAAGATGTTTCTTAGGTGCTTAGCTTTTGATTGTGTTTTACTTATGCAGTGATGTGATAGATGAATGAAATGACTGAAAAGTAAATAACACAATATTTGTAAGGTTCGTTGGGTGGTGTAATCCCAACTACGTCCTTCTTCTCCTTTGCACTTGGAGGCAATCCACTAAGATGATTCTCAAAGAATCACACAGAATCTTCTACAAATTAGGGAGAGATGGATGTCGATGACTTGAGCTCCTTGATCACACAGATTTCTGCTTCAAATCACTTCAACCCTCTTGCTTCTTTCACCCAGAAATGATGCAAGTATCCAACTTCGACTTCACACAGATCGCGAGGCTTGGATGGGATTTTCTAAAAGGTTTGTTTGATTTTGATGAAGTTCAAACAACTTGGTAATATCTCAGTAGGAATCTGGTTTCTGCAAAAAGAATGTTTGAGATATTTGTTGACTGTCTCAGGAATATAAGAAAAGCAATTTGGATGTTTCTTGAAGTTTCGGGCTTTTCTGAGAATTTAAGGAATGAGATTTTAATGCAACAGCAATTTGGCTTTTATAAAATTGTTGCCTCTGTTTTGTTTGTTGTTGAAGTCCTATTTATAGGTATTCTTGGAGAAAGTGTCCGTTTGACACATGCACTGGCGCGTGTCTCTCACTTTCGCGAGTGAACAGCTTTTGTCCTTTTTCCTGAAAATCTGCTGCACGAAAGTTGGTGCTGCAGTCTGAGATAGTTGACAGTCCAATAGGGTGGCTTCTCCGTACGTCTGACATTGCTTATCATATTAAATGCTCTTATCAACATTTAATGCATTTGAAATTAATACCCGTTGGTATTTAATGCTTTGAGAATATTTGCATTAAACTCCTTCTGGACTTAGAAGTAAATTCAGGTGAGATCACTTCTGTCCCATAAGGTAACGCTTGATATAGCTGGCCAAAGTGGACGCTTGGAGACTGTATCTATCTTCTGAGATCAGGCGCTTGAGTCTTCGAACTTTACCACTGATAAACTCACTCAGAAATCATCAGACGCTCAGCCTAAGACTATTTTGCCTAACACTCTAAAGTAAGATAACAAAGCCTAATAAATCTATTACAAGTCTAACGCTTCAAAGCCTATACAAGTTTTCTACAAAAAATAAAACTTACAACTTTTGGGGTCTAACAAAAACTTAATTGTCATCATCAAAACTTCTAACATGAAATTCCTAACAATTTCCCCCTTTTTGATGATGGCAATACTTACTCTTTTATAGTTCAAGAGTTAGATAGCCAAACGTAAAAGTTAGCTTTGATCAGTAGACGTTAGTTAAAGTTAGTTACGCTTCAACGAGATGTTTCAGCAAAAAAAAAATGCATTTCATATTTATCGAGAATTACAAGCATTTTTACAGCTGAATGTTTAAAGATATAAGAGACAAGAATATAGATAATGTAAAATCAGAAAGCTTTAATGACTTGGTCTAACTCTGTATCGCTTGGACATTTCAGCTCGGATAGCTTCAGTCAGATTGTCTTCCAAGATCATCATTGCTTCATGATCTTTGTTGATGATAAGCTTGTTTTCTTCTTGTTGTCTCTTTTTGAATACTTTAAAGTGATTATCCCAGTCAGTTGGGTCGATACCAATGTACCTTAGGCAGATTCGAAAAGCTTGGCTAAAATCAGTCATTTTCCTTTCTTCAGCTAAGATTTGTGGATCTGTAGGTTCTGAAATGGATGTTCTCTGAAGAGGAATGTCAAACTGTTCAAGCAGTGCTCTTGTAGGAATTGGTAGGTTTGGATATAACGCTCTAGGAGGTTCCCTTAGTGTACTACTGGGCGCTCCGGATGAACTTTGTGTCAGAGCAGTTATCCAAGACGGGAGATTAAGCGCAGACTGAGAAGGAGGCATTTGACGCTTAGCAGACGGAGGATCTTCAACTTTTGAACTGGACGCTTTCCGCTTTTCTCCTTTCTTCTTCTCTTCCCCCTTATTGCCATCATCAGATTTTAAGAAGTGGTTTGTGAGTACACTTACCTGATGAGCAATCTGAGATAAGGAATCTGTGATGTCATCCAGACGCTTGTCGAAGCGTTCCTGCATAACAGAAGCTTAGCGCTGGTGGCGTCATTCACAGATATCTCAAGGGTTGCAAGGCGCTTTTCAAGTTCTTCTTTCATGGCAAGTGGGTGGCGTGGGCAGCATCCTGCATTTCTTGAAAGTCTTTGTTTGCACTCACCAACTGCCGCTTGAGCTGAACTACGCATATGAGCAATCTGAGCGCTCATTACGTGAGTTTCAATCTTTGCCAGGTCTTCCTTAATCCAATGGAGAGATTCTTCACTCTGAGTAGCTTGAGCGCTAATTGTCTCCAAAACAGATTTAAGCAGGGGACCGAAGGCTTGACTCTCATCTGATTGAACCACTTGAGGAGCTGGTCGCTTGAATCGTGATGAGTGTTTGAGAGAGTCGAAAGGAACTTGATAGGCTGGATCAAAAACAGTACCTCGAATATCCACGGAAGTATCTTCACACTATCAATGGTAGCATGTTCAGGAGCGTCAGGAATACTGGTATCTGCAGATTTGGACGCTTCAGATGTCTCAGCAGGCGCTTCCTCAAGCGTTGACTCAGGCTGGCGAAAGTCAGTGAATTGAAAGTTCCAGCTTGCTGAGTCGGCATAAGAGGTGGATGTAGAATCCAAGAGTTCAATGAGTCTGGTCCTGGACAACAAGTACCGGAGATAAATGTGCGAAGAGGACTATCAATGGCCCTGATGTACATTGGACCAATGATATCCAGCACATGATCTGGGAAAATTTTGGACGGCGCTTGAGCGATGGAGAATAGTGAATCTGTGCAGGGAGTTCTGGAAAATCCAATCAAGCAATCTGAGGGAAGATTGCAGGACGTCGATGTGTAGGCACACAGTCCACATAGTACTCTTCAAGATACGGATAAATGGCTTGAGCGAGCTCTTGATTCCTTTCAAGCAGAAAAGAACATACTCATAGTGATTGAGTACCTCACGCGAATGGAAGGGAGCAGCGGATATCCTTTGAATGAATTGATCACTGAGCCATTCCAAGATCTGAGATTGGCAGTGAAGATTTTATCAAAGAGAGATACGGGAGATAAATCTTTACCATCAGATTGAAGTTTTCTTCACAGTGGCTTGGAGCAAGATTTAAGCACCGTTCACCAACTGTACCACTGGAAGACGCTTGAGCATTAAACCGAAGAGGGGTGATGGATAATCTCTGAAGTTCTTGACGTAGACATTGTTCTATTTGATGTCTAATAATTGGGAGCTTGAGAACAGGTCCGAGTCTTTGTTGACGCTTCAGGAGGCAATACTTGGCGAATTGACGCTTCTTGTCATGCATGCCTATGCCGAAAAGATGGGGAGCTTGGACTAACTCTGGGAAGGTGTATTTATGTCCCATGTACGCTTCAACCCAATTTACTTCATTTATACAGAAGTCTGTGCCAGCATTCACCATAGCACGAATACCTTCGAGATGAATATCTCTTATGGCTTCAAAACGGTGCTTATCAGGCTGATAGTTGGCATTCCAGACGCTGTCAAAGTAAGCATTAGCTTCAGTCTGGAGCAGATCGGTCAACGATTCAAGGCGCTCACCAGCATGAATCTCTTTATTTTTCCATAGACAGAGAGGTCGGGCCGATGCAAGATTTTCAGGGCTGTGAGCCGTCTGAGGGAAATGTGTGTAACCTTCTCTGTTCAAGACTGACTCTGAGGGATTGAGAAAGCTAGGACGGAGAGGATCATACACACGAACACTGTAATCCCTTAGCGCGAACCCAGTTGGTCTGCTGTGGCCATTGTCAAGATAGTAAGCCACATCCACGGCCATCTAGGAGGTCTGTCTCCTGGTCTGTCTAGAACGGTTGCTTTGATTGCGCTGTCAAAGTCAATCAGTCTTGCAGCGTCAGCTTCTGCAGCAATATATCTTTCTAATTATATCCTGCAGGAATGAAATCTTCGTCGAGCGCTGGGGCATATAGTTAATTGAATGATCAATTGTCGTCAGCGGATCGAGTTGAAAGAAGTGACAGGAGCTCTAACGTCTTCAGCAGCGTTCTGATCTTCTGAACTGCCTCTGTTAAAGTAGCAGGTTCCTCAGGTTCAATTGCAGCTACTTTAGCGGCAACATCTGAGCGATAGCTACACTCCAGTCAGGTCACATCCAACAAAACATCTGTGGACACTTCAGCAGTAGCTGGAACTATAGCTGAAAAACAAGAGTCCATCCTCTATAAGAGCAGGATCTTCTACAGATGTAGGATAGAAATGCTGTGGGAAGAAATAACTTACCCTGAGAACTAAGCTCAACAGCAGTTTCTTGAGCGCTTGGCTCAACAGCAGCATCTTGAGCGCTTGGCTCAACTACAACTTGAGCGCTTTGGCTCAACTGTAACTCTTGAGCGCTTGGCTCAACGACGCTGGAGCGCTTGCTCAACTGTCTCAGGCTCTCAGGAGTAGCTTGACGCTTGCTAGTCCTGGAACGCTTAAGATTTTCTTAATATTGACTCTTCAACTAGTTTAGCCGGAGGAGCGGAGGATCAGCAGCTGGTTCTTCAAAGTCTATTTGCTTAATGATCCCTTCCAGCTTTTCGTCTTTTGAGAGGCAACTTGTCCTCAGCATCTTCATCAGTTTCCTCATTAATCTTTGAGAGGGGACGGCAATTTTAACTTTGGGTTTTCTGGGGGCTCTCTTCTTCGTTACTGCTGGACGCTTCACAGCTTCCTCTGGCACTGGTCTCTCAGCCTTTTGAGCAAGCAGTTGGCGTTCTTCCAGTCGCTCAGATAGGGTCTAGCCGCACCACTAACTTTTGGAGGATTGAACATATTGGTCAGAATCCTTTTTCCCAACAACTTGGACTTATTCAAACGAAGTCCAGATGAGTACACACAATTCGATTTAACAAGATGTCACTCAGGATGAGTCCATAAGGCTTATTTGAAGCGCTTAGACTGCCCGAAACCGTCCGAAGATGTACTCACTCCAGTTGATTTTGATGTTGAAGAGTATAGCACCATCATCTGAAATTGGACAGGATTTACTTTATCAAAGGTTCCCACGCGGCATTCTATGATCTTGCTGCAGAAATCAGCCAATAACCGATATTTGGACCAGAGTCTTTCTTCTCGAAGTATTGAGTGTAAGGAACGTCGTCGTACGCACTCATGATTGCCCATGCTTCCTTAATTTGTTTTAAACGTAACAGAATCCAGTGCCTCACCCTCATTAGGCAAATTGAAGTTCTTGGCAATGGTGGAAGCATAGGATGAATTCCTTTGGAGACTCCTTCTTGGAGAAGGGAATTTTACAAGAGATGGACTTCTGTCCTCTGAAAGGGTAGCAGTCTCCAGAAAGTTTCAACTTAGTAGGAAACATCATAAGTATTGGGTTAAGAAGGGTTTGAGCCAGCTTGGACGACCATGTCCATTACGTCGTCAGGTTGATCTGAGTTTGTTCATATAGGAATTTCCAGTCGACAACAAGCCCTTCAGTACCCTTGATGGTAGTTCAGCAGAAGTAGATGATGATTTCTTTGTGCCATTTTTTGTTTAAACGAAGAAGATGACTGAGATTTTCTGTTGTATTGAGAGAGATAAAGAGAGATTTGCAGATATGCGTGAATAGAAAGTAAGTTACTTTTTCTGCAGAGTTTGTGTTTTAAATGACACAGTAAAGAGTTTTTGAAACTTGTGTTGTGTAGTCTTAGTAGGATTTAAACACGTGTAATAACTGTTGAATCTTAGCCATGAATTATTAACTGCGGACGCGAGTTTTGTGTAAAGAGAGAAGTTACATTGGTAATTCTCATATATAAAGATTGACATCCGAGTTAAAGAAAAATTAACGTTTGGTATTTTCAGAGTGTAAACACACGCGCATGTTTGTACACTGACACGTACACAAACACGTGCTATCTCTGAACCGTCATTTTTTAAAAAATTTGAGTACCCGCCAGTTTGATGTGATAGAGGCGTGTGAGTAGATTACAAATAGACCTTGAGTCTACCCACAGACCTGAAAGAAGTTTGAAAAATTTTATGCATGGCTTGTAACACAAATATTTTATAAATTTTGATAAACTATTCAGCGCTTAGCTGATAAGACGGACGCTTGAAGTCAAAAGACTTCCATATTTTGAGCATTCAATTTTATGCAAACATAGAACTGAGCGTTGATGATTATGCATCTGAAAATTTTATCATTGACGCTTACAGTTATGATCAGTAAAAAAATTTGTTTTAAGAATATTGTGAGTTATAACTTAAGTGGATTCCCCCTAATTTATATGCCTAATAAAATGATGCTTCATGATCAAGCGTTTAAATCAATCATACCTAGTTCACTTCTCAAAGTGAGAAAACGTTGTTCTTGAGTGCTTTGTGAAGATATCTGCCAGTTGTTTGTCAGTTCCAATGAAGTGCATGGAGATATCTCTCTTTTGAAGTGGTCACGAAGGGAAATGGTATCTAATGTCAATGTGTTTGGTTCTTAATGAAGAACAGGGTTTTGAGTCATGGCTAAAGCGCTTTGGTTATCACAATGAATGGGGGTTGGTCCTAAGATTGTTCCGTAATCTCTAAGTTGTTGCCTCATCCATAGAACTTGTGCACACAACTTCCTGCAGCTACATACTCAGCTTCGGCTGTGGAGGTAGCTATGGATTGTTGTTTCTTGCTATGCCATGAAACTAACCTATCACCTAAGAATTGACAAGTACCACTAGTGCTTTTAATGGTATCGATAATATGATCTGACGTTGTGGATATCGACGCTGGTATTTACTGGCTCTGGCCTTGAGTTGCTACGTTGGTGCCTAGACGCTTAGAGCTGATTCACAGTAGTGACTAGATTTATCCTTAGCTTTTTGAGCGTTTGGATGAGTCTGTCTTTGGGATCATTTGCTTTAGCCTTACCCTTGTCTGAGTTAGTTTTGACTTTCTCATTTGGCCTCTTACCATTGTCCCTTGGTTCATTTTGAGTTTGACCTGGTGAACCTTTCTTAACAAGAAAAAACACCCTTTCCTTTGTTGTTTGCAGTAACATAGGTTTGTTGGTTGTTACCGAATTCATTGCATCCTAAACCGGTCTTTTCTCCAAACAACCTTGTTATTTCAGTCACATTGTCGAGCTTTCTGGATGCTTTGGACAACGATGAGATGAGCTGTTCTGACTTGGCAAGTCTAGCCATCAGATCAGCTTCTCTCTTGCTATTATATCAAAATCACCTCTCAATTGAATAACTTCACTCTCAAGCGATTGGTTTTTCTCAATGCAATGTTGCTGAATTTGCAACTCTGCTCTGAGCGTTACTTTACGTTTGTGAGTGATGAAATAATAGCGAGATCATTTTGATATATTTGGCAGCTTCTTGACATTCATTGTAATATTCTTTGACTTTGTCAAGTAATTCATCATAAGAAAGAGGAATTGATAATTATTGATTACCTCAGGGGACGCTTCATCATCTCTGGCCATGAGACATATGAGCGCTGAGTCATCTATCGGCTCATCATCATCACTACTTTCGTCTGATGATTCTAAATCTTCAGGTGCTGATGCTGGTTCTGATTCCGCAAGCAAACCTTGTTGTCGAAGGTTGCTCCTGAATTGGTTATATCCAAGTAATCCTGCCTTGAGGGCTTGGATACATTTGGATAGGGACAATTTACCTGGTAGTGCCCGGTTTCCTGCAATTATAACAAAGATTGGTTTTCATTTTTGTTCACTTGTTAGCCTTGCAGTGTGTGGTTTAGAAACCACTGGAGCTGGAAGATTTTGAGTAGACGCTTGATATTGAGTAGGCGCTTGAGGTAAGGAACAGAATATTGAGGCGCTTGAAACTGTTGTTGTATGGGAGAAGGCGCTTGATATGAACTTTGTCCTTGATTTTGGACCTTTTCCTTTCTTTTCATATCTCAAGAACTTCCTGAATCTATTCAGCAAAGCCAACTCTTCTTCTCATTAATGTCCGAATTCTTTCCTTTGTTACCCGATTTGCCTTTGATTGATGCAATGAGCGCTCCAGATTCAATCACTGGATTCACAATGTCACTAGCAGAGTTCAACTCGAACTCAAAAGCTTTTATCTCTGAAAAGGCGTCTTATGGAGTTAAGAGATCCAGCATGTTGATTCTCTCATAGCTGTTGTCTTCATCAAGATTTACTTGGTAGACTTCTAAAGATCTTAACCACCATTTCTCGATTCTGTAAGTCCATTCCCAATGACGTAAGTTCTGTAACAAGAGCTGTGAATCTTATATCCAATTGCTCTAGTGTTTCATTGGGTAGCATCTAAATCCGTTTAAACTTTTCCTTAGCAATGGGAAAGTTGGTTTTCTTTGATTTGAGTGAACCACCACAGATTGTAGCCAGCTTATCCCATATTTCTTTAGTCGTTTGCAAGATTTGATTTTATTGAATAAGTTATCATTATCACCAATAGCCGTATACAGAGCGTTGCGACCAACATTGTCCAAGTTAGCTCTTCGACGCTCATCTGGAGACCATTCTGTTTTGGTTTTTCAACGTAACCATCAGGGGTTTCTTCTGTGGCTCCAGGCGCTCTTGTGATAACTTTGTATATTTTGATTGGCCCATCTGAAATAATATCGCACATGTCATCATCGCATGAACATAAATACGTAAATGCTTTGACTTTCCATGTGTCAAAATTTGATTCTGTCAATTTGGGAACTTTAGCAAATGCCATATCTAAGCCTTAAAAAAAAACAACTAGATTTTGAAAGAAAAAGATCTAAACAAGCAGTTATGCTTGGAAATTTTAAAATTTCAAAATTAACCGCTCTGATACCACTTGTTGGTCCCAAGTGGCATACGAAAGGGTCTAGAAGGGGGGGGGTTGAATAGACCCTTTAAGTCTTTTTCGACTTAAAATTGATTTCGTATTAAACGTATTTGGACGCTTGAAATGATAGACGCTTGAAGAGTGTGACGCTTCACCTTAGCGTTCACACAAGATATTTGAGACTTTGCGAAGCGTCTAATGAAGACTGTTTTATAAAGTTAACTTAGACTTCAGGAATTGAATACTTTGACCTTGTAGGTTAAGCGTTCAGTTCTTTTAATCAGGGTTAGCACAGCGGAATGATTTTGGAGTCTTCTATTTGAAAGTTTTAGCGTCACAAGATGTTTCTTAGGTGCTTAGCTTTTGATTGTGTTTTACTTATGCAGTGATGTGATAGATGAATGAAATGACTGAAAAGTAAATAACACAATATTTGTAAGGTTCGTTGGGTGGTGTAATCCCAACTACGTCCTTCTTCTCCTTTGCACTTGGAGGCAATCCACTAAGATGATTCTCAAAGAATCACACAGAATCTTCTACAAATTAGGGAGAGATGGATGTCGATGACTTGAGCTCCTTGATCACACAGATTTCTGCTTCAAATCACTTCAACCCTCTTGCTTCTTTCACCCAGAAATGATGCAAGTATCCAACTTCGACTTCACACAGATCGCGAGGCTTGGATGGGATTTTCTAAAAGGTTTGTTGATTTTGATGAAGTTCAAACAACTTGGTAATATCTCAGTAGGAATCTGGTTTCTGCAAAAGAATGTTTGAGATATTTGTTGACTGTCTCAGGAATATAAGAAAAGCAATTTGGATGTTTCTTGAAGTTTCGGGCTTTTCTGAGAATTTAAGGAATGAGATTTTAATGCAACAGCAATTTGGCTTTTATAAAATTGTTGCCTCTGTTTTGTTTGTTGTTGAAGTCCTTTTATAGGTATTCTTGGAGAAAGTGTCCGTTTGACACATGCACTGGCGCGTGTCTCTCACTTTCGCGAAGTGAACAGCTTTTGTCCTTTTCCTGAAAATCTGCTGCACGAAAGTTGGTGCTGCAGTCTGAGATAGTTGACAGTCCAATAGGGTGGCTTCTCCGTACGTCTGACATTGCTTATCATATTAAATGCTCTTATCAACATTTAATGTATTTGAAATTAATACCCGTTGGTATTTAATGCTTTGAGAATATTTGCATTAAACTCCTTCTGGACTTAGAAGTAAATTCAGGTGAGATCACTTCTGTCCCATAAGGTAACGCTTGATATAGCTGGCCAAAGTGGACGCTTGGAGACTGTATCTATCTTCTGAGATCAGGCGCTTGAGTCTTCGAACTTTACCACTGATAAACTCACTCAGAAATCATCAGACGCTCAGCCTAAGACTATTTTGCCTAACACTCTAAAGTAAGATAACAAAGCCTAATAAATCTATTACAAGTCTAACGCTTCAAAGCCTATACAAGTTTTCTACAAAAAAATAAACTTACAACTTTTTGGGGTCTAACAAAAACTTAATTGTCATCATCAAAACTTCTAACATGAAATTCCTAACAAATATGGATGTGGGAGTTCATGATTTAGGGATGGAAACTAAGATTTTGTGTGGTTTTTGAATTGTTGAATGTTCAAAGTTTTGGGTGACTATTCCAAAACTTCTCAGAAGGTATAATGCTTGTTGTGGTGTGTATGATTTGGCAAATTAGCTTTTCAATCTTCATGTGTGCGCTTGATTCTATTTGATCGAGGACGATCAAAGCTAAGTTTGAGGGTAGTTGATATATGTTATTTTTACACAAATTTTACCCCTTTTATCAACTTAATTTTGATTGTTTCTTTAATAATTTGATCACATATGATGCTTTGAACCCGGTTTGCTTTGACTTTTCAGATTGGGTTAACAGCCGGAGGAAAGAGCAAGAACCGAAGGCAAAATGAAACAATTTTTGGAATTTTTCATGGCAACGCCGCAGCGTTCAACACGCGAACGCCGCGGCGTTCACAAGCAGTAGCCAACGCCGCGGCGTTCACAAGCAGTAGCCAACGCCGCGGCGTTCAACAAACGAACGCCGCGGCATTCGAGGCGGCAGTGTTGGCCTATAAATACCTCTTTTAGCATTTTTTACCCTAACTCACCTTGGATATCAGCAACCACACGAAAATAGAGAGAGGGAGAGCTTAGAAAAGAAGATTAAAGGTCAAAACATGGAGAATTCAACAAGGAATCCACATCTCTACAAGAATTAGGGAGTTTTTACATATTTGTTCCTTGAATTTGTTCAAATCTCCTATGACTTGTATGATTTATATTTGCACTTTTGACATGAATATGAGCTAAACTTGTTTGATTGAGGCCATGGATAGGCCATTTATGTTATTTTGATTGTTGAATTGTTGGTGTTTATTGGATTAATTTTGGTTTTAGCTATGTATTCAATATTTGATCTCAATGCTACATTTGCTTGATCACCAAGTGTTTGATAAAATGCCTAGGTTAGAGATTGAGAGATAATAACCTAGGGAAGATATAAACATTGAATACCCTATAGTTAAACCGACTAGAGATAGACTCGGTTTCTTTAGGTGGCTTTCCATTCACGTGGGGAATTCCTAGACCTTAAATGCATCCTCGTTAATCGGGTTTTCATATAGAGATATATAGGAAATCGTTAACAAGGGTAGGGTTGCTATGCCAAGAGATTGGGTGGTACGTACGTTAGGGAATTTCGCCTTAGCTAAATCAATCTAATAAGCCAATAGAACCTAAATCACAATCGAAATGCATAATTGGTTGAACCATGTGCCTTGATCGCTTCTCTCTATTGTTTCCTCCCTTTATTTGGTGTGACGTTACCTTAGTTTATTTTCTTGTATTTATTAATTAGTTAATCAACCTTTCTATCGACCGATTTAACTTAGAATTGAGTAATATAGTAGTCTTGGTACTTAGATTATAGTTGTCCCTGCGGATACGATAACCCCGGACTTAGAAATCCACTTTACTACTTACGCGACCTAGTTCTCTTGCTAGGATTTTGTCGTGTCAGAGTTCATGGGGACGAACTTTCTACCTATGAACAAACAATGATGGGCATCGACTCTGCAAAGTGGCAAGAAGCTATGCAAGCATAGATAGACTCAATGAATTCCAACCAATTCTGGACTCTAGTAAATCGTCCTGAGGGCATTGCATCTATAGGGTGCAAGTGGATCTACAAGTGGAAGATAACCCGGATGGAAAAGTTGACACATACAAGGCAAGGCTTGTAGCAAAAGGTTATAGTCAAAAGGAAGGAATTGACTATCAAGAGACCTTTTCACCTGTGGCAACGATCAAGTCTATTCAAATTTTGCTCGCAATAGCTGCACACTTGGATTATGAGATATGGCAGATGGATGTGAAGACGGTTTTTCTAAATGGATTCCTCTAAGAGGATATCTATATAGATCATCCTAAAGGCTTTACATCTGGGTCTGGTATTCATAAGGTGTGCAAACTTAAGAAATCCATTTATGGACTTAAGCAAGCCTCTAGAAGTTGGAAATCTACATTTTGACGAAGCTGTCAAAGGATTTGACTTTGTCAAAAACGAAGATGAACCATTTGACAAAAAGGTTAGTGGGAGTGAAATCACTTTCCTGGTCTTATATGTGGATGACATTACTTATAGGAAATGATGTAGGAATGCTTACATCAGTCAAAAAATGGCTTTCAAATACATTCTCCATGAAAGACATGGGAGACGCGACCTATATTCTAGGAATTCATATCTACAGAGATAGAACAAATAGAATGATACGACTTTTCCAAGCCCTTTAATCAGCAAAAGTCCTAAAAATATTTAGGATGGAAGACTCTAAGAAAGGTTTCTTGCCCATGAGACATGGGGTACACCTTTCAAAGTCTATGTCTCCTCAAAGTGAGGAAGATAGGAAAGAAATGAGTACGGTGCCCTACATGTCTGCAGTGGGTAGTCTGATGTATGCCATGTTATGCACACGGCCCGACATAGCCTATGCAGTAAGCATGGTAAGTAGTTTTCAGGTTAACACGGGAAGAGAACACTGGACCACTGTCAAAAATATCCTCAAGTATCTGAAGAGAACTAAGGATATGGTCCTAACATATGGACATGGAGATTTGAAAGTGGATGGATATACTAACTCATATTTCCAATCTGATGTAGAAGATCGGAAATTCATTTCAGGGTTTATATTCACTCTCAATGGTGGAGCAGTAACTTGGAAAAGTTCTAAGGAAAGCACAACCACTGATTCCACCACTGAGGCAGAATACATAGTAGCATCAGAAGCTACTAAAGAGGGTGTTTGGATTAGGAAGTTTCTTGGAGAACTTCAAGTGGTCCCTAGTGTAGAGTTGTCATTGCCACTTTATTGTGACAATAACGGGGCTTTTGCACAAGCAAAGGAACCAAGGTCTCACAACAAATCCAAGCACATAGAGAGGAGATATCACATAATAAGAGAAATCGTTGGAAGAGGCAAGATAGTTGTTCAGAGAGTAAATTCCGCTGACAACATCGCTGACCCATTGACCAAGCCTTTAACACAGACAGTGCTGGATTGACATCTTGAAAAGATGGATATTAGATACCATAGTGTTTGGTATTGAGTACAAGTGGGAAATTGTTAAGTTAATGTCCTCAAATGGCATTAGAGGATTATAGGATGTTAGGACATTATTAAATTGTAATTATTTCATATTCTATCAATAAAAAGCAATTAGTTGTTTACTATTATATTGACATTTATATATTGTAATCATCTATAAGTCCATGAACACAAGAGTTAACTCTCTAAGGCACTAGAGGAGTTTAATACTTGTGTACTAAAATAGTCTGCAAGTCAGTGATTCTCAATTGTGCATTGAAAATCATGAAGACTTGTATGATGTGAGTTTTGACAAGAAAGGTGCCCACCAATCACTAGGAAGTAGTGAAAAACACATATCATAGATGAACTGATGGAGATGGTGGCACTCAGACATGACTAAAAAGGAAAAATTGATGGAAAATATAAAATATTTCTTGTGGTAACATTTTAAGCATTGGATACTTAAAATTAATTAAATAGAACTAATTATTTGAAGAAATAAGTTAATTCATTTATAATTTAATTAATGTATTATTTCTTAAAGAAATAGAATTAATTAAATATCCGATCTATTATTTAATTAGATTAATTAATTGGATTGAATTAATTAATTAAATAATGGATTGGATTGGGCTCAAATTGGTGCACCAAGAGGCACATCAAGACCAATAAGGGGTGGCCACTAGGCGTCCTTCTTGGGCTTTATTAACTTAAGTGATATAAATATATCACATTAGTTAATACCTAGGTCATAAGTTACAATTAACACTTGAGCCACAAGACAAAAATTCCTCTCTCTCTCTAACCCTAGTCGTCAGTCATTGTACCAAGCAAGGAGGAGATTTTTTTCTGATCAAGGTTTTTCCAGCGAGACATTTTAGAGGCAGCACTTTTGGACTGCTCAGATTATCAAGAATTCAGCCGGAGTTTTTTCACGAAGAAGTTGAAGAATTTGAAAGTTTGAGTTTCTCCAACCACTTCGCTACAACGGTTAAAGTATGGATTTCCTTATCATACATACGTCTGATAAAACCCCGAGATTGATCATGTAATGGAAAAATCCAAATAAATTTTTAAAATACTGTTTCTGCTGCGTTTGGTTTGTTTTCCCCAACAGTGCTATCAGAGCCAAATCGCGGGATTCGGCGTATGTAGTTTACATGTAAATATATGATAAAGATGCATGATTTACATTTTTTTTATTGATGCATGATTAGATATCTGGATTTCGTATGTTTTATGTTCTTGAGGAAATTTAATTATTTTATTCGTTAGAAATTAATATATAATATTTTATGTAATTTTAATGTGATAAAATAATTACGAAAAGATGGAAATTCGACGGCAGCAAAACCCGCCACTGCGGTGGAGGCAGGAATGACCGGCGGCTCACAGACTGGGTCTGCCATGTGCAGACCCAGCGGTGGGCTAGCTATGCGAGCCCATTCGCTCGACAGCTGGGCTGTCAATGTAGCTGACCCATTCACCAAACCACCACCTCAGGCTGTTCTGGACCGACACCTGGAAAGGATGGGTATAAGATACCACAATGAGAGGCATTGAGTGGGAGATTGTTAGGAGTATGCCCTCAGATGCCATAGAGGATAGAATGATAGGGATCTTTCTTGTAATGAACTTATTTGATATTTATAATAATAAAAGGCATTATTTAGTTTTCACTTAAATCTTATATGTATCTATAAGTAGTGTAAAACGTTTTGTCCATGTTTTCAGTGCAATCCCTCTACTTCCTATGGGATAGGAAGATTGGCACTAGAGAGATTGATCTTGATTACTTAAACTCGTTCGCAAGTAATATGAAGTCTTTAATAGACAAATAATGACTTAGAACACTTGTACAATCTTAGCTCTGACATGGGAGTGCCAGTCGAACACCAAGTGATGGTGGGAGCTTCTCGAACATGTCTCGCATCAATTCTGTCACATGGGTTTTCACTATGTAACTGTCAATGATAGAACTGATTATGCGTAATAGGTATAAGTGAACCTTTGACCTGAAGTATCAGGCTGAAGATGCACTTGTGACATCAAGTATTTCACTAGAGTAGTTATACCCAATTTACCCGTTGGTGGGGTCGACCTCAAAATGCGGCTTGATGGACAAGTGGTAGTCTTAGCTGATATCTAATATGGAATTTGTTCTCTCATAAGTGAATGAAAAAGTACCCTATGTGATTATAGATAAACAGAGATCATAGTCTTTGGCCAAAGCAAAAAGAAACGATTGTGCAAGGCACTAAATCGATCTCAATGATCTCGTATTATTATAATTAATACATATGGTCAAGTCCAGTGAGTTTCACATAACCATGACTCTCACTTGACTGGGGCACGTAAACAAAGGGTTTATACTTATACGGTATTTATGATTGAAAGGTTGTGGAATGATCCAATCATTCGATTTCGTTTGGGTGGGCCACGTGACTAACTAGGTGTTACCCATTTCCTTTGATTTGCTCTCATTGCCAAATGAAACGAACCTAAAGAGTCACGTTAAAGGACTAATAAAGAAAAATGAAAAGTGATTTTCTATTTTCTTCTTGGAGTTTTAATTTATTGGATAAATTAAATAATTAATTACTCATTAGATGAAATAATTAATTATAAAGATGAGATTAAATAAACTTCCTACGGAAATAAATTAAAGAATTAATTTATCTAATTAATTTGGTTATTTAATTAATTAATTTATTTATTGATATAATAAATTATTAATTAAATAGATAATTAATTAAAACAAAAAAAGCCCCGAGCATGGGATGGGCGTCCATTAGGACACCTATTAAGGCTAGTTGGGCATCCATAAGGATGCCCAACAACAAAAGTCTCTTTTGTTTGTCTTGGTCAATAAGTCAATAAGAGAATTTTTTGACCTAAAACAAGACAGACACATCATAACTCTCCTAGAAAGAAAAGAAGAAAATCTCCTCCCTCTCTCTATACCTAGCCGTCGCCTCCGTTAGAGAAAAAGTGGAAATTTTTTGTCAATCAATCCGTGCGTGATAATTTAGAGACAATGTGCTTTCGTTGTTCGGATCAAATTTCAAGAAAACTCAACAAATTCAAGAAGAGAAGATTACACGAGGATTGAAGAAATCGAGAATTCATCAATTGAAAATATAGAGGAGGAATCGGATTCTCCCACCACTTCGCTTCAACGTGTAAGTCGTTATTCGTTATGCGATTTAATTGATTCATATATGCAAACGGAGAAAAACTTTTGGATTAAAATTTTAAACTTTCGCTGCGTCTATTCGATTTTTTGCGAAACCCAACAAGTTTCACTCGCTTAGGGCAGTGGCAAAGTCAAATTTTTCCCTTATTCTCCATGTAAAAAATTGTCACTTAGGTCCTCAAAAAAAAATATTTTGCGAATGAGCAAAATCTAATGTACCCCCATGTGATAGTCGTTATTATTCGAAAACCCCCCTGTGATAAAAAAAATTCACAGAACAGCCCCCTATGAAAAAAATAAAAGTACAATTTAACCTCACTCGCGCGTAGTGTGACTTGTTATAATTTTTTTGACCTTTTTAGACAATTTTGCATCTAATTAACGACCATTGGATAAAATAAGATAAAATCGACGGTCCAGATTAATATCTATATATTGTTTAAATTTGATTAATCACATCCATAAATCTAAAAAATATCAACGGTCCATATTAAACATATTATATTTAATTTATTTATTTTATTTAAAACATATTTTATGTATAAATATATATTTTTGAATATATAAAGATATATTAAGAATATGTATATATATATATACACAGTCCGAGCCTTCTTCCTCCGCCGTTAGCCGTGGTGAATGTTCCAAAGACAAAGAAGACTTACTGGCTACCACCCCCACACCACCACTCACCCTCACGTTGTTGGGCCGCCGCCGTGTACAGTCGCCGCCGCCGTCTACAACGCTTGAAAAATTGCTAAGTTAAATGTTAATAAGGAGAGAAAAGGGTTCATTTTGCTGCAGAATTGCTTTTGGGGAAGAAGGGTAGCAGTAGTGGGGTGAATTTTGAGTAAATATTTTTTAAAATGGGAGCTTGGGTTGTTATATAGTAATAATGATATTATGTATGTAGGTATGTATGTATAGGTCGGGGCTTTGGTGGAGGTGGTCTTGGTGGTGGTGGTGGAGGATTAGGTGGAGGTGCCGGTGGCGGACTTGGGGAGGTGCAGGTGGCAGAGTTGGTGGAGGTGGTGGTCTGGAGGTGGGTTTGGTGGTGGTAAAGGTGGAGGCTTAGGGGGTGAAGTAGGAGGCGGCGCCGGTGGAGGATTTGGTGGTGTAATGGTGGAGGCTTGGGGAGTGGTGCTGGTGGTGGGAATTTCTTGAGAAGTGATGGATGGTGGTGGTGACTGCTGACGATTTCAGGACGGTGACGGCGGCGATCTGATAGGTTGGTTATTGTAGAGTTCGGTGGTAATGTGAGGCTATTGGGGAAGGTGGTGGTGGTGGTGGTGGAGGTTTTGGGGAAGAAGAAGGTGAAAAAAAAGTAAATTAAAAATAATTAAAAAATAAAATAAATAAAATATTGTGTAAATATTTTCAAAGTACAAGGGTATTTTCGTCTTTACAAAAAAATTCAAAGGCAAAATATGTTTGAGGAGGCAGTGAATATATTATTTAAAAGTACGAGCGGGTAAGTTGATAATTTTTTTATCACAGGGGGGTAAATTGGATTTTACTCTTTTGTGAATAATGTATTCTTGAAGGAAAAAAAAGACATAAAATTGACTTTTATTAATTCCTAACAAATGCCAAATTAGAAAATAAATTTGGGACAAACAAGTTGCATTTCTTTTGTGCTTAGTCATTTTTCTTGAAATCTACAACAATTGCACAAATGTAATTCAATAGTCATACAACTGACTAGTTCAATTAAAACACGATTCAGATTAAAACTTTTCATCATGGGTTCATTCACACACTTGAGCCGAGTAAAGTAATTAGTTTTGTAAGAAACCGAATAATGTGCATGGATGAATTTCTAAATATGAACTACAAATTCATATTTTTCATTCATTGATGATTGATTTTGAGGGCCCCCCCCCCCCCCCCCCCCCCCCCCCAAAAAAAAGTAAACATCAACACACACTTTGTCATACTTACTGAATCAGCCTTCAATGTAATGAAGTTAGCCTCATTCACTTCCTTTGACGAGTGAGACTAATTTTTTAATAAACTTATATCTATGTTTTTTCATTAATTATGGCCAAAGATTTAACAAGGAATATTTTAGTTGGATTACCGTTACCCAAGAAACCAAAAGCAACTGATAAAACGTCTATGCTTAGGGTTGGATTAAGAATGATAAGATTCAAATGTATTCTAGGACTGTCCTATTCAAGATTAAATTTTTACCTTTTCATATTATTTGGTTTGTGGGATTAAGAACGTGATGTCAAATTCAATGCACTAATTTCACTATGCTTTATACTAAGTTTATTACTAGTATCATTTCAAATTCAACAATAATAACTCATGTAAAAAAAAAAATATGTTAACTGAATGGTGGATCGCATATTGGCCGACTATCAAAGTCACAACCTAAATTCGAAGTTCCAAGCATTCGATCGAGTTTGATAAAGAAAAAAAATATCATGAATCAAGCTTTATCTAACAAATCAAGGGCTTGATCTTTAAATGGAATATTGGATTACTAATTATGGGACTAAAAATTCTATAAAGGTATGAATTTCAATTATTTTGTTCTTATGCCAAGAGTTAGATTTAAACAAACTTAAAATCTGAAACTATCTTGAACAATACTTTACATGGCTCAAGTCAATTCATTTGCATCGTTATATTTGGTTGTGTGGATAAACTCATGTTCAAAAGTTTTAGTCTCCGCCGGTGATGGTTTGGTGAAACAGTCATCTATTTCACCATTGTTACCACCACCATCGTCCGCGGGTTGGGTTAGAGCACCCTTTTTCAAGTTGTACATCACATTTTCAAATCTGACGAGACTGATATGGATCTAAAAAGACAGAAACAGATCTGACGAGATGAAGACGGGTAATACTTAAGTTTTTATATAGCGTTTTAGATATTTTGTTTAGTATTTTATTTTCTCTCTCATATGAGAGTTTGTTTTCTCTCTCGAATGAGAGTTTCATCTCTCATTGAATAGGAGTTGCACAAGAATTTTCTTGTGTTCGTTTGTGTGTTCTAAAGATTTGTTATCTTCAAGAACTTGATAGTTGGTGTTTCAGATGTTCTTACTATATCGTTTGAGTCGATATGAATTGTATTATTTCAGGCGTTGTAAACTTTCGATTGAATGATATATAAGACCGATTTTTCTTCCAAAAATAAAAGTTTTAGTTTGAATCGTGTTTTGATCGAACTAGTCCATTGTATGACTATTGAATTACATTTGTGCAATTGTAGATTTCAAGAAAATGACTAACCACAAAATAAATGCTACTTGTTTGTCTCAAAAAGAATTTCTAATTTGGCTTTTGTTAGGAATTAATAAAAGTCAGCTTTGTGTTTTTTTTTCCCCTTCAAAATACATTTTTCACAAAATAATTTTTTCTTTTGAGGATCAAAGTGACAAAAAAAAATTCTTTTTGGGGGATCAAAGTGACACAATTTTTGACATAAGGGACCAAAGTGACAGTTTTTTACATGGAGAATAAGGGGAAAATTCGACTTTGCCCTTGCCCTAAGTGAGTGAAACTCACGCGCGCTGCTCCCTGAGAAAATTGGCCAGAAAGTGGAAAAAAGGACCATCGAGCTACATATTATGTACATAAGGGACGGAAATGATGATTTTTTGACATGAGGGACTAAAGTGACACTTTGGCGACACATGAGGGATGACTAAAGTTAATAACCCTTTAAATAATAATTCAGTTTTCTATATCACAATATTTTGAAAATTCACGCTACAAACTATTTTCAACCAAAGACACATGTATTTAAATTCACTTTCCATTCTCCAATATAATTACCTATCAATTATTACATCCATCATTTTACACAATCATCAATCAACAATCAATATTCATTTACTTTACAATATTCTTCTCTTCATCTTTCATACTTTACAATTATTTAACTCATCATATATCAACTAATCATTATTGATTTGACATATTTTATAAACTCCAACCATCTTTTAAAAACATACCAATTGTAAAGTATGAAAGAGAAAGAGAAAAATATTAATTGGAGTAAATGATTATTGATTGATGATTGTGTGAAACGATGGATATAGTGATTAATATGTAGTTATACAAGGAAAATAGAAAATGAAGTTGAAAAAATATGAATTTGAATGAAAGTAGTTTGTAGTGTGATTTTTTAGAATTTTATGACTCATGATATAAAAAATAGAATTCAGAAGCATAAACAAACAAGTTCTATAAATTTTGGACATTGTTCTTATGTTAACATAAAAAGTAATAGTTCAAAGATAGTGATATTATACCGTTTATCTATTGTAAGAATATTTTTTGGGAAAAAATCATTAAAGGAGATAAGCTTTATTTTGAGACGCTAAAAATAAAACTAAGGTCTAAGGCAAACAATGTCAATCTACCACAACTTATACCAGGATTCGTTTTGATCAAATTTACATTAAAGTACTCAATTTAGTCCCCTAGTTTTTAATGCATACAAGGAAACTTAACTAATCAATTACATATTGCTTCTTGAGAATTCTCTTCTTCTTTTCGGAACTAAATATTCAGTTGCTGTTGTTTATTAGATAATTTGATATAGAACACTTCAATTATTATTATGCCATTGGATATTGAAATGATAATTCCAAATTTATATTGTCAAAAGTCATTCTAGAACATTCAATTTTTAAAGCTCCAATAAGTTATAAAGAACTTACAAAGTTTTCCAAAATACATCTGAATTAAGAATATGATTTATTTATTTTTCAAAACCTAAAGCAGGAAAGGTTTTTACGGTGTCAAATAACTGAATTTCCACAAGGCTTTCATCTATTTAAAGTGCATTTTGTTGTGTAATATTTAAGCCGCCTTTAAGACAAAATTTTAGCACAAAGTCGATTTGGCAAAACACAAGTGCAACGCACAAGATGGATAAATTACATTTATCATAACGTGATTAATTACATGACAAGTGAATTAGAATTGAGTTCGATCAGAAAAGATTCAAACTAGAATTTCCCGTCTTTATGCATTTTGTTAGGGGCAGAAAAGTTGGTTAATATAAGAATCAAGTACTCAATTTTCAACCATCTATTTCAATTTACTGTTTCATCTTGTATTGTACTAAGACAAATACATCTCCAGTGTATAATACAAGATGCCAAGTGAATCACATACATTTGGCATGCATATCTAAAATGAAATACGAAACGGGACATGATACAGAAAATACACAAAGACGCCGTCGTTGGTTTCCTTTTCCCGATTTACTCGGTATAACATTGGTATTCATAGCCTGTTGTCTCAAAAATAAATAAATAATTTAACAAGAACTCTTCTTCACAAGCCTAGAAGCTAAAGCCACACAATTGGGTTAGTAAAACGAATGGGAAAACATAAAAAAAACCATATTCCTTTTCTTTCTTTTTCCCATTGTGAGAAGACTCGACTCAATTACCACGGTCATATATTGAAGTGAAAGTCATAGTTGCATGACTCATATTTGTGCTTTGTGACGATGAGGACTTATCTTGTGTTGCATTACTTGAACTTCCCGAAGACTTTAGCTCTCTTAGTATGCCTGGCTTTGATATCGCCCCCTCATCAACATCTATCTCGCCTTTCAGCATTTTTGCAATGATAGACATTGTTGGCCGGTTTTTTGGCATATGTTGGGCGCATAAAAGCCCAATTTTTAGATATTTGCAAGCCTCTTCTGTATCGAAGTCACCTTTAAGCGCTTTGTCAACCAACTGAACTAGTTCATCTTTCTCATATAGTCTCCATGCCTGGAAAACAGATTTCATGACTTAACAAGGATTGTACACAATAAATAAAGGGATAATTACATGTAAACCTCCTCACTTATTAGGTAATTACCACAAGCCCCCTGAGGTTTTCCTAATAACTAAGACACCCCTTGTCAGTTTGTGAACTCGAAAAACAGGAAGTAAAATTGTAATCTATTTAAACTGACAGAGGGTGAAATTGTAATCGGTTTTTTCTGATAGGGAAGTTCTGGTAACTTCTCAAGCCTCGGGATGTATTTCGTAATTAGAGTCTCACCCAGGGGTGTATATGCAATTTTGAGTTGCATGTAAACATTATTCATCAACTTAGGCATATTAAGCAAGATAGAGAATCTCACACACATATGTTCACGTGGTTCCCCAAAAAGGTTCAATCCAGGGGCAGATGCAAACAATCGGTGTTCACTATTGAGAAAATTCGAGACTATAAAATTGATGTTTTCTTAAACCTAACACTAAAACAGATCGAATTTCATATATACTACATGTCAAACAAAATCCTCAAATGGAAATTCATTTGTTTTGAATTTTAGGCATTACCCATTACTTTGATAACCCAATTGGATTAAACTTTGTTACATTCCCCCCAAATGTCAATCCCTTGCACATGATTCTACAGAGTAAAATCACAACAATGAAATAGTTTGTAAAGCACAACCCAATTACCAAGAGAATACACAAGTTCATCTAAATATATATATACACTGATTTTGTGACTGATTATTTAGTTTCATGTCTTTTTGCTCTATGAATGCTATATATATCTATGAGCCTGAAATACATGTTTAACACATTAGAAACGAGACAAGAAAATATTTCCAGAAAGTTCATCATCATTAGAAGATGTAGTTCCCTTGAACACATCTCATGCATCTAATCACAAAACTGCAAATCAAAACCTTCATACCCTTTCAACAAGATTTTGCTCTTCCTCTGGTAATCTCTTGTCTGTGTTACATCTTCCACTGACAATTTCGAGGAGGAGAACACCAAAACTAAATATATCTGCTTTTCGTGTCAACTTTCCCCGAATCGCGTATTCAGGGGCCAAATAACCACTGGAAAAGAAAAACATTGATTACCCATTACACAAAGTAAATAACTTTTCCTTAAACAAATATCTAAAAGTCACAATGAATTTTTGCAAGCATATAGATGAATTCACATTTAGTGTTGCATTATCAATCCCATGTCAAAATTCACCAAATATAAGTTGCATTACCGTATAAAATAGGGTAAGAATTCACCAACTTACAAAGTTCCAGCGACACGTGTGCTAACATGAGTCATGGAAGCTGGAAAAAGCTTTGCCAGACCAAAATCCGATATTTTTGGGGTGAAATCTTTGTCAAGGAGAATATTGCTTGCCTTAATATCTCGATGAACGATATGAGGCTGGACTTCATCGTGGAGGAATGCGAGCCCTTGCGCCACCCCTATGCAAATTTTGGTCCGTATTTTCCACGTAAACTGAAAATTATTGTGACGGCCTCCTACATTATAAGTCAATAATCATCCTCCAGACACATATATAAGATTGCATTTGAAGCTATGGATTTGAGAGTAATAGATTTCAAACCCAAACAACTTGTTTGGATAATTTTGAGTTATTATAGATTTCAAATCCTTTGGCACCTATTTGTGCTGTTTTTTCAATCATTATGATGAATTTGAAATCTAGTGGATATTCAGTCATTTGAAATTCTTTCCTCAAATCAAATCATTCCATCCAAACACAACCTAGGGGACTGCAATAATAGTAATGCTTGTGTAAAGTTTACCAAGAAGAGTTCGAGCAAGGCTATTATTTTCAAGATAGCCATACACCAACATTCTTTGATCGCCCTCTGTGCAACAACCATACAATTTGACAAGGTTTTCATGTTCCATTCCTGATATCACGACTATCTCGGTCAAAAACTCTCGTACCCCTTGCTCTGACTCAGCAGAAAGAACCTTAATCGCTGCTAAGGTGCCATCATTTAGTCTCCCCTACATGTTAGACTATTATTTGACCATACACACAATCAAGCAAAAATCAAACTATGAGGAACGAATGGAGGAGTGGAATTACCTTGTATACTGAACCAAAGCCTCCTTTACCAATCTTATTTGCCGGATTGAAATTTTCAGTTGCAACTTTTAATTCTTGGTAACTATATAATTTAGCATTTTGGACATTTGAAATTTCTGCATTTGGTTTTGAAACATATATTAGAAAATCTTGTGCAGATATAGCACGTGATAAATGAATACAAGACTTAACAAATAACATACTTCAAAAGACGTCTAGTATTGAGCATGAGTAAAATGACCATTGTTAAGAAGCCCAAAAGTTGCGGCGTAATTTTACGGAAAGTGTTCACAACAAGTATTCCAGTAACATAAATTTGAACACTTTTCAGATATACCTTTATTGATGTCTACGGTTTGCTTAGCTGAAGAACTTTTCTGTCCAAAGCAAAGAGTGAAACAAATCATCACAGTACCAATGTCTATACGCCTATCAAAACTTCAATTTTATGTATGTATAATCCCTGCCCTGCCCTGCCCTGCCCTGTCAATCATTCATTCCGAATTAGCATAATTCTCCAAATGCTGATACATATATAAAACAGTAACATTGTAAGCTTGCTTATCCATCTTCATTAGAAAAAGAGTGGTGCTATATGCCACCAGTTATTGGTCACTTCTTTTAATTTTGGTAAGAATTGAATTCAACAAATGTATTTAATTTGATTTCCATAATTTATGTTACCGTATCAAATAGATATATTACCTATATCAAGCATCGGTGAGAAGACGGTGAAGAATAAACGGTGGTATATAGCATTTATCTTACCATAAAACCCTTGTGAATTTTATTAAGCAAACATATCAAGAATGGGTCGAGTAACAAACTGTGAGATTACAGCACAAAATTGAAATTTCTAATTATTCCGATCAGCTCCAAAGGGAAAAAGGAAAAAAAAAAAAAAACTAACTGTTCAATTCAAGAAACAGGAGTACCAAAATTCAGAAATTTAAAAGTAACATGGAAAAAGAAAAGAAAACTTCATGTATGTGTGTATATATATATATATATACACATCATAATAAAATGAAACTGTTCAAGAAAAAAAACACAAAACTGACCTTGAGTACTGAGGGTCTTGTTCCTAAAGACTAAAGAGGATGAATGATGATGACAGAAGAAAAGAAAGAATGAAAAGGAGAAGGAAGAATGGAAATGGCATAGAAAAAGTCTACCGACCAAGGGCACAGTCGTCCAGTTGCAAGTTTAAAATCCTAAATCACACGTAGAAGCTTCTTCAATTTTCCTTTTTCCTTTAGTTCAAAAGGCTTCTTTTTCTAATAGCGCCCAACTCAATTGTCAAAACTTACAAGTAAAATAAGTATTTAAAACATAAAATTAGTTATTTCAAAAGAATGAATAAGAACCAAAAAGTGATTGGCGTGAGTTATTCGACAATTTCACCTTTCAAGCAAAGGTCGAATGTTCGATTTCTTGTAAATAGAGTTCAAGCAAAGGTCGAATGTTCGATTTCTTGTAAATAGAGTTTTACTTGTTGAAAGCACTTACCCCTTTGTTGGCTGACTCGATACGAACAAGATTATCATAACCCAATTTGATTAAAGAATATTTGTGGTTTAAAAAAAAATGAATAAGATACCCGGAACCATAGAAAGATAAAACCTTCATAAGTTCTAGCTCAACGACTGCCCACCGTTTATGCATTTTATTTCGTATTTGGTGTCTTCTTTCTTTTTCATTCGAGAGTTTTACCTTTTAGAATTTAATTGTTATCTCTTATCCAAATCAGTAATTATTTAGCTCAAGTATGTTGTCATGTTATTATGATCGTAAAATAATGTTATTGAATTTTTCCCGATCCGAGATCAATGCTAAGCTTCAATTGAGCTTAATTTATTAAATACGACGAACCAAAGTAAAACACGTAGGACCGTTTAGTCATTTGACGAGACTTGACAACCTAGAACAATGCTAAAGAAACTAAGCGTAAAACAATCAATGATGCTTGCCAAATAACAAAATTGAGGTCCCATAATTAGGGGTGAAAGACAGAATCAAATTACTCGATACTTGAGTTCGATCGCTAAAAGCTTGTTTGAATAACTGTTCGTGTTTGATAAATTTTGAAACTCGACTCGATTAATGAAAAATAACAAAAACATGTACAAAAAAATCAAACTACTCGAGCTCAACTCGTGTTCGGCTCAATCAAAACTTGTTTGAACTCGGCTCGATTAGTAATCAAACAGATTCAAACACAAATTTTGAAGCTCGATTGTATTTCAAATAAGCTTAAAGAACATCTCGTTCGATTCGACTTGACTCATTTATACCCCTACCCGTAGCTTAAAAATCATTGCTATAAGTGAGCTTAACTTGATAAGTAAAGATGTGCGGCCGCATATAAACGAACGTATTGGATTGATCAAAATTTAAATAAACTCGCGTTAACAATAAGACAAACTCAAATACAATCTCAAATATAATAAAACAAACTGAAACCAACCATGAATCAAAAATGACACTGCATGGGCAACCACACCCATTTGGTTTTGCAAAACTTCCAGTGTGTCCTGGCCCACGACTTGCTTGGCTTTTATTGATGCCTATTGCCTACCTGTCCTCATTCATTACACTAAGAAAATGAAGTAGACGTCTTTTCTTACAGCTTAACAAATGAAAGAACAACGAATTCATATCAAACAAGGCAAGGCATTGATGTTTCACACTTCACACCAACCGAAAGGTCCGTTTGCATATCGGTTGAAAATTTAAAATCTAAGTTTGAGTTCTAAACAATTTTTTGATGACCGACTATTTGACTCCTCTTTTTCTATGGCATTCGAACATTTTTACGTTACAAAATCACATTCTGAAAAAATTAAAAATCCCCAACAATTATATTTAATTTTGCAAAAATCAAGTGCCCTATAATTAATTATTCGAACACTGAGTCAAACCCACCCAATGATGGATACATAGGATTTCGTTCACACTAGAAAAGAATGACTAGTTAACTTAAAACAACACAAAAATATAATGGCACTCATTATGTACGTATTTATCGGAGTCAAATGTAGAAATTTCCAATTATTTTCTATCATTAGTATCATTATCACTACAGATTATTTCCCTTTTTAGCAGCTTTGTCAAGACTTCTTTAGCCTCGTGACATTTTATCTAATTTTAGTTACTCCGGCATTTGACTTTTAAATTAGTACTGGATACAAATTTACAAAGCCCACTAGCTTAATAATCCCCACTTGTTGATGGCCTATAGCATAGTTGGCCTCATTTCCTTTTCTTTTTTCTTTTTTTTTCTTTTTTTACCCTCTTTGATAATTCAAACTAGTCTTAATTACAAGAACCAAAATGGCTTTACTATTATTCAGTGTTCACGCACTTTCTTACAACAGACCACATAGATTTATTCATACCCCCTCTACACAAGATATCACCATTACGATTGCTCTCAACATAATAACTAAAGCCGCAGGCGAAAATGCATCACAACCATAACCACAAGTTATAATATGTAACCTTTACGGGTGCACGAAAACCATGGTCTTCGCGAGCTCGATCGCTTTCTGACGTCCAAAGAACTTCTCTATAATAACCAAAGAAAACTCCATGGTAGTTCCTGGCCCTCTGCTTGTAATGAGATTGCCATCAACAACCACCCGGTTCTCTGCTTCACTCGGATCTGACAGTTTGTTGGACAGAGCGGGAAAAGCAGTAGCTTTCTTACCCTGGAAACATCAAGTTTAAGTCAACGCAGATGAACTATTAAGGAATGCCTCGAAAAGTCAAGTGTTATAGAGTCGCAACAGATAAAACGTTTCTTGTGAAAGATTATTAAAAAAAAGAAAAAAAAGAGGGAATCCACCAACACAAGACTTGGATGCTTGGAAGTTCTAGAGTAGTATTTGCAAAACTATGCTAATAAGCAGAAGCTAATATGAGAAATGATCTCATAGCAAAAGCTTTAGGTTGCGTTCAGAATGAAAATTTGAAAGCCAATAAGTTTCAAATCCATTAAGACGCGTTTGAGTAATTTTTTCAATTATTATGGCGGATTTCAGATCTCCTAATCTAGAGACATTTGAAATCCTTTAAGCAAATCCATTTCTCAAATTCAAATCCATCCACCTAAACACAACCTTAGGTTGTATGGATTGAAGGATTTGAGAGCTTAGGGTTTGAAAACCATAATTCTAACTTGTTTGGACAATTTGAAGTTGCAATGGATTTTAAAAAAAATTGGCATTCATTTTGGGACATTTTCTTCAATAGTTTAGATATCAAATCGACCTATATTGGAGTGATTTGAAATCCTTAGTTGCAAATAAGTTCCTCATATCGAAATGCTTCCATCCAAACACAACATTAAGGTAAAGTTGAAGCACAAGCGCATAATACCTTCAGTAGGCCATGGGGATCAAGTACTAATGCAGGGGACGCACATATTGCTCCATAAAGTTTATTCGATTCGCTTTGCTTCTTCAGTAAATTTACTAGCTTTTCTGACTTTGCAAACGCTTCAGCACCACCAAGTCCACCCTGTTCTCGCAACAAGTATTATCACTCAGTTTATGAAATGTTTCTAAACAACACTGAAGCCACAAGTAAAGTGTCCCACTCACCGGCAGAACAATAAGGTCATATGAACGGCCAATGGCTTCATCAAGAAGAATGTCTGCAACAAGTTTAACTTTCCTAGAAGCCAAAATTTCAAGTTTATCTTCTAGAGATGCCACCACCACTTCAGCTTTCGCTCGTCGGAGTAAGTCAATGATTATAACAGCTTCCATCTCTTCAGTTCCATTAGCAATGGGTACAAGAATCTGGGAAGAATGAGAACAGGGAAATTATGAATGAAAATAGTTCACCTGCCAGGTTTGTCTATCATAACCCTGCTTGGCTAGTTTTCTCATAGTTTGAAAACATGTGACCCCTTAAGTCCTCATCTGTATTCCCTTAGCTTAGCTTCCAATATCAGTAATTTGGGTAGAGCAGAAAGGCCTACATGTCACTTTTATTCACGACTAAAGAAAACCATGCGTCCATCATGTACAATAAAAATGGCCTTAACAACTTGACACAACAGCTCATGGGTGACTGAATAGAACATGCATAAGGTGGTCTCATAATCAAACATGTTAACATAAAATGAACTGGTTTTTTTTTTTTTTCAAGAAGAGAGATGTGACAAAACAAAATATATTCTCAGATACCTGAGGAGAAGAACCATCAAATGTCCACTTGACCTGGTTCAGCTCGGCAAAAGTGTACTCATCGCCATGATTCGATCGCATGACCTGGATATCAAGATTAAGTTCAAGAAATTATATTATGTGAAAACAATAACGATCGGGAAAGCACACCCCCAGACACCAACATATCACACAAGCAAGACACAAATTGCATTATAAATTAAGACCTTATATAACAACTGCATGCCAAAATGTGTAGTAAATTATTGATCATATGGTAGTCAAGCATTCACTACATTGTGCTGAATACATGAACTGGATTTGAAGTTCCAGAAATTTGTACATTCAGTGAACCAGAACCCAGTTCTTCATAATATACTCAGAATATTACTTTTAAGTAGAGAAGTAGCACGGTCAGTACAGACATACAATTCCAGATGAATGAACCTACAATAAACATATTCTTGAACAAAACACCTCAAAATGAAAATGAATTTAGCAAGGCACTGCACATATCTAAAAATTAACTGCACTGACAAGCTATATGAATGCTCAGAGTGACATGAAAGGCATAACTGCTCATAAATTCCACGTTGAAAACCTTCGTGAATCCTAGTAATGGTGTTGTCGTGCGTTCTTTAAGTTCACTAGACATTGAAAGTATCCATAATGTCAGAAGAAGCTGAGTACTAGCCCACGCTATAGCACTTAAAGCATCTTCATCAAGTTTTGGGCTCTTACCAGTTCATCAGGCAATACAAATTTCCCTTTTTACACTCCAGTCAGAGTTACACAAAATACAGTGTTCGCATTACCAAATGCATGCCACGAGACCACTCGTCCCCGTCATATGAAAAATTCTCCACATGGGCACAACATCTTTTGGATCCTACACGATAAATTGTATCTAATGGTCTCAACTTTCAACTTGTCATATTTGTCCTTTGTCCTCTTGATATCAGCTTCAACAACATTTCTCATCCTCCAGGCAACAAGTTACAGTTTACATAAGTTTCATACTGTGAATCAAAATTTGATAAGCTTTACTCTCACTTAACCCAGATTCCTTGCACCCTCACCAAGATACAGTTAGGCATTCCATCTTGTAATCCTATCCCCAAAAAAGTATATGACATCTCAGTACCCAGTATCATACCATGAAATGATTTCCTTGAATCACCCTTGGCAGGAAAATTCGACAAGTCTTGATTGTTAACAAATAAATGCTCCCTGCAACCAGGGTATATGACTGCCAATTGCCAGATATAGATAAACGGCTTTGACACCACCACAGATCTCTGGGCTGTATCAGCATGAACTGTACCGCACTCCCAAATAGAGCAACTGCTTTATCACTTTAGATACTATCTATGGTAGTTTAATAGATAATCCAGTGTTATATTCTTTTCTTTGTTCCAACAAGCCATTCTACATGTTGGAGCCTCCCATTTGAACTTTACATGCACGGCAAAGGAAATGGATTAGAACTTCGTCACAAATGGTTCAGGTTTATTGTGCTATTAGCCAAGATGGATCTCAAGACCATAAAAAAAGATCTCCAATAGATCAGGAATCAGTTGCAACGAGGGTGAGTTTGTAGGTTATCAGGACTCCATCCTTAATTTTCCGAAGATTATCCGAGTTCAAATGAAAGAAGGTTAACCAACTAATGAGGAAACTCAAAATTTCCGAAACAGAAGGAAAAGCACTAAGGACTAAGGAACAGGAACCTCCCAACAACAACTTAAATTAAATTCCATCTTTAATATTCAGTTCTCTCCATGCTCTTACTGCTTAAGATGTTTGTTGCTTAATATGCTAGGTTTCATGTTTTCAGCAATGAAAGGTTTCCGTTTTGTCCATTCAATCAGCCAACCAAGTATTTGTACATTAAATTGCTCCTTTATTTCTCAAAAAGTATAGCACCCTAAGTGTGAAGTCCTAGAGGTCTAGGACTCGATCATTCGCTCAATTAGCAGTCATCTTAAATTCAATTATTTAAATTCACATTTTGCTCAATTATTGAATGCTGGCATGCCTGGTTTTTTGGTTCGTCAAGCCTAAGTCCTTCTTGCAGCAAACAGTATTGTTAAACTTCTCAATTGCATTGGCGCAAGTACAAATGAAAAGAAAATATAAGGGATAGAAAAGATACCAGAGGCCCAGAAACCTCAGCAGCTTTTTCCCTCCCATATAGCAGTTCAACCAGAGCAACAGCATACTCCATGGCCGTCCCAGGTCCACGACTTGTCACTACTTTGCCATCCTGCTGCACCCTGGATTCAACAGCAGATGCAGAGGATGATAACTGCTCCATGAATGAAGGGTAGCAAGTAGCCTGTCAAATGATCAAAAACATTTTCAGTCATTAGAAATCAAACATAAATCATTTAAGTATTTGACTGATAAATCTCTGCAAATAAAACATCACATAAATAAGTAGAGTAAATTAGTTTTTCATACTTTCAACCCTTTTAACAGGCCCCATGACCCAAGTGCAACAGCAGGAGCTGCACATATTGCAGCATATGGCCGTCCATCCGCAGCCTGCTTCTTTGCGATGCTTTCCAATGTTTTGCAATCCTTAAAAATGGCTGCACCAGGCATTCCCCCCTTACCATAAGAAAATTGCAATAAAATGATTGAATTTAGTTAGGGGTAAGACAACAACAACAATAAACAAATAACAATAATAGACAAAGCTAAATTGGTAAATTAGTCCTTTGATATATATTTGAACATCCGTAAGAGTTTATCGAGCAAATTATTACAAACGTAAAGATTACTCACTCAAATTTTGTTTAATCACTACAATTAACAAGTCTCAGCAGAAAAGTTCTGTCACCAGACCAGATAATTATATACCCATTGACATTATGAAAGTAAGAACAACAGCACTATCAAGAAAGTAAGTCCATTGCAGAGCCATAAACCATTGAAGGAAGTACATTAAAACATTTAGCTAGGCAACATCAAGGATATC
The DNA here is from genome assembly GCA_019426215.1 of Buddleja alternifolia. NCBI lineage: Eukaryota > Viridiplantae > Streptophyta > Magnoliopsida > Lamiales > Scrophulariaceae > Buddleja > Buddleja alternifolia. The sequence continues at coordinate 19,524,999 of CM033407.1, read as the reverse complement.
ATCGTCGAAAAGAAATCAGTTATACACCAGCTTATTCACTCATCTAACAACGTAGCAACTTCTTTACAGTAAATAAAAATCAATCAGAAATGAACCAATAATCCAATAAAAACATACACACGGCACTTCAGATACAACAACTCGGTGTCCGCATATATCATATACAGAAAATAAACGGAGATAATAATATCATACCGTAAGAGAGATAAGATCAAAAGCAGTATCAGCGCAGTCAGAAATGAGAGCGTCCGCGACTAATTTGACGCCGTGGCAAGCGTCGACGCGAAGCTGTTTCTCCACCGACGCAACCGTCACATCGGCGCCGGCTCTCCGCAGTATATCTATCGTTACCACCGCCTCCAGCGGCTCCGTACCATTCGCCACCGGCACCAAAACCTAGACGTCGCAACACAACAATCAACAATACTCAGTAAATAATTAGCTTATTCAGAGTCCAAGAAGAGGTGATTCTGAAGCAATTGATTTGATCGATAATGGTGATAATGGATTACCTTTTTAGCAGCGGAAGCCATGACTGAAGCTGAGAAGCGTTTATTTGTGGGAGAAATGGAGAGTGTGTGGAAGAAGTATGAAAAGTTTTGGGGTCGTTTTATAATAAGAGGAGATAAAGAAGGGGTGAGGTGGCACAAGTGTAGTGCCGCCATTTTATATTCTCTCACAGTTGAGTCGAAGCCTCTGGAGATGGCTTATGTGTTATGATATAAAGGCGGGGTCATGATGGACCATGGAAAAAGTTTCTCGGAACATTTTACATAAGAGTGGAATATCGTACTTTAAAAATATAAAAATATATATATGTGATTTTGTTAACAAAATTGAACATATAGTTCACCACAAAGTTTACTACCTCATATGATTTACGGGTTATTGCATGAAGATAAGGTTTATTCAAAGCGCATCTTCGAATAGCGATCGCGTGTTTCCTAATTACCAAAAAAAAAAAAAAAAAAACTCACTACAATGAATAGGAAATCATAGCAAGAGCAGTTAAATATCTATTTTGTTATGATGATATATAAGCAGGGTCATGATGGCTCAAGTAAAAAGTGTCTCAGAACATTTTAGATAGGAGTGGAATATCTTACTTTAAAAATATAAAATATATATATGTGTGTGTGATTTTGTTAACAAAATTGAACATATAATTCACTACAATGAATAGGAAATCATAGTAGAGCAATTAAATATCTATTTTAAAGTGAACAATCCCATAAGACAAAGATATGTGTTGAATAATTTTTATAAAATTAAGATATTGAACAAATTTCTTTATTTGGCTTTCCGGAGAAAAATTCCCTTTCACTAATTTGGCTTTAGGGAAAAAAATCCCTTTCACTAATTCAATTTGTTCAATTCCCTTCCATATTTTTATACTCTGCACTCCCTACTTTAACTACTAACTTTGTTCTAACTCCTTGCTCCATGCAAAATGACAAAGTGCACCCACTAACATAACTAATTATATAAAACTATTTGCTTTACTCTCTAATTTTCTTTTCAAATAAACAACCCCGCCTCCTCTGATCACCGGGGCACCATCGACGCATCACCGCCGTTTTTATCCTCAACACGAAGTATGGTTAAAGCAAACAAGAAGTATGCTTACAATTAAGATAAAGTATGTTCAAAGTATAATTGACGTCTGAATACAATGAATATGAAGTACGGGTAAAGCCAACATGAATTAATTTTACAGTAAAATTGTTGAAAAATTTTACTTTATGTTTGAGAAAAATAAGTTCTGTACTATAGGTTTTTGATAATATGTCATACATTTTCAAAAATCTCTTGGGTTTACTTTGAAAGACAAAAATGGTTTGGCTCTGTTTGGATGTGTTTTCATTTCACTTTCAACCGTTATTTTTTAAAATGTATGGAGGAATGAGTTTTTTTAATTTTTGTGTAAGAAAATTGAAAAAAAAGTAGGTGTATTTGGTTGTGTTTTTAAAAATAGTTGAAATTGGTGATTGTAAGTGTGAAATGATTGAAAAGTAATGATTAGATGAATGGTATTGAATTTAAAAAATTTAATGAGAGGAGAGAGAAATGTGTAAAAAATTGAAAGGGGATGGGAGAGAAAGTGACAAAAGGAAATTGTGAAATGAGTGATGTAAAATGTAATTTTAAAAAAATTATTGAAATTTATTGGGAACGTAAAAAGGAGAATGAAAATGAGAATATTTTCAGTTAAAAACAGTTAAAGTGTGCATTTTCATTTTCAGATGAAAATGAAAATGAAAAAAGTAATTTGAAAACACAAACAAATAGGCCCTTTATGATTCTGAGCATCCTACATTGTGTTATAGAATTTCTTGTAAAGTCGCGCAAAACTTTCGAGAAATTATAGCTTATATTTGAAGGCAAATCTATTTCATTCTACATATTTGTAAATAATGTATCATACATTTTCGGAAAACTCTATGTGTTTACTTTGAAATGCAAAAAATGATTTATGATTCTGAGCATCGTATAGTGCATTATAGACTTTCTCTTAAAGTCGCGCAAAACTTTTGAGAAATTATAGCTTATGTTTGAAGACAAATATGCTTTATTCTAGATATTTGTTGATAATGCGCCATACATTCGGAAAACCCTATGTGTTTACTTTGAAATACAAAAATGGTTTATGATTCCAAGCATCATACAGTACGTTATGGACTAACTCGTGAATTCGTGCAAACCTGGTGACAAATTTACCTTACGTTTGAAAACTGAAATGTTTCATACTAGACGTTTTTTGATAATGTATCATAAATTTTTGAAAAGCTCTATGTGTTGAAAAGGAAAAATTGGTTTATGATTTTGAGCATCCTACAATGTTTTATGGACATTCTCGTAAAGTTGCGCGAAATGTCGATAAATTTTAGCTTACATTTGAAGAAAAACCTTTTTCATACCAAACATTTCTTAATAATGTGTCATACATTTTAGAAAATCCCTATGTGTTTAAATTGAAAAAAAAATAGTTTATGAATCCGAGCATTATACATTGCTTTATGGACTTTCTCGTGAAGTCGGGTAAAATTGTCGACAAATTTTAGTTTAAGTTTAAAGAAAAACTATGTCATTTTATACATAATAATATGTCATGTTATATGTCACTATACGCCCATTTCAATGTAACAATATGTCATTTGCTTTGTAAATATACGTCATTATATACATAGTAATACGTCATTTTATACATAATAATGTGCTATGTTATATGTCACCATACGTCCATTTCTATGTAACGATACGTCATTTTCTTTGTAAACATATGTCATTTTATACATAATAATATGGCATATCATATGTCACCACACGTCCATTTCTATGTAATGATACGTCATTTTTTTTGTAAACTTAAGTTATGTTATACATAATACTACGTCATATGATATGTCACCATACGTTTATTTTTATGTAACGATACATAATTTTCTTTATAAACCTACGTAATTCTAAACATAATAATACATCATTTTATATGTAACCACACACCCTTTTATATGTAACAATACGCCATTTGTTTTGTATACATACTTCATTTTATACATAGTAATACGTCATGTCGTATGTCACCATACGTCCATTGCTATGTAAAAATAACTACAACAAAAAACCCCTACTGGGACGCTAATAAGTGTCCCAATATGAACTTTCCGGGATGCTTTTTAGTTTTGGGGCACATGATATAAGCGCCGAGTGTTTGGGCATCGCAATAGATCACAGGGCGCTTAAAGTGCCCCTATAGTATGACCCTTTCAGGACACTTATATGTGTCCCGTCAATGAGTTTATGGGACACTTATAAACGCCTCGTAAGGCTGTAGAAATAATTAAACTGAACTATTATGGGGCACTTATTTGCGTCCTAATCTTTGCAGTCACTTTCTTATGCCCCATAAGCTCTTTTTTGCAATGCTTTAAGTGTCCCTAAAATTTCAGCTGTAAGCATCTCTCTGCAGTATATATCAAATATTTGAGATGCTACACAAATCATAAAAAATCCATAATTTAATTAAATAAAGAAAATCATCCAGTAAAGAAGAGATTTCATTCAATAAGTTCAATATCAAATATCACAATAGGCTCTCAATGTACACTAAAACAATCGGATTCAATAAAACTTGAGAAGCAAAGTTCCTAATGTAATCCGTACTTTGAAAAAATTCTTTATCAAAATGAACGGAACATTACATAAATGTACCAAAACTAATGGGAAAATTGCATATGATCCCCTTGTGTTATGCAAAATCTGCATGAAACTACCCTGTGTTAATTTTATTGCGTAGAGCCCCCTTGTGTTCTAATAAACTCTGCAAAACTTCCCTGCCATCACAAACTAACGGAGTGTGTGATACACATGCTTAAGTTGAGACCGGGATAATTTCCTGTGAACAATATACATGTTAAACGACGTTTTTATCCCTCCAATTTAAGTGTTAAAAATGAAATTTAAAGATTGGGTAGGATGTAGTTTATTTGGGTAGGATATTTGGGTTTGGGTTGCCCCCAAACCCAAACCCATGTCACTTTTTTTTTACATTTCCCTTTCTTTTGCCCCCCCCCCCCCCCTCTTTTGCCCTTTTCCTCCTCCCCACCCTCTTCCCCATCAACCCCACCTCAGCAGCACCACAGATCTCCCACCTCCACAAACTTCCATCACTACATTCCGCCACCACAACCATCGAAAAATCTACTCCCAACCAGTGCCACCACCGCCACCCACTAGATCCTCCCCCTCACATCTCCATCATTTTCCATTTGTTTTTATTTTCAATATTTCTTTTTTTTCTAGTTTTTGTTGGTATTGGTCAATTTGTTGGGATGAAGATGAATTTGTTGGGCTTTCATTTTCGCTTCGAGAGTAATGATAATTATCAGATAAATAAAACTTCAATTTTTAATATGTTATTTGACAATGTATATATATCTTATTGCTTACAATTTTGAATATTCAATGATGGGTTTGGTTGAGTTCTGTTTCTGATATTAAAGAAACTATTTTTCAATCTAATAATAAGAAGTAATGCATTTGTTGAGAGAGAGAGAGAGGGAGAGGGAGAGGGAGAGATGGAGGGAAGGAGAGAGAGAGAGAGAGAGAGAGAGAGACAGAGGTGGGACATTCGAGGGTGTTCGGGGCAGCTTTGGGAGTAAAGAGGAAAACTCCGATGTAGGTGGCTGATTTGTAGGTTGTATGTAGTGGCTGGCGGTAGCAAGTCTAGAGGAAGAAGATGATGAACTGTTTCAATTATTTTTCCTTTCCTTTCTATTTTTTTTTATTTTTTTTGCTTTTCTGTAATTGAAGAAATAACAAAAAAGAATGATAAGAGAATGGAAGTGGGACATAACTAACATTCCAATTAAAAACTGATGGCGTCAGGAAATTATAACGGTAGATTAGTAAGGGGGGAGAGTGTGCATAATTTAGGCTTAAATGAGGGGGTGTTAAGCAATAAAATTAACTCAATGTGGTTTCATGCAGATTTCACATTTCACAGGGAGATCATATGCAATTTTCCACAAAACTAATACCCATCTTCTTTTTGTACTCGAGACTTCTACTTGAATAAATTTCGACAAGGCATCAACCACTACACGTTTTCACTTCAAATGCCTTCCAGCTTTCTTCTTTCTCTTCAAATGACTTTTACTCCTCCTCAAATAGCAAGTCACACCTTGCCTATAAAGATCAAGAAGTATAGGATTATATAAGAACAAAACTTGTTATTTAAATAAACTAATTAAACATTAATCTTTAAAAGAAATATTATGATCAGTAACCTTGACAAATTTTAGCATTTCATCAATCTTCAATTTTCTAAACGTGATCCATAGTTCTCTAATTTTATAGTATATAAGATATCCTAGTTCTATAAGATATAATTTTATTTCTCTCAAACATAAACATATTAACTTGAAGTCATTCATTTGTTGTGAAATCAGCAGTGAGCAGACAACAAGGAAGATAGCACCAAGTTGACTTGAAGTCATATAATTGACAAAGACAACAACGTTGACTCGCAATATCAAGTGACTTATTCTAGCAACATAAATTTATGTCAATAAACAAGATGACACTTCATCTCACCTTCTTTAACCAATTGTTGTTGAGTAAATCACAAGTTCAAGAAATATCTCAACAAGCAAATATATTGAAATAACCACTGTATTGGTGACATGAGAAAAACAATGGCAAAACAATATCAAGCAAAAATTTATCATACCTCAGTGAAGATGCTGCAAGGATTCTTCAACCTACATACTTGGCACATGAAAATGATGAGTTTAGAATTTAGATGATTAGAAAGATACATGACTGTACCATTAAAAAAAAAAAGATACATGACCAAATTGGAGAAGAGATATTGATCAAAGAAAAGAATTAAGAATATAAACTTCTAATTAGACATCAATTTTGCCACTTTTAAAAGGCCGTACGATTTTGAAAAAAATTTGAGCTCACAAAATGACAAGTAGATCAATACTTAATGACAAGAAAGTAGTATCACTAATTAATATTAGGAACGTACACACTGAGCTATCTGCTCCACTGACTCATGAAAAAATGAAGAATGAGACGAGTATTTTTTAACTTTTAGGTCTACAAAGACTCGTGTAATCTAGCTATGTATTTCACTAGAGCTATTAATTTAGAGGATCATTATGTTCTTATGATCTTTCATTTTTCAGAAATTCTACGTCTACAGAGCTTGTAATCTCACTGGAATAGTAATGAGTGCCCAATAACTAAAATTTCCCACACAAAAATTATCAATCACACCAAATGAGGGCTTTTATACTACATAATTACATTAAAAAGCAAATCACATGATTCTTATACCATCACTGGTAAAGAGTTTCCAACTGAGTTAAACATTTCACATCATTTGATTTAATAAAACTATTTCAAGACCACGTTTTTTAAAATGTCAATGTTGTTATCCAATAACTAACTTTGCTATCTAAGCATGCAACTAAATTCGAGAAAACTCATTCATGATAGGGAAAGATCATCTCACCACCGTGAATATAAAGAAAATGTAATAAATCATTGGAGCTCGTGGTGGGATGTCAATGAAACATATGTAACACAAAACCTTACATGCATAGATAAATATACAAAATTACCTTTGTGCCTATAGAATTCCTTAAACTATCCTAATAGACTACCCAAGAAAAAATGTGTGGATCACCTTTTTGACCCTAATCATTTTTCTAGAGCAGTTAATCAAACTGTTTGTCTAGAACAATTACTTAAACTTTGGATACTTAAATAATCAATGTGGAAAATCAACCCATTCAAATCATAACACTTTAATCACAAATAAAATCGAGTAAGTAACGTGTAATCTTCTAATTGAATCACTCCAATTAGCACCTTAATCGTAATTAATGCAAACACTGGAAATGTAACAAAAAATCCGGAGTGAATAATATACACATAAAACACTTTTAGATAGATCATAGATGAATGGTCACAGAAGTATTTCTTGAGTTAGAGTAATATGGAAAGACATGCTTGTACATAAAGAATAGAGTATGTATTCACCTTGAACAGTGTGGCAAGGTGCTTGTAAAGTCCCATTGACAGGTTACCAATTGGAATCACAATGCATTTCTAGAAATCCTTTAATCTCTAAATGGTTAATTTTCACCAAGATTAAGATCACTTGCCCCACTGGAAAAGAGCCCTTAATTCCAGAAAGTTAATTGTATTATAGTAAGAAACATACAACTAATTAAAAGGCAGTAAACAATATAGTTCTATGTTTACCCCCTGTATAGACTGTATTTCTAATCAGAACATTTTCTACAACAAAAGGGAAGGAAAGATTTATTGAACTTTCGGCCTTACTGGAAATCCTAGGCATCGCTCTACCACATAAATTTCCTCTCTGTTCTATTGATTGTTCCATTTCAATAGAGATAGAGAATAAGTAAAAAGAACTCTTATAATCCCGAATACCAGGTGAATTTGAGTGAACGAGGAAGGAAGATAAAACTTACCAGATCAAATTGATACTTCTGTGTCTATGAAAGCGACTAGGAAAAAGAGGACTAGAGAGGAAGATGAAATATAGCTTTTATCTTAATGAAAAAACAAAACAAAAAAAATGAAAATAGAGAATAAATGAAACAAACGGAAGAAAAGATATACCTTTAAGCTTTAACGTGGAATCGGCTTCTAGTGGTGGAGAAACATAACAAAGCGAGAGGAGGAGGCGTACAAAAAGTGGGAAATGAAAAATTAGAAGGGAAAGTTAGGTGCTAACCCAAAAAATATCCCGCCCCTTTCTTTGAGCCGTGCATCTTTTTCATACGTGTCCCACCACTTAAATTTATGGCGACAAAATTTTATAAGTGTCCTAATACATCTCTTTTGGGACACTTGTGTAATAGTGCCCCATACAAAGTGTCCTAATATCTAGATTTTGTTGTAGTGAATACATCATTTTTTTGGTAAACATACGTCATGGTCTATGTCACCATATGTCCATTGCTATGTCTCATTTGTTTTGTAAACATACGTCATTCGATGTTTAATAATACGTCAGTTTATATGTATCCATACGCCATTTTCTTTCTGAACATATGTCCATTTATATGTGACAATAGTCATTTTCTTTATAAACATACGTCATTTTATGTGTATTAGTACGTCAGTTTATATGTAACTATACGTCTTTTTCTATGTAACGATACATTCGTATTCTATGTAACAATACATCCTTTTAGTTGTAATGATACATGGTATGAGTTGTAACAATAAGTCATTGTAGTTGTAACGTTACGTCCTAATCTATGTAACATTACTTCTTATTAGTTGTAATGATTCGTCATATTCTATGTAACAATACATCCTATTAGTTGTAACGAGACGTATTATTTTATTTAAATATACATACGTACTCAAAACCCTAAACCCCATTGATACTCATGATTACATTTGGACAAGTCTTTTGCACATGAATGTATTAATTATGTTAAAGTTGCATTACTCATCATATTGGAGAATAATATGCGTTGAATCCATGAAAGTACATATTTACATATAAAATGACGTATTATTACACATAAATTAATATATGGTTACAAGGAAAAAATGACTTATTATTATGTGAAAAATGATGTATGGTTATAAGGAAAATGACGTATGGTGAAATAAAAAAAACATATGGTTACATATAAAATTACTTATTATTACATATAAAAGAACGTGTGATTACATGTAGGGGTGGGCGTTCGGATCTGATTTTCTGCTTCGGATTGTTCGATTTTGGGTTGTTCGGGTTTCGAGTATTGAAATGTAAAAACTAAACCCGAACCAATTTAGTCGGGTACGCACTTATTCAGGTACAATCGGGTTCAGGTACCCATTCGGTTCAGGTTTGGGTACCCGCTTGGCCAATATCTTGAAAACTTGAGGCCCAATTTTTGTTGTTTGTTTGTTGGGTCTATGTGAAAAGAGGCCGAAAAAACCCAAAAAATATAATTTTGGGCCTCTATATGATATTTTTGGGTTGAACATATGAAAATTGAAAGTTGGGCCGCTATTAGATCAATAAATGCTAAAAAAAATTGAATTTTTTTTATTCGGCTGCCCGAATTACCCAAAAAATTATAAAAGTGGAAATCGAATCCATACTGAATAGTGATATTCAATTTTGGAATAGTTCGCATCCAAATTTTAACCTGATCTACCAGATTCGATTAATCCGTAACCGATCTCGAATAACCCAATCTGAACGCCCACCCCTAGTTACATGGAACAGGATGTATTGGTACATTGAAAATGATGTATGGTGACATAGAAAATAACATATGGTTACATAGAAAATGATGTATTATTACATAGAAAATGACATGTAGTTACAAGGAAAAGGACATATTGTGACATAGAAAAGGGTGTATGTTGACATATATTACATATAAAATGACGATGTATGGTTACAAGAAAAATGACGTATTAATACATAAAAAATGACATATGCTTACAAGAAAAATGGCGTATGGTGACATAGAAAAGGACATATAGTTACATATAAAATGACGTGTTATGATGTATAAAAGGATGTATGGTTACATGGAACAAGACATATTATTACATAGAAAATGATTTATGGTAACATATAAAATGACGTACGGTTACCTATAAAATGACATATTATTACATATAAGATGACGTATAATTACAAAGAAAATAATGTATAGTGACGTAAAAAAGGACATATTATTATATATAAAATGACATATAGTTACAAGAAAAATGACGTAATATTACATAAGAAATGACATGTGGTCACATATAAAATGAAATATGGTTACAAAGAAAATGGCGTATGGTGATATAGAAAAGGACGTATAGTTACATATATAATTACGCATTATTACATATAGAATGACGTATGTGTACAAAGTAAATGACATATGGTAACATAAAAAAGGACGTATATTTTCATATAAAATGAAGTATTATTACATATAAAATAACGTACTGTTACAAGGAAAATGATGTATTATGACATAAAAATGACGTATGGTTACATATAAAATGACGTATAGTTACAAAAAAAAATGACGTATGGTGACATAGAAAAGGATGTATAATTACTAATTAAATGATGTATGGGTACAAAGCAAATGACTTATTGTTACATAGAATACAATGTATTGTTACAACTATTAAGATGTGTTGTTACATAAAATACAATGTATCTATTATGCACTAAACATACTTCGCGCATAGCTTATGAATACGAACAATTGAAATGCTGCATTTATCACTTGAAATACGTCTACTATGCACTAAAAGTACTTCACACGTGTCTTACGAATACGGACAGTCGTTATACATGTTTTTATAGCCTTTTGATATTTTTTTGTTACTCCATCATTATCTAACCATTTCTTTGTTTTGGGCATTGCAAAATAGATTTTATCTAATATTAGTTATGGTGCTTATGTAGTTTCAATAATATAAAGATATGGGAAATGGTTTTCAAGGATTTTGAGTTTCAAAGTTTTTACTCGAAATATAGGCAATATAGATCTTCATTTGTTCTTTTCATCGTGGAGAAAAAGAAGAATTCACCATCGAACAATCTCGGTTATTGAAAAAGCCCATGTAATCAGGTTTGTGTGGAAAGAGAGATGAGTTATATTGTGACAAAGAAGATGATAAAAATGGGTAGAGTAAGGGTATTTGAGTCAATTTAGGTAGGTAGGGAGTGAAGACAAATTCTTAATTTGAATTGGGGAGTGAATCATGCATTTTTATGGCTAGAAATTGATTCATACTTTTAATTAGGGATTGAGGATTTCTTTCCAAGTTCCCCTTACTTATTTGATGATGCGGAGTTATATTTTATTGTGTGAAATATGTAACGTAGGAGAAGGTGAAAAACAAACTTATCTTAAGAAGTTTGAGGAGATAAATTTATTTAGAAAAAACAAAAGAGAGAGAAAGGAAATAGGGAGTTTGGAGGCATGAAGCAGTGAGGAATGTGAGCAAGAAAACACAAGTGAGTTCTATTCAAATTATCTTTAACACTTCATATTAGTGGAAATTTTCCACTGAGTTGAACTGATAAATTTAGACTAATATTCGTGGTCCGAAGCCCAAAGAATTAAATTAGAAATGGGCTTTGCTCTATTTAATGAATTATCTCGTAAATCTTATCTTTATAAAAGAGTTACGAGCTAAGTGGTTTGTTCGGAGGTAGGCTCAGCTCATATATGTTTATTTAATCGGAATATGTGTGTGTGTGTGTGTGTGTTCCTTATAGGAAAAAAGGTTGAGATGGGCTCATGAATTAGCGGGGGAGTAAGTTCAGCTCAACTTAACCAAGGGAAGGGCGTGATAAGGTTACCAGTGAAGACTAATCTCAGAGAAAGTGGCCCAACTCGAGCTTAAATGCTAGCTTAGGTATTTAGCCGTATTGTTAGTGGCCGGAATGCACTTGTTGTAAGGCCCCTAATATTGTATTTTTTGTAGTTAATTTTGTATGGCAAGTTGATTAATGAAAGTAGAGGTTACCTTGTAAGACTCTTCTTCTTAAGATGTATAAACATAGATTTGAAGATTTTCGTAACATTTACTTTGAAACTTATCGAGCAATAATATTAATTTTTCTCTTGTTATATCCATAGTCAATTATTGATAAATTTCATTTACATAAAATGGCGTTGTCTGTGGACAATTGAGAAAAGAACGCATTTTTTTCATATTTTCTTACATATTTTTGTTGAAAGTTAATGCAAATCCAAGCATTTGGTCAAAAGAAACATGCAAGCATGACTAGAAGGGATAAAGAAGCACTCAAAACACTGTTTGTCTTGGTCGAACGACTGGTGGGTGAGATGTATGATAACCTATTAGGTGACATTCCAGGGGACATACTGGTGGTGAGAGAAACTCGAGGGAAATTGTACCTTCCCCCCCTCTCGTGGTGAATTTGACCATAGGATAAAAAACCAGAATTGTGTTTGTCTGTAAAAGCACTGTTGCAAGTGAATACGCATATCATTACACCATCTGCTCAAAAGAAAGTTGTGGGTGATCACATTCACTCTTTGCTAAGAATGTTTCAAATAAATTTAGGGACAATAACAATGGGGAAAGAGGAGATATGGACAGAGGAGTGATAGGCACGAGAACTTAAAGATGTATTTAATGAACCAAGAAAAAGCTTTCCTGGTAAACATGGTGCAAAATAACTGATTGTATACAACATTATTGAGGTCATGCAGTCTTATCTTTGCACTATGTCATTGATGTGCTTTTGCATGTCTTTACTCCCATCGTACTCCAAGAGCTTGTAGATTTTACTCCAGAAAGGAGTGCTTCTATAACATCCCATATGGGATAAAAATGGAAAATAGAAATAGTTTATAAAGAGAACCCTGTGATTCAAGTGTAACAATGGATATCCATTTTGGGCCTTCAAATGCCCAACTCAAGGTTACGCTCAGTGGGTTCAATGGGACTTCTCATGTCCAACGGGCTCAAGAACTTGCAGATTTTACTCCAGAAATGGAAAATATAAATAGTTTATAAAGAGAGTCCTATGATTCAAGTGTAACAATGGATATCCATTTTAGGCCGTGGTTCAAATGCCCAACTCAAGGTTACGCTCAGTGGGTTCAATGGGACTTCTCAGGTCCAATGGGCTCTAGGCTCGGGGCGTAACAAATGGTATCAGAGCTGCTCGTCAGCTGGAATTGGGAGTTTGGTGCTACAAGGTGAAATCTTGGTATCCGCTATGAAGTAGCCCGAGGTTCTCGGATCCGCTATGAAGAATAATCTGAGAAAAATCCGATGGTAGCCTAGAGTCCCGACGCCTAACGATGGATCCTGAACTGATTCATGCCGCGATGAGGACTCGCTTTCTGAAGGGGGTTTGAGTGTAACATCCCACATGGGATAAAAATGAAAAATAGAAATTGTTTATAAAGAGAACCCTAGGATTCAAGTATAACAATGGATATCTATTTTGGGCCGTATTCCTTTCTCTCCATGCTGGATCTTCGACTGAACGCAAGGGATAAGGTCTCTCTTGGGAACCTGTTAGGGGCCGTCCTATGTTCTCATTCAACTAATAATGAATGGGGTGTTCCTTTAATAATGTGCTTGCTGAAAACATAGTTTTACAAGTTGTGAACTTTGTATCTATCGTCTATTACCTGATGGTAGGAATCGAAACAAATTGGGTTTGCAGTGGATTTTACAAGATCAATTTCACCCTGATTAGTTTGTTTGGTTCCATAACTCCCCACCCTCACTTCTAATTTGGTGCCGCCTAAGATTAGAAGACAATAAATAAATTTAAATAGAAGCTATTGTTGGATATTTGGGTGAATATTGTGTATGTATGAAAAGTGTGTGAACACCTCTTTTGGGTACGAAATTCAAACACCACAACTATCGAGGATACTAAATATTATTGGATGATATTATTCTACTCTGGGAGTAGATGAGGTTAGCATTTCGAATTTCTCGATTCGGAATTGAAACGAATGAGAAATTAATTGCTATTGTTGGGTGTTTGAATGTGGATATCCCTATTTGGATATAAACCATAAGGTGGACCGGACCGAACCTCGGACCACGGACTCGAGCTCGGGTCTAGGTTCGGGTCGGATCTGGGTCCGGGATCGGGCTGGTACGCGGGCTGTGGGCCGTGACTGGGCTTGGTGGTCGTTGGGCTAAATATATTCTTTTTGGGCAAAATTTAGAATTAAATTAACTTGAGCCCAGTTAATTATTTTCTTTTTTTGGGCCAATAAAAATTAATTTAGGCTCATTTCTTTTCCAAAAAAATTAGGCAGCCCAGCAGAAGGTTGAATTACATCTGAAACGTTTCATTTGTAAAGCAGTCAGAAATTGAAAGATTCTTGATGCTAAATTTGAAACGTTTGAATTTATAAGTGAAAAACATTTCACTTTAAAAGTGGTAAGGGAAAAACATTTCACTTTAAAAGTGGTAAGTGAAATATTTTTCACTTTAAAAGTATAAGTGAAATGTTTCACTTTTAAAAGTGGTTAGTGAAAACGTTTCATTTCTCCAAATTTCTCCTATATAAAAAGTCTCCCATATGAATGAAAAGATAAGAAGACGAACACACAAAAATCAGAAATCATTTCTGCATTTTAAGCATTCTACATACATCACATCAGTGAGAGTTCTTGAGCAAAATAAGTTCGTGGAATGTTGTTCTTGAAGTGGTTCAATTATAATACGGAATCGTTGTACCTTGGGAAGTTAATTGCATGATCTCGTACCACCGTAGGCGGGGCAATATAACTTTAAGGATAGAGAGTCCAACTCTCGCCTCGATTCATTTTCATTTGTTCATCGTATATATTTTTAGTATATTTCAGATTAACGGCCCAAGAAATTCAAATAGAGTGATAAGACATCAAACAACCAACCACCTTCAACTCTTAGTCATCTATATTTGAATAGTCGATGACAGATATCATTACTCTATCCAAAATTTACATTCAGCCGCAAAATTATATACATTCAATAGTCGACGTGCATCTACAAAGCGAAATATACTATAAAATATAGATAATGAGAAAATAGTAAAATCTTTAAAGAAGGTATTGGCTCTTTATTTTAGGGAAAAGATTGAAGTTAGAAAACGTAATGGAGGGAGTTTAAAAAACTTGAGAAAAAGGTAAAGAAATGAAAAAAGACAAAAGAGGTTATAGAGTGAGTGAGTAGCTAGGATGGTTCATGCTTGACAACTGTTGTGATTTGGAGCTATAATCAAACCCCTCTTCGTTTGAGTTTTTTCCACACACACTTTGCGTGCGAAAATCGAGTGAGAAAAATCCACATAGCTGGACCCGATTTCTTATTTGCAGCGGAGTCGAACGTTCCACCAATCCCAATCATAGATTCAGATGAACCCTAATTTTACTGCAGGAAATTCAAATGAAGAGGTGAGTTTTGTTTGAGTTTAATCCTTGAATCTGGATCGTTAAGCTGGAAAAATGTGAACATTTATTATCTGTTGTTTTCATTTTTTTTATTTTGATTTGGAAATGCCGGGATTCTGAGGTGAAATCAACGAATTTTGGAGTTTTATCGTGTATTATTGGAATGAGGTTTTGGTAAATTCGACGGTTATGTGTAATCCTACCTGCATTTTGCATTTTCTTTATTTAATTTCGCGGTTGAATCTGTAATCTTCCTTTATATGCAAGGCATTTATTACTCATACCACTAAGGAAATGAATACGTGTTAGATTGACAAGTTACAGATTTCATATAATCGCCTCTTCTGGTAATCTATATTCAAACTCCTTCTAGCTATCCTTTTCTGGACCAAAAATTAGTCGAAATGCTGTTTACTTTAGGTGATGCTTTCTACTTGCATAACAATAACAAAGAAAGCATAAATTCTAGATAAATGATATAAGCACTCTCATAAAATACTAGTAAAACTTGGAGTTCTGTGGATAGCAAACTTTTGGCTACCCTGGAAGTCATCATTAGTTTATGATGTCTAATTTTTAATTCTATTGCTTCCGGGGGCGTAGCCAAGATTACCTTTTCAGTCTGGTCATTATGGCAGTGTTGAAGATAAAAAACTAATTTAATGACATTGTTATAACTGTTCAACTACAATCGAGTTAAGCACTATATACGCATATTTAGTACATCCATGTGGCTAGGAATCATAATTATCAAAGTGATCCATTTTTTAATAGCTGGAATTTATGAATAGCCATTTCCCAAGAGGTATGGTTAGATCAATTTATTTCAAGAAGGTTGATCTGACTTATAATACTAATATGGTAGATGGAAAGTCAACAACAGTAGTTAATGGAATCAGATTGAAACAGTAGTGTAATAACATGTCAATAAAAAGAGATAAACTATCAATGCGATATGTTATTAGAAATACTGTACAGCTTTTTATCCTTGGATGGTTCTCTATTTTGCTTTTTGTGATGTCCAGTGAAAATGCTTATGGAAGATGATATTTGCTTTCGAATATTACAAGAATAGATGGAAATCATAATGCCTTTAGTGAGAGTAAAGTTGCATGCGAGTCTTATTATTTCTAATCTCATCTTAAAGATATGGCAAGTCAAGCGAAATTGTCCAAACTTCTATGAAGGGTATAGGATATGTAGTGAGCAACACAAAAAAAATAAAATAAATTAATCTTCCACATGCATGCACACAGTTTTAGATACTTTAAACACAAAGTCAATATTTAAAGCAAAAAGTAGAAAATTTTCAATGCTACAACTCTAGTAGAGTAATTGTTCAAATCATTTGGTCCAAATAGATCTCTCTCTCTCTCTCTCTCACGCACCGATTCAAAAAAACTCTTAAGAGAAAGAAAGAGGGAGAGATGGATTGTAATTGTGAATCATACTAATATTCATTTAGTTTACCCAATTTTTTGAACCTTTATGCCTATGCGTTTCCTTTAGAACGCTTAAAGGTAGGGTCATTTTGATAATCAGATTTCTTATAAATTTAATTAGTGAAGATCGTTCTTGTACTCTAGTGGTTCCTGTGATCCCACTGGAGCACAAGTAGTTCTTTTGGTGCTATATACTTTCCCATTTGGTGGCGGTGACTTGCTCACTCCTCTGCACAGATTTTGATACTTGAGAAGCATTGATCTTTCTGTGATCCCTGCATCCTCTCTTTGTGTCGCACTAAATGGTTTTGGCATGAGTTGTTGGACCTATGTAAGTATGTTGGTTTCTTTTCTCTTCTGTTCTGAATTGGTTCTAGAAATTTCTGCTTTAGAATGATGTAATTCTGCTAACTTCGAGGAAGAATAAGGTGAAGCCATAGCGATTAGTGTAGAGTGCAGCCATAACGATTAGTATTACATGCTACTAGTTTGGTTGTAAAATCCTCTGTATTTTCTTATGTTTCACGTTGTTGTTCAGAATCTTAAGAAATATGTGATTTTTTTTTAGCTTTTTGCAGCTATTCTCCAGGCTTTTGTATTAATGCATTTAATGCTTCATTCTTAATTTGGTCTCGTGGTGAGAGTGTGAAATTCATTTTGCAGTGAGGTGGCAGTTCAAGCATTAATTCATTGAGGGGGGAAAAATGAGAGACATTGTAATGGTTGAGGCGCCAACAATGTTATTTAGCCAAGAATTTGAGGATTTACATGACGATGGTTTTGAGGGATCTCTGGATGAGCGAAGGATTTTTAGCGAGGTTTTATTTGGATTTGACAGTAATAGGAATAAAGGATTTATTATCACCGAAGATATTGATTTAGATTGTGATTATATTAAGCAAACAGACCTGTCAAATTGCTCAACCAGTGGAAAGTCATCACTAACCAGTCAAGGGAATTTTGTAGAAGAGGATTTTGCAGGAAAATCTCCACTAAAGCATCTGTCTGGAGACTTCACATCATCAATAAAAAGTAACCATGAGGTGAATTTATCAATTAGTGATCTACCAGATTTGAAACCTGATTTAGGGAATACATTGATTACTTCAACTCCCCCAGGAGGAGGAATTGCAGGTATATGCCAACCAGATTCTGCTTCTGCTTGTCAGAATTTAACATATCTGGTAGTTGAATCATCTTGCCAGGGTGTTACATCTAGCCGCTATCAGCTGAAGCAACTTGTCTATCTGGACAAAGGATGTCAAATTAGCGGTAAGTGTAGCTCTAAGACTAAATTATTTAGCTTAGATCAAAATGACCAGAAGGAATCCGCAAGTAAAGCTGTTACTTCACCTATTTCTCAAGAGAGCTATGCGAGCAAGCTCCTAACTGTTGATCCACCTGTCACTGTTGCAAACAAGTTTGAAACTCATCGACCAACTAAGCCTAAATGGAAGGACTCTTGCTTTTTGGAACTGGATGAAGATGAATTAGCAATGCCGACTGACGTAAAAAATGATCCTCGGCCTCTTCTTCGGTATCACATCAATCGGTTGCTTAGAGCAGCCGGGTGGGTAATTGGGAGGCGTAAAAGAAACAGTAAATATAATGGGATCGGAGAATACGTCTATAAGTCCCCAAGCGGAAGACCAATCCGTGAATTTCATAGGGCATGGTGTATGTGTGGTGAGAGTTTGTTGACTGATGCCATTTCTTTTATGCAGATAAGTGACTCTATGCAGTGGGCTGATATGACTGAGTTGTGGACTGACTTATCTCGTACATTTAAAGAGATTGACGATAAACTAAATCTTATAGAAACTATTTCTGCCATGGCTCATATGTGGTGCCTTTTGGATCCTTTTGCAAATTTAGTGTTCATTGAGAAGACAATTCGTTTGCTGAAAGAAGGCATTACAGTAAAAGCAAAGAGAAGTTTAGTCATTCCATCAGATGCTGGGTCCACTTCCAAATACCGAAAAATCTCAAAATCGGAAAGGAACTGCCTTAATCCAAGGTCCCCGCAAGCTAGGGGATTTGGTAGCATTAATCAGATTGGTGTTGATCTGTTTGATGTTCCAGTCAGTTCAGGAGCGTCTCAATTGCTTCGAGGACCTGAGACTGTTTCCCCTCATCAAGATAGCCGTACAAGTTCCCCTGGTTTTGACCAAGGTCAGTATGATGAAGAAAGTGGTTTTTGCTATGGTAAGGCTCATAAAAAATCTCGAAAGATATCTGAGATGAAACTGACTAGAAATAGTTTTGGTGAAAAAGCCCATTACTCCATACGTGAAATAAGTAGTGCTACATTTAGGACCAAGAAATCAAAGGCATGCGGCCTAGATGACGACGACCTCTTAATTTCAGCTATTATAAAAAAGAAAACATGCAAAGCCACCAACAAATGGTCCACCGTCAAGTCCAAACCTCTGAGGAAGCGCAAGACTCCCAAAGGCAGCTGCAGGTTGCTTCCAAGAAGTCTTAAGAAGGGTGAAAAGCATATTATGGAATGGAAGTGGTCTGCCATTGGATCAAGAACAGTGTTATCATGGTTAATTCACTCTGGTGTTGTTTATTTAAATGAATTAATCCAGTACCGGGATCTAAGAGATGATGCAGTGATAAAAGATGGTTTAATCACCAGGGATGGGATATTATGCAACTGTTGCAGTCAAGTCCTTTCTATATCGGAATTCAAGACTCATGCTGGTTTCAGCTTAAGTCGTCCTTGTGTGAATCTTTTTATGGAATCCGGAAAACCATTAACCTTATGCCAGCTTGAGGCATGGTCAGCTGAATACAAGGCAAGAAAAGTAGTCCCTCAAACTCATCAAGTTGATGCGGTGGATCAAAATGATGATAGTTGCGGGCGCTGTGGTGATGTTGGTGAATTGATATGTTGTGATAATTGTCCATCTGCATTTCATCAGTCATGCTTGTTTCTACAGGTTTGTCTTAGCTTCAGTCACTGAGTAATCTAACGTCTTTCTTGTATTTATCATCCTTTTTTTTGGCACTATATATATTTTCCTTATATATTACAAATCTTACTCAGTTAAGAATGTGCCGTTATTTCTTTCCAGAAATGAGGGGTATTAAGTTGCTATTGGTTTCTCCCAGAACTCTGATTGCAGACTTCAATAGTCGCGCTAACATAGAGCATCTTGACATTGCAAGTTTAACTCTAGTTACATTGTTTGGTCTCACTCCAAGTTTAGGCATAGACCATGAGATTAGTGTTAAACATGAGGCAAGATGGAATCAGATGTTCTATTACCTTTGTTTTCGTCTAACCTGGCCGCTCTATCCATGTAACATCTTTAAGTTTGTAAATACGACTAACAACTTCTTTTACCAAGATTTGGTCCACATCGAGTCGTTGTGGCACCTTGCCACAAGTATCCTATTGACCTCTCAGGCATAGTGAATTAATTTGTGAACCAGCCACACAAAGGAGCCAGGAAGATCGATTGGTTGAGGAAGGAACCTGGTCTATTCTGTTTGCTGTTTTGCTGGTTGTGATAAGAGAGGTCTGATGATAAACATATGATTTGAGTGACAATTATTCATGTTAAGACATCAAAACCTCCTACTTAAGTCAAGCTTTTCAAGGGCGTAAACGAAATGTCTATCAGTCCTGATTGTATATCCTGATCTCGTTTTCTATTTTATTTTATACTTTATGTTGTATTGTAATTTCTGCCATGCAGTATGATGAGAACATTTGGTAATTTATTTGCAGATTGCAGTTTCTCTTTGCTCTACATTTGATATTTGTTGATTATTTGTAGCTCTTGTCTTAGCTTCTTCATACCAATTGAAAAGGAATTAGAAGTTTAATATGCCAGAATTTTTTTGAGCCCACCCCCCTCCCCCAGAAAGAGAAGAAAAGATGCACCAATCCTAACCATTATTCTCCATGAATGAAAAAGTAAATATTTAAGTTTTCAAGTTGGTGATGAAAAAGGATGCTTGTAAAGTTTGCATTTCTGCAGTTCTAAAGCATTGAAGTTCATGCATTTTTTGAGCTTAGTCAAGAGTTCTGTATGTAAAGGGTTACATTTGAGAAAGGTTCTTGAAAGTAAGATGTTCAGCATATCTTTGACTTACTCTCTGGCTCATTGACCATTTATGAAGGAATTTAATATAAACATATTAATATATATTAATCCCGAAGCGTTCTGAATTCTAATTGTCCTTTTTTTTTCCAGAAGGGTCCCAATACAGTGAAAAATGTTTTGTTTAGTTTTTTTTAAATAAGAATTTTTCGGAAATATACTTTTGAAGAGCTTCTGATATAATGATTTTGAAGAGTTCATCCAATGCAGTGAATTATTAAGCAAATCTTATTGAAGTAGTGTCTATTTTGTGATTTGTGAAACTTTTTTTTTTCTTGTCAGTCAACAGTCTCCTATTGCTGTTGCTTGCAAAACCCTGTGTCTAAAAGACATGAAATTCGTGCCATTTTGGAGTACGAAATCTAAACTACTTAACATGACACAAAAGCATCTTTGACTGAGGAAAATGAACTCGATATGTGTATTTTGCATATTGGGTCCAAAATAGCGAGACTCGGCTGGTTTACCAGTTTCAACCTTAATATAGATAACCCTTTCAGTTTGGTACTTGTGGATACTGTTCACATTGAAGTCAAGTCACCTCTGAAATGTTTGTGGTGCATTTGGATCTTACAGGTGGTCAGTAGCGGTTTTCTTCCTAATGAAACTAATATGATTTGGTTGACATACCTCTGCATTAATTTTCTTAATGAATTTTTGATTGAGGTAAGATTCATCCAGTTGTGCATTTCCCACTAATCCTGCAAGTGTTAAGTGGAAATGCTAATTCCTGAATCTTTCGTAATATAAGAATAACAGGGCTTGAGACTTTCTATTGGCCTCTAGGGTTTATGATTAGGGGACATCTTTTGGCTCCTGGTTTTGTTGTGCGTATTAGTTGTGGTAATGTAGTTTGGAGATGGATTTGAATGTGAGTAAACTGTTCGTTTCTCTTTCTCTTCCCCTTTCTTCCATTGGAGATGGATTTGAATGTGAGTAAACTGTTCGTTTCTCTTTCTCTTCCCCTTTCTTCCAGGAGCTCCCTGAAGGGAACTGGTATTGTCCGCAATGTCGTTGCCAAATTTGTGAGGATGCAGTCAATGAAAAAGAAACTTCACAATTGCACGGGGCTTTAAAATGCTCTCAGTGCGAGCATAAATGTAACTTCCCCTTGACTTTGATGGTTCTTTTTTTTGTTAGATTAGTCTAATTATCCATTTAACTTCTGAAAACTCCTTATTCAGCAAAGCGAATGTGGAAGTTGGATTAATGTTCTGTGAAATCTTAAAAACATTTTTCAGGGAAAGTTACTAAAACCCTCCTATAATATAGTTCTATATTAAAAAAACTCATGAAAATATTATTCAATCAAAACTATTCCACAATCTTTTCATTCGAAAAAACCCAACAGTTACGATTAACTACTTTATGAGCTAAGTTACGTTGGTTTCTTAAGTTAGAATTGATCAATTGATTTTCATCGTGAACCTTTTGTTTTGGATTTTTCAAATTGATAATTTTATAACGAATTTTACTTTTTTTTTAATTGTTAAATACTTTTTTTTTTTTTGAGTTTAACATGTTAAATATCTTAAAAGTACCTTTTTTATTTCTTAGAAAATATATATGTTTAAAATTTGAAATTAAAAGTCATAATTAATACCAATTATCAATATAAAATTTTTAAACAATTGATTTTTATTCAAAAAGTAAAACTGGTTAATTCTTAATCTAAATGGCTAAAGTCAATTGAGTCCATAAATTTATTAACCTATCTGTTGGGTATTGTTTTGGATGAAAAGTTAAGTGGGTCGTTTGGATTAAAAAATATTATCATGGCCTTTTGATATAAAAGTTTATTTTAAGAGATCTTTTTAGTAATTTTCCATATTTGTTGTTATGTTTGTGATCGCAAGTTGTTTCTTATCAAATCCAGAAAGCCTAAATATTTAATGCCCACAAACAGATCATGAAACATGCATGCAACAGAAGGGAATGACAGTTTGGTTGTCCTCAGACACCTGGTTTTGCACAGATAGCTGTCACAAGGTAAACAATATTTTCTCCCTAATCATGGTCTGATCGTAAGTGCAGACCTTGTAGGTATTGCACCCCTTGGCACAAATGTTAATTTATCAATATGAAATTCGAATTGGAAACGGGTTATTTCTCTAAACTTAAGCTCACATTTGAAATTTTGACCACATAAATTCATTTGTACTTGAGAATTAGGACCACTTCACCTAAACATGTAGGTTATCATTTTATGCCTGTTTAACAAAATTTACTTTTTAAATCATTTTCCAATAGAATTTGATATTAATTTCTGTCTGGCTAGTTCTATAATTGTGTTCAACCAACCAACTAAACAAGAATATGTATAACAATCATAACAGAAAGGAAATATGGAGAAAAGATTTTATTCACCAAATCGTGACTCAAGGTTGGGAAAAATAAGAGTTAGATGATTCAACCTGACCATTTGTAAGTACATGAAGACACACACACATATAAAATGAGGATGAGAAGGATTTTAAATTTGTATGTGATACAAAGTTATTAACTCTGTTGTTGATGTTTTCCAATCGCATAATGCTTTCAGGAAGTTAGCATAAAAATTCGTTCTTGTTTCTGAAGCTTGTAGAATGTCCACAGAAATAATGCACAGTAAGTGTAATTTTGTGTGATTAATTTGTTGAGGTAGCCATGCCTATTTTTGCCATCATAATTGTGAATTATGGAGTGCTATTATGTCAGAAAAAATTGGAGTGATACTGAAGAATTTAAAATTGTAAATCCATGTTGATTTTGATGCCTGCATCGTCTTTGGAGTCCCATTTATGAGATGGGCATTCTGCACTTCTGTTTTGGAATTTATGCGTGGTCAATCGCATATCGGGTGATATATTTTGTTAAACAATGCAGGTTTACATAGGTCTTCAGTCTCGCATTGGATTGAGGAATCTTCTCTCTGATGGGTTATCTTGGACTCTTCTCAGGTGCATTCCCGGTGATCAAAAGGTTCATTCTGCACCACGTGTTTTTGCTTTGAAGGCAGAATGCAACTCAAAGTTGGCTGTTGCAATCACAATTATGGAGGAATGCTTTCTGCCAATGGTGGATATAAAAACAGGCATAGACATGATACCGCAAGTAATATACAACTGGGGGTAAGTATTGTTATTGGGCATGCACTTGTCTTTTTGCAATCATGCACGGTAATATACAGCTGTGAATCGGCAATCACACAGCTCCTTCTTTACTTCTCTTAGATTTCTGAAAATCCAGAACACGTGTTGACTGGTTCTTCTTAGGGAAGCCTAGCAGTTAATTGGCTTAAAAGAGCATGCTATATTCATCCCTTTGCTTATTCAAATCTTTTACTTGACTTTTTGTTTTGCCTCCGATCTAACAAGAAAAGAAAATGTAAGTTGTGATCTTCAAATATTTGATGGCTTTAGCTCTGCGCTAACTCACTCTTTTACTTTGGATGGGCAAACTTTCACCTTGACATAGATACAAAATGTAATATTCTCTACAGTATATTCAATTCATTGGATCTTTATAAACTCAGATAAATGTCAGAATGGCTTTTTGACAAGCTAAGGTATACTACAGCATCCTGCTTTTTGCGCTTCTCATATATATTGGCACGTTTGAACTGAAAACTGTGACCCTCTGCATTTTTCAGATCACAATATGCACGCCTGAACTATAATGGCTTTTATACAGTGGTCTTGGAGAAAGATGATGTTATCCTGTCTGTAGCATCCATCAGGTAAAGCCTGTCTTTGGATGCCTTTAAGGTTTATGTAGGAGACATATTGCATGCTTATGTCTAACATCACATGATTGTGTCTTCATTTATTTTGAAAGGTTATCAAACTGTTCCAGTGTTAAAAATGGTGCTTTATCTGCCCCAAAAAGTCTAAATCGTTGTTGGTTTCTTTTCATCTGGTTCAATTTCTTTCAAATTGATAGTCTCTTTTAGAGGTGGGAATATGGCTTTGAACCTATGAGTTCTCCAACGTAATTGTACTTTGGTTGGGTTGGGTTGAAATATTATGAGTTGACTCCACTCTGGTTGTGCCGTTAGAACTTAATTTTACTAAAACAATAAACCAACAAGACTAAATTCTTGCCCTAAAAACCGAATTTTGCCCCAAGCTCGAAGCTCAATTCCTTTTCAAATATTCTCAACCATGAAAATAAATCCTAAAGACTCTTATTTATACTACTATTAGAACATAAGATAACTTGCTGTGAAAAACTCCTAACATAAGGAAATAAATAGAACCTAACCAAACTAGGAAACTTAATCAACAGGAAAATAAACTCCTAAACTAACAAGGACTCAAAATAACGAAATAAAACAAAAAACATTATTAACTAAATCTGATTCTTTTTCTTTCTGCTTGAAATCCGCTTCACAACAATTCCACCCCCTTAAAAACAGCCTTGTACCCAAGGCTGAACTCAGGAAATTGTTGTCTATGCTGATGAGGGCTTCCCGAATAGCAATCATCGAATCGCACCGTGTATGGCACCCGCTGAGCTTCTTCATGCCCCGGTTTAGCTTCCAATTTCACTGGTTCTTGACTACTCAAAGCATAAGACTTGGTTTTGGACATTGCTCTGACTTCAAGCTGATGGTCAAATTAGCTTTCTTTGGATAATTTGCTTCACTCATAGTTTCTTCAGTCCCAGTCTCATTGATACCATTACTCTCAATTGACTTTGGCGATATCACAGCGGGATCATTTTCTTGAAAATTGGTCTCTTCTATACCACCCTTAGCCACCAACTGGTCTTCTAAGATGTTTTCATTACTACACCCGATTGTACCACTGTTCTCTCGGCACAAAGAAGCTACAACCTCAATATAACATCCAAAGAAGCATCTAAAGTTTTTACTGCTTGTGTTAAACAAGGTCTAAGCTTGTGTGCACAGTTTTAAATAACACTCTAGGTCAACTTCTTTGCAATTGGCATGACAGCCTCATTGCTCCTTTTCAAGGTAGCTAAGATTGGATTAAGTAGATCTAGGGAGACATCTTCACTTTCTTCTAAAACAAGAGTCATAATTGTCTCCAAAGATGCAAAGATGACTTCAGTATGGTAAACTCCAATAGCTTGGATAAATTGTTGGAACATTGCAATAATCATCTGGTCGCATTCTAAATCCAACATGATGACACAAGACCTGACTTTGGCCACAACTTCAAGTATGGTGACCCTTTTTCCATGGGATCTTCTTGATGTGTCCGACAAATTCTGGAAGGATGATACAGTCAACTGGAATACATCCTTCATCTTTTCATCATCATATGGAGCATCCGATGCAGTAATTCTGATTATCTCACTGATGCGAGAAGCTACACCTACTTTTACATCAGTGTCTGAATGCTTCACAAGCTCTTCCGCAACCAGTGCCTTCATTAGTGGAGAAAAAGCAGTTTGCAAGGATTTGGCAGGTGACTGCTCCACTTTTGATAAGAGTTCCTCAATTCGATCGAGAAGAGGCAGGAATTCATTGATAGAAAAGGGAGGCTGAAGGAGAGTGTTCCCAGTTGCGGTAAGACGTTCTTCCAGTTCTTTATGGGAAAGTGACGTTCTTCCAGTTCTTTATGGGAAAGTGGCGTCATTGTTATCTTGTATTCACTCTTTGATCCGGCAGGTCAGACCAAATTTTTAGAACTTAATTTTACTAAAATGATAAACCAACAAGAATAAATTCTTGCCCTACAAACCGAAGTTTGCCCCAAGCTCAAAGCTCGATTCCTTTTCAAATATTCTCAATAATGAAAATAAACCCTAAAGACTTATTTATGCTACTAATAGAACATAACTTGCTATGAAAGACTCCTAGCATAAGAAAATAACTAGAACCCTAACCAAACTAGGAAACTTAATCAACAAGAAAATAAACTCCTAAAAGGCCTCAAAATAAGGAAATAAAGTAACAAAACATAATTAAGTAAATCTAATTCTTTTTCTTTCTGCTCGAAATCCGCTTCACAACATGTGCTCAATCGGGTTAGTTGGGTTTTGGGTCCAGAATGGGTCCTAGATAGGTTTCTTTTTGGGTCCAATCTAGAAAAACCTTGAATTTAGAAGTTTAAATAGTTACCATCAATTTACAGAAGCCCATATAGTGGCCAAAAGAAGAAATGCTAGTTTTGCATTGGACCCTTTGGATCTGACATAACTCAATCCTTAACCCCGCTGGTTTTGAACCCATTTGTTGGACTAGCAACACTATTTTTCGTATATGACCCATCGCTGACCCTTCCCATGTTGGACACAACCTGTCCTGTCCTGGATCAGACTATTTTTCGTATATGACCCGTCACTGACCCTTCCCATGTTGGACACAACCTGTCCTGGATCAGATCAAGTTGGACCGAACCCAAGACTCCCCAATTGCTACCCATAGTCTCTTTCAATAACAATATTCTCCACCCTAATATTTGTCTTTTTATTGCCCAAGACCAGTTGGTCTAGTGGTATCCATCTCCCACTTTAGGTGAGAGGTCTTGAGTTCGAATCCAGGCTGTCACAAGTTTTGGCTCTCCTTTCCTTTATGGAGCTAGATAGAGTCTTTATGGCTTAGGATTATGACTATCAACCCTGGTTTGTTGGGCTAGATATTAAGGTATCCCCTTCGTCTTGAAGTAAAAAAAGAAAAAATGTCTTTCCATGATTATTTGTCCTTTGAGCAAACTCTGTAACAGTTCTTCATACTTAGTCTTCCTTTGATTCTTGTCCTAGTCTTTGTGCTGATTCAACTTTGAAGGCAATTGTTGTTCTAATGCAAGCTTTGAACACAATGTAGAATCCATGGGGTGAAAGTTGCGGAGTTGCCTCTGGTTGCCACTTGCAGCAAACATCGTCGCCAAGGAATGTGTCGCCACCTTATCAATTCTATTGAAGAGGTAACTTATTCATATTCACATTACTTTCTTTAATAAATTGCAGTGAGACGAAATTTAGAATTCCACCAAGTTAACTGGCTATATCTTATAGTCATGGTTATGTTTTTCTAAAATGGCATTTCATGACAATGGGTTTGACACTGGGTATGATAGTATTCCATTTTGATATGCTTGTGTGTATGGACTGGCTTGTTTAGAAGCAGACTTTGAATCTGGATTCTTAAGCTTTGCGTGTTTAACAAATGCGAAGACATTTTTTCTAGATGGTGAATTTTTCATGAACTGCTTGTGGATTACTAATTTTGGTTAATTGTGGATGTAGACGTTAACATCTTTGAAGGTTGAGAAGCTTGTAGTATCTGCAATTCCCACTTTAGTGGAGACATGGACAGTTGGTTTTGGCTTCGAACCCTTGGAAGAGGATGAGAGGAAAAGTCTCAGTAAAATTAACCTGATGGTGTTTCCTGGAGCAGTGTGGCTGAAGAAGCCTTTGTATGAAAACCGTACCATGGATGAAAGAATTGGTGAGCGTTCTTTTCATGAGCCTTATCTCTGCTGTTTGATTTCTGATTTCTTAAAAAATTAAGGTATCCCCGAGTAGGGGTGGAAACTAGTTGGTTTGGGATTGGTTCGCCATACATGAGACCTTAAGGGTTAGGTCCGCTCGATTCATTCTTTAATTTTTAAAATATTTTAAAATAATTTTATATGAAAATAGTTTAGCATACTGTATGTGAGAAAATAATATTTTTAACGGAAAACTAATTATTGACAAATTTATGTGCGCAAGTTTTAATTTTAGAAAACTTATGGCTTTGTTTTTTATGTTTTTGAGTAAAGATTATGGAATTTTTTTTGGAGAAGCTATATTGTGGGTATCGTATGAAAATGATGCGATGTGTAACGTGTTTCTTTATGTTTTTAGGAAATGGTTGGATATAGGAAAGTATGTCAAGTAAAAAATGATTGGTTGATGTGTGACAATACTGATGTATAAAATGATTGATTTGTTATTTTGGTAATGATTATGTGATTAAAAAGATGGTGAAACAAGAAGAGAAAAGAAAGAATAGTTGGAGTAGGTTTATTGAGGAGAAATAATGTGAAGTGATGGATGTATTAATTGAAAGGTAGGGTAATAAGAAAGTGAAGTTGAAAATATATATGTTTTTGGTTGAAATGGTTTGTATTGGTGATTTCAGAAAATAGGGTTCTAGTAAACAGAGAATGGTATTTCAAAACGCAAACAAACAGGCCCTATGTTGCAAGCATATCTTTTTTGTGCTTCTATACTTATTGAAAGTGGAGTTAGTTTTACATTCTTATGTGCTTTACAAGTTTATTATTTAATGTTTTATATTTGAGTATATATATGTAATATACACATTCCCACACCCCCACTCCAACCCCATCCCCATCCCTATGTGTGTGTGTATATATATATATATAATACACAAACATATACATATAATAAAAATTAGAATAATCAGATGGTCGGATTCAAACATTGAAAGCGAAGACCCACTCCACCCCAATCCCTTCCGGCAATCACACCCAATTGTTACTAAGAAACCTTTTTGTGTGAATCAGGATCATGTGATAAGTTGACTTTGGATTCTTCTGAAGTGAGAGCTTATGAAGGAGGTCCAA
The DNA here is from genome assembly GCA_019426215.1 of Buddleja alternifolia. NCBI lineage: Eukaryota > Viridiplantae > Streptophyta > Magnoliopsida > Lamiales > Scrophulariaceae > Buddleja > Buddleja alternifolia. Next base: position 19,495,458 of record CM033407.1, on the reverse strand, counting down.
ACACAGAACAAGTACAACTTTCCGACATTAACTTGTCTGTTCAACAAGGCACACGATTCTGCAATGGCAACCTGGATAACCTGCAACCTTGTAGCAAAGAACAGCCGCCTAAGCTCTCATTTGATGACCAAGAGCCCCGACCATCTCAGCATAATTCATCCCTCGAAGAAATCAATATCTCAACAAGAAATGTATGTGATGGATCAGAGAATCTGGGGTCTAATGAAGAGAGAGATTGTGACATTTTGCTCACTCAACCTGACGAATTACCTGAGAACTCCTCTGGTGTACAAGATTGTAGCTTTTTGCATAATCCAGTTTCAAAAGTTTCCTCTGGTGAAATAGTTCCCTTGTCACCGGATACCCAATACGAAGGGGTTTGCAGTGCAGAGTTTGGAGAAATTCATACTGATAGACAAATGATTTTGTCTACGTATAGGGGTGCATTCTAACTGTATGAGAAGTGTAATTCCATTCAATTCTTTTCTTCTAAAATCTTTTAGAAAGCTGGATAACGAATGATTTTTAATGTTGCGGTCCAGTTCCTCTACCTCCGGTTTCAAGCAATTAGGTGACTTCTGTATAAAGGTAACTGGATTACTTTCCACTTTGATATATGTCCTCCCCTTCAAGACGAGGGAAATGCAATAATAGTAAAGACTATATTTCACTCATGGGAATGATGCTAACCTACAATCTATTGGACTACGAGGTATGGTATTATAATATGTAGAAGAATTTCTATTGTTGAGTTTGACCACAATCAAGTAATCACAAGATTGCATTAGAACAATTGTTGTGATACCCAAGGCTTGTTAGCCTAATGGTATCAATTTTCACTTTCATATGGGAGGTTCGAGTTCAATTCCAGGCTATCACAAATTGTGACATTTTTCTTCTTATTTGGAGAATAGGATTTGTGTGCCTTATGATTAAAAACTATAGGCCTGAGTTTGTCGGGTCAGGATATCCCATTCGTCTAAAATTAAAAAAAAAAAAAACAAGTGTTGTGCTTGATTTATTTGTAAATTGATTGGTTTTGTTTCAATATAATCCTTTGTGGACTAGAATTTGCCAAACACATCACATTGAGGGAGCGAGTACTTGGTGTTTCTAGCCAAATTGAAATGGCACATGGGCAAGTGATAAATCTAGGCATGGTTATTGAAGGATCATAATGCCCTGTGATGTTAGGAATCACCACACAACATAAGATCCTTGCTTTTTTGGTTCGGGTAGGGCTGAACCGATCCAACCCACCAACTCTTAAACCGATCAAACTACAGACTTTACATGAGGTACATATTACATTGATTTAATTATATTGCGGCACAGACCTTTCACTTTCTTACACCATAAAGACTTCTATAAATACTCCTACTCTGAGTATTTAATGGACTTTGTTCTTCATTGTCCAACTCTCCGATTTGGCACCGTAATACTTTTGCCTACTTACATCAAAATAGTTTAGTTCCACATTTTGGAGATTGAGTTTAAACCCAACATTACCATCCGACTAATCATCGCATCTAAAAACATATGAACTATATAATGACTTGATCATTCAAATAGATACGTATGCATTTTGATTCAGAATCCAAGTGCAACCCAGATCATTGAAAACTTATTTTATGACCAATCCATAGTTCTTACTTATTAACATTATCCAGTTTACCCATTTCTTTCCCTTTTGGGTAATTATACTCCAGTTTAACCTTAAGTCGTTGTTCACAAACTTATGAATTATCAAGAAAATCGCACTTAATGAAATTTCATTTATATCGATTAAAGAGATCCGTTTCCGATTTCACCTCATAATACTAATTTAAAGACCTAGCGTAAGTTTTGAAGATGAAATTCTATAATCCCTCTGCGCTCTCTTTCTCTCTTCCAAAACTCTCTGAAATTTTCACAAACACACACACACACATATATATACTGTTACACATGTTCATTCTTCTACTCACTCCTATTAGTCAGATTCTGAACTCACAATTCTAACGTGCGGAAATAGCATTAATTCACAGATCCAAGAAACACGAACGCCTTCAAAACCTCAATCAAGAATCGACCTTCAAACTTTAAAAACGTTTTTATTTATTTTTTGGGTAAATTTTTGTATGTGTTGATTTACCTCAAGAAACACAGCTGGAAAGAAAATGCCGTCGTCGTCACCCAAATTATTCTACGCCCGTCCATCTTCCTACAGCCGCAGATCGACGGTCCTCATAATTAGTTTGCTCTTCGGGCTTTCGGGCTTCATTTTCGGGTTTATCACGATTTCACAGCAGGGCCTGGGGTACAAATGTACATTCAGTAAGCCCCTATCAGTGTCTTTGACTTGGGATAAATCTTCTACTATTACTAGCACTAGGAGTAGCAGTAGGGGTAGTAGTGGCATCTCAGATGAGGGGCAAAAGCGTCACAAAGTGATGGGTTTTGTGGGTATTCAAACCGGGTTCGGATCCACCGGCCGGCGCAGGGCCCTCCGTCAGACTTGGTTTCCCTCTGATCATCAGGGGCTTCAACGGTATTCACTAAATGTTGTTCTATGTGTTTAATTGCAACATGGACACCTGCATTAATAATGTGTTCATTTACAGAGAAGTTTTTTACTTGAATTTGTTTGTTTATTGAATAGGGAAAGGAAAAAGAAAAATAAATTCTTCATATGGTTCATGTTTCACCTGCATTAATGTGTTGATTCACAGAGAAGTTTTCTATCTGTTTATTTGTTGAGAATGAAATTAAAAAAAAATTCTTCTTATGGTTCATGTTTTTCGTTTCGTATATTAATGATTAGTTACTCTATTATTGCTAGAAAGGTCTGCTAATTGGTAGAGAAGAATAATGATAATGGAAAATAAAGTGCCAATTTCAAATTTGGCTTGTGCAACCAATTATATAAGATCTGTGTTCTTATGGTGTGGTGGATAAAGCTTGGATTTTTAGCAAAGATTTAGCAACGTATCGTTTCCTTTTCGTCATTGTTGTTACAAGGATTGCTTATGTGAAAACAGAAATATTGCTTCTCGTAAATGTGCACTAACACCTGAAAAATTGTGGAAAATGCTTGGTTATTTCCAATCACGAATTGTTTTTTCTGATAAGTACTTCAGCGTCTTTCTCGATTTGTGGATCTTGAATTCAGATTGACACGTGCATAATTTAATTCTCTTATACTTTTGGTTTTAATCTTTGGATTTTCTGTCTTTCTTACTCATTCGGAATGGAATGACAGGTTGGAAGAAAGCACTGGTTTGGCTTTCAGATTTATAATTGGTAGAACGAGTGATAAGTCGAAGATGTCAGCACTTAAGAAGGAGATTGCAGAATATGATGATTTCTTGCTACTAGATATTGAAGAGGAGTATAGTAAGCTCCCATACAAAACGTTAGTTCTTACTTATTATATATATGCATCCTAGGCAAAGGTCTTGAATGACTTACTCTGACTTTTGTATCTTTCACAGTTTAGCTTTCTTCAAAGCTGCCTATGCTCTTTATGAGTCTGATTTCTATGTCAAAGCTGACGATGACATATATTTACGACCCGGTGAGTGGTTTTTGGAAGTTGACTTCGTCTTTATGTTTGCATATGGCTCAGTTTTGTTTATTCAACTTTTGACTTCATTTTATACAAGTACTCTATAGCTCTTATTTTGATGAGCAGATCGCCTTTCTTTGCTCCTGGCTAAAGAGCGCCCTCATTCACAAACGTACCTTGGATGCATGAAAAAAGGACCCGTGTTCACTGATCCAAAGCTAAAATGGTTAGTCCCATAATATTTTCGTGTATGCTAATATGTCATCTATAATTATCAGTTGTTTGTTATCTTGATTTTCTTAAACGAATATATTTTTTTTTTGTCATAATCGAAATAAAAAACAAAAGTACTTTTGATATTGACCAAATGATTTGGAAAAAACTGCATAAAAGAGTAGTAAAAAATGAACATATTTATGAAATGTCAAATTTCACGTCAGTTATCATTGACAAGAAATTATAGTCAAGGTTTATAAAAGGTTGGTCGAGTATGTTATCCCCAAACCTTTGAGCCATCCATCCATTCCTTCTTTTTTGGTTAATTCTAAAACATATATTTTTTTATTTCTTATCTTGGGAGTTTCGCAGAGCTATTAATCTAGTCACTCAAAGTTTAAATTTTCACCCCCACCCCCACCCCTTAAAGAAAGAAAATCTGAATCTTGTTGTCTTAATATCACGCAATTTCATGTAATACCCAAGAATGGTATCCATATTCGTGTATGGAAATAATATATGATTGAATAATAAAATAATGTAAATCTAACCCCTATATAAAGGTGTGAATAACTCAATTGTTTGTTCCATTGTGAAAAGACTTTCATACCCACCTTTACTATTAATAATTAATTAATAATTAACATTAGAATTTATTAAGTAAAAAAATCCATTGAGGAGTATGAAACCATTTAATAGTATCTAGAATTATTTTAGTAGTTGGAAACTCTTTATTTATTGATAAAAAAATAAAATATGTTAGTAGTAGGACATGAATTAATATATGAAAAACAAATAGATTCCTATTTAAATACCAACAAATAAAATAAAACTCTATACCGCCCGAATTTACATAAGCAAGATCTAACTTATACAGGTTCATCCATACATAGATTAAGACAACCGTCCAAAAGCGGATAACAAGAAGCAAATGTCATTGCCTAGTTTCATAACCACAACTACATACACTACCATTCCAGACATACATACACAAAACCCAGATCACTTATCAAGTCCGACATAGCCTTAAGATTGCTAACGACAAACGTCAAAAGAGAATATATCTACTACACAAGTCCATTACTAAGATTGATCATCTGGACTAGTCCCACAGTTGATCTTGCCGATAGCTGGAAGGCAGAAAGAAAACACATACGCAAAGGCTTAGTGAGCGCCAATGATCGTGTGAAAGGTGTTTTACTTTCGAAAAATTTAACCTCAAAGTTTTTTAGCAAGGTGAAATGACATAAGCTTCATTTCGTGATCATCGGAGTAACAGTTACAAAATCGTTTATAAATAAGAGTTTAGAAAAGAATTGGATTTTACTAAAAAAAAAAGTGTATCATGATGTCCAAATGGTAGTACTTGCAATTATGCAATAAGCATTTAACAAGTAAATCGTATATGTAGTTTAGCAAATGAGTTTTTCATGCAATGTAACGAGTAACTTTTGCATGCAATGAACACGTAAGTTTCACACGACACGTTAAGTAGGAGGGGGCGTGTAAGCAATGACATCGCGTCCGACTCGCCCACGACACTTTAGGTCCCGCTGCTTCTTCCTTATCAACCCTGAACACGCGGCTTAAAAGTCATCACCTTATACCTCCCCACGAAGGCTTGCTATGCCTGATTGGTCATATCCGGAGTATGCCACACGATCTAGTACCCACTCACCCTTAGAACACACCGTCTTTAGGTGTTGGGATTTGGCCGTGAATAGCGGGAACCGTTTAAGACCGCAAGCCCATGCTTGACCGGCCGAACCCTGCCTTATCCACGCCCGACACTTGAGCCCGACACTTAACCACGTAATATGCAACACGTATCACTTGAATGTAGTCAAGATGTATGATCACGATACAAGAGCCACATGATGGAGTAATTTCACGAAATCCATGAGACCGATGTTTACTTTGAAATCAGTCTTGCAAAAATATGCATTTGAAACAGGTATGAAATTTTTCTTTAAAATCATTCATGCATGCAATCAAGAAAATTACCACTCTTGTGACTAAGGTAACTAGCTTCAATTTCTTTGAAACGAGAAAACACGATATGAAATATATTGGTATATATAGGTAATTATATATACATGTTGAAATACACTTCCTTCCAGTTTTGAAAATCATAAATATAGTTTTCGGGAGGCAACTCACCCTAAGCTTTGAAATTATTCCGCGTAGTCCTCTAGCAGGTCACCACCACCACTTGCTAACGCAAGAATCATATTAGGATCTTATCCTCCCCACTCCGTCTTAATCTTCCCGACTTAGTCTATGTAATACTATGAACTTTATGATTACGCATAATTACCACATTCTCTAAAATTAGGCTATAATCAAACAAACTCAAAGGATGACAAAAAAAAAAAAAAACTCAAGAAAGCAGTTTTGCACAACTGTAGTTTGAAAATTGTTAAAATTCTTAGAAAAATATTTTATCTTTAAAAATTTCCAGAAATGTTAATCACTTGTTGAAAATGATTATATAAATTTTCAAAATCAATTAACATTCTAAAGCAGGTGTTTCAACCATCAAAGCCCAGCTGAACTAAAACAGTTCTAACCCAGACCAGCTGCATTTCAACATTTTTTATAAAATTCCCTATTTATCAAAAAAATCCCAAATTTATATGTAACATTCTCAAAAGACCCAAGATAGTCTTGTAAATTTTTGAAAGCTAAATAAAATCTGTAAATACCAAAAGTGAAGCTCCAAACACCATATTTCTGAAAACGAGTGAATCACTGGCAGCAGTTTCTGCCAATTTTTCTAAAATTCACCAAAACTCTAAAAATGTTGAAATTTTTCAGCGACACACTTGACATGCACAGGTATATACAGTAAAATTTTTGAAGAATAACTCTTTCATCTTATCCCTCAAAACATTTTGAAATCTAAGACAATTTCCTTGGAACAATTGTGTCATCAACATTCATGTGAACTCTTCTTCCATAAAACATCAAGACTAACAATTAAACACTAGAATCAAAGATGAAACTCATGGATCTAGCTATTTAAATGCACATGCAATACTATATACTCTAGAACTTATACTCTCTGACTAAATCACAAATGAGTTTCCAAATAATATCTTGATTTAAGCTCCTTATGAAGAAATGATGAAGAAATTGAAGATAGAGTTTGCTTATGTGTGTGTGTGCAGCCGTCCCTTCCCCTTTCCTTCTTTTATTTTTTTGAGTGAAGAGTGAGGAAGGTGAAAGGTCTCCACCTATTTAAAGAATTTTCTTAAGGGCTAAAGTGTAAACATCTTTAATTTCCTCTTTCCCTCTTCCTTTTTGATGTTTTCTCTTAATTCCTTAGCTTTATCCATGTAACACACAAGCCCTTCATAGATGAATGAATAGCTAAGGTCCTCGTCTTCTAAATATATATATATATATATATATAAAAAAAACTATGGGCATGATAACATATTACATAAAAAAAAAACTTTAGCTAGTAACTATTTCAATTAAGGAAATCTCGGTTATCACAGTCTACCCCCCTTAAAAGAATTTTGTCCCCAAATTCTCACATGAAAAAAAGGTACGGATGGTGTTTCCGCATATTTTCCTCGGTCTCCCAGGTCGCTTCTTCTAATTTGTTGTGGTTCTCCCATATCACCTTGACTAATGGAATATTTTTCTTTCGAAGTTCACGAACTTTCCGATCCACAATCCTTGTTGGTTTCTCCACATAAGTCAAATTGCCCTGAACCGTTATTGCATCCACCTTGAGTACATGTTCAGGATCGGGTCGGTATTTCTTTAACCTGCTTACGTGAAAGACATCATGCAATCTAGAAAGTGCTGGTGAGAGTGCCAATCGATACGCTACTTTTCCAGCGCTTTCCAAGATCTTGAAAGGTCCAACGTATCTAGGGCTTAACTTTCCACCTTTCTTTGGTTGGATAATGCCTCTCCGAGGAGATAGCCGCAAGAATACCTCAACTCCGACTGAAAATTCTAAGTCTTTTCTTCTTTGATCAGCGTAACTCTTTTGACGACTTTGTGCGGTTTTCATTCGCTCTTGGACAATTTGGATTTTATCTATAGCTCCTTGTACCAAATCCAATTGTGGGAACATTGATTGTTCCTGATTCTTCCTCTTAGGAATCCATGTATCTCCAACTTCCCAATCAATTGGGGATCTGCACTTTCTTCCATATAATGCTTCATATGGTGCCTGATAGCTGTTGTTATAAGCAAATTCTGCTAAAGCTGGGTATTGATCCCAATTTCCTTTAAAATCCAAAACTCATGCTCGCAACATATCTTCTAGTATTTGAATGACTCGTTCAGATTGTCCATCCGATTGAGGGTGGGCTGTTGTGCTAAAGCTTAGCTTAGTTTCTAATGCAGCATGTAAGCCTTTCCAAAATCGTGAAACGAACCTTGGGTCTCTATCAGAGACAATGTTAACTGGAATACTGTGTACTCTCACAATTTCTTTCATGTATAAGCGGGCTAACTTATGGAGAGGATCCACCTTTCGAATTGGTAGCTGATTTTGTGAGTCTATCCAAAATTATCCAAGTAGAATCATGACCACTTGAGGTTCGTGGTAAATGAGTTACAAAGCCCATTGTTATATATTCCCATTAAAGGCTATAAAAGTCCTGAAGGTCACTGATGTTCTGCTTTCGCTTGTTGACAAGTGAAGCATCTTGAGACATACTCTGCGATTTGGTTCTTTAAATCCCTGTACATCTTATTACTTCCAGGATGTATGGTATATTTCGAGCTATGAGCTTCATCCAGTATTAATTTCTTTACACCAGCATCATTGGACGCACACCCTATTTTTAAATCGAATCAGTCCATCCTCCCCAATTTTAAATTCAGGCCTATTTCCTTGAAGGATCTTCTCCCTTAAGTTCTTAAATTTAAGATCTTGCTCTTGTGTGACTTTGATCTTTTCAAGAATATTGGGTTCTACCTTGACATTAGCACACAAGATATGTACCCTGAATTTTTCTGGATTCCATAAACTCACATCCTCAAACATCTTCCATTCTCTAACCATTAATCTTGCGACACTTGCTTTTCGACTTAACGCATCTGCTACTACGTTAGCTTTTCCAGGGTGGTATTGGATTGAACAATTGTAGTCCTCAAGAAGTTCCATCCACCTACTTTGTCTCAAATTCAACTCTTTTTGTGGGAAGAGATACTTAAGACTTTTGTGGTCTGTATAGATTATGAAAGATGCTCCATATAAGTAGTGTCTCCACTTCTTTAATGCAAAAATGATGGTTGCTAACTCCAAATCATGGGTTGGGTAGTTCTGTTCTGTAAGGTATGAGTTTATATGATGCATACGCTATCACTTTACCATTTTGCATAAGCACACATTCAAGTCCCTCCTTTGAGGCATCACTGTAAACCACAAAATTATCAATTCCATCAGGAAGAGCTAAAATGGGTGCTGTTGTGAGACGTCTCTTCAACTCTTGGAAACTGGACTCACATTCCTCATCCCATTCAAACTTAGTCTTCTTTTGAGTCAGTCGAGTTAATGGTCCAATCTTAGAGAAGTCCTTGACAAATCTACGATAGTACCCAGTTAATCCCAAGAAACTTCTTATCTCCGTTACATTCTCTGGTCTTTTCTATTCTACAATAGATTCAATCTTCGAGGGATCTACACAAATTCCATTTCCCGAAATCACGTGACTTAAAACAACAACCTTAGTTAACCAAATCTCACACTTGCTAAATTCGCGAAGAGCTTGTTGTCTCTTAAGACTTGCAGCACAATCTTTAAGTGTCGTTTATGATCTTCTTCAGTCTTGGAATAGACGAGGATGTCATCTATGAATATCACTACAAATTGATCCAAATAAGGATGAAATATCCTATGCATAAGATCCATAAATGCTGCTGGGGCATTGGTCAATCCAAACGGCATTACTACAAACTCGTAGTGCCCATATCTAGTATGGAAAACAGTCCTAGGCACATCCTCCTTGTGTATTTTTAACTGGTAATACCCTTGTTGCAAATCAAACTTAGAATACACCCTCGCACCTTTGAGTTGGTCAAACAATTCCTCAATTCGTGGAAGATGATACTTGTTCTTGATGGTTACATTATTTAACCCCCGGTAATCTATACATAACCTCAATGATCCGTCTTTCTTCTTGACGAATAACACTAGAGCTCCCCATGGTGAGGTATTAGGTCTGATGAACCCTAACTCCAACAATTTTTGTAGTTGAGCTTTCAACTCCTTGAGCTCGATCAGAGCCATCCGATATGGGTTCTTGGCTATTGGAGCAGTTCCGGGTAAAAGTTCGATAGAGAATTCGATCTCCCTATCTGGTGGTAAAGAGGTTAATGCTTCTGGAAACACATCGAGGAATTCAGATAACCACAGATACTTCTTTAATATTTATTTTATCATTTGGCTTGTTAATCATGAAAGCCAAGTAGGCTTGGCTTCCCTTCCGCAAAGCTTTTCGTGCCTTAACAGCTGAAAAGATTGGTGCTATAGCAACCCTTGCGCTGCCCACAAATTCTATACTTGGCTCACCAGACTCACAAAACCTAACAACCTTTGTAAGGCAATCTATTTAAGGATGGTGGTAAGACAACCAATCCATTCCCAGACTGATATCATACTCTTGTATAGGTAGTATTATAAGATCAGCTGTAAAGGATTTGCCACTAATTATGACATCACAAGTCTTAACCACTGAGTTAGTCACCATGCCATGACCCATTGGTGTCGTAACTTCTATGCAATAGGGCAACAATTCAACATTTTAACGCAATTTGGGTGCATGATGAGGAGTAACAAAAGAATGTGATGATCCAGGGTCAAATAAAAACTTTAGCATGACTACCACATACAAAAAGCGTACCTTCGACCACGTTTGTATTCTCTTGTACTTCTTGGCCTGCTAGAGCAAATGCTCGAGCTTGAACTTTAGCCCTTCCCACATTTCTTCCTGGCCCAGCTTGGTTTCCTGCCTGATATTGCCGGCGATTGTCACCTTGTTGTGATATCTTGGGACATTCCTTCAACTGATGTTGATTGCTTCCACATTTAAGGCACCTTCCTACCTTGTGCCAGCATTGAGATGGATCATGCACGCCCTTATAGCAGTGAGTACAAAGTTTCTGGTGTGATTCTGCCAGCTTTGCTTTTTCATTTTCTCCACCATTCTTGTGATTGGTTTTAGGAAACTTCTTCTCTCGTCTATGCATTACGTTCGATGGTGGTGGTCTAAACTTATTACTTTGCCCGGTGCGGAGACCAAGACATTGAGTCCCTTTTTCAATTCTAGCGGCTACTTTTACAGTTGCCATGTGCGAGTCTAGTTCGATTGATAGCAACAGATCTTGAAGATCATTTCTGAGTCCCTTCACAAACTTGTACAATTTGTCCTCTTCTGTGCTCACTAGATTTGGAGCATACTTAGACAACGGGTGAAACTCAGACTCATATTGGGCTATAGTCATGCTTCCTTATTTCAAGTGATAAAGCTCATCCCTTCTGGCTTCTTGAACTACTTGTGGCATGTATTGCTCCTTGAATTCTTATGTAAAGTTGACCCAAGTTCTTGGGGTGTCATTTCTGGTCCATTTTTCTTGAACAGTTCTCCACCAATTTCTGGCTGCCGCTACTAAGCGAAACGCCGCAAACGTAATTTGTTATTTTTCAGTGTAGTCCAGTGTAGCAAATATGCTTTCTATCTTCTCGAGCCAGCCTTTTGTTTTAATATCATTAGGTTGGCCCATAAACTCTGGTGGGTTAAATCTTAAGAAGCGTTCTAGCGCTCTATCATGAGCCTCTTGTGCTGGTGCCTGATGGCTTAGAGGTTGAGCATGTGCAGCCTGTTGTTGTATAAACAACAATATCTCTTGCAAAGCTTGGGCGGTCATGTGGTCTCCTCCTGCTTGTTGGCCTACTGGAGGAGCTTCACGCGCCGGTGATTCCTCGTGGTTAACGTTATGTTGCTCTTCCGGGTTGACGTCCCTATAATGTTCCTGAGTAATTCTTCGAGGTCATCCACGACCACGTCTCTCTGCCATTCTACTAGTATATGCCGAAAAATAAAAACACAGAAGCTGAGATACTATAAAGTAAGATATATAACAAATAGATAATTTTTTACACTTTGTTAACTAACTAGATATCATTTCCAAAAAGGAGTCATTTTAGGCACATAATTTGTTTTTCAAAAAATCATAGACCTTATACACGCCCATTTTTCCAAAAGGTCACACTGAAAACAAAGTTACCCCTAATAAGCCTAACTACCACATTAATGATAAAAAACAAATGTCCCGCTAACCATCACTAGGGCTTCTACATGTCATCTATGGTAGATACGTCACTCTCCTCCCTGACATCATCCACTACGTCAGCCCCGCCTATAAGCTCGTCCTCATCTACCAACTCCATCTCACCAAGTTGAAACTTCTCCTCAGGGTCTTCTTTTCCTTCCTCTTGTTGCACCTGCTCTACTGGCACTGGTGCGCCTGCGTGGTTGCCTCGATCTACACCTATGCCTGGGACAAGCTCTGCAACATCAATGGGGCGTTTCCTAATATTGGCAAGTTGGTGGGCATTCGCCTCTCTCTCTGTCTCCCACGTGGGTTTGGTGTTCGTTCTGTCTTAATTGTTGAATTTCATGTAGTTGAAGCTGTAGCTCCTCAACATGTCCTTGCAATTCGATTATGTTTTCCCCTTGGAGTTGAATATGATCTTGTTGTTGTTGTAATTGTTGAAACAAGGAATCATTGACATCATGCAATTCACTAACTTCCTCCTCATATGCTGGTATGGTCTCCCCTTGCAATATGTCTATACGTCCTTCATGTGTCTCTACTTCATCTCGAGCCCTTTTTAACTCTCTTTAAGTTCGCTACTTGAGCCCTCGCACTCATTAATTGGGCCTGAAGTCGAGAGACAGACCTCAATGCATGAGTCATCGCTGCAATACGATAGTAACATCGACTATTATGTGCTAGAGGTAAATCTCTTGGTTGTTATAACTTATTAAATTTCCATTTTAGTATGACCTATATATCAGGATCCTCGTCTAGTGGTTACCAACAGCATGACCGGCGTAGACCATATTAGCGGAGGCGAGTAGAATAGTCGATGTTACTATCGTACTGCAGAGATGACTCGTGCATTGAGGTCTGTTTCTCGACTTCGGGCCCAATTAATGAGTGCGAGGGCTCAAGTAGCTAACCTAAAGAGAGAGTTAAAAAGGGCTCGAGATGAAGTAGAGACACATGAAGGACATATAGACATATTGCAAGGGGAGACCATATATATGAGGAGGAAGTTAGTGAATTGCATGATGTCAATGATTCCTTGTTTCAACAATTACAACAACAATAAGATCATAATCAACCCCAAGGAGAAAACATACTCGAATTTCAAGGACATGTTGAGGAGCTACAAATTCAACTACATGAAATTCAACAATTAAGAGAGACTGGACACCAAACCCACGTGGAAGAGAGAGGCGGATGCCCACCGACTTGCCAATATTAGGAAACGCCTCCTTGATGTTGTAGAGCTTGTCCCAGGCATAGGTGTAGATCGAGGCAACCACGCAGGTGCACCAGTGCCAGTAAAGCAGGTACAACATGAGGAAGGAGAAGAAGACCCTAAGGAGGGAGTTCAAGTTGGTGAGATGGAGTTGGTAGATGAGGACGAGCTTGTAGGCGGGGCTGACATAGTGGATGATGTCGGGGAGGAGAGTGACGTATCTACCATAGATGACATGTAGAAGCCCTAGAGATGGTTAGCGGGACATTTGTTTTTCATAATTAAAAATGTTTACACTTTAGCCCTTAAGAAAATTCCATAAATAGGTGACCTTTCACCTTCCTCACTCTTCACTCAAAACAAACAAAAAAAAAAGAAAAAAGAAGGGAAAGCTTAGAAGGGGAAGGGACGACATATTTTGGGATATAGATGAATCATTTTCTTATATAAAAATATTTATTCGTTTTTATTGTTGTGGAATATAACATGTTTGTACAATAGAATTATCAACATATATCTGAAAGTTTGTACGTGCTCGAAGTTATTAGCATGATAACATATATAAAATAAGTATATTTAAGAATAAAATCATATTAGTACTTTTAGTGTGAGAGTATGATATATGTTGTACTTAATTCAAAAGAACTCACTAACACGAGTGTTTTGATGTATATGATGTTTATAATTATTTTAGAAAATTGATATCAACACTTACTTTTTAATTTGTTTAAATGGATAGTAATGACCCTCCATGTGGAAATTTAAATCCATCAACTTTAATAGATGAACTTGCCCCCTTTTTTATTATTTTTGTATACTTTAGTCTTTCATCTCTCAAGTGCACTCAAATAGTCCATCAAGTCTATTATTTGTCCTACTTTAGTCCCTCATATCTCAATTACGCTAAAATAGTCCCTTAACTTTTAGATTCATCCCATTAAAGTCCATGGATTTTTTTTTTTTTTTCACTTTTGCAAAAAACATTCCTCCAAAACTACCTACAAACCATCTGGAACATTTAAAAATCTGTAGTAGGGCAGCAACAACGAGAGAAGATGAACAACGGGATTTACAGATGGTGGAGGAGGAGAGTGATTTGCTGATGGTAGAGGAGGCGACTTAGATGAGGCGACTTAGATGAGGCGACAACGTTGTATTTGTAGAGGATGGGAAAATTTTAAATCTTAAATAGATAAAAGTAGGGAATTTTGGAAAAAAAATTCTTGCAAAAGTCAGTTTGCTCAAACCCAAAATAGAAGTATATGAAGATAGATAAGTTAAATCTACAATATGCTTTGCACAAGTGAAACATCATCTTATATGTAAAGATTCTTTTATTATATTGGTCATGTAAATTTAGAAATCATATGTAAATGAAGTATTAAAATAACAACAAATGTAGAATTATACTTGAAAATAAAATCGAATAAGTGAATTGAGAGAAAATATGATGCATTCTTTATTTTATTACAACAAAAAACAACTTTTAAACATGATTATTCATATGTAATATATTGTTTTTGTTTATTTTATCTTTATAATTTCATGATAAAAAATGTATTCAGTGTTTCTGCATGTAGAACTATGAAAAGTGATATATTTTCTATATTATGAGAAAGACTGATGAGATAAAAGAAAATGAATCTACTTGTGTGAAACACAAAAATATAGTGTTGTGGCAAATTAAGAAAGATACATAGACTAATAATATATGTATAAAGGGATAATTACACTGGATATACTTGGGGTATTGCGAAATTACAAAAAACATCTAATAATTCAATAAATTACATCTAACGTCCATTCCGTTTCCGCCGTCTAACATTGAGCACCTTTCGTTAGGGTTCCATTAAATTTCTAGGTGAACTTTCAAAAATACACCCGACTTTTTTTTGGACCAAAAGACCAAATTTTTCTTGGACAAACATACCCTTTTGGTGTTATTTGTAACATTTTATGAAAGTATAGGTGTCATATGTAACGTTGTGTATGTAAAGTATATAAATAATTATTTATAACTAAAAATTATTATCAACAAAATAAAAAAATTATAAATTATTAAAATTATAAAATAAAAATATTATGTGTAGATATCATTTTATTCTTTTAATTAAATTAATATATAATAGTTTAGGTTATATAATAGTTTATATAAATAAATTTAAAAAGTATATTTTAATTAACTAAAATTTTAAAATAAATTACTTATTAATATATTAATTTATTAATAAATAAGAAAGTAAAGAAAAAAAAAGAAAAGAAAGGGGGAGGGGGTGGGTGTTGTCTTCTCCACCTCACCCCACCCCACAACGCAGTACACTGTACACACACACACAACAGAGCACACACACAACAGTAAACACACGCACAAAATTACACACATTACACGCGCGTGCACACACACACACAGTCACGAACACACACACACACAATTACACACACACACAAACACACAATTACACACACAAAGTCATGCACACACACATATTCACATTCTAAGATAAAATATACACATATGCATATATATATATATATATATAAGTATTTTACTTTTAACTTTATTTTTTTATTTTAAAATTGTTATTAAAAGTAAATATAGAGAGGTAAAGGGGCAATTTGGTAACTGAGCTTTTTTTCATTTTTTTAATTTTTTGCTTTTTTTAAAAACAATATTCAGTAAGGGCATTTAGGTCTTTTATCACTTTCCATCCATTTTTACATCAATATATGAAAACTTTGGATGTTAGATGTAATTTATTAAACTAGGGGATATTTTTTGTAATTAGGCAATACCTCAGGACCCCCAGTGTAATTATCCCTATGTATAAACATGCTAAAATATAATAGTAATTATTTTATGATAAACATGCTGAAAAATTTAATTTCTTGAAATAGATTTAATTAAAGACATATGGTGATGATATATGATTACAGAACAAATAAATAAATAGTTTAAGATGGGCATCAACAAATAATCAATTCTTAACCAGTTATTAAGTTGCCAATAAACTAGATATACTTACTTCAATTTGACTTCCCATCAAATCACCACGTGTGAAGCATGTAATATTTTCTAGTATAAGAATGACTATACTTTTTCATTTTTAAGTTAGCTGATTGGATCACTTTGAGTTGTACAGGTATGAACCTCTGGGACATTTGCTTGGGAAGGAGTATTTTCTTCACGCTTACGGGCCTATTTATGCTCTTTCTGCAGATGTTGTTGCAAGCTTGGTTGCCTTAAGAAATGACAGGCTAGTTCTTTCCTTTCATTTTTTAGTAGAATGTATGGAATTTAAGTGGTACCATTTATAAATTGGTGGATCTTATAAATAAGGTAATTTCTGGGTGTATCTTGTTTGTATCTTGGCATGATATGCTTGAGTTTCTTCAAAATAAATTCTTGGGGACTCTTTAAGTGAGACATTTGTGTAAAATGGCTGTAAATCTATGTTACATATATCTAATTTATAAATGATATACAGTTTCCGGATGTTTAGCAATGAGGATGTTACGATTGGGTCGTGGATGCTTGCAATGAATGTCAATCACGAGGATAGTAAGAAGCTGTGTGAAGCCGAGTGTACCCCCTCATCTATTGCTGTGTGGGATATTCCCAAGTGCTCGGGTAGGTATCTCCTCGTATTTGAAACAGAGGTCTGCCTATATATTGCTCTTTTTAGATGAATTACGTAGACATTGCTTCTTTTTGTAATTCTACTTGAAAGGATGACTATTTTCTGATGATGCATTGCAGTAAAAGCCATAATTGTAAATTTTGTCGTATAACGCTTTGAATAACCTAACATTTGAACGGTAATAACTCTCTTGGTGGTTGCATTCACAACCTATCTGTTGTATTAAGAGAATTACATTTGCCATGTGATTAGTATATACTTATGAGGTGTGAGGCTAGTGATTGTGTTATACTTGTCATGCGATTTTTTACGTCTAACCAAACTTGGTCTAGGCAGAATCTTATACATCAACGGTGAATCTTAGCACAATAACATACATTTTACATATATTATGAGACCATGATTAAGTCTTAAGAAGTTTGCTAGTCAGTACACTTTGTAATACACACGAAACACATAAAACCTATATCTGTGACTTGTAGGACTCTGCGATCCCGAAACGAAGATGTTGCAACTTCATGGCAAAGATATTTGTTCGAAAAGCTCAACTCTACCGTTGGATGATGATGATAATGATAATGATAATGAAGATTAACAGCACTCTTACTTAGCTTCTTCCAACCAAATCATACATGACATATACAACAGGTCTGTTTCTCTTGTACCTTATCTTTGGAAAAAACTTCTTGTCATAGATTCTTTTTCAGAGAAAAAATGTTTTTGACAGTTTTTTGAGTTTTTAGAAATTTAGGAAGAGGGTGGATCAGTTTCTTGTGAAGTAGGTCAAATTTTCATTCTTGTAACAAACCTCATTTTATAATTTTATTTAACATATTACAACCAATGTTCAACATTCTAAGTTCTGCCATCCATCTTTGGAGCGACTTGTTTGATCCACGACGTCCATATTGCGTGAATCGATGGTCTGCTTGTCTGGTTATGCTTTCGTTTGAAGTCGGTTCGGAACAACCTGCGTAAAAATATATGGTTTTTGTCTTGTTTGGTCCTAAGTCTCATAGAACGGGAGCGAATGTGAGGACAGGAGCGTACGTTACTAAAATAAAAATCAAAATAATTATTGAAAATTGTTGCACCAAATTATTTATGGAATTACTTTATGTAATAAGTTGAAGTAAAAATAGTCTTTTTGCACTTGAATTTTGAAAATAATTCGATGATAAAATTAGTTTTCTTAGTACGGTAACAAACATTTAGGTATGATGAAATACAAAAGATTTAGGTAATTAAAAGAATCTTAATTGTTCAAACTCAACATTACAACTTACAATTTTGCATATATACAAAGGGAGTGTTTGCAAATTCTAAACAAAATCACTTTTAAGCTTTTGACTAAAAATAAACAATTTTGCAGTGTTTGCAAGTCATTTTTTTTTTTTTTAAGTTCTGATTTTTTAAAATTAAGCTTCCAGAAGTCAAAAGCTCCAACTTGGTCGAGGGGTGCTTTTTATATTCTTGCAATTAAAATAAAAACTTTTATGATTAATTTATTTAACCCCATCAAAACTTAATAAAAAAAAATAGCTTTCCTTAATCATCTATAATATTTACAATAAGAAACAATATTTATAAGACAATATAAATAAAATATTTTATATTAACTATTTCTAGATAGTTATTTTTCTATTTTTTTCATAATTATAGATTAAATAATAGCCATATGGGTGGCTTTTTCATATTCTAGTAGTTATACAAAGTTTGTTAAGATGGAGTATTATCCTTGTTCGCATCCACATTTACTCTTGAAAAAGTCACCCGTATGACTATTATTTAATCTATAATTATTGAAAAAATATAAAAAAATATCCAAAAATAATTAATATTGTAAATCATTAGGATTCGTATTATATCATATACAATTATTAAGCTGTCGTATACGATTAATAAAAAATAATTGATTTTTATTTTAAAATTATTTTTGTATTTATATTGCAACACAAAGAGGTCGAGAAAAACTTAAAAAGAAAGAATAAAAAAAAGGTCCGCACGTGGCAGACACCTTTAGACTGACATTAATTATCATTTAGAAATCCATATTATTTCAGGAACATATGCATTGGTGTAAATTGTTAAAAAGAATTGTAAGAAGATAAATATGAAGAAAATGTGATTTTTTATTTTATTTGAGGGGCAATGTTGCACTTCTTGAAGAAACACTAATTGATAATCACTTCTATTTACAAACACTGTCTTACAGTTTATTCCTATTTTCTACTTATATTTTGCAAACACTACACACTTCTACGATTTTGATAATTTTACACTTAAAAACACTTCTCAATAAGCAGTTATATTTGCAAACACTCCCAAAATCTACATATCTTTTTGCTCACCAATAAAAAAGATTTCATTGAAAGCACATGAAGTATAAAAAAATAGTTAAATTTTTTTTGTTATTTCTTAAGTGTGATCTATAAGTAGATAGACATGTGGAAAATTCACAGATGGTACTCGAATTCTAACCATTTTCTAGATGTTGATGAGCTTCTTTAAATTAAAATGCAAGAAGCAAAAAAAATAAATAATAATAATTATTTTTAACTCAGTTACTCACTTCTTTGTGCGTGCTTTTACAGTTTACACGTTCTTGCTGCCATTGAATATCAAGGATTCAAAATAAATATATAAGGACAAATGTTACTTATAGTCCCTAAATTATTATGTTTGTCTCACTTACGTTTTTAAAATAAAATTTATTACGCTATCGTCCCAAAGTAATAATTCTGTCTTACTTTAGTCCTTTCCGGTAGTTTATGACCGTATATCAGTGTCTGGTTGTCCCTGAAGTATCAAATTTGTATTACTTTGGTCCCTAAATCAAAGAAAAGCGGGAAGTTTTTTGTTTTTTGCAATTTTACAATTTATCTTATTTTAATTATTATTATTATTTAACTAATAGACATTAGTAGAAGGATAATGTATATATATATATATATATATATATATATATATTAATAATTAATTCCTAAATAAGAGAATAGAAACAACTACCTTATTTTGATTGTTAATATTTAGTTTATGATGCACGGACATGGACACAGGACACGTTTACGGACACGACACGAGACACAGATACGTGAATTTTTCAAAAAAAATTAGTACACAGACACGGCTAAGACATGAATGTTCATGTGTATTTTTTCTTTTCTCTCAATAGCTGGACACGGACACGGCGCATGTTCGACATTGCACGGGACGATTTTTCGGAGTGTCCGTGCATCATAGTATTTAGCTAATATATACTAATAGTCAATATCTAAATAAAATGATAAAAATAATAATTAGTTTTACTCGTTAAATAATTAAATGATTGCTTAATCATTCAATTAAGTTTAATTAATAAATAATAAATTTCAAAAATTACAAGATAATTATAATTGAGTTATTTAACTACAATAAGATGAATATTTTAACAAAATAAGTAAAAATTTATTAACTAATAATTATCCATTATAGAATAATAACACTTAAATTATATTTTTATTAGAAAAAATTAATTATGATCTCAACAAATGATATTCATTAAGAATAGAAAAATAAAGAAGAAAACAAACCATAAAAAAGGAAAAAGAAAAGAAAAATATTCGTTAACCACCATCTCCACATATTCGGACATGTACGTTGCATTATGATCTATGGTCACTTCTAAAGCAATCAACTAACAAATTAGTTTTTCACAATGAATGCTAGAAAAATTAATTTAGTAATTTATCCATGCTATGTTGAGAAAGGACCTTTATATGTATGGTTTTGTACAGCTGCGCATGAGGTTCCTACGTCTGATATATATTAGCTAAATAATTACAATTAAAATAAGGTAGTTGTTTTTCATTAACTTAGGAATTAATTATCAATATATATTAATTTTTTATCCTTCTATGATACATTACCTATCAGTATATACTAATTTATATTAGTTAAATATTAACACTTAAAATAAGGTAGATTGTTAAATTGCAAAAAATAGAAAATTTCCCTCTTTTTTTTGTGAATTTAGGGACCAAAGTGATACAAATTTGATACTTCGGGGACCACTGACAACTGACATCCGGTCATAAACCATCGAAAATGACTAAAGTGAGACGGAATTATTACTTTGGGGACTGTAGCGTAACAAACCTTAGTTTAGGGACGTAAGTGAGACAAACGTAATAGTTTAGGGACTATAAGTGATATTTGTCCAATATATAATAATGATATAGTTGGTTATCCAATTTCCTATATTATTCATAATTATTAAAGGCTAACATTTCCTAGTTATCTTGTTTTTATCTTCCAATTTCACATATCTTAATATGATATTTGGAGGGTGTTCTTGCATATATTATAAGGGCCTATTTCATTGCATTCCAAGGCCAGATGAGTAAAGATTAAGGCGAAAAAATAAATTATTTATTAGTCATGATGCGAAAAGAGTAATTGCAATTTTTGAAAGTGACTACACATAGAATCATCTAGGACAACTGCCACTGGTCTATTTATGCCAGAAATACCTTTAAGCCAGTCACATGAATTTGTCACCATAGAAATTCATGTTTGGAATGATCGTCAACTTTAAAACGTATGAAAATTAAGACTCTAGGGATCTTTTTTCTGTAAATTTGGGAATGAAAACAAATGAAGATAATATAATTTAAAACATGTTTTTGAAATGTGTACAAATCATTTTTGTTAAAGTGATAATTGCCTTCGTTACTCATTAGTTATCGAGTTTACAAGGCAAATCACCCGAAAATGCAAATAGTAATTTTGAAAGTTTTCCTTCAAGAACTTTTTAAAAGTGACGTAAGTGAAAAACGTAGGAAAATTTGAAAATTTTTTGTGCTTATTTTTTAGCATCACAATTGATCCTATATATAGAGTTTGAGACTCTTTTTGCAATCAACGTGTTGTTCCATTGAAAGACACAACTCTTGATTTAAAAGGCTTGTAATATTTAATAACACTCATCCTAAAAGTCATGACTACTAGATTTGACCACTCACGGAAAAACATGACTTTAATTAAATAATATTATTTTTAATATCATTATCAAAATTCCAACATATTTTAGATTAATTTATATGTATTTTGTTTACAACCCCTTAAATGAAAAATGTTGTATTTATTTTTCTTGTTTTTATACTGTTGTTTAAAACTATTTTCAGACCTCACCTATTAGTAACTCTATTTCCAAATTTCAGATCTCTTCATTTTCAGAAAATGCTCTTTATTAACTATTAAGATATAGGCCAAATATATTTGTTCTACTAACGAGTCCTGACTCCCGAGTAGTCCTAAGTCCTAACAAGAGGTGGTTTATTGCATGCCAAACATTCTCTTACAAATAAATGATTGCAGTCCGTTAATGCAACTTATCAATTATAGAGAATTATTAAAGTGTTGATGAAGTTTTTAATTTCACTTTATTTTTTTGAATTTATTCTGTTATTGATAAACTTTGATAGAGGATTTTTCATGAATTTGGTTGAAAAGGTAATGTGGTCTTTTCAATAATGCATTTACACACTAACAGCGATAGAATCTATGGTGCGGCTTAAATATCGGGGTTATTCACTTTTTATGATCCCTTATGTGAAGTCATTATGTCACTTTAGTCCCTCATGTCAAAAAATTGATACTTTCATCCCTCATGTCCTAACTTGTATCATGTTGATCCTTTCTTGCAATTTTCGGCCATTTTATTCTTGTGAATAATGCGCGTGAAACACACACCCCAATAGGGGTTTTTTCATCTTTTCACCCTCCACACTTGAGGTACTTGACAGATTTGGATTTTAATTCCACAAATTACCCAACGTCTTCGTACGTCTTCGACGAGCAATCCGAAGTTGAGTTTCTGGCCTATCCACATTCCTCAAAATCCCTGGAATCACATTTGTTGAGTAGAAATCAAGCGGGAGAATGTATAGGAATGATTATCGCCTGATTTTTCGAGCACCAAAGTGAGATTTTTTTTTTTGGCTAAAGTGTGGAAATATGGGTTAAAAGACGAAAAAGTCTATGTTTGGGGTGTGCGTTGTTCACCGGGTTAAAATGGCCAGAAATTGCAAGAAAGGCCTGACGCGATACAATTTAGAGACACGAGGAACGAAAGTGCCAATTTTTATACATGGAGGACTAAAGTGACACAATGAATTCACACGAGGGACCATAAAAGTGAATGACCCAATTTGTTGTCTTTGTTATGATAGCTTTTACGTATTAAAATTAATTCTTTAATTGCATTTCGAGAACTTCGTTCATTTAATCAGGCTATGTTGGCTAAGCTCGGGTGGAGGATTATTCAACGTCCGAATTATTCGTTGAGTCGTTTATACAAAGCTAGGTACTTTCCAAATTCTTCGTTTTTTTGAGACTGGTATTGGTTCAAGCCCATCTTTCCCATGGAGAAGTATTTTGCGGGCGAGAAATATTCTTGTAGTAGGGTGTCGGTTGCATATTGGCTCGGACAGGTCGGTTCGTCTGTGGGGGTACCCGTGGTTACCCCGAGATAATAATTATCACGTGTGGTCTACGATCCGATGATTTTAATTTTTCAGCCTATGGGCCTTTAGTCGATGATATCAAACATTTAGCTTTGTCTTTTTATTCTTGTTCTTTTCATTTCGTTAAACTTTCGGGTAATTTGTGTTGCACAATATCTTGCTCGTTTTGCTTCGATTGACCAAGAGTCTGTTCTTGGCCTTCCTATTTTGGCAGCTACTGCTCTAGCTGTGGACATTTCTTCTTAATGATATTGCTATCGTTTCTTAGAAAAAAATAATAAAAAAATTGCATACCAGTTAATTGCTTGTCTAAGTTGAAATCTTAACTTCGACTATGCTAGTATTGTCGAATAAATGTAAATAATTCATGGACATGATAAATATTTTTTTTAACTAGTTTTAAGGCTACTTACTGCTCGAAAAATCTCAAAGAAAGCATATGATATCTTCTATTTTAACTCTTGTTACATTTTGTATTGTTAGGTATTGGTGAACCACATGTCATATGTGTTTAAATAAATACTCATTGTTAAATTTATAATTGAACACGTACCATTTACCAAATACTTTACAATATAAGATGCAACTGCAACTGGAGTTGGCATAGAAGATTTCGTTTGTGAAAGGAATTATGCATAGTTCTTTCGTAACCATGTGAACATCACGTGCTTATACAACCCGTTTCACAAAGTTCCTTATCCACTAACACGGCCAAAACATTTTCAAATTTTTATTGCACCATGTTTTTTATTTTTTTTAATGTAAGAGAAGGGGAGACCCTAACGATCTATCCCGACAGACCCGGGGTTATAGTCGTTTGCCTATACCACATAAGGCTACTCCGATCTTGCTCCAATAAATTCCAAAGATCGGGATTCGGGGATTGTATTATGCTGAGGGGATGCTCAAGTCCCATCTTAGCCAAATCGTCCGCCACCCAGTTGGCTTCTCGCCAAGTGTTATTGATAGTCACATGCCAATTCCTGGCGATCTGTTGATGAATTTTGTCAAAGATATCAACATAACGGTGCGCGTTGGTGCCATCTCTAATACTCATGAGTGCCTCACGACTATCCGATTCCAAAGTCACATCTTACAAATTGGCTTCCCACACCACTTCTAAGCCATGGTGAATTGCATGTAACTCAGCACCACTCAGACTAGTCATTAATGGTCGGTTTTTTCTTGTATTCTCTGGTGGTACGCCGCTCCGTTCTCGCACTAGGCATGGATCTAGGGTCGGAGGTTCTTCCTCAGGTAGAGGACATAGAAGGAAGAGGGGAATGAGGTCTACAATGGGGCAGCCTCAGAAAGACCCCCCACCTTAACCTTACCGAGACCAAGAGGTGTGTGCATACCAACTTGACCGCTAAATCCCCGAAACCAATGACCCAGATGGTCACGAATAACTCGTCCGATGATCGCCTCATCAGCTTGGAGTTCAACCCCCCGACGGACCGCACCGTCCACATTCAATTTCTAAGTACCAGGATCAGGTGGACACCACCCTACTCGAATAGTATTGTGAACATCATCAAAGTCTCCATTTTGAAGCCGTAAAGCTTCAACCGTGTGCTTTCGCACCACCTCGAAATCTGCGTTAGGGCTATCCGTTTCCTTGGCATGCACGTAGTCATTCCTCACCTGTCAAAGAAAATTGATTGTTTCGGCAAACACTATATTCCATTTAGTAGCCCACGCATACCTGCCGACCGAAGCCGTGATGTTCCAATCGAGCCATGCCGGGTTGTCAAGAGAGAAGAATGTCGAGTGGTATCTGTTCGCCACCAGCCGCCGCCAAAGATGATTCACCCTGGGGCAATCCTGAAGGGCATGAAGAATGGTCTCGTCCCCGTTGCCACAAATATTGCAAGTTCCACACGGTGCAATACCGCGTTTAGCCAACCTGTAATTCGTCAACAATTTGTTATGACGAGCCAGCCATAGAAAGAACTTGTGTTGATGCGCTACCTTAACTTTCCATAAACGTTTCCACCCCTCCCTATCCTCCTCGGTGATGAACAAAGACATCTGGAGCTGCTCATAAGCACTTTTACAAGAATACTTTCCATTGTTGGTGTATCTCCAAATTGCCATGTCTTCCATATGTTGTGAATGGTCTAAATTCCAGCCAGCTACATCCAAGCGAGCTTCCTCGGTAAGCATCTCCAGGTCTACCCAATCCAAGCCGTTCTCCTCAGACTAATAGCTAGCTACAGTCTGATTAATATCATCCTTCGGCATGTGCCCTGAAACACGGTGAACAAGCGACTCACTCTCTGTCCAGGTATCAGACTATAATCTAATACGACGCCCATTGCCCACTTTCCACCTAATACCGTTTTCAAGCAAAGGAAATCCAGCCTGAATACTCCTCCAGGTGTGAGAGGTAATATTATGCGAAGTCGCCCTTTCCCGATATATATACTTATGGAGAAGAACTTGGACCCAAAGTCTATTGTCGTCCGTGATCAAGTGATACCCAAGTTTCCCAAGAAATGCAAGATTAACCAGCCGAGTCTTGCGAAGCCTAAGACCCCCGTATTGCTTCACTCTACACACTTTATCCCACGCAATCATATGCACTTTATGATCTTCCTCCGATACCCCCCATAAAAAGTTACGGTTGGCTTTGTCAATCTCATCACAAATGCCCACTGGAATCAACGCCGTCTGCATATAATACGAGGGCATTGTGGCTGTCGCTGCACTAATCAGAGTCGTCCCACCCGCTAGAGAAAGCTGATTTCGTTTCCAATCTTTCAGCTTCTTCTTAACCTTATCCACAATAAACTTGTAGTCTCGCTTCAGAACCCGAGAGTGGTGTAAAGGAGCGCCCAAGTACCGTCCAAGATCCCGCGTGAGACTTAAGTTCGCCTTCCTACTAATAATTTGAGCTTGTGCCCCAAAAACAGTATTCGAGAAAAACATCTTTGACTTATGGAGGTTCATTGCCTGTCCCGATATAGCATAATAGGATTGAAGGGTATGGCTAATGACATCCACCTGGTGATTGGAAGCCTCCCCAAACAGAATAAGGTCATCTGCAAACATTAAATAAGACACCCGGGGTCCACGTCGGGATGTAGGAACTGTATGCCATTGACCATTTCTCATAGCTGTGGATATCATAGAACCTAATTTCTCTACACAGAAAACAAAGAGGTAAGGCGAGAGGGGGTCCCCTTGTCGTAATCCTCGTTTTGGACTGAACCATTCCGTCGCTATGCCATTCCATAAGAGGGATAGCTTAGCTGTGGTAGTACAGTTCAAAATAAATCTAATCCACGACAAGGGGAAATGCATTTCACACAACACCTTTTCTAAATACGTCCAATCAATCCGGTCATACGTCTTTCCAAAGTCGATTTTAGCAATAAAGAAACCTTTTTTTCCTCTCATCACCCGCAAGTTATGAATAACTTCCTGAGTGATGATAACATTATCGATAGTTTGTCTCCTCTTAATGAAACTACTCTGCGACTGGGGAATCAAACTATCCATTATACTTCGAAGCCGATTTGCCATAGTTTTGGTTATAATCTTAAGGATTACATTACTCAGACTAATTGGATGAAAATTACTAAGACATGTGGGATTAGCTTCTTTGGGGATTAAAATAATTAATTATTCATTCAGACGGGGTTCAATCATACCTGTCCAGAGTGCATGCCCAATTGTGTAGGTCACTGCATCTCCAACTGTGTCCCAGCATTTCTGAAAAAATATCGCTTGGATCCCGTCCGGCCCTGGGAATTTGGTGCGATGCATGTCCCAAACCGCCCTCTTAACCTCTTCCTTGGTCACCGACATTTCCAACATATGCATCTGACTGACATCTAAACGAGGGAACCCATCTATAGTGATGTAATCATGAACTGGTGTCCCTGCTCCGTATAACTCTCTGTAAAAATTGATCGCCATATTCTGCAGATTCGACTCCTCGGTTTACCACTCCCCATTTTCCTTGAATAAACCACGAATTTTGGCTCTATTCTGCGTAGAAGTAGCAGTAGTGTGGAAGAACTTAGTATTCAAATGGCCTGACTGAAGCCAGCACATATGGGATTTTTGCTTCCAAAAGATTTTCTCCTGATGAAGAATGTCCTGATATTCCTGCTTGAGTTTAATTTCTAATTTTTGGAGATATCGATTAAAATGAGTTCCCTATGCTCGCTGAATACCCCCGATCCTTGCTTTCAACTCTTTTTTTTCTTTCTGAAAATATGACCAAAAACCTCCTTATTCCATTTGTCTGCTTCGGTTTTGGTTATCTTGAGCTTGTCAAACATTTCCCAATCATCCCATCTCGGCCAGGTATCAGTGATAAGCTTGTGAAATCGACGATCGATGAACCACACGCCTGCATTAAAAAAAATCTAGCACATGCCAACCTCGTCATTGCTTCCGTGAGTTCCACTAGCAGAGGAGAATGATCAGATTCAATACGGGGCAGGTGAGTAACATGCACAGACGGGAAGGCCACACGCCACTCACTATTACATATTGCCTTATCCAACCTCTCCTGAAGTGAAGAATTTCCCCTTTTCGCCCAGGTAAATGGCGATCCAGAGAACTTAAGATCCATGAGACCCACTTTATCCACACATTCAAGAAATCGCTTGCACTTTGACATGTCAATTGGAGCCCCGCCAGATTTTTCCAAGTGATTAGTAACAACATTCATATCCCCTGCGAGTATCCATGGCTCACGGATACCCCCAGCCAGTTGTTCCACATGAGACCAAAAGACTATCACGAATATCTACCTGCGGGCTGCCATAGATCGCCAAAAGTATCCACTCGGTAGTGTTTGGTTGCCGAATGAATGTAGTGATGCTTTGATCATTGGCTTTAAGAAATTCTAGCGAAACTTTCTGTGATTTCCAAAAAATTCAAATACCCCCTGAGAATCCTCGTACCTCTACCATTTCAACCTTATCAAACCGACTTCAGCGCACAATCACATCTGCCTTATTTCCATGTTTCTAGTTTCCATTAAGACTAAAATTATCGGATTATGCATACTCAAAATTTCCATTAACGCATTAACAAAGTTTGGATTGCCGGCTCCCCTGCAATTCCAAAAGATAATCTTCATAAAAAGTAAAAGAGATAAAGAGGCAAGGTAAAGAACCTAACCTTCGGGGGATGTAATATCCCTCGAAACTCCCCCGGCCGAAGCTTCGGACATCATGAAGTCTTGCATGCAGGTTGATTCACCATACTCAGAGTCCTGGTCATCAACGTTAGCCACATGCATGTCACACAATGCACTATCAATCGGTTCAGTCAACATTTCGGACTCCATTGTCACATGATTTACCCCGTGTATCCCCTCATGTCGAACACCTGGACCTCGGTCAACATTTGAGTTGGTGTTAACATGCCCATGAGGAGGAGTGACCTGCTGCAAAAAGTTCTAGGGAGGAGAGTGCTGCACCCTTTCCGAGGGGCTCGCAATTAGTTGTCGTGGTTCTCGTGTGTGCATGGATGTTAGGCCAATTGGATTATTAGAGATTGAATTATTAACTATAGGATATGTCATACCTTTGGCAATAGGTTGAACTTGTGTCAGATTGACTTCCAAATTTGGGTTTCCATTCTCTTTACCACTAGCCAAAGTACCGGTTGCCTGTTGTGTTTTTTTTCCTTTTTTGTTTTTTGTTCCACTTGTGGAGGCTTCCTGGTTATGGTTCGAGTGTATAATCTTGATACCACCTTTCTCCGACTCCTCGTCTATCAAAACCGTGAAACGAGATCGACCCGTGTTTGTTTTTTGTGGTTTCCCATTGCCATCTCTAGGTTTGTCCCGATTATGATGTTGGCCTCCGTTGAACTCCTTGTCACCACTCTTAGTTTGCCCAACCCGGTTCTGCTCAACCACCATAAAGATCATAGGTTGTTGGGTTGTGGGTTTCCTATTCTTAATGGTGCTGGTCCTCGATACTCGGCGTTGTCGTGAGGGAGCAAGCATCCATGGACCATATGTACTTGCTGTATCTGGCTAATTTATGATCAAGTCCTCCGATTCAGTTTGCATGTCTAGTTCCTTATTGCCTTCGGTGCCTTTACCGCACGTTTCCTTTCTATGTCCATACTCACCACATCCGAAACACA
The DNA here is from genome assembly GCA_019426215.1 of Buddleja alternifolia. NCBI lineage: Eukaryota > Viridiplantae > Streptophyta > Magnoliopsida > Lamiales > Scrophulariaceae > Buddleja > Buddleja alternifolia. Next base: position 19,465,911 of record CM033407.1, on the reverse strand, counting down.
CAAGGTATAGCCCTTCATACTCCACATCTTGTGGTCTTCCATTAATGTACACATACGGAAGCAAGGGTTTTGATAAATAAATTTAGATTCCAATGCGAGCAAATTTGCCTCGAATTGATTGTTCCGTATTCTTATCAACTTTGATGACTTTCCCAATAAGTGAACCCAGCCGAAACAACACGTCCGGATGGAATAATTCGATGGGAAGGTTTGGGAAATGAACCCATGCAACTGTAGACGAGATATGTGCCTTTGCAGGTTGGAAATCAGGTCGCCATTTTCTTACTGTAAGGTAGTGCCCCATGACTATCCACGGTCCTCCCGTCAAAACCTTCTCATAGTCTTCTTTGTTGTAGAATCTCACCATGTAAAAATCGTTGCCAAGGTCTACCGGGTCTATGTCATACGCTAGCTGCCAAAGAGACTTCATAAGATGCCGTAAAGTCATGTAACCCATCGTTCGACCCAACACCTTAACAACAAGAGCACGCATATACGACCCTGCTTACTTGATCCATTCATCCTGCGAAACATTCATATTCGGCCATTGCAAATCCTTTTCCTTATCGGGGTCAATCGGTGCCGGAATTTCCAGATCAGAGTCGAGGGGTTTACAGAAGATTCCCCTTTGCTGTAATAGTATGGACTTTGTGGCATGGGGTTGGCCCATGAGCCCTGAAGGCGGCCCGAGTTCCATTGATTCAGTTTCGAAGGTGTTTCCGAGTCTTCGTTAGGGTTCATGGATTCATCCTCCTATCCATCTTGCGTGGAGAGATTATACATCCGCTCCTCACCCATGAGTCCCTGTTTGAATTTCTTCACCGTGCGATCAGCCAGGCCTGCCGCCGGTGGCGGTGGTTGGCCGGAGGAAGCGTCTTGCATGAGGATTCTTAGGTTTAGGGTTTGCAGTTATCGCCTATTTTTATTGCGCCATGTTGATCAGTTAGTTCTGCAAAGCAAACTTAAAATATTTTGAACTTTTTTTCTTTAACAAAAATTACACACAGATCTTCTCACGTATTTTGTAATTACCAAGAAACTCCTCATTAATTAAAAATTATCACGAGACCTCCTATCATGTGTTGTCCGTGATTTTCTTGTCCAAATTTATAAAATAACCTTTTTACCCCTCCTTTTTCTGCACCCAAAATAATAAAAAATCATGAAAATTCAACATTTTTTCCTGACTAAACTACTCCCTCTATAACAAAGCAAGTTGGTCATTTTGGCGCTCATTTGTGCACTTTACCTCTGCTATAAAGGTTACAGACTTCCAACCTACAAACTCAAAAACCCGCTTTATAAATCGACAGTCGTCACCATGATCTTCGTATTTTCTGCATTTCTTCACTCATAGACGCTGTGTGACGCATTTTGGAAAGACATCTTTGGTCTTCAAACATAAAAAGGTAAATATCCAAACTCTATTTTGCTTCTTCCTCAAAATGATGGTCAGTACCACCTAAAGCCCTTATTTTTGTGTGGTATTGTTGGTTCACTTCTTGCATTTTGCTGTTTGAGTTCGATTTAGAGTTTCTGTTGTGAGATATAGAACCTAAACCGTTAGAGAAAGTTATTTTGTGATTTTTGGTAATATACCATAAAACTAGTGTAATGTAAATATTACGCGTATTTTGACTGAAAAATGTTATCTTTACTGAAAGTTAGAAACCCTAGATTCAGATTTAGGGGGAGAGACACATTTTTTGTGTTTTTGTTTGTGTTTTTTGGGGTTTAAGTGTACTGACATGTAAACTGTTATATTTGTACAAGGATAACACCTCATGGGAAGTATGACATTGTACTTTACATCTTCGATAGGCAATAGATCTTATAACTAATGTTAATCCAAAGAGGTATTTACACATATACCTATTAGATGATATAGGCAGTTCTTTTATAATGTTTGAGGGACAACTGTCACTAAGTATGGATGTTAAATTTGAGGTTGAAGACACCTTTGAAAGAATGCCTTGACGAAAATGTCGTGAACATATTTGCTAGAAATAAGGGTACTAGAGAAGTTTACACATCGATTAATGTGAGTGTGGTTGAACCCTTAGCTGTTGATTTAAACAATATCATTAACTTGGAAACTAGTGATGGTGTGGATGTTGGGTTTAAGTTTCAGGGTAAAGGTGTTGTGTTGGAAGAAGATGTTGTGGATGAAGCTATGCTGAAGGTGCTCAAAATGTCGGGGATGTTGTTGATGAAGGTGTTGATGTTGGGATACGATATATAAACAATAAACGCATGCGGAAATTTGAATCCCAAGTGGTCAACTTGGTTGGCATCGATTTACCGGATAGATTGAGATACTTAGGCTATGTTTGGTTATGTTTTGGGATGGTATTTTGGTGAGAATTATTGGTGAGAAATTTATGGGGACACGTGCGTGTTTGATGAGATTGTGTTTTATTTTATTTTGGGAGTTGATTTTTGGGTATGTTTTTTTGGTGAGATAATGTTTGGTTTTGTTTTCAGAGGGAACAAAAGTTACTGTAACAATCAAATCATGAAACTTTTATCTGTTAGAGAGGAGAGAGAGGAGAGAGAGAGAGCACATAGAGAGGAGTGTAGGGACATAGTAGATATAGAAAGATGGAAAATAATTATTATATTTTTTTTGGACCAAAAAAGAAGTGTATTTTTGACCAAATATTTTGTGAACCAAACATGGTTTGGTGAAAATTTTGGACCAAACATGGTATGGAAACATAACCAAACATTGCCTTGACCTCTTGTAGAGAAGTGGTTCGAGAAAAATTCTTATATCTTCAATTCATGAGTTTCTTTTTTTTTTTTTTAATTTTTCCAACCTGAGCAACAAACTCATCACTGCCTCTAAATCTCACGTCAGAATTGTAGTACAAAAACTCATCTTCCTTTCTCCGTGAAGACGATTAGAGAGAGAGAGAGAGGGTGAAGAATTTTTCTACTGTGGAGACTACTAAGATAAAGTGACTTGTTACTAGGGTTATTCACTTAAGTGATACTTCAAGCCACAAACCCATCAACATTGGCGTCCAAATGGATGCCCCATATGGCGGGCTAGTGCATCAATTTGGTTCTACTCTTTTAATTTTTAATTTAATTATTTATCCCATAAATAATAAATTAATTAATTACTTGGATAATTTAATTATTCATTTATTTCTCCAAGAAATTAATTAATTAATTAAACTTACCTATAAATCAATTAACTCATCCAATGAGTAGTTAATAATTTTATCTCAACTAATTTATCCAATAAATTAGTTGTATCAAATACCCAAAATGCCCCTTAAGCTTTTTCCTTATTTTTCTTTGCAAGTTCTTTAAGCGCGACTCTTTAGGCTCATTTTAATTGGCAGTTAAGAATACTACAGGATGTGGGTGATACCTAATCAATCATGTTGTTAGGATTATGATGTCGTATAGGATAAATCGTATAGAGCATAGCGGTTTGTAAGTACTTTCTTTATGACATTAATTTTTTTTTTAGTTGTTTCACTTAAACTGAAGATAAGGGTGAGGCTGCTGAAACTAGGGATGAGGGTGAGTCTTCTCAGAGGAGGATCAACATTAGACAATAAGAAGGTCATGAGTGATTACAACTCTGGTGACTACTGTGGGTTGCATGATTTGGACAGTTCTGACAAAGATGGTGAACATGGTGAATTTGACCCCATGCGGGGTACATGAATATGAATGATGTGGATATTTATGAAGGTAGACTTGATTTGAATGTGGATAATTTTTTTGTAAATGGGAAAAAGTTTTAGGGAAGCTTTGATTATACAATTCAAGAAAGTTTTGAATTGTTTAGGGTCAAAAATGAGAGAAATAGAGCGATAGTGAGGTGTGCTGCTCAAGGCTGTCTATGTAGAGTACATACCTCTCCACTGGAAGATGGTATGATATATACGATCAAGACAATGTCAAAAGAGCACGCTTGTGGGAGGGTGACCTGTGTAAAGAAGGCTTCAGCTGCTCGGGTGACAAGCAATTTCGTGAATATTTTGAGGGAGAATCCGAACATGTAATCAGGAGGCGTCAAACATGACAAAAAAATTATGACATTCATCCACTTTGCATGCAGATTAATAAGGAACAAAAAAAAAAAAAAAGCACCGGAGATGATTGAAGGAGGCTATGTAGAGCTATATGCAATGTTGCCAAAATATGCTGAGATGATAAGAATAAGCAATTTAGGGAGTGTTGTGAAAATCCTGTCCTCAGAATGAAGGTGAGGAAGGAGGATCTTCATCTGTAGAAACTACACCTTTTTTTACAAAGAATACTCATAGGTTTCGAGTCTTTGTAAACAAGCTTTTTAGGAGGTTGTAGTCCATTTTTGGGCTTCGATGGATGGGATCTCAATGGTCCTTATGAAGGTGCGTGGTTGGAAGCTATTGCTTTGGATGATAACAATGGATTATTCCACCTTGCATGGGCAGTGGTTGAGACAAATGCAACGAAAAGTGGTCTTTTTTCTTTTGTTCTTCCAGGGACTTTATAGAATGTTGGGAGGGTGCAATCAAGGTAGTCCTTGGACATTCATGAGTGACAGACAAAAGGTATACCTTCATGTTTCTTTTCATGTGTTAGGGGGTCTAGTTGAAATCATATAGTTACTTATATGGGGTTCATGAGGGGTGTTTTGTAAGTTTGAGTACTTATTAGGTGGTCTCATTGTTATATCTATATCTATCTATCTATCTATCTATCTATCTATCTATCTATCTATATATATATATATATATATATATATATATATTACAGGGGGTCGTGTTATTAGTCTTGTTTAGGGATATTTCTTATAAAAATTTTGTATGTTTTTATTTTTCAAGTACTACAGGACATTAGTGACCCGGTGCCTCATACTATGAATAGGAGTTATGCTGGGATGCAATTGAAAAAGAAGTTCTGGATTGCATCAAGGTCATACAATGTGTACGATTTCAATACTGCAATGGAAAATATCAATCAATTTAATTCTGAGGTTTATAATTGACTCATGAAGATTGACCTCAGCATGTGGGCTAGGCGTGCATACCCCACTATCTTAAAAAATGACCATGCACCTCTACTACAGAAATGACCTATAACAGCAGTTTTTTTGGGCTTATTACAGTGGTTTTAACCGCTGTTATATGGTTTTGACCTATGACAGCGGTTAAAAATTTAACCGCTGTCATAGATCACCCTCTGACAACGGTTCCTTCTGAACCGTTGTCATAGGTTAATTAAAAAAAAAAATTAATTCTAAACCCTATGAAAGCGGTTCACGCTTTCATAGGGTTTAGAATTAATTTTTTTTTAATTAACCTATGACAGCGGTTCGGAAGGAACTGCTGTCAGAGGGAGGGATTTTTTTTTCTATTTTGCTTCAACCAACAAATTACAGCTGCACAGTAAAACCTATTCAACAAAAACCCTAAACTTCAATATTAATATAATCTCTTTTCTCCAACAACAAAATGTTATAATCTCCAACAAATGATCACGTGTTAATTTACAATCAACTAATTAAATTACTCATTACAATTTAAATACAATAAATCAAATCACAATTTACAACAAGTCACAATGTACAAAAAATACATTACCTAATTTCTAAGGAGCTGCTAATAAAATGAAACGTGCCACTTCGCAGCGTACTTCATCAATTTGCTCTTGAGTATAGAAGGATTGAGAATCATGAAAGTACTGCAAGATATATATATATATATATAGAGAGAGAGAGAGAGAGAGATTAATTGCAAACTGAAATGACGTTTCAATTACCTACCAAAGGTTTAATAACTTCAAAAGGAATAGAAATTAAGTATATATTAGGATTATGCATACCGCTGTTGGGATTATAGATTGTCCGTGGCTAATAACCTCTTTCATGAATCTCATAACGAAGTAGCCACAATCCACCGAGTTTGTCTACCGGGGGCACTACAAAAGTAATCAAAGTTACGTTGTATTAGAACACTAACTTCTATACGAATATATAATCTCTTGAAACTAGGAAACGCTAACCTTTATATGAAACCATTGACAGGCCGAGTTTTTGGATTTCTTAGATTGGTTGTTGAAATTTGCCCGAAATATGTGCACAACCCTATAAAAAAAATACAAAAAACAAGAAAATATGTCAAAAACAAGCAATTATGTGAAATAAATATACACTTTAAAAAAATATTAAATATAATGGATACATTGATTGAATGAAAAACTTACTGATTGATTTTTTGTGTCATTTCATCTCGGTATACCGGCTCACCATGCAAAAAATCCAGATAGTGAACAACGTCTTCAAATGGATCAATTGCAAGCAACAACCAATGTCCCCTACAAAGCATTCAAAAGATAAGTTCAAAATTTGTTTTTAGTAGCTAGTTTTACAAATTAAAGTTGAGTCTTTAGTAGCTCACCCGGTGTTGTAAGGTGCAAGAAATAACTTATTCGTTCGTGTACTCTGTATCATAGCACGTGCTATGTACTGCACTTGATGAATTTGCACCGTGTTTCTCGCAGATATGAAATGTGGACTAAGAAACCCGAAACTTGCTTCTTTCCATTCGGGGATTACGTACTTATCCCACAAACACCTAAATTGAGCATAAAAAATGAATTTCGAGTAACGAAAATAATCGTAGTTCAGATGCAATAAAATAATTAAAAAACTTACGTTATGCACGCTGTAATGATAGAGGCTCCTATCTCTTTTTGACGCAGAAGGTGACAGATCTCCTCCCTTCCAATATACTCTGGGAATGCAAAATTCATAATGGGTTCCTCGATTTTTATAGGGATCTGGGCATTAATAGACATCATATTCGTGTACTTTCCCAGAAATATTAGGTCATGATGGAGTCCATCTAGTTCAAGTTCTACACATCTATCACCTTCACGTGCAGGATTGGCCACTGGAATTTTTCCTTTGACAGCTGACTGCATCGACGTCCCTGATTTCTGGTTTCCAGATGATTTGGATGGTCCTAGAGATTATGTAAGCAAAGAAAATAAAACATGAATCTTACACACCAAAGTATATTTAGTAACCTCAAACAAATTATTATAATTTATTAATGACTAGTTATTAATTACATACCGGTGCATCAGTAACAATGACAAGACTCGCTGGCCAAGCAACAAAGGTACCCAGAACACTAGAAATGGTGAGCATTTCATCATTGAGAGGGATGGGTAGGGGATTCTGAATTAATTAATTAAACAATTTTATCATTAGTTGATAGTTGAATTAATTAAATCATTTTCATTTTAATTTATTTCCCATTATTCTAGAAAAAATTCGGCAGAGTAACAACGCAAAAATTTCTACCAAGTTCTCGACTTAATCTTCACCCGGGTAGGTTGCAACCAACAAAATTCGGATCTTACGATCTGGTAAAATCCAATTTCGATCTTAATTAATTAAATTAAATAATTTTAACGTCAGTTGAGTTGAATTAAATAAAATATTTTAATTTTAATTTATTTCCCGTTATCCTAGAAAAAATTCGGCAGAGTTCCGACGCAAAAATTTCTACCAAGTTCTCGACTTAATCTTCCCCCAAACTTGCAACCAACAAAATTCGTATCTTTCAACCACAACAAACCCAATATTTTGATCTTTCCCCCACAGCAAACCCAAAATGTCGATCTTACTATACGAAAATATTGATCACCAGTTGGATCACATAAATTACATAAAACTAAAAATAAATCATCATTTTATAAATATATATTAATCAACAGTTGGATCACATAAAACATCATATTTCCAACAATTACAAATATTGGTCACCAGTTGGATCACATAAAACTACAAATAAAACATCATATTTTCAACAACCAAGTATAAATATAGATCACTAGCTGGATCAATGTACCCTAAACCACAAAACAACCACAATTTAATCCCAAATCAAACGTAATTAACACCCGACTAACCCAAATTAACACTACATTCAGTCAAATCCATATTTTCCTTAAATTTTACAATAAATAGGCAAATCTAAAAAATATACACAAATATACATACACCCACACATACACAAATATATATACATACACACAGATATACACAAAATACATATGCCCACACATACACAAATATATATACATACACACACATATACACAAATATATATACATACACACATATACACAAATATACATACATACACACACATATACACAAATATACATACACTCACACATACACAAATATACACACACCCACACATATACAAATATACATACACAAATATTTATCTAACTCAAACTCTATACTCTAAGTGTGTGTGTATATATATATATATATTTATTTATTTATCTAAAAAAAATTACCCACTTAATGGGGGCGGGGCGGCAGCGTCCTTATATATATATATATATATAGAAAAAGTTATATATTATAGTATATATATATATATAGAAAAAATTAAATATTATAATATATATACATATATATATGCAATTATATATAGAGAGAGAGAAAGAGAGAGAGAGAGGGAGATACCAAAACCCGGCGGCGGTGGACGGCAAGTAGAGAGAGAGAGAAACCGAAAGCTAGAGAGAGAGAGAGAGCGCGAGAGAGGTGGTGGTAGTGGTGGGGGAGTGGGTGTAGTGAGAGAGTTGAGAGAGAGAGAGAGAAACCGAGAGCTAGAGAGAGAGAGGTGGTGGTGGTGGTGGGGGAGTGGGTGTAGTGAGAGAGTTGAGAGAGAGAGAGAGAGAGAGAGAGAGAGAGAGAGAGAGAGAGAGAGAGAGAGAGAGAGAGAGAGAGAGAGAGAGAGAGAGAGAGAGAGAGAGAGAGAGAGAGGAGAGAAGAAGAAGAAAGGGGGGGGGGGGCTGGTTTACAACCCGACCCCTATAACAGCGGTTCGGTCGAACCGCTGTCATATGCATTTTTTTTATTTTCTTATGACAGCGGTTCGACGTGAACCGCTGTCATAGATCGGGTTTATGACAGCGGTTCACGTCGAACCGCTGTCATATATATTTATTTTTTTTCTATTTTTTTTTAAATATTATGACAGCGGTTCTACGTGAACCGCTGTCATAAACCCGGTCTATGACAGCGGTTCACGTCGAACCGCTGTCCTGGGTCCGAACCGAGATACTCTTTAACAGCAGTTTTGCAAAATTGTTGTAAGAGGTACGCTGTAATAGGGCTTTTTTGTAGTAGTGCACATCACAAACAACATTGCTGAGTCTTTTAATTGTTGGATAGGTGAATTTGGAGACAAGAATATTTTGATATTGTTGGAGGGTATCAGGGGCACGATTATGATATGATTGCACACAAGGACAAATCTAGAAACTTTTTTTTTTGGAGGGGGGTGGGGGGGAGGGGTTTATAATTGAAGCAATTTTTTTTTACAATATTTATATGTAAACATTTGAATTTAGTTCTTATTTAAATAAATAAGTAAAATGAAATTTATCACTTGTAAAGGAAGTAACTTTCAAAAATACTATAGTAGTTTTGAAATATATAAGCAATTCTTAAAAAGGTTTATCGTGAGGAAACAATCGCAAAATTTCAACTATATTATAATGATAATTTTTTTAAATAGATAATGTAACAACTATGAACACTAATATAATCACTTTATCATCACCAACGACTGTTTAGAGGTTATTTTAGTGGATAAACTCTAAATAGTTGGATGGTGGTAGACCTTTTACTGTGTTCATATTTGTTGATGTCTTGTATATTTTTTCCTTCTTAACAATGCTTCTAGTAAGTCTCAAGAGAAATGCTTGTTACACCTTATCCTAATTAGGTTTTACGAGAAATGTTTGTTAATTTTAGTTCTAATAAGTGTTCGAGAGAAGTCCAAAAAAAAAAGGGAGATTTATTCTTTTTTGTTCGTAAAGATGCTTCTTGTAGGTTTTAAAAAGTGCTTGTTAATTTTAATCACTTTCAATGTTGGAGAAAAGTTTAAAAAAGAAACATATATTTTTTCACGATATAACTTACCTTTTTCTTTTTGGATAATTATTGTTTTAATAAAAATTAGAACTCTAAAACAAAGTAAAAAGAAGAAACGATTGGAGGTGCTACAAGCCTAGACGACAAGTCGAACCCCTCACCTCAAGATTCAAACAGGGAGCATTACCAACTCCGCTACACATACATTTTGGTTTATGCTTTACACTTTACTTAATATAATATATTTTTTTGGGAGGAGGTGGGCTATATCATAGAGCCAATAAGTATCATACAATAAAAATTTGAAGTCTAAATGAGTGAGTTGGACAAATGAAATTATGTCTAACATTCTGAAGAAGTTGAATGACCAGAAAGCCTGGTCCAGATATTGCAGATTGATGATTGCAAACTTAGCAGGGTTTCAAGTCAAGGATAGAGACACATTTTACATAGTGAACTTGGACAGAAGAAGCTGGGAGTGCAGAATTTAGGATGTATTTGAGATACCATGAAGGGATGCATGTCTGGATTTTGCGCACAATAGAGATAAGCTTGAGAAGTTCACGGACACCAACTACTTAAAGGGCATGTACATGTATGCTTACTTCTCCATGATCCATCCAATACCAGATCATAAAATTTTGCTGAGGATATTATGCCATCCTCATTACTCCTTCCAGCATAGAGAAGTCTGTCTGGAAAGCCTAGGAACAATAAGAGAAGAGAGTTTTGGGAGCTTTCTTCAACTACAAATGCAAATAATGAGAATGACCCAGACAATCCCAATGAGTTCATGGTTTCAAAAACCAAGTGTAATATATCTTGGGGTTATGGGCACAATAGGAGAACATATTAAAGAGGAACTGGGCAAAGAAACAGAAAATGAAGTGGGGAAGGAAAAGGAGAATGATTGGAGATGTTGGTAGTGATGTGTTAATACTCTGGTACACTACTTGTGATGTTAAATTTCTTAGAATTTTCATGATTATACATGTAAACTAATTGTATAATCTAATACATTTGCCACAGTCAGAGGACTCTTGGTGGTGCCATGGAAAATGACATCCCTCTTGCAGAAATTCTAGGTAGGATGAGTTCAATGAGAAGAAGAAGAACATCTCAAAATGTTGAGGTTGGTGAGAATCAAGAGCAACAGCCCTATGTTCCAACTGTAGAGACACTTCAGACAACAGGTCAAGATGGTGTTATGTTAGGGAGGTTAATAATGATACTTCACTTGATCCTTCTTTAGGTAATTTATTCTTGTTTTAGATTTGTCTATTTAAATCCTGAACATATTGTGATTTTTAGGGTATATAATTGTGAATTGTCTGGTATATCTGTAAGATAGGTGGTGATTTTGGAGTTGGTTTTTATGGGTTTTTGGTGCATGTATTCTATTGGTGTCTGTAGGTTGATCTGGTAGTTTTTGGTTTTTGTATATGAGATGGATGATGGTCTTAATTTTGGGTTTGTGGTTGGTATATCAAACTATTGATTGATAGACGTTAGGAATGATGTTTTGTAAAATGATTCATAACTTGTTACTCAATTATATATCAATTTGCATTACATTGTCTTTCCAATTTTTTACTACTTGAACAATAATACTAGCTGACAAAATAAGTAGATGGCAAGAATGCCAAATTTTCAAAAATCGAGCGACAAATTTACAAAAGTTAAGTGATTAATTAACCTAATTGACGGATTAGTCTCATTTAATTGGCTAAATTTGGGAGCTTCTTCTTTGTTGTGCATATTCCTTTGAAAGTTGAAGCTGCTTTAAATCTCATGTTCCGTAGCTTAGTTATATGGCTCATACATATGAGAAAAGCCATAGATCAGACACCTATAATACAACCTCCCAGGATTTTCTGACGATTCATTTACATTTATTGTAATTTCCTCCCACCTAATACACGTTTTCTTCTTGTAGTTCATCCCTAAGAAGCTTGCAGACTGACTTGAGGAAGCCATTCTTTATTTGAGATTGGAAATAAAACAAAAACTAAGGGCATATATACTGGGTTTGCCAAAGGTGAAAATACAACGACATATTTTGCTTCTGACCAAAATCTTATATTGACACCCCTTCAAAAGTAATTATATATATTATAAATACCCCTTGGGGTATTTTGGTTAGTCAAAATATTGACCTTTTGGTTCAGGGTTGACTAGGGGCAAAAAATGAGATTATTTGAAAAGTCTTTTGCTGACATCAATATCTTTGCATCCAGGGAGAGTTTTAATAATTTCCAAAAAGCGAAATGAGTTTTTGGTAATTACATAATATATTGTAAGGCTTGTTGGAAAACCCGTTGTTGGGATTTTTGTGTAATTTTTTTCTTTTCTTTATTATCTAAGATAACTTGCATATGAAAATGATTCCTAGGAACTCTCTTACTTCAGCTTTTAGAAGAATAGAAAATGGAGTGAATTTATATAGGGCCAAATGTATGTATTTTGGTCTCGGTTAAGAAAAAGTATTTTTGATCAAACAGGATTGTGAAACATTTTCTGTTTGGAGCTTGTTCTTTACAAGCATATTTGGTCTCATATAAATTAAAAGTTACGTGTTAGTTTTGGATAAAATTGGTCACCTAAGTATCATATGACTACTAATTATGCTAATTTTATGAGAAAAATTACACGAGAGTTTCAATGATAGAAAGAAAACTTTCCAATTAGTAGGAAACAAAATCAATGTAAAAGATACACGTGAAGACTTCAACAAGGGTCACCAAATGATCATGGCACATGAATAGATGTTCGTGATTTGATCTGAGAGCAATGAGGCTTGTAGATGAGTTCAATGTGTGATATGTGGATCAATGTATTATACTACATACATAAGTAATCCTAATCTGATTAGTCCCTATGTGTATTATGTGCTTATATAAGCATGATTTACTTTCTTATATGTAAATTTAAAAGTAGCGATTGAGAGTTAATAATATCATATTATTTTTCCATGTAATTTTGGATAATGTTTTTTAAGAAATACAAATTTTATTTTGAAATGTAAAATAATGAGAATAACAAATTACGGATACAAAAGTACATACAAGTACTGCATATACTTTGATTTTTACCTTACCAACAAGTAATCATAACGTAGATAGTTAGTAAACTAATTCTAATTTATAGGGGTTTATTGCAATTTATCTCCATGTGAAATTCGTAAGGAGCAAAAAAAATACCCTGTAAAAAAACAATGAGCAATTTTCCGTATAGTTTTTGCTAGAGTGGGCGACGATGTCCTTCCCTCAAAGTGCGGTGGAGAGATGAGTCGATGTTATCGAAGGTATCCTGTCCAAAAAGACTCCGGAGTGGCATATTCGACACAAGATGAACCTCTATCCATCAACTGATCTGTCTGGGGGCGGGAAAAAGAATACCGATCTCTAGGGATGACAATGGGGCGGGTATGAAGCAGGTTTGACAAAACCCACTATCCGACCTATTTAACTTTAGGGGTAAAGACAATAACCCATCTGAAATTTACCCTTTTTTATCCAAACTTTTTTTTGTTACACTTTTTTATCTTAACTTCACGGGTTTACACTTTTTTATCTTTTCATGTTTTCTTGCGGATTAAACAAACTTTTGTTTACACTTTTTTATTCAAACTATTTTTTGTTTACACTTTATTATCCAAAACTTTGTGTTTTTTAACACTTTTTTATCTAACTCCTCCGTATGTGCAGTAATTCCGATGGAATATTCCGTCAGAATATGCTAATAGATAAGAAAGTGTAAAACCTGTGGAGTTGAGATAAAAAAGTGTAACGAAAAATAGTTTAGATAAAAAAGTGTAAAAACAGTCAAAGTTCGGGTTGATTATTGTCTTTATCTCTTAACTTTATTGAAACTCAAAACCCACCCCGCCTTGTCAAATACCCAGCGGGATCGGGTTTAATTCGTTATACCTGAATGACTCATGAAATTCATTAATTCATCCAACCTTCCATGACCAGACCCGAATCCAAGTAATCCAACAACTAATAAATTTACAACATAGACAAACATCATGAAATTCCACACAATAATAATCAAATCACATTTATAAATCCAAATTAACACCCATATCAATACGATACTACACCAAATGACAATCATGGCCATGTACTTCAATTTTACTATATGGCTGTTGATGTTCTTTCTGAGACTTTTTACCTTCACTAAGCACTTTTGGTTTACAAATAAAATATAATTCAAAATAAAAAATGTTAAGCTATGCAAACTTAAGAAACTTACTTATGCTGAAAATATTAAATAAAAAATCTATTTACTGAATAACATTATCGGGTGGGTTGCACCAAACCCACTACCCGTCCCATACCCGAGCGGGCCATAAATTTAATATTCATAACCTGTCCCACAACCCGTCCCATAACCTGTTAACCAACTTGCCCAATCGGGGAGGGTTCGGGGCGAATACACATCTAACCCTGCCCCATTGCTATCCCTAACTAGTTCCCCACACATTAAGAACTATTTTCAACAATATAAAGACCAAATGCCCTTATCTTCAAAAGATAATTGCACTATAATTTTGTTTTGTTGTAATTTTTGTTATTTTCCATTTAATTTTTTCTTCATCTTCTTCCCCAACCCATCTCCTTCACAAAAACCCTAATTCACTTTACCCTCACCACCAACATCCCAAGTTCCCAACCTCACCACCACCATCCATCACTGCCGCCTCCCAGAAGCCCCCCACTGTAATCGCTGACTTCTACAACAAACAATATATCAACACTGCTTCCACCATCCCAAAACCAAAGTTGTCACCGTCGCCTCCCTACAAGAAATCCTCACCACCGTCGTCACTCACGCAAACAACACCCCATAACTGCCGTGGAGTTAACTTCCCCCCACCCCCTACCCCTCCGTTGCAAGTCTAGCCTCAGCCACCATATCCTCCGTTGTTAGACCCCAAAACCGATCGCCCCTTCACCTCCACAACCAGTCCTTGTTCAACACAATCACTGCCCTCCTTCACAACTATATTGTAGTGTTTATGCCCTCAAATGCCATAAGAGGATAGATTGTATAGAGCATAGTACTTGTAATTAAACTTCTTTTAAACAATAAAGGCATTTCTATTGTTTTACTTAATGGTATCTATAAGTTGGTAGACAATAAATAGTCCATGAGATAAAAGGCGAAACTTCTACTTCTTATGAGTAAGAGAAAGCACTAGAAACATTCGGTACTTAATCTATAAACTCGTTCGCTAGTCGTAGAGATTTTCGATAGTGGACATCAGAACCGAATAAGACCTTTATGGCATAGACTCTGACATGGAAATTCTAGTCTGACACTATGAAGATAGTGAGAGTTTATGTCATAGACACATCAGAAAAGTTGGTGAGTTCAACACAACTCGCATCAAATCTATCACATAGGTTTTCACTCTATGACAATCAATGATAGAACTGATTAGTTGTGATAGGTGTACGTGAACCTTAGACTGAGAATCACATTGAAGATACACTTGTGATATCAAGTCCGTTACTAGAGTAGTTAGATCCAATTCACCGTGGTGGGATCGACCTCGAAAAGCAACTTGATAGACAGTGGCAGTCTTAACTGATTTCAAGATGTAATTTACTCTCTCATAGGTGAATGAGAATATATCCTATGCAATCATAAGTGAGTAAGGTCAAAAGTCTTTGGCTAAAGCATTATGAGCTCTTTGTTTGACACAAGAGTAAGCTCAGTAGCCTTGACTCATTAGACTCAAGCATATAGTCACGTCCTGTGAGGTGGACTGAACCATGACTCTCACTTGACTGGGATATTATAATAAAAGGTTTATACTTACACATTATTCACAACGGGAAGGTTTGAGAATGATCAATTCTTTCAATCTTATTTGGATTTCTATGTGGGGTCACATGATTGGCTAGATGTCACCTACATCCTATGGTTCCTCCCATTGCCATATGAGACGAACCTAAAGATTCGCACATCAAGGTATAGCATAAGAAAAATATAGGGAATTATTTAAAGAAAAACTTATAATTAATACATATTGGATGAGATAATTAATTTATGATAAAATTAATTATTAATTAATATTTGAGAGAAATAAATTAATGAATTAATTTATCAAATTATTATTAATTAGAATAATTAATTAATTTCTTTATTGAATAAATAATGATTAATTAAGTAATTAAGTAAAAAGCAAATTGACCAAAACCTAGACTAAACAGGCGTCCAATTGGATGTCTACATCAGTCAAGTTGGGCGTCCAATTAGGCGCCCAACATAAGTGTTTGGATTTGCTTGGTCATTAAGTCAAGTGATGTATATTGATTCACTTGTGACTTCTTGACCTAAGCAATAACATAACCTCATAAGGTTCAAGAAAAAGAAATTCCGTCCCCCTCTCTTCTCTCTAGCGTCGCCTACCAAGAAGAAAAGGAGGAGATTATTTACCTTGATTTCCGCGTAATTATTTAGAGACATCGGCATATTCGTTGTTATGATGAGTAATCAAGGAAGCTTTGGATTCACAATTTGGATTTTTCACAAAAAGAAGTTGAAGATTTCAAGAGTAGCTGTCGGTCAATATCACAAGGAACGTGAAATCTCCAATCACATCTTCGATTCGATGACTTGAATATGCAACATGGAGATGACCATTTGGGGTTTATTTATTCATGCTGGTTTTAATTTTTATTATACCGTTTTCTCAACATATCCAACAACACACTAGCACATACATACAAAGGCTCCCCAGAAAACACCAAAATCCCTTTGTCAGATCACTTTGCAAAATAATTAATCATACATTAAATTCGGAATTGGCAGGTGCGATCTAGATGTATGTAGATCTGTAACTAATCTAGGGTTATTGCCATAAAATCCCCCTGTGATAAGCGAACCTACGCCAAACACCCCCTGTGTTATGTTTTTTGCGAATCACCTCCTTGTGTTATTTTTTATTCTGCATACTCTCTCTTTTTTGGTTTTTTTTTGGTGTTTTTTTCATCATAAATGTCAATCCAAATGCATTTTTGTCTCAAACATGTTTTATAATAGATAATAATTTATTTGGGTTGGCTCTAGAACATTTATGATAAAAAAACACCAAAAAAAATCGAAAAATGGAGAGTATGCAGAATAAAAAATAACACAAGGAGGTGATTAGAAAAAAATTAACACAGGGGTGTTTAGCGCAGATTTCGCTTATCACAGGGGGGTCTTATGCAATTATCCCACTAATCTAATATATATGTATATATAAATATAAATATTATTAATTTAATGAATATCAAGTTTTCAAGAAATTATTGCCTAATTAGGATTGTCCGAATTCAAAGATCAATATGATAATGATACACTTAAATCTTATTATTGTATATAGCAAGAAAACAATTGCAAAATGTGCTATTGTTAGAATAGAATATGCCCTGTGAGCTAATCTTAGATAGGCTTTCTTTATCGATTCTTGTAATAAACAAATTTTGTTTTACATTATATAATAAAGACATTTCTTCATCTTATGTTTATATTGTTATAATTGTACGATGAAGTCCCTAGAATCCACACATAGTATGGGGCTTGATATCCATTGGATGGATATCATAAAACAAGTCTCTAAGGCTGTGATTTCTAAATACCATCCAAGTCATAGAATTATCAGGTGGGACATTGATAATTCGGATAGACTTGTGCCTATGATGCACATTCTTAATTAGAGAATGTCTCGTTTTATAAAACTTAGTATAGTTGACACAAATGCACATACGCGGGTGCTTGTTGAGAACAAGTTCACTGATTACCCTAACTGAAAATTCCTAAATTGGAATTATTTCTTATATGTCGAATTAGGACTTTTTTAATCACGATAGTGCAAGATTAATCTTTGACTTGAGTCATCACAGTAATCTTGTATATTGACTCATTGCACTTTGAATCCTGTGCCAGTTTTTTTACAAGGACACATGGATTGGTGATTGGGTGTAGTGACTTGTATATGGAGGTTGGAGTTGACAACAAAAGATCCATCACTTGTCTAGATGAAAAGTGAATTTTCAATACTATTCTAAGTGATTTGACTGAGTTAGTCATTGGCCAAGGCAAGTAAGTAATTAATTAAGAAATGAGTTCTTGATTAATTAATCACTAGTCAAACACACTTGAATTATAGATTGAATTTACAAGGATCTCGACATAAGATTCCTCGATTCTTAATTCAATGGGAAATTAGTTGATGGAAGAATCTCACTTGCATGGAATGCGCGATTGGAAAAGTTTTACTTTGAATCGCCTACATCTAGGTATTATATAAGTAGCTAGAAACTTTTCTTTGATTTATGGGTATTATATTTAATGAAGATTAAATAATAAGATGGTTAATTAAAAGTGTTAATTAATCGAGATAATTAATTGTCCAAATTAAATCATAAAGGTTATGAACCCATTACTGTATGTTGGTTAAACGCTAAAGGGTCACAACACAATACTCGGACAAACCATTTCTTAACTAAGGGAATTTAATTCAAAGTAATTGAATTAATATTATTATTAATAGATCAATTAATTAAGACTTTTATTATTCAAGTGTGGATAAATAAATTAATTAAGTTGATAAGATCAATTTAATTAAGCTTAACTCTAGAAAACAATAATTAATTGGAAGGACTTTTAATTAATCTAGTATGGTGGATTAATTATTAAAAGACTATTTTATTAAGCCTTGATTGAAAACTTGGGGAGGAAAATAATTAAGAGTTTAATTAATTTCTAGAAGGAAATAAAATTTCTTAGAGAGAAGGAAAACTAATTAAAATAGAAGAGTTCTATTGGGGAAATAATTAGTCCTTCATTCCTACATGAAAAAGATTTAATGTAGAACGGTTACAGCTGGTGGTGGAGGAGGAGGAGGCGGGGATGTGCGAGGTAGCGGAGGGCGGCTTAGATGAGGCGACACCGTTGATTGTAGAGGATGGGACAAATTAAATATAAATAGATAAAAAGTGAGGGAATTTTGGAAAAAAAATTCTTGCAAAAGTCAGTTTGCTCAAACCCAAAATGAACCTCCAAAAGAAGTATATGAAGATAGATAAGTTAAATCTACAATATGCTTGCACAAGTGAAACATCATCTTGTATGTAAAGATTCTTTTATTATACTGGTCATGTAAATTTAGAAATCATATGTAAATGAAGTATTAAAATAACAATAAATGTAGAATTATACTTGAAAATAAAATCGAATAAGTGAATTGAGAGAAAATATGATGCATTCTTTATTTTATTACAACAAAAAAAAACTTTTAAACATGAGTATTCATATGTAATATATTGTTTTTGTTTATTTTATCTTTATAATTTCATGATAAAAAATGTATTCAGTGTTTCTGCATGTAGAACTATGAAAAGTGATATATTTTCTATATTATTAGAAAGACTGATGGGATAAAAGAAAATGAATTTACTTGTGTGAAGCACAAAAATATAGTGTTGTGGCAAATTAAGAAAGATACATAGACTAATAATATATGTACAAAAGGGATAATTACACTGGAATCTGGATATACCTGAGGTATTGCGAAATTACAAAAAACATCCCTTAGTTCAATAAATTACATTCAACATTCATTCTGTTTCCGCCGTCTAACATTGAGCACCTTTCGTTAGGGTTCCATTAAATTTCTAAGTGAACTTTCAAAAATGCCCCCGACTTTTTCTGGACCAAAAGACCAAATTTTTCTTGGACAAATATACCCTTTTGGTGTTATTTTTAATATTTTATAAAAGTATAGGTGTCATATGTAATGTTGTGTATATAAAGTATATAAATAATTATTTATAATTAAAAATTATTATCAACAAAAAAAAAATTATAAAATAAAAATATTATGTGTAAGATATCATTTTATTCTTTTAATTAAATTAATATATAATAGTTTATATAAATAAATTTAAAAATTATATTTTAATTAACTAAAATTTTAAAATAAAGTCTTCTCCACCCCACCCCACCTCCAACGCAGTACACTGTACACACACACACAACAGAGCGCACACACAACAGTAAACACACACACAAAATTACACACATTACACACACACACACAATTACATGCACACACACACACCCACACTGTCACGAACACACACACAATTACACACACAAACACACACAGAGTCACGCACACACACATATTCACATTCTAAGATAAAATATATACATATATATATATATATATATAAGTATTTTACTTTTAACTTTATTTTTTTATTTTAAAAATGTTATTAAAAGTAAATATAGAGAGGTCAAGGGGCAATTTAGTAATTGAGCTTTTTTTCATTTTTTTAATTTTTTGCTTTTTTAAAAAACAATACTCAGTAAGGGCATTTAGGTTTTTTATCACTTTCCATCCATTTTTACATCAATACATGAAAACCTTGGATGTTAGATGTAATTTATTAAACTAGGGGATATTTTTTGTAATTAGGCAATACCTCAGGACCCCCAATGTAATTATCCCTATGTATAAACATGCTAAAATATAATAGTAATTATTTTATGATAAACAGGCTGAAAAATTTAATTTCTTGAAATAGATTTAATTAAAGACATGGTGATGATATATGATTATAGAACAAATAAATAAATAGTTTAAGATGGGCATCAACAAATAATCAATTCTTAACCAGTTATTAAGTTGCCAATAAACTAGATATACTTACTTCAATTTGACTTCCCATCAAATCACCACGTGCGAAGCATGTAATATTTTCTAGTATAAGAAATGACTATACCTTTTCATTTTTAAGTTAGCTGATTGGATCACTTTGAGTTGTACAGGTATGAACCTCTGGGACATTTGCTTGGGAAGGAGTATTTTCTTCACGCTTACGGTCCTATTTATGCTCTTTCTGCAGATGTTGTTGCAAGCTTGGTTGCCTTAAGAAATGACAGGCTAGTTCTTTCCTTTCATTTTTTAGTAGAATGTATGGAATTTAAGTGGTACCATTTATAAATTGGTGGATCTTATAAATAAGGTAATTTCTGGATGTATCTTGTTTGTATCTTGGCATGATATGCTTGAGTTTCTTCAAAATAAATTCTTGGGGACTCTTTAAGTGAGACATTTGTGTAAAATGGCTGTAAATCTATGTTACATATATCTAATTTATAAATGATATACAGTTTTCGGATGTTTAGCAATGAGGATGTTACGATTGGGTCGTGGATGCTTGCAATGAATGTCAATCACGAGGATAGTAAGAAGCTGTGTGAAGCCGAGTGTACCCCCTCATCTATTGCTGTGTGGGATATTCCCAAGTGCTCGGGTAGGTATCTCCTCATATTTGAAACAGAGGTCTGCCTATATATCGCTCTTTTTAGATGAATTACGTAGACGTTGCTTCTTTTTGTAATTCTACTTGAAAGGATAACTATTTTGTGATGATGCATTGCAGTAAAAGCCATAATTGTAAATTTTGTCGTATAACGCTTTGAATAACCTGACATTTGAACGGTAATAACTCTCTTGGTGGTTGCATTCACAACCTATCTTTGAATAACCTGACATTTGAACGGTAATAACTCTCTTGGTGGTTGCATTCACAACCTATCTGTTGTATTAAGAGAATTACATTTGCCATGTGATTAGTATATACTATGAGGTGTGAGGCTAGTGATTGTGATTATACTTGTCATGCGATTTTTTACGTCTAACCAAACTTGGTCTAGTCAGAATCTTATACATCAACGGTGAATCTTAGCACAATAACATACATTTTACATATATTATGAGACCATGATTAAGTCGTAAGAAGTTTGCTAGTTAGTACACTTTGTAATACACACGAAACACATAAAACCTATATCTGTGACTTATAGGACTCTGCGATCCCGAAACGAAGATGTTGCAACTTCATGGCAAAGACATTTGTTCGAAAAGCTCCATTCTACCGTTGGAAGATGATGATGATAATGATAATGAAGATTAACAGCACTCTTACTTAGCTTCTTCCAACCAAATCATACATGACATATTATACAACAGGTCTGTTTCTCTTGTACCTTATCTTTGGAAGAAACTTCTTGTCATAGATTCTTTTTCATGAGAAAAAAAGTTTTTGACAGTTTTTTAAGTTTTAGAAATTTAGGAAGAGGGTGGATCAGTTTCTTGTGAAGTATGTCAAATTTTCATTCTTGTAACAAACCACATTTTATAATTTTATTTAACATATTACAACCAATGTTCAACATTCTAAGTTCTGCCACCCATCTTTGGAGCGACTTGTTTGATCCACGACGTCCATATTGTGTGAATCGATGGTCTGCTTGTCTGGTTATGCTTTCGTTTGAAGTCGGTTCGGAACGACCTGCGTAAAAATATACGGTTTTTGTCTTGTTTGGTCCTAAGTCTCATAGAACGGGACCGAATGTGAGGACAGGAGCGTACGTTACTAAAATAAAAATCAAAATAATTATTGAAAATTGTTGCACCAAATTATTTATGGATTACTTTATGTAATAAGTTGAAGTAAAAATAGTTTTTTTGCACTTGAATTTTGAAAATAATTCGATGATAAAATTATTTTTCTTAGTACGGTAACAAACATTTAGGTATGATGAAATACAAAAGATTTAGGTAATTAAAAGAATCTTAATTGTTTAAACTCAACGTTACAACTTACAATTTTGCATATATACAAAGGGAGTGTTTGCAAACTCTAAACAAAAACACTTTTGAGCTTTTGACTAAAAATAAATAATTTTGCAGTGTTTGCAAGTCATGCTTTTTTTATTTTTTTATTTTTAAGTTCTGATTCTTTAAAATTAAACTTCTTAAAAGCTCCAACTTGGTTGAGGGGTGCTTTTTATATTCTTGCAATTAAAATAAAAACCTTTATGATTAATTTATTTAACCCCATCAAAACTTAATAAAAAAATAGCTTTCCTTAATCATCTATAATATTTACTATAAGAAACAATATTTATAAGACAATATAAATAAAATATTTTATATTAACTATTTCTAGATAGTTATTTTTCTATTTTTTTCATAATTATAGATTAAATAATAGCCATATGGGTGACTATTTCATATTCTAGTAGTTATACAAAGTTTGTTAAGATGGAGTATTATCGTTGTTCGCATCCACATTTACTCTTGAAAAAGTCACCCGTATGACTATTATTTAATCTATAATTATGGAAAAAATATAAAAACAAATATCCAAAAATAATTAATATTGTAAATCAATAAGATTCGTATTATATCATATACAATTATTAAGCTGTCATATACAGTTAATAAACAATAATTGATTTTTATTTTAAAATTATTTTTGTATTTATATTGCAACACAAAGAGGTCGAGAAAAACTTAAAAAGAAACATAAAAGAAATAATAAAAAAAAAGGCCTGCACGTGACAGACACCTTTGGACTACATTAATTATCCTTTAGAAATCCATATTATTTCATGACCATATGCATTGGTGTAAATTGTTAAAAAGAATTGTAAGAAGATAAATGTGAAGAAAATGTGATTTTTTATTTTATTTGAGGGGCAATGTTGCACTTGTTGAAGAAACACTAATTGATAATCACTGCTATTTGCAAACACTGTCCTATAGTTTATTCCTATTTTCTACTTGTATTTTGCAAACACTAACCACTTCTACGATTCTGATAATTTTACACTTAAAAACACATCTCAATAAGCAGTTATATTTGCAAACACTCCCAAAATCTACATATCTTTTTGCTCACCAATAAAAAAGATTTCATTGAAAGCACATGAAGTATAAAAAAATAGTTATTTTTTTTTCTTATTTCTTTAAGTGTGATCTATAAGTAGATAGACATGTGGAAAATTCACAGATGGTACTCGAATTCTAACCATTTTCTAGATGTTGATAAGGGGCCATTCTATGCTATACCGGTAGCAATGGTCTCGATGTGGCATATACCATTGGATCCCCAATAGGGGGGCATTTACTAAAATACCCCCCGATCCAATGGTGTATGCCACACCGGGACCATTGGTACCGGTGTGGCATAGAATTTTCCGTTGATGAGCTTCTTTAAATTAAAATGCAAGAAGCAAAAAAAAAAAAAAAAAATTATTTTTAACTCAGTCACTCACTTCTTTGAGCGTGCTTTTACAGTTTACACGTTCTTGCTGCCATTCAAAATCAAGGATTCAAAATAAATATATAAGGACAAATGTCACTTATAGTCCCTAAATTATTATGTTTGTCTCACTTACGTCTTTAAAATAAAATTTATTATGCTACTGTCCCCAAAGTAATAATTCGGTCTCACTTTAGTCCTTTCCGGTGGTTTATGACCGTATATCAGTGTCCGGTTGTCCCTGAAGTATCAAATTTGTATTACTTTGGTCCCTAAATCAAAGAAAAGCGGGAAGTTTTTTGTTTTTTGCAATTTTACAATTTACCTTATTTTAATTATTATTATTTAACTAATAGACATTAGTTGAAGGATAAAATATATATATATATATATATATTAATAATTAATTCGTAAAGAAGAGAATAGAAACAACTACCTTATTTTGATTGTTAATATTCAGCCTATGATGCACGGACACAGACACGGGACATGTTTACGGACACAACATGAGACACGGATACGTGAATTTTTTTAAAAAATTAGTACACAGACACGGCTAAGACATGAATGTTCATGTATATTTTTTCTTTTCTCTCAATAGCTGGACACAGACAAGGCACATGTTCGACACTGCATGGGATGATTTTTCGGAGTGTCCGTGCATCATAGTATTTAGCTAATATATACTAATAGTCAATATCTAAATAAAATGATAAAAATAATAATTAGTTTTACTCGTTAAATAATTAAATGATTGCTTAATCATTCAATTATGTTTAATTAATAAATAATAAATTTCACAAATTACAAGATAATTATAATTGAGTTATTTAATTTCTACAATAAGATGAATATTTTAACAAAATAAGTAAAAATTTATTAACTAATAATTATAATTATCCATTATAGAATAATAACACTTAAATTATATTTTTATTAGAAAACAATTAATTATGATCTCAACAAATGATATTCATTAAGAATAGAAAAATAAAGAAGAAAACAAACCATAAAAAAGGAAAAAGAAAAGAAAAATATTCGTTAACTGCCATCTCCACATATTCGGACATGTATGTTGCATTATGATCTATGGTCACTTCTAAAACAATCAACTAACAAATTAGTTTTTCACAATGAATGTTAGAAAAATTAATTTAGTAATTTATCCATGCTATGTTGAGAAAGGACCTTTATATGTATGGTTTTGTACAGTTGCGCATGAGGTTCTTACGTCTGATATATATTAGCTAAATAATAACAATTAAAATAAGGTAGTTGTTTTTATTCATTAACTTAGGAATTAATTATCAATATATATTAATTTTTTATCCTTCTATGAGACATTACCTATAAGTATATACTAATTTATATTAGTTAAATAATAATAATTAAAATAAGGTAGATTGAAAAATTGCAAAAAACAAAACATATTCCCCTTTTTTGGGTTTAGGGACCAAAGTAATATAAATTTGATACTTCGGGGACCACTGACAACTGACATCCGGTCATAAACCTTCGGAAATGACTAAAGTGAGACGGAATTATTACTTTGGGGACTGTAGCGTAACAAACTTTAGTTTAGGGACGTAAGTGAGACAAATATAACTATAAGTGATATTTGTCCAATATATAATAATGATATAGTTGGTTATCCAATTTCCTATATTATTCATAATTATTAAAGGCTAACATTTCCTAGTTATCTTGTTTTTATCTTCCAATTTCACATATCTTAATATGATATTTGGAGGGTGTTCTTGCATATATTATAGGGGCCTATTTCATTGCATTCCAAGGCCAGATGAGTAAAGATTAAGGCGAAAAAATAAATTATTTATTAGTCATGATGCGAAAAGAGTAATTGCAATTTTTGAAAATGACTACACATAGAATCCTTTAGGACAACTGGTCTATTTATGCCAGAAATACCTTTAAGCCAGTCACATGAATTTGTCACCATAGAAATTCATGTTTGGAATGATCGTCAACTTCAAAACGTATGAAAATTAAGACTGTTTTGTTAGGGATCTTTTTTCTGTAAATTTGGGAATGAAATGAAGATAATATAATTTAAAACATGTTTTTGAAATGTGTACAAATCATTTTTGTTAAAGTGATAATTGCCTTCGTTACTCATTAGTTATCGAGTTTACAAGGTAAATCACCCGAAAATGCAAATAGTAATTTCGAAAGTTTCCCTTCAAGAACTTTTAAAAAGTGATAAGTGAAAAACGTAAGAGAATTTGAGAATTTTTTGTGCTTATTTTTGAGCATCACAATTGATCCTATATAGAGTTTGAGACTCTTTTTGCAATCAACATGTTGTTCCATTGAAAGGCACATCTCTTGATTTAAAAGGCTCGTAATATTTAATAACACTCATCCTAAAAGTCATGACTACTAGATTTGATCACTCACGGAAAAACATGACTTTAATTAATTAATATTATTTTTAATATCATTATCAAAATTCCAACATATTTTAGATTAATTTATATGTATTTTGTTTACAACCCCTTAAATGAAAAATGTTGTATTTATTTTTCTTGTTTTTATACTGTTGTTTAAAACTATTTTCAGACCTCACCTATTAGTAACTCTATTTCCAAATTTCAGATCTCTTCATTTTCAGAAAATGCTCTTTATTAACTATTAAGATATAGGCCAAATATATCTGTTCTACTAACGAGTCCTGACTCCCGAGTAGTCCTAACAACAAGAGGTGGTTTATTGCATGCCGAACATTCTCTTACAAATTAGTGATTGCAGTCCGTTAATGCAACTTATCAATTATAGAGAATTATTAAAGTGTTGATGAAGTTTTTAATTTCAGTTTATTTTCTTGAATTTATTCTGTTATTGATAAACTTTGCTCTAGGATTTTTCGTGAATTTGGTTGAGAAGGTAATGTGGTCTTTTCAATAATACAGTTTACACACTAACAGTGATAGAATCTATGGCACAGCTTAAATATCGGGGTTATTCACTTTTTATGATCACTCATGTGAAGTTATTGTGTCACTTTAGTCCCCCATATCAAAAAATTGATACTTTCATCCCTCATGTCCCTAAGTTGTATCATGTTGATCCTTTCTTGCAATTTTCGGCCATTTTATTCTTGTGAATAATGCGCGTGAAACACACACCCCAATAGGAGTTTTTTCATCTTTTCACCCTCCACACTTGAGGTACTTGACAGATTTGGATTTTAATTCCACAAATTACCCAACGTCTTCGTACGTCTTCGACGAGCAATCCGAAGTTGAGTTTCTGGCCTATCCACATTCCTCAAAATCCCCGGAATCACATTTGTTGAGTAGAAATCAAGCGGGGGAATGTATAGGAATGATTATCGCCTGATTTTTGGAGCACCAAAGTGAGATTTTTTTTTGGCTAAAGTGTGGAAATATGGGTTAAAAGATGAAAAAGCCTATGTTTGGGGTGTGCGTTGTTCACCGGATTAAAATGGCCAGAAATTGCAAGAAAGGCCTGATGTGATACAATTTAGGGACACGAGGAACAAAAGTGTCAATTTTTATACATGGAGGACTAAAGTGACACAATGAATTCACACGAGGGACCATAAAAGTGAATAACCCAATTTGTTCTTTGTTATGATAGCTTTTACGTATTAAAATTAACTCTTTAATTGCATTTCGAGAACTTCGTTCATTTAATCAGGCTATGTTAGCTAAGCTCGGGTGGAGGATTATTCAACGTCCGAATTGTTCGTTGAGTCGTTTATACAAAGCTAGGTACTTCCTAGATTCTTCGTTTTTTGAGACTGGTATTGGTTCAAGCCCATCTTTCCCTTGGAGAAGTATTTTGCGGGCTAGAAATATTCTTGTAGTAAGGTGTCGGTTGCGTATTGGCTCGGACAGGTCAGTTTGTCTGTGGGGGTACCCGTGGTTACCCCGAGATAATAATTATCGCTTGTGGTCTACGATCCGATGATTTTAATTTTTCAGCCTATGGGCCTTTAGTCGATAATATCAAACATTTAGCTTTGTCTTTTTATTCTTGTTCTTTTCATTTCGTTAAACTTTCGGGTAATTTGTGTTGCACAATATCTTGCTCGTTTTGCTTCGATTGACCAAGAGTCTGATCTTTGCCTTCCTATTTTGGCAGCTACTTGTCACGTCCCGACAATTCTCAAGACCTCTTCCCACAAATGAGGTACCAAAGTGTTAAATCTCTACACTACCTTGTATATATAGTAGTGGGTAGAATTATCTAGAATTGTTCTAAGTGTGTAGAGATTTATAAGAATTCTCTAGAATAAGGTAGAAACATGTATAGCTAGAATTCTCTAGAATATACCTTGTAAATATCTAGTAGAATTCTCTAGATCATCGATCATAGCCGTTGGATTGAATTGATCTCAATCGTCCATTCTCAAATGGACTACTATAAATAGGGGGCTAGGCATCATTTGTAACCATCAAGCATTTTGAAGAGCAATACAAGTGCTTAAGAGTTTTTCCAAACACTCTCGAGTTCTTTACTTAAAATCCCGAGCACATGAGCACGAGTGAGCGAGGCTGACTTAGCAATCCTTGCAAGAGGCGAGGCGACGAGCTAAGTGCCGCACGAGGCGTTAGTAAGAGACTAAGTCCGTGACAAGTGGTATCAGAGCCCGGTTGGGCTAAGGTGCTGCGTGTTGAGGAGTTCGGGTACTATGGAAAGTGAGGCCATATCGGTTGCGGGAGAGGTTCAACTCAGGGACGTCTTGACAACCCACCCGACAAGAAAGAGAGATTCTAGTCGGCCACATGAAGGTGGTGAACTAGAGGTCGCCGTCGCGGAGATGGGCGAGCGACTAGATCGGGTAGAGCACACTGTTGAGACATTGGAGGGCCACGTTCTCGAAGAAATGGAATCGGTGAAGGCGGACGTGCGGTCTTGCCTTGATGCTACCACCGTTCAAGAGGAACGGCTTGCAAAGCTTGAGGATGCCATGAGGACATTAGAAGCTACTATAGCGGAGATACGGGACGATTGGGCCTTGTGCAAAAAGGCCGTTGCTAGTGGTGGAGGCAACCAAGTTGTGGTGGCTCCACGCGTGGAGACACCAAAGCCAAAGTCGTTTTTGGGCCAACGAGATGCCAAGGAAGTTGAGAACTTCTTGTGGCAAATGGAGATGTATTTCGAGGGGCTTAACTTAACCGACGAGGAATCAAAAGTACGAACGGCTACACTCTATCTCACCGATACTGCAATGTTATGGTGGCGTAGGAAGCATGCTGACATTGAGAAGGGCCTTTACACAATCAATACGTGGGAAGACTTCAAGAAAGATCTCAAGCGACACTTCTACCCCGAGAATGTTGTGTATGAGGCTCGCAAGAAATTGAGGGAGTTGAATCATAAGTCCAACATTAGGGATTATGTGAAGGAGTTCACGACACTCATGCTTCAAATCCCGAACATGGGCGACGAAGATCTGCTTTTCTACTTCGTGGACGGGTTGCAAAATTGGGCCAAACAAGAGTTGCAACGCCGAGGGGTCCATTCGGTAGATAAAGCAATTGCGGCAGCGGAGTCCTTGACCGAGTTCCAACGTGGACATGATTCTTCCGCAAAGAACAACAAGGATAAAGGAGGGAACTCGGGTAAAGGTGGGGGAGATAGGCGCGACAGCCACCACCATAACAAGGTGCAACATAAGGCGGGTGGTCCGGGGGCCTCGGTGGGACGTAAGGATTATGAGGCCAAGAAACAAAGCTTTGTTCCTAAGGCCGGGTGCTACTTATGCAAAGGACCACATACTATCAAGGAGTGCCCGAAATTGGGAACCTTGTCGGCGATCATTGAGGAGAAGGAGGCACCTTCGAGCCCGGAGCCGGATACTAATCAAATTGGTTCACTCCAACTCCTCAATGCATTAAAGGCGAAGGCGGTGCCGGCTACATCAAGCAAGGGGCTTATGTATGTTGAGGCCCGCATCAATGGGAGGCCTACCAAGGTGATGGTAGACACGGGCGCAACGCACAACTTTGTGACTGAAGAGGAGGCCAAGAGGTTGGGACTCCGAGTCACCCGGGGCGAGGGTTGGCTAAAGACGGTGAACGCCAGCGCTCGACCCCTACACGGCACGGCGCGAGGCGTCGAGATGGGACTAGGCACTTGGACAGGCCAAGTGGACTTTTCGGTGGCACCGATGTATGATTTCAACGTAGTGCTGGGCATGGAGTTTCTACGCAAGGTGAGTGCTATTCCGATGCCTTCTTTCGATTCAATGTGCATTTTGGAGAAAGGCTCTACTTGTATGGTTCCCACGGTGGGCGCGCCGGGGAAGGACAGGGACCACAAGCAACTTTCAGCCATGCAAGTAGCCAAAGGAGTAAAAAGGGGCGAGCCGACATTTCTAGCCACGTTGAAGGAAGAAAGTCCCGACAACATGCAACAAGAGGATGGGGCACCACCTTTGATAAAAAGGGTCTTGGAGGAGAACCAAGACGTAATGCCACCACAACTACCGGCCAAGCTCCCACCTAGGCGAGAGGTGGACCATGTTATAGAGTTGGAGCCGGGTGCCAAACCGCCCTCAATGGCACCCTATCGCATGTCCCCACCAGAGTTGGAGGAACTTCGAAAGCAACTAAAGGATTTGTTGCACAAAGGCATGATTCGGCCTTCAAAGGCTCCATTTGGCGCACCGGTGCTGTTTCAGAGAAAGCACGACGGGTCATTGCGAATGTGCGTAGATTACCGGGCGTTAAATAAGGTAACTGTTAAAAATAAATATCCAATTCCTTTAATTGCTGATCTGTTTGACAGACTTGGCAATGCCAAGATCTACACAAAAATGGACTTGCAGAAAGGTTACTATCAGGTCCGGATTGCGGAAGGGGACGAGCCCAAAATGGCGTGCATCACACGATATGGTTCTTTCGAGTGGTTAGTCATGCCATTCGGACTAACCAATGCCCCGGCGACGTTTTGCACGCTCATGAACAAAATTTTCCATCCTTACTTGGATCGGTTCGTAGTGGTCTATCTTGACGACATCGTGGTATATAGCAACTCAATAGAAGAGCACGCCGACCATCTACGCACCGTGTTCCAAGTCTTGCGGGAGAACGGGCTCTATGTTAAGAAGGAGAAGTGTTCGTTCGCCAAGGAGGAGGTGCCTTTCTTGGGCCATATTATTGGGCATGGAAAGCTTCATATGGACGAAGCTAAAATTCGAGCAATTGTGGAATGGGAGCCACCAACCAAGGTAACGGAGCTTCGATCGTTCCTTGGCTTGGTGAACTACTATCGGCGCTTTATCAGCAGTTACTCATCGAGAGCAACCCCGTTGACTGACCTACTCAAGAAGAACAAACCGTGGGTATGGTCAGAGGCGTGCCAACTTGCCTTCGAGGACCTGAAGGCGGCGGTAAGTGAGGAACCGGTCCTTGCCTTACCAAATTTTGAGAAGATGTTTGAGCTACACACGGATGCCTCCGACTTTGCTATAGGGGGAGTGTTGATGCAAGAGGGGCATCCAATCGCATTTGAGAGCCGAAAGCTCAATGAGACCGAGCGGCGCTACACGGTTCAAGAAAAGGAGATGACGGCCATTGTCCATTGCCTTAGGATATGGCGTCATTACTTGTTGGGGTCGCGGTTCGTGGTAAAAACTGACAACGTTGCCACGAGCTATTTCCAGACACAGAAGAAACTCTCCCCGAAGCAAGCACGATGGAAAGACTTTTTGGCAGAGTTTGACTATGTTTTGGAGTATAAACCCGGGAAGGCGAATGTAGTAGCCGATGCACTGAGTAGAAAGGCGGAGCTTGCGGCGATCTCCTTAGCCAAAGGGAATGTCCATGAGAAGATCAAGGAAGGCTTGGAACACGACCCAATGGCCAAGGAGTTGATGAGGCTTGCCAAGAAGGGCAAAACTCGACAATTCTGGGTAGAGAACGGCCTACTCTACACCAAGGGATGACGGTTATACGTTCCAAAGTGGGGCAACCTACGGAGGGACCTTATTAGAGAGTGTCACGACACCAAATGGGCGGGACACCCGGTCCAAAAGAGAACAATGGTGCTCTTGGAGACAGCATACTTTTGGCCCCAAATGAAGGATGGCGTGGAGGTTTATGTGCGGACGTGTCTTGTGTGTCAACAAGACAAGACGATGAACCAACAACCGGCAGGACTATTAGAGCCTTTACCCGTCTCAAATCGACCTTGGGAGTCCGTCTCGATGGACTTCATTAGTGCCTTGCCAAAATCCGAGGGGTTCGGGTCTATTATGGTGGTGATAGACCGATTCTCAAAATACGGGAGCTTCATTGCTTGTTCGAGGGATTGCACGGCGGAGGAGGCGGCAAGGGCATTTTTCAAGAATGTCGTGAAGTATTGGGGGCTGCCCAAAAGCATTATAAGTGATCGAGACCCACGCTTCACCGGACGACTATGGACGGAGCTTTTCAAGCTCTTAGGTTCGGAGTTGTGCTTCTCCACAAGCTTTCACCCACAAACCGACGGCCAAACTGAGAGGGTGAATGCCTTGTTGGAATGTTATCTTCGGCACTTTGTGAGTGCCAATCAACATGATTGGGCAAAAATTCTTGACGTGGCTCAATTCTCATACAATTTGCAAAGGAGCGAGGCCACGGGAAAGAGCCCTTTTGAGTTGGCAACGGGACAACAACCACTCACACCTCACACTTTGGATATATCTTTCGATAGTGCAAGGTGTCCCGGAGCGGCAAAAATGGCAAAGTCGTGGGCAGAACAATCCGACTTAGCCAAATCCTTCTTGGAGAAGGCTCGACGAAAGATGAAGAAATGGGCCGACCCCAAGAGGCGACACTTGGAGTTCAACATTGGCGACAAGGTGCTAATCAAGTTAATCCCGCAACAATTCAAAGCATTTCGGGGCATGCACAAGGAGTTGGTGCGGAAGTACGAGGGACCTTATCCAGTGGTCGCTAAGGTTGGGAAAGTTTCATACCGGCTCGACCTTCCGGTCTTTCATGTGAGCATGCTAAGACCATACCAAGAGGACGAGGAAGATCCAAGCCGAGGAGCATCACATCGAGCACCTCCAGTGGTAACCAAATCATTTGACAAAGAGATTGAAGAGGTGCTATCTCACAAGGTTGTAAGGCGTCGAGGAGTCAAGCCGACGACTCATTACTTTATCAAATGGAAGGGGCTACCCGAGTCCGAGGCAACGTGGGAATCGCAAGACGACTTGTGGCAGTTCCAAGATCGCCTTCAACAATACGAGACGACGAGGGCGTCGCTACATTAGGTGGGGGGGGATGTCATGTCCCGGAAATTCTCAAGACCTCTTCCCACAAATGAGGTACCAAAGTGTTAAATCTCTACACTACCTTGTATATATAGTAGTGGGTAGAGTTATCTAGAATTGTTCTAAGTGTGTAGAGATTTATAAGAATTCTCTAGAATAAGGTAGAAACATGTATAGCTAGAATTCTCTAGAATATACCTTGTAAATATCTAGTAGAATTCTCTAGATCATCGATCATAGCCGTTGGATTGAATTGATCTCAACCGTCCATTCTCAAATGGACTACTATAAATAGGGGGCTAGGCATCATTTGTAACCATCAAACATTTTGAAGAGCAATACAAGTGCTTAAGAGTTTTTCCAAACACTCTCGAGTTCTTTACTTAAAATCCCGAGCACACGAGCACGAGTGAGCGAGGCTGACTTAGCAATCCTTGCAAGAGGCGAGGCGACGAGCTAAGTGCCGCACGAGGCGTTAGTAAGAGACTAAGTCCGTGACATACTGCTCTAGCTGTGGACATTTCTTCTTAAAGATATTGCCATCATTTCTTCAAAAAAATAAATAAAAATTGCATACCAGTTAATTGCTTGTCTAAGTTGAAATCTTAACTTCGATTATGCTGGTATTGTCGAATAAATGTAAATAATTCATGGACATGATAAATATATTTTTTAAACTAGTTTTAAGGCTACTTACCGCTCGAAAAATCTCAAAGAAAGCATATGATATCTTCTATTTTAACTCTTGTTACATTTTGTATTGCAAGGTATTGGTGAACCACATGTCATATGTGCTTAAATAAATGCTCATTGTTAAATTTATTATTGAACACATACCATTCACCAAATACTTTACAATATAAGATGCAACTACAACTGGAGTTGGCATAGAAGATTTCGTCTGCGAAAGGAATTATGCATAGTTCTTTCGTAACCATGTGAACATCACGTGCTTATGCGGCCTGTTTCACAAAGTTCCTTATCCGCTAATGCGGCCAAAACATTTTCAAATTTTTATTGCACCATGTTTTTTATTTTTTTTAATGTAAGAGAAGGGGGGACCCTAACGATCTATCCCGACAGACCCGGGGTTATAGTCGTTTGCCTATACCACATAAGGCTACTACGATCTTGCTCTAATAAATTCCAAAGATCGGGATTTGGGGATTGTATTATGCTGAGGGGATGCTTAAGTCCCGTCTTAGCCAAACTGTCCGCCACCTAGTTGGCTTCTCGCCAAGTGTTATTGATAGTCACATGCCAATTCATGGTGATCTGTTGATGAATTTTGTCAATGATATCAACATAACGGTGCGCGTTGGTGCCATCTCTAATACTCATGAGTGCCTCACGACTGTCCGATTCCAAAGTCACATCTTTCAAATTGGCTTCCCACGCCACTTCTAAGCCATGTTGAATTGCATGTAACTCAGCACCAAGAGGTGTGTGCATACCAACTCGACCTCTAAATCCCCGAAACCAATGACCCAGATGGTCATGGATAACTCCTCCGATGCTCGCCTCATCAGCTTGGAGTTCATCCCCCCGACGAACCACACCGTCCACATTCAATTTCCAAGTACCAGGATCAGGTGGACACCACCCTACCCGAATAGTATTGTGAACATCATCAAAGTCTCCATTTTGAAGCTGTAAAGCTTCAACCGTGCACCACCTCGAAGTCTGCGTTGGGGTTATCCATTTCCTTGGCATGCACATAGTCATTCCTCACCTGCCAAAGAAAATTGATTGTTTCAGCAAACACTATATTCCATTTAGTAGCCCACGCATACCTGCTGACCGAAGCCGTGATGTTCCAATCGAGCCATGTCTGATTGTCAAGAGAGAAGAATGTCGAGTGGTATCTGTTCGCCACCAGCCGCCGCCAAAGATTATTCGCCCTGGGGCAATCCCGAAGGGCATGAAGAATGGTCTCATCCTCGTTGCCACAAATATTGCAAGTTCCAAACGGTGCAATACCGCGTTTAGCGAACCTGTAATTCGTCAATAATTTGTTATGACGAGCTAGCCATAGAAAGAACTTGCGTCGATGCGCCACTTTAACTTTCCATAAATGTTTCCACGCTTCCCTATCCTCCTCGGTGATGAACAAAGACATCTGGAGTTGCTCATAAGCACTGTTACAAGAATACTTTCCATTGTTGGTGTATCTCCAAATTGCCATGTCTTCCATATGTTGTGAATGGTCTAAATTCCAGCCAGCTACATCCAAGCGAGCTTCCTCGGTAAGCATCTCCAGGGTTGCCCGATCCAAGCCATTCTCCTCAGACTAATAGCTAGCTACAGTCCGATTAATATCATCCTCCGGTATGTGCCCTGAAACACGTGCATCAGACCATAATCTAATATGACACCCATTGCCCACTTTCCACCTAATACCATTTTCAAGCAAAGGAAATCCCGCCCGAATACTCCTCCAGGTGTGAGAGGTAATATTACGCGAAGTCGCCCTTTCCCGATATATATACTTATGGAGAAGAACTTGGACCCAAAGTCTATTGTCGTCCGTGATCAAGTGCCACCCAAGTTTCCCAAGAAATGCAAGATTAACCAGCCGAGTCCTGCGAAGCCTAAGACCCCCGTATTGCTTCACTCTACACACTTTATCCCACGCAACCATATGCACTTTATGATCTTCCTCCGATCTTCCCCATAAAAAGTTACAGTTGGCTTTGTCAATCTCATCACAAATGCCCACTGGAATCAACGCCGTCTCCATATAATACTAGGGCATTGTGGCTGTCGCTGCACTAATCAGAGTCATCCCGCCAGCCAGAGAAAGCTGATTCTGTTTCCAACCTTTCAGCTTCTTCTTAACCTTATTCACAATAAAGTCGTAGTCTCGCTTCAGAACCCGAGAGTGGTGTAAAGGAGTGCCCAAGTACCGTCCGAGATCCAGCGTGAGACTTAAGTTCGCCTTACTAATAAATTGAGCTTGTGCCCGAAAAACATTATTCGAGAAAAACATCTTTGACTTACGGAGGTTCACTGCGTGTCCCGATATAGCATAATAGGATTGAAGGGTATGGCTAATGACATCCACCTGGTGATTGGAAGCCTCCCCAAACAGAATAAGATCATCTGCAAACATTAAATGAGACACTCGGGGTCCACGTAGGGATGTAGGAACCGTATGCCATTGACCATTTCTCACAATTGTGGATATCATAGAACCTAATTTCTCTACACAGAAAACAAAGAGGTAAGGCGAGAGGGGGTCCCCTTGTCGTAATCCTCGTTTTGGACTGAACCATTCCGTTGCTATGCCATTCCATAAGAGGGATAACTTAGCTGTGGTAGTACAGTTCAAAATAAATCTAATCCACGACAAGGGGAAATGCATTTCACACAACACCTTTTCTAAATACGTCCAATCAATCCAGTCACACGCCTTTTCAAAGTCGATTTTAGCAATAACGAAACCTTTTTTTCCTCTCATCACCCGCAAGTTATGAATAACTTCCTGAGTGATGATAACATTATCGATAGTTTGTCTCCCCTTAATGAAACTACTCTGCGACTGGGGAATCAAACTATCCATTATACTTCGAAGCCGATTTGCCATAGTTTTGGTTATAATCTTAAGGATTACATTACTCAGACTAATTGAATGAAAATTAGTAAGACGTGTGGGATTAGCTTCTTTAGGGATTAAAATAATTAATTATTCATTCAGACGGGGGTCGATCATACCTGTCCGGAGTGCATG
The DNA here is from genome assembly GCA_019426215.1 of Buddleja alternifolia. Taxonomy (NCBI): domain Eukaryota; kingdom Viridiplantae; phylum Streptophyta; class Magnoliopsida; order Lamiales; family Scrophulariaceae; genus Buddleja; species Buddleja alternifolia. The sequence goes on along the minus strand of CM033407.1, from coordinate 19,428,889 downwards.
CCCCACTGTGTAGGTCACTGCATCTCCAACTGTGTCCCAGCATTTCTGAAAAAATATTGCTTGGATCCCGTCCGGCCCTGGGAATTTGGTGGGATGCATGTCCCAAACCGCCCGCTTAACCTTTTCCTTGGTCGTTGGCATTTCCAACGTATGCATCTGACTGACATCTAAACGAGGGAACCCATCTATAGTGATGTAATCATGAACCGGTGTCCCTGCTCCGTATAACTCTCTGTAAAAATTGATCGCCATATTCTGTAGATTCGATTCCTCGGTTTACCACTCCCCATTTTCCTTGAATAAACCACGAATTTTGGATCTATTCTGCGTAGAAGTAGCAGTAGTGTGGAAGAACTTAGTATTCAAATCGCCTGACTGAAGCCAGCGCATACGGGATTTTTGCTTCCAAAAGATTTTCTCCTGATGAAGAATGTCCTAATATTGCTGCTTGAGTTTAATTTCTAATTTTTGGAGATATCGATTAAAATGAGTTCCCTATGCTCACTGAATACCCCCGATCTTTGCTTTCAACTCTTTTTTTTCTTTCTGAAAATATGACTAAAAACCTCCTTATTCGGTTATTCCATTTGTCTGCTTCAGTTTTGGTTATCTTGAGCCTGTCAAACATTTCCCAATCATCCCATCTCGGCCAGGTATCAGTGATAAGCTTGTGAAATCGACGATCGGTGAACCATGCGCCTGCATTCGAAAAAATCTAACACATGCTAACCTCGTCATTACTACCATGAGTTCCAGTAGCAGAGAAGAATGATCAGTTTCAATACGGGACAGGTGAGTAACATGCACAAACGGGAAGGCCACACGCCACTCACTATTACATATTGCCTTATCCAACCTCTCCTGAAGTGAAGAATTTCCCCCTTTCGCCCAGGTAAATGGCAATCCAGAGAACTTAAGATCCATGAGACCTACTTTATCCACACATTCAAGAAACTGCTTGCACTTTGACATGTCAATTGGAGCCCCGCCAGATTTTTCCAAGTGATTAGTAACAACATTCATATCCCCTGCGAGTAACCATGGCCCATGAATACCCCCAGCTTATTGTTACACATGAGACCAAAAGACTATCACGAATATCTACCTGCGGGCTGCCATAGATCGCCAAAAGTATCCACTCGGTAGTGTTTGGTTGCCGATGACTGTAGTGATGCTTTGATCATTGGCTTCAAGAAATTCTAGCGAAACTTCCTGTGATTTCCAAAAAGTTCAAATAACCCCTGAAAATCCTCGTACCTCTACCATCTCAACCTTATCAAACCGACTTCGGCGCACAATCACATCTGCCTTATCTCCATGGTTTCTAGTTTCCATTAAGACTAAAATTATCAGATTATGCATACTCAAAATTTCCATTAACGCATTAACAGAGTTTGGATTGCCGGCTCTGTTAGTGTGCATTTTATGCATATTTTTCATATATTTTCTTTATTCTTTTATTGGTATTTAAGTTTAAATGATAGATATTTATTTTGGTTTTTTATTTTGATAGGTAAAATTTCAAAGAAGAAGAAAAAAGAAGAAAAAGATGGAGAAAAAGAAAAATGGAAGACACGTTTTTTACATAAGAAGAGGAGGAGAAAATCTTATTTTGTAGGAGTCTTCCTAAGTTTTAGGAGTTTTCCTATTTTTTAAGGAGTCTTCCTAAGTTTTAGGAGTTTTCCTATTTTGTAGGAGTTTTATTAGTGTTTTCCTTATTCCATTAGAATTGAAGTTTTATTTTAGTTAGAAGTCTTTTGGCTAGGCTTAGATAACTAGTTATTGCTGGAATTTCATTTTTTGTCCTACACTTTGATCATTCTACACGTTTTTACAAGAAGAGAAGAAGAAAAATTCTGCGTTTTGTTCCATTGAAGATGTCTTGCTAAAAACTCAAGTTCTAGCCGAGGATATTTGAAGTTTTAATTCTACAAAAATTTGTGAGATCTAATTTATTCTTATTATTTCTTTATTCTTGAATATTTACATATTCTTTATGCTTGTTGAAATTATTGTTTCAATTAATTGAGTAATTCGGCCGGTTATTTAATTGTTGGAATAATATATAGCTAGTTAGAATCCCAAATCCGTAATTGTTTGGTCAATTCTAATATTGGTAGCAATTAATAACATTGATTATGGACAAGTTTTCAATTGTTATTAAGGGAATATGTAATCTAATTTAAATGAACCGAGCTTGTGAGTTTGTTAATTGGAATTGGTGTTTCTCTAATTCTTAAAGCTATTATTGAATTAAATCTGAAGAGCTTGTTTAGGGTTATTCAATTAATAAGAGAAATAATCAAAGAGCTTGTTTTGATTATCAATAAAATAAGGAGAAACGAGGTTGTTAGAGCTTGTTAACAACTATAGCCAATTTATTCAAGAATACTGAATTATCTTTGCATCAATGATCAAATTATAGGATTAAAACTGATGAAATTCCTTAGGCTAGAACAACTAGTAGCCAGTTGTACGACTAGTAGCCAGTTGTAGGCTAGAACAATTAGGCAAATCAGTGGAGAGTCGTTGTACGAGTACTGGGAGCGGTTTAAACAACTAGTAGCCAGTTGTCCACAACACCAAATTCCTGAACAACTCCTAATCCAGTATTTCTATGAGGGTTTGTCAACAATGGAGAGAAATATGATAGATGCTGTGAGTGGAGGCGCATTGGTACACAAAACTCCCACAGAAGCAAGAAATTTGATCTCCAACATGGCTGCCAACACCCAACAGTTCAGCACTCGACAAGATACTGTACAAAAAGGGGTGAATGAGGTGAATTTGGCATCAATGGACCAACGTTTGGACGATTTGACATCTCTGGTGCAAAAATTGGTAGTTGGCAATACACAGCAAGTGAAAGCATGTGGTATCTGTTACAATCCCAGTCATACTACCGAGGTGTGTCCTACACTTCAAGAGGATCCACACGAACAAGCCAATGCCATTGGATTTCCGGGGGCTCTACAGAGAAAGTATGATCCCTTCTCTAATACCTACAATGCCGGGTGGTGGGATCATCCTAATTTGAGTTATGGTCCACGTGCTCAAGGATTCCAACATCCATATCAATCCAGACAACAAGCACAACCACCTCAGCCATCCTCCAATCCACAAGGTATGTCTCTTGAAGAAATTGTTAAACAATTAGCAACTAACACACAACAATTTCAACAAGAGACGAGGACCAGTATACAACATCTGGAGAGTCAAATGAGTTAGTTAGCCACAACTGTGAATGGGTTGGTTTCCCAAAGCTCGAGTAAACTACCATCTCAGCCTGTGGTAAATCCAAGACAGAATGCTAATGCAATTACCTTAAGAAGTGGGAAAGAGCTGAAAGAACCCAAATTGGTTTCCAAACGAGAGATAGAAAACGAGTTGGAGAGGAAAACCGAAGAGTCTAACCCCACTGAAGTGCGAAAGGAGCAACCTAAGTTATTGGTGATACCTTATCCATTCCCTACTCGGTTTGCAAAATCCAAGAAAGAAGAGCAAGAAAGAGAGATATTAGAGACCTTCAGGAAAGTCGAGGTAAATATCCCACTTCTTGATGCCATCAAGCAAGTACCTCATTATGCAAAATTCCTCAAGGAATTATGCACGACTAAGAAAAAGCTCAATGGTAACGAGAAGGTGCATGTTGGGGAAAATGTGTCTGCTGTTCTTCAAAAGAAATTAACTCCAAAATGCAAGGACCCAGGTATGTTCACTATCCCCTGTAAGATAGGTAATATGCGAATTGAAAAAGCTATGTTAGATCTAGGAGCTTCAATTAATGTTATGCCTCGTGCTATCTATGAGTCTTTGAATATGGGAAAATTAAAAGAAACAGGCATCATTATTCAATTAGGTGATAGGTCTAATGTTTACCCTGATGGTGTTCTTGAGGATATACTAGTTCAAGTTAATGATTTGGTTTTCCCTGCTGATTTCTATGTTATTGATATGGGTAAAGATGAATCTAGTAATTTAGCCCCTATTTTACTTGGACGACCATTTCTTAAAACATCTAGGACTAAAATAAATGTTCATGATGGTACACTTACTATGGAATTTGATGGCGAAATCTTAAAGTTTAATATCTATGATTCCATGAAGTACCCCTCTGATGATCATTTTGTATTTGGTTTGGATGTTACTGACTCTTTGATTCAACGAGTATTTGAATTGAAAGAAGATGATCCATTGAAAGTAGCTTTATACGATGATGGCTTGGAAGGAGTCGAAAAAGAGTTTGGCTTAAATTCTGAACTGCAAGAAGCTATTTCTGAACTCAAGTCTCTCAATTCTCATGAGCATAATGTTTCTTATATTGAATTACCCATGACAAGTTCTAAACTACTCCCTTCTATTGTGCAGGCACCGAAATTGGAACTCAAGAAGTTGCCGGACCACCTCAAGTACCTATTCTTAGGAGAAGACGAAACACTTCCTATGATCGTTTCTAACAAGCTGAGTCCTTTACAAGAGGAAAAATTGCTTTGATTTCTGAGAGAGTAAAAGGAAACAATCGGTTGGACTATAGCAGATATCAAAGGCATCAGCCCTGCTGTCTGCATGCATAGGATATTAATGGAAAAAGGTTTTAAGCCTTCAATCCAATCTCAGAGGCGATTAAATCCACCGATGATGGAAGTTGTAAAGAAAGAGATTCAAAAACTCCTAGATGCAAGTATAATCTATCCAATTTCGGATAGCACGTGGGTAAATCCGGTACAAATGGTTCCAAAGAAAACAGGTATAACCGTTGTAGAAAATGCTGAAGGTGAGTTAGTTCCAACCCGAGTCCAAAATGGGTGGAGGGTCTGTATAGATTATAAGAAGCTGAATTATGCTACTCGAAAGGACCATTTTCCTCTCCCTTTTATTGATCAGATGTTAGAGCGGTTAGCTGGTCGAGCTTATTTTTGTTGTCTTGATGGTTATTCAGGTTTTCATCAGATTCCAGTGGCACCCGAAGACCAAGAAAATACGACCTTCACTTACCCATTCGGAACCTTTCCCTACCGGCGTATGTGTAACGCCCTCAAATTTAATCCTAAAGAATCCAACAAAAAAGCGTCAACACGCCCTCAATTTAATCCTAAAGAATCCAACACGAAAGCGTTATCCTATCCTTACAGAAGTACAAACCAAATTCTGGACACAATTAAACAATTCATCTTATCGGGTCACAACCCCAATACATCAACTAAATAGCTATGCAAACTTAATATACATGAGTTAATCTACATCATTCACCTCTAGGATAGTCCGAGTTTATACTCCAATCCTTCAAGCTAGTTTCACTTCTCGACTTGCCTATAACTGGAAGGAAGAAAGTGAAGTACATAAGCAAAGGCTTAGTGAGCGCCAGTGGACGTGTGAAAGGTGCTTAAAATAGTTGTTAGACCCCAAAGCGATCAATTAATAAGGTGAAAACAATAATAGCTTCTATTTTTCAAACGCTCATTAAAAAGGCGAGTAAGAATGACATTTGCATTCAAGCAGTAGCTGGTATGACACCAGGATCTTAGTATACATACGATAAAGTTTTAAAACATGCATTTTTAAAAGTGTGCAGTCAATGTAAGTACCACGTACAAGATGGAACAATTGGTGGCATGATATTTAAGTTTCAAAACATGCATTTTAAAAAGCATGTAGTTCAATGCAAGTACCACGTACAAGACTCAATGCAAGTATCATGTACAAGACTCAATGCAAGTATCATGTACAAGACTCAATGCAAGTATCATGTACAAGACATGTTTAAGTAACACGTACACGTCACGCTTAAGCAATAGGGGGCCATGTTAGCAATACTATCGCGTCCGATGATTTACCCATAGCACTTTGGGTCCCTCTGCTTCTTCCTTATCACCCTTAAACACGTGGCTTAAAAGCCATCACCATATACCTCCCCACGCAGGCTCGCGATGCCCGATTTGGTCATATCCGGAATATGCCACACGATAAATGACCCATGCACCCTCAGAGCACTCCGTCCTAGGTGCATGGATCTGGACGTGGATAGCGGGAACTGTTTAAGACCGCAAGCCCATGCTTGACCGGCCGAACCCTGCCTTATCCATCGCCCGACCTTGGGCCCAACACAACCACGCAAGATGAGACATGTCACAAGAACACCATCACGACAAATGATCATGATACAAGAACCAAATGATGGAGTACTTCCACGAAATCCATAAAAACCGATGTTTATTTTGAAATCATGCTTGCAAAATATGCATTTGAAACATGATATAATTCTGGCAGTTCTTTTGAATAATTAAAGTTTAAATATGAAATTGTAAGCTCAACAAGTGGCTTTTTCGAAACATGATATAATTCTGGCAGTTCTTTTGAATAATTTAATAGAAATTCTACAAGACTCCGAAATTTACGAAATTTTACCAATATGTTGCTAACACATCCAAGTTAATTGGAAAATATTTTGACTCCAAAATTCGGTCATTTGGCCTTTCAAGTACAACCTAGAACCCGTACGCAGAAACTGAAATGGAGTTCAACTTCATTTCATGACAAAACAACAATGCATGTCCTAAATGACTTTCAAAAACAAGTTAGATTCGACATGCAATCAGTTATCTATGTTTCAAATACAAATATAGTGATGGGTCTATAACAATTTATCCAAATCCTTTCCTCAAACACACAATCAACCAAATTCTCAGCCCTACATTCCAATTCACCTCATGCATGTCCCAACTGAGCCTCCAATTGATGAATTCAAGATTTAATTCTACAATAATTCTAATAAACCAAGAATAAATACATTTTAACAGTGATGAGGGTGTCTTACCTAAGTATTTGGTTGATGAGAAAACACCAAGGGAACAAATTTCTAATGGTGCTGCCAGATTTCAGGTCCGGAAACTGGGTCACGATTTTAGGCGAATCTGAAACTTTTTGTAGTAGATAAGAAAACTCCGAACACATGGTATTCTTCATTGTCTTCTCAGGGAGATTTTGAGCTAAAAGATTCCAATTTGGGCATCATTTGATCCCTCAAAACTTGAAAATACCAGCATTGCCAGTGCTAAAAATTTCTGTGCGAAAATTGCTTGGGAAAATGTGGTTTCTATGTTGTGGGTTGAGCTTTCTCTTTCCATGGTTTCTTGAATGGTTTTTGGTAGTTAAAATGAGATGCAAATGGGGATGAAATCTAATTTTGGAGCATGTAATACTTGAGTGAATGAGAGGAGAAATGAAGAGCAAGATAGGGGTGAATATATATAGGGGTGGTGAGGACTTCATTGCAATTTCTTTTTCTTCTCCTTATTTTTCCTCATATCCCCAAACAAACATATTAATCTTTAAGGCCCCACATGGATGCAAATTGATGTTTAAGTCCATCCACTTATTTGAATAATCCTTGGGTATGTACGTACTATAATTATTACGTATTAAATCAAGTTATATTCTATACATTATGCTACTAATCATCGGATTACTAAGTAGGTTAGTATTTAGAAAACTCTGGTGTCACACTCTCCCCCCGTTAAAAGAATTTGGTCCCCAAATTCCAATAGTTTCTTGCCACATCATATCTAATCCATGCTAGCAAGATCCATAGACTTCATGATGTTCTTGAATAACCACTTATATCTCGTTAAACTAACAATCACTAGATCTATTATTTGTCAATCGATGATAATAATTTAATTTTTTTTAAACGCTGATTTTAACGAACTTGAGCTTGTACGCACTTTCTTGATATGCTTCAAAAGTTGAAAACGTTCTTAAATATTGGAATTGAAGCTTGCCTCTTTCAATCTTCTTGACTCCTTCTCTAGATGACACCTTGAAGATGTCTTGGTCACCGATTTTTGATTTCTAGCTCTCTGATTCAATTGTATACGTGGTTCTTCTGGTGACTCAGTGCTTTCAATTCTCTATTTGATGATTTCGAGCTTGTCGATTATGTCTTGTATCCCTAGAAGTGCAAGATATGTAGATCTTCTAAAAGCTTTAACCTTGACATACTTGGGCTCTTCTATGGAAGTTGGTAATTTTTGATCCATATGGATTTCTCTTCTTATGTCAGATCTTGCTCTAAGTGAAGCACGTGTCAATATAGTACACTCGTCGAGTCTAACTAATATTTACCTGATTAAGAAACTTGAGAAACATAATGTGTGCGAGTGTCTTGAATATCACCATTGAAACTTCCTTATTTTGATCTTCATGAGTCCTCCTCTAGATGAAACTCTGAAAGGTCTTGAGCATAAACATTCATTTTGATCGCCCAATTTTTTTTGTGTACACAGTTCTCCAGGTAGCTCAGCGTGTTCTCGTTCTATAGATGATTATTGTATGTTGTTGATAGAGTCTCGGATCACTTCTAGTGTAGGACTCCGTAAAAATGTTTATATACATCAATTTTGATATACTGAAGCTCTTTAATAAGATCTAGAGGTCTCTCTCTTGGAACCAAGATGTTGATACTCCTCTGCATCTTTGAAGTTGCTAGTTCTTTTCGTTTCTCTCTTTTATCTTCCTATTTCATTGAGGTATGTTAGTCGGAGTAAGTAGAAGATCCCGATTATAATAGATGATTGATCCGCTTGAAATTTTCCTTAGGAGGTGCCACATCCTCGATTTCGTAGCTTGCAATTTGGGTAGGAAATTGAAGGACGATATAGTTGTCATTGATCTCTTTGATATTTTATTCACTTCGGTCGTGGCTATATGCCCAGAAAAAGGTTCCTTACTTCAGTTGTCCTCTAAGGGAGATTCATAACTCATACGGTTTGTCACTCGAGCCCGTACCAATGTTTCCAACTTTACAAATGGTTAGGGTGTTTTCAATTGGTTCAACTATGGGGTTGCTACTTAAGAATAAATTAGGGTGGATTTCTTCAGAATAATTTTAAGCAAAATCAAACAAAATCAGGAAAACATTAACTCAAGAATGGAGGAACTTGAGATTTAGTGAAGGTGTTGGCAAGAATTTGTTAGAATATTAATCGAGGTAATAAAAGAACGTTTAATTGGTACTGAGAAATTTGGTTAATCAATAATAGATTCAAGAATATGAGGACATCGAATGCTAAAATATAGAAATCTACGATGACGGAGCTTATTGAATGAAACAAATACAAGCATCCTATGGAATCTTATAGCGAACCAAAGAATAATATGTTGGCCCAAAGCGTATTGTAACTAAAGTATACAATACAATCTCAAGTAGACATAATAGACTGGAAGAGAAAGATACAATATAGATGACATTCTAAACAAATGGGAATATAAGGTACAATAAGAGCTATAGGGCAAAGACGATTTAAACTTTGGACAAGGTTAACAATAGACAATTCAAGTGGAAAATACAAATTACATATGATCTTAGAAAGTGAATTGCTTAACCTCAAACTGAACGAAGGAAAATGATTCAATTTGGAGAAGTTTAAAGATAACGAGATCAAAATGTAGATGTTCAGATCAATTAGGAGTATGGATATAGGATGACAATATTGAAATTCTTAAGGTGATTAGTAATTCGAATATCGATAAATGTTAAACCTAATTATCAAATAAAAGATGGATGAGCAAGCGGTACAACTATTAAAAGACAATTATAACAAGTCAATAATAGGAATAGAGTGAAATTTCGATTTAAGATGACGATTTTATGATAAAATTGAACCGCCCTCAAAGAATAATTTATTGGTCAAAAGTGGATGCAAACAATCTCAAATAGATAAATAGATTGGATAAATAAATCTAAAATGCAAATGAATGATTTTGGGATGGGAATTGAAGAACTGAGAAGGATTGCAAGAAAAGGCCATTCAGTATGTGCATAAGATTAGAAATTAGCATTTCAATTACAAATTGCACAACTTATATGATGTAACAAGGATCAAATTACGGATGGTTGTTGTCTCAAAATTCAAGAACTATGTGATTACTTGGATAAGTTTGAAGACAAGAGACGAAAGAAAAGTCTCATGAAAAAGCAAAAGAAAACAGATTCAAAAGGTAATCACTGTAAATGGATTAAGCAAGGGTTCATGGAGAAGAGTGATAAATGGACTCCAATAAAATTGAATTGTTACAAGCTCAATGTTTAATGAGAGATTTGGTCAAATGAGTATCAAAATTATAGTCGAACATCAATATTTATGTAAAGGAATCAAGAGATATTGCTAATTGATAGAGATTTATTATGTCACAACAATTGGAATAGAACAGAAAACATAATTTAAAATGATGAGTCTAGAATAAGATTGGACCCCCTTTAAAGATTAACAAGTCAACAAGTATTGGAACTTACGAATAGAATAATAGAATATAATGTCAAGAGATTTCCGAAGAGTGGATGGAAAAATAAATAAATAAGTAAATTCCAAGGGGCGAAACTCTCAAGATGGAATGAATAGTAAGGAATTCCAAATACGAGAGTTTCTCAAGTATGAAAGGAATTGGACTTTCAATAATGGAGTTTACTAGATTGCCAAACATAATAAAGAAGTATGGATCCATAAATTTTGTTTGGACAGGGGCGCGAGAAGAGTTAGAGAAAAGTAACTCGATATTGGTGAAGAGATATCCATTTTATTCTATGAGGCAAGGAGAATCATTCTAAAAGTTCATTCCTAACATGTTTACCTCACTACACACGAACAGTGCTAGAAAAAGGATATAGTGGCATAGCAGAATGAAATTGCGCAATCCACATTCACTAGGTCAACTTATTCTAAATTAACATTGCAGTGGGCTTGTACTACTTGAGCGCATCCATTCTTCGATACGGAGCATTACTTACCATGCAAAGTCGTCCTCAAAGTCATCTTACTTCTCTTCCTCGTAAAGAAACTGTCATCGCCTCAAGGCTATGACCAACCACAATTCTTCTAGATTAGCCTCTATAACTCTAGCATAGCTTCGTAAACAAAAGGACCATCGACAATATCAATTGTTTTACGTGATAGGAATCCATTTGGCAAGGTGCAACAAATGATTATGCTTCACCGAATTAGAAAATGACATTTTACCGAAGAGGGTAAAGAGTGGGGAGCACGATCTAAAGCCAAGGAACTATATGAATTCAATGAGATAAATTAATTCAACGCACTCATCGTGATAGTAACGATAACTATTGACACCATATTACAATACTTGCTATTTGAGATTCATACTTAATCAAAACTCCGGTGTTATTTCAATCCTTGTATACTTACTCTATTATTTATCCAGGATATAAGAATTATCTTCAATCTAACGCAACTTAAACTTTTCTAGTAACTATGTATAACATGTCCTTGTTCCCAGTACCAATTGAATTCAAGGAACTCTTCTCGGCTTAGCCTAAACACATACGAAATGCATCCAAAGCATTGATGTACTACAATTCTACATCGCCGAAATAACATCTAAACAATAATTCATCCCTCAATATCATTAGCCTAACTTAGAATCCACTATACTCCACAGTCTAAAGATCTTATCCTGGTGTAGCTCAGGCACTAGCCCAAGCTCTGATACCACTCTGTAACGCCCTCAAATTTAATCCTAAAGAATCCAAAACGAAAGCGTCAACACACCCTCAATTTAATCCTAAAGAATCCAACACGAAAGCATTATCCTATCCTTACAGAAGTACAAACCAAATTCTGGACACAATTAAACAATTCATCTTATCGGGTCACAACCCCAATACATCAACTAAATAGCTATGCGAACTTAATATACATGAGTCAATCTACATCATTCACCTCTAGGATAGTCCGAGTTTATACTCCGATCCTTCAAGCTAGTTTCACTTCTCGACTTGCCTATAACTGGAAGGAAGAAAGTGAAGTACATAAGCAAAGGCTTAGTGAGCGCCAGTGTACGTGTGAAAGGTGCTTAAAATAGTTTTTAGACCCCCAAGTGATCAATTAATAAGGTGAAAACAATAATAGCTTCTATTTTTCAAACACTCATTAAAAAGGCGAGTAAGAATGACATTTGCGTTCAAGCAGTAGCTGGTATGACACCAGGATCTTAGTATACATACGATAAAGTTTTAAAACGTGCATTTTTAAAAGTGTGCAGTCAATGTAAGTACCACGTACAAGATGGAACAATTGGTGGCATGATATTTAAGTTTAAAAACATGCATTTTAAAAAGCATGTAGTTCAATGCAAGTACCACGTACAAGACTCAATGCAAGTATCATGTACAAGACTCAATGCAAGTATCATGTACAAAACTCAATGCAAGTATCATGTACCAGACTCACTGCAAGTATCATGTACAAGACATGTTTAAGTAACACGTACACGTCACGCTTAAGCAGTAGGTGGCCATGTTAGCAATACTATCGCGTCCGATGATTTACCCATAGCACTTTGGGTCCCTCTGCTTCTTCCTTATCACCCCTGAACACGTGGCTTAAAAGCCATCACCTTATACCTCCCCACGCAGGCTCGCGATGCCCGATTTGGTCATATCCGGAATATGCCACACGATAAATGACCCATGCACCCTCAGAGCACTCCGTCCTAGGTGCATGGATCTGGACGTGGATAGCGGGAACTGTTTAAGACCGCAAGCCCATGTTTGACCGGCCGAACCCTGCCCTATCCATCGCCCGACCTTGGGCCCAACACAACCACGCAAGATGAGACATGTCACAAGAACACCATCACGACAAATGATCATGATACAAGAACCAAATGATGGAGTACTTCCACGAAATCCATAAAAACCGATGTTTATTTTGAAATCATGCTTGCAAAATATGCATTTGAAACAAGTATGCAATCATGTATGTCACGAATGATTAAATGAAGCGTTTTGGCTCACGAAAGAATATTGAATCGAGCAAATTTTTTTTTTTTTCAGAATTTCATGAAAAGAATGTTTTCTTGAAATCATTTTCACAAAACCTACCTGGAAAATTATTCTCGCAAGATATGTCTTTGAAACGTGCCAAGAGATGGTTAATGCAAAATGAGTCCACGATTTGATTTGAAAGTGTTGAAATTCATTTTCATGTGAAGTATTGAAAGCATGAAGAAAGTATATAGATATATATACGACGTGCTCCTTCCAGTTTTGAAAGACATATAACTATAATTTTGAGAGGCACTCACAGTACTCTTCCAAGCTAAAAGGATCGTTGCCGAGTGAATCTCCAACACTACCTGCTTTGGCCAAATATCAAATTAGAATCTTATTCTATCACTTGAATCTAATAACCTGCCGAACCTAATCTATTTGATCCTATAAACTATGATTATGCATAAAGTATACACTATTTTCCCATAATTTGGCTATAACAAAATTAATTTTAAAGATTCACAAAAACTTCAAGAAACAATTTTGCGCGGTTGTAATTTGAAAATTTTTAAAATTCATAGAGGAAGAGTTTACCTCTAAAACTTCCAGAACTACCCAACACTTGTTGAAGAAAGATTGGGTAAAATTTTCAAAAGCAATGAACATTTCCAAGTGGGTGTTTTAACCACCAAACCTAAGCCAAACTAAATCAGATTTTGATCAAAACAAGCTGCATTTCAAAATTTGTATAAAATCCTTTGTTTATCAAAAAACAAAAATCCCAAATTTTGTATGACATGTTCACAAGACACTGAAAATGGTTCTAGAAAATTTTGGAAGCCAAATAAAATATTTAGATACAAAATCTTCAGCTCAAAACATCACTTATTTGTAAATGAGTAATTCTCTGGCAGCAGTTGTCTACCAATTTTTATAAATTTCATCAAAGCTCCAAAAATCTCAAAATTTTACAGAAACATACAAAACATGTATAGATATCTACAGAAAAAGTTTTAAATTATAATTAAAGTTTAAATATGAAATTTTAAGCTCAACAAGTGGATTTTTTGAAACATGATATAATTCTGGCAGTTCTTTTGAATAATTTAATAGAAATTTTACAAGACTCCGAAATTTACGAAATTTTACCAATATGTTGCTAACACATCCAAGTTAATTGGAAAATATTTTGACTCCAAAATTCGGTCATTTGGCCTTTCAAGTACAACCTAGAACCCGTACGCAGAAACTGAAATGGAGTTCAACTTCATTTCATGGCAAAACAACAATGCATGTCCTAAATGACTTTAAAAAACAAGTTAGATTCGACATGCAATCCGTTATCTATGTTTCAAATACAATTATAGTGATGGGTCTATAACAATTTATCCAAATCCTTTCCTCAAACACACAATCAACCAAATTCTCAGCCCTACATTCCAATTCACCTCATGCATGTCCCAACTAAGCCTCCAATTGATGAATTCAAGATTTAATTCTACAATAATTCTAATAAACCAAGAATAAATACATTTTAACAGTGATGAGGATGTCTTACCTAAGTATTTGGTTGATGAGAAAACACCAAGGGAACACATTTCTAATGGTGCTGCCAGATTTCAGGTCCGGAAACTGGGTCACGATTTTAGGCGAATCTGAAACTTTTTGTAGCAGATAAGAAAACTCCGAACACATGGTATTCTTCATTGTCTTCTCAGGGAGATTTTGAGCTAAAAGATTCCAATTTGGGCATCATTTGATCGCTCAAAACTTGAAAATACCAGCATTGCCAGTGCTAAAAATTTCTGTGCGAAAATTGCTTGGGAAAATGTGGTTTCTATGTTGTGGGTTGAGCTTTCTCTTTCCATGGTTTCTTGAATGGTTTTTGGTAATTAAAATGAGATGCAAATGGGGATGAAATTTGATTTTGGAGCATGTAATACTTGAGTGAATGAGAGGAGAAATGAAGAGCAAGATAGGGGTGAATATATATAGGGGTGGTGAGGACTTCATTGCAATTTCTTCTTCTTCTCCTTATTTTTCCTCATATCCCCAAACAAACATATTAATCTTTAAGGCCCCACATGGATGCAAATTGATGTTTAAGTCCATCCACTTATTTGAATAATCCTTGGGTATGTACGTACTATAATTATTACGTATTAAATCAAGTTATATTCTATACATTATGCTACTAATCATCGGATTACTAAGTAGGTTAGTATTTAGAAAATTCTGGTGTCACAGTATGCCTTTTGGTCTCTGCAATGCTCCAACAACATTTCGAAGGTGCATGGTTAGCATATTCTCCAAATTTGTAGAGGACATCATAGAGGTATTTATGGATGACTTTACAGTTCATGGCGATTCCTTTGACTCGTGTTTAGCTAATTTAGGAAAAGTTTTGAAAAGATGCATAGAGTCAAACCTTGATCTAAATTATGAAAAGTGTCAATTTATGGTTGAACAAGGTAATATTTTAGGTCATGTGGTATCTTCTAAGGGTTTAGAGGTAGACAAATCCAAGATAGTTGTTATCAAATCTTTACCTTACCCCGTGAGTGTGCGGCAAGTTCGTTCTTTTCTTGGACATGCAGGATTCTACCGACGCTTTATCAAGGATTTTACGAAGATAAGTAGACCATTGTGCAACTTGCTTCAAAAAATGTGGAATTCAAGTTTAGCCAGGAGTGCCAAAGTGCATTTGACAAGTTGAAAGACTTGTTAACTTCAGCCCCTATTGTGCAACCTCCAGACTGGAATCTTCCTTTCGAGATTATGTGCGACGCCAATGACCATGCTGTAAGCGCAGTGCTTGGATAAAGAGTGGGGAAAGCTGCACATGTCATCTACTATGCCTCACGAACATTTGACAGTGCCCAATGCAATTACTCGACGACGGAAAAATAACTCTTACCTATTGTTTTTGCTTTAGAAAAATTCCGTTCATATGTACTTGGTACTAAAGTGATTGTTTATTTTGACCATGCAACTCTTCGATATCTACTCACTAAGAACGAGGCTAAACTAAGGCTCATTAGGTGGATCTTGCTACTGCAAGAGTTCAACTTAGAGATACGAGATGAAAAAAGAGCTGAAAATCTTGTTGCAGATCATCTAAGTCGATTAGTCGTGAGTGAGGAACCACTGCCCCTACGAGATGAATTTCCTGACGAGCATCTCTTTGCTACTCAACAAACAAATCCTTGGTATGCCGATATAGTTAATTACTTAGTTACTAAGACCTTACCTGACGATTTGTCTAGAGCTCAAAAGAATAAAGTAAAGAGTGATGCTAAATATTATGTGTGGGACGACCCTTATTTGTGGAAATATGGTTCGGATCAAGTCATCCGAAGGTGCATACCTGAGACTGAAACTCCTTCAATCCTTAAATTTTGCCATTCATATGCATGTGGAGGACATTTTGGTCCCAAACACGCTGCTCTTAAGGTGCTTGAAAGTGGTTTATTTTGGCCCACTTTGTTTCATGATTCTTACATGTTTTGCAAATCTTGTGAAAATTGTCAAAAAACGGGTAACTTAGGACATAGAGATCAAATGCCCCTTAATCCTATACATGTGTGTGAAATTTTTGATGCGTGGGGAATTGATTTTATGGGTCCCTTCCCCTCTTCTTTTGGCAATAATTACATACTACTTGCTGTGGATTATGTTTCAAAATGGGTTGAAGCCAAAGCTACTCGAACTGACTGTGCTAAAGTTATTGTAGATTTTGCCAAGTCTAATATTTTCGTTAGGTTCGGAACCCCAAGAGCCATAATAAGCGATCGTGGAACCCACTTCTGCAATCGAGTGATGGAGGCCCTACTCAAGAAATACGATGTCACTCATCGAGTTTCAACCGCCTACCATCCACAAACAAACGGGCAAGCCGAAATCTCTAACCGAGAAATCAAGTCTATACTCGAGAAGACAGTCAATCCAAGTAGGAAAGATTGGAGTACGCGACTCGATGATGCTCTATGGGCATATCGTACGACCTACAAAACACCCATCGGTATGTCCCCATTTCGTTTAGTTTTCGGTAAGCCTTGTCATCTTCCCATTGAATTGGAACACAGAGCATATTGGGCGATTAAGCACCTCAACATGAAATTGGATGATGCTGGTGTCATAAGGAAGCTACAATTGCAAGAGTTGGAAGAAATTCGGAATGATGCATATGAAAGCTCGAAAATCTATAAAGAGAAGACGAAAGCATTTCGTGATAAGATGAACTCAAGAAAGAATTTTGTTGTCGGACAGAAAGTTCTTCTTTTCCATTCTCGACTTAAATTATTTCCCGGTAACTTACGTTTATGTTGGGTTGGACCTTTTATTGTCGTTAACGTTTTTCCCCATGGTGCAGTTGATATCCAAAGTCCGACTACTGGGAAAATGTTTAAAGTGAATGGACATCGCTTAAAGCCTTTCTACGAAGGGTTTCATACGCATAATGTGGAAGAAATGGACCTCGAAGCTCCCAATTACATCACTTGAGCGTGACTATGTCTAGCCAAAGACGTTAAAGAAAAGCGCTACTTGGGAGGCAACCCAAGATTCTACCTTTTCTCGTTCCTTTATTTTCTGCTTTTATTTATATTTTTCGTCTTTTTTTTTTGAGGTGAAACATATCACAATGTCGTACTGGGGCACGTTAAAAAAAAATAAAAAAAAATGGTGGCTTTAATTGACAGATTACAACTTCAAATTAAGCGTGCCCACGCTTTATTCAAAGTTGCATTCTGTCTAGCCGTGCACATTGTTAATAATTCATGACTTAAGATTAGGCATGCCCACGCTCAAATATAAAATACACTCTGCCTTACAAACAAAAAGAAACACTTCACCCCTTAGTCAATTTTCGAAAAAAAAAAACCAAAAAAAAAAAAATTGAAAATTTCGATTTTTTTAGCAATTTCTTTCTTTTCCCCTCTTTCCCTAATCTCACCTAATTCTCCCCCAATTCTTTTCTTCTTTTGCAGCAACACCTCAACCTTCCACCAACACCTATCACCATCAAAGCTTCAACTCTACAATCACCACCATGGGTAGAAGGCCACCTCCGCCCAAATCAAGTGCCGCCGCCGTCGCTCAGCACCGTCGAAACGGGCGGCAAAATCGAACAAAGCCGAACATGCCGCCTCCTACTCCAACAGCGATGTCGTCGCATCACCACCGGAGCCAAACACAGCGCCGCCACCGAATCGGAGCTCCGCCTACACCGCTGCTCAAAAAACCCACGTGCCGCCTCCTCGAAAGCCGCGAGCTACCCCGTGCGTCACCACCACAGCGACGCCGCGCCAACGGACTCCGATACAGAAGGTTCGGCGAAACGCTACCCCACCGCTACAATCTCACACACAGCAGTCGATCGCCGCACCACCGGATCTCGTCGCCGTATCACAACCACCGACCAAATCTGAGGACCGCGCTACTCCGCCGCTGTCAGCCACCACCGCCGTGACAACGACCGCCGCGACGCCACCTCTACCGCTAGTCGTCGCGTTTTCAACCGACCAACCAACCTCCAACTCGAATCCACCTACACATCAGCGGTTACCTTACTCCGGCGATACAGCCGCTGCTACGCCGCCGGTTGCTGACCATGACGACTCTCCTCGGTCGTCTTCTCCGACAATTTTTTTGGGGTTTAGTTCTTCGAGCCAAAGTCCCAATGATTCACCACCACAACGGTCTTGTCTCTGTAAGGGTAAGAGTGTATTACCACCCAGTTCAAAACTCGGTGGTTTTACTACCTTCAAATCGAAAGTTCAACAAATGAGGTATAATGAATTGTGTCGTTCTCCAATTATTCCCGGTAAATGTGTTGATTATGATGCGCTTAATGTTTTGAATATTCGTTATGAATTTGTTGCATTGGTTGTTGGAATTGGGTGGAGTGGATATTTTCATGTTAAACTCCCGGCGTTTATCGAACTTACGAGGGAGTTTTACACCACGTTTAAGTTCAATAAACCAAAGGATTTAACTCTCACTAGCCCCGGTGTTGTTAAATTTAGATTGATGGGCAAAGAGTTTTCTTATTCGATTAATCAGTTTAATGTGGCTTTGGGCTTCGTTGATAATGATTATGTTCAAACGGACGAGTATAAAAACTCTTGTTGTGATTATTTGCGTGATTTTCGCCCTTATCAAATTTAGAAAACTATTTCCATTGATACTACATGCTATCACCCGAGTCAATCTAAGAGTTCTTATTTGCGTGAGCTTGTTTTGAAATATATTCAACGTTTTTTGGCTTATAATTACTCGGGTAGGAAAGATAGTTCCGGCACTTTCACTATAGCCGAGTTCTATTTCATTTGGTGTATGCAAAACAAAATCAAAGCTAATTTGGGTGTTTGGCTAGCCACTCAATTCCAATCGGCCTCGAACAAAAAGCGTCTTATCTTAGGTTTATACATTACACAATTAGCTGTTTCTCTTAAATTGATTAATTTAAGTAACACTAATATGCACCTTGCTTGTCAAATGGAACCATTGGATATTGATTGCTTGTATAGGATGGGCATCGTGACTCTCAACCATGGACGTCCTACCTTTACATCTCTGGGACCCACCGTTCAATCGAGAAAGCACAAATGCCGTAATATGGAGGACCCACCGAGAGACACTACCTCTTCTACTCCCGAGACTTCCAACATGCATTCTTTCTCCCGTCACTTCGAGGATCGACTCAACCGTATGGAGTCTAAGTTGGACCAAATCCTTGCTCACTTCCACACTCCACCGGATTGATCTCGGGTACACACATCTACGTTCAGGGGAGTCCCGTTCCTTTACCTCTTTTTTTTTATTCCTCTTATGCTTTATATTTTTATACATTGAGATACATTGAGGACAATGCATGAAATAAGTGTGGGGGAGGGGTTAAATCCTTTGTCGTGATGTGTATAATTCTCTTAGTGTGCAACGAGTTAAGTTAGTGTAATTTTTTTTGGAAATATCAATTCTTTTGATTTGAGAAATTTGATGAAATTCATGAGAGAAGTCAAGCATGCTTATACCGTTACATTTGTCGAAGTACATGCTTCTTTGAGAAATTTACGGAAGTTTGTAATCTAGCATAATTGTGTATGTGATATTTGACTCGCAAAGTTCGTTGATATTTTCTTCGGTATAAATTTTAGTGAAATTAAATTGATAATGAGTTGAAAATATGGGTATTAAGACCCTATGAAGTAGTTTGTGGTGAAAGTGTGTATGATATACCCTCTTGTAGCGCCTGGGGCTAACTACACTGAAGAGATTAAGCCTGAGGAGTTCACAAGCTCGGTAACCTAAGGCCAACTGGTCTGGGATCTATCGGCCCAAACCTGCTACTGTGTTAGTATCCTGATAGGGCTATAAGAGGGTATCAAATGATAAATGATAAACTTGTTGAGTAACCGGGTGCATTCATGACCAATGTTTGTATTCGCGTCAAAAGACAAGTAATTGCTAAAAGTAAATAAAAGTATGATATTGGTGCTAAATTGGTTATAAAATGCTTGAGGAGATAGAAATGGATAATGCGAGTTGAATGTTGTATACGTGATATTGCAATCATGGATTTTTGTGGATTTTTGAAGAGTATGTATGGATACGAAAGTGATAGTTGAGGCATGGTTGATATCTTTAAAGAATTCTGTTAAATTTTTTGATGATAAGGGTTGATGTTTGGAAAAATAAGTTTCTTTGACCTGCTTGTTGTACACTGAGAGATCGATTTTGTGGGTATATCGTCTGCAAACCCTCACGAGACACAACTCGTCCACTAGGGTAACCTAGGGGTTTAACGGCTTGTTGCATACGCTAAATGCAATCGTGATACCTACGACAGTGGTTAGTTTTAGTTGTTATTTTTCTTTATTTTTGAGTCTTTTGTCTTTGCACGAGGACGTGCAAGAGTTAAAGTGTGGGGGAATTTGTTAGTGTGCATTTTATACATATTTTTCATATATTTTCTTTATTCTTTTATTGGTATTTAAGTTTAAATGATAGATATTTATTATGATTTTTTATTTTGATAGGTAAAATTTCAAAGAAGAAGAAAAAGGAAGAAAAAGATGGAGAAAAAGAAAAATGGAAGACACGTTTTTTACATAAGAAGAGGAGGAGAAAATCCTATTTTGTAAGAGTCTTCCTAAGTTTTAGGAGTTTTCCTATTTTGTAGAAGTTTTATTAGTGTTTTCCTTATTCCATTAGAATTGGAGTTTTATTTTAGTTAGAAGTCTTTGGCTAGGCTTAGATAATTAGTTATTGCTGGAATTTCATTTTTTGTCCTACACTTTGATCATTCTACACGTTTTTACAAGAAGAGAAGAAGAAAAATTCTGCGTTTTGTTCAATTGAAGATGTCTTGCTAAAAACTCAAGTTCTAGCCGAGGATATTTGAAGTTTTAATTCTACAAAAATTTGTGAGATCTAATTTATTCTTATTATTTCTTTATTCTTGAATATTTACATATTCTTTATGCTTGTTGAAATTATTGTTTCAATTAATTGAGTAATTCGGCCGGTTATTTAATTGTTGGAATAATATATAGCTAGTTAGAATCCCAAATCCGTAATTGTTTGGTCAATTCTAATATTGGTAGCAATTAATAACATTGATTATGGACAAATTTTCAATTGTTATTAAGGGAATATGTAATCTAATTTAAATGAACCGAGCTTGTGAGTTTGTTAATTGGAATTGGTGTTTCTCTAATTCTTAAAGCTATTATTGAATTAAATCTTAAGAGCTTGTTTGGGGTTATTCAATTAATAAGGGAAATAATCAAAGAGCTTGTTTTGATTATCAATAAAATAAGGAGAAACGAGGTTGTTAGAGCTTGTTAACAACTATAGCCAATTTATTCAAGAATACTGAATTATCTTTGCATCAATGATCAAATTATAGGATTAAAACTGATAAAATTCCTTAGGCTAGAATCTCACCACATATTGATTTATTCTACTTGTTTAATGTTGCATCTCCTGATTTTAATAATTTTTGTTATTTATTTTAATTTTAGTTTGAACAATTATAAAAAAAAATCCCCCCTTTTATTTTAATTTTAGTAAATTGAGAAGTAAATCTGAACCAATTCCTGAGAATTCGACCTTGCTCATCGCTATCTACAAATTTAGGAGCAGGAATTATTTTTGTAGGTTCGACACCTAACAGGCTCCCCTGCAATTCCAAAAGATAATATTCATAAAAAGTAAAAGAGATAAAGAGGCAAGGTAAAGAACCTAACCTTGGGGGGATGTAATATACCCCGAAACTCCCCCGGCCGAAGCTTCGGACATCATGAAGTCTTGCATGCGGGCTGATTCACCATACTCAGAGTCCTGGTCATCAACATTAGCCACATGCATGTCACGCAATGCACTATCAATCGGTTCAGTCAACATTTCGGATTCCATCGTCACATGATTTCCCCCGTGTATCCCCTCATGTCGAACACCTGGACCTCGGTCAACATTTGAGTTGGTGTTAACATGCCCATGAAGAGGAGTGACCTGCTGCAAAAAGTTCTAGGGAGGGGAGTGCTGCACCCTTTCCGAGGGGCTCGCAATTAGTTGTCGTGTGTGCATGGATGTTGGGCCAATTGGATTATTAGAGATTGAATTATTAACTATAGGATATGTCATACCTTTGGCAATAGGTTGAACTTGTGTCAGATTGACTTCCAAATTTGGGTTTCCATTCTCTTTACCACTAGCCAAAGTACCGGTTGCCTGTTGTGTTTTTTTGTTTTTTGTTCCACTTGTGGAGGCTTCCTGGTTATGGTCCGAGTGTATAATCTTGATACCACCTTCCTCCGACTCCTCGTCTATCAAAACCGTAAAACGAGATCCACCCGTGTTTGTTTTTTGTGGTTTCCCATTGTCATCTCTAGGTTTGTCTCAATTATGATGTTGGCCTCCATTGAACTCCTTGTCACCATTCTCAGTTTGCCCAACCCGGTTCTGCTCCACCGCCGTAAAGATCATAGGTTGCTGGGTTGTGGGTTTCCCATTCTTAATGGTGCTGGTCCTCGATACTCGGCATTGTCGTGAGGGAGCAAGCATCCATGGACTGTATGTTCTTGCTGTATCTGCCTGATTTATGATCAAGTCCTCCGATTCAGTTTGCATGTCTAGTTCCTTATTTCCTTCGGTGCCTTTACCACACGTTTCCTTTCTATGTCCATACTCACCACATCTGAAACACACAAGGTGTAGCCCTTCATACTCCACAGCTTGTGGTCTTCCATTAATACACACATACGGAAGCAAGGGTTTTGATAAATCAATTTAGATTCTAATGCGAGCAAATTTGCCTCGAATCGATTGTTCCGTATTCTTATCAACTTTGATGACTTTCCCAATAAGTGAACCCAGCCGAAACAACACGCCCGGATGGAATAATTCGATGGGAAGGTTTGGGAAATGAACCCATGCAACTGTAGACGAGATATGTGCCTTTGCAGGTTGGAAATCAGGTCTCCAGTTTCTTACTGTAAGGTAGTGCCCCATGACTATCCACGGTCCTCCCGTCAAAACCTTCTCATAGTCTTCTTTGTTGTAGAATCTCACCATGTAAAAATCGTTGCCAAGGTCTACCGGTTCTATGTCATACGCTAGCTGCCAAAGAGACTTCATAAGATGCCGTAAAGTCATGTAACCCATCGTTCGACCCAACACCTTAACCACAAGAGCACGCATATACGACCCTGCTTACTTGATCCATTCATCCTGCGAAACATTCATATTCGGCCATTGCAAATCCTTTTCCTTATCGGGGTCAATCGGTGCCGGAATTTTCAGATCAGAGTCGAGGGGTTTACAGAAGATTCCCCTTTGCTGTATTAGTATGGACCTTGTGGCATGGGGTTGGCCCATGAGCCCTGAAGGCGGCCCGAGTTCCATTGATTCAGTTTCGAAAGTGTTTTCGAGTCTTCGTTAGGGTTCATGGATTCATCCTCCTGTCCATCTTGCGTGGAGAGATTATACATCCGCTCCTCAACCATGAGTCCCTGTTTGAATTTCTTCACCGTGCGATCAGCCAGGTGTTGAAGTGTGGCTTATTTTTGAAAGAGGAAAATATCCCTCATAGATAGAATTTGTAAAGGGTGGGCTCATTTGTTGTATAAAAGGAGACCACCTCTTCACTTTGAAAAATATCCCAAATTGCCTAAGTCTTTTAGCAATTTCTTCTTTCTTCCTCTATAGTTTGTAATATTTTCACTTTGGTCCTTTAGTGAAATATTTTGGTGGGGTCTGAGGACGTAGGCTAAATTAGCCGAACCTCGTTAAATTTGGTGTTCTTTATTTTGTGCTATTCTTCAAGTAGCCATTGTTAGTTATAGTTGTAGTGTTATATTGTGCTATTAGATTCGTCTAGTTAATTCTGTCGAGGAGATTGGGTTTTAAGCGCGACCGTTGTGACGCCTCCAATCTTTCCTGGGAATTAAATCTAGTGTGGCTTTCTAGTACAATACTTCTCTCGCTATTTCTATATTTGGTGGAATATGACTCTGAGTTCCACAACAAGTGGTATCAGAGCTCGGGTATTCTGAGTATGCTCTGCGGTCGTAGTTTAATCTGATCTTCCACATCAGAAAAGTTTTCCCTGGCTATTTAGCTTTCGCATTTGGAGGGCTGTTGAAGAATAATTTGTAACCAAAAATGGAAGTTACCTCAAAAGCATCGTCGTCGTCCATTTGGGCGAAAACCACTGTGGTGAATACACGATTGGCAGTGGAGCTTTTTGATGGCACAGGCCATTTTGGTATGTGGCAAAACGAAGTTGTAGACGCAGTCTTTCAACAAGGTCTATACTTAGCTATTGAAGAAAAGAAACCAAATGATATGGAGGAAAAAGAATGGAGCATGATGAATCGGTTGGCATGTGGAACAATTCGTTCGTGTCTATCCAGAGAGCAGAGATATGCGTTTTCGAAAGAAAACTCGGCATATCCAGAGAGGAGAAGTTTCTGAAGAAAAGTTGTCAGAATAAGCTCCATTTGAAGAAGCGGATCTTTCGCTTAACATTTGTTTCGGGTTCCACTATGAATAGTCACATTACCAGTTTTAATCAACTGGTTTCCGATTTGATAAATTTGGATGAGACTTTTAAAGACGATGATTTGGCTCTGATGTTGCTGGGATCCCTTCCTGAGGAGTTTGAGTTTCTTGAAACCACTTTACTTCACGGAAGGCTGTTGTATCTCTTAGCGAAGTTTGTGCTGCCCTGTACAGTTATGAACTGAGAAAGAAGGACAAGCAAGTTAGTACAGGCGGAGATGCAGAGGTTTTGTTCGTCAGAGGTCGTTCACAAAACAAAAACAAAGGAAAGAAAGGGAGATCCAAGTCCAGGCATAAACTAAGTAAAGACGAGTGTGCCTACTGTTGAGAAACAGGACACTGGAAGAGAGATTGCCCAAAGCTGACAACTAAGGGCGATTCTAAGGCCGTGGCGGAATCAAATGTAACCGCGTGTGATGATGCCGAATCGGACTTCTCATTGGCGACATCATCCAGCGGTGCTTCTGAAGTATGGATGCTGGATTCAGCATGTAGTCATCATATGACACCACATTTGGATTGGTTCTTTGATTTCAAAGAACAAAATGACGTTGTCTTCACAGCGAATGAAGCTCCTCTTACTACACTTGGGATTGGTTCAGTTCGCATAAAGAATCACGATGGATCAATCATAACCCTAAAGGGTGTTCGGTATGCACCAGAAGTGAGGAAAAACCTTATTTCCGTTGGAACTTTAGAATCGAAAGGTTTTGAAGTAAGAGCTAAGGATGGGGTGATGAAGATCATCTCTGGTGCACTCGTGGTAATGAAGGGAATTCGAAAGAACAACAATACGTATCACTACATGGGTGGTACAGTTGTGGGTGCAGTAGCAGCAGTTACTGTTGATGATCGGAATTCAGAAGGAGTTAGGCTATGGCATATGCGCTTGGGACATGCAGGTGGAAAATCCTTGAATCTCCTCATAAATCAAGGATTGTTGAAAGGAGTAAATACTCCAAATTGGAGTTTTGTGAACATTGTGTTCGTGGGAAACAAACAAGGGTTAAATTTGGAACAGCAATCCATAATACTGAGGGTATCTTGGATTATGTTCATTCGGATGTATGGGGTCCCTCAAAAACGAGTTCTTTGTGAGGGAAGCACTATTTTGTAACCTTTGTTGATGATTTTTCCCGGAGAGTTTGGGTGTATACGATGAAGACAAAGGATGAAGTGTTTGAGGTATTCCTCAATTGGAAAAAGATGGTGGAAACTCAGACTGATAAAAAGGTCAAACGTCTCCGTACAGACAATGGTGGAGAATTTAGGAGTGGTCCATTTCAGAAATTTTGCGAGGATGAAGGCATTGTCAGACACTTCACTGTCAGACATACACCACAACAGAACGGAGTGGCAGAACGCATGAATCGGACTTTGCTGGAGAAAGTTCGGTGTTTGTTATCCAATGCTGGGTTGGGTAAAGAATTTTGGGCTGAGGCTGTGACATATGCGTGTCATCTCGTTAATCGTTTACCATCTACTGCTATTGATGGAAAAACACCATTGGAGAAATGGTTTGGAAAGCCTGCTGTTGATTATGATTCCTTACATGTATTTGGTTCCGCTGCATATTATCATGTTAAGGAATCAAAGTTGGATCCTAGAGCAAAGAAAGCTGTGTTCATGGGGATCACCTCTGGTATAAAAGGCTATCGCCTTTGGTGTCCAGAAACAAAGAAAATAATCTTTAGCAGGGATGTCACCTTTGATGAATCTACCGTGTTGGAAAAGGTGAATGTAGAACAGCATGATGGTACTCCCAAACAGGTGGAGTTTGAAAAGTTTGTTGTCTTAGCAGATCAAGAAACTCTTGATCATTCTCCTACGGTAGAAGGAGATTTTGAAGAAGAGGAAGTTCAACCCCAAGAACTTCCACAACAACTTGAATCAATTGCAACTAGCAAGCCAAAGAGGACAATCAGAAAGCCTGCTCGCTTTGATGATATGGTGGCTTGTGCATCTGCAATTGCCGCTGATGATGTTCCTACCACTTATATTGAAGTAGTCAAAGGACCAGAGAAAGATAAGTGGAGGATTGCCATGAGTGAAGAAATGCAGTCCCTTCATAAGAATCAAATATGGGAACTGGCCAGTCTCCCGAAGGGAGAGAAGGTAATTGGATGCAAATGGGTATTTGCAAAGAAAGATGGATTTCCTAGCCAAGGTGATGTTCGCTACAAAGCCAGATTGGTGGCCAAAGGTTACGCTCAGAAGGAGGGCATTGATTATAATGAGGTGTTTTCTCCAGTTGTAAAACACTCCTCCATTAGAATTTTGTTGGCTTTGGTAGCACAGTTGGATTTTGAACTAGTTCAGTTGGATGTAAAAACTGCATTTTTACATGGAGACTTGGAAGAGGAAATCTATATGACTCAGCCAGAGGGATTCAAAGTTGCTGAAAATGAAAATTTGGTTTGTAAACTTCAAAAATCGTTGTACGGATTGAAGCAATCTCCGAGGCAGTGGTACAAGCGATTTGACAAGTTTATGATGGGAATTGGGTACACAAGAAGTAAATACGATCATTGTGTGTATTTGCACAAGCTACAAGATGGATCCTTCATATATCTTCTTCTGTATGTTGATGATATGTTGATTGCTTCCCCGAGTCTAATAGAAATTGAGAAGTTGAAGACTCATTTGAAAAGGGAGTTCGAGATGAAGGATCTAGGTGAGGCGAAGAAGATTCTCGGCATGGAGATTTTTAGAGATAGAAAATTGAGGAGGCTTTGTTTGACTCATAAACAATATCTGAGTAGGATGTTGAGGCGTTTTGGCATTGATGAAAAGTCAAAACCAGTTAGTACTCCGCTTGCTCCTCATTTTAAGCTTAGCGCCGCTTTGTCATCGAAATCTGATGCAGAACGGGAATACATGTCAAAAGTACCGTATGCAAATGCTGTTGGTAACTTGATGTATGCTATGGTGTGTACGAGGCCTGATATTTCCCAAGCAGTGGGGGTTGTGAGCAGGTATATGCATGATCCTGGAAAGGAACATTGGCAAGCTTTGAAATGGATTTTGCGATACATCCATGACACAACTGATGTTGGTTTGATATTTGAGCGGGAACATAGTCAGTATGTAGTCGGATATTGCGATTAAGACTATGCTGGTGATTTAGATAAGCGTAGATCAACTACAGGCTACGTATTTTCTCTTGCTAAAGCACCAGTCAGTTTGAAGTCTACCTTACAGTCAACGGTTGCTCTGTCTACAACGGAAGCAGAGTATATGGCAATTTCAGAGGCTGTAAAGGAAGCAATTTGGCTTCAAGGGTTGCTTGGTGAACTGGGAATAGGACAAAAGTATGTGAAAATATATTGTGATAGTCAAAGTGCTATCCATTTAGCAAAGAACCAAGTTTATCATGCAAGGACGAAGCATATTGATGTTCAATATCATTTCATAAGAGAGATACTCGAAGAAGGTGGAGTCAGAATCGAGAAGGTCCATACTACTGAGAATCCTACTGATATGTTGACAAAAGTTGTGACTGCAATCAAGTTCAAATTGTGTTTGGACTTGATCAACATTGTCAAAGTTTGAAGATTGGTTTTGGTGACCCCGTTTGACGAGGAGATTGAAGATTTTGAAATTCGCCAAGGTGGAGATTTGTTGAAGTGTGACTTATTTTTGAAAGAGGAAAATATCCCACATAGATAGAATTTGTAAAGGGTGGGCTCATTTGTTGTATAAAAGGAGACCACCTCTTCACTTTGAAAAATATCCCAAATTGCCTAAGTCTTTTAGCAATTTCTTCTTTCTTCCTCTATAGTTTGTAATATTTTCACTTTGGTCCTTTAGTGAAATATTTTGGTGGGGTCCGAAGACGTAGGCTAAATTAGCCGAACCTCGTTAAATTTGGTGTTATTTATTTTGTGCTATTCTTCAAGTAGCCATTGTTAGTTATAGTTGTAGTGTTATATTGTGCTATTAAATTTGTCTAGTTAATTCTGTCGAGGAGATTGGGTTTTAAGCGCGACCGTTGTGACGCCTCCAATCTTTCCTGGGAATTAAATCTAGTGTGGTTTTTTAGTACAATATTTCTCTCGCTATTTCTATATTTGGTGGAATATGACTCTGAGTTCCACAACACCAGGCCTGCCGCCGGTGGCGGTGGTTGGCCGGAGGAAGCGTCTTGCATGAGGATTCTTAGGTTTAGGGTTTGCAGTTGTCGCTTGTTTTTATTGCACCACGTTGATCAGTTAGTTCTGCAAAGCAAACTTAAAATATTTTGAACTTTTTTTCTTTAACAAAAATTACACACAGATCTTCTCATTTATTTCGTAATTACCAAGAAACTCCTCATTAATTAAAAATTATCACGAGACCTCCTATCATGTGTTGTCCGTGATTTTCTTGTCCAAATTTATAAAATAACCTTTTTACCCCTCCTTTTTCCGCAGCCAAAATAATAAAAAATTATGAAAATTCAACATTTTCTCCTAACTAAACTACTCCCTCTATAACAAATCAAGTTGGTCATTTTGGCTCTCATTTGTGCACTTTACCTCTGCTAAAAAGGTTATAGACTTCCAACCTACCAACTCAAAAACCCGCTTCATAAATCGACGGTGGTCGCCATGATCTTCGTATTTTCTGTATTTCTTCACTCATAGACGCTGTGTGACGCATTTTGGAAAGACATCTTTGGTCTTCAAACATAAAAAGGTAAATATCCAAACCCTATTTTGCTTCTTCCTCAAAATGATGGCCAGTACCACCTAAAGCCCTTATTTTTGTGTGGTATTGTTGGTTCACATCTTGCATTTTGCTGTTTGAGTTCGATTTAGAGTTTCTGTTGTGAGATATAGAACCTAAACCGTTAGAGAAAGTCTTTTTGTGATTTTTGGTAATATACCATAAAACTAATGTAAATATTACGCGTATTTTGACTGAAAAATGTTATCCTTACTGAAAGTTAGAAACCCTAGATTCAGATTTAGGGGGAGAGACACATTTTATGTGTTTTTGTTTGTGTTTTTTGGGGTTTAAGTGTACTGACATGTAAACTGTTATATTTGTACAAGGATAACACCTCATGGGAAGTATGATATTGTACTTTACATCTTCGATAGGCAATAGATCTTATAACTAATGTTAATCCAAAGAGGTATTTACACATATACCTATTAGATGATATAGGAAGTTCTTTTGTAATGTTTGAGGGACAACTGTCACTAAGTATGGATGTTAAATTTGAGGTTGAAGGCACCTTTGAAAGAATGCCTTGACGAAAATGTCGTGAACATATTTGCTAGAAATAAGGGTACTAGAGAAGTTTACACATCGATTAATGTGAGTGTGGTTGAACCCTTAGCTGTTGATTTAAACAATATCATTAACTTGGAAACTAGTGATGGTGTGGATGTTGGGTTTAAGTTTCAGGGTAAAGGTGTTGTGTTGGAAGAAGATGTTGTGGATGAAGATATGCTGAAGGTGCTCAAAATGTGGGGGATGTTGTTGATGAAGGTGTTGATGTTGGGATACGATATATAAACAATAAACGCATGCGGAAATTTGAATCCCAAGTGGTCAACTTGGTTGGCATCGATTTACCGGATAGATTGAGATACTTAGGCTATGTTTGGTTATGTTTTGGGATGGTATTTTGGTGAGAATTATTGGTGAGAAATTTGTGGGGACACGTGCGTGTTTGATGAGATTGTGTTTGGTTTTATTTTGGGAGTTGGTTTTTGGGTATGTTTTTTTGGTGAGATAATGTTTGGTTTTGTTTCCAGAGGGAACAAAAGTTACTGTAGCAGTCAAATCATGAAGCTTTTGTCTGTTAGAGAGGAGAGAGAAGAGAGAGAGAGCACATAGAGAGGAGTGTAGGGACATAGTAGGTATAGAAAGATGAAAAATAATTATTATGTTTTTTTTTAACCAAAAAAGTAGTGTATTTTTGACCAAATATTTTGTGAACCAAACATGGTTTGGTGAAAATTTTGGACCAAACATGGTATGAAAACATAACCAAACATTGCCTTAACCTCTTGTAGAGAAGTGGTTCGAGAAAAATTCTCATATCTTCAATTCATGAGTTTCTTTTTTTTTTAATTTTTCCAACCTGAGCAACAAACTCAGCACTGCCTCTAAATCATCACGTCAGAATTGCAATACAAAAACTCATCTTCCTTTCTCCATGAAGACGATTAGAGAGAGAGAGAGAGAGGGTGAAGAATTTTTCTACTGTGGAGACTACTAAGATAGAGTGACTTGTTACTAGGGTTATTCACTTAAGTGATACTTATCACTTAAGTGAATAACCAAGCCACAAACCCATCAACATTGGCGTCCAAATGGATGCCCCATATGGCGGGGCTAGTGCATCAATTTGGTTCTACTCTTTTATTTTTTAATTTAATTATTTATCCCATAAATAATAAATTAATTAATTACTTGGATAATTTAATTATTCATTTATTTCTCCAAGAAATTAATTAATTAATTAAACTTACCAATAAATAAATTAACTCATCCAATGAGTAGTTAATAATTTTATCTCAACTAATTTATCCAATAAATTAGTTGTATCAAATACCCAAAATGCCCCTCAAGCTTATTCCTTATTTTTCTTTGCAAATCCTTTAAGCGCGACTCTTTAGGCTCATTTTAATTGGCAGTTAAGAATACCACAGGATGTGGGTGATACCTAATCAATCATGTTGTTAGGATTATGATGTCGTATAGGATAGATCGTATAGAGCATAACGGTTTGTAAGTACTTTCTTTATGACAATAATTTTTTTTTTAGTTGTTTCACTTAAACTGAAGAAAGGGTGAGGCTGCTAAAACTGGGGATGAGGGTGAGTCTTCTCAGAGGAGGATCAACATTAGACAATAAGAAGTTCATGAGTGATTACAACTCTAATGACTACTGTGGGTTGCGTGATTTGGACAGTTCTGATAAAGATGGTGAACATGGTGAATTTGACCCCATGCGGGGTACATGAATATGAATGATGTGGATATTTATGAAGGTAGACTTGATTTGAATGTGGATAATATTTTTGTAAATGGGAAAAAGTTTTGGGGAAGCTTTGAGAGAATATACAATTCAAGAAAGTTTTGAATTGTTTAGGGTCAAAAATGAGAGAAATAGAGCGATAGTGAGGTGTGCTGCTCAAGGCTGTCTATGTAGAGTACATACCTCTCCACTGGAAGATGGTATGATATATACGATCAAGACAATGTCAAAAGAGCATGCTTGTGGGAGGGTGAATTGTGTAAAGAAGGCTTCAGCTGCTCGGGTGACAAGCAATTTCGTGAATATTTTGAGGGAGAATCCGAACATGTAATCAGGAGGCGTCAAACATGACAAAAAAATTATGACATTCATCCATTGTGCATGCAGATTAATAAGGAACAAAAAAAAAAAAAAAAAAGCATTGGAGATGATTGAAGGAGGCTATGTAGAGCCATATGCAATGTTGCCAAAATATGCTGAGATGATAAGAAGAAGCAATTTTGAGAGTGTTGTGAAAATCTAGTCCTCAGAATGAAGGTGAGGAGGGAGGATCTTCATCTGTAGCAACTACACCCTTTTTTTACAAAGAATATTCATGGGTTGAGAGTCTTTGTAAACAAGCTTTTTAGGAGGTTGTAGTCCATTTTTGGGCTTCGATGGATGCCATCTCAATGGTCCTTATGAAGGTGCGTGGTTGGAAGCTATTGCTTTGGATGATAACAATGGATTATTCCACCTTGCATGGGCAGTGGTTGAGACAAAATGCAACGAAAAGTGGTCTTTCTTCTTTTGTTCTTCCAGGGACTTGATAGAATGTTGGGAGGGTGCAATCAAGGTAGTCCTTGGACCTTCATGAGTGACAGACAAAAGGTATACCTTCATGTTTTTTTTCATGTGTTAGGGGGTCTAGTTGAAATCATATAGTTACTTATATGGGGTTCATGAGGGGTGTTTTGTAAGTTTGAGTACTTATTAGGTGGTCTCATTGTTATATCTATATCTATCTATCTATCTATCTATCTATATTACAGGGGTCGTGTTATTAGTCTTGTTTAGGGATATTTCTTATAAAAATTTTGTATGTTTTTATTTTTCAAGTACTACAGGACATTAGTGACCCGGTGCCTCATACTATGAACAGGAGTTATGCTGGGATGCAATTGAAAAAGAAGTTCTGGCTTGGATCAAGGTCATACAATGTGTACGATTTCAATGCTGCAATGGAAAATATCAATCAATTTAATTTTGAGGTTTATAATTGACTCATGAAGATTGACCTCAGCATGTAGGCTAGGCGTGCATACCCCACTATCTTAAAAAATGACCATGCACCACTACTACAGCAATGACCTATAACAGCGGTTTTTTTGGGCCTATTACAGCGGTTTTAACCGCTGTCATAGGTACCGCTGTTATATTGTTTTGACCTATGACAGCGGTTAAAAAACCGTTGTCATAGATCACCCTCTGAACCGCTGAACCGCTTTCATAGGGTTTAGAATTAATTTTTTTTAATTAACCTATAACAGTGGTTCGGAAGGAACCGCTGTCAGAGGGAGGGATTTTTTTTTTAATTTTGCTTCAACCAACAAATTACGGATGCACAGTAAAACCTATTCAACATAATCAACAAAAATCGTAAACTTCAATATTAATATAATCTCTTTCCTCCAACAACAAAATGTTATAATCTCCAATAAATGATCACGTGTTAATTTACAATCAACTAATTAAATTACTCATTACAATTTAAATACAATAAATCAAATCACAATTTACAACAAGTCACAATGTACAAAAAGTACATTACCTAATTTCTAAGGAGCTGCTAATAAAATGAAACGTGCTACTTCGCAGTGTACTTCATCAAGTTGCTCTTGAGTATAGAAGGATTGAGAATCATGAAAGTACTGCAAGATATATATATATATATATATATAGAGATTAATTGCAAACTGAAATGACGTTTCAATTACCTACCAAAGGTTTAATAACTTCAAAAGGAATAGAAATTAAGTATATATTAGGATTATGCATACCGCTATTGGGATTATAGATTGTCCGTAGCTAATAACCTCTTTCATGAATCTCATAACAAAGTAACCACAATCCACCGCGTTTGTCTGCCGGGGGCACTACAAAAGTAATCAAAGTTACGTTGTATTAGAACACTAACTTCTATACGAATATACAATCTCTTGAAACTAGGAAACACTAACCTTTATATTAAACCATTGACAGGCCGAGTTTTTGGATTTCTTGGATTGGTTGTTGAAATTTGCACGAAATATGTGCATAGCCCTATAAAAAAATATAAAAAACAAGAAAATATGTCAAAAACAAGCAATTATGTGAAAAAAATATACACTTTTAAAAAAAATTAAATATAATGGATACATTGATTGAATGAAAAACTTACTGATTGATTTTTTGTGTCATTTCATCTCGGTATACCGGCTCACCATGCAAAGAATCCAGATAGTAAACAACCTCTTCAAATGGATCAATTGCAAGCAACAACCAATGTCCCCTACAAAGCATTCAAAAGATAAGTTCAAAATTTGTTTTTAGTAGCTAGCTTTACAAATTAAAGTTGAGTCTTTAGTAGCTCACCCGGTGTTGTAAGGTGCAAGAAATAACTTATTCATTCGTGCACTCTGTATCATAGCACGTGCTATGTATTGCACTTGATGAATTTGCACCGTGGTTCTCGCAAATATGAAATGTGGGCTAAGGAACCCAAAACTTGCTTCTTTCCCTTCGGGGATTACGTACTTATCCCACAAACACCTAAATTGAGCATAAAAAATGAATTTCGAGTAACGAAAATAATCATAGTTCAGATGCAATAAAATAATTAAAAAACTTACTTTATGTATGCTGTAATGATGGAGGCTCCTATCTCTTTTTGACGTAGAAGGTGACAGATCTCCTCCCTTCCAATATACTCTGGGACTGCAAAATTCATAATGGGTTTCTCGATTTTTATAGTGATCTGGGCATTAATAGACATCATATTCGTGTACTTTACCAGAAATATTAGGTCATGAGGGAGTCCATTTAGTTCAAGTTCTGCACATCTGTCACCTTCACATGCAGGATTGGCCATTGGAATTTTTCCTTTGACAGCTGACTGCTTCGACGTCCCTGATTTCTGGTTTCCAGATAATTTGGATGGTCCTAGAGACTGTTTAAGCAAAGAAAATAAAATATGAATCTTACACACCAAAGTATATTTAGTAACCTCAAACAAATTGTTATAATTTATTAATGACTAGTTATTAATTACATACCGGTGCATCAGTGACAATGACAAGACTCGCTGGCCAAGCAACAAAGGTACCCAGAACACTAGAAATGGTGAGCATTTCATCATTGAGAGGGACGGGTAGGGGATTCTGAATTAATTAATTAAACAATTTTATCATTAGTTGATAGTTGAATTAATTAAATCATTTTCATTTTAATTTATTTCCCATTATTCTAGAAAAAATTCGGCAGAGTAACAACGCAAAAATTTCTACCAAGTTCTCGACTTAATCTTCACCCGGGTAGGTTGCAACCAACAAAATTCGGATCTTACGATCCGGTAAAATCCAATTTCGATCTTAATTAATTAAATTAAATAATTTTAACATCAGTTGAGTTGAATTAAATAAAATATTTTAATTTTAATTTATTTCCCGTTATCCTAGAAAAAATTCGGCAGAGTACCGACGCAAAAATTTCTACCAAGTTCTCGACTTAATCTTCCCCCAAACTTGCAACCAACGAAATTCGTATCTTTCAACCACAACAAACCCAATATTCTGATCTTTCCCCCACAACAAACCCAAAATGTCGATCTTACTATACAAAAATATTGATCATCAGTTGGATCACATAAAGAATCATATTTCAAGCAACTACAAATATTGATCACCAGTTGGATCACATAAATCACATACAACTACAAATAAATCATCATTTTATAAATATATATTGATCAACACTTGGATCACATAAAACATTATATTTCCAGCAACTACAAATATTGATCACCAGTTGGATCACATAAATCACATAAAACTACAAATAAAATATCATATTTTCAACAACCAAGTATAAATATAGATCACTAGTTGGATCAATGTACCCTAAACCACAAAATAACCACAATTTAATCCCAAATCAAATGTAATTAACACCCGACTAACCCAAATTAACACTACATTCAGTCAAATCCATATTTCCCTTAAATTTTACAATAAATAGGCAAATCTAAAAAATATACACAAATATACATACACCCATACATACACAAATATATATACTACACACACACACATACACAAAATACATACACCCACACATACACAAATATATATACATACACACACATATATGCAAATATATATACATACACACACATATACACAAATATACATACATACACACACATATACACAAATATACATACACTCACACATACACAAATATACATACACCCACACATATACAAATATACATACACAAATATTTATCTAACTCAAACTCTATATTGTGTGTGTGTATATATATATATATTTATTTATCTAAAAAAAATTACCCACTTAATGGCGGCGGGGCGGCAGCGTCCTTATATATATAGAAAAAGTTATATATTATAGTATATATATATATATAGGAAAAATTAAATATTATAATATATATACATATATATATATGCAATTTTATATATATATATATATAGAGAGAGAGAGAGAGAGGGAGATACCAAAACCCGGCGGCGGTGGACGGCGAGTAGAGAGAGAGAGATAAACCGAGAGAGAGAGAGCGCGAGAGAGAGAGGTGGTGGTGGTGGTGGGGTGGTGGTGGTGAGGTGGTGGTGGTGGGGGAGTGGGTGTAGTGAGAGAGTTGAGAGAGAGAGAGAGAGCGCGAGAGAGAGAGGTGGTGGTGGTGGGGGTGTGGGTGTAGTGAGAGAGTTGAGAGAGAGAGAGAGAGAGAGAAACCGAGAGCGAGAGAGAGAGAGAGAGAGGTGGTGGTGGTGGGGGAGTGGGTGTAGTGAGAGAGTTGAGAGAGAGAGAGAGAGAGAAAGAAGGAGAGAAGAAGAAGAAGAAAAGGGGGGGGGGGGGAGCGATTGGTTTAAAACCCGGTCCCTATGACAGCGGTTCGGTCGAACCGCTGTCATATGCATTTTTTTTTCTTATGACAGCGGTTCGACGTGAATTGCTATCATAGACCGGTCATATATATTTATCTTTTTTCTTTAAATATTATGACAGTGGTTTTACGTGAACCGCTATCATAAACCCGGTCTATGACAGCGGTTCACGTCGAACCGCTGTCATAAGTCCGAACTGAGATACTCTTTAACAGCAGTTTTGCAAAATCGCTGTAAGAGGTACGCTGTAATAGGGCTTTTTTGTAGTAGTGCACATCACAAACAACATTGCTGAGTCTTTTAATTGTTGGATAGGTGAATTTGGAGACAAGAATATTTTGATATTGTATTGCACACAAGGACAAATCTAGAAACTTTTTTGTTTGGAGGGGAGGGGGGGAGGAGGGGTTTACAATTGAAGCAATTTTTTTTTGACAATATTTGTAT
Organism: Buddleja alternifolia; assembly: GCA_019426215.1. Classification (NCBI taxonomy): domain Eukaryota; kingdom Viridiplantae; phylum Streptophyta; class Magnoliopsida; order Lamiales; family Scrophulariaceae; genus Buddleja; species Buddleja alternifolia. The sequence goes on along the minus strand of CM033407.1, from coordinate 19,391,473 downwards.
GTAAGCATTTGAATTTATTTCTTATTTAAATAGATAAGTAAAATGAAATTTATCACTTGTAAAGAAAGTAACTTTCAAAAATACTATAGTAGTTTTGAAATATATAAGCAATTCTTAAAAAGGTTTATCGTGAGGAAACAACCGCAAAATTTCAACTATATTATAATGATAATTTTTTTAAATAGATAATGTAACAACTATGAACACTAATATAATCACTTTATCATCACCAACCGACTGTTTAGAGGTTATTTTAGTGGATAAACTCTAAATTGTTGGATGGTGGTAGACCTTTTACTGTCTTCATATTTGTTGATGTCTTGCATGTTTTTTCCTTCTTAACAATGCTTCTAGTAAGTCTCAAGAGAAATGCTTGTTACACCTTATCCTAATTAGGTTTTAAGAGAAATGTTTGTTAATTTTAGTTCTAATAAGTGTTCGAGAGAAGTCCAAAAAGAAAAGTGAGAGTTATTCTTTTTTCTTCCTAAAGATGCTTCTTGTAGGTTTTAAAAAGTGCTTGTTAATTTTAATCACTTTCAATGTTGGAGAAAAGTTTAAAAAAGAAACATATATTTTTTCACGATATAACTTACCTTTTTCTTTTTGGATAATTATTGTTTTAATAAAAATTAGTACTCTAAAAAAAAGTAAAAAGAAGAAACAATTGGAGGTGGTACAAGCCTATACGACAAGTCGAACCCCTCACCTCAACATTCAAACAGGGAGCATTACCAACTCCGCTACACATACGTTTTGGTTTATGCTTTACACTTTACTTAATATAATATATTTTTTTGGGAGGAGGTGGCTATATCATAGAGCCAATAAGTATCAGACAATAAAAATTTGAAGTCTAAATGAGTGAGTTGGACAAATGAAATTATGTCTAACATTCTGAAGAAGTTGAATGACCAGAAAGCCTAGTCCAGATATTGCAGATTGATGATTGCAAACTTAGCAGGGTTTCAAGTCAAGGATAGAGACACATTTTACACAGTGAACTTGGACAGAAGAAGCTGTGAGTGCAGAATTTAGGATGTATTTGAGATACCATGAAGGGTTGCATGTCTGGATTTTGCGCACAATAGAGATAAGCTTGAGAAGTACACGGACACCAACTACTTAAAGGGCATGTACATGTATGCTTACTTCTCCATGATCCATCCAATACCAGATCATAAAATTTTGCTACTACCTGAGGATATTATGCCATCCTCATTACTCCTTCCAGCATAGAGAAGTCTGTTTGGAAAGCCTAGGAACAATAAGAGAAGAGAGTTTTGGGAGCTTTCTTCAACTACATATGCAAATAATGAGAATGACCCAGACAATCCCAATGAGTTCATGGTTTCAAAAACCAAGTGTAATATATCTTGGGGTTATGGGCACAATAGGAGAACATATTAAAGAGGAACTGGGCAAAGAAGCAGAAAATGAAGTAGGGAAGGAAAAGGAGAATGATTGGAGATGTTGGTAGTGATGTGTTAATACTCAGGTACACTACTTGTGATGTTAATTTTCTTAGAATTTTCATGATTATACATGTAAACTAATTGTATAATCTAATACATTTGCCACAGTCAGAGGACTCTTGGTGGTGCCATGGAAAATGACATCCCTCTTGCAGAAATTCTAGGTAGGATGAGTTCAATGAGAAGAAGAAGAACATCTCAAAATGTTGAGGTTGGTGAGAATCAAGAGCAACAGCCCTATGTTCCAACTGTAGAGACACTTCAGACAACAGGTCAAGATGGTGTTATGTTAGGGAGGTTAATAATGATACTTCACTTGATCCTTCTTTAGGTAATTTATTCTTGTTTTAGATTTGTCTATTTAAATCCTGAACATATTGTGATTTTTAGGGTATATAATTGTGAATTGTCTGGTATATCTGTAAGATAGGTGGTGATTTTGGAGTTGGTTTTTATGGGTTTTTGGTGCATGTATTCTATTGGTGTCTGTAGGTTGATCTGGTAGTTTTTGGTTTTTGTATATGAGATGGATGATGGTCTTAATTTTGGGTTTGTGGTTGGTATATCAAACTATTGATTGATAGACGTCAGGAATGATGTTTTGTAAAATGATTCATAACTTGTTACTCAATTATATATCAATTTGCATTACATTGTCTTTCCAATTTTTTACTACTTGAACAATAATACTAGCTGACAAAATAAGTAGATGGCAAGAATGCCAAATTTTCAAAAATCGAGCGACAAATTTACAAAAGTTAAGTGATTAATTAACCTAATTGACGGATTAGTCTCATTTAATTGGCTAAATTTGGGAGCTTCTTCTTTGTTGTGCATATTCCTTTGAAAGTTGAAGCTGCTTTAAATCTCATGTTCCGTAGCTTAGTTATATGGCTCATACATATGAGAAAAGCCATAGATCAGACACCTATAATACAACCTCTCAGGATTTTCTGACGATTCATTTACATTTATTGTAATTTCCTCCCACCTAATACACGTTTTCGTCTTGTAGTTCATCCCTAAGAAGCTTGCAGACTGACTTGAGGAAGCCATTCTTTATTTGAGATTGGAAATAAAACAAAAACTAAGGGCATATATACTGGGTTTGCCAAAGGTGAAAATACAACGACATATTTTGCTTCTGACCAAAATCTTATATTGACACCCCTTCAAAAGTAATTATATATATTATAAATACCCCTTGGGGTATTTTGGTTAGTCAAAATATTGACCTTTTGGTTCAGAGTTGACTAGGGGCAAAATGAGATTATTTGAAAAGTCTTTTGCTGACATCAATATCTTTGCATCCAGGGAGAGTTTTAATAATTTCCAAAAAGCGAAATGAGTTTTTGGTAATTACATAATATATTGTAAGGCTTGTTGGAAAACCCGTTGTTGGGATTTTTGTGTAATTTTTTTCTTTTCTTTATTATCTAAGATAACTTGCATATGAAAATGATTCTTAGGAACTCTCTTACTTCAGCTTTTAGAAGAATAGAAAATGGAGTGAATTTATATAGGGCCAAATGTATGTATTTTGGTCGCGGTTAAGAAAAAGTATTTTTGATCAAACAGGATTGTGAAACATTTTCTGTTTGGAGCTTGTTCTTTACAAGCATATTTGGTCTCATATAAATTAAAAGTTACGTGTTAGTTTTGGATAAAATTGGTCACCTAAGTATCATATGACTACTAATTATGCTAATTTTATGAGAAAAATTACACGAGAGTTTCAATGATAGAAAGAAAACTTTCCAATTAGTAGGAAACAAAATCAATGTAAAAGATACACGTGAAGACTTCAACAAGGGTCACCAAATGATCATGGCACATGAATAGATGTTCGTGATTTGATCTGAGAGCAATGAGGCTTGTAGATGAGTTCAATGTGTGATATGTGGATCAATGTATTATACTACATACATAAGTAATCCTAATCTGATTAGTCCCTATGTGTATTATGTGCTTATATAAGCATGATTTACTTTCTTATATGTAAATTTAAAAGTAGCGATTGAGAGTTAATAATATCATATTATTTTTCCATGTAATTTTGGATAATGTTTTTTAAGAAATATAAATTTTATTTTGAAATGTAAAATAATGAGAATAACAAATTACGGATACAAAAGTACATACAAGTACTGCATATACTTTGATTTTTACCTTACCAACAAGTAATCATAACGTAGATAGTTAGTAAACTAATTCTAATTTATAGGGGTTTATTGCAATTTATCTCCATGTGAAATTCGTAAGGAGCAAAAAAAATACCCTGTAAAAAAACAATGAGCAATTTTCCTCCCTGTGAAAAAAAGAACAAGGCACATTGGCTCTAGGGATGACAATGGGGCGGGTATGAAGCAGGTTTGACAAAACCTACTATCCGACCTATTTAACTTTAGGGGTAAAGACAATAACCCATCTGAAATTTACCCTTTTTTATCCAAACTTTTTTTTGTTACACTTTTTTATCTTAACTTCACGGGTTTACACTTTTTTATCTTTTCATGTTTTCTTGCGGATTAAACAAACTTTTGTTTACACTTTTTTATTCAAACTATTTTTTGTTTACACTTTATTATCCAAACTTTGTGTTTTTTTACACTTTTTTATCTAACTCCTCTGTATGTGCAGTAATTCCGATGGAATATTCCGTCAGAATATGCTAATAGATAAGAAAGTGTAAAACCTGTGGAGTTGAGATAAAAAAGTGTAACGAAAAATAGTTTAGATAAAAAAGTGTAAAAACAGTCAAAGTTCGGGTTGATTATTGTCTTTATCTCTTAACTTTATTGAAACTCAAAACCCACCCCGCCTTGTCAAATACCCAGCGGGATCGGGTTTAATTCGTTATACCTGAATGACTCATGAAATTCATTAATTCATCCAACCTTCCATGACCAGACCCGAATCCAAGTAATCCAACAACTAATAAATTTACAACATAGACAAACATCATGAAATTCCACACAAATAATAATCAAATCACATTTATAAATCCAAATTTAACACCCATATCAATACGATACTACACCAAATGACAATCATGGCCATGTACTTCAATTTTACTATATGGCTGTTGATGTTCTTTCTGAGACTTTTTACCTTCACTAAGCACTTTTGGTTTACAAATAAAATATAATTCAAAATAAAAAATGTTAAGCTATGCAAACTTAAGAAACTTACTTATGCTGAAAATATTAAATAAAAAATCTATTTACTGAATAACATTATCGGGTGGGTTGCACCAAACCCACTACCCGTCCCATACCCGAGCGGGCCATAAATTTAATATTCATAACCTGTCCCACAACCCGTCCCATAACCTGTTAACCAACTTGCCCAATCGGGGAGGGTTCGGGGCGAATACACATCTAACCCTGCCCCATTGCTATCCCTAACTAGTTCCCCACACATTTAAGAACTATTTTCAACAATATAAAGACCAAAATGCCCTTATCTTCAAAAGATAATTGCACTATAATTTTTTGTTTTGTTGTAATTTTTTGTTATTTTCCATTTAATTTTTTCTTCATCTTCTTCCCCAAACCCATCTCCTTCACAAAAACCCTAATTCACTTTACCCTCACCACCAACATCCCAAGTTCCCAACCTCACCACCACCATCCATCACTGCCGCCTCCCAGAAGCCCCCCACTGTAATCGCCGACTTCTACAACAAACAATATATCACAACACTGCTTCCACCATCCCAAAACCAAAGTTGTCACCGTCGCCTCCCTACAAGAAATCCTCACCACCGTCGTCACTCACGCAAACAACACCCCATAACTGACGTGGAGTTAACTTCCCCCCACCCCCTACCCCTCCGTTGCAAGTCTAGCCTCAGCCACCATATCCTCCGTTGTTAGACCCAAAACCGATCGCCCCTTCACCTCCACAACCAGTCCTTGTTCAACACAATCACTGCCCTCCCCCTTCACAACTATATTGTTAGTGTTTATGCCCTCAAATGCCATAAGAGGATAGATTGTATAGAGCATAGTACTTGTAATTAAACTTCTTTTAAACAATAAAGGCATTTCTATTGTTTTACTTAATGGTATCTATAAGTTGGTAGACAATAAATAGTCCATGAGATAAAAGGCGAAACTTCTACTTCTTATGAGTTAAGAGAAAAGCACTAGAAACATTCGGTACTTAATCTATAAACTCGTTCGCTAGTCGTAGAGATTTTCGAGTGGACATCAGAACCGAATAAGACCTTTATGGCATAGACTCTGACATGGAAATTCTAGTCTGACACTATGAAGATAGTGAGAGTTTATGTCATAGACACATCAGAAAAGTTGGTGAGTTTCAACACAACTCGCATCAAATCTATCACATAGGTTTTCACTCTATGACAATCAATGATAGAACTGATTAGTTGTGATAGGTGTACGTGAACCTTAGACCTGAGAAATCACATTGAAGATACACTTGTGATATCAAGTCCGTTACTAGAGTAGTTAGATCCAATTCACCCGTTGGTGGGATCGACCTCGAAAAGCAACTTGATAGACAAGTGGCAGTCTTAACTGATTTCAAGATGTAATTTACTCTCTCATAGGTGAATGAGAATATATCCTATGCAATCATAAGTGAGTAAGGTCAAAAGTCTTTGGCTAAAGCATTATGAGCTTCTTATGTTTGACACAAGAGTAAGCTCAGTAGCCTTGACTCATTATGACTCAAGCATATAGTCACGTCCTGTGAGGTGGACTGAACCATGACTCTCACTTGACTGGGATATTATAATAAAAGGTTTATACTTACACATTATTCACAACGGGAAGGTTTGAGAATGATCAATTCTTTCAATCTTATTTGGATTTCTATGTGGGGTCACATGATTGGCTAGATGTCACCTACATCCTATGGTTCCTCCCATTGCCATATGAGACGAACCTAAAGATTCGCACATCAAGGTATAGCATAAGAAAAATATAGGGAATTATTTAAAGAAAAACTTATAATTAATTACATATTGGATGAGATAATTAATTTTATGATAAAATTAATTATTAATTAATTATTTGGAGAAATAAATTAATGAATTAATTTATCAAATTATTATTTAATTAGAATAATTAATTTAATTTCTTTATTGAATAAATAATTGATTAATTAAGTAATTAAGTAAAAAGCAAATTGACCAAAACCTAGACTAAACAGGCGTCCAATTGGATGTCTACATCAGTCAAGTTGGGCGTCCAATTAGGCGCCCAACATAAGTGTGTTTGGATTTGCTTGGTCATTAAGTCAAGTGATGTATATTTGATTCACTTGTGACTTCTTGACCTAAGCAATAACATAACCTCATAAGGTTCAAGAAAAAGAAATTATGTCCCCCTCTCTTCTCTCTAGCCGTCGCCTACCAAGAAGAAAAGGAGGAGATTATTTACCTTGATTTCCGCGTAATTATTTAGAGACATCGGCATATTCGGTGTTATGATGAGTAATCAAGGAAGCTTTGGATTCACAAATTTGGATTTTTCACAAAAGAAGTTGAAGATTTCAAGAGTAGCTGTCGGTCAAATATCACAAGGAACGTGAAATCTCCAATCACATTCTTCGATTCGATGACTTGAATATGCAACATGGAGATGACCATTTGGGAGTTTTATTTATTCATGCTGGGTTTTAATTTTTATTATACCGTTTCTCAACATATCCAACAACACACTAGCACATACATACAAAGGCTCCCCAGAAACACCAAAATCCCATTTGTCAGATCACTTTGCAAAATAATTAATCATTACAATTAAATTCGGAATTGGCAGGTCGGCGATCTAGATGTATGTAGATTTGTAACTAATCTAGGGTTTATTGCATAAAATCCCCCTGTGATAAGCGAAACCTACGCCAAACACCCCCTGTGTTATGTTTTTTGCGAATCACCTCCTTGTGTTATTTTTTATTCTGCATACTCTCTTTTTTGGTTTTTTTTGGTGTTTTTTTTCATCATAAATGTCAATCCAAATGCATTTTTGTCTCAAACATGTTTATAATAGATAAATAATTTAATTTGGGTTGGCTCTAGAACATTTATGATAAAAAAACACCAAAAAAAATCGAAAAATGGAGAGTATGCAGAATAAAAAATAACACAAGGAGGTGATTAGCAAAAAAATTAACACAGGGGTGTTTAGCGCAGATTTCGCTTATCACAGGGGGGTCTTATGCAATTATCCCACTCATCTAATATATATGTATATATATATATATAAATATTATTAATTTAATGAATATCAAGTTTTCAAGAAATTATTGCCTAATTAGGATTGTCCGAATTCAAAGATCAATATGATAATGAATTACACTTAAATCTTATTATTGTATATAGCAAGAAAAACAATTGCAAAATGTGCTATTGTTAGAATAGTGCCCTGTGAGCTAATCTTAGATAGGCTTTCTTTATCGATTCTTGTAATAAACAATTTTGTTTTACATTATATTAATAAAAGACATTTCTTCATCTTATGTTTATATTGTTATAATTGTACGATGAAGTCCCTAGAATCCACACATAGTTATGGGGCTTGATATCCCATTGGATGGATATCATAAAACAAGTCTCTAAGGCTGTGATTTCTAAATACCATCCAAGTCATAGAATTATCAAGGTGGGACATTGATAATTCGGATAGACTTGTGCCTATGATGCACACTCTTAATTAGAGAATGTCTCGTTTTATAAACATTAGTATAGTTGACACAAATGCACATACGCGGGTGCTTGTTGAGAACAAGTTCACTGATTACCCTAACTGAAAATTCCTAAATTGGAATTATTTCTATATATGTCGAATTAGGACTTTTTTAATCACGATAGTGCAAGATTAATCTTTGACTTGAGTCATCACAGTAATCTTGTATATTGACTCATTGCACTTTGACTCCTGTGCCAGTTTTTTTACAAGGACACATGGATTGGTGATTGGGTGTAGTGACTTGTATATGGAGGTTGGAGTTGACAACAAAAGATCCATCACTTGTCTAGATGAACAAGTGAATTTTCAATACTATTCTAAGTGATTTGACTGAGTTAGTCATTGGCCAAGGCAAGTAAGTAATTAATTAAGAAATGAGTTTCTTGAATTAATTAATCACTAGTCAAACACACTTGAATTATTAAGATTGAATTTACAAGGATCTCGACCAATAAGATTCCTCGATTCTTAATTCAATTGGGAAATTAGTTGATGGAAGAATCTCACTTGCATGGAATGCGCGATTGGAAAAGTTTACTTTGAATCGCCTACATCTAGGTATTCAATATAAGTAGCTAGAAACTTTTCTTTGATTTATGGGTATCTTATATTTAATGAAGATTAAATAATAAGATGGTTAATTAAAAGTGTTAATTAATCGAGATAATTTAATTGTCCAAATTAAATCATAAAGGTTATGAACCCATTACTAGTATGTTGGTAAAGCTAAAGGGTCACACACAATACTCGGACAAACCCATTTCTTAACTAAGGGAATTTAATTCAAAGTAATTGAATTAATATATTAATTAATTAGATCAATTAATTAAGACTTTTATTTATTCAAGTGTTGGATAAATAAATTAATTAAGTTGATAAGATCAATTTAATTAAGCTTAACTCTAGAAAACAATTAATTAATTGGAAGTGACTTTTAATTAATCTAGTATGGTGGATTAATTATTAAAAGACTATTTTATTAAGCCTTGATTGAAAACTTGGTGGAGGAAAATAATTAAAGAGTTTAATTAATTTCTAGAAGGAAATAAAATTTCTTAGAGAGAAGGAAAACTAATTAAAATAGAAGAGTTCTATTGGGGAATTAATTAGTCTTCTATTCCTACATGAAAAAGATTTAATGTAGAAGAGTTTTACATGGGAAAGAATTGCAAGAACTTAGTCCTATATTTAGGACATGTAGAGAACGAAATTTTGATAGCTTCACAAGCCAAAAATTATCATTCCTCTAGCATAGAAAATCATTTCTCTCTCTTCACATACAAGTTCTTGAGTTCTTAATTATTCATCAAGATCTTGAATTCAAGAATTCTTCCAAAAATACTTAGAAAAGTAATTTCTGCTTTCACCTTAATCCCATACACTATTCCTTAGAGTTAGAATAAACGTTTATAGATCAACCTAGCTAAAGATTATAAACGAGTGGGTGTCCGGGGTGTTGATCAACTTTAGAGGAGAAACACTTGGGTCTCTAAAGTGAATCAAGAATCCGATTAAAGATGTTTTTGGTGGAGGAATTTGAAATCTTTATCAAAGGAAAAAAAAATAAAGGATTTAATTCAAAGAACGAGGAGCAAGCTAGGGAGCTTACGTTAAGGAAGAAGAAACTCGTCGATTTTTACGAAAAATCGAATAAGGTAAGATCTTCTTTATTTAAATTTTAAATAACTAGTGTAGAGATGCGCAAGCCTATTGTTGGTCCCAAGTGGCATACGAAAGGGTCCAGAAGGAAGGGACGGGGGGGGGGTGGGTTGAATAGACCCTGAAGTCCTTTTCGACTTCAAAAATATCGTGTTAAAATGAGTTTTGGACGCTTGAAAATGTATGCGCTTGACTGAGTGTCTACCTGAAGACTCTTTTGATAAAGTTAACTTAGACTCAAGATATGAATACTATAAGTAATTAGGTTTAAGCGTTCAGTTCTTTAATCAGGGTTAGCACATCAGAATGAATTTAAGTCTTCTCTTTGAAAGATTTAGCGTCACTCAAAAGTTTTGGTTGAACGCTTAGTAAGCTGAGCACTAGGTCAGGCGGTTAAGATTTAGATAACTTAGACTTAGTGATTTCAACAAATACAAAGTAGGTTAATGTTTAATCACTTAATCAGGGTTAGCACAGCGGAAATAATTTTAAGGCTTAGCATTCTATTTTCTCAAATAGTTGCTTACCCGTTTTAATGCTTTTTCAAAGATATGATATGAAGATGTAAAGTAAAGCAATAAGCAGTAAATAACACAAAAAATTGTAAGGTTCACTGGGTGATGTAATCCCAGCTACGTCCTTCTTCTCCTTTGCACTTGAAGTAATTCACTAGATTGATTATCGAAGAGTCACACAGAGACTTTTACAAAATAGATGAAAGGGAAGATGATCTTGAGCTCCTTGATCACACAGACTTCAGCTCCAATAAAGATCTTCTTCAACAAGCTTCTTTTACACAAAAATACTGCTTGTGAATCAACAAACTTTCTCACTCAGATGAAAGATGTTTAAGGTTTTGTCACGGGTTTGTTTGATGTTGGAAATTTCAAACAACTTGGAATATCTCAATAGTAGTGTAAGTTTCTTCTAAAAAAGATGTTTGAGATATTGGTGACTGTCCCAGGAATGTATATGAAATGCTTGGAGGATTTTTAGCTATGGAGTTTGTAAGCTTTTCTCTCCAATAATTTCAGCAAAGTTTCGATCTTTTCTTGTGCATGAATGTGTATGTGTGTGAGTTGATCATTAGGGTTTGCTGGAGGGTACTATTTATAGAGATTTCTTAGGATTTGTCCGTTGGACAAACGTAGGCGCGTATCTCTCACGCAGTGCATTAAATAGTGAATTTTCTGACATTCCTGAATTTCTGCTGGTTTCGATTGGACAGAAGCAGACTTTGAACTCTGATTTCTGACAGTCTAATCAAAAGGTGGTTTGTCCACAAGTCATAAAAGCTTATCACATTTAATGCACTTATCAGGCACTTAATGCGTTTTGAATTTATTTCCCGTTTGAAATAAATGTCCGTTGATGATTGCATTTAAGTCCTTCATGACTTAAGAATTTATTTCAGGCGAATCTGATCCTTAATCGCTTAAGTAGCTTAAGCACTTGATTCATAAATCCTAAAAACAGTCCTTTAGCGTTTGACAGATTCTAAGAACAAATGTTCATCTTCACTTGACTTTAGACGCTGATCTTCAAATTCATCTTTGATAGACTCACTTAGATTTCTATCAGCGATTCGGTATCTAATACTTAGTCTAAAATCTATAAAGATAAAAATTACAATCCTAACAAAATAACAAACTTTCAAATGCTTATACAAATGTTCTATGAAAGTATGATCTTACATTCCTTTGGGGTCCAACATAAAATCCTATTCTTGTCCTCATCAAAACATCTAACATGAAATTTGCTATCAATTTCCCCCTTTTTGATGATGTCAAGACCTTAACTCTTACAACTCCTTTATAGTTTAAGAGTTTTAAAGAAAAACCCAAAATAAATATAAGTTAGCGTTAGAAAGTTAGTTAAGTTAGCTAATGTTAGATTAGCCTCAACAGGATGTTTTAGCGATAAATCATTCATTCATTAGATATGGAATTGAAAGCATACATGATTTACCCTGAAAACTGAATACTTGGTTTTCTTTCTCTTCGCCCCTTCTTGGCATCATCAAGGGAAGACTTCAATTTAGCGATATCTTGCCGCAAAAGCTTAAATTCATCAACAAGTAGAGCGACTTGTTCAATGATACTTTGACTAACAAATTTGGAAGTATTATGTCTCTCAGTATCTGCCGAAGCGTTTTGTGCTAAGTGGCGATGGAAAAAGTACTATTGGCAAGCATCTCAAATATGATTGTCTTTTGAGCGTCCGATAAGACAGGATTATGAAGGGTAGTTTGAAAATTTAGCTCCATGTCAATCAACTGCCTAATCACTGTCTCTCTCCAGGCATAATAATACTCCAAATCTTTAGTATAGCCTCTAGGAAAGAAATTGACCGCTTGAGGAGGAGGACCAGTTGGTGTGGGGATAATCTCGGCCACTTCTGTCGACCGCTCAGCATCCACAGTCACTTCCTGGGCTTGGTGAGATTTCAGTGTCTAGAAGGATAGTGTCTAATTCTCTAGCAATTTCCACCACTGTTGATAAATCAACGTTCAACTCTATGTCTGCCTCTAGTTCATTAGTCATTTTTAAAAAATTATGCATGATTTTTATAAAAGTTTCTATTAAGTGTTGAAGAGAATATGTTCAACGCTTAACATCCTTTTGTTAGAGAAGATTTATGTTGACGCTTTGAATTAAATTCTTTTATATTTGAGCTTTCAACATATCATGCACAAGTAATAATAATAAGCGCTGATGATCTATGCATAAAAAAGTAGTTTTTGATCATTGACGCTTATAGATGTATATAAGTGCAATTTTAAGGTTCCCCCTAAACTTGATGACTTGTAACAATTTTTCAAGAATCTTTTAGACATGAATAAAGTGGATTCCTCCTACATTATATGTCTAATGAAAATATGATGCATAATGATTAATCGTTTAAATCAATCATACCTAGTTCATTTCTTAAAGTGAGAAAGCGCTGTTGTTTGAGCGCTTTGGTGAAGATATCTACCAATTGTTTGTCAGTTCCAATAAAATGCATGGAGATATCTTTATTTTGAACATGGTCATGAAGAAAATGGAATCTAATGTCAATTTGTTTGGTTCTGGAATGAAGAACAGGATTTTGAGTCATGGCTAAGGCGCTTTGGTTATCGCAATGGATAGGGGTTGGACATAGGATTATACCATAATCTCTAAGTTGTTGCCTTATCCATAAAATTTGTGCACAACAACTTCCTGCAGCTATATACTCTGCTTCAGCTGTAGAGGTATCTATTGATTGTTGTTTCTTACTATGCCATGAAACTAACCTATCACCTAGAAATTGACATGTACCACTAGTACTTTTCCGATCAATTTTGCATCCTGCAAAATCTGCATCTGAGTAACCAATTAGTTCAAAAGGAGAGTCCCTTGGATACCATAAGCCCACATTTTGTGTGCCTTTTAGGTATTTAAGGATTCTCTTCGTAGTAATTAAGTGTGACTCTCTAGGATCGGCTTGAAAGCGTGTACACATGCATACCAAAAATATAATATCAGGTCTACTAGCAGTAACATAAAGAAGTGATCCAATGATACCTCTATAATTAGTGATATCAACTGTAAGGAATTTCATGTTAGATGTTTTGATGATAACAAGATAGGATTTTATGTTAGACTCCAAATATAATGTAAGTTTCTATTTTTTATAGATCATTTGTATAAGCGTTTGAAAGTTTGTAATATTATTTAGGCTTGTAGTATTTATCTTTGTAGATTTTAGACTAAGTATTAGACACCGAATCACTAATAGAATTCTGGGTGAGTCTATTAGAGAAGAAGTTGAAGATCAGCGTCTAAAGTCAAATGAAGATGAAGATTTGTTCTTAACGTCTGTCAAACGCTAAAGGACTGTTTCAGGATTTATGGATCAAGCGCTCAAAGCTATCCAGCTATCAATATCAAATTCACCTGAAATAAATCCTCAAGTCATAAAGGGCTTAAATGCAATCATTCAATGGACATTTATTTCCAACGGGAATTAAATTCAAATGCATTAAATGCCTGATAAGAGCATTAAATGTGATAAGCTATTATGACTTGTGGACAAGCCACCTTTTGACTAGACTATCAGGATTTCAGAGTTCAGAGCTGCTCCCGTCCCATAGGAACCAACATGATTTCAGGAATGTTAGAGAAAAGGCTGATTCATGCGCCGCGTGAAGAACACGCGCTCACATGTGTCCAACGAACAATTCTTAAGAATTGCCTATAAATACCTTACTTCCAGCAAACCCAAAACATAACTTACACATAACGATCAACACAAGAAAACTTTGCTGAGATATTTTCTCAAGAAAAGCTTAGAAGCTCCATAGGCAAAATCTTTCAAGCTTTTTACATACATTCCAAACAGTCACAAATATCTCAAACATCTTCCAAAGAACAAACCTAAACATTTACTGAGATATTCCAAGTTTGTTTGAACTTTCCAAAAACAAACAAAACGTGTGTGACAAAACCCTCAACCTTTCATCTGAGTGAGAAAGTTGTTGAAACCCCTTACAGGCAATATTTCTGAGTGAGAGAAGCTTGTAGAAGAAAATCTTCATTGGTGCTGAAATCTGTGTGATCAAGGAGCCCGAGATCATTTTCACCTCTTTACTATCTTGTAGAAGATTCTGTGTGATTCTTTGATAATCAACTTAGTAAATTTCCTCCGAGTGGAAAAGGAGAAGAAGGACGTAGCTGGGATTACATCACCCAGTGAACTTTACAATTTCTCGTGTTATTTACTTTTATTATTGTCTTGTTTTATATTCTCTTATTTATTCTGAAAAAGACAAGCTAAGCTGCTACGTGATTATTTAATCATAACGAATGCTAAAGCTTTAAAATTATTTCCGCTGTGCTAACCCTGATTAAGTGATCTAAGCATTGCCCTACTTTGGTAATTGCAGAAATTACTAAGTCTAAGTTATCTTTATTATAGCGCCTGACCTAGCGCTCAAGTTTACCAAGCGTTCAAATCTTGAAAAGTGATACAAATTTTTGAAGTCGAAAAAGACTTCAGGGTCTATTCAACCCCCTCCCTTCTAGACCCTTTCGTATGCCTCTTGGGACCACCATGTGGTATTAGAGCGGTTGAAGTAGAAATCTAAGCATTTTCGAGCGTAACTGCTTCTTTAGATCCATTTTTCTAAAACTTAGTCGCTTTAATTTTCTATTAAGCATCTCATTATGGCTTTTAACAAAATGCCTAAGTTGGTAGAGTCAAACTATGATTCTTGGAAACTTAGAGCATTTGCGTATCTATGTTCTTGCGATAATGAAATGTGTGATGTAATTTCAGATGGCCCCATTAAGATCATGAAAGTGATAACTCGAGCACCTAGAGCTTATGAAGCAACTCCAAATGGTTATGTCGAGAAACCCAAGTTAGAATGGACGCCAGATGATCGAAAAAGAGCGAATCTGGATAATGTTGGACAAAGTGCACTTTACTCAGCGTTAGGAGACAATGATGCATTGTTCATCAAGATCAAGCAATGTAAGACTTCCAAAGAAATATGGGATAAGTTGGCTATTGTGTGTAAAGATTCAGCACAGATGAAGGAGAACAAGCTCTACATAGCCATGCAAAGATTTGAGCATTTCAAGATGCAGTCCAATGAGACACTATAACAATTGGATGCAAGGTTCACTGTGCTCAATACAGAATTAGCGTTATTAGACAAGGAATTGACTAACAAGGAAATGGTCAACAAGATAATCAGAAGTCTTCCAAGCAAAGATTTGATTAATACTGTTGCCATGAGAGAATCACAAACATTGGGAACTATAACTCCAGAACATGTGTTTTTGGAACTAAAGGCATTTGAGTTCGAATTGGGTGAAGTCAGTGACACATCGACTTCAGCGACTGAATCAAGAGCTTTAATCGCTACCACCAAAAGTAAGGGTAAAGCGATCAGTAAAATGAAATCAACGGAATCCAATGAAGAAAAAGAGATGGCTTTATTAGTAAAGAAACTCAAGAAATTTCTAAGATATGAAAAGAGAAATCCTATTGGAAAAACTTCATTTCAACCCCTCCTCCTGCTCCAGTGCCTCAATATCAAGCGCCAGTATATTCGGCACCTCAACCAATAGCGCCAGTTCCTTACTAAGTGCCTACAACTCCTACTCAGAATCTCTCAGCGCCAGTTGTTTCAATGCGATTAACCACGGAACAGAAAATGAAAACTAATTTGTGTTATAATTGCAGAAAACCAGGGCATTACCAGGTAAATTACCCTTATCCAAATGTGTCTAAGCCCACAAGGCAAGACTATGCGGATAGAAACCAATTCAGGAGCAACCGTCACCAACAAAGTTTGCTAGCGGAATCTGAATCATTCTACGCACTTAAAGAGGATTTGGAATCATCAGATGAAAGCAATGATGATGAGCCAACAAGCGACTTAGCGTTAATTTGTCTCATGGCAAGAGATGATGAAGCGTCTGACGATTCGCTACCTGAGGTAACAACTGAATTATCTCATCCTATTTCTTATGATGAATTACTTGACAAAGTCAATGAATATTATAAAGATTGTCAAGATGCTGCCAAAATATATCGAAATCACTTCACTATTATTTCATCGCTCACAAGTGATAAAGTAACACTCAAAGCAGAGTTGCATGTTCCGCAACAATGTATTGAGAAGAACCAATTGCTTAAAAGTGAAATTACTCAAATGAAAAGCAATCTTGATATAATAGTCAAGAGAGAAGCTGATCTGATCGCTAGACTTGCCAAATCAGAGCAGCTCATCTCATCATTATCAAAAGTTTCAAGAAAGTTGGATAATGTGACTGAGGTAACAAGAATGTTTGGTGAAAAGACCGGTTTAGGATGTAATAAATTTGGTAAACAACCAAATAAACCTAATGTTACCGCAAACAACTAAGGAAAGGGTGTTTTCTTTATTGAGAAAGGTTCACAAAGTCAAACGCTAAATGAGCCAAGCGACAATGGTACGAGGCCAAATGAGAAAGCCAAAGCTGACTCATGCAAGAGTAAGGCGAAAGTAAATGATTCACAAAGATGAGTTCATCCAAATGCTCAAAAGGCTAAGGATAAACCTGACCATTGTGAATCAAGCGCTAAGCGTCCAGCACCAAAAGTGCAACCCAAACCAGCGCCAAGGAAATACTAGCATCAATATCCAAGGCAGTCAAGATCATATGATCGATACTATGATGATTATGATTATGATTATGATTACTATTATAATCAAGGATATTATTATACACCCAAAAAGCACACACAACACAATGTGAAACCCAAGAAGGCCAGTATTCCTACAATGAAGACTAGGCAAATATGGGTTCCGAAAGTTTTAATTCAAACCAAAGTCACTAACATTGAAGGACCCAAAACAACATGGGTACCTAAGAAGAATTAGAACTGTCCTTTAAATGCAGATACCTAGAACCAACACCGATACTTCAGTTTGGTATATTGATAGTGGGTTATCAAGGCATATGACTGGATCAAAAGATCTCTTGGTCAACTATCTTGCAACCAATGGTCCTCAAGTTATATTCGGTGATAACTCTAAAGGTAAAACCAACGGCATAGGTATCATGCATAGGGGGAACATCAGGATTAGTGATGTATATTATGTTGAGGGTCTTAAGCATAATTTGTTGAGCATTAGTCAATTTTGTGATAAAGGCTTTGAAGTAAAATTTTCAAGTGACTTCTGCTATGTTAACGACGCTAAAACTAAGTCTACTAAATTAAGAGGAAAAAGAACAAACAATGTGTATTTAGTAGATTGGGATTCTACAATTGATAACAACCCCACATACTTTGTTGCTAAAAGTCAAAATAAATTGGGTTGGTTATGGCATAGAAAAATGAATCACCTCAACTTTAAGGCAATCTCTCAATCAATGTCACTAAATCTAGTAGAGGGATTACCTAAAGGTTCTGTTCAGAAAAATCGCTTATGTGATGCATGTCAAATGGGCAAATAAGTTAAATCATCTTTTAAGAAGAAAACATGCCTATCTACTTTTAGAATTCTTGAACTGTTGCATTTAGATTTGTTTGGTCCCATTCAAATCATGAGTGTTAGTGGTAAAAAGTATTCGCTAGTAATAGTTGATGATTTCTCTAGCTATACATGGGTAGAATTTCTAGCGACCAAAGATGAAACTAGTGTCAAGCTCACAGCGCTAATCCGTCAATTGCAAACTTCAAAATATTTAAAGGTGACGAGAATTAGAAGTGATAGAGGAACTGAATTTACTAACCAATCTGTACAAAATTTTGTACAGATTTTGGAATACTTCATTACTATTCTGCCTCTAGAACACTTCAATAGAATGGAGTTGCCGAGCGACAGAACAGAACGCTTAAGAAGCTACTAGGATGATGCTTCCAGAGTCTAAGCTGCCTCAAAGGTTTTGGGCCGAAGCTATCAATACCGCTTGCTACACTCAAAACCGGTTTATGATCAACAAGCAACATTAAAAGACTCCATATGAGTTGTGGAAGGGACGTAATCCTAACGTTTCATATTTTCATGTATTTGGTTCAAAATATTTCATTCATAACAATGGATCCCAAAGCCTAAAGACGTTTGATCCTAAAGTGGATGAGGGAATCTTTCTAGGCTATGCCAAGAACGGAAAGAGTTTTCGCATCCTAAATAAGATCAAATTGAAGGTTGAAGAGTCCATTCATGTTTTGTTTGATGATGCTAACCAAGAACCGAGTAAGGTTAATCTTGATGATGTAGGAATTGAAGATCTTGCCCAACAAGCGTCACAAATCAATCTTGGTGATGATAGTGATGATGATGAGGATGATGAGTTACTCCTGAGGTTACAAATGATGATATTGTCAGAATCGCTGATGATCACAAAGAGAATGATCATCAAGAGCAAATTGGAACTGTGAATGATGCAGCGACTGCGCAAGAGATGAATGAGGGTCAAGCGATTGATAATCAAGAGTCTCTCAACCCATTCCAACTAGATCGTAAATGGCTTAGAGACCATCCACCAGAGCTAGTTATTGGAGATATTGAAGCACCTGTTAGAACTAGGTCCGCAACAATCAATGAGGCCATGTTCGCAAGCTTCCTATCTCAAATGGAACCAAAGAAAGTGGATGAAGCGCTCAGTGCTTCAAGTTAGGTAGAAGCAATGCAAGAAGAGTTTAACCAATTTGAGAGAAGCAAGGTTTGGATGTTAGTACCAAGACCAACTCACCACGGAGTTATTGGAACTAGATGGGTTTTTAGGAACAAGATGGATGAAGATGGCATTGTTATAAGAAACAAAGCCAGATTAGTCGCTTAGGGTTATTATCAAGAAGAGGGTATTGATTTTGATGAGACATATGCCCCAATAGCCCGTCTTGAAGCGATTAGGATGTTCCTAGCGTTTGTCGCATTCAACAAATTCACAGTATACCAAATGGACATAAAGAGTGCATTCCTGATTGGTAAACTCCAAGAAGAAGTCTATGTGGAGCAACCTCCAGGATTCATCAACAACCATGGGAAAAGTATGGTCTGCAAACTGGATAAGGCACTCTATGGCCTTAAACAAGCACCAAGAGCATGGTATGACACTCTCTCTATCTTCCTTATAGGAAAAGGCTTTTCAAAAGGCAGCGTTGGTACGACGTTATTCAAAATTACCTATAACAAAGATGTTCTCTTAGTCCAAATTTATGTTGATGATATTATATTTGGTTCTACTAATAAGCGATTGTGTGAGAAATTTTTGAAAATGATGCAAGAACAATTTGAAATGAGCGTGATGGGTGAATTAACTTTCTTAGGATTACAAGTTAAACAACTTCCCAATGACATATTTATAAACCAAGCTAAATATACAAGAGATATGATTAAGAAATTTGGCATGGAAAACGCATCATCTTCAAAAATTCCAATGACCCAAATACTTAAGCTAGATAAAGATGAAAGTGGGAAGAAAATTGATATCACTAACTATAGAGGTATCATTGCATCACCTCTTTATGTTTTCAGTATGCATGTGTGCACTCTTTCAAACTGATCCAAAAGAGTCACACTTAATTGCTACCAAGAATATCCTTAAATACCTAAAAGACACACAAAATATGGGCTTATGGTATCCAAGGGACTCTCCTTTTGAACTAATTGGTTATTCAGACCCAGATTTTGCAGGATGCAAAATTGATAGAAATAGTACTAGTGGTACATGTCAATTTCTAGGTGATAGACTAATTTCGTGGCATAGTAAGAAACAACAATCCATAGCAACTTCTACCACTGAGGCAGAATATGTAGCCGCTGGATCTTGTTGTGCACAAATCTTTTGGATGAGGCAACAATTTAGAGATTATGGAACAATCCTAAGTCCTACCTCAATTCATTGTGATAACCAAAGTGCTTTAGCTATGACCCAAAATCCTGTCCTTCATTCTAGAACTAAACACACTGACATTCGCTGCGATTTCTTGCGTGACCATGTTCAAAAGAAAGACATCTACATGCACTTCATTGGAACTGATAAACAATTCGCAGATATCTTCACCAAAGCGCTCAACGAACAACGTTTTCTCACTTTGAGAAGTGAATTAGGTATGATTGATTTAAACGCTTAAACCATAAAGCATCATATTTTATAGGCATACAATTTAGGGAGAATCTACTTTAAATTTATGTCCAAAATGTTTTTCAAGATTGAAATGAATCATCAATTTTAGGGGGAACTTTAAAATTGTACTTGTCTCAGTTCATAAGCGACTGTGATCGAAAATTGACTTTGAAAATTTATGCATTAAGCACTAGCTCTTATCTATTATGCATGACAAAATCAATCTCTAATAAAAGTAAATGAAAATATCTTTTAAAATCTAAGCGATTGATTTTTATCAAAAATCTTCAGCTTTGAAAAATTGAATTTTATTAAAAGGACTTCAGCGATTAAAGATTCCCACCTCAACGCTAAGTAACTTTCTCTGAAAGTCATGCATAATTTTCATCGCTAAAAGTAGCGTGTGGATAAGTCCAAAAGATTAGATTTGGCAATTGCCCACGTGCTCCTATCAAATCAAACTGACAGTTAATGATTCCTATCTAAAATAGGCAGTTCAGTAACTGCGCATATTTGGGTACGTGTCAGTGTACCATTAGGCGAGTGCACTCATGCTGAACATTCTCAAAATTTCAACGTTTTTTTTAAAGGTAACTGCGGACTCCAAAATTTTATAATTCACAGCAGTTAACCTATGTTTATGCACCTTTTCACTTTCGTATTTATGACTGAACGGATCAGATTCAATTCTTTTATTTCCAATTTAATTATCTGAACACGTGGCGTGTATCTATTCATTGAGAAGTTACTTTTTGCCCTCTATTTAAACCATCCACAGTTTTTACTGAAAAACTTTATCACTCTTAAAATTCTCTTGCTGTAAAAACTCTCTCAAGGCAAATAAGCTTTCTTTCCAAAATCTCTCAAAAGCTTCAAACCTTTATCAATGGCACCCAAATCTTCAAAATCTGCTGCCGGAAAATCTTCCAAATCTGAGAAACCAGTCACTGTTAACGCCAGATTTCTTGTTAACTGGGACTACCTATTTGATAACCAAAACTTCCCTCTAAGGACTGTTCTTCCACTCATCCAGAAGTCTGGTTTGCATGATATGATAACTGCCATTTTTAACATCTATGAGGAAGAAACCCTCTTCTTCTTCCAGAATGCAAAATTCTCCGACGATGGAAACTCCATTTCCTGCGTCTTTCCCTTTGCTCGTGAGATCTTCTTCCTCACTCCTTCTCTTATATCATCTTTACTCAATTTGCCAAACGATGGTGGCAAAGTTCTAAAATGTCACTCTTGGTGATGCTACTAAAGTCTAGGCGTTAATCAAGAAGGATGAAGTTGAAGCTGCCTACGAACCCAACTTCAAAAAGAATGACATGAAGGGCGAATATGTCATTCTGGCTGACATATACGCAAAGATGATCGAGTCCAGAAAATGAAGCTTCGATAAGATTTCAAATATTCAATACAAAATGATGGTGGCCATTCTGACCAAATTGAAGATTAATTGGTCCCTTTACGTGTTTAATCGCTTTAAGGCAGCGATGGCCAAGTCAGTAAATCCCAAGCCTTACGAGATTATTTTGAGTAGTATTCTAAGTGGTAGCAGTTTCTTCAACACCGCTAGAAAGAAAATCCCAGTGCTTAAGTTCTATGGGAAGAAAATGATCAGCGAGCTGCTCAATCCAAGGCGAAGTGGCGGTGTAGCGGTTCCCAAAGAAGAGCGTGAGCGAATTCTTGCCAAAGGAGTTGTTCGTAGCGATGATGAAGAGCAAGCGTCATCGTCTTCATCATCATTTTCATCGGAAGAAGCAGTGGTGGTTAAGCGACCAAAATGAAAGATCGTTGTTAAGGTCGCTGAGCCAGCCAAGCCAGCAAAGAAACAAAAGAAGAAGCCGAAGCTCAAGAAGAAACAAAAGTCTCCCTCTCCTTCTCCTAAATCACCCTCTCCCCCTCCAGCGTTTATCTTCCCTCAGGAAGAGAAAGAAGAAGTAGTAGTAGAAGAAGAAGTACCGCTTGCCCACAAGCGTACTCCTTCATCCACTCCAGCTGCATCAATAAGCGCTCCAGCAGAGCCAGCGCTTAAAGAACCAGCAAGTGTTCCTTTTCTTCCTTCTGATGTTGTTCCTGAAACCTGCTCAGAACCCAGAGCCACTACTCCATCTGAGAGGCTTTCCCGTGTTTGGGGTAAGTAATTGTGATAAGCAATGTATTCTATCCCTTCCTCGTTAATTTCTAAGTCTCTAACGCTAAGATAAAATCTTTTCAGCCGAGTGTGAAAGAAATATTCAGACTGCTCTTAACACTATTGAGGACTTGCATATTCTCATTCGTTCTGATCCAATCACTTCTTGTCTCGATTTAGATCCAGAAGAAGCTGTCCCAGAGCCTGAGGAAACTGTACCAAATGTTGAAACAGATCAAGCGACTGCGTCAGTCGATGATAGTCCTCAGGGTAAGTGTTGTAGTATTTTTTTTTTGTAATTTCTACTTAGTAGAAATTTTGCTTGCTTTTCTCGAACGCTTGCTTGTATCAGCTCAAAATGCACTAGATTCTGATGCACCTCCACCTTCAGAGATTCCTGTTGAATTGGATAAAGACATGGAAGCAGTTGTGGATATCGCTAAAGAAGTAGCACAAGTCCTTCCTGACACTGAAACCTCTCCAGTCAGTGAAGCGACTGTGCATGCTGATGTTGGGAATTATACTAATAAAATGTAGTAGAAAGTAAAGTTAATTCCCAAAGCCCGAATCATCTCTAATCCTCGTGTTTAATTGTGTATAGAAAGATTACCGTTCTCGCGTATGTTGATTTCTGAACATGATCCTTTTCTCTAACACCGAATTTGCCAACGTCTCTAATTCGTCACGCCGGAATCAATAACGAAAAACTCCTCCTTTCTTCCTTGTCAAAGACGGCTTGAGAGAGTGAGAGAGGTGGGAGACTTTTTCTTGGAGAGAAAGTTATGTAAGTTGCCTTGTGTTATTTTTCACCTTGTGATATATTTATATCATTATGAAACAATAACCCTAGCATGCAAGAGCCCTATTTGGCTGCCCCTTAGTGGGCTCAGAAGCCTTCGGGCTTTCGTCTTGCTTGCTAATTAATTAATCGAATAATTTATTTATCCAATAAATAAATTGATAATCCAATTAATTCAATTCCTAATTAATTTATAATTCAATTTCTCCAAGAAATTAATCAACTCATTAATTTAATTAATTAATTAAATTATCCAATAATTAATTAATTAATTACGCTATCCAAAGCCGTGAATTTCTCTCAAGTCTTTTTCCCATGTTTTTCCTTTTGCACTTCCTTTAAGCGCGACTCTTTAGGTTCGTCTCAAAAGGCAATTGGGAGGAATCCAAAGGGGTGTGAGTGACACCTAGCCAGTCTCGTGGCTCACACCGTAACCCAATTGAGAACGAATGAATATGATCATTCCAAACCTTTACGCAGTGAATACCATACGTGTATAAAACCTTTTATTCTTATATCCCAGTCAAGTAAGAGTCATGGTTTCAAGTCAAACCCATATAACTTGACCATATGCCTAAGCTCATAATAAGTCGAGGTATTTAAATGCTTTGGCCAAAGACTTTCATCCTCACTTATTCATGATCGCCTTGGATATTTTACTCATTCACTTATGAGAGAATAAAATTCATATTGCAAATCAGTTAACAATGCTAGTTGCCCATCAAGTCGCACTTGGAGGTCGATTCCACCAACAGGTGATTTGAATCTAACTACT
Source organism: Buddleja alternifolia (assembly GCA_019426215.1). Taxonomy (NCBI): domain Eukaryota; kingdom Viridiplantae; phylum Streptophyta; class Magnoliopsida; order Lamiales; family Scrophulariaceae; genus Buddleja; species Buddleja alternifolia. The sequence continues at coordinate 19,367,311 of CM033407.1, read as the reverse complement.
ATAATGACAGACTTGATGTCACATGTACATCTTCAACTCGATTTCTCAGGTCAGAGGTTCACACGTACCTATCACTACTTATCAGTTTCATCATTGACTGTCAATGAGTGAATACCCATGTGATGAACTGATGCGAGCCATGTTCGAACATATCAGTCCAACTGACACGTCTATGATATAAGTTCCCACTACCATTTCCATAGTGTACGACTGGCAGTTTCTGTATCGAAACTTACATCATACAAGTCTTTATTCACTATTGATGCCCAATCAATATTTCTTAGACTTGCGAACCCTTTTAGATGTCAAGGGTCAAACCATTCTAGTGCCTTTCCTCCTATCCCATAGGAGGTAGAAGGTTCGCCTTGTCATCAAGGACTTTACGTTGTTTATTCACACCTTATAAATGCCTATTAGAAAACAACAATCAACTGCCTTATTTTAATAGAAAAACCATAGTTTAGTTACAATATTTATGCCCTATAAATCTATCCTCTTTATGGCATTCGAGGGCATATACTCTAACAATCTCCCACGTGCACTCAATGCCATTTGCTGTGGTATTTAATACCCATCTTTTCGAGATGTTTTTCCAGCACCGCCTGTGCCAATGGCTTGGTCAATGGATCAGCGACATTGTCGGCTGAGGCTATTTTCTGAACAGGTATTTCACCTCGTGCAACGATCTCTCTTATGATGTGATATCTCCTCTCTTTGTGTTTAGATTTATTGTGAGACCTAGGTTCCTTCGCTTGCGCTATAGCTCCGGTGTTGTCACAATAAAGTGGCAACGAGAGCTTTATGATAGGAACCACTTGAAGTTCCTCAACGAACTTCCTAATTCAAACAGATTCTTTAGCTACCTCTGAGGCAGCTATGTATTCAGCCTCTGTGGTGGAGTCTGCGGTTGTGCTTTGCTTGGAACTTTTCTAAGTCACCGCTCCACCATTTAGAGCAAATACAAATCCCGAGGTGAATTTTCGGTCATCAATAGCAGATTGGAAATCCGAATCAGTGTACCCGTCCACCCTCAGGTCACCACTTCCATAGGTGAGAATCATATCCTTAGTTCTTTTCAGATACTTTAGAATATTCTTCACAGCTATCCAATGTTCCTTACCAGGGTTTGCTTGAAATCGACTAACAACGCTCACAGCATAAGCAATGTCGGGTCTAGTACAGAGCATCGCGTACATCAAGCTGCCCACAGCAGACGCATAAGGTATAATGTTCATTTCTTTTCTATCTTCCTCACTTTGAGGACACATAGATTTCGAAAGATGTATCCCATGTCTCATTGGTAGGAACCCTTTCTTAGAATCTTCAATCCTATACCTTTTTAGGACCTTTTCTAAGTAAAGGGCTTGAGAAATTCCTATCATTCTTTTGGTTCGATCTCTATAGATCTGAATCCCTAGAATATAGGTCGCTTCTCCCAAGTCTTTCATGGAGAATGTACTCGAAAGCCACTTCTTGTTTGTGGTGAGCATTCCTATGTCATTTCCAATGAGTAATATGTCATCTACATATAACACTAGGAATGTCAACTTGCTCTGACCTTCTTGTAAGCACATGGCTCATCTTCATTTTTGATGAAGTCAAATCCTTTGACAACCTCATCATAACGTAGATTCCAGCTACGAGACGCTTGTTTGAGTCCATAAATGGATCTCTCAAGTTTACACACCTTATGAATATGCTCCTCGGATTCAAAACCTTTAGGCTGTTCCATATAGATATCCTCTTCTAGAAATCCATTTAGGAAAGCAGTTTTGACATCCATTTTCCATATTTCATAATCTAGGTGTGTTGCTATTGCTGATTTGATCATAGCCACTGGCGAGAAGGTTTCTTAGTAGTTAATTCCTTCCTTTTGACCATACCCTTTCGCCACTAGCCTGGCTTTGTAGGTGTCTACTTTGCCATCAACACCAATCTTTCTCTTGTAGATCCATTTACACCCGATTGGTTTTACTCCTTCAGGTTGGTCTACAAGTTTCCAGACTTGGTTTGCATGCATCGAATCGATCTCAGTTTGCATAGCTTCACACCATCTAGCAGCATCCACATCCACCATCGCTTGATCAAAAGTGGACGGATCATCTCTATGATCCTCCTCTAACACAGAATGGAGATCCAACTCCCTCTGCATTAGATATCCGTACCTCTCTGGCAGTTGAGATACTCTATTCGATCGTCGTGGTTGTGGTTGTGTTACAGAAGGTTCGGTTCTCACTCCCTGTGCAGATGTATCCAGTGGGGTTTCATTTTGTTCTTCTAGAACAATCTTTCTACCCGCTCCTCCTTCTTGAATGAACTCATCTTCAAGAAAGTGGGCTTGTAAGGCTACAATGATCCTTTGATCATTGTGAAGGTAAAAGAGGTATCCCACAGAATCTTCAGGATATCCAATGAAACGTCCTTTAAGGACCTAGCCTCCAACTTGTCCACTTTAGTGTTTTTGACATAAGCCGGACATCCCCAAATCTTTATGTGGTTAAGACTTGGTTTCCTATTTCTCCACATTTCATAGGGAGTCATAGGAACGGAATTGGACGGACATCTATTTAAAATGTGTGCAGCTGTAAGCAGCGCGTGACCCCACAGTGAAATGGGTAAATCAATGTAGCTAAGCATGGAGCGAACCATGTCCAACAAGGTTCGATTCTTTCGCTCTGCTACTCCATTCAACTGTGGAGTCGCTGGAGGTGTGAGTTGCAATACTATACCATTCTCTCTGAGGTATAAGTCAAACTTGTCGCTCATATATTCTCTTCCTCGATCAGATCGAAGAGTTTTTATACGTTGACTTGTTTGATTTTCCACTAAAGCCTTGAATTCCTTGAACTTATTAATGGATTCAGACTTATGCTTCATCAGGTACACTAGACCATATCGAGATTGGTCGTCTGTGAAGGTGATAAAGTAAAGGAAACCTCTTCTGGCCATTTCTCCAAATGGACCACAAACGTCAGTGTGCACTAAACCTAAGATTTATGAGGCTCATTCAAAGCTCCTTGTGAAGGGCGATCTAGCCATCTTGCCTTTGAGACAAGATTCACAAGTAGGATAGGGATCCAATCCCAGTGGGCCAATTAGCCCATTTTTTTCCATTTTGCGAATCTTTTGTTCGCCGGCATGGCCTAGTCGAAGGTGCCATATCAATCATTGGTTTATTTCAAGCCTACTACATTTCCTTTGTATAGTATTCACTGCATACTCATTCTGGACACTAAGGTAATACAATCCAATTATCAAAGAAGCAAAGCCTACAAATTTATTACCATAATAAATGTTGCATCGTTCATCAATAAAACGAAAAGTGTAACCATTCTTAACTAAAACGGGAATATAAACAATGTTTTTAAGCCCATTAGGCAAAACCAAAACATTATCCAGTAATAGTACATGTCCAGAATTTAAAAACAACGAGGTAGATCCTGTTGCAGTAGCCGTGACGCTTTGCCCGCTGCCTACTCTGATCTTCACCTCATCGTTGTCCAGCTTCCTTTCTCGCATCAGATCTTAATTCATACAACATATGTGAGCACTAGCTCCAGAGTCAAGAATCCAAGATGTAGAGAAGACGGTCATAGAATAATAAGTTTCATGAACATAAAGTTCCATACCTTGTGTGCCAGGCCCCATATTTGGACAGTTCCTTCTCTAGTGGCCCAGCTCACCGCAGTGTAGGCATCTGTCTGTCTTTTGTGGCCCCTTTCGCTTGCGAATCACAGGAGCTTTCCCTTTTCCTTTATCGACACCATCCTGAGCTCCAAGCTCGCCAGCCTGCTTCTTGGTTTTTCTCTTCTTATTCTTCGCCCGTCTGGGCCCAGAAATGATAAACAAGGCAGTCTCTTTTCCCTTGGGCTTCAATTGAGATTGTGCAGTGATTAATTTATTCATTAGCCCAGCTAAGTTGCATTCAATCTCATTGCAATTGAAGTTCATGACGAATTGGGAAAAAGAATCAGGAAGGGACTGCAAGATAAGATTGGTCTGAAGTTGCGGGTTTATTGTAAAATCGAGAGCTTCCAATCTCTCGATCCTCGATATCATTTTGAGGACATGATCCCCAACCTTCTCCCCTTCTCTCATTTTCGCTCCGAAGAGCTCTTTAGATATTTCATATCTAGCGGTCCTACTGTGCTCACCATAGAGCTCTACCAAGTGCGCCAAGATAGCCCTCGTTGTGGTCATCTTGTCGTGGGACCTCTGTAGCTCATTCGTCATAGAGCCAAGAATGTACCCACACACTCGGACGTCGTCTTTCACCCATTTTTCATGAGCTTGGACTTCTTCCTCATTGGCACGTGTTCTGGCAGGAAGAGTAGGGACATCAGTGTCCAACACTTATCCTAGAGACTCCATATTGAGAACTATTCTCAAATTCCTTATCCAATCCACGTAGTTGGGTCCGGTAAGGATATTCTTTTCGAGTAATACGGAAAGTGGGTTGATTGTCATTTTTGAAAAACGACAGAGATAAAACAAATAACTGCAGAAAATAAACCAGACTTAATTAGAATATTGGACTAAACTAAAACCAAGTTTAAAATCAAGGACTTCGACTTATAACTTGGCTCCCACTACATTTTTCGAAATTTCATACTCCCACTATGAAAAGACGGAAGCGATCGTTGATGAAAACTTCGTGGTGGGGATTGAGTTCTTTAATTAATATAATGGATGGCAACCCTTTAACGATATTTGGTCCATTACTTAATTAAAGTGATGTCAAACATCAATCTATCAAATAGACCGTTCAATCATATTTATCCCATAATCCACAAAAACCGCAACCCTTTAACGATTTATTGGTAATGTGGACTATCTAAGTTCATCCCCACTAACTCCTCATAATCTAACATTTGAATTTCACCTTGCAACTCTTTAACGATATTTGGGGTGAAATATGTCTTGATTAAGGCATCTAATGCACTTAATAAAATTCTAGAACTAAATGTTGATACATGACCCCCACTTACTGGGAAGATGCCACATATGAATTTAATCCTTGATCTTATCAAGTTTAGTGGAGGGAAAGGATGCCTAGCACCCCTTACTAACTTAGTATTATTTTTGTTTGGGAGAATTCATGTTCAAAACATTTATTTCGTCTCACTTTGCACATTTACCAATTTATATAGCGCATATTGATAACTGGAAGAAAGTGCTAGACGCAGAAGACATGACTACAATGAAGTCCAGCATACAACTATGATAGATGTTGATGGACTTCTACTGGATTTAGCGACTTAAATTTATCAAGAAGAAGCAAATAAGAAGCGACAGAAAAGATGAATGATTATGTTGTTTTATATATTTTTGTTTGTCGCTTTAAAGTACTTTCTTTCAGTTGTAAATCATGTATGCTTGAATTCTTCCATATGAATGAATAAGTGATTTATCGCTGAAACATCTTGTTGAGGCTGATCTAACATTAGCTAATTTTACTAACTTTCCAAACGCTATCTTATAATTTTTTTTTAGACTTTTCTTTGTACTCTTAATCTATAAAAGAGTTATAAGAGTTAAGGTCTTTACATCATCAAAAGGGGGAAATTGTTAGAAATTTCATGTTAGATGTTTTGATGATGGCAAGATAGGATTTTATGTTAGACTCCAAATATAATGTAAGTTTCTATTTTTTATAGATCATTTGTATAAGCGTTTGAAAGTTTGTAATATTATTTAGGCTTGCAGTTTTTATCTTTGTAGATTTTAGACTAAGTATTAGATACCGAATCACTAATAGAATTCTGGGTGAGTCTATTAGAGAAGAAGTTGAAGATCAGCGTCTGAAGTCAAATGAAGATGAAGATTTGTTCTTAGCGTCTGTAAAACGCTAAAGGACTATTTCAGGATTTATGGATCAAGCGCTCAAAGCTATCCAGCAATCAATATCAGATTCACCTTGAAATAAATCCTCAAGTCATGAAGGACTTAAATGCAATCATTCAACGGACATTTATTTTCAACGAGAATTAAATTCAAATGCATTAAATGCTTGATAGAGCATTAAATGTGATAAGCTACTATAACTTGTGAACAAGCCATCTTTTAACTAGACTGTCAGGATTTCAGAGTTTATAGCTCCTCCTGTCCAATCAGAACCAACATGATTTCAGGAATGTCAGAGAAAAGGCTGATTCACGTGCCGCGTGAAGAACACGCGCTCACATGTGTCCAACGGACAATTCCTAAGAATTGGCTATAAATACCTTGCTTCCAGCAAACCCAAAACATAACTTACACATAACGATCAACACAAGAAAACTTTGCTGAAATATTTTCTCAAGAAAAGCTTAGAAACTCCATAGCTAAAATCTTTCAAGTTTTTTACATACATTCCAAACAGTCACAAACATCTCAAACATCTTACAAAGAAGAAACCTAAACTTTTACTGAGATATTCCAAGTTGTTTGATCTTTCCAAAAACAAACAAAACCTGTGTGACAAAACCCTCAACCTTTCATCTGAGTGAGGAAGTTGTTGAAACCCCTTACAGGCAGTATTTCTGAGTGAGAGAAGCTTGTATAAGAAGATCTTCATTGGTGCTGAAATCTGTGTGATCAAGGAGCCCGAGATCATTTTCACCTCTTTACTATCTTGTAGAAGATTCTGTGTGATTCTTTGATAATCAACTTAGTAAATTTCCTCCAAGTGGAAAAGGAGAAGAAGAGCGTAACTGGGATTACATCACCCAGTGAACCTTACAATTTCTTATGTTATTTACTTTTATTATTGCTTTGTTTTATATTCTCTTATTTATTCTAAAAAAGACAAGCTAAACTGCTACGCGACTATTTAACCAAAACGAACGCTAAAGCTTTAAAATCATTTCCGCTGTGCTAACCCTAATTAAGCAATCTAAGCATTGCCTTACTTTGGTAATTGCAGAAATCACTAAGTCTAAGTTATCTTTATTATAGCACCTGACCTAGCGCTCAAGTTTACCAAGCGTTCAAATCTTTGAAAAGTGATACGAATTTTTGAAGTCGAAAAAGACTTCAAGGTCTATTCAACCCCCCCCCCTTCTAGACCCTTTCGTTTGCCAATTGGGACCACAATGCCTTCTTCCCACTTTCATCTTTATCTAGCTTAAGCGTTTGGCTCATTGGAATCTTTGAAGATGATGCATTTTCCATACCAAATTTCTTCATCATATCTCGTGTACACTTAGGTTGGTTAATAATTATGCCATTAGGGAGTTGTTTAACTTGTAATCTTAAGAAAAAGTTAATTCACCCATCATGCTCATTTCAAATTGATCTTGCATCATTTTCGAAAATTTCTCACTCAAACGCTTATTAGTAGATACGAATATAATATCATTAACATAAATTTGGACTAAGAGAATATCTTCGTAATTGGTAATTTTGAATAACGTTGTATCAACGCTGCCTTTTGAAAAACCTTTACCAATAAGAAAAATAAAAAGAGTATCATATCATGCTTTAGGTGCTTGTTTTAGCCCATAAAGTGCTTTATCTGGCTTGTAGACCATACCCTTACCATGGTTGTTGATGAATCCTGGTGGTTGCTCCACATAGACTTATTCTTGGAGATTACCATTCAGGAAAGCACTGTTTACGTCCATTTGATACACTATGAATTTGTTGAACGCTGCATACGCTAGAAACATGCGAATTGCTTCAAGAGGGCAACATGAGCATATGTCTCATCAAAATCAATACCTTCTTCTTGACAATATCCTTGAGTGACAATTCTGGCCTTGTTACTTATCTCAATGTCATTCTCATCCATCTTATTTCTATAAACCCATTTAGTTCTAATAACTCTTTAGTGAGTTGGCCTTGGTCCTAGCGTCCAAACCTTACTACGCTCAAACTGATTAAGCTCTTCTTGCACGGCCTCAATCCAACTTGGATCGCTTAGCGCTTCATTCACTTTATTAGGTTCCATTTGAGTAAGGAAACTCTCGAACATGGCCTCATTGAATGTAGCGGCTCTAGCTCTAGTCCTCATAGGCGCTCCAGCATCTCCAATAATTTGCTCTGGTGGATGATCACGTAACCATAGTCAATCTGGCTGGAATGGGTTAGGAGGTTAAACAGACGCTTGATTAACTTCTTACATAGGCGCTTGACTACCCTCTTGCATAGGCGCTTCCAATTCACAAATCCTATTTTGCTCTTGATGATCATTCTCTTCATGATCAACTGATCTTACATTATCATCCTGAATATCCTTACGAGTAATCTTAGGAGAGGGCACCCGTCGACACCTTACTCAATTCTTGGTTAGCATCATCAAAAACAACATGAATGGATTCTTCAACCTTCGATTGGATCTTATTAAGGATGCAAAAATTCTTTCCATTTTTGGAATAGCCTAGAAAGATCCCCTTATCCTCTTTAGGATCAATTGTCTTTAGGCTTTGGGATCCATTATTATGAATAAAGCATTTTGAACCAAAGAAGTGAAAATATGAAACATTTGGCTTACATCCCTTCCATAGTTCATATGAAGTTTTCTCATGCTATTTGTTGATCATGCAATGGCTTTGAGTGTAACAAGCAGTGTTGATCGCTTTGGCCCAAAACCTAGGGGCAAGCTTGGACTCTACTAATATTGTCCTAGCAGCTTCCTTGAGCGTTCTGTTCCGACGCTCAACAACACCATTCTGTTGAGGAGTTCTAAAAGCTGAATACTCATGATGTATTCCAATTTCTGCACAAAACTTCTCAACAACCTTGTTAGTAAACTCGGTACCTTGATCGCTTCTTATTTTTGCAATCTTGAGATTTTTCAAAGTTTGAAGTTGCCGAATAAGCATTGTGAGCTTGTCACATGTTTCATCTTCGGATGAAAGAAATTCCACCCAAGTAAATCGAGAGAAATCATCTACTATCACCAAAGTATACTTTTTACCACTCACACTGATTGTTTGAACGGGTCCAAACAGATCCATGTGAAGTAGTTCAAGTATTCTAGAGGTATATAGACAAAGTTTTCTCTTGAAAGATAATTTAACTTGTTTGCCCATTTGACAAGCGTCAAAAAGGCGATCCTTATGAAATGATCCTTTAGGTAATCCCTCTACAAGATTTAACGTTATAAGTTGAGAGATTGTCTTAAAGTTGAGGTGATTCATTTTTCTATGTCATAACCAACCCGTTTTGGATTGACTTTTAGCCACAAAGCATGTAGGGTTGTTATCTATTGTTGAACCCCAATCTACTAAATAAATATTATTTGATCTTTTTCCTTTCAATTTAGTAGATTTAGTCTTAGCGTCATTAATATAGCAACAATCACTTGAAAATTTTACTTCAAAGCCTTTATCACAAAATTGACTTATGCTTAAAAGATTATGCTTAAGACCCTCGACATAATAAACATCACTTATCATGATGTTCCCCCTATGCATAGTACATATACCTTTGGAGTTGTCACCAAATACAATCTAAGGGCCATTGGTAGCTCGATAGTTAATCAAGAGATCCTTGGAGCCTGTCATGTGCCTTGATGACCCACTATCAATGTACTAAACAGATGTATCAGCTCTAGCTCTAGGTACCTGCAATCAAAAGGAAAGTTCTATTTCTTTTTAGGTACCCATTGTGACTTGGGTCCTTTCATATTAGTAGCGTTAGTTTGCATTAGAACTTTAGGAACCCATATTTGCTTAGTCTTCATTATGGGAGGATTAACCTTTTTGGGTTTCACCTTGTGTTGTGTGTGCTTTTTGGGTTCATAGTAATATCCTTGATTATAATAGTAATCATAACATAGTCTTAGTATCGATAATATGACCTTGACCTTTGTGGATATTGACGTTGGTATTTCCTTGGCGTTGGCTTAGAGTGCACTTTTGGTGCTTGATGCTTAGCGCTTGATTCACAATGGTAAGGTTTATCCTTAGCCTTTTGAGCATTTGGATGAACCTTTCTTTGTGAATCATTTGCTTTCGTCTTTCCTTTGCCTGAGTCAGAGTTAACTTTATCATTTGGCCTCGTACCATTGTCTTTTGGTTCACTAGATGTTTGACTCTTTGAACCTTTCTCAACAAAGAATACACCCTTTCCTTTGTTGTTTGCAATAACATTAGATTTGTATGGTTGTTTACCAAATTTATTGCATCCTAAAACGGTCTTTTCACCAAATAATCTCGTTACTTCAGTCACATTGTCCAACTTTCTTGATGCTTCAGACAATGATGAGATGAGCAGCTCTGATTTAGCAAGTCTAGCTATTAGTTCAACTTTTCTCTTGATTATTATATCAAGATCACTTTAAATTGAGTTATCTCACTCTCAAGTGATTGGTTCTTCTCATTACATTGTTGTTGAATTTGTAACTCTGACTTGAGCGTCACATTATCATCTTTGAGTGTTGATATAATATCGAAGTGATTTTGATATAATTTGGAGGCATCTTGACAATCTTTATAACATTTTTTTACTTTGTCAAGTAATTCTTCATAAGAGAGAGGATAATCTAGTTCAGTATTTACCTCAGGGATGCTTTATCATCTCTGGCCGTGAGACAAATAAGCGCTAAGTCATCCACTGGCTCATCATCATCGTTTCTCTCCTCGGAAGACTCCAAATCTTCAGATGCGGACACTGGTTCTGACTCCGCTAGCAAACCTTGTTGGAGAAGGTTGCTCCTGAATTGGTTTCTATCCAAGTAGTCCTGCCTTGAGGGCTTTGATACGTTTGGTTAAGGACAATTTACATGGTAGTGCCCTAGTTTCCTGCAATTATAACAAAGATTAGTTTTCATCTTTTGTTTATTTGTTAACCTTGCAGTTTGTGGTTTTGAGACCACTGGCGCTGAGAGATTTTGCATAGAAGACGCTTGGTACTGAATCGGCGCTGAGGGAGAAGGGGCTGAATATTGAGGCGCTTGAAACTATTGTTGTGCTGGAGGAGGCGCTTGGAATGAACTATGTCCTTGATACTTAGGACCTTTTCCTTTCTTTTCATATCTTAAAAACTTTTTGAATCTATTCAGTAGCGCTAGTCCCTCATCCTCACTTATATCTGACAGTTTTCCTTAATTACCCTATTTACCCTTGATTGATGCTATTAGCGCTCCAGACTCTATCACTGGACTTCTCACTACATCACTCACTGAATTTAACTCAAATTCAAACGCTTTAAGTTCTGAAAAGGCATCTAATGGAGTTAGAAGATCCAACATGTTTGATTCTCTCATAGCCGTTGTTTTCATCAAAAATCTACTAGGGAGACCTCTGAAAATCTCAACCACCATTTCTCTATTTTGTAAATCTATTCCTGAAGATGTTAGCTCTGTAACAAGAGCAGTAAATCTTATATCCAATTGCTCTAGCGTCTCATTAGGCAACATTTTAAAACCATTAAACCTTTCCTTGGCACTTGAAAGCTTGTTTTCTTTGATTTGTGCTGAACCACCACATATTGTAGCTAACTTATCCCAAATTTCCTTAGTCGTAAAGCACAACTTGACCTTGTTAAATAGGTTATCATTGTCACCGATGGCTGCATATAGAACGTTCCAACTAACATTATCCAGATTTGCTATTCGACGCTCATCTGGGGACCACTCATGCTTTGGCTTTTCTACATAACCGTCAGGGTTTTCCTCTGTGGCTCCAGGCGCTCTAGTGATGACCTTAAGAATATCGATTGGCCCATCTGAAATGATATCACACATTTCATCATCACACGAACATAGATAAGTAAAAACTTTGACCTTCCATGAGTCATAATTTGACTCAGTCAACTTAGGTACTTTTGAAAATGTCATAGAAAAAATTGTAAAGCCACTAGATTTGAAAAGGATCTAAACAAGCAGTTATGCCTAGTTGAACCGCTCTGATACCACTTATTGGTCCCAAGTGGCATACGAAAGGGTCTAGATGGGGGGGTGTTGAATAGACCCCGAAGTCTTTTTCGACTTCAAAAATTTCGTCTTAAAATGAGTTTTGGACGCTTGAAAATGTAAGCGCTTGACTGAGTGTCTACCTGAAGACTATTTTGATAAAATTAACTTAGACTCAAGATTTGAATACTATAACCAATTAGGTTTAAGCGTTCAGTTCTTTAATCAGGGTTAGCACAGCGGAATGATTTTAAGTCTTCTTTTTGAAAGATTTAGTGTCACTCAAAAGTTTTGGTTGAACTCTTAGTAAGCCGAGCGCTAGGTCAGGCGCTTAAGATTTAGATAACTTAGACTTAGTGATTTCAATAAATACAAAAGTAGGGTATTGTTTAATCACTTAATTAAGGTTAGCACACCGAAAATAATTTTAGGGCTTAGCGTTCTCTTTTGTCAAATAGTCGCTTAACCATTTTAATGCTTTTTTAAAGATATGATATGAAGATGTAAAGTAAGGTAATAAAGCAGCAAAGCAGTAAATAGCACAAAAAATTGTAAGGTTCACTGGGTGATGTAATCCCAGCTACGTCATTCTTTTCCTTTGCACTTGGAAGAATTCACTAGATTGATTATCGAAGAGTCACACAAAGACTTTTACAAAATAGATGAAAGGGAAGATGATCTTGAGCTCCTGGATCACACAGACTTCAGCTCCAATAAAGACCTTCTTCAACAAGCTTCTTTTACACAAAAATATTTCTTGTGAATCAACAAACTTTCTCACTCAGATGAAAGATGTTGAGGGTTTGTTTGATGTTAGGAAGTTCAAACAACTTGGAACATCTCAATAGTAGTGCAAATTTCTTCTAAAAAAGATGTTTGAGATATTGATGACTGTCGCAAGAATGTATATGAAAAGCTTGGAGGATTTTTGGCTATGAAGTTTGTAAGCTTTTCTCTCCAATAATTTCAGCAAAGTTTTGACATTTTCTTGTGCATGAACGTATATGTGTATGGGTCGGTCATTAGGGTTTGCTGGAGGGTACTATTTATAGAGATTTCTTAGGATTTATCTATTAGACACATGTAGGCTCGCATATCTCTCACGCAGCGCATTAAACAGTGGATTTTTTGACATTCCTGAATCTTTGCTGGTTCCGATTGGACAGGAGCAAACTTTGAACTCTGATTTCTGACAGTCTAGTCAAAAGGTGGCTTGTCCACAAGTCATAATAGCTTATCACATTTAATGCACTTATCAGGCATTTAATGCATTTTGAATTTATTTCCCGTTCGAAATAAATGTCCGTTGAAGATTGCATTTAAGTCCTTCATGACTTGAGAATTTATTTCAGGTGAATCTGATCCTTGATCGCTTGAGTAGCTTAAGTGCTTGATTCACAAATCCAGAAACAGTTCGTTAGCGTTTGACAGACGTCAAGAACAAATCTTCATCTTCACTTGACTTTTGAAGCTGATCTTCAACTTTACCTTTGATAGACTCACCTAGAATTCTATCAGCGACTCGGTATCTAATACTTAGTCTAAAATCTATAAAGATAAAAATTACAAGCCTAACAAAATAACAAACTTTCAAATGCTTATACAAATCTTCTATGAAAATATAAACTTACATTCCTTTGGTCTAACATAAAATCCTATTCTTGTCATCATCAAAACATCTAACATGAAATTTCCTAACACCTATGATACGTGATAAGCCCGTAGGATTAATAAACTCGCATGTATAAATCGTAGAAACTAAAATTTTAATTTTTCGTTGTGCTTAGTCGGGCTACATGTATAGTTCCCAACATTTATACCACTAACTTAGTGGCTAATATCTTTTTAGCTCAAGAGATGCTTCACGGGATAGATAATAAAAATGTTGGTGGTAAATTGATGATTAAGTTTGATATGGCGAAAGCTTATGATCGGGTTCAATGGAGCTATTTGTATTCGGTTCTTGCTCAATTAGGTTTTCCTTTAGAATGGATAACTTGGGTTCGTAAAGTGGTTGACAATTGTTGGTTCTCGGTGTTAGTGAATGGTCAAATTGCCGGTTTTTAAGATCATCACGGGGCCTTTGACAAGGTGATTCTTTATCTCAGGCATTATTTGTTCTGGCGACTGAATTTCTTTCGCGGGGTTTGGAAAATTTATTCATCAATCATCAACACATGCAATACAATCCACATGTAGGTTTTCTAATGAGTCATCTTGTATGTGTGGATGATATCCTTATTTTTATGAAGGGATGGAAGAGTGATTTGGTAATAGATGAAGTTTTTGAAAAAATATGAGGAGATTTCTGGGCAATTGTTGAACCGGTACAAGTCCTCCTTTATTACGGGGAAATCGGCTTCAAGGTCTCACATCAATAAGTCGTGGCATCATAGGATTTGTACAAGAGCAACTCCCTTTCACATATTTGGATGCTCCTTTTGTTAGGAATTTCATGTTAGATGTTTTGATGATGACAAATAGGACTTCCTGTTAGACCCCGAAAAATGTAAGTATAAAAGCTTTCATAGAATATTGTGTATAAGTACCTGAAAGCTTATTTATCTTAGGCTTATAGTTTTCATCTTTGTAGAATTTTAGACTAAGAATGTGATACTAAATCACTAAGGAGAATTCTGGGTAAGTCTACCAAGTGATAAAGTTGAAGATCAAGCGTCTGAAGCTACAGAAGATAAAAATCTCTTGAAGCGTCCGTCAAACGTTTTAGAGACTATTCCAGGTTACAACTCCAGCGCTCAAAATACGAATGGATAATTCAGGCCGAATACTCAACACTAAGTCAATGATGGAATTCTGAGTGAGCCTATCAAAGACAAGATTGAAGAGTAAGCTTCTGAAATAAAGAGAAGGGACTCAGGATCAGTCCAAGCGTCTGTCCAATGCACGAGAAAAACTGTCCTCTTCAGCAAGCGTCCAAAAGGCTAAACCAACACGACCTAAAACGAACGTAACCTGAAAATTCAAACCCAAAGCTATCCAAAGACTTAAAGAATGCATGAATCAAACGGACAAATTATTTCCAACTGAAATAAAACAAGATGCATTAAAAGTCGGATAAGTGCTATTAAAATATAAGCACTATAACGTATGGGTAAGCCATTCATTTGACCAATACTGTCAGAAGTTATGAAACCAAGAACATGCCTAACTAATTAAGTATACCCAAAGTTAGAAATGTCAGAACTCAAGGAATGTTTGGGGAAATGAGATTCCAACCGTGTCAAACGGACAAAAACCACCAATACCTTATAAATAGCCCTTTCAACAAATAAGTCAAATACAGAGAGCAAAAAAACCGTGACATATACAAGAGATATACCTGAATATCCTAGTGTGAATAACAGTCACAACCTCTTGTATGTAGAAAATTATTCAAAAAGACACAAGAAAAGAATACCTACTTTGTTGAAGGAAAAGCTTACAAAAATCCATAGCCAAATATCCGTATAAGCTTTTCACAAATATTCCAGAGACAGTCAACTATATCTCAAACCCCTTTTTGAAGACCCTACATTACTATTGAGATATCCTCAAGTTGTTTGAACTTTCCAAAACCAAACAAAGCCATTACAAAACCTTTCAACATCTTTCGTCTGAGTGAGAAAGTGTGTTGACTTACAAGCGCCATTTTTGTGTAAAAGAAGCTTGTGGAAGAAGATCTCTATTGGAGCTGAAATCTGTGTGACCAAGGAATTCCGGGATCAAGTGTAACTTGCATTATTTCTGGGTGAAAGAAGCAAGGGGATAGAAGATCTTTAGTGGAGCTGAAATCTGTGTGACCAAGGAGTTCCAAGATCATATCCAACCTCTCTCTATTTTGTAGAAGTCTCTGTGTGACTCTTCGATAATCATCATAGTGGAAAACCTCTCTGATAAAGGGAGAAGAAAGACGTAGCTGGGATTACATCACCCAGTGAACCTTACAAATATCTTGTGTCATTTACTGTTTTGTTGTCTTACATTATACTGTCATATTATATCTTGAAAAGGCATTTAAACTAATAAGCGACTAATTGGTTAAAACGAACGCTAAGCTATAAAAACATTTCCGCTGTGCTAACCCTGATTTACTGACTAAAACTCTGCCCTACTTTGGTAAGTGTTGAAATCACCGAATCTAAGTTAACTTTTCTCAAGCGCCTGAAACTAGCGCTTAAGTCATCATCCCTCAAGCGCCGCACCCAGCGCTTAAAGCTTTCCGAGCGTTCAAAGACCTCACAGTAATACGAAAGTTTTTAGAAGTCGAAAAAGACTTCAGGGTCTATTCAAACCCCCCCCCCCTTCTAGACCCTTTCGTATACCACTTGGGACCAACAAGTGGTATCAGAGCGGTTGAAGTTGAAACCTAAGCGTTTCCAAGCGTAACTGCTTGTTTAGATCCTTATTTTTTCTGTCGCTTTAAATTTTTCTTTCATGGCTTTTTCCAAAGTTCCTAAGTTGACTGAATCAAACTATGATTCATGGAAGGTCAAAGCGTTCACCTATTTGTGCTCATGTGATGATGAAATGTGTGATATTATTTCAGATGGGCCAATCAAAATATACAAGATCATCACCAGAGCGCCCGAAGCCACAGAAGAGACACCCGATGGCTATGTGGAGAAGCCCAAACAAGTATGGTCTACCAATGAGCGTCGACGAGCAAATCTAGACAATGTTGGTGGAAACGCTCTATACACAGCCATTGGAGATAATGACAACTTATTCAACAAGGTCAAATCATGCAACACTACTAAAGAAATTTGGGATAAGTTGGCTACCATTTGTGGTGGCTCAGCACAAATCAAGGAGAACAAATTATCAATTGCCAAAGAAAAATTCAATAACTTCAAGATGCTACCTAATGAGATGCTAGAGCAATTAGACATGAGGTTTACAGCTCTTGTCACTGAACTAACATCTCTGGGTATGGAGCTACAAAATCGAGAAACAGTGGTCAAAATCTTTAGAAGTCTCCCAAGCGGATTCCTGATGAAAACAACTGCAATGAGAGAATCAAACAATCTGGACAGCCTAACTCCAGAAGATGCTTTTTCAGAACTCAAAGCATTTGAGTTTGAGCTGAATTCGGCCAGTGATGCAGTAAGTAATCCAGTGATCGAATCTGGAGCGCTAATGGCATCAATCAAAGGAAAATCTATCAAAGAAAAAAACTCGGATATAAGTGAGGAAGAAGAACTGGCGCTTCTAAATAGATTCAGGAAATTCCTGAATATGAAAAGAAGGGAAACAGTCCTAAGCACCCAGGACAAAGTTCCTATCAAGCGTCTCCCCAAATACAACCACAATATCAAGCGCCTCACTATCCTGCGTCTCCCTCCCGAGCGCCAATTCAATATCAAACTCCCTCTCAGCAAGATCTCTCAGTGCCTGCAGCGTTAAACCAGCGATCCACAAGATTAACAAACGAACAAAAGATGAAGACCAATCTCTGTTACAACTGCAGGAGACCAGGGCATTTCCAAGTTAATTGCCCATATCCAAATGTGTCTAAACCCACAAAGCAAGATCACACGGATAGAAACCAATTCAGGAGCAATCTGAGACAACAAGGTTTGCTAGCAGAATCAGAACCTCTCTATACTCCTGAAGAGGACTTGGAATCATCAGATGAAAGCAGCGATGATGAACCATCAAAGGATTCAGCATTCATTTGTCTCATGGCAAGAGATAATGAAGCATCTAACGACTTACCATCTGAGGTAACCACTGATCTGCATCATCCTCTTTCTTATGATGAATTACTTGACAAAGTAAAGGAATATTATACAGATTGTCAAGATGCCGCCAAATTATTTCAAAATCACTATCATATTATTTCAGCACTCAGAAGTGATAACGTAACGCTCAAAGCAGAGTTGCAAGTTCAGCAACAGTGCATTGAGGAAAACCAATCACTCGAGAGTGAAATTACTCAGCTAAAAAGTGATCTTGATATAATAGTCAAAAGAGAAGCTGAAGTGGTTGCTAAACTTGCTAAATCAAAGCAGCTGATCTCTTCATTATCAAAAGCGTCTAGAACGCTAGATAATATGACTAAAGTAACCAGGGCATTTGGTGAAAAGACCGGTCTAGGTTGTGATAAATTTAGTCATAAAGCCAAAGCGTCCAATGTTACAACAATCAACAAAGGAAAAGGTGTAATCTTTGTTGGAGAAAGTTCAATCAGACAAACGCTGAATGAACCAACAGATATTGGTACAAAAGCTAATGGTAAAGTCAACACTTACTCAGGCAAAGGAAAGACCAAAGCGAATGTCTCACAAAAGAAAATATATCCAAACGCTCAAAAGGCTAAGGAAATACCTTCTACAAGTGAATCAAACGTTAAGCGTCCCGCACCAAAAGTGCATCCTAAGCCAGTACCAAACAAGATCAAACGTCTATATCCAAAACAATCCAGTTCATATTATCAACACTATGATAATTATGATTACGATTATGATTATTACTATAATCAAGGATATTTCTATACACCTAAAAAACACACACAACACAAAACGAAACCCAAGAAGGCCAATCTCTCTCCCATAATGAAGATAAGGCAAATATGGGTTCCGAAAAATCTAATTCAAATTAACGTTACTAACAAAGAAGGACCCAAAACAAAATGGGTACCTAAAAAGAATTAGAACTGCCCTTTTGAATGCAGGTACCTAGAGCCAACACCGACACTTCAATATGGTACATAGATAGTGGGTCATCAAGACATATGACTGGCTCAAAGGATCTACTGATCAACTATCGTGCAACCAATGGTCCTCAAGTTATATTCGGTGATAATTCCAAAGGTAAAACTAAAGGTATAGGTATCATGCGCAGGGGGAACATCATGATAAATGATGTATATTATGTTGAGGGTTTTAAGCATAATCTCTTAAGCATAAGTCAATTTTGTGATAAAGGTTTTGAAATTAAGTTCTATAGTGACTTCTGCGAAATAATAGATGTTAAGACAAGATCTACGAAGTTAAAAGGAAAAAGGACAAACAATGTATACTTAGTAGATTGGGATTCAACATTAGATAACAACCCTACATGTTTCGTAGCTAAGAATCAAAACGAATTGGGTTGGTTATGGCACAGAAAAATGAATCACCTCAACTTCAAGGCAATCTCTCAATTAATATCTCTAAATCTCGTAGAGGGATTACCTAAAGGTTCCTTTAATAAAGATCGCTTATGTGATGCTTGTCAAATGGGTAAGCAAGTCAAATCATCCTTTAAGAAGAAATCTCATCTATCTACATCGCGAGTACTTGAATTATTACACTTAGATTTATTTGGTCCTATTCAAATCATGAGCATTAGCGGTAAAAAGTATTCACTAGTAATAGTTGATGATTTCTCACGTTATACATGGGTAGAATTTTTAGCGTCTAAAGATGAAACTAGCGCTAAGCTCACATCACTAATTCGTCAGCTACAAAACTCAAAAGACCTAAAAGTAACCAGAATTAGAAGCGATAGAGGAACTGAATTTACTAACCATATTGTTGAGAAATATTGCAAAGACCTTGGGATACTTCATGAGTATTCAGCGCCTAGAACCCCTCAACAAAATGGAGTTGCTGAGCGACGGAACAGAACGCTCAAGGAAGCTGCCCGTACCATGTTAGCCGAATCCAAGCTACCTCAAAGGTTTTGGGCCGAAGCTATCAATACCGCTTGCTACACACAGAATCGGTGTATGATCAACAAGCAACATGAAAAGACTCCATATGAACTATGGAAGGGACGTAAGCCAAATGTTTCATATTTTCATGTATTTGGTTCAAAATGCTTCATTCATAACAATGGATCCCAAAACTTAAAGACATTTGATCCTAAAGCAGATGAAGGAATCTTTCTAGGCTATGCCAAAAATGGAAAGAGCTTTCGTATCCTAAATAAGATCAAATCAAAGGTAGAGGAATCCATTCATGTTGTGTTTGATGATGCTAACCAAGAACCGAGTAAGGTTAATATTGATGATGTAGGAACTGAGGAACTCTCTCAACAAACATCACAAATCAATCTATGTGATGACAGCGATCTTGATGAAGAGGATGAGATTATCGTGCCTAATCCTACACTTACTCACGAGGCTGTCAATGACCAAAGAAACGCTGATGACCATGAAGAAAGTGATCATCAAGAGCAAGTTAGAACTATAAACACTGAAGCGCCTACGCAAAGAGCTGGTCAAGCGCCTGTGCAACGTAGTCAAGCGTCTGATCAAGCTCTAAACCCCTCTCAACCAGATAGAAAATGGCTCAGAGACCATCCACCAAAATTAATTATTGGAGATATGGGAGCACCTGTAAAGACTAGAGCCGCTACAATGAACGAGGCCATGTTCGCAAGCTTCCTATCTCAAATAGAACCTAAGAAAGTGGATGAAGCGCTAAGCGATCCAAGCTGGATAGAAGCCATGCAAGAAGAGCTAAACCAATTTGAAAGAAATGAGGTATGGACGCTAGTACCAAGACCAACCCACCAAGGGGTCATTGGAACTAGATGGGTCCATAGAAACAAAATGGATGAGAATGGGATTGTGATTAGAAACAAAGCCAGACTCGTAGCTCAGGGATACTGTCAAGAAGAGGGCATCGACTTTGATGAAACATACGCTCCAGTTGCCCGTCTTGAAGCAATCCGCATGTTTCTAGCATTCGCAGCATTCAACAAGCTTACAGTATATCAAATGGACGTAAAGAGTGCATTTCTGAATGGTAAGCTCCAAGAAGAAGTATATGTGGAGCAACCACCAGGATTCATCAATAACCATGGGAAAGGTATGGTCTACAAATTGGACAAGGCACTCTACGGCCTTAAACAAACACCAAGAGCATGGTATGACACTCTTTCTACTTTCTTTATTGGTAAAGGTTTTTCAAAAGGAAGCGTTGATACAACGCTATTTAAGATTACCCATAATGAAGATATTCTTTCAGTTCAAATTTATGTTGATGATATTATATTTGGATCTACTAATAAGTGTTTATGTGAGAGATTTTCAAAAATGATGCAAGACCAATTTGAAATGAGCATGATGGGCGAGTTAACTTTTTTCTTAGGATTACAAGTTAAACA
Organism: Buddleja alternifolia; assembly: GCA_019426215.1. Taxonomy (NCBI): domain Eukaryota; kingdom Viridiplantae; phylum Streptophyta; class Magnoliopsida; order Lamiales; family Scrophulariaceae; genus Buddleja; species Buddleja alternifolia. The sequence continues at coordinate 19,346,376 of CM033407.1, read as the reverse complement.
ACTCCCTAATGGTATATTTATAAACCAAACTAAATATACTAGAGATATGATTAAGAAATTCGGTATGGAAAATGCATCATCTTCCAAAATTCCAATGAGCCAAACGACTAAGCTAGATAAAGATGAAAGTGGAAGGAAAGTCGATGCTACAAATTATAGAGGCATCATTGGATCACTTCTTTATCTAATAGCTAGTAGACCTGATATTATATTCTTAGTATGCATGTGTGCACGCTTTCAAGCCGATCCTAAAGAATCACACTTAATTGCTACCAAGAGAATCCTTAGGTACCTCAAAGGCACACAACATGTGGGCTTATGGTACCCCAGGGATTCTCCTTTTGAACTAATCGGTTACTCAGATGCAGATTTTGCAGGATGCAAAATAGATAGAAAAAGTACTAGTGGTACATGTCAATTCCTAGGTGATAGACTAATTTCATGGCACAGTAAGAAACAACAATCCATTGCGACTTCTACTGCTGAAGCTGAGTACGTAGCCGCTGGAAGCTGTTGTGCACAAATTCTCTGGATGAGGCAACAACTTAGAGACTATGGCGTAGTCTTAGGTCCAACCCCAATCCATTGTGACAACCAAAGTGCCTTGGCAATGACACAAAATCCAGTTCTTCACTCTAGAACCAAACACATTGACATACGGTATCATTTTCTGCGTGACCATGTTCAAAAGAAGGATATCTCCATGCAATTCATTGGTACAGAAAAACAATTGGCAGATATCTTCACCAAAGCTCTCAACGAACAACGCTTTCTCACTTTAAGAAGTGAACTAGGTATGATTGATCTAAATGCCTAATCATTTGAATCATCATCCTTTCATTAAGCATAAATTTAGGGGGAATAAAATTCTTTTTACACATAAACTCGTTCAATAAGTTATCAATATTAAGGAGAACCTACATAGGGGGAACCTTAAAAGGGATAACTGAACTTCAGTGAGAATGACCAAAACCATTTTTTTTTTGTTTTATTATTACATTGGTCATAAGCACTTAGCGTTATACGCTAAACTCTTTCAGACGCTTATCAAACGTTTTCTTTAGCGTCTGTGCTCTCTCAAAATAAACTGAACGCTTAGCTTTATTCCCAGCTAAAGCGCTTAGTAAAAAGATCCTTTAAAAGCAAGCGTACATTACCCTACGCTAAAACAAGAAAGTGGATTAGTCAATCAATGCAATTAATGCTGACTTGACATTCCTCACCTTTCGCTCAAGAAAACCCATGGGTACTCATCACGTTTTTCAAAGATGGTTCAGCACATGTACACGCGTAAGTACAATTACCATGTATCTTAGACGAATACAACCAGCGCTGAATATTTTAAACCAAAAGTAAAACACTACCACCAAGACATAATGATAAGTACTGGGAAACTGTGTCCTCATACATACCCTGAAAAGAATAATTCTATATGTTACGATGACCGCTAAAGCACAAAATGTTACTTGCAAGAGAACCTCAAGATTCTCAAGCGTCAAAATCACACTGAATTATTTCAAGCGTCATTTTCTTCTGAATAGGTCCAGACGCTCCTACAAACTTTTGGCGGGTATTTGAATAGTTGTTCAAAATTTCGGTTCCCGAACGGTTTTTCATAAAATACATGTCCGCTGTTAACGGGCACACGTATCACTTTCAGCATATCAAAAGTCTCTGTTTCAAACTTTTAATCGGACATCAAAATAGTATATGTGGTTGTTACTAAAAGTAACCGTGCTTATTAAATCTAAATTCACGTCCACAGTCGTGTTTTAATGGCTGAGATTTATACTCCTCCACGTGTCAACATCTCAACCTTCAAACACAAAAAAACATTCAAATTGTAGTATTTCAAAACACACCTTCTGCAGAACATAATCTCTCTTACACTCTCTTTCTTTCGTGCAAGAAAAATCTCTCTCTCAAAAACAAAATTTTCATTCTTAATCTCTGTCTACTCCTCACTAATGGCACCCAAGAAAGCTACTGCTGGAACCACTGAAGTTATTGTTAAGGTCACTGAAGGCCTTATAATCGATTGGAAGTTTCTCTATGAAAACCCCCAAATTGATTTAACGGAAATGATGGACTCTGTAGCAGAGGCTGGGCTTCAGAAATTTCTTACCAAACACTCGTACATGTTTCCTGAAGAACTAGAATTTTTCTGGAGAAATGCTAGATTGTCTGACGATGAGACTTCCATCACCTGTTTGTTTCCTGCCCCCAAGACGGAATCAAAGACGTTCACTCTCTCTGCGGCCTCTATTGACCAGAATTTCTTTCTACCTAACGACGGAGCGACTTTAGACACTATCACTGAGGAACAAATTCAAGAAGTCTGGACTCAGATTAGCGCCTACGATGGTGTTCCATACAAACCGTACTTTGAGAAGAAAGATATAGTGAACAGGTATCGAGTCTTAGCTGATTTCTGCAGTAAAAACATTGAATGCAGAGTAGGAACCTTTGACAAAATCAGCCCAACCCAGTTCCAGATGATGACTGCTATCTTGCTCAAGATAAAAATCAACTGGAGCGCCTATATATTCAGCCGATTCAGAGACAGTCTACGCACTTCAAACAGACCTTATGGCCTAGTTTTAAGTGATCTAATTTTCCGAGCAAAGTGCACCTCTTCAGCAGGAGTCACCGTGGCCAAGCATAAGTTCTATGGGCCAAGAATCATCAACAATCTCTTCAATCCACCCAAAGTTGGAGGTGCTGCTAGACCTCTCTCTGAGCGCCAAGTTGTACGTGCAGCATCAAATGAGGAGGCTGAGCGCCCAGATCAGGAGAAGGCTAAACGTAATGTGAAGCGTCCCACTGTCACAAAGAAACGGGCTCCTCGAAAGCCCAAGGCTCAACCTATCAAAAGTGATGAAGAAGACGAGGACTCTATACCCCTCATTAGTCGGAAGGATCTGGAAAAGGTCCTAAAAAATATCGACTTTGGAGAACCAGCAGTTCCACAGACTCAAGCGTCCCCAACCGAAGGGGTAAATGTGAAGCGTATCTTCAAGAGACGTAAGCGTCCAACTACTGCCATTTTTTCTAAGGCTACACACACGACACCAAGCGACCAAGCCATAGCTGCTATTCCGATATCATCCTTTGAACCACCAGTTGATGTCCATCTGGATGTTGATATGGCCAACATTGTAGCCATCGCCCATGAAGCTGCCATCGAATCTGCAAATCTCGAGCCTGATGAACCTGAAATCCCAAGGGTTCAACCATTGCTTGCATTACCAAGTACAATAGAGGCACGCTCAGAAGGTCAGAGCGATGCTAACGACATTGTGATTCATCGACATTTCTTCAAGCTGGATCCCTTAAAGACCATCGATCACTCCGTCGACTATTTCCCTCCAACGCCCGCAGAACCCTTCATACCTATAGGATATAATGAAGAAAGTCTTATCAATGCTGAGAATGATATCGCCAAGCTCATAAAATTTGATCTGGCTGTACGCAACACTCTATCTAACACAGCATTGACCCCAGCTGATAAAGCTTCTTCTCTGGACTGTGGGACAAGCAAACCCACTGGCTTCGCTCTCAGAGACTACAACATCAGAGTCTATGAGCGTCAGGATAAGCTTGTGAACCCAACGGAAAAGCTACTAAACAGAGAAGGCTATTCTCACTCCCCAACACTGGTAAATAGCGAGGAAAACAAGCGCTCAGCTAATCCTCTCCTCTTGTGGAAGAATAAAGGAGTACATGCCGGTGAGCGTCCAGCTTCACTGACCGAGATGATTCAAATAGAAGCCGATGCATATTTTGACTGCGTCTGGAACGCTAACTACCAACCAGACAGGTATCGTTTTGAGTCCATCTGTGATATTCATCACCAAGGATTTCGTGCTATACTTAATGCAGGAACTGAGTACTGCATGACTGAGGTAAAATGGGCTGAAGCTTATATGGGTGACAAGTATAAATTTGAAGAATTGGTTAGCGCTCCCCATCTGTTCAGAATAGGGATCCATGATAAAAAGAGCAAATTTGCACGATACATGCTAAAGCAGCGTCAACATAGACTTGGACCAGTTCTGAAGCTGCCTCTGATCCGCCACCAACCTGAACACCTTTTAAGGCAAGCGTTGTACAAACTGGCTAACTCTTCTCTACGCTTTGCTGATCAAGCGTCCACCAGCGGTTCTTCTCCCCTGTCCTGTCTGAACTTCACCCCTAGCCACTGTGAAGACAACTTTTCTCTCATGATGACAATTATGCCTCCAGTCTCCCTATTCGACAAAATCTTCACAGAAAATCTGCGACAGTGGAATGGCTCTCGGATCAATCCTTTCAGAGGATATCCACTTCTTCCGTCTATCAGACAAGAAGTCTTAAGTCACTATAATTTTGTCTTGTCGCTGCTGGAAAGAACTCAAGCGCTTGCTTCAGCCATCTACCCATACTTGGAAGAGTATTACAGGCTCTACGTTCCCGACTCTCGGAAACTGAAGACTTTCCCAACAGATAAGCTGATTGGCTTCTCACAACACTATTGCCCAGATGCCTTGTTTTCCATCTGCCAAGCACCCTTCAAAATCTTTCCCACCCATGTGCTGGATATCCTCGGGCCAATGTACATCAGGGCCATGGATAGTCCTATCAGCACGTTCATTCAAGGTACTTATCTCCCCACTCTACATTTGAATGAACTTCTACAGACTGCTACATATCCATATGCAGATGAGCCGCTTGCCAGCTTGGACTTTCAATTTACGGACTTTAGCCGTATAGAGTCAGCATCTACTGCAGCACCAGCTGAAACGTTACCTGCTCCTGAGTGCTCACCAGAATTCCCTCAAGCGCCTAATCCCCCCAGTCCAACTGAATCCGACTCTACTGCATCCACCGAGTCCAACAGTGCCCCAGAGCATCGAGGAACAGTATTTGATCCTAATTATCAAGTACCTATTGAATCTCTCAAACACACATCCCGTTTTAAGCCTCGAGTTAGCACTGCGGTTCCCGGCGTTCAAGCGTCCATGACTGAATGCCTCACTCAAATACAGCAACTATCTACAGCTACTCAGGCAAGTCATGTGGCTTTAACAAATGATCTAAACCACCGTTTCACGGCTCTTGAGACCTCTCTTACAGACGCTAATCACGCTCAACTACTGGTCATGAAAGAACACTTCGACCAGCGTCTGACCACTCTTGAAGCCTCTGTCGCTCAGATTGCTACTCAAGTCAGTCTTCTTACTCAGCATTTCATACAGACTGATGATGACAATAAGGTGGAAAAGAAGGGAGAAAAGAGGAAATCTTCAACATCCAAAGATCAAGATCCTCCTCCACCATCCAAGCGTCAACATATTGATACTCCCCTCACACTAAGTACAGAGCCAAGGTATCCCTATCCTTCTTGGGTAACTACCTCGGTGGGAGCGTCCAATAAAAAAGAAACCCCAAGAGTGCTCTATCCAAATCTTCCATTACCTTCAAGAGCACTGCTTGAACAATTTGATATTCCTCTTCTCAGAGCGTTAATTCCAGAACCATCTGATCCAGCAGTCTTAGCCTTAGAGCGAAAAATGTCTGACTTTGACCAAACCTTCAGAATTTGCCTACGATACATAGCAATCAGTCCAGAGGAATGGGATAAGCAGCTCAAGGCACGACAAGTAAAAAAAAAAAAAACATATAATCAGTAAAGATCATGCTGCGATGATGACGCTAGAAGATCAGATAACTGAAGCAATCCATGCTGAAATGACTAAGAGATACAAGATCAAATCACGATCTTGATTTTTACTTATGATTCTTTCATTTCAGTTGTAAAATGCTTGTACTATGAATGATATATATAAAATGCATTTTACAGCTGAAACATCTCGTTGAAGCTCAAACTAACTTACTAACCTACGCTAACTCGTACTTTAGGTATCTAACGCATGAACTAAATAGGTATTGCCATCATCAAAAAGGGGGAAATTGTTAAGAATTTCATGTTAGATGTTTTAATGATGACAAATAGGAGTTCCTGTTAGACCCCAAAAAATGTAAGTATAAAAGCTTTCATAGAATATTGTGTATAAGTACCTGAAAGCTTATTTATCTTAGGCTTATAGTTTTCATCTTTGTAGAATTTTAGACTAAGAATGTGATACTAAATCACTAAGGAGAATTCTGGGTAAGTCTACCAAGTGATAAAGTTGAAGATCAAGCGTCTGAAGCTACAGAAGATAAAAATCTCTTGAAGCGTCCGTCAAACGTTTTAGAGACTATTCCAGGTTACAACTCCAGCGCTCAAAATACGAATGGATAACTCAGGCCGAATACTCAACACTAAGTCAATGATGGAATTCTGAGTGAGCCTATCAAAGACAAGATTGAAGAGTAAGCGTCTGAAATAAAGAGAAGAGACTCAGGATCAGTCCAAGCGTCTGTCCAATGCACGAGAAAAACTGTCCTCTTCAGCAAGCGTCCAAAAGGCTAAACCAACACGACCTAAAACGAACGTAACCTGAAAATTCAAACCCAAAGCTATCCAAAGACTTAAAGAATGCATGAATCAAACGGACAAATTATTTCCAACGGAAATAAAACAAGATGCATTAAAAGTCGGATAAGTGCTATTAAAATATAAGCACTATAACGTATGGGTAAGCCATTCATTTGACCAATACTGTCAGAAGTTATGAAACCAAGAACATGCCTAACTAATTAAGTATACCCAAAGTTAGAAATGTCAGAACTCAAGGAATGTTTGGGGAAACGAGATTCCAACCGTGTCAAACGGACAAAAACCACCAATACCTTATAAATAGCCCTTTCAACAAATAAGTCAAATACAGAGAGCAAAAAAACTGTGACATATACAAGAGATATACCTGAATATCCTAGTGTGAATAACAGTCACAACCTCTTGTATGTAGAAAATTATTCAAAAAGACACAAGAAAAGAATACCTACTTTGTTGAAAGAAAAGCTTACAAAAATCCATAGCCAAATATCCGTATAAGCTTTTCACAAATATTCCAGAGACAGTCAACTATATCTCAAACCCCTTTTTGAAGACCCTACATTACTATTGAGATATCCTCAAGTTGTTTGAACTTTCCAAAACCAAACAAAGCCATTACAAAACCTTTCAACATCTTTCATCTGAGTGAGAAAGTGTGTTGACTTACAAGCGCCATTTTTGTGTAAAAGAAGCTTGTGGAAGAAGATCTCTACTGGAGCTGAAATCTGTGTGACCAAGGAGTTCCGGGATCAAGTGGAACTTGCATTATTTCTGGGTGAAAGAAGCAAGGGGATAGAAGATCTTTAGTGGAGCTGAAATCTGTGTGACCAAGGAGTTCCAAGATCATATCCAACCTCTCTCTATTTTGTAGAAGTCTCTGTGTGACTCTTCGATAATCATCATAGTGGAAAACCTCTCTGATAAAGGGAGAAGAAGGACGTAGCTGGGATTACATCACCCAGTGAACCTTACAAATATCTTGTGTCATTTACTGTTTTGTTGTCTTACATTATACTGTCATATTATATCTTGAAAAGGCATTTAAACTAATAAGCGACTAATTGGTTAAAACGAACGCTAAGCTATAAAAACATTTTCGCTGTGCTAACCCTGATTTAGTGACTAAAACTCTGCCCTACTTTAGTAAGTGTTGAAATCACCGAATCTAAGTTAACTTTTCTCAAGCGCCTGAAACTAGCACTTAAGTCATCATCCCTCAAGCGCCGCACCCAGCGCTTAAAGCTTTCCGAGCGTTCAAATACCTCACAGTAATACGAAAGTTTTTAGAAGTCGAAAAAGACTTCAGGGTCTATTCAACCCCCCTCCCTTCTAGACCCTTTCGTATACCACTTGGGACCAACACCTTTGTTCAAGGGTCATAAGCGATGTTCTCTTTTTGAAAGTGTCATAAATAAAATTTGAAATTGTATTGGAGGGTGGGAGAAATCGATCCTTTCCAAGGAGGACGGCTTACTCTGATTAGAAGAGTCCTTTTTTCTATGCCTATATACTTACTGCAAATGCTAGATTTGCCTAACAATGCGATTCAGCTGATTGAAAGACTATTCAATAGGTTTCTCTGGGGTTCGACAAACAATGAGAAAAAGATTCACTGGGCATCGTGGGAGAGATTATGTTATTCTATCAAGGAAGGAGGTATTGGTGTTAGATGTTTGAGAAGTATGATAGAACCTTTTGGTTTTAAACTGTGGTGGAAATTAAGAGAAGTAAAATCTTTGTGGGCTCGATTTATGAGACATAAATATCGCCTATTAACTAGTCCGGTTATGGCTTTAGCGAAGGGTACAGACTCTATGGTTTGGAAAATGTTGATTAAAATAAGAGATAGAGTCGAGATGCATGTGTGCTGGAAGCTAGGAAATGGAGTAGCTTCATTTTGGTTTTTGATAATTGGTTAGGGGAGAGACCCTTATTCTGTGTTGCTCAGGATCGCACAACACATTGGAGATGGTCTCGACTTATTGGACATAATGGAAGTTGGAATATTAACAATCTTAGCAATGTTTTAAATGCACAGAGGGTGGAATGGGTGACATTGGTTACATTTGATTTGATGGAAAATGATGAGACAGTTTGGCAATTATCCACAGATGGAAAATTTACAGTGAAGTAGGCTTGGTTACGGGTTCGAGAACCGAAAATGGAAAGAAATATCTTTCATTTTCTCCTTGCGGTTATTACATGGATGGATTCTTGTTGAGACTAATATGCAATTGAAGGGCTTCAACATGGCTTCTAAATGCTACTGTTGCAAGGAAGGAAATAGGGAAACTATGCCTCATTTGTTTATTGAAAGTGATTTAGCTAGCAAGGTGGGAGTGTATTTTGCTAAATTATGCAAGTTTCAAATTTCGCAAACAGATAATTTGACTAATATGTGGCAATCTTGCCATGTTGGAACAACTTCACGATCGAGTGTTCGGGTTCTTCTTTCAGTTTTAATTGTTTGGTTTGTTTGGGTGGAGCTCAATAAAGCAAAGCATGAAAGAATTCATTGTAATAGTGCCAGGGTGGTCATGCGTATTGTGTACTACCTCAAGTTATTGAATCAATTTGGACTTTTTCATAAAAAAGATTGGAGGGATGATGGACTAGGGATGTAAGTTGAGCCGAGCCGGCTCGCGAGCCTGGCGAACCGGCTCGACTCGAGCTCTACTCGAGCTCGAGTTTCACGAGCTCGAGCTCAAGCTCGAGCTTCACGAGCTCGAGCCTAAATGTATCTGCAAAAAGGCTCGCGAGCTTTTTCATAATTTTATATATATATTTTTATATATTAAATATTAATTATATATATTAAATATTAATTATATATTATAATTACCAGGCTCGCGAGCCCAATTCAAACTTGAGCTCGCGAGCCTGGCTCGAGCTCGAGCTTGCGAGCTCGAGCTCGAGCCCTTCAAACCCGGGCTCGACGAGCTCGAGTTCGAGCCTGGCAAATTTGCCAGGCTCGGCTCGAGCTCGGCTCGTTTACATCCCTATGATGGACGATTGGCTAACATAATTAGGGTGCCGAGGGGTAGATCTGCTACTTTGCGGTCTTATTGTGTCAAGTGGTACCCTCCTGACCACGGTTTGGTTAAGTTGAACACGGACGGGGCTTCAAGAGGTAAGCCAGGCGAAGCTGGCTCTGGTGGAGTGATTCGAGACAAAATGGATAAGATACTACTATCTTTCACTGATTATATAAACAATAATACAAATATTTTTGCTGAATTGCATGGGGTTTGTAAGGGTCTTGAACTATGTGAATTGCACGGGTATAAGAAAGTGTGGGTTGAGTTAGATGCGAAGGTGATTATTGACATTATTTACAAAAGCAACCCAGGGAGGTGGATATTGCAAAACATGTTGCAACTGATTCGTGGGATGATGAGGAGGTTGGATATTTGTTTTTCTCATTTTATAGAGAAGGAAATAAGATGGCAGATTTTCTGGATAATAAAGCTTGTGATGATCGTGAGTCATCGATCCTTTTGGATAATGATTTCCCAACGCCTCTCGTGGCGATTTCACATATGGATATGAACTCTCCTAGTTTTCGTTTTCAGTGGAAGTGAGTATTGGGTTAGTGGTTAGGTTTAAGAGGTTTTGTAAGGGAGTAGTGCTTCTTATTTACATTCTTTATGCTTTGATTTGTTGATTGTAAGGGAGTTAGTATTCCTAATTTACATGCTTTCTACAATGTTTGTGAGGGAGTTAGAACTCCTTGTTTATCGCTTTATATTTGTGATGTTATAAAGAAAGGATGAGGGACCCGAAAACACCCTCCCCCTCTAGGGCAATTCCAATATATATATATATATATATATATATATATATAATATTAAAAGATTAAAAAAAATTAATTAATAATATATGTATATGGATAAATATTATAAGATGTTAAATGTGAGCCATATCAAGATCTATGGTATTATAATTCAATTAATAAATATGTGAGATTTAATATTGACCGTTGATCTGATACATATTTGATCCAATGAATGATTAGGGGTAAAATTGTCATTTAAAGGCAAAACTAGCATAACCGCTTGCAAAATGCGCAGGCACTCGCGTAGGGAGCTAAATTGCCTTACTTTTTTTTTTCATAGGGAGGTCAATTGCTTGTTTTTTTTCACAGGTTTTTTTTTTTGCTACTTACAAATTTCACAAGGATGTAAATTGCAATTAACCCTAATTTATAGTACCAAGAAAACATAAAAAATATTTAAAAACAGAGAAGAATAGTGTGGTACAACACATATTCGAGGACAAATTACAGCAAAATCCACAAGGAAATTATTTGTTCATCCTTCTCTCATGTGAGGAACGTGGGGGATTCTGCCCCCATGATTATTGGAATCCAATAAACCCCTGACCCTTACACACTCTCATTATCCGTATTTTAAGACATTCTCTGTTTTAAGAAGTTCTCACATGGCACTCACTTGTTTGAAACTTTAACAAATTCTATATCTTACTATATTCAAATAATAACAATAATTTTAGTTTCAGTACGTTTCTTTTCTTTGATTTTGTTAACTGTTAACCTAACACAATATTTTGAAATCTGTGAGCTTTGAGAATCACAAGGGTTAAGAGGGTTTATTTGCGAGTTCGGGAGAATGAAAATATTATATGTTACTGGCTAATTAATCTTTGTTTTATTATTGAATTTTGATATAGTAAAATATTAATTATTTTTGTAATCATTAACATATGGGAATTCTATAAATTACTTCATTTATTGCTTTAACTTCTTACTAAATTAAACGACTGCCAAAAAGATAATAAGTTAAAAAGTGATATATAACATCACTCATAGACTAATGTCGTTGTCCGTGACCTTGAACTTGTCTAAGGAGTTCGGGATTCTATATCTATACAAACCCTCTTAGTAATGCATCATCACAAGATAAAAAAAAAAATTGTTCTCAGTTAGTACCAATTGAGAAGCACAACAATGATCAGTTTTGTCAACACAAGTTGGCTCAGTTGGTAAGGACGAGTCACTTCCCTTTAAAAGGTTGTGTGTTCGATTCCCTCTGCCGACGTGAGGGCTATGTTGGTAAACAATCTGTAAATACCTCTGTAAGTGACCTATGATCTCAGAGGTATGCCCTGACCCTGAAAGGTAATCGGAGTCGGCCCTATCTAAACTTTTTTTTAAAAAAACAAAACAAAACAATGACCAGTTCTAGCACGTGATAAGAATGCACGACGAATAATGGGTAATTTTTCACTCAAATGTGTGATTTAGTACTTTGAGCAAGAGGTATAGCCTATAGGGACACTGGGAGATATTATGGGAATGGTTGGTTAGCATCTCATCTCGTCCCCCTTTATTTTGTAGAGGAAAAATATATTTTAGATCTATAGATTTGAGTTATTTGGATTTGGTTGAGTGAAAAAGTATAACTATGATGATATGATAGAGAGAATGTGTAGTAATTAGAGTTAATATGATTATTTTTTTCCTTTTAAATGTGATTGGTTGTTTAGGAGAATTTTTTTCCGATTATCAACAATCATCCGCTGCCATTAATTCCATTGTTAGTTCCAATGGTAGCTTAATACAGCTTAGATTAATCAGTTAACGCGAACATTTTAGCTTTTTCTTCAAACTATGCCCTTTACTAGAAAGTATGGATCATAACACTTGTATTGTACTTTTCTACACTTGGATAGACAATATATTTTAGTTTAAGTGTTTAACATTGTATCTCATATTACATAGTATCATATATACTTTTGATCAATATGTTAATACCGTATAACATTGGATGAGTTGAGACGAGGGTTTGAGAGGAATATAAACTTTATGCTTTACTCTTCTTCGTGAGATACTTTTTTAGGACACAATTATATGACTCTAGATAAAGTAGAAAATATTTGCACAAGAGCCTTCAATGCGGGGGAGTACAACTTTAAACATATAAAAGCTTACATTTTCATGAATCAATTGGATCTAGCTTACATTTATAATGTGAAATACATAACGACAATATTAGGTTAAAATAAAAAAATTCAAAATTACTCTTATGGCGCATTATATCCGATCATATGGGAAGGACATTGTAGTGTTGCAGAATTATGAGGACGACTAAAATTTAATTATAGTTATACCAAATTTAATTGGTGTAGGAAGCACGTGAGCTAACGGAAAAAAGGTTCCAATAAATATAATTTCATATTTGTTTGATGAATGCGATCACCACATGACATGAACTACTCTCAATTCATCATTGGTTGTCTAATATATGAGACATTATTGCTCATTCATTTATTAACCTCCCCACCCCGCCCCACCCCACCCCACCCCACCTCACCCCAATATACATATATATATATATATATATAGTTTTAATTAATTAGTAATTAGTTTACTCAAAAAAAATTTAATATTGTCAAATAAATACAATTTTGTTCATCATGTTAAATAAGGATGAAATTATTGAGTTTATCAGGCCAGGATCATTATTATGTCTTGGCTGGCCCATTACTGGCATGGTCAAGTAAAATTTCATATTATCCTTTTCTTTTATACATTTTTATATTACTTTCTTTATTAAATCTGCTTGGAAGAATTCTTCAAACTAGTTGATACCTTAAAATTCTAGACGAGGAGACATTCTAACCCGACAAATCACAACCGATAGTTTTTACTCTTGGGCCACACAGACCCTATAAGCTAGGACGGAGACAGGCATTGTACTAAAGGGTGGCGAGATTGTTGTGCTATACACACGCTTCATTTGCTTAGTAGCCGAATGATTATGTAAAGGGTGCTGGGGGCTTGCCCCCGCAGTACGGTACATTATATATATATATATATATATATATATATATATATGCAGAAAAAATTGGAGATTAGGTTTAGTAAAAACTTTTGACATACTTTGTACTATGTACCTCTTTTGTTATTAGTGAAATTTTCTTATCCTCTTCCATGGACGCAGGCAATTGCCGAACCACTTAAAAATAATATTTGATTCATTTTTCATATCTAATCAAATAAATATAGTTTTCGCACAAAAAAATAAAAATAAAATATAGTTTTATAACTAAAATGAAAAATGGTCCTAACATTAAATAAAACAAATCATAAAAAGCCTAAAGTATGATTTGACTAATATCAATTTTAAGATTTCAAATTAAAAATTGCAATCATCGTTACATTTCATCAATAATATCCAATTTTGTGGAAATCGACTATAAATAGAAAAAAATAAAAATAAAAAGATACTTCACAAATAGAAGAGACGAGAAACGGTTGATGTGATTTGAACAAATCATGGGTGATGAGAAAATGCAAAATTATAACAAGAATTCTAACTTAAGATTTTGATTATACAGCCTACTAAAATGTTCAAATGAGTCAACTGTTCTACTATATAGGTTTGGGCTAGTTTGTGGGTTAGACATGTGAATTAATTTTGTTTTTGTACTTTTTTAGGGAGGCGAAAGTATAAATATTAAAAAATTTATACCTGAAAATTAGAAAATGAAAAAATTGAGGGAGGGAGGGGGGAGGGCACCCTCCTGCACCCCTACTGGCTCCGTCCCTACTTATAAGACTCTAAATAAGAAGAGAAAAATCACAATTTGTGACAATCTAAAATTGAACCCAGAACCTCAAACATAAAAGTGGAAGTTGATACCATTAGGCTAACAAGTCTTGGGTAAACTAGTTGATACCTTTGGATTGGCAAAAAGAAAACTAAAAGGTGAGGCTCTGTTTGGATGTGTTTAAATTTCATTTTCAACAGTCATTTTCTAAAACGTATGGGATAATGAATTTTTTGAGTTTTTGTGTGAAAATGACTACATATTTGGTTGTGTTTCCGGAAATTGGTTGAAATTGGTGATTTGATGATCTGCGAATGATTGAGTTAGTTAAAAGTAAAGACTATGTGTTGTCCCAAGTGGCATACGAAAGGGTCTAGAGGGGGGGGTTGAATAGACCCTGAAGTCTTTTTACGACTTCAAAAATTTCGTATAAAAATTTTGTTGGACGCTTGAGAAGTAGGCGCTTGACCGAGCGTCTATCGAAGACTGTTTTTAGAAAGTTAACTTAGACTTCAAGATTTAAATACTACAAATCAAATAGGTTTAAGCGTTCACTTCTTTGATCAGTGTTAGCACAACAGAATAATTTTAGAGTCTTCCTTTTTGAAAGCTTTAGCGTCACTGAACGTATTTTAATTGCTTAGCGTTCAATAGAGTTTTACTTAACAGATTTATGCAACAATATGGCAACTAAGAAAATTGACTGTAAAGTAAGAAACACGATATTTGTAAGATTTGTTGGGTGGTGTAATCTCAATTATGTCCTTCTTCTCCTTAAACACTTGGAGGCAATCCACTAAAATGATTCTCAAAGAATCACACAGAATCTTCTACAAATTAGGGAGAGATGGATGTCGATGACTTGAGCTCCTTGATCACACAGATTTCTGTTCCAAGACACTTCTATCCTTTTGCTTCTTTCACTCAGAAATAATGCAAGTATCCAACTTCGACTTCACACAGATTGCAAGGCTTGGATGAGCTTTTTCTAAACGGTTTGTTTGATTTTGATAAAGTTCAAACAAATGGGAATATCTCAATAGTAATGTAGGTTTCTCCGAAAAGAATATTTGAGATATTGGTTGACTGTCTCAGGAATTGAAGAAAAGCAAAGAGAATGTTTGCTTGAATATTCTGGTGTTTCTGAGAGTTTAAGGAATGAGACTTCAATGCAACAATAATTTGGCTTGGAATAGATCGGTGTGTTTGGCTTATTGTTGAAGTCCTATTTATAGGCATTCTTGGAAAAAGTGTATGTTTGACACATGCCCAAGCGCGTGTCTCTCACTTCTGCGAGTGAACAACTTTTGTCTTTTTTTCTGAAAATCTGCTGTACAAAAGTTGGTGCTGCAGTCGGTGAATAGTTGACAGTCCAATAGGGTGGCTTCTCCGTACGTGCGAAAGAGCTCATCACATTTGATGCTCTTATCAGCATTTAATGCATTTGAATTAAATGCCCGTTGACACTTAATGCACTGAGAATATTTGCATTAAACTCCTTCTGGACTTAGAAATAAATTCAGGTGAAATTAGTCATTGATAGATGCTCATTCATCCTTTAATAACTTTTGTCCTAAAGTAACGCTTGTTATAGCTAGTCGTTTGTACGCTTGGAAACTTTATCTCATTCAGACTTCAGGCGCTTGAGTCTTCAACCTTAACTACTGATAAACTCTGATAGGAGTCATTTTTACGTGTTATTAAGCCCCTTTGCGTTTATGTTTTAGGTTCATTTATCGCTTGACTTTGTCACTTGTGTGTTTAATTCGTGCATTAAGTGATTTCAGGCCTTAAATGGATACAATCGAAGAACGGGCTGAAAAAGGACGTATAAAACAAGTTTAGGCCAAGATGTTTCACACCTCTACGACCAAACAAGCAAGAAACAAGCTGGAGTTAGCCAAAAACATATTTTAGTACCATTTCCGCACACCTGGGCGCCAAATCAGAAACAATCTCCACGTTGGAACGCCATTTGGATAAATTTAGAGACCGAATTTGATGACGTGTCCTTCTACAAGTTTTAGATCTATGTCTTATCTTTACATGGGGACTTGAATCATCCAATTCGGAGGTCTGTGGAGACGTTTATGAATAAAACACTATCCCTGCGCTGGAAAATACGAAAGTGGCAGCTCCCATTCTTAATAGGTGGAAAACAAGAGAATGGTAGTTCACATTCTTGGTAGGAGGAAAGTAAGAGAATGGTAGGTGGAAAACAAGAGAATGGTAGTTCACATTCTTGGTAGGAGGAAAGTAAGAGAATGGTAGGTGGAAAACAAGAGAATGGTAGTTCACATTCTTGGTAGATGGAAAGCAAGAGAATGGTAGGTGGAAATAAAAGAGAATGGAAGCACATGTTCTTGGTTGGTAAATTCTTTTGGCTATAAAAGGAGGATTGGAGGCCATCCTAAAAACACACTTGAAAACACATTCCCTATTGGGGGAGCCTAAACACATCCTATCATCATCTTCATCATCCTTAGATTAGTTATGAAGATTATCAAGAACCTTTGAAGGTGAAGAAATCAAGAAGCATGGAAGAGATGAAGATCGAAGTTCAACCATCAAAAATACGAGGGAGTTTCTTAGATTTAGATTTATTTTTGTCTATGAATATGAATCTTAATTTAAGTTCCTATCTTTTATCTTTTATGATGAAATAGATTCTTCGAACTAAGGCCATGTTAAGGCTAAATTATGATAATTGAGTTATAAATTGTGTTTTTCATATTAATTCTATTGTTGCTTTGTGTCTTGATCTTGTTTGAATGCATCATATGCTTAGCTACCATATGCATGATTTATTGCTTAAATTATTCGTTCGAGAGAAGTTAATTTAAGGTGCAAAGAGGATCATCACATAATCCGTAAAAAATAGGGAATTGCCCCTAGAGATAGGTAGAGATTCCCGGGTGCAGTTAGCCGGATTAATCCGGGGAAATTCTAGAACTTGAATGCATGATTGTTGGTTAGATTCTCGGATAGACATATCTAGAGAACCATCAATTAATCATAGGATTATTACAGCCGAGAAATCGGGTAGTAATTATTTAAGGTTTTTTCCACCAAAGCAACATTAGTCTAATAATATGAGAACATGTTTATAATGAAAATTGATTAATTTATGCCAACACATGTGTCTTAGTTGCTCTTTTCCATAGCTATCTTGATTTCGACATCTTGTTTCTTATATCTTACTTTCATAATATTTTAGTTAATTCTTGTTTTAGTTTAAGTTCTTCAATTGCTTTAAAATCATAAACTAAAATACAAGTCCTTGAGGTTCGACAACCCGGACTTTATTGTCCACTTTATTACTACACACGACCAGTCCACTTGTTGTTTAATACACGTAAGGATTTTTCGTGTCACTCAGAAATTATCAGACGCTCAGTCTAAGAATACTTAGCCTAACATTCTGGCATAAAAATAAAACAAAGCCTATTACAATTCTAACGCTCAAAGCTTATACATGATTAAAATCAAACTTACATATTTTGGGGTCTAACAAGTAATCCTCATTGTTATCATCAAAACATCTAACATGAAATTCCTAACACTATGTATAAAGTATAGATAAAAATAATAGATAATATTATATTGATTAAATATACTTGTAAGTAAAAATGACAAAAATTGACAAAACAAATAAAGCACTAAAAATATTCAAAATGGGTCTTAAAATGTTCATAAGTCTATAAAGGTTAATAATATGTATTTTATTCCACTATGCCACCAGAATTATTACCAAAAATATGGATTTTTAGGAGGAGATTTGAGAGAAACAAAAAAATGGGTGTGAATTGGTAAAGTAAAAGGTAGTTATTAGAGAATGTGAAATTGAAATTGAAAATAAGTGTATTTTCAGTTGAAAATATTGTAAACTGCGTATTTTCATTTTTAAATGAGAATGAGAATGAAAATAATAATAATGCTATGAAAATACAAACAAACATAGCCTGAGCTTTTTCCTTTTTCTTCTTATTATTATTATTTATTTATTTTGCAAGAGATCTTTTCATGGTTTTCTTTTTTTCGCTTTTGTGTTTTTAGAGTAAGTCGGATCTTTTTTTGGTTCGGTCTAACACAAAAGATAAGAAAATGCCCAGTCTAAAGATAATTGTGGGTGGAATTCGCTAATGGATACTTTATTTCAGTTAAACTAAATTCACAAAAATTTAAAGTGATTTTCTAAATCACATAATCTTCAACACATGTTATGGTCTCGTCATTCTAAACTCGCTTTGACGACTAATAGCCGGAGGTTTGATTCTGTTGCGCTCTAAAATTCTTTTTTAAGGTTTAGTCAAGGACATTTTCAACCTTTTGACGATTTCGTTAGGGCAAATGCTGTAGTGTAAAGATTTGCAAACTAGATGGGGTGCGGATATAATTTACGAAAAATGAGGGGTAATTTAAATTGTTTTTTAGGGTTTAGTCAAGGGCATTTTCAACCTTTTGATGATTCCATTAGGGCAAATTCTGTCGTGTAAAGATTTGGGTGTGGATACAATTTACGAAAGATGAGGGGTAATTTATAATTAGACCATTCGTGAGGGGTGTGGATGTAATTATCCTTGTTAATAAATTATATATTTATAATTAATAATATATATATATATAGGGTATGGATCAAATACATCCCTCTACTTTAAATAAGATCTAAGACCCAATATATACCATTGATATCGTTTGATCCCAAGGTCCAGATTTAACTACCTTTTTTAGTTTGTATAATTATTTTTAATGATGCAGGGGCATTTTAGTCAATGAAATCTAACCAACTCATGCAGGATCAAAATCAAATCCCACTCATTAAGCTATAACAGATTCCTTTATCCCCAATTAATTTTTTCTTTCCAATTATAATAAATCTTTCCAATTACAATTACAACAATTACAATTACATTATTCATCATCTCATTAACGCCATCAGTTCACAGAAGTGTTCACAGAACAATTCAATCAGTTTGAAGAAACTAAATCTTTCCAATTACAATTACATTATTCATCATAAAACGGAGTCAATCATCAAGATCGATTCATCATCATCGTCAATTATGTTTTGTTACTGATGATGATGATGATTTCTCCTCAAGAACAGCCATGGCGGAAGAAGAAGAAGTTGTTGTTGTTACTTAAACAATTAGTGATTTCAAACCATTATACAATATCTTATAAACAACTATACAATGTGTTATAACACATTATACAGTATCTTATAACCTATTATACAGTTTGTTTTTATGCATCATACAGTTACAAGACAGTATCTTATAACCTATCCCGTTATGTTAAAAGCTATTATTTATACTAAAAAGTCCTACTACTTTGAACTGTAAGAAAAAAAGGTAAGAGCTTTACAGCAAGACTAATTGAGCTGCAGGATTGAAATTAAAAAACATAACTCCATTTCGACATTTATTCAAACATAAAAGAACCCATTTTCATTTATATAATTATAATCAAAACACACAAACTGAAAAAATAAGTGACAAAATGCAGCAGATCCATCAAAACCCCATAAGTTTGAGCTGCAATTCAAACAAGATATAGTAGGTTGTAAGATACTATATAAAATGTTATAGCATACTGTATAGTTGTTTATAAGATACTATATAATAGTTTGAAATCACTAATTGTATGTCACTAATCACATACTGTATACCACCGTTGTAATTACTGTATAATGATTTATAAGCTACTATATAATGGTTTATAAGCTACTGTACGATGGTTTAAAAAATCACTAATTGTGATGTCACTAAACACCACATTGTATATCACCACTCATGTACTGCGTTTTGCTTTTAAAAAAATAATAATAAAATATATATTTTAAATTTCCGAAAGGCAAAAACTGATTTTGGAATTTGGTCCCAGCTTTACTTCAATCTTGTAGGAAACGTCGTTTTAAAAACAACTCAGATACTTATCATAAGTATGCTGAGCACCACCCTCTCGGGCTCAAATTCCATCGTTTTAATAGGTTTTTTCGCGTTTTTGCGTTTTCAGTCTGATTTTTATTTTTATTTTTATTTATTTTCATTATTTTCGTACTTTACCTTGTTTATATTTACTGTATATTTGATTATTAACTATTATATAATGGATTAATTAGCTATTGTATTCACTGTATACTGGGTTATAATATACTGTATAATGTAATACAAAATGCTGTATAATATATTCAACTGACTGTTGGAAGGCGCACAATCACATGTTGTATATCCCTATTGTATGAACTGTATAATGTAATATAATACGTTGTATATTGTATATAACATGTGATATATCACCATGTGAACTCTATATTGTATAAATCACTATTGAAAAAAGTAAACGAACATTATATTGTATATCACCATTATAGTTTACTAATTAAGCAATATACATAACATTTATTAATATTATACAGCGTGTTATTCAAAAATCAAAACACAAAATAACAGATTCTTCAAAAACAGATTATTCACAAAAACAGATTCTTCACAAAAGCAAATAACAGATTCTTCAAAAATCAAAAATCAAAGCAAATAACAATGATGTAAGCGAAAACATGTGGAATTCAATATTTTCAGATTTTAGGTTTGCAATCTCGATTTCCAGAAATTTTTTAGAGTTTCAGAATATTTTTTTGTGATAATCGAACGAAATCTGAGGTTAATACGATTCTATAAATTGATTGCGTTAATCTTGGGCTGAGATTGTGATATTGAAGTGGAGATTTTCGTGGGTATCAATTTTGAGAGATTGTAGGAGATCATGTGCCGTTATTTTTGGTAAATGGGTGATGTATAATTTTGCCATTTTGTCCATTATACCCCTAATCCCTATTTTCCATTTTTTCCCTCCTGTTTCTTCCTTATTTTTTGGACTGTTGGATTTAATGTATCCAATGGTGTATATTGGGTCTTAGATCTTATCTAAAAGAGGGTATGTATTCGATCTTAACCCTATATATATATATATATATATATATATATATAATATGTTTAAAAATAAGAGGTTATATGTGGGCCATTGTTCCATATCAAGATCAATAATTATTAGTCTTCAGATTAATAAATATGTAGAATTTAATATCGATCATTTAAAGATGAGGGGTATACATCATATATGTTACAATACTCTTTTATAGTTTGCAACATCTAACAAGTAATTTATATACATCATATGCTTTTAGTCATATATATATATATATATAATACACACACGTGTATATTGATATGGATTGTTTTTCGGATTAGGTAACGACATGGGCCAGTCGAGGCTCGGGTCAAACACAATCTAGAAATTGATAGATTATAGACTGCACTAGCTAGAAGAGCTGTTTACATACCTATCGTGAGAATCAAGCATAACATAGTTCAACTAACTAGGTCGTTCTAGACATAAGCCTCGTAATATTTATACGGGTCATACTTAGAGCCTAGATCGTGTTAGTAGGTCGTTATACTCTTAATAAATGCTAGAGAGAATTTGAAGAATCATTGTATAACCCCCATTTAGTAAAAAATGAGTGTATTTATATATGACACTGTGTACACATCAAATCTAAAACATGTGTATCATTTAGGTAGAGACACGCGAAAGATCTGACGGCTCTGGTTCATGGATTGATGGGTCGACTCTCAGGTCAAACGACCCGACCCAAGTAGGACAAGCGGATCCTACTTCTAAGGCAAAATCTTAGGTCTGGTTCAGGCTTTTGGTGCTGATTATCTTTGTATTAATTAAATATAATGCCCAAATTTGGGCATATCATCTTGTCCCTCACTTTGTTAGTTCTGGATAGAATGGTTCAAAATGAAGTTCGTGTTCAGAGCTTACGAAGACATATTCTTGTGAGGAGATCGTCTTATATCCTTATGTAATATAAATTCCACTTCGTTAGTTCGTGATATGGTAGTGATATGCTTACTTTAATTAAAAACTACCAAGTATGTAAGTGCATATTTTTAAGGGAAAAATACTCGTTATATCAATTCTTTCCCTTCTGTGAACAAGAACGAGATCTCGGGTAGTGACTCTACTTCTGATGATTTATATAGGACCATCGCAGCTTTTAATTTAGAGGAAGAAGATGATAAGAACCTTTTAGATACTTGTGTCAATCTTTCCCTGCATTTATCCACCGATCCTTCTAGTACCATTGATCATAATGTTCACAATGTAAGTGAGGTTAACCTTGTTGCTAATGAAAGATTGGAGTGTATAGAATAATGAGCTTAATAATAAACTGAATAATGACGCTACGAATGACCCAAATAGTGTAGAGAGAAAGGGTGGGTTAGATGTAAATGCCAATCTATTCGATCATAAGGGCAGCAAGGGGTGCATATTGGTTGGCTACAAGGTCTTCCTTAACACACAACCAAGTAGTAAACTTAAGGAGTAGGTATCATATTCCTAATGGTAATAAGATCATTATTCTCGGACCCGGTGCTAGGTACATCGCCCTCCGAAGCATTATCAATGCTTCCATGTCGCCCCTCTAGTGGCTGATCTCAAGTTTCCTTTTCATGATATTCATATCGAAAATCTTTGAGTCATCTTAGGCTTAGCCTGACCTAACTGTTGCCTAACTCATATAGACTCGTAAGTACTTTTGTGATTTTAATGGTGGGATTAGGGGTCGATGTTAGTTTTGCCCATTTTTGGAGTTTATTCTATTTGTGTTGAGGTTCAAAAGGTGAGAACGAGGATTTTTTTATATGTGTCACCTCGTCAAAATCGTAGGTGTCTAGATATAACGACCTAGTCTTATGGTGATTGGAAACACCCGTTCTTCTTTATCACAAAACCTAATAACGAAGCATGGTGGGTTCCTCATTTTTGGAGCTTAAGGATGCTCGTCTCCCAAGATGTTGGGAATGTAACCTGAGGTTCCTTCTTTATTCAACATAATCTCCATGCATGGTTTAAAACCACCGAGATACTGACTGAACCGATCTTTGTTCATTTTGGATTAAGCTAGGCCCCCGTACGTGCCATTAATGTTGTTGATTCTATTGGTAACTATTGATCATGTATTTTTCAATCTAGTTATTTCTATTCTCGTGGTTCATTTTTTAATCTTTACTTATGGTGGATGCATATGAAGCTACAGGAGGTAGC
This sequence comes from Buddleja alternifolia, assembly GCA_019426215.1. Taxonomy (NCBI): domain Eukaryota; kingdom Viridiplantae; phylum Streptophyta; class Magnoliopsida; order Lamiales; family Scrophulariaceae; genus Buddleja; species Buddleja alternifolia. The sequence goes on along the minus strand of CM033407.1, from coordinate 19,323,197 downwards.
TTGTACTATCAAGGTGAAGAATTAGTCCAAAGGGAAAAGTCGTGTGGGGACAAGTAGTGGGACACTCGGATCGATGACATATTGCCACCTCTTGCTCATCTATCAGGAAATGCAGATCTAACTCCCAGTTCGGACACTCCAATGTTGGAACCTATGCCTAAGTTGCTCCAAACTCTGAGCCCGTCATCATAGATACCACAAATGGTTTGGGTAGGGGCGGGGAACCAAAGAATGAGGTTGTTGCTCGCCCCGACATCAACTCACATTTACTATCTAGACTAAGAGGTGAGCTATTGAGGAGCTACGACGTGGGTGGTCATCGAATGTGCCCCCCCCCCATTATACTGGCTGAAAGCTTTCAACCGGTGGATTGTTTTCAAGCTCTCTTTCTTGAAGATTGTTTGGAGAATACCAAAATGCAAGGTCGACAACCTGTAGATTTGACCCGAACCTTACTTAACCCCGAGTGGAGAGTTTACACTGACTCTAGTATCGCCACTATGGAGCTTTAAAATAACACACTGGTAACTCTTGATAAGACTGCATTGATGTCAAGATCTCATACCAAGGTTGAGGACACCGGTGCATACTACCTAATGAAGGTAAATGATCTTTTATTATATTGCGTTAATACTGACCATCTGTCACCTCATATTGTAGGTCAGTCTTCAGTTGCACCATCTTGCACTCACCACCTTTTACTAGAAGAACAAGAAGCTAAAGATGGATGCCAAACGTGATCAATATAGAAAGGGCCCTCGCAAAAGTTTGTGACCAAAGGAATGTGGCTTGGACGGAAAGAATGGCTACCCTAAATGCCTTAAAAAATGAAAAGATGCATTTCGAGCGCCAGATGCAAGAAGTGGATTAAAAGATCCAAGATGTGGAGAGGCAACTACTCGAAGTTCAAACCAAGGCGAAGAAATTCTTTTATGGTGGTCAGGCTGCTCGTCGTGAAGATTTTGTGACTTTAAATGAATTCATGCAAACTATGTTCAATGGTTTCAACGAACCTCTGGAATATTTAGCTAAGGAAGGGTATTTGCCAACAAACTTCAATATGGAAGCGTTTGAAGATTTTGCGTTGCAACCGGAACTTTGTGAGTCGGTGTCAACGATTTCACTTTGTTGGACGCTGTTAGACTACCCTGATTTCAAGTATTTGGCTTGGCTTGATATTGACGAGGGAAATGATGTGGAAGAAATGAAATTGGTGGATTGAGCAATGTGTCTGGTGGTGGGGATGATGCAAGAGGAGAGAAACAATGGGAACAACAGGGTCGTGGATTCTATTTACCTATAACTCTTTTTTTAAAAGACATTGATCTCAACGTATATCCCCCTTTTTGTTTTAGTTTTTTTAATGGGCTTGTGTGCCTTTCAATAATAGTATTGCATCGTGTACGATACGTAATTCAAGTATTGCTTTTTATAGTTTGGTTTACATTTTACATCGTGTATGATGTGTAGCTCGGATATTGTTATTATGATAGCTTGGTTCAAGTCTTACGATCAAGTCTTGCATCATATGTGGCTCGTCAAACCATTTAATTTACATCCTTGTTAATGTGGGTGGATATCGTCCATTGTGCCAAGCTGATAAGCCCAAAGAATAATAGATTATTCTTCTTATTTAATTATCATAAGTCGGTCCATATAATTATATGTCAGCCATACCCATTAGCCGAGATGGAGCCCAAACGGAGCCCTAAAAAGAAGAGAATCAAATAATAGATAAGATCCAATCAAATATCTCATTAGGAATTAATTAGTGAAGATTGGTATAACACTTACCAAAGTAGGAGGATTCAATTCAGCTAAATAAGAAGCTAGATTTGGCGCGTTCAGCATGATTTCAAGACACCCAAAAACTTTTCAGAAATGGTCCTGACTACCATAAATTGAACAGGACGGGAATTAGCTGGATTTTAGTTACAATATTTGTATAGAAGCCATCTAGCTTATATAAATATTCATTTTAGCTTACATTCTACGCATATGATTCTTGATTATCTTATATCTTTATACTTAATTTCTGGCTACTATCATATGAATTTATTGGTGTAAATCCCACATGCATCAATTGGGCTCGTCTGTGGGAAATTGAGCTTCAAAGCGTGAGGTAACATATTATTGTTTTTTACAATATTTTTTTCTTTCACAAGCTTGATGGCAGGTTAACATATGGAGGAAATGAACGAAACTATAGAGGTTGTGGGAAACAAGGAAACATTACTCCCGAAGAGCGGAGGTAACGCCCCTAAAACCCCAGCCATTTTGGCTAGACGCTTGATTGGCGAATTACAGGAGACCCCCATTGCATATGGGGGTGGAGTCTCGGTTAGTGGGAAAGAAATTTCCCCACAACTTGGAACGCAAGTTGTGGGGATGGAAAACTCCCCGCAATTTGCACCATCCTATCATTTAACCAAGGAGTGATTGCAGGAATTGATCGACAAGGCCATCCAGACCACAAAGAAAAACCTGGATCCGCATGGTCCGAGTAGGATTGGAGGAAGTCTGGTACTGCAAATACCTGAAAATGTTGATACTCATATTGATTTGGAGTTTAATCTTGAAAATGCCTCTGGAAAGAAAACAGAGAGAATGGAATTTGTTGAATAGGTAAACGTAACTGAGGAAGGGAAACCCCCCCAGGAATACGCTGCCTAGGAAGGTCGCCAGATGCGGCATACTGAATTTCATGTGGAGGGAATCCAGGAAAGCAGGATCCTGCCCAATGTAACACACTAGGAGAAGGTTCAGGAAGAAATGCTACCTCCTAGACATGAGGGAAAATATGTCGAAAAGAATTGGGGTCATCGCCTAGGACAAGAAGGAAAAAAGGGCTTCGATGATGAGGTTAATAGCTATGAATCAATTCGTTATTCAAGGGAAAATGTAGGAGGATGCGCGAAAAAAAAGGAGGGAACTAGCCAGTGGGATCTCATGGATAGAAGAATGGAGGAAGTAGAAAAGAATATATCTGGAGGAAAAGTACATGCGAATCGAGGGATCCTCTTCACCAATTCCATAATACAGGAGGAATTGCCGAGAGATTTCAAAATCTACTCCATGATGGCCTATGATGGTTCATCGGACCCCGAGGATCACTTGTACACTTTCAGAAATTACCCTTTATTGAATAGATAATCAGACGCCATTAAATATCGGGTGTTCCAAACAATGCTGACTAAGTCAGCACAGTTATGGTTCAACCAGCTACCTGAAGGATCTATTGGATCCTTCCTAGAGTTCAGCACAAAATTTCTCCACCAATTCACTAGTAGTAAATGGCATGAGCAAACCCCGCTTAGCCTTTATAACATAAACCAAAAAGGAGATAAAACTTTATGATATTATGTGAAAAGGTTTTAATGCTGCTACTCTGGAAGTGCCTTCGACTACGGCCGACCTAAAAATAAGTGCTTTCACGCAGGGCTTACGTGAGGGGGATTTGCTCAAATATTTAACTAAGAAACCAGCTGGAAATTTTAATGAGTTGCTTAGCCAGGCAGAGAAGTATGTTAACACAGAGGATGATCAATTGACAAGGAAAGCGAAAATGAAAAAGGGAAGCATGGCAGATTAAAGAGATGGCATTCGTAAGGACCCGTGACTGGAGGACGAGGATCATTTCGACCTCCCTTTCCAACACCAAGGAGTCTAACACAACAACTTATGGAGGTAGAAAATAAAATCCTAGTACAATGGCCAGCTAGCACGGGAAATGATTCTCAAAACACTTCAAACAAACCTTATTGTCGATACCACTGGAAACTGGTCACCACACTAATAACTGTAGAGCGTTAGCTCTAGATTTGGAATGTTTAGTTAAAGCAAGAGGCTTGAAGGATTTTGTGATAAATAATAATCTGGCTGGGAATGGTAAAAACAATAGATCCTCATTTAGAGGACTAGGGACATCGTGGTATCCAAGTCTGAGGAAGAAAAAGGGCTTCAAGAAGAGGATTAGGAAGATCTGGGGTAGGAAACCAGGGACATTTCCCTCAACCCATAGGAGCAAACTTCCCCGGAGAAGGAAATAACACAAAGGCTCCCACTAGCACTGCTGGAAACAAACCATTAGCAACAATTCACATGATATCTGAAGGTTCTGAGTTAGGAAGAGCTTTACGATGAAGTGCTCGACAAGCGAAAAAATGCCCCAGCATTCTTCCTAAATGTTAGCCAGGACCACCCCCAAAAGGAAATTTGCTTTGGCGTGGAAGGCACCTTTACCATCCAAACACCTCATATTGATGCTTTAGTTATCACGACTACCATAGCAAATTATAATGTGCAAAGGGGGTTCATCGACAGCGGAAGATCAGTGGACATCCTCTTTTACCAAGGACTCTAACAGATGACTTTGGGGGATGCTAAATTGGAAGCTGCAAGTACCCCTCTATATGGTTTAGCAGGAGAATCAGTTCTACCCATTGGACAAATCACATTGCCCATGTCAATAGGGCAGGCACCAAATCGGGTAACTAAGCTGGTGAAATTCTTGGTGGTAGACACTCCTTTAGCCTAATGTAATCATAGGAAGGCCTACTCTAATATTGTTTGGAGCCGTGATATCCATTCCCCCACATGAAAATCAAATTCCCTATGTCCCAAGGAGTCGGAGAACTAGCAGGAGACCAATATGCTGCACGAAAATGCTATTTGACGTCACTAAAAAGAGGAGATAGGATGATGGAGGACAAAAATCGCAAGCCTCAAAAGGTGGAAGAAGAATCGAAAAAGATATCCACGCATGTGGAACCCGAAAGAGAACTCATGAACAAAGAATCATACCTGGAGATGCCTCAAAAATAGTAAGGATCATATCTCATCTGAAAAAGGACCTAAAATAAAATCTGATAAAACTATTGTGAGATTATGCCGAGGTTTTTTCTTAGTCAGCTAGTAATCTAACAAGAATTGACCTCATTGTAATCCAACACCATCTCAACGTTTACCCTAATGCGCAGCCCGTTATTCAGAAGAAGTTGTACAGGAAAAGGATGCATTCATCAAAGGAAAATTAGATAAGTTAACAAAAGCAGGACACATTGAGAAAATACAATTTCCGAAGTGGGTATCCAAAGTAGTGTTGGTCCTAAAAAGAGGATTCAAGTGGAGGGTGTGTATAGATTTTTGAGACCTCAACCTAGCTTGCCTAAAGGACCATTACCCATTGCCCAGGATTGATCAGCTAGTTGACTCGACAGCAGGATTTGAGCTGCTTAGCACAATGGATACTCAGAGTGGATATCACCAGATTCCACTGGACATGGAGGATCTAAGAAAAGTTAGCTTTATCACCTCATATGGAACATACTGCTATGTGGTTATGCCATTTGGGTTGACAAATGCAAGAGCAATGTACCAAAGGTTAGTGGATATGATGTTTCGGGATCTGATAGGTAAAATATTGGAGTATACGTGGACAACATGGTCATGAAAAGCAAGCTGGCGAATTCCCATGTGGAAGATTTGCAACAAACATTCCAAACTTTGAAAAAATATAAAATGAAGCTGAATCCAGCTAAATGTATATTTGGAGTCAAAGGCGGAAACTTTCTTGGATACATGGTCACGGAGAGAGGAATAGAAGTTAATCCGAAAATAATAAGTAAAAGCTATTTAGGACATGGCAGAGCCTTGGAATGTCAACGAAGTGCAAAGGCTAACAGGACAGGTCATGACACTCAATCCTTTTATATCTAGATCTGTAGAAAGGAGTCTTCTGTTTTTTAAGGTGCTAAGGAAATCTAAAGGGTTCAAATGGATTGAAGAATGCGAGCAAGCTTTAAGGGAGCTGAAGGACTACCTGAACCAGCTGCCCTTATTAACCAAACCTGTGAAGGAAGAGTCGTTGATATTATATTCATCAGTTGCTGAGAGAGCCATTGGTTCGGTGTTGGTAAGAAAGAAAGGCAAAACAAAGATGCTAGTCTACTACATCAGCAAAGTATTTACGAATACTGAATGCACATACTCAAAGTTTAAAAAATTTGCTTTGACCCTTGTCATCACGACACGGAGATTAAAACCATACTTTATATCATATAAAATCATAGTAAAATCCAATCAGCCGCTAAAAACGGTGCTAGGAAAAGCATGGAATTTAAGAAGATCGGTTAAATGGGCGGTAGAGCTAGAAAAATTTGAGATAGAATATGCAGCTCGAACGGTGATCAAGACACAGGATTTTGCGGATTTCATCACAAAAATGATGCGACCTAGGCCAATGGAGGAAGACAAAGAAAGGATCTAGCTACTTCACGTAGACGGATCAACAACTCTTGGTAGAAATGGAGCTGGAATTGTGCTAACAACTCCAGAGGGAGATCAGCTAGAATATGCAGTGAAATTCGAATCTTAAGCGAGTAACAATGAAGCGGAGTATGAAGCCCTTATTATAAGACTAAAAATGGAGCTAAAAGGAAAAGCTAAAAATTTGATAGTATATTCGGATTCCCAGCTAGTAACTAAGAAGATAGGAGGCACCTATGAGGCCAAAGAGGAGAGGAAGGCGAAATATCTAAAGACCATTGAAACATTTAAGAAAAATTTCATGAAGTTGAGGTGCATCAAATTCTTAGGAGTGACAATACCAAGGCAGGCTACTTGTCTAAGTTAGAAAGTGTGGCCACAGACTGTAAAACTAGGCATATTATAATTTAGGTCGTAGCCAGGCCAAGCATGGAGAAGGATGTCATGAGCATAGAAGAAATCACGGATTGGAGGAAAGATATCATACAACATCTTACTAAAAGAGTGATACCGGAAGACAAGTATAATAAGTAAATGATGCCTACCAGGGCGGGAAAATTTGTCATGATAGATGGCGTGTTCTACAAAAGAGACTATGTCCATACCTATCTCAAGTGCATTTTCATTGAGGAATGAGAATATATCTTAAGAGAAATTCACAAAGGATGCTGTGACAGCCATGTAGGAGGAGCATGGTTGGCAGGAAAGGCTTTGCAAGTAGGATAGTTTTGGCCTACCATTAAGGGGGATGTAGCTGTACGAAAATACTAGCAATGTCAGAAGAATGCTAGTCTTATACATCCACCGGCTGAATATCAACATTCCCTGAGTGTCCCTTGTCCTATTGTTCAATGGAGCATGGACATAGTAGGACCATTTCTGGTGGACAAGGCGCAGAAAAAATTCCTGCTGGTCGTGGTGGATTATTCCAACAAATGTGTAGAAGCGGAAGCTTTAGCTCGAACTACAAAAGGAAAAGTAATGAGATTCTTGTGGAAGAATGTTGTTTGCTGATTTGGCATCCCTAAGGAAATCATAGTTGATAATGGAAGGCAATTTAGTGGGGCCAAGTTAAAGAATTGGTGCGAGGGGCTAGGAATCCAGTTGAGATTCAGCTCGGTGGCACATCTTGAAACTAATGGACAAGTGGAAGTAACGAATAGGATCCTAGTGCAAGGACTAAAAACCAGGCTGGCAGGAGCAAGAGGAAATTGGGTAAATGAATTACCCTCTGTATTGTAGTCCTATAGGACTACACCAAAAACCACCACGGGAGAGAGCCCATTTCCATTAATTTACGGCACAGAAGCTATAATACCACCTGGGTGCCAACCCTCCAAATTGAACATTTTAATATAGAACAAAATAAAGCAAGAATGAGAGAAGAATTAGACACGATTGAGGACTGGAAAAGCAAAGCATATCTATGCATAGAATTATACAGATAGCGCATCCAAAGATCCCATGCTATCAAGGTTCGGGAAAGGAATTTCGAGGTAGGTGACCTCGTCATAAAAAGGATAGATGCTACGCATTCAGTAAAGAAGTTAGGACCCAACTAGGATGGTCCATACAAGGTAACTAATGTGCTGAGAGGAGGAGCTTACGAGCTACAGAATGGTGAAGGAAAACAAATCCCTCATCCATGGAACGTTCAAAACCCGGAGAAATTTTACATCTAGGAAGCCACAGGATATATTTCTAAATTTATTGTATGATCCTACTCAGGAGTATAGTGAGAAAGATTGTGAGCCCACTTTCCAGGGCGAAAAAATGCAACATAAGCAAAGTAATACTATGTTTATTTTTGCTATCGTGCTTTAATTTTATCTTTTGTGAATGCTACAATTTGTTTCATAGAATGTATATCATACAAAATGGATTTTTTACAAAGTACGTTTCATTGTATGATTATTTGCATTTTCATACATATCGAAGATAAGACAGTGTTGGTGGAACAAAGTAGACGGTGATTAAGAAAAACAAATGGATGGATAACCTGGATCAGTCCAGTCAGTAGAAAGTCGACTGCGGATCCATCTAGACCCAATTCAAAGAAGAACAAGGATGGACGAGAAAAATAAGGTTGGGAAAATGTGACTTCTTAGTCCATTTCTCAAAACAAGAGTAATAAGGATGTTTAGAAGACATAAGGTTGGGGCGATAGCCTCTTGGTTGATCCCCAGGATGGGGTAAGACACACAAGTTCACTCGTACTCTACGACGGTATAAGCGCATGGAATTTTGGATAAAAGGCAGAAAAAATGAAGAAAACCCCTGGTAGCATACTGGCCAGGTGCGAGTCTGGAGAAGGATTATGTTACGGAGTGACAAATTCATGGGAGTCAAAAGGTAGATATATCTTTAATAAGTGCAAAACCTTTCCAAATTTCTTTTTTATGTGTGTATTCTTTCAATGTGCTACAACATATTCCAAGCTATCTTACTAATCAGCTAGCTGAAACATGCTAGAATTATATGCTCAAATTGATGCTAGGTGTCATCAGCTTATGTCTTATATCATCGGTTAGTTCATTTTTACCTTATATATTTACAAGCATCCATCCTAGTTAGCATGTCATATTGAAAATAACAAAACATAAATGCAGTTTCAATAAGCACAAGTTAAAACTAGACCATTCATAACATCAAAGCATAAAAAACTTAAACATTCTATGCCTCGAAGGGCAAAATCAGAAACAACAGAAAAGGAAATATTATCTTAAGGCTATGCACAGCCTATGCAAAATAAACTATTTTTCAGAAAAATAACATAATCCCTATTCAGCATTAGCCGGAGCATTTTCCGTAATATTTTCCACTGCACCGGCATTATCAAGAAATCGACCATCATTATCTACAGTTTAAGATCTAGCTGAGATCCAGTTTGTGTCATTTTTTTAGGATCATCTGGAACAAGCTCGATCACTTCATGCTTGGATGGTTCGATTCTTGTTCCATCAATTTTTTACTTCTTACTCGATTCAGGATCATATTTGTTAAGGCCAACTTCTTTGGTGATTTCTCAATTTTTTAGATTTTGCTCTATCTTAACAAAGTGGTGTAGCACTCTTGAGCTATATTTTGGTTGCATCATGCCTTTTCGACCACTACCTTTGCGTGGAATTTTATTTTTGAATGAGGGGTAGAAACAATCACACCAAATAGATTCAATCCAAGTTCATCCCAATATCACATTGTATGGAAATGGTGCATCAACCACAAATAACTTTAACATGATTATTTTTCTTCTAGGTTCGTCACCTAACGAAGCTGGTAAATTAATTGTGCAAGCGGAGCCATATCCGATCCTCCGAATCCCACGAGAGGTGTAGTCACGGGACGAAGTCTAGTGATGTCCAGGTTCATTTTTTGAAGTGCACGCAAGAACATTATATCTGCAAAGCTAACATTGTCGACCAAGACTTTGAGCACAACAAAATTTGCTAAGTCCATTGTAATTACCATCAAATCTTGAGGACCTACTATGCCGTCGAAATCTTCAGCTCCAAAATTGATAACTTCAGGTTTTGGTTGTACCATCATGTTGTGCATCGATGGCATTTTTAGTTCACAAGTTTTAGCTCCCGTGTATGCCTTATTCTTGCATTTTGTGAGTCTCCATTAGCAGAACCCCCGGTTATCATTATAATTTCTCCATGAAATGGGAGAGTGTTGTTTATTTCGTTCGCTCTTCTCAGAAGATCTTCCTTTTTGTGATCAAGTCAATATTCTCGTCGAGAATCTTCATTCCTGCCTTGACCTCAAGAGTGACTTCTCGGTCTATGACCTTGTCTTTCTTGAGATTTAGGCCTTTCTTTCTTTTGTTGAGCTTGTCAATTAATGAACTATTGTGGTAGCCTTGTTTGATCAAACTCTTGATCTTATCCTTTAGTTGAAAGAAATCATAAATATCATATGTTGTATCGTTGTGGAATCGGCCGTATTTATTGGGATCTCTCCTCTTGGCCCCCTCTTCACTGACTTTGGATATATTAACATATCCACATCTTCAATAGTCATCAGTGTCTGGTCCCTAGGTACATTCAGTGGTGTGTAACTTTCATATTTTATGAAGCGATGGGATCGTTCATGATTCACATCTCATTCGCTTCTCGAGATGTGATGCATATTGTGGTGATCATTCGAAGGATGGCATTCATCCTGAGATTGTTGTTTCAGCGCGAGTCGTTCCTCTCTTCTGAAGTCGTTCATCTCTTTGCAAGATGTACTTTTGTGCCATCACTATGAACTTCTCCATGTAGTAAGGTCGATCTTTGACCAAGGCATCCACAAAGGATCCTATTTTTCAGGGAATTTATCATCAAGTTTATCTTTCTCTCATTTGTTAATACATCAAGTGCCTCATCATTAAATCAATCTACAAAAGACAGTGACACTTTGTCATCTCATTTCTTGATGCTAAAGATATTACTAACTTTGCATACTTTTTCTTACTTGCAAAATGATATTCAAATTTTTGCATCAATTGAGTGTAATCAACGATGCATCCAAATGGAAGTCTCATAAACAATTCGTGTGCATGACCCATCAGTGTCGTAATGAAAATCCTACTGTCTAGGTTGTCCGACAAGTTATATAGTGTCATAAGATGTTCATACGATGTGATGTGTTCTTTCGGATCTCTCGATCCATCTTACTTTGATAAATCGAGAATTTTGAAGTTTTCGATCGACTTCTATAGGATTTCCAAGCCAAAAAGGAGAATTATTTCTTCGTAGAATGGAAACAGGACAAAAGAGCTTCTTTGGTGTGGGTGTACCGTATACCTCTTCGTTTACGATGGCTTTCCCATTGGCACATCCATGGGGTAATTGAGGTTTATTACTTACTCTTTGGAGTTTCGTTCCCATTCATCCCTTCGTGCCATATCACTTTGGCTCTTCTCCCCATTTATTTTGAAGAGTAGGTTCATGGAATAGCCTTTGCGTTGTGACTAGGTCAGGGTGTGTTTGAACTTATGCCGTATCCAAAGCTTTTGCCAAGTGTTCATGAAGAGCTTTTTTAGTGTATTCTCGAATCATTTTTTGGAACTATTCATGTGTCATCAGAACCATAGGTTCGTCACTTTTTGGTTCGAAGGCAGGTGGTGCATCTTTCCTCGGATTCAGTGTGGACTAGGCTTGATCCACTTTCATTGTTTTCTTATCGCGGCAATTGCTTAATTCTTCCATGATGCCTATCTTCTCGATCACACAAAAAAACTAAGTAAAGGTTTCCCACAAATAGCATCAATTGATCCAATTCATTTTTCAAACTAAGTAACGACATGGACCTGTTGAGTCTCGGGTCGAACATAATTCGGAGATTGATGGATTATAGACTGCACTCAGGGGACGTGTTGCCTACGTGCCTATCATGAGGATCAAGTCTAACGTAGTTCAAATATCTAGCTGCTTCAGGACATAAGCCTCGTAATATTTATATGGGTCTTATTTGGAGTCTAGATCGTGTAAGTAGGTCGTTATGCTCTCAATAAATGCTAGAGAGAATTTGGAGAATCATTGTGTTACCCCCATTCATCTGTGGTGTTTGTGTTTCTTGATTTTCCTCAAGTTTTACTTCACTTCTCATTCTTTCATTAAAGAATTGCTTCTCTATGAATGTAGAATGCCTTGAAACAATAACCTTTTGTTCCAAGGGTTAATAGAAATAGTACCCATAGGACTCTTTAGGGTATCCCACCGGCCTACATAAGATGGATCTCAAATCTAGCTTATCTCCCACTTGTTGCTTAACATATGCAGCACACTCCCATATTCTAAGATATTTATATATGGGTGATTTACCGTACCACATCCTATATGGTACTTCAAGAACACTCTTTGACGGCAACCTATTCAATAGGTAAGCCTCCGTCTCTAGAGCATAACCCCATAAGAACGTCTGTAAATCTGTGGACATCATCATAAATCAAACCATGTCTATCAATATTCGATTTCTCCGCACAGACACGTTATTCAATTGTCATGTTCCAAGCGGTGTCCATTGAGAGAAAATTCCATTCTCTTTCAAATAATCAAAAAACTCCCTGGATAAGTATTCTCCTCCTCGATCAGATCAAAGAGCCTTAATACTCTTACGAATTTGTTTCTCTAATTGATTCCTGAATTCTTTGAAGTTATCAAAGGATTCAGATTTATATCTCATAAGATGTAAATAACCATTACTAGAATAATCGTTGGTAAAGGTTATGAAGTAGGTATGATTTCCCATTGCACCAACACTGAGTGGTCCACACACATCCGTATGGATCAGCTCTAACATATCGTTAGCACGTTCCATTTGTCCTCTAAATGGTGACTTTGTCATCTGCCCTTTTAGACAAGTTTTACAAGTCGATAGTTCTTCTTCTTCATCAAGCTCACGGAAACTTGACAACTTGTGAATCCTATTCTTAGAGGCATGACCAAGTCTCGTATGCTAGATTTTTGCATTGGATGGATTATCCGATTTACATTTGCCTCTGTATATTTATTGAATTGCAAGAGCATTAGTATGTGGGTAGATATAAAGGTTGTTTTCCATACATGCTCTAATGATTAATTTCAAACCCAAAAACATTGAACAAAAAACATCACTGATTTTAAAATAATATCCTTCTTTGTCCAAAACAAAAATAGAAATTAGGCTCTTAATTAATCTAGGAACATAATAAACATCCTTTAAAATAAACCTACTACTATCTCAAGAACTAAAATGACATTTCCAACAGTCTTTGCAGCGACAAACACTCCATTAGCCATTCTGAGGATATTATCCCCATCATTTAGCTCTCTCGTTCTTGTCAGCACCTTCAAATCATTGCATAGGTGAGTACCACAATCAGTGTCAAACACCCAAGAAGCATGGTTCATCGACAAATTAACCTCAATAATAAATGCGTTTTCTCTGTGGTTGTTGAGAATTATAGGGCAATTCGTGTACTAATGTCCCATCTCATAGCAACAAAGGCATTTACCCTTTGGCCTTTTGTCTTCATATGTTTCCTCCAGCTCATCGATGAGATCCTTGGCTAGTACGACGTCATCATGAGTTTCAACCATGATGTCAGACATAACTAACCAGATGAAACATCGCACATAAGCTTCATCAACTATCTTCTTAGTCTAGCACTCTAAAGTACGAACACAAGTAATTGGTCTGGGCCAAGACGGGACTTCCTGTTTCATCACATAGTCAAGTCTCTTGGCCCCCAGGTATACATCTAGAACCAGACGCCAATATGCGTAGTTCGAGCCATCTATCTTGCTAGTTTTTAGAATTCTCATAGACACATCAACGATACTCATAATATCTTTGTGTTTATACGAAAACTGAAAAAGAAGTATTCATATTCAGTTTTAAAATATATTCACATGCAATCATGGACCTTTAAATTGCACATGTGCTTCGGCTATTTTTTGAACTCCATCACCCCACGGATGGAAAACGGGAAATATAACAACTTCCAATGGGCTCGCCTCATACCTCATCCCACGACTCATGGACAATGGGCAGTAATATTTGATCAAGCACGACGGGCCCATCCACTCTCCAAGTGGCTCGAGATGTTTTCCTCATGTTTCATGTGTGTCTCAAGAATATAAGTTAAAATTCATACACTAGTCTGTGGTTAAGTCCAACCCATCAAATTCTCATAGCATAACAGTAGCTGGGTGGTCCCACGACTCATGGACGACTCTTTAGCGAAACTGCAGGAAGGTACATTTGTTGTTAAGAAAATGCAAGCGAAGGGCAATGTGAAAAAGCCTAAAAGGGCGAAGGGAAAGTGTTTTAACTGTCAAAAGAAGGGACACTAAATAAATGAATACCCGGACCTCCTAGGGAACTCAGGAAGGTACATTTGTTGTTTAAAGTTAACTTGTTGGTTAACTGTGTTTCTAAGAAGTTATGTCACCCTGATGGTATTCGTTACAATAGTTTGTAGGTGGTGAAAAGAATCAACAAACAAAATGATGAGATCGTAGTCCTAAGAATGCTGATGGGGTGTCTGCCGCTGCTGAAGCTATAGGACAGGATTCATTTAGTTATCGTTTTTATGAGACAATATTAATTTGAAAAATATTTTTCTTTGGTTTATGTTTTTGAATTGATTTGAGAACCCTATAACTCTATCTTGGTTTATGGATGGAGAGTATTTTATCATTTATTAAAATGTCTTGTTCTTGAAGTTCTAAATTAGTTCTTATGACATATTTTAGGAAACAATGTTTGTGGCATAAAATTGCATCTCATATGCTACAACAAATGTAAGCATTCATTGGATAGATACGTCTGTTGATTTTAGGACCTAGAAGCAAACGTTATCATCTATAAGTTAGGATGACCAACGCGCAGTATACCCTATAGAATCAAATAAGATAATGACGTAACAAATCACCTATATCAAAGGACATAGGATGTTTTGCTTAAGAAAAGCATTGAGTGGGAGCTGAGAAAGATCAATGATCATCTCGTTTGTGGATTATCCTAAGAGGTCTTAGGAACACTTATCTATTACGCCTTGAAGTGAATCGGGATATTAATTTCAAGGAATATAATCTTAAAGATAAGGGAATTCTTTTACGAAAGAACTAGAATTATAATAGAACTTGAGGAAACTTAATAAACACAAACGGCACTATCAATTAGAGAAATGCATAATAATCATGAACCACAACCTACAGACGTAAGTTCCATCTTATATATTTTTTTGAGGAACTATTAAGGAGATTTATGAGTATGGGCTGAAAATATTTCATATAGTGGGAGCTAACACAAGGTGTACAAGCCCCAATGATCAATTAATGGATTGAAACAAAATTTTCAAAACTTGAACTTAGGATTTGATGAAACCATAGAGGGTTATGGATGCATCAAGGTGGTGCTGCGAGCAAGTATATACATAAAGGTTAGTGCGAGGGGTAATTGACGTATTAAATGCTCTATATTGGTAACATTATAGGGATAACTTGTGAAGTTTATAAATCAACAAAGCACAATTATTGATACAATTCTGCATGGGAGAAGCATCCTAAGATACACGATGTAAGAGTACATCGAGCAAGAATATTAGGGTTGCTGGGACCCTCCCAATCCACATATATATAAAAGAATGTGAACAATGTTCGAGGGTGGGAATATGTGAGAAGATTCCTAACTAAAATACATGACCTATCTCTTTCTTGATCGATGTCCCTGATAACGCCAAAAGAAAGAGAAAGGTGTTGTGCATACCCTAAATCTTTTAGATAATGATTTGAACATATGTTGTTCTATGTACTGAACTGGATATGTCTAGGATATTTGATATGACATAGCCAATCCCAGCCACATCCAGAGTTAACTACTAGAATGACGTAAAGAATTGCTTTTTGACGTATGGCATAGGGAAATCAAAACTAGAAAGTTGTGACAACTTTGTTTTAAGTTATGAGACTTAGAATCGATAATGGGATCTAATTTGTTTTAGAGTACTCAAATGGTAAAGCAATGAGCTGGAGAAAGACTCCATGAAAGGGACTACAGCTGAATCCACCATGGAGACTAAGTACATTGCTGATATAAACGCAGCAAGAGAGTGTGTTTGGACGAACGAACAAGTCTTGGGAAGGAACGAGTTCCAACTGTCGTAGATGTAGTACGAGTGTACTATGACTATCTACGGCTCTTGAAAGAACAGAGGTATCACTTATAATCTAAGCGCATCTTTTGGAGAAATTATTTTATCAGGGAGATCATTTAACAGAGGCGACGTTCGAGTGGAACGAATCGACTAGGCGGAAATGTGGCAAACCCGTGTCACCAAACCCTAAGGAGAAGTTGTATCCAAAAGGACATCTAGGAGGATGGGCCTTCAACACATGAATAGCCGGCTTTAGGGTAAGTGGGAGATTGATAGTGTTGGGTGCCCGACGAGCCATGTATCGGCTTAACCATTAGATGGAAAATACTATGACAGTCTTGCCTTTGATATCATATTGAATTAATTATTGGCAACCCCGTCTTTATAGTTAGTCTAGATAAAGATCCCATGAATTGTTCATGGATAGGGGAGTGGTCATCATATGGGGAGTGGCGACTATGGAATACTTTCGAGGGCTGTAATCCTAAAACCTTGTTCCAAGCTATAAAGACTGTGAGATGGGATCTCGCAGTATCATGAAGATTTATTTGTGAATTTATTCTCATGGGAAAGTGCCTTGTTCCATAGGCAATGACCTTGGGTTCAGTGCACACACAAAGATCCATACTTGGGTGAGCATGAGATTGAACGGCCCCGCAAGGGCTCCTCGTTGGTTTCGTGTCGAACTTGGAGTTTTTCAATTTTGTAATGTGAGATTGGTCCTCTGATCTGAGATGCCATGGCTCAAAAGTATACTTCCCACTACACTTTGATATCGACATGAAACCCAGAAGAATCTTACTATGGCATATGTTGTGTGTAGTCTGGTGGTGTCACTAGACAGATGACATGAGATACGAGATCCATCCATAACTTGAAGCCTCATATTTCCTATGTTGTTGCATAAGCTGAATGATCAATAAAATACTCTGGTCGAAGCTTTGTCTTATAAGATAAAGTGGGGTCCTTGCTTAGAAGAACAGATCATTAGTATTCTAACACAATCATAGTTTTTGGGTTATTAGGGTTTCGACTGACGCCAAACCTTAGACTTCAGACGGAAAAAAGATGGAAAAATTAACTCACATGAAGATCATAACCTGGAGAGGTTTATTGTTCATCTTTAACATCTAGGAAGTCATAACGTTGTTGCTAGATGCCAAACCATGACCAATATGTGCCTTGAACTAATATGGTGAAATTAATTCAAGGCCTAATTAATTAATTATTTAACTAAATAATTGTTAGGTATATGCCCTAGATGCCAATGAGGACAAATAGATTGTATAGGGTATTCAATTATGTTGTACAAACTGACAATTAATAAAGGCAATTATTATTCTATTCATGTAAAACTTCATGGCATCAATAAGTATTGAACAAAAAGTCCTTGTGTATCAATGTTGACGCTTTGCCCTTTATGGAATAAAGAAGTGGCATGGGAAGAGTGTTAAGAATTTCATGTTAGATGTTTTGATGATGACAATTAGGACTTTTTGTTAGACCCCAAAATATGTAAATCTGTTTTCAGCTTTGAAGCGTTAGATTTGTAATAGGCTTTGTTTTATTTTTATTCTAGATTGTTAAGTTAAGTTATCTTAGACTGAGCGTCTGATATGTTCTGAGTGAGTTTATCAGAAGTAAAGTTTGAAGACTCAAGCGCCTGAAGTCTGAATAAAGATGAAGATTCCAAGCGTCTAGAATGACCAGCTAAACTAAGCGTCACCTTATAGGATAGAAGTAATTCAAGGTTGAATAAGCGTCTATCAATGACTGATTTCACTAGAATTTATTTCTAAGTCCAGAAGGAGTTTAATGCAAATATTCTCAATGCATTAAGTGCCAACGGGAATTTAATTCAAATGCATTAAATGCTGATAAGAGCATTAAATGTGATAAGCACTTTTTGACGTACGGAGAAGCCACCCTATTGGACTGTCAACTATTCAAAGACTGCAGCACCAACTTTTGTGCAGCAAATTTTCAGGAAAAAGGACAAAAGTGGTTCACTCGCGGAAGTGAGAGACACGCGCTCCTGCATGTATCAAACGGACACTTTTTCCAAGAATGCCTATAAATAGGACTTCAACAACAAGCCAAAAATACAGAGAGAACAATTATCAAGTTGAATTGCTGTTGCATTGAAGTCTCGTTCCTTACAATCTCAAAAAAGCCAGAATTTTCAAGAAAACATTCTTTTTACTTTTCTTCAAATTCCTGAGACATTCAACCAATATCTCAAACATTCTCTTCAGAGAAACCCACATTACTACTGAGATATTCCTAGTTGTTTGAACTTTATCAAAATCAAACAAACCTTTTAGAAAAACCCCTATCCAAGCCTTGCGATCTGTGTGAAGTTGAAGTTGGATACTTGCCGTATTTCTGGGTAAAAGAAGCAAGGGGATTGAAGTGATTTGGAGCAAAAATCTGTGTGATCAAGGAGCTCAAGTCATCAACATCCATCTCTCCCTAATTTGTAGAAGATTTTGTGTGATTCTTTGAGAATCATTTTAGTGGATTGCCACCAAGTATTCAAGGAGAAGAAGGACGTAGTTGGGATTACACCACCCAACGAACCTTACAAATATTGTGTTCTTTACTTTATATTCAGTTTTTCATATTGTCATATCATAAACTGATCAAGTAAAACTTAATCAAACGCTAAGCAACTAAATACACCTTATGTGACGCTAAAGCCTTTTAAAAAGGAAAACTACAAAAATCATTCCGCTGTGCTAACACTGATTAAAGAACTGAACGCTTAAACCTACTTAGTTAAAGTATTCAAATCTTGAAGTCTAAGTTATCCAAAATCCTTTTTAATATGAATCTTTTTGAAGTCGAAAAAGACTTGAGGGTCTATTCACCCCCTTCTCTTCTAGACCCTTTCGTATGCCATTTGGGACCAACAAAGAGTCTTATTCCTGATCACTCAAAAGGGTTCGCAAGTTAAAGAATCTTAATTGGGCATTAAGATTCAACTTGTATGACACATGCTCTGACAAGGAGTGCCAGTCAAACACTTTAGGATAGTGAGAACATGTGTCATAGATATATCAATGGAATTGATATATTCAAACACGGCTCGCAGTAGTCCGATCACATGGGTATTTACTCTATGACTATCAATAATTGGATTACTGACCATAATAGTATGCGTGAGCCTTAGACTTGAGGGTTCATGATCAATGCACTTGTATTATTGAATCTGTTACTAGAGTAGTAAGGCCCAACTCACCCTTTGGTGGGGCCGACCTCGAAGTGCGATCTCAATGAGTCAAGTAGCACTTGTTCAGTGATCGCCAAGATGGAATTCATTGTCTAGGTAGTAAACGAGAAAATATACTATGCGATCATAGGCATATGAAATTATAAGTCTTTGGCCAAAGCAATGAAACTAACTCATATGAGAAATGGAGGGTAGTTTGGTAATTTCATCATGCTATGATTAAATGCACAGTATCAAGTTTAATAAACCAGGACTCTCACTTGATCGGGATACGTCAGTGAAGGGCTTATACACATATGGTATTTATGGTCCAGAGGTCCGTAAATAATTCGTTCATTTCGTACTCAATTAGGTTACAATTTGAGTCCATGGGACTAGCTAGGTGACACTCACATCTTTTGATAATTCCTCTCATTGCCAATTGGGACGAACCCAAAGAGTCACGCCATAAGAAATGAACAGGATGTCTTTTTGTATTAATCTTTTAGAAAGATTTAATTAATTGGACATGTTGATTTATTGGTTAAATCAACGTATTAAATATTTAATTTAATTAGATTAAATTGAATTATTGAATTGGAAAAATTAATTGGATGGAATTAATTAATTAATTAATTAAAAAATATTCGATTTAAATGGGATTTAAATTAAATATATATATTAAAACATGGACTAAATTGACTGGACCAACTTAAAGCCCACCCACGTCCAATTGGAGCCCTAAGGGGGCGGCCACCATGAGAGTCCAAGGAGACTCCAACTTGTTAGTTAAGTCATTAGAGTTATAAGGTAACTCCAATGCTAACAAGTCATCGTACCCTAGTTGCATAACACACAAAAAGAAAAAGGAATCCTATCACAGAAATCTCGGCCTAGCCGTCCACCATAATCAAAGAGGGAGATTTTTGGAGATCTATGGAAGGCTCATTTTGCGTGGATCTTTAGAGACAGGAGTTCAAGGAGTTATTGTTACGCGAATTCAAGATACGAAATCGATAAGGTAAGTCAATTTCGTTTGGTTTTTGGAAAACTATTAAAAATCATCAAATCCCGTTAAAGTGATCCACCTTTAGGAATCTAAAATTTTCTTCCGCTGCATTTTTGGCTCTAGAGGATTCCTAACATTGGTATCAAAACTGACTTTAATGCGATTGATGATTTTTGCGTTTGAGATTATGTTGGCTAAAATTGGATTTTTGTGGGTTTAATATTGGATTCGTCACCCTGATTATGTTGTAGCGACGCCGGCGGTGCCAAACAGCGTCTTTTGAACGCTGTTGTGTAGAAAAAAAATTAAGAAAAGAGGTGACGGCGCTGTCTAGCGCTGCCACAGAGACCCAGATTTCGCCGCCCCAATCCAGCGTGCTGGGCAAGGCCCGGGACGTGTGCGCTAGGCTGGCAGCGCACATTAGGGTCCTAGTCGGGCCCGACCCAGTAATTAATAGTATATATGTATATATATTTTTATATATCTTTATATATGTATAAATATTAATAATTATTGGATTTGACCCTATAGACAAATTTGACCCGAAATTTGTCAATACCCCTTTTCTTAATAAAAATGGCTTTGTTTTTCTAAAATTAAATTGGATTTAATTAGTTAAATTGGATTTGACTTTTATAATTAAATTGGATTTCATTATGTCATAAATTAAAATTAGGAATTTTATTTATGATCAAAGACGATTAAATAAATTGGATTTAATTTAGGGTTGAATTTATTTTTTCAAAATAATTAAGAATAAGTTAGACTTATTTCTTAAATAATAAATTGGATTTATTCTTTTAAATTGAAATTAAATTCACTTTTTCATAATTAGATTTAATTAAATATGAATTTTTATTTTATTTTAAAAGCAAAAGCCAACATGATTTTAAATAGTTTATTTACATGATTTGATGCATGTTGTGGTGGATGCATCCATGGATTTAAGGTTTTACCCTTTTTTATTATCTGGGTTGTATTGGACCAAATAATGCCCCCTAGTTTGTACTTTCATTTTCAGTAGTATAATGTATAGGGCGCTTCAAAGTTATGTAACTAGAGGTAGGACCTTCTTAGAGCTTGGAGCCCGGAGCATATCAAGATTAGATTTGATATAGGCCCTTATCCCCCTGATTGATCTATTGGCTTAGATCAATCTAGAATGTCCATGGAAAGCATGTTGATAGAAGAACTAGGTTTTCTATTGATGCATGCCTTAGAATAATTCCACATATGCACGAAATGGATTAATGTGCAAAGTGAGACCTTAATTAAATTAAGAAATTCCAAAAATAATCATACTAAGTAATCCTGGCTCTCCATCAAACTTAGAGAGATAGAGTTATGAGTTATGCATGGCATCGTCTCGACTAATATGGGTTATGCGCCAATTCATAATTCGAATATCTCTAAGTGCATTTGATGCCACCGGTCGAACCAAATCTCATCCCATACACCATTACAGGTTGCAAGATGAGATTCAACTGTTAGATTGATAGGAAGTAATGGGAATGTACTTAGATGGATCACTACCAATATTCTGTTACAGGCTGAGGTTAAGTGATCTATGAGCAAAAGAAGGATTGTTGCAACTCATTGAAAATTTTGAAGAACTCAATCACTCACTATGAAATCTGTCCAACGAGATTTCCGTTCATTGCAGTGGGAGTGCAATGGTTCGAAAAATATAGTGGGAGTCAAGTTAAAATTAAAGTTCTAATTTTACTTGGGTACAACATAATCATCTAATGAAATCTTGGTTTATTTTCTGTAATCAATTATATCTCTCTCAAAATGGTTAACCCACTAAAAATTTTGCTTGAAAAGAACGTTTTGAACGGCCAGAACTACTCTGATTGGAGCAGAGGATTGAGGACAGTCCTCAATGATGAAAATCTGGAATACATGCTGGAACTAAATCGACCATCGAGGCCTAGGGTCAACAAGGATGATTCGGTCAAACTGGCATACTCAGATTGGGTTTCTGATGCTTGTAAGGTTAGGGATTATATGTTGAGCTCCATGTGTAGCGAATTGCAGCGTACACATGAAAATATGGATAGTCCTAAATCGATCATGCTATGCTTAGAGGAGTTGTTTGGGGAACACGGAAGGTCCGTCAGATACTATGTGTCTAAAGAGCTATTCAACACAAAGATGAAGGAGCATGAGGATATTAATGTTCATGTTTTGAAGATGATCTCCATGTTAGAAAGGTTGCGGTCTATGGAATTCTATATGAATTTTCACCTTTAGGTGGACCTCATTCTCCAGTCACTCCCTAAATCCTTCTCAGATTTCGTCATCAATTTTGACAAGGATGACATAGAAGGATCACTCTCAACACTTATGAGCAAGCTGATGATTGCACAACAACGAACGAAAGAAAAATGGGATGCATTCAAGTTTCCTATTATTTCGAATAATATTAAACTGGCTGGCAAAATCAGAGAACCCAGAGTTACAAATACTCAGAAGTTTAAGACCAAGGGTCCGAAGAAGGCAGACACGTGTCTCCATTCCCGTGGGATGGGGACATTGGAAACGTGACTGTCCTAAGCTGAAAGCAGATACTACTTCAGGTATAGAACTTAATGTTTTGGAAACAAATTGTTCTGTTACTATATTTTCTTCTTCCTGGATCCTAGATTTTAAAGCTAGTGCTCACGTTTGTGTTTTGAATCAGGAGCTGGAAAGAAGTAGGAAGCTGGAGCATGGAGAAGTGATGATCAATGTTGGCAGCGGACATAGTGTAGCAGCCACACACATTGGCACCACTTCCATTTGATTATTTTCTAGACATTTATTATTGTTAGACAATTGCCTTGTTTTGCCCAATGGGCTAAAGAATATTATTTCTATACCTGTTTTGGTCAGGAAAGGATATTTATTTTCCTTTGTAAACAATTCTTTCGACATTTATTTTAAAAATGAATGTGTTGGCAGTGCGTCTTTAATAAATGGTTTATACTATATTAATGTCCAAAATAATTGTAATGTCAATGTTGTAACAAGAAAAAGCAGTTTGTATGACACAAACTTATGACAGCTCTGGCACTTAAGATTAGGTCATATTGGGGATCATAGACTACACGAGTTAGAAAAGGATGGGGTCATAAACTCATTGGGATCAGATCCCTATCCTACTTTTGAGTCTTGTGTCCAAGGCAAGATGACCAAATCCCCCTTCGCATGGAATTTTGAAAGGGCCTCTGAAGTCTTAGGATTGGTTCATACAAATGTGTGCGGTCGTTTTGGAAATGTGGCCCGCGGTGGTTTTCAGTACTTCATTACATTTACCGATGACCATTCTAGGTATGGCTATGTGTATTTGTTGAAGTACAAGTCTGAATCATTAGAAAAGTTCGTTGAATTCAAGATTTTGGTCGAAAATCAAACTGGGCATCATATTAATGCACTTCGGTCTGACCGAGGTGGCGAGTTATATAAGTGCCGAATTTGACCACTTCTTAAGAGAACATGGCATACTGTTACAGCTAACTCCTCCGTCCACTCCACAATTAAATGGCATAGAAGAACGAAGGAATCGAAGTCTGTTAGACATGGTTCGATCCATGCTCAGCTATACGGATTTGCCCATTTCATTGTGGGGCATGCATTGCTTACAGCTGCTCACATTCTAAACAGATGTCCCTCTAAATCTGTTCCTAACACACCGTATCAGATATGGCATGGAAGGAAGCTTAATCTGAGGCACATAAGTATATGAGGTTGCCCTGCTTATGTGAAAAAGACCAAGGCCGAGAAGTTGGAGGCTAGGTCCTTGAAAGGACGATTTGTTGGATATCCCAAGGATTCCATGGGATACCTATTCTACCTGTATGATGATCAAAGGATCATTATTGCTTACAGGCAATCTTTCTTGAAGAAGAATTTCTCGAGAAGGTGGAGCTAGTAGAAGTATTGTTCTGAAAGAACAAAATGAATCTCCTTTGGAAGACACTGTTCTAGAGGCCCAACCTGAACCAGGAATGACACAACCATCCATGCACAGGTCAACTAGAGTATCTCAACCGCCTGAGAGATATGGTTATCTGCTACAGGGAGAGCATAATATGTATGCAGTAGCAGAAGGGAACTATGGAGACGATCCCTCTAGCTATGACCAGGCAATGATGGATATGGATTCTGCAAAATGGCATGAAGCTATAAAAGTAGAAATGGATTCGATGTATTCAAACCAAGTTTGGACTCTGACCGATCGACCCAAGGGTATTGTACCCACTAGATGCAAATGGATCTACAAGATAAAGATTGGTCCAGATGGCAAGGTAGATACCTATAAGGCCAGGCTACTGGAGAAAGGGTATAATCAAAAGGAGGGCATTGACTATGAGGAAACCTTTTCACCAGTAGCTATGATCAAATCCATCAGAATTCTACTTGTGATAGCTGCATACCTGGATTATGAAACCTGGCTAATGGATGTGAAGACCGCATTCTTAAATGGATTCCTCGAGGAGGAGATCTATATGGAATAACTCAAGGGTTTCATATCTAGTGCAGATTCTCATAAGGTCTACAAATTGAATAGGTCCATTTATGGACTCAAGCAGGCCTCTCGCAGTTGGAACCTTCGTTTTGATGAAAGAGTGCGAGGCTACGGCTTCATCAAGAACGAGGATGAACCATGTGTCTATAAAAAGGGCAGTGGGAGGAAAATCATATTCCTGGTGCTATATGTAGATGACATTATACTTATAGGGAATGATGAAGGTTTGCTAACTTCAGTTAAGACATGACTTTCAAGCAAATTCTCCATGAAAGACTTGGGGGAAGCTACCTACATCCTGGGAATTCGAATCTACAGGGATAGATCGAATAAGATGATAGGACTCTCTCAAGCCCTCTACCTAGAGAAGTTCCTTAAACGGTTTGGGATGGAAAACTCTAAGAGAGGTCTTTTGCCCATGAGATATGGAATTCATCTCTCCAAGAAGATAAGTCCTTAAAGTGAAGAAGATCAAAAGGAGATGAGTGCAGTTCCCTATGCATCGGCAGTAGGAAGTCTCATGTACGCGATGTTATGCACGAGACCAGATCTTGCCTATGCTGTGAGCGTGGTGAGTAGGTTTCAAGCTAACCCGGGCAAAGAACATTGAATCGCCGTGAAATCTATCTTGAAGTACTTAAGAAGAACTAAAGATATAATTCTTGTATATGGCAATGGAGAAATGAAAGTGGATGATTATACAGATTTTAATTTCCATTCAGATGTCGATGACCGAAAACCCACTTCTAGGTTCATATTCACTCTGAACAGAGGAGCAGTGTCTTGGAAAAGTTCAAAGCAAAGCACAATTGCGGATTCGACCACTGAAACTGAATATGTGGCAACTTTGGAGGCAGCCAAAGAAGCTGTTTAGATTAAGAAATTCTGGCAGAACTTCAAGTTGATCTTAGTGTGGAGCTACCGTTGCCACTATGGTGTGACAACAATGGATCCATCACACAAGCTAGGGAACCAAGGTCTTACAACAAATCCAAAACATAGAGAGGAGATATCATATAATTCGAAAAATCGTTAGAAGAGGCGACATCGTCGGGCAGAAAATAACCTCAGCGGACAACGTGGCTAACCCACTCACTAAGCTATTGGCGCAGGCAGTGCTAGAGAAACATCTTCAGAAAATGGGTATTAGATACCATAGCAATTGGCATTGAGTGCAAGTGGGAGATTGTTAGGTATATACCCTAGATGCCAATGAGGACAAATAGATTGTATAGGGTATTCAATTATGTTGTACAAACTGACAATTAATAATGGCAATTATTATTCTGTTCATGTAAAACTTCATGGCATTAATATGTATTGAACAAATAGTCCTTGTGTATCGATGTTGACTCTTCACCCTTTATGGAATAAAGAAGTGACACGGGGAGAGTCTTATTCCTGATCACTCAAAAGCGTTCGCAAGTTAAGGAATCTTAATTGGGCATTAAGATTCGACTTGCATGACACATGCTCTGATAAGGAGTGTCAGCCCAACACTATGGGATAGTGAGAACACGTGTCATAGATATATCAATGGAATTGATATATTTAAACACGGCTTGCAGTAATCCGATCACATGGGTATTTACTCTGTGACTGTTAATGATTGGATTACTGACCATAATAGTATGCTTGAGCCTTAGACCTGAGGGTTCATGATCAATGTACTTGTACTATTGAATTTGTTACTAGAGTAGTTAGGCCCAACTCACCCTTTGGTGGGGCCAGCCTCGAAGTGCGATCTCAACAAGTCAAGTAACACTTGTTCAGTGATTGCCAAGATGGAATTCACTATCTCAATAGTAAACGAGAAAGTATCCTGTGCAATCATAGGCATATGAAATTATAAGTCTTTGGCCAAAGCAATGAAACTAACTCATGTGGGATATGGAGGGTAGTTTGGTAATTTCATCATGCTATGATTAAATGCACAGTATCAAGTTTAGTGAGTTTGACATAAACCATGACTCTCGCTTGATCGGGATACGTCAGTGAAGGGCTTATACACATATGGTATTTATGGTCCAGAGGTTCGTAAATAACTCGTTCATTTCATACTCAATTGGGTTACTATGTGAGTCCACGGAACTGGTTAGGTGATACTCACATCCTTTGGTAATTCCTCACATTGCCAATTGAGACAAACCTAAAGAGTCGCGCAATAAGAAACGAACAGTATGTCTTTTGTGTTAATCTTTTAGAAAGAAACGAACAGTATGTTTTTTTGTGTTAATCTTTTTGTGTTAATCTTTCGTACTCAATTGGGTTACGATGTGAGTCCACGGGGCTGGCTAGGTGACACTCACATCCTTTGGTAATTCCTCACATTGCCAATTGAGACGTACCTAAAGAGTCACGCTATAAGAAACGAACAGTATGTCTTTTTGCGTTAATCTTTTAGAAAGATATAATTAATTGGACGTATTGATTTATTGGTTAAATCAATTAATTAAATATTTAATTTAATTGGACTAAATTAAATTATTTAATTGGATAAATTAATTAAATGGAATTAATGAATTAATTAATATATATTGGATTTAAATGAGATTTAAATTAAATATATATATATATATTAAAAGGTGGACTAAGTTAACTGGGCCAACTTAGAAATCATCAAAGAGGGAGATTTTTGGAGATCTTTGGAAGGCTCGTTCCGCATGGATCTTTAGAGACAAGAGTTCAAGAAGTTGCTGTTACGTGAATTCAAGATACGAAATCGATAAGGTAAATCAATTTCGTTTGGATTTTGCAAAACTATTAAAAATCATCAAATCCCGTTAAAGTGATCCACCTTTAAGAATCTAAAATTTTCTTCTGTTGCGTTTTTCGCTCTAGAGGATTCCTAACAATAATTATTTAAGACAATTTGGAGATTGTCTAGCATTTGGGTTGAGGACCTATTGCTACCTTATTAACGAGCCTAAGAGGTCATATGCTAACTTAGTGTAGTACCTATTGGTTAAATTAATTTTAAGTGAATTAATGGAGAGATTAATTAATAGAAATTAATTAATCGAAAAAAATGAATAAATTAATTAAGTAGTTTTAATTATTAAAATTCTATATTTAATATTGGAATATTCAATTAATTAGTGGTCTGATTCAATTAATGTACAGAACTAAAATTAATTGAGTGGGCTTAATAATTTTAGTATAAATAATTTGATTGGGTTGATTAAATTAAAGACTAGACCAATTAATTAGTGGCTAATTAATTAGAATGGAACAAGACTAGTTAATTAAACAGTGGCTATTTAATTAACGGACTTGGACTGAGATGAGACTAATTAATTAATGGGCTAATTAATTAATTAGTAAATACAAGAGCAATAATTTAATTAGTGGGCTAGTTAAATAATTGTTTTGGCTTAAAGTCCAAACAAAAGAAGAAAGGCCTACTAGGTCATGTAGACCTAGTGATGGACAGCCGTACTGAGTATAAGAATACCCAATATAGTCGTCCCCTTTGTTGGGATTGGTACAACCCCGAGAATGCCAGCGCAGCAAAAAGTACAGATTTATTTTAAAATCCAACATCCCCTAAACAACGTTAAGTAAACATAGTACCATCAGATTCAAAAACTTTATCAAAAAGAAGTTTTTCGTGTTTACCTCTTGAAGAACGAAACAATAACTTTCTTTTTAAGCTACTCCTTGCTTTAATAATTTTCGAACTAGTATGCCCTAGCGGCCCAAGTGTTGCGCCTCTAAGATGTATCCACACCCTAACTCGTACCCTCGATTATCTCCACCAGTGCTAGCCAAGAAAATATCGAATTTTGGCTTTGTGAGAAAAAGGGTAGGAATATTTTTTAGTGTTCTTCGTACTCAATACATGAGTTGGAAGAATTAGAGTGAAAGAAGTTGGAGAGAAAATTAGAGAGAAAGTTTTGAGAAATTTAATTGAGAAGTTTAATCACTTCTCTTTGAAAGATAAAATACACATATATATATAGAGTCCACCTAAATGGAAACATACATGCCTACTCTTTCTCTCATGAGAGGCGTGTATATGCATATATACGTATATATTTTTTTTATTTCCTTTCTCTTTTATTCTATTCCTTAATTAGTTGGATACTTTTCCAACTAACTTGATATTTCCATATATTTGAGATCATCTCAAATATACCATATCTATCCAATGTCTTTATTAATATATTCATAAGATCTTTCTATATTAATTAGTAACTAACTAATTAAAATAGATCCTATAAAATATATTAGAAGATGCATATATATATATATATATATATATATATATATATAAACTTGGTGAGCAAGATAAAATCTTTCCACCGGAAATACACATACACACACGCACGTGTACATATATATTTTATATTTTTTCTTTCTTTCACATATTAATTAATTAGTCTTTCCTAATTTAATATTCTAATATCAAATTATAAGACTATCATTAACCAATACTATTTAATATATATTCATTTTCCCGATTAATTAAATCTATTTAATTAATCTCTTCATTAATTCACAAAAAATTAACTAGCCAATAGGTACTACACTAAGTTATGTGTGTGACCCCTCAGCCTTATTAACAAGCTAGCAATAAGTCCTCCCCATAGGCTAGATTAATTATTCTCAATAATTAATTAGGCATTAGATTAACTTCACCAATTAACCCAAGGCACCTATTGGTCATGGTTCAATATCTAGAAACATCGCTAAGACTTCCTAGATGTCAACGAGGAAAAGCAAATCTATGTAGGTTACGATTTTCATGTGAGTAAAATTCCTTCATCAGTTTCCCGTCTGTGGTCTAGGGTATGGCAACAACGGTCAAACCCTAATTACCTTAGAAACTATGACTGTGTTGTGACATCTAATGGTCCAGTCTTCCAAGCTGGGACCACCAATTTCTCTTATAAGACAACCGCTTTGATCAAAGGCTTTAATCGATCATTTAGATACTTGCAATAACATAGGAAATGTCGGGTACTTGACCCTAGATGAATCCCTTGACGACTACCATCTGTTCCAATACACTATCAGACTATACCCAACATACACGCCATATGACTCTCCTGGAGTGCACGTGCATATCAAAGCATAGTGGTTAGCACACTTCCCAATGACATTTCTAGTCTAATGACTAATCTCATACTACGAAACCTAAGGACTCCATGTTCAACAGAACCAATGAGGAATCATTGTAAGGTCGTTCAATTCCATACTTCTCCTAAGTATGAATCTTCGTGCATGTATTGACCCATCCGGCCATTGACAATGGAACACGTCAATCTTTAATAAGAGTTACATACACAAACAATTCTTGACGGGGCCCGTGATATCCCACATCTCACAGTTTCTATGACTTGGAACACGTTTTAGGATTACGGTCCGTGAGAGCGTTCCGTAGGTGTGCCAACCGCTCCTCTAACCATAATGTAATCCCTGTGATCTTTATCTCTACTAACATAAGCAAATGACAATAAAGAAGCATACCATAAATAAAACATTTAATATACTTCAAACAAAACTGTCATAGTGTTTACAAATAAAATGACTGAGCCTAAACAATGGCTCGCCGGGCACATAAAACTATCACTCTTAATAACACAACAAGAGGAATTTTGTCTTCTTTTGTTTCTCTCTCTTCTCTTCTCTTCTCTCTGTCTCTGCATTAGAGCCTATACACTATTCCATCCCTCTTCTCCACAAGTCATATATTCGATCTCTTTAGGCTAGCACTGGAAAAGAGGATCGAGGGTACAAGCTAAGGTGTTGATACGCTTAACAGTTTTCTTTGTTAAGACACTAGAGCA
Organism: Buddleja alternifolia; assembly: GCA_019426215.1. Classification (NCBI taxonomy): domain Eukaryota; kingdom Viridiplantae; phylum Streptophyta; class Magnoliopsida; order Lamiales; family Scrophulariaceae; genus Buddleja; species Buddleja alternifolia. Next base: position 19,292,777 of record CM033407.1, on the reverse strand, counting down.
AATCAATCCAAGATCAAAGATTAAAGTAAAGTGGAGATTGGTGTGAAGAATCCAACCAGTGGAAGATCTTCAATAGATTAATTGCTGTAAAGAATTCAAACAAGGAAAAATCTTCAAGAGGTAAACTTGAGAAACCTCATTTGAATCTAATAGTACCATGTCTGCTTATCCTCGTTTAGGGGATGTATGTTAAATTTTTAAAATATTGCTTCAGCTACGTGCGCTTCCCTGGGACCGATCCCAACACAGGATTGACTTCGATGTGATTAGACTAGATCAAGACTAACCTTCTCACTGTGATGGTAATTTGGCAATTGAATTATAGATTTTGTCATAGTAGTTTTGGTACGTTTTAGTAGAGTTCACTCATTCTCATGGAATTAATGTAGTTTACACTAAGGAAAAAGAAATACAAAGCATTTATACAATAAATCTATTGTCAATATTACCATCTAATGAAAAAAATCCAAAAAGAATTGTAAAATTGGTCCCGTAATTATAGGGGCTTAGCAAAATAGGAAAAATAATTTATTGTGATGGCGAAATAAGACAATAGCTGTGTAATCTAAGCAATTTGGAGACAAATTTGGTCAGAATTTGTCAATTTGACAGGAGTTTGTTGCATACTCGAACGTGAGCACCCAAAATTGGGGATTTTTTTATTCTCTCGTCAATTGTGCTTGTGTGGCATCTTTTTAAATTTTCTTTAAATTTGAAAATGATGACATGAATAAGAATGACTAAAAAAATAATAAAGTATCTAAAAAATTATTAAAATGTCCAAATATGGAAATACTAAAATTGTATATTTCAACTTATTTTTTAAATTTAAATAAATTTATTTACTAACAAAAATAGGATAATTCAATACACATAAATACTATTTTTTTTTACATAAAATTAAAAATTTATCTAAAAAACATTAAAAATGGTTAAAGATTAAAATATGTCGATAATTATATACTAAACAAATTTCGGAATTAAAATAAAACTAGAAAAATATCCAAAAAAATAGAAATATGAAAATAATGTCTAAAAATATTAAAAAAATATGTATAAGTTTTATTTTAAATAAAATAATTTTTATTGCCAAAAAATAAAAATATTTAATATTTAAATTATTACCGAATAAACATTAGATTAACTTAAAACACAAATATAGAAAAAATTAAGTATAAAAAAGAACAACAAAATTGTTTAAAAAAGGAACATCATCTTCTTCCCCAGGAAAATTCCCAACCCTTCACCTACCCCTAAACCGCGCCCTGTCAGCCCCCATCTCCCGTATTCGTCCTCCGCCCCTTCCCCAGACCCGATGAATGGAAGGAGATGAACATGTTTCTTTTTTTTTGTTGTTGTAATTTTTTAATTATAGTTATTTAATATATTAATTGATTAATTGTTTTAAATATAAAAAGTTTGCGATTTTAAAACAATTTTTCACTTAATGTTTTTTGTTCTATTTGACCGTTAGGGATTTGACCCATTGGCATACTTTTTTCTATATTGGCAACTTGAGTATTAACACCACATTTCTTATTTTTGAAAAAAAAAAATCACTTTTGTCATGTAAAAAAATTATCCAAGATGAATATGACGAATTAATTAAAAACTAATAAATTAAGAATAATAGAAGAGAAAAAAGAGTGGGGGAAGAGTAAATGGGAAATGAGAGAGAGAGAGAGAGAGAAGAGGAGGACACGGCAGCAGCTTAGAAGGAAATATCATAAATAAAAAGCTCTTCCCTTCTCTTTCTAAGTTCCTTCTTCTGCTTCTTCTGTAGAACGGCCTCTTCGTCTCTCTCTCTCTCTCTCTCTAAAAATGCGTTTCTCTCTCTAACATTCACATTCATACTTTGCTTCTCCCTTTTAAAATCACGAGATCCCCCATTCTCCCTCTCTCTTGTCTCTGTTCATATCTTCATTTTTCTCTCCTTCTCCATTCTTGCTGCTTTTCCCCTACTTCACATTACTCACAATATATCGGAACATTTCATATTACTAGCTATTAGTGTGTGTGTGTGTGTGTGTGTATATATAGAGAGAGAGAGAGAGAGGAGCTGCAGCAGTGTGGGTTAAAATGTCATCGCATTCCGGTAAAACTGCGTCGGAAATGGGGCTCGAAACGTTGTCGGATCGGTTGCGAAGCACGTTAACTTACAACGAACAAGATAATGGGGTTAATGTGAACAAGCCGGACTTTCGAGAGCTCGATCTGGGCTCGCCCGTTTCCCCGCTCCGAACCCGAGCAGGCCCTGGACCCGCAGCCACCACCAGTAGCAGTTCCAGCTCATCCGGATCCGTTTCAGGACGGGGCCCTAACCCGAATCTCCCCAGAAGATCCGACTCCAACTCCAGAAGCCACTCTGGTGAGCTTTCCGTCGAGAGTTCCCCTTCCAAGCTCGGCCCAAACCCGAATCTCCCCAGAAAGTCCGACCCGAATGCCCATAGTCACTCCGGAGAGCTTTCCATGGACAGTTCACCTTCAACCTTCAAACGGGGTCATACCCGGTCCCACTCAACCGGATCCCACCACTTATTTTACTCCGGTTCAGCCTCCATCACCTCACCATCCGGAACCGTACTCCCGACCGGCAACATTTGTCCCACCGGCAGGACTATAAGAACCGGCATGGCGAGCCGGTCTACAAGAACCGATGTTCTTGGGTCCGGTTCTGCGAATTACGGCCATGGCAGTATAATGCGTGGTGGTGGTCTTGCATCAAAGCCTGCGGGTTCCGATTCGGGGGCCGTTAATTACCCGAGAGGAGTAACGGTGTGCAGTGGTGGTAATGATCCGGAGGAGTTGAAGAGAATGGGGAATGATAGTTATAAGAAGGGTAATTTTGCAGAGGCTTTGAGATTTTATGATAAGGCGATTACGATATCGCCGGGCAATGCTGCTTACCATTTCAATCGTGCTGCAGCTATGATGGGTTTGAGGCGGCTGGTGGAAGCGGTGAGGGAGTGCGAAGAGGCGATTAGGTTGGAGCCGGGGTACGTGAGGGCGCACCATCGCTTAGGATCTTTGCATCTTAGGTGAGTTTGTGGTTTGATTCTTGATTGAGTTTCTGTAATAAAGTTCTAATCTTGTTGGTTCTTATGTTTCTTAATTTTGTTTTTGAGTTTTGGTTGGCCTTTTTCAGAATTCATTTGTAATTTGGGTATTAGAATGTAGTGATTCTGATCTACATTAGTGAAACTAGTTTATCAATTACATGTTATTGTTTTGGTTGCTCTGAAATGGTGCAGGCATTGATCTACATCGGTGTCAACTGTTTTTGTTAATCTTGTGCCAGATCCGGTCCATTTTAAGATTCCTTGATGTAATGGTTTATACTGTTTGTTTCATTGTGGCTAATATGACTGTTGCAGATTCCCTGTGTCCCCATTGTAATATGCCTGTCCTTGAGCTTTCATTTTAGTTTCATTATTTTTGTGGCTGCCGTTTTGCTCATAGGTCGGTGGCCCATGTTGATTTCCTGTGCTAATGGGCCGTCTTTTACATCTGCAATAACGGAAACTGGCCGAGCATCTTAATGATTTTTCCATATGAAGCTCTTTTTACTTCTTATTTGAATTCAGTCCTTTATTGTGTCTTCATTGAGAAGTTCTTTATTGAAATCTTACGTTTTTGAAATGAATTTGATTTCTCTTTAGTTCAGTAGTTCGCCTTTTCCGTTATCTTGCTTATGTTTTCTGGAAATCCCATGTTTAACATGCATTACGGTGTAAGCGATCTAATTCCTCCAAGGGTCCCGCAGTTTAGGACAGGTTGCGGATGCGAGGAAGCACATTTGTTTTCCAGGGAATCAAGCGGATCCTTCAGAGTTGCAGAAGCTGCAATCGGTGGAGAAGCATCTTAGCAAGTGCAGTGATGCTAGGAGAGTTGGTGATTGGAGAAGCACTTTGAGGGAAGTTGATCACGCCATTGCTTCTGGTGCTGATGCTTCACCTCAGGTCTCACATTCCCCTACTCCTCTGCACATCTGATAATTACTCTGTTTTAGAAATCAGAAGCAAAATTGCTCTGACCAAACTGATTGAATTTGAATATGAATTTGCAGCTCTGTGCATCTAGGGCGGAAGCTCTGTTGAAGCTCCACCAACTAGATGATGCTTTCTTAGCTATGTCAAATATCCCTAAATCTGAGCCGTCTGGTCCCCATTTGTCGCCAAAGATTTTTGGGATTCTTTTCGAAGCGTACATTTTTTTCGTTAGAACCCAAACTGAATTGTCCAAGGGAAGGTGAGCTAAGGTCATTTTTGGTACTCCATGAGGTTGTGGATTAGAATTTCGGAATACTTATACTTGTTTTGATAATTTTGTGTTACAGTTTATTTCAAATCCTTTGACACCCATCTCGAGTTATATTTTCAATCAGTTCGCTAAATACAGGAGTTAATTGAAATCTTTATATCCAAACACAACTTCATACACAAGGAATTGCAAATGAGATCGTCTATCGCAGTTTTCCACTACATCTATTTTAAGGCACGAATGAGTGACACTTGTTTGATTGACAAAATCTTTTAATGGAGGAATAAGAAACTGTCTGTGACGTCACTCATCAATGTCTGGCAACAATAGATGCAGTATGAAACTGTAATAGAAGATCCTGTTTGACGGAATTGAGGGTAAAAAAATATACATGAATGGCAAATGTTTGCAGGTTTGATAGTGCACTTGCGGCCATTGAGAAAGCTGGACAATTAGACCCACATAACGTTGAAATCTCGAGTTTACTCAACAATGTGAGGCTGGTGTGTAGAGCTCGTGCTCGCGGAAATGATTTATTCAAATCGGAAAGGTTCACTGAAGCCTGCTCAGCTTATGGGGAGGGTCTCAGACTCCACCCTTCAAATTCAGTTCTCTACTGTAATAGAGCAGCTTGTTGGTTTAAGCTTGGTCGTTGGGAACAATCAGTCGATGACTGCAACCAAGCCCTTCGTATCCAGCCCAATTACATCAAAGCTCTTCTCCGAAGGGCTGCCTCAAACACCAAGGTAAAAGATATATCTTCAATTTAATTTCTTGGTTTAAATAAGAAGATTACTAAAATCTCTCTAAAATAAATTTTTACATCTAGAAAACCCACAAAAACATTTTTCACTCTAAAATACCCATTTCACTAACTTTTGATTCGAAAAAAATCCAAAAGTTAATTATACTTGACTACTTAGAATATAAATTAATCAGTTAATTTTTTTAATAGGGACCTCATTATTTTAGACTCTTCAAATGGATAAGTTATATAATATGGATTTTAATTTTTAAGCGAACACGTAGTTGAACAACTATTCAAAGAATATTTAATATTCTTTATGTATTTTTTTTTAAATAAACTTGATAATTATCTTAAATTTTTTTTAATTTTTTAGAAGATGCGAAAGAAATATTAAAATATGGAATTAAATCATAATTAATAAAAGTACCCATTTAAAAATTTAAATAAAGTTTTTCCATATAAATGATTACATTTGGTTAATTCTTAATCTAAAAGGTTAAGGCAATTGAGGCAAAAAAAACATATTGGGTATAGAATTTATTTTAGGGCTTTTTTTTTTTTGGGTAAAGTTGGTGGAATGAGTTTCTTATATTTAAAAACATTCAGATGGTTTTTTTGGATATAGAATTTCTTTTAGGGCTTTTCTTTTGGGGTAATTTTCCCTATTTTAAAATGCTGCACATCTTAAATTTATGGTTTAAATGAAATAAACATTGCTGGACTATAGCTTGAGCGCTGGAGCGAAGCTGTGAGGGATTATGAGGCTTTGAGAAAGGAACTCCCAGATGACAATGAGGTTGCTGAATCTTTGTTTCATGCACAAGTTGCACTGAAGAAATTGCGTGGAGAAGAGGTTTATAACATGAAATTTGGAGGTGAAGTTGAGCCGGTTTCTGGTCTTGAGCAATTCCGAGCTGCAACTTCTTCATCTGGTAATAAGTGTTTTCTTGTTCATTCCTCCGGTTCATTCTTAATGGTCTTACAATGTTTTTTAATTATCGTAATTTGAAAATTCAGGTGCATCTGTCGTCCATTTCGAAGCGGGCTCTAATGTACAATGCAAAAAGATATCTCCATTCTTTTACACATTATGCACCCGATATCCATCAATTAATTTTCTCCGGGTAAGCAAACATTCTGCGTTAAAATGTGTCTTTAGGTCCAACTCAACGTTTTTCCATTTGACAAGAAAGTGCAGCTTATCTTTTATTAAATATAAATACTATAATTATTTAATTTATTCTTATATTGAAGGTGGATATCGAAGGGAGCCCTGAAATTGCCCATGCAGAAAGTGTTAGAATAGTACCAACATTCAAGATATACAAAAAGGGCAGCCGAGTGAAGGAATTGGTCTGCCCGAGTCCAGAGGTTTTGGAATCATCGGTCAGGCATTACGGTATTTAGATCATGGAAGTTTAAAAATTCCATACGTTTCGTACCATGCTCCTCTTTCTTCCCAAAACAACCATTTGAGTTAGAACTATTACATTCGTAATCTCAAAACGAGCCATATTCAGCCAAATGCGTGTGGAATTCGAAAACATAGTAGCTTAGTTCACTTTTGCTCTTTTATTCATTCATTCATCTATCTCATTCCATCTTCATCGTTTCTCTTTTATCCTCGAGATCTTTTATCTTACCATTTTCCATTATGCTGGTTAAGTCTTTGCTTCGATATTAAGTTGAAATTGAGGGAAGGAGAGGGTGGTATGGATTTTTACTGGCTTTGAGATGATGATCTGTCTGTATATGTATATATATGATGATATATGCACAACATTGGAGTCCCATTGAAGAAAATGGATGTCTGGTGGGGTTTTGTATTTGGGTTAATGAAGAAAATATGGAATATGATTTCATTGATATTGAGGTTATTTTCTCAACTATTTAATCAATAAAACTTCTCTTTTTATTTTTTCCAGCTTGTTTTCATGTATTATCCCTGTAGACATGTCAAGTAACATTTCATTTTTGTACAAGACCTCTCTTTTCATTCCATTATTAATGGATTGTTGAATTTGTTGTATTTTTTCTAAGGTAATCAATGCATTGATGGTTGTTATTTCATCTTTCTTTAATTTCTTATTCTATAGTTCCGGTTCGGTTCGGATAGGAATCGGATCCATTGCCATCCCTAACAATGGCTCTTTGTATGTATCTCTCACAGTGTGCTATCATAGGTTTGCACAAGAGAGCTAGATACGTAAAACACAATAAAATTGTTGCTCTTGCGATGGAATTTTCCGTTATGTCTTTGCTGATGATTGCGATCCGTCTCTTACCAATTTGTAATGGGAATTCTATGCGTTATAACGGAAATTTTATGTAACACTGGAAATCCTATGCGTTATAGCGGAAATTTAAACACCGAGAGTAAGACCCTGATTGGAAGGGATGTTATTTCTCATTTCTTATTTTTTATAGTGATAAATAGAATTTATTTTTAAAAGAGTAGATATATGATGAGGAAGTGTGTATGGATGAGTTTATTTTTTTATTTTTTTATAGAAAAAAGTGTAATGATTAGATTAGGTGTGATATATATATATATATATATATATATATATTTTTAAGAAAAGCTTTTTTTTCGTGGAAATTAGTATGAATGGGTTCTTATTTTATAAGAAAATTTAAACATAAGTTAAATTCATGATTAAGACATCCAAAAATATGCATAGTGTATCTTATATCGTAATTTACGTCATTTCGAATCGAGATATGTGATTATTTTGATGATTATTTTAAGATATTGATGCATAAAGACATTTTAGTTGTTGGGTGAACTATCTAATCATGAATAGTAAAAATTTTGACTTTCCCGAGGAAAATTTGATAGAAATGCCACTTAAATCTATTTATAAAAGAAATTTGAGATTTTTTAAAGGAAATTGTGCATAACATTTTTCTGGAATATGTTTTGAAGCTATCAAACAAATGCATTTTTTATATAAAAAAACAATAACTTTAAAAATCGAGAAATGAGAAACGACGTTGCCATCCAATCGGGGCCTAACGGTCTCTGTGCCATTTTTGTAATAGAGTAAGGTGCGTTAAGTGTTATTCCCATGTATGAGAAAAAGATACTTGATACACATTAGACATTGAAATTGGTTTATATATTTCCCGAGTACTAGATGGCAATTCAAATCTTCTGTCGCATAAATATTTATTGTCTATTTTTACATGAATGGATTTATGACAAGTGTAATCGGATGATTAAAATGTAGAAAGATGATGAACGATTGGATTATACAGTTAAAGTTAAGATATAGAAAGAGGGTGAATAAATAGATTAAACAATTGGATTAAATAGTTGACTAAACTATCAAATCATGAATAATAAAATTCTCATTTTTCTCACTTTTGCCAATATTTTTTTCCTTCTAAAAATTAGCTAGTTTTGCCAAATCTTGCAAAATATAAATAGAAAATTTGAGATTATTCTTTTAGAAAATGTCATTGTAAACATGCCATCTGCATACATTTTTCAGAAAAATTTCTCTGAAAAATGAATTTCATGGATGAGTATTCCATCCAATTAGCCCCAAATCAGTTCTTGATTGTGTAGTAATGGATTGTTTGGATATAAATATCTTGTCCCCATGACACCTTAATCATGCAGAATACTACTGTAGAAGCCCTGTGGTAGAGGGTTTTTGCCAAAAAGTGAGATATAAGCATTTAATAAGTGCTAACTTCCAAACAGTCCCCACAACCCCACAGTAAGCCCCATCATCGCAGAAAATTGTACAGAAAGAAGTCGGTCCGAACAGATTCACGCCTTCCAGATGTGGGTACTCCGAAGACGACTTTTCTGTGGCCTACCATACCAATCAGTTCTTGTGTCCTGCAATTTTCTGGCCTAACGATTCGCTATATCAAAAAAATGTACGTTGGTGACGAGATGTCAACTAATATTATCAACGTTTTCGCTAATTAAATACATAGAGAGACAAAAAGTTTAAGATTAAAAAAAATTGTATATAAGTTATCAGGAGTTAATATTAGTATTTCCAAAAGTGATAACCACACGCTAAATTCACTTTATTTTAAATCAAATTATCAAATTGTCCATGTATTATTTGAACACATAATTTCTATTAACATGTAAGACAAATATAACTTTCACTATACTATTCATCTCTTTAAAGTTTATCTTCACATTTTCATGTTTGAACACACTCGACAAAATATATTGCAATTTTAGCATAATATATGGTCATTTTTTTCTTCTATTAACTTATTTTACATTTTCACTTAGTATATTTTAAGAAGCTATGGCTATTAAGTATTGAAAGTTAAGAAATGGTTAGAAGTTGGAACTTTTGAAATATAATTAATAGATCATTTTTCTTAAATTTCGAATAATTTTTTAAATCGTATTTTTATTCACAAATTTGTGAAAGATAATCTATTTTTGAAATCTCCAATATGTCATAATATTAACATTTAGAATTCAACTAATGAGATGAAATTCAAATCACTCTTTCATGTGATTTCTTTTGACATCAACTCAAATAAAAAAAAATAGTTAATTAACGCACACCACAAATTTGAAATTGTTGTTTTATTTTACCTTTTTTACCTAATAAATATTGAACTTTATATGTGAAGTAAAACCTTGCCATGAACTAAGAAATGTAATATTATTATTTTAAACAAATATTATTGATAAATAATATTATTTTTTGCCTAATGTTTGACCTGATATGAAAATATGAAGTAAAAATATAAAGTAAAACGTGACCTAGTGTGAGAAAACTTGGCCTGATTTCCATTATTGTATGTAAGAAAGCTAATATTATTATTTTAAATAATTAATAATGAATTTTTTTTTATCAATAATTAATAATGATATTCAAACATAAAAATTGTGAAGATAAAAAGAATAAATAGTATAGTGAAAGTTATATTTGTCTTACATATTAAGAGAAATTGTGTGTTTACATAATATGGGACACTTTAGCAATTTAGTTTAAAATAAAGTGAATTTGAAGTGTGATTATCACTTTCAGAAGTACCAATATCAAATCCCTAAGTTATCACCCATATTTAGGACAAAGAAAGTGTTCATGTTGACAATTAGTGATTGTAACTCTATTGTATTTATGTACATTTTTATGATATCTCATACTAAGAATTGAAAGTAGAGGAATTGTTTTTAGCGGTTTAAATCTTCTGTTGACATTTTTTCTGCCGCAACATATCTTCAACTAGTGTATATGTGAGTGATTGAGATCCCGAGAGAGTCAGTTCAAATGTAGAGAAAAAATTTCACATCTCAACAACCTGTATTACATTCATCGTAAATCTAATGATGTAACAAATAATGTTATTGTGTTACAAATTAATAGTTTTTTAACTGTATTGTTAAAAAATATAGACAATTGAGGTTTTGGCTAAATTGTAAAAGTTCCTTTTTCTCTGTTTGGTAAATAAATTATAAAATTGTAATAGTTCATATGCTGAGACTATTATCATCATATACGCTATTAATATGAATTAAGATACTAGGAATTAAACTGGCCCAAAGTCCAACTTGAGTGACCTTCTTTGTTGGGACCATTGGGACCATCCATGTACTCATCGCCATTTGCTACGTATATCATGGTAGCTTCTTAGGGGTGTCGTGTAGCTAATTATGTTCAAACAAGGACAAAAGATTTCAAACTGTGTTTCACCGGGAAAATTAAATTAATAATATATAAAAAAAGAAAAATAAAAAAATATTGAAAAAATGGTGGGAATCAAATATTAGTACATTACGACATGGGGTATGTCGTCTGAGCCCTATGTCGTCTCTCAATAAATTTTTTATAAAAAAAATTGCAATCGGTCAACAAAGGCTGCAAATAAATGCTTTTGCCTCCCCCCACCCCCACCCCAAGCTTTTGCTGTGTCCTCCCCCCCCCCCCACCCACCCACTCCCCAAAACACAAACTTTTGCACTTTGCAGCGTCCCCACCCCCAAAGCCATTCATCTCTTCTCCATCTCTTCCCAGTTTTTTTTTTTTCGGTTGCCTACTGTACCGTGCATTGCCAGACTAATTTGTTGATCGACTCAGGTTGCACACTTGGCCTGGTGGATAAGTCTCCCAATGGGGGTAACTGCGTACACAAGGAATCGAACCCGAAACCTTGCTTAAGTGGAACCGAGCTGCTTACCACTCGGACCAACCCCTGTTGGTTTCCCAGTTTATTTAGAAGTTGGTTGTTGTGTATTTATATATTGGTCACATGATAATTATATATATATTAACATTATATTTTATTTATTGCTAAAAAAATTACGAAATTATATATATGAGTATGTCTCTTCGTCGGGGGCAACAAATTTGACAGTCACGACAATCCATGACTAGAAAATCCGTGACTAGCAAATAAAAAAAAACTCATAGTCAACATGTGATAGCAAACCCGTGACGAGAAAATCCAAACAACCCGTGACCAGAAAATCACGTGAAATCCAAACATATAATAGTTCTTTATTGTATCGTAATTTAAATGAATAGTTTTTTATTTATGAGTAATTTGAATAATTAGTTTTTCATTATGAGCAAGAAAATAAAAAAAAAACGTAATTATTGTTGAGAAATAGCTCAAGTGGGACTGTTTTGAAAAACTAATTTTTTTATTGTATCGTAATTTGAATGAATAGTTCATTATTTATGAGTATTTTGAATAATTAGTTTTTTCATTTTGAGCCAGAAAATAAATTTTTTTTACGTAATTATTGTTAAGAAACAGCTCAAGTGGGACTGTTTTGAATAAATAGTTTTTTATTGTATCGTAATTTGAACGAATAGTTCATTATTTATGAGCAATTTCAATAATTAGTTTTTTAATTTCAGCCAAAAAATCAACAAAAAAAATATTTATTATTTGCCTAAGGGGGTACGTTTGCGCGGTCATATTTCTTCGCTCGTGCATTGAAATGAGCCTAATCGTATGGTTTCACAAAGTTCATAACATCACACGCACAAAAACACGCCAAATACGAGCCAGAAAATTGAAAAACAAATGAATTTTTACACAAAACTTGTTTGTAGGGGTGGGTGGGGACGCTGCAAAGTGCAAAAGTTTGTGTCTTGGGGTGGGGGGAGGCAAAAGCATTTATTTGCACCTTTGTTGACCGATTGCAATTTTTTTTAAAAAAATTTATTGAGAGACGACATAACGTATGTCGTCTCTCATTAAAATAATAATAAAAAAAGATAATTAGAGACGACATAGGGTATGTCGTCTCTTAGCACAGACGACATACCCCATGTCGTAATGTACTAATATCTGATTCCCACCCTTTTTTCAATATTTTCTGATTTTTCTTTTTTTATATATTATTAATTTAATTTTTCCGTGTTTCACCACACTCAATCAATCATACCTTAAATAAGAACAATTTAATACTTTTTTGTGATGGATTTTTCATTTTGACATGTACACCAATAGCATAATGAGTTATATATATCCATCTTATTTTTAAATGAATCGATTACATAATACATTGTCTTAAATTCAACTAAACTTGTTCTGAGCAACTTGTTATGAACCTACATCATTTACACATTGGCATTTATTTATAATCCAATAATTAAAATTGACACTATTAGACCTCCAACAATTTTTTTTGCCCATGCCGAATTCATCAAGTTGCAAATCCAACAAACATGAATAGTGCAATTTGTGATTGCATATCCTAGGGCTAATTCCATATAATACCCATGTGCCCACGTGATAGTCGTTTTTGCTGAAAACTCACATTTATTCATTTTATTACACGGTACCTCCTTGTGATCGTGAAAACTCTATATTAAAAAAATGTCGATCTCAATCTAATGGAGAGTGTCATGCACACACCTAAACCGAGACTGAGATAGTTTTTTTTATGCGCAATAAACATGTAAAATGACCGTTTTATCCCTCCAATTTAAATTTAAAAAATAAGTAAATAAATTTTGAATAGGATATGATATATTTGGGTAGAATATATTGGATTTAGGTCATCTAAACTCAAAACCCAAATCATTTCTTTTGCATTTTCCGTTTTCTTTTTGTAATTTTTCTTTTTCCTGTTTTCCTTCCTTCCCCTGCCTTCAACCGTTGCACCACCGTTGCACAACCATCCATCACCACCGCTTTCAACTTTTGACCACTGAACACATTCCACCCTCCCCGCACCAGGGAAACACAGACAACACCCCCGTTGCCACCAAAATCTATCCAATGCTGCCACCCACCACTAAACACATCCACCCCACTTCTCCTACGATCCCTTATTAACACCGTCACAACACTGTTAGAAATCCAATTAGATGCACAGTGGAAAGATAAACAAATCTGGATTCCATTATGAATCACTTTCGGGTTTAAATTTTTTTTATTTTAATCTAATTGAACAAGAAAGCCAAAAATCTAATATACGTTTCTTGATCATGTACGTTTCTTGATCAACAGTATGCAGCAAAAACCTCAAACTCTTGCTTCTAGATTGTCACACCGGATAAAAGCACTAAAAAAAATCCTTCTCCGCTTTCTTCCTTGAGGTCGATGGCTAGGGTGTAGAGAGGGATATGATTTTTCTCTTCTGTGGTATCTTAGGTTGTAAGATGATTAAGTAAGTGTGTTAAGTTAATGTGTCGAGGATTAAATAAATAAATCCTCAACCCACATAACCCATAACACATGCCCATGTGGGCCTCGTCAAGTGGGCCAAGTTGGCCAAGTTAACTTAGCTCACTTGAATTAATTATATCATAGTGTTAATATAAGTAACATATGTGATTAAATTAATATTAGAATAAATAATTAATCCAATTAATAATTAAACATGATTAATAATTCTAATTAATTAATTACTTATTGCAAATTCATTTATTTTATTTAATCCAATTAATTAAATAAATTAACCTTTTCCCATGTATTTTAATTTGTCTATCAAAAGATAGATTACCAAAATAACCTTGAATAATACTTAGAGTTTTTCCACTTGTATCTTTGAAAGCACAACTCTCTAGGTTCGTGTCGATTGAAAAAATGCATGGGAGGATACACAGCATGTGGGTGTCACCTAACCAGTCCAATGGACCCACATCGCAACACAATCGAGAATAAAATGATTGTATCATTACGAACCTCTAGGTCCTAAATACTGTGTGAGTATAAACCCTTCACCGACGTATTCTGACACGTATAATTCCTAAACATATCAAATGTACGTATTCTTACCTATGAATGAACGTATTATTACATATGAATAGACGCATGGTTACATATAAGTTGATGTATTACTACACATCAATTGACGTATGGTTGCATATAAATTAACATATGACTATATATCAATCGATGTATGGTTACATATCAAATGCCGTATTATTACATATGAATTTACGTATTATTACATATCAAATGACGTATGGTGATATATAAATTGACATATTATTACATATCAATTGATGTATGGTTGGATATAAATTGATGTATGGTTGTATATTAATTGAAGTATTATTACATATCAATTGATGTATGGTTGGATATAAATTGACGTATGGTTGTATATAAATTGACGTATGACTACATATCAATTGATGTATGATTACATATCAAATGCCGTATTATTATTTATTACATATGAATTAATGTATTATTACATGTCAAATAACGTATGTTACATATCAAATGTTGTATTATTACATATGAATTAACATATTATTACATATGAAATGACGTATGGTTACATATAAATTGATGTATTACTATATATCAATTGACATATAGTTACATATCAAATCACTACTACAAAAAGAGCCTATTACAACGCCCCAATTACAGCGGTTTTTCAAAAAACCGTTGAACGGAGGGGGCTATTACAGCGGTTCGTGAAAGAACCGCTGTAATAGGCCTTTTACAGCGGTTCTCTACTGAACAGCTGTAAAAGGCAGTCACCAAAAAAAAAAATGAAAATACCTATTACAGCGGTTCTTATAAGAACCGCTGTAATAGGCCAAAACGAAAAAATTTGAAACACTTTATCTTCCCGCTTCTCTCTCTCACTCTCAAAATTTAAAACCCATTTCACCTTTTCTCTCTCTCTACTCTCGGTCTCTCTCTCTCTCTCTCTCGATCCTCCCCCCAAAAGCTCGGCACCACCGCCGCTGCCGCCACCGCCACCACCACTTACCGCCGCCGCCGCCGCCGCTGCCACCACCACCACGATCATAAGCTTCTTCTCTTTCTCTCTCTTTCCCTCTATATATATGTATATGTATATGTATATTTGTATATGTGTATATGTGTGGGTGTATGTATATTTGTGTATGTGTGGGTGTATTTATTTTGTGTATATGTGTATATTTGTGTATGTGCGGGTGTATGTATATTTGTGTATATGTGGATGGGTGTGTGTATATTTGTGTATATGTTGATGGGTGTATGTATATTTGTGTATATGTGGATGGGTGTATGTATATTTGTGTATATGTTGATGGGTGTATGTATATTTGTGTATTTGTGGATGGGTGTATGTATATTTGTGTATGTATGGATCGGTGTATGTATGTATATTTGTGTATATGTTGATGGGTGTATGTATATTTGTGTATATGTTGATGGGTGTATGTATATTTGTGTATGTGTGGATGGGTGTATGTATATTTGTGTATGTATGGATGGGTGTATGTATATTTGTGTATGTGTGGATGGGTGTATATATGTATATTTGTGTATATGTTGATGGGTGTATGTATATTTACGAAAATATTTCTCGGTTGAAATGTTGCAGTATCGAAATGACACGAAATTCGCACGGTCATAGCGATATGGTATTCTAAACAAAACGCATAAAATGCGATCTCGGGATTTTAGCCATTTGAGATCGTTTAAGGCCTCAAATTTGCGTTTTATTACAAAAATACCCTATTTTCGTAAAAAAACGCAAATTTGAGGCATTAAACGATCTCAGATGGCTAAAATCCCGAGATCACAAAATGTTTGCATTTTGTTCAGAATGTTGTTTTGCTATGACCGTGCGAATTTCGTGTCATTCAAACACAATAAAATTATAAACACGAAAATAAATTTTTTTTTTTTAAAAAACACAACCTATTACAGTGGTTGTGGAAAAAACCGCTGTAATAGGCCCCGAAAAAAAAATTAATTTTTTTTTAACAGCGGTTATAAAAATGACCGCTGTAATAGGTGTCTATTACAGAGGTTTTTAACCGCTGTAATTGGCCAAAAAAACCCGCTGTAATAGGTCATTTCTGTAGTAGTGAATGTCGTATTATTATGTATGAATGGACATATTATTACATATCAAATAACGTATGGTTACATTTAAATTGACGTATGGTTGTATATAAATTGACATATGACTACATATCAATTGATGTATGGTTACATATATTATTACATATGAATTAACATGTTATTACATATCATATGACGTATGATTGCATATAAATTGATGTATTACTACATATCAATTGACATATGGTTACATAAAATGCCGTATTATTACATATGAATGGACGTATTATTACATAACAAATGACATATGGTTACATATAAATTGAGGTATGGTTGCATTTAAATTGGCGTATGACTACATATCAATTGATGTATGGTTACATATGAATTATTGTATTATTTCATATATATAAAATGACGTATGGTTACATAGAAATTGGAGTATTACTGCATATCAATTGACGTATGGTTACATATAAAATTCCGTATTATTACCTATGAATGGACGTATTATTACATGTCAAATGGCGTATTATTACATGTCAAATGGCGTATGATTACATATCAATTAACGTATGATTTGCATATAAATTGGCATATGGCTACATATCAATTGATGTAATGTTACGTATCAAAATGTCATATTATTACATTTTTTTTTTGGTTTACACCAGGGTTTCCACCGCCGACCGCAGTGACTAATCCCCTCGCCCCACTGTCAGCGCACTAAGCGGTAGGAGGCTGGTCAAGGAGTTTTTTCCATTCACGTATTATTACATTTGAATTAACGTATTATTACATATCAAATGACGTATGGTTACATATAAATTGACGTATAGTTACATTGAAAACTATGTATTGTTTATTTTTTTCGTCTTTTTTCACTCAACTGGCATTAGACCGTGATATTAGCAAGTCTCATACTTCTTGTAATCACAAATCTAAATAAACAACTAAATTCAGTCCCTGATGCCCTTAAAGCCTCACAAATTGAGATGTGCAAATGAACCTATCTGTGATTCCTATGTGGTAACCCTTATTGCGGTTGTTGCTGATAATGAGCACTAGTGTTAAAGTACCTTTGCTGCTGAGACAACCAACTCTCAAATTACTAAAACAGTTAACTGAATTGATCGAAAATAGCTGAAAACTGAATTGCGGAATATAGATAGTATGACATTTATCCACCATTAATGCACAACTGGATGAACGTATGCTTACTTACAAACAAATTACTTTTAGCTTTTTCTATTGCAACTTAATCAAAAATAAAAAATGTAAAAAATAGCTTCTTCCCTTAATATTTGAATTTCTATTTGATGTTAAGCGGTGAATCCATTGGCGGCGTCTATGAGAACTAGTTCACCGGTTACTCCGGCGTCAGAACCGTACGAGTCGACTTGGAAGAAGAGTTCACCTTTATAGTCTTAAGCGGTGAATCCATCGCCGACGAAGAAAAGTGCGGTTTTCATAACAGTGAGATGTGTTTCTTCTTCATACACGTATCCTTCTTCAACAATCGCCCCAATTTTCATGGCTTTCTTCGCGTTCTTCTTCCTTCTTGCACTCCAAATCATAAATCTATTTTCGATTGATGAATGTAATAATTAATTGGTCGGTGATTGAGAGAAAAGTTAGGCTTATAACGGAGAGTGCTTCGAGTTGAAGGGAAAGAGATTTTGATTTTGTATGTAAATATGTATATGTGTGTATATATTGAAGGAAGGGAAAGGAGGAATATGAAAGGAGGAGAAAATGAAATTGTGGAGGTGAATTGATTTGCAGAATAATATGACATGTGAAGGGTACTAATATCTTCAAGTAAATTGTGGTGGCGGGGAAGACAGAGATGGTGAGGGTGAAGAAGAAAGAGAAGAGAGAATATGATGAAAGAGAATGTGGTGGGTCACCTGTAATTTTAGTGTAAATTGGGGATATTTTAGTCTTTTCACAGCAAGTAGGGAGTGAATTCTAACTTTGAATTCTAACTAGGGACTAATCCATGAATTCATTAGTGTATTAGGGATTTATCTCTAATTTGTTGTTAATAATTTGACATAATCAATTATTCTAATTAATTAATTAATAATTACAAATCAATTTATTTTATTTTATTCAATTAATTAAATAAATTAACATTTGCCCATGTATTTTAATTTGTCTATCAGATGGCAAATTATAAAAACGACCTTGAATAACACTTAGAGTTTTTTCCGCTTATATCCTTGAAAGCGCGACTCTCTAGGTTTGTGTCGATTGACAAATGGGAGGATACCAAAGGATGTGGGTATCACCTAACCAGTCTCGTGGACCCACATAGCAGCATAATAAAAAATGAAATGATTGTATCATTACGAACCTCTAAGTCTTAAATACTGTATGAGTATAAACCCTTCATTGACGTATTCTGATCGAGTGTGAGTCATGGAACATGTCAAACTGACAAGACTCGATATTGTGCTATAAGCCATAGTAAGATAAAATTACCAAACTACCCTCAAGTCTTACACGAATTAGTTTATTTGCTTTGGCCAAAGACTTATCATTTCATTTTTCTATGATTACACAAGTCACCTCACACTTGCTACTTGCGCGCTGAGATTGCACTTCAAGGTCCATGCCACCAACGGATGAATTAGGCTTGACTACTTTGGTGACAAATCCAGCGTCACAAGTACATTGTTCGTAACTCCTCAGGTCTAAGGTTCACACATACTATTATGACCAGTAATTCAATCATTAACATTCACTGAGTAAATACTCATTTGATTGGATTACTACGAGCCGTCTTCGAATATATCAATTTCATTAACATATGTACGACACAAGCTCCTGCTATCATATAGTGATCGACTGACATTCCTTGTCAGAGCATGTGTCATACAAGTTGAGTCTTAATGCCTAATTAAGACTTTGACCTGCGATCTCTTTTGAGCAATCAAGAACTTAACTCTTTTAGTGTCACTCTCCTTATCACATAAAGAGTAGAAGGTTTCTCTCGATTACTTGGACTACATGTTCAACACTTATTAATGCTATTAAAAATTATATGAACAAATAAAGATTGCCTTTTCCATAAATAGAATAATGTTTGCATAACATGATAAAGTGCTCTATTACAATCTAATTCCTCGTTAGCACTGAAGGCATACACCTAACAAACAGAGTAGAGATGTGAAAGATTCGAGATTGTCATTGAAAAATTCCTTGAGGTAAAGTTGTCAGAAAGACGCATTGACTAAGTCGGTTGTTCTCCGATGAGGAGAAGGGTACCACATTAGATAGTTGAAGTCCATAAAGGATCATGAGAGATTGTTTTCGGATTTTTGATAATTCTCCAAGTGGGAGATTGATGGGTTTTTGGAGACTGATTGATACAAAAAATTGGGAGACATCAACAGAGAAGCCAAAAACTGGTTTCAGGATGGTTAAAGATAGTTTGACGATGGTCAATGCCAGTTTGACTGAGTTAATGGAGGTTTGACCATGGGTCAATATGGGTTTGACCACGGGATAGGAAGCTGAAAGGCGTAGGATTGTGTTTTTTATGTAGTTTTTGCTTGGTTTTGGTAATTGACTTGTATTAGGATTATTTTTCCTAAATGCCTAAAAATAGAATTATGTTTCATATTTAGATTAAGTTTTAGTTTTCTTGAGTATCAAATCTCTTACTCTATAAATATGGGCTTGTTTATTGTAATTGATGATTGACCCTGAGAAATAAATTTCTAGTCTAATGTTGGCTCATGAACGTAGGCAGTTAAATCTTTGTATCATTTTTATGCTTCTTTGAAATTCTTGTTTATTTTCTTCTTGCTCCTTTGATGCCAGGTTCCTAACACCATATCACAGATTCGCGACCACAATGCCACATGATCTGCCATTACCACTAAACAATTAGATCTGCCATCACCACCACCTTCCGCCAACACTACACCAGATCGTTATAGCCACCGCCATCGACAAATCCACCACCAGCTCTGCCACCACCACCACCGTCGCCATCAAATCCCGAGAAATGCCTTGTCTCCTCCACTCATTTTTGAATTTTTTAAGTTTTCTTTTATTTTCATGATTTGTTTTTAGTTTAAAATTATGTTTTTCTGTTATTTTTATGTTGTTTTGTGTTTTTATTCTAAAACTTCTGAATTTCTGTTTTTTTTTTAGAATTTTTTTATTAAAAATCTGCTTTTAATCTGAATTTTCTATTATTTTTTTTATGAATTCTCCGATTTTTTTCATTTTTTTCTTGATCCGACTGTTCATCACAAATGCTCTAATGATTCAAGTAAATGAAAATAAACATATTGCTTGCGGCGTAACGAACATAACATCAAAAAACTTAACGTCGTTAGACAGCTTCATCAACAGAATGGGTGCAATTAAAAATTTTCACAAGGGGTTTTATGTTAATTTTTCACAGGATAGTTTTGTGCAGATTTTCGTTACTTAACAGAGGGGCTATATGCAATTAACCCTAGAATGTATACAACATGTAATAGTATTTAGATAGGGTAAAGTAGAGAGCGAGAATGGGCAAGTGGAAGATTATATATATCAAATAAGGTTAAGAAATTAATGAAGTGATAGCAGCGGATTTGAGATTCACTTAAAGCCCATCAAAAGAGAAACACTATAGAGTAACTGAAAAGGTTAAAATGAAAAATCCAAAAGATAAATTAGAATTTAGAGGTACGTATTAATGACCAAATCTAAGGCAGTAGCAAGTACAGTAACGTACATATAATAGTGGATAAAAAGGATAAAATGATAATCAACAGTTTTCTGCATGTACAAAATATAGCCGTTACATTTTCCTTTATAATTCCAATTCCCAGAAGACGACGAGAGGAAAAGGATGCATGCATGTGGGTGCGTCGAGGACAACCTGCTGCTCTTTGTGATCTCGCCCACACGATTTGGAGTTTCGATCACTAAAATTAACAGTATATGATAGTATCATAGAGAGAAAGAACGGGTCATACTTAGGCTCCCGGGAATCCAACTCCCGGTTGATATCCACCACATATGTACTAATACATGTGTGGGGGGTCAACCATCACATGTACATGTGATGGTGGAGATCAACCCCGGAGTCCCCAAGTATCACACAAAAAGAAAAGAGAGAAGTATAATAAATAAAAATGAATGTGTAGAGAAAAGAAACAATTATAGAACAAAGAAAGATAAAGATTTTTTTATAAATTATCGGGCACTTGTCAATTTCTTATTGGTAATTGGTGGTATACCAAAAACACAATAACAAACTTCATTTTCAATTATATATGGGATAGATAATTTAGAGGTTTTGTCAATAAATAAATAATTTACAGTAGCAATATGGTTTTGTACATGTAGGTCCAACTCAATTAAGTGAATTTTGGAAGTCTAAATTATTTTGAGTTGGACCTATCTATTTCTTTCCTAACGAAAGGAACTATGCTAGAGACTCTAATCCACAAACTCGGACGAATAGTCACATCTTTCGATCATTGTGTGTCCATCACATCATACCGTCCTTGGTCAAGCACTTTCCCTCGCCTTAAGCATATTCCAAATCTTTTGGATAGTATCAAAATGATGATGCACATAAGTAGCCTCATCTATACTTCTCCATTCCTCCAAACAGTTTGTCTTTAGCGGGACCTTCTTAAGGTTCTCATTCCAACAATATGTAAGTCTTGAAGGATGGCTAAAAGCTAGGCTTCCAAGTTATTATGCCCAATAGTCCCCCCTATAACCTTTGACCCATTTTCTTGGATGATCTCGGAGAATCACGCCTATCACCGTCAGACCCCTCGTGTCTCCTCCATTTTGATGCACTACTGCATCCACATTAACTTTAGTTATGCCCCGCATCGGTTTGTTCCATCCCATGTACTCGGTCTCATCCGTCATGTCCCAACTGCCTTGCGCCATTTGCCTTGCTTTAGTCACTCTTCGACAGATCATTTTCATTTCCAAACGAGGCATCAAAACTTCCTCTCCACGGATCGCCTCATTATGCTCCTGCCAAATTAAATTCACTATTTCAAAAAAAGCAATATCATGCGATGGTACGGCGTGGGGGGGTGAGGGGGGACGATGGTAGGAGCTAGTGTGGATTGTGGGGTTGGGGGTTCTTTGAATTCTTCAGTTTTTACTTTTCTTTAAACTTTTGAATTTATTTTATTAATTTTTGTATTTTGAACTTTAAAAATATTTTTGAATTTTTTTTATTTTAAAACTAATGGCCCATCTATTCCATAATCATTTTTTCGTCAATCTTTCGACGGTTGGGACCAAATTTATAACTTTTTGAGTCCAATGAGAATAATGTTACAACTTTAATTTGTATCCAATCGTATCAAAATTTCCGAAAATTATATCACTTCGTCTTATTTTTGAATTATGCAATAATTAAAAATATATTATCATAAAAAATATATAATAATTTTTTTCTTTAATTTCATATATATCTACATAAATCGTGTGTGCGTGCAACAATCGCTAGTAATTCATAAGTACTTACAAGCAATATATATTTTTCAAGCCAAAAACTCGAACACCATAATCATTATTGATATACCAAAATAATGTAAAGGTTCTTCGATACGTCGTATTGTATACATTGTAAGATCAAGAATGATACGAGGCACATTTGCATACAAGTCCCCCGATACAATGATATTTGCATTACACTCCAAGATCCGCGTGTTTTTATTAATCCGGGTAGGGTCGACCCATGACCCGACCCTATGACAATCGATCGAGACCGTCCATCAAACACATGTGTAGGGAATCCAGTGTGAGATGTCCCATTTGTCATTCGCTCTACAGTACAGAGTGAAAACTCTATAAATACCACCATTTATGGAGTTTCACGGACGGATAATCTGAGCAATAAATACTACGATATATACTTTGTACAGTTCACGATAGTCCAAAGACTTGAGAGTACGATCCTATAATACAAATACTAGATACCTTCAGAATACGAATCATAGATATCACAACAACCTTATTTGAACTACGTTTAGACTTGATCCTTGAGAGGTACGTAGGCAGCTTGGCCATATCCAAGTGCAGTCTATAATCTTGATAGTACGTTCATCAATTTGTATACGAAGTCATCTTGACTGAAATAGTATAGGGAAGAAACCGACCTAGATCAGTTGGCGTCGTCTGTGGGAAACTACTCAAATGTCGCGAAATCAACAATAGAGATGGAAGGAGATAATCAAAAGGAGAAGCATGTTCGTATAGAGGACTTGGTGTCTGCTACGCCAGCGAGGGAAGCGTGGGATCCCAGTGAAAGAAAGGTAGTGGTGACAAGAGGGGAGTTAAATAAGTTGATACAAGAGCGGGTGGATGAGGTGTTGAACCGACTCATGGCATCAGGACTGGTAACTCTGAATGCCCATAGGGTGCCTGCAATACCTTTGGCGCCTAAGAGGCTATTTCAAGGACCTGAGGGAACGAATCTGGAGCTTAACAAGAAGGGTGAGATCGCTATAGGAGCGCAGTTTGATGAAGAGGTGGATAATAGGACAGCTATGCGGTTAGAGATTCGTCGAGGGAAGCAGCCTATTTATGAAGAAAGGGAGAAGCCGGCTTTATCGAGGGCGGAGATTGATGACATGTATGAGAAGTTAGAAAGGGTAAGTCGTAGACCGGAAGTTCCTCAACCAAGGTTCAGGCCCGTATCAGCTTTGATGACTAGGTATTCACCATTTTGTGAGAGTATAGTATCTGAGGAGCCCCCAAGCTCGTTCAAAGCTCCTCTTTTGCCTTATGGAACCGGTGCTTCTGGGCCGCATTTGACGACATTTGAGTTATTGATGTCTCTGTATCACCAATCGAATGCGATAAATGCTAGAGTCTTTGTGACGACGTTGGTCAGGCGTGCTCAAGACTGGTTCACTAGCCAGCCACCTGGTTCGATTAGGGGTGTAAATGAGTCGAGTCAAACCAAACGAGATGTTGTTCAAGCTTGTTTGTAATACAATCGAGCTTCAAATTTTGTGTTTGAGCTTGTTTGATTATTAATCGATCCGAGCTCAAACGAGCTTTAATCGAACCCAACACGAGGCAAGCTCGAGTAGTTTGATTTTATTGTACATATTTTTATTATATTTTACTATTCGAGTCGAGTTCGAACCGAGTTTCAAAACTTATCAAACACAAAAAGTCATTCAAGCTTGTTTTGATTAGTTAACGAACCGAGCTCGAACGAGCTTTTAGCGATCGAGCTCAAGTCGAATATCGAGTAGTTTGGTTCATTTTTCAACCCTAGGTTCGATAGTGTCGTACGAGCAACTGGTCAAGAGATTTGAGAATCATTTCATCGCCAATAAGAAAACTAAGAAATCCGTATCTTCTATGCTGGGATTCAAGCTGGGTCATACAGAAAGTTTAAGGGAGTTTGTGTATCGATTTAATCAGGAAGTTTTAGAGATACCCAAATTAACTCATGATCTTGTAGTAAAATTTCTTTTGTTGGCATTGAAAAGAGGTACATTGGCGTCTGCTCTAGCTCGACACATGCCAAAGGATCAAGAGGAACTATTTGGAAGAGAAATGCATCAATGAGGAAGAAATGAATCTATCAAAAGATTCTGAGGCTGTTAAACCCACAGACGATCGAAAAGATCGAAGAGAAAACAACGATCGACAAGAAGGGTCGAGGTCCGGAAAGTACCATGAACGAACCCGTTGATAGGCAAAATATGAACAATACACACCTTTGAATATTTCTAGAGGAATGGTGTTAATGACAGTGCAACACCTGAATGCTATCCAGTGGCAAAAACCGCTGAAAGTGGGGCCGAGGAAAAATTGAAATAAATATTGTCAATTCCATAAGGACAAGGGTCAAGATACTGAAGATTGCTATCAATTGAAAGATGAGATTGAACGATTGACAAAAGATGGTGTTTTGAATGATTTCATCAATCGTACTCTGGCGGAATTAAGATCCCCTGAGGCCAACAACACTAAAGAGGTAAGACGATCATGAAGTAGATCACCAGATCGATCTAGATATCGAGGAGACGATGATCGATCATGGAATTGGGGCCACGACAATCGTCATTATGATAGGCCTCGAAATGATGAATATTGTCGAAATGATAACTATCGACGAAATGATGACAAAAGAGAAAATGATAATCATCATCGTGAAGATTGACAGAAAAAACCTGCCAATATGGCAAGGGTAAAGATACATACTATTGCAGGTCGACCAACTGGAGGAGACTCATCCAGTGCGAGAAAAAAGAATAATAGAGAGATGCGTGGTAATCACTATCGTCATAAGCTTACAAGGGTCCTTTCCATACAAAACATCGACCAACCAATAGCTTTTGACGATAGGGATTGTGAGGGTATGATCATTCCCCATAACGACCCAGTGATAATAACAATGGATGTAGCAAACTTTGTGGTACACAAGGTTTTGGTTGATACAGGAAGTTTAGTAGATATTATTTTTTGGGATGTACTGCAGAAGATGGATTTGGAAAAAGTGAATCTACAAGTGGTGAATATCCCCCCCTATAGGATTCACAGGCTCACAGATCATGCCAAAAGGATAGATTGAACTCAATATATCGTTGGGACCAGCTCCGAAAAAGAAAATGTTACGAGTGACTTTTCGTGTTGTTGACACTCCTTTTGCTTATAACATGATTGTCGGCAGGCCTATGCTAAATATGTTCGTTGCTATTGTATCGACTCCTCACTTGAAAATGAAGTTTAAAACCAGAGATGGTATTGGAGAAGTGAGGGAAAATCAATTAGAGGCTCGTGGCTGCTATACCACCTCGTTAATGACGAACTTAAGCAAGAAGAGAAAGAGAAAAGTTACAAAGGTGAATGTCATTGATCAAGACGCCGAAGTGCTGATGAAGTAGGTTGATAAAAAGCAGAAGAGGGGGGATATGAGAGTTCAACCCGTGGAACACAAGACAATTCAACTTCTTGAGAGTGATCCGGAGAAAACTACGAGGATTGAGGGGAGGGAGGGGCAGTTGAGCCCCACGATGGAGTCGAAGTTGATAAAATTTCTTAAAGCAAACTCTGCTATTTTTGCTTGGAAAGCTGCTGATTTCCAAAGTATTGACCCGTCAGTAATTGTTCATCGTTTGAATGTTGATCCCGAAGCAAAACCAGTTGGTTAGAAGCGCAGGAACTTTGGCCTCGACAGAGACGTCATCATTGAAGATGAAGTAAAGAAGATCTTAGAAGTAGGCTACATAGATGAAATTCAGTTCACTGAATCGTTGGCTAATGTAGTTCTTGTACCTAAAGCTGGAAACAAATGGTGCATGTGTACTGATTTTACTGACTTAAACAAAGTTTGCCCTTGGGACCCTTATCCTTTGCCTCGTATTGATTTGTTAGTAGACTCGACTGCAGGTTGTGCTCTTTTGAGTATGATGGATGCCTATGAAGGCTTTTATCAAATTATGATGGCAGAAAAAGATAGGGAGAAGACTTCCTTCGTAGCTGTACGAGGTGTTTATTGCTACAACGTGATGCCATTTGGACTTTGAAATTCTGGGCCTACGTATCAATGCCTAGTGAATATGATGTTCTAGGAAGAAATAAAAAAAACTATGGAAGTGTATGTTGACGATATGCTCGTCAAATCTATGGATGAATTAGACCACTTGAATCATTTGAGAAAATCTTTGGAAATAATGAAACAATATGGAATGAAATTGAACCCTCATAAATGTACATTCGGAGTTCGTGGGAGAGAATTTTTGGGGTCATAAAACGGGGTATTGAGGCAAACCCTGAAAAAATCGAGGCTATTCTAAACATGAAATCCCCTGCAAACGTGAAAGATGTGCAAAAATTAACGGGGAGAATGGCGAGTTTAAACAGATTTATATCTAGATCTGCTGATAAGGGGCTACATTTTTTCAAAATCCTTCGAATGGTGAAAAACTTTACATAGACAGAGGAATGTGAAAAAGCATTTCAAGAGCTGAAAGAATACTTGTTATTCCCCCCATTGTTAATGAAACCCATTTTTGGGGAACCTTTATTCTTATATCTAGCGGTGTCGTTAGCAGCCATTAGTGTACTGTTGGTTAGAGAAATAAAAAACAAACACAAACCAGTGTATTACATCAGCAAATTGATACAAGGGGCTGAATTGAACTATTTGAAGATTGAGAAATGGGCACTCGCTTCAGTAACTTCGGCTCGTAAACTAAGACCATAATTTTAGGCTCATCATATCGTTATTAACAAATCAACCATTGAAGCAAGTATTGGCAAAACCCGATGTATCGTGAAGGCTCATAAAATGGGCTATTGAATTCGGAGAATTCAATATTGAATATAGAAGTCGTACGGCAGTTAAAGCACAAATAATGGCATACTTTGTCGTTGAGATGATGGGAGTCACCCGTTGATATAGCCGTACTGGAACCAGCGAAGCCGCGGTTATTGCACGTCGATGGATCATCGATGACTAAATGGAGAGGAATCGAAATTTGGTTACAAACCCCAGATAAGTTAGATATGGAGTTTGCAATAAAGCTAAACTATGTAACTAATAATGAAGCGGAATACGAAGCTCTCATTGCGGGACTAAAAATGGCAAAAAGCTTGGAAGTGAAAGTGTTGATGGTCTACAGAGACTCTCAGTTGGTGGCAAAACAGGTCGCTGGCTCGTATGAAGCGATGGAGAAACCGATGATAAAGTATTTGAAAAAAGTGAAGCAATTGATGTTGGAGTTTGAAATGGTTGAGTTATACCAAATCCCGAGATACGAGAATGAATGTGCAAATGCGCTATCGAAGTTTGTGAATCAAATTGTGATGAAGAGTAGGAAAGTAACTCTGTTAGTAGCAGAACATTCGGAGATTGAAGCATTAACCTTGATAACGCCACTTATAAATGAGCCTTCGTGGAAGGATGTAATTATGAATTATTTGGTCAAAGATGAGCTACCTGAAGATAAAGCCAAGGCTAGGAAAGTCATAAACATAGCCACGAGGTTTGCAATCTTGGATGGAGAATTATACAAAAGATAAGTGGGGGGACCACTGCTACGATGACTATCTCCATCAGAATATGAATATTTTCTGAGAGAAATACATGAGGTAAGCTGTGGAAATCATTCTGCGGGAAGATCGTTAGCTCAAAAAATTACGAGGCAAGGTTATTTGTGGCCCACTCTAGTTAAAGATGCGTATTTCGCTAAGTAATGCCGCGAATGTCAAGTACATTCTAATGAAATACACCAACCAGGAACCCTTATGGAGGCAATAAAAATTTCATATCCATTCGATCAATGGGGCATCGATATCTTAGGTTGACCTTTCTTTAAACCTTATCGGCATACTCGTTATAAAATAGAGGTAAAATGCTTATTCAATTGATAATTGTATTCATTTGCAGGACCTTTCCCTCTAGCCCAAAATCAAAAGAAGTTCGTTATTGTGGCTGTAGAACACTTCACAAAGTGGATTGAAGCAGAGGTTGTGGCTCGTATCACAGAAAAAGTTGTTATTGATTTTATTTGGAAGAATATAATTTGCAGGTTAATTAACCTAAAAAGGATTGAGTAAATACAAATTACATAGAGGTTATAATACTCATTAGGAAGAATATAATTTGCAGGTTTGGCATACCTCGAATATTAGTATCAGACAACGGGATGCTGTTCAATGGAAAGGCTATTATAGATTGGTGTTGTGAATTGAAAATTCAACAAAACTTTACCTCTGTTGGGCATCCTCAAGCTAATAGACTAATGGAGGTGGCAAATCGTATACTCTTGCAACATCTAAAGACTACGGGACGCTGTTCAATGGAAAGGCTATTACAGATTGGTGGTGCGAATTGAAAATTCAACAAAACTTTACCTCAGTTGGGCATCCTCAAGCTAATGGACTAACGGAGGTGGCAAATCGTATACTCTTGCAGTATCTAAAGACTAAACTTGATGATGAGCGAACAAGATGGAGTTACCAGGAGTGTTATGGGCGTATCGAACTACGCCTCATTCGTCAACAGGGGAGACCCCGTTTTATCTTGTTTATGGCTCAGAGGCAGTCATAACTGCTGAGATCGGTATGATGACTCATAGGCTGAGCTCGTATAAACCTCAAGAGAATCAAACAGCAAGGGAGTTCGAATTAGACGTCATTGATAAAATACGAGACCGGACGTATGCAAATATTTTAAGGCAGAAGAATAAGATGGCTAGAGCATACAATAAGAGGGTGAAGGTTAGATGTTTTCAAGTGGGGGATCTCGTCTTGAAGAAAGTGGAGGTATCAAGGCATGTGAAGAAATTGAAAGCAAATTGGGAAGGACCATTTAAGATCATAAAAATCACGAAGGTAATGATTTACAGATTGCAAGATCTCAATGGCAAAAATTTACCTCGACCATGGAATGTAAATAACATAAGAAATTCTATGCATAATGAAGATGAACAATATTTATGTATGTTGTACTATAGAGCAAAATATTTACATCGTGCCTCTAAAGATAACGATGTAATTTCTATACTTGGGAAAATTCTACTAGTACAAGTAGGTGGATCACATTGCTGAAGATATTAAGAATCACTAAAACGAATAACGAGGCAGATTTATACTTAGAAAAATTCAGACATTGACTCTATTCATTCGACAAAAAGTATAAAACAAATAATGAAGCAGGTTTTATACTTTGCACAATTCGAACATTGTCTCCATTCATTCAATGAAAAATATAAAACAAACAACAAAATATCATCCGATAAAGACATAAAAACATCATTCGACAACAGTTGATGTTCTGAACAAAAACCCAAGATACTTAACCAAAGATTAATCTTCAATAGTTTGAGGTTCAACAGCAGCATCCTCGTTTGCAGCCTGGCCTTGATGATCATCCCTGTCATAGGTGGCCTCGAGCTCTCGTTCGAACTGGAGACTTTCCCCGGATTTACCGATCACCAGAGCATCGAACTCTGGAAAATGATGGTACACTTTGTTGGGGTCTTCCACGGTCATCGAGTCTCGCTGGAGTGGAGGAACTAAATTTCCAGATTCCTTCAAATAATCAAGGGCTTTGAAAAAGCCTTCTTGGACGTCGTTGATGCCTTTGTTGAGCAAGCGATCGTCCATAATGGTCGACCTTAGCATATCACGAGCTTCTTCCAAATGAGCCTCATCCAATTGTTGCTTGAAAGTCAGAGATTCTTTGAATTCGCGATGATGGGCAATCTTTCCAAGGGCATGCTGACGACACTTCTCAGCATCAAAATTATTCTGGAAAGTCGTCATTTGTTGCCGAAGCTCAACATTGGCAGTCTTGATCTCTTGCATCTTTATTTTATCTACATCATATGACATGCATATAATGTCCAATTCTTGCTACAAGAGGTAAACGAGGATATAAGCTCGATATGATAGGTTGAATAACTAAATAAATTTGAAGTGTGATTCAAAATGATACCTAGAACGAGTTGACTCTAGTCCGATCCTATCGCGAGGCTACGAGCTCTGCCTTTACCTGCGCCTTATCATCGACGAGGTCTTGTTCAGCTCGGTGCAATAGCTTCTTCATGTGAGAGTTATTCAATGCCAACTGATGAAGGCATAGACCAACCTATCGAATCTATTACAAAGGAAAATGTTTGAGTTAGGAAAAAAATGCAAGTCATAAAAAGTAAAATATCAAAATAACCCATACCTTCTCCAAATATTGAGCCCCATTCTTCTCTATGATGGGATGGGAGTGCTCAAGGATAGTAGCCTTATCCCTTGGCAGCAGAGTCTGATGGAAAAGCTCGAGGGCGGTATTGCAGGTGGCATCCCTGACGATGGTGCTGTCGGGATAAATGCTCCAATCTGGACTTATAGACTGAGATTTGGGCATCAACAAAGCTCATTCGGGAATCTCGAACTTGAAGTAATCCTTTAGGAGGAGCGACTCGGCTTGATTGAGGAGGTCATAATTTATTTCTCCTAGAGGAGTCAAAGACTGGGACCCTAGCAAGTTCGTACTGGAGGGCTCTTCCACCCGAGAATGCTTTTCTGGACGGTCATATGACGAGCTGGCTCCAGCAGTTTCTCATCGACAAGGACGACGAACCAGGGTAGTCTCGGAGTGGTCGATCTCTATGATGTTATCTTCAGGAGGATCCCTCAAGACTAATTCAATAGCCGATGGACGAGGTGCGACGGTAGCACTTTTACTAAGTCGGGTTTGATGGGTGCCTTGTTCTTGGGGTTCTTGGGGGTCTTGGGGTTCCCGAATTACTACTCCACCATGCCCTCGGCCTCGACCTCAGCCCGTCCCATGACCCGCAGCAACTGTTACCCTTAGAGCTACCTCGGTAGCAGTCACTGGCCTTCCTGTCCATACGGGCCTACCTCGTCTCCATGGCTAAAAACAATACAATGAAAATGAAGTTTAGACATGTAAAATGTTATACATTAAAAAACTTTTATGAATAGTAGGTAGATCTCTTTACCCATATTTTTTATGCCCGGTATGTTGGCACTACTCAACCCACACAAGACCAGCATCAACTCGCTCAATATGACCTCGGGTTCAAACAACCATTTAAGGATGTGTTTTAAAGTTCTTCGGGGAATGGTGGGCCTACCTATATGTTCTAGGTCAACGAGTTCCATACCCCACGGATGAGGTACATTCCATTGCTCATTCATAGGAGGAGCGATGAAGAAGAATTTTTTCTTCCAATCTCCAAAAGAAGATTGGGTACGAGTTTGAAGATGGTAATGTCTTTGAGGAGCAAGGAAGAAAAAACCCTCTTCCTTGGATTTTGCACATTGATGTACAGATAAAAAATCGTTGAAATTTTTTAAGTTTGGATGCACACCATACATCCTCATTATGACTATGAAGTATATGATATGTCTATAGGAATTAGAAAGTAATTGTGTGGAACTTAGACGTAGATATAAGAGAATGTTGACGATGGTGGGACGTAGAGGAAACCTAAGACCCGAGGCAAGATGGGCAACATGGATTTATGATACCCTATAGGTGGACGATGCATTCTATCGGTAGCACTGAGAACGATGATGTGGTAGTTTTCGGGAATATGATACCTGGCCCTAATATCTACGATGTGTGACTCGGTTAAACTGGACAAATAATTTAACCAAGGGGACCTATATGCTCCCTATTCATATCGGGAAAAAGTTGAGTATTTTCATTGGCATCTCCTTCGAGATTTGGATATGGAAGGGGAATATCAGGCTCCTCGGGTTCGATGGCAACAGGAGGATTGTTTCCATCGGATTTACGAGAAGAGGCAGAGCTACTCGATTTACTGCCAGAGGAGTTACTATGAGACGAGCTAGCCTCGTTTTTCTCATCGAAAGCACGAGGTGATTCAGCACCCACACCAAAATTACTCATTGGAATAAAATGAAAATATAAGATAAAACAGAAATTTACCAAAGTTGAGACTATACCTAGTACGAGGATAAACTTGAATGAAATAGGAGGAATACTTCAATAGTGACAACGCCGGTGAACTTCTTGCTCTCAGGGAAATGCTCTATATAGAGAGTGAAAGTATGTGACAGTATGTAAAAGTAAAAAATTCAAATGAGGGGTGAAAGAAGGGTATATATAGAAGAGGAACGGCGAAGATCAATGGGACAGATCAAAAGTAAAAACTAGGGTGAAAGAAGGGTATATATAGAAGAGGAACGGCGAAGATCAATGGGACAGATCAAAAGTAAAAACTAAAATCTAACGATGAGGAGTTGTGACATTTTAAATTCAACTAATATCTCTTGGAATTCGAGCAGGTAATGTATTGGATCAGACATACTTCTCGGGAATAGGCGTGTCAAAAGTAAATGACTGAAAACGGCTGCGGAGTAATGATTGTCAAAAATTTGACATAAAGACAAGGAAACAAAGACTCTAAATAGTGCATTATGAATTATTATACTTCGTCAGTTATAAACAAATGAACTGAATTTAATTTTTCATAACTAATGAGGTGGGGGACTAATGATATACCAAAATTATGTAAAGGTTCTTCGATACGTCGTACTGTATACATCGTAAGATCAAGAAGAACCTTGTATACGATGATACGAGGCACACTTTCATACAAGTCCCCCGATACAATGATATTTGCATTACACTCCAAGATCCGGATGTTTTCACTAATCCGAGTAGGGTCGACCCAACTGTATGACAATCGATCGAGACAATCCATCAAACACACGTGTAGGGCATCCAGTGTGAGATGTCTCATTTATTATTCGCTCTACAGTACAGAGTGGAAACTCTATAAATACCACAATTTATGGAGTTTCACAGACGGATAATTTGAGCAATAAATACTATGATATATACTTCGTACAGTTCACGAATAGTCCAAAGACTTGAGAGTACGATCCTATAATACAAATACTAGATACCTTCAAAATACTAATCATAGATATCACAACAACCTTATTTGAACTACGTTTAGACTTGATCCTTGACCATATCCAAGTGCAGTCTATAATCTTGATAGTACATTCGTCAGTTCGTATGCGAAGTCATCTTGACTAAAATAGTATAGGGAAGAAACCGACCTAGATCAATTATCATAGGGGGAAATGACTATAATAAGAAGACAACTCCTCTGGAATCCCTCTTAAATTCAAGCATCAATAATAATTACCAGCCCAAAGCAAAGGCCTCAGCAGGAAAAGTCTTACACGACATGTGCATGCATGCATGTAGAAGTTTTATATTGTTACGACAATTCACGAAATAAAAACATAAGAATTAAAGACACAAGAATTATATTGTTGTGAGTCTCCCACGCCTTATATACATGGTTCAAAGTCGTGGTATCGGTGATAATATCGAGGGGTGCTGTTCCATATTGATTGTGGCGTATTGGAATATTATCGGACGATACGATACAAAAACATTATAACACAACAATATTTGAGTTTCTGACTTAATTAGCTCTTACAAGAGTACTGTTTGATTTGAATTAAACTGAAGGGCTTTATATCCAAGATTCCAAGCCGGACTCAGGGGACGGGATATATCTATATTTATTAATACAATTAATTAATTACTCAGGGACGGCCACTCGCCCCCCTCAACTTTGAAAAAATAAAAAATTTTACCCTATAAATTTTTGATATTTAATATTTTGTCCCCTCAAAATTTAAAATTTTCAGCTTTACTCCCTTTATTTTGCATTCGGCCCCTCAAACTTATATTCCTAGCTCCGTCCCTAATTACTCATGAGATATAAGTATGTAACATGATATATGACTCTTGCTGGCCATATTGGCTAAATCAGTTAAAATGAATGGGAAGGTAATACTTACGGCTTAAACCACTGATATTAAGACATATATAGGCACGCTCTCGAGGATCTTAGATGAGTTAGGAAATAATCAATTGGGTGATTTTTTTAATATGATAATATGTTACGTACGTAAACAGTGGCGGATCTAGAATTTTTGTTCAGTGGGGGCACCAAGAATTTTATCCGGGGGGCGAGATTGTTGTGATATAGTTAGACAAGCCCCCCGCGATACGGTACGCTATATTTATAGGGAAAATTATAATAAGGAATTAGGTTCAATTACAACTTTTGACATAATTTATACTCTTATACCTCTTTTGTTATAGCCAGGATTTTGGGTTTTGGGGGGCGAACTCAAAGTAAAGGGGGAAAACTTGATATTTTTCGATCTTGAGGGGGACAAAATTCAAATATAAAAAATTTTGTAAGATAAAAAAATGATTTTTCAAAATTGAGGGGGACATTTAATAATTTGAGTGAGGGCATTAATGTAATTATAAATTAAAGTTTAAAAGCATCTATATATTTAAAAAAATCAGTGAGGGCACTGCCCCCGGCGAAGATCCGCCCCTGTACGTAGAACATAGGACACCAAACCCTCCTATATTATAAATGGACTAAATCTAAACATTAACGTATGCAAAATTTCTGACTTTTATAAGCTATCAGGAATTTATTGAAGCAATCCTCTAAAAGTGGAGGTGTAATTCATTTTCTCCTATATATTTCCGTCTATTTTCTTTGTCATAAATGAATTTATGATGAAAAAAGTGTGTTTGAAAAGTTGTTCTTGGGTATTAGGATCTCAATGAAGGCATTATTGAAAAAGAATGGATCAAAATAGACGTAATACTCAATATAGGGCATAAAGATCATAAGTTAAAACCATGAAACTTGGAGTCACCTTTTTTTTATTCGAATATTTATGGAAATAGTACAATAATTTATGAGAAAACAGAAAGAAAAAAAAAAGAAAAACTAAAGGAAATAATTATAAGTGAAAGAAATTGAGATTATCTTCCCCCCCCCCCCCCCCCTCCTCTTTTTACCCATTGGTAACAATGAATACACCATAAACAAGAGAAGCCAACATTTTTTTGGAAATATTCCCCAAGAAGAAGTTAAAATTAATGATCATAGGGTTAAGATTGTTAATTTTATTTTTTCCATTTTTTTTACTTCTATTCAAGTTGAAAACCCAAGTCAAAGAGGACTGGAGCGCATTTGGGATTGACATATTTGGTCATAAATCCAATAGGGTTAGCAAAGCGGACATGACTGGTAATTCCAGTGTTTTTGGTGCAAGAAACCCTAGCTTTTTCCAGGTCTTCCATTTGTTCGTTGCAATCTTCGCGAGGGCTCTTCAATAAGGTAACGTCACAGATGTCGTTCTCGTGATCTCCTTCCACTTTCAAGCTGTAGTGCCCGTTAATGCCAGTCACTCCCTCGACGGAATATGTGACGGCGCTAGTTTCCCGGTTCCTGCATTCCAACTTCACCGTGGCGCCTGCAAAATGCAATGCATCACCATTACTGGAGTGGCATAATTAAGTTTTCATATATCGATTGTAGTAGAATAGGTAGGGATAATTACATCTCACACCCCCTCAATGATGGATTAATTACACAAATCTCTCCTCACTAATTGATAATTAAAAACACACACCCTTCATGTTGAAGATTTCTTACAATTGCGCCCCTGTGTGTAACAATTCTTACGGTTGTACCCCCTGTAAACCTTACAAATAGACCCCCTGAGGGGGGTGTTTGTAATTATCAATTAATGAGGGGAGGTTTATGTAACTACTCCATCGTTAAAGGGATGTGAGTGTAATTATCCCAAATAGATATTATGTGTTTCCATCGTATTAACATATGGCACGGAGCAATAGAAAGATTTTATTATGTAATTGTTTATACCATGCGATTCTTTTTCTTTTCAAGTCAATATAAAGCTATTAATGTGTGTATAGAAAGTAAATATAATATTTCATTTTAATTAAATCATATATACGACATACTATATATATATATACACACACACACAATAAAATGTATTCTAAGACAAAAGAAAAAGTGATCCTAGCATAGAATGTACAAAAAAATGATTTAGAAATGCAATTGCCTCCAACTTTACCATTTCAAATTATAGTAATAGCCTATGAATAGCATCTAGCTAGTTTCATATAAATTGATACTGGAAAAATAAGAAGAAATAAAAATAATAACTTAGTATATAAGGAAAAGGAGAACAGAAGGAAAACACTACATTGTGTGAAAAAATAGTTAAGAACGAGAGTTGTGTGGACAAGATATATATATGTTGTTAAAGTTTCAAATAATGACATACTAAGAATAAATAGGGAAATTCTATGCTGGTCTCGGTCCAGTTTTCACCATTAGATCCTCCAATAGGAGGGTAATTTATTAAATTACTCCAGATCCAATGATAAAAAATAGTCTCAGTTCAGCATAGAATTTCACGAATAAATATATGTATAACTAAGGGGTTGTTGATGCCCCCTATCAGCCGTCCCTCGTGGGTCATGGCTCTTTCAATGATATTAAGAGTGTGAAAGAAATTGACCACAGAAATAGACAGCACATGATTATTACGTCTTTAGTAATGTTGTAAGCTAGACAGAATTTTATATGAAGATTCCAAAATCCGAAAATTCTGGTACATATTTTGCATTTTACTAAATGGTACCAAACTGGACGTGGAGAAAGGGTCTTATTAAAAGGGAGAAATTCAATGTTATACATACATTGGATTACATGACAGAAATAATTTTTAGAAACATGACAAGATATGTGATTAGTGAGATCCGACCAAATCAAGAATTTTTAGAAACTGAGTCATTGATATTGTGTTAAATGCATTTACGTGAAGTAAAATAATTTAGTGCATGATATCATATAACAAATGTATGTATTAGGAATTAACAAGGATAATTCTTTTAAAAATATATTGAACAAATTTACCTGTTAGCCTTTCGCTGAGTTGAGTCTCAAACTCGACACGGCAAGGATCACAGTAAACATCGCCTTCAACGTTGAATATTTCTTGGTTGTGGCCGTGGACGAAGGTGGCTAGGATGCAGAGGGTGGAGACGAGAGCGACAAGTTTTGCCATTTTTTATTTTCTTTAAGTATTTTTCCTTTGGCTATTTGCTCTCTTCTCTTGTCGCGTGTACGGAAATGAAATGATATTTACATGGGATCTTATAGAGGAGAAAATAGAAGAGAA
The DNA here is from genome assembly GCA_019426215.1 of Buddleja alternifolia. Classification (NCBI taxonomy): domain Eukaryota; kingdom Viridiplantae; phylum Streptophyta; class Magnoliopsida; order Lamiales; family Scrophulariaceae; genus Buddleja; species Buddleja alternifolia. The sequence continues at coordinate 19,254,961 of CM033407.1, read as the reverse complement.
AAAAATGGGGAAGCAATTATTTTTGAAGTAGCTTGTCCACCTTCCGTTAATTGTTAATGGTGTGTAATTTTTTGTTTTTAGACTCGTTGTTGACCGGTAGAAAATATCGTAAGAACGAGATCTCTTTTTTCTGAATAAATTATATTTTCACGTGTATAGTTTTTTTGAATTTCGCTATATGTGTAACATGATTATATATCAGGAAAAAAAAAATTAGTTTGTTAACTTGGCCTTGATTATGTTTTAGTCCTTTAAGTTGACGTATTGCAAAATTAGTCTATTATCTTCGGATTTTTTGTAATTCTAGTCTTTTTGTGCTTAAAAAATTAGTAAATTTAGTTTTTCGATACCCATCAATACCACCATCACACATTATTATTAGATATCATCAATTAGAAGCTAAAAAGCACAAAGCCACAAAGCCTTTATTGTATGAAAGAAATAACTTTACACATTTCAAAACTTAAAATTGCAGTGAAAATCTACCTAATCAGATTTCTCAATTTTTACCAATTCACTATGTCACTGGCTAAATCGATGGATTAAATCAACCAATTTTTTAAGCACAAAAGGACTAAAATTACAAAAAATCATAAGATAACGGATCAATTTTGCAACGCGTCAACTTAAAAGACTAAAACGCAATGGAGACCAAGTTAACAGACAAAAAATAATTTCACAAGGAGCTCCTGTTGTTTTCCTATTTCTCCAACTCTTTGTCGCTATTTCAAAGTCAAATTCTTATAAAGCGGTGCCTCTTTAATTTATAAGGGAAAATTCCTTATCACCCCCCTTGTGAAAAATGAAATGTGCAAGAAACATATTGTTAAAAATATAGCCTTATATACACTTATGTAATTTTTAAATTGCATACTCTCCTCGTTCCATTAGTAATGGGTAACGCCGTTAGTATTTTCTGTGAAATGCCTGATATGCCCCTTATGTTAATGAATGTTATCTTTATTTTCCTTTGCTCTCAATTGTTGGATCCATTTTGATCAACCACTGGATTTTATTCATCATATTTAATTATAACTAAGTCAAAAGTCAATATTTATTTTAAGATCTCAACCACTAAACTTTTAATAAATAGTTAAACACTATCGATCAACGGTCCAAACTGTTTTGACTTTTCTAAATCATCATTTTTTTTAGTTAAATAATTATCATTTTCTAAAAAAAAACATCAGAAATAATTAAAAAAATAGAAAAAAATCTGAAAATTTCAAAACCCCAAAACAATCCAAAAAAATTAACAAAAACCTGAAAAACAATCAAAACTTGAGAGAGAGAAATCAGACAATAAAAAAAAATTCAGGAAAAAAGTAACAACAAAACACCAAACAGTAAAAAATATCCAAGAAAAACAGAAAATTCAGATTTAAAAAAAATGCAAACAAACTCAGAAAAATTCTTAAAATTTCAGAAAAAAAATCAAGTGAAGAGGAGTTGTGGCCGATCCGATTAAACTTAGGAAATTCCAGATAAATATGAAAGTGGAGCTGTTGGGGATGTCGCCATCGATCTCTGCTGGAGGTGAACTGGTGGAGCAACGGCAGATCGACGGAAGGGAGGTGGTCGCGAAAGTAAGTGGAATGGTGGCGGCATTGGGTAGATGGTGCGCCAGCGGAATTGCGCATGTGATGCAGCGATGGTTGAGGTAGGGTGGTGTGGTGTGTTGCAGTTGATGTGATGAAGATAGGCTGGGAAATTAGCAATATTAGACCCCAATTGCATATGTGTTGCAATATTAGACCCCTTATGTTTGGGATTTTCTTTTCTTTTTTTTTTAATAGTGAGAAGGCAATTTTGGTGTAAAGTGCCCAGAATACCCCTCCAGTAAAAGTTCCCCCAAAGGAAGAAACGTTTCAGCGTTTCTTGTTTTCCTCTTTCTTTTTTTTTTCTTTTTGATTTAATGTATTATGTAATTATATTTTAGCCCTTTGAGCCAAAATAAGTGTAAAAACGTTTTGACAACTTTAAAAAACGTTCCAACTTCTGAAAACCTCTTCAATTTAACACTTGGATTAATATTGAAATTCTAAACGGGCAAAATCAAGGGAGAGCAGCGGAGAAAGGAAAAGAGCAGAAGAACCATACCGGCCGATATTTATACAGTATATCGGAGGAAAGAAGCCAAGTAAATCTTGTATAATTGTTCATAAATATCCTCATCCCACCTCTTCTTCATTTCCCCAAGGTAATTTGAATTTTGAAGTCAGATTCGCAAGTCTAAGGTTTTTGTGAAACTATTTTAATTATGTGATTTTGATTGTTAAACCATTATTGTTTAGTCCCATTATCGATCAATGGTTGTTTCCTCCTCATCGGGTACCAAACGCCAACGTGAAGTGGCTTCAGCCGGCCCTGGAACTTCCTCTACACCCCCTGTAAGTGAACTAACTTCGAAATATTTAATATTTTTAGCAAACTTGATAAATGTAGTTTTTTCGGGTTGTGTGTGATGTATTATTTACTGTGTTTTAGGTTTTATGGTTGGTAATTTTTTATTTTTGTTGGATAACAGACTATAAACCTGATTTTTTTGTATGGTATAAAAGTTTAATAGTTAAATTTGACAAATGTTTTTGTTGAAGCGTGTTGTTTCAGGGCAATTAGGAAGTATATCTTGATATAGGGTTATATCAGTTTGTGTTTATAAGTAATTTAATTGAACTTTGTCTTAGGTTTTCGACGCAAACGACATCCCTCGGCCCACTTTTACACTGAGTCCCGATAAATTTAACTTGAAGTGTAAAGTTGGCAGCAAATGTAAATCGAAAGAGGATCTTAAATATATTGAAGAGTGTTTAAGTGACCATCCCGATGGTATAATGTGGTTTCAGAACTCTCAATTTGCCCCATTATTCGACGTTGCTTCGGACATGGACATGGTGTTAACTCCTCTGTGGATGCTTCTAACCCGAATAATGGAGTCTCCAGACCATTCTGAAATTTGGTTTGTTGTAAATGGCATTCCTATTCGTCACTCTTTGTTGGAGCATGCAATTATGAGCGCGTTGAATTGCTCCCGGTATCCTGCAGCTTCAAAGGTTGTGGAGGATGATGGTTTTAGTCGTAGATACCTTAGCCCTAAAGCCACCGTTAAAATTCTTAGGGAACAACTTTTGAAGCGTGTGATCTGTGGAGAAGTAGACCGTTCTAGAACTCGTCGAAAGTCTTCGAAGAAGGCCGCGATTAGTTCCAGTGACAAAGCATTAGAGATCCTTCCATCGACAAGTTAAAGCTTGCATTATTATATTTGTTGGTTTCTGTTTTTTTTATCCCGCCACATGATGATTCACCAATTGACTCCCGTCTTCTTGCAATTGTTGATGACCTTGAGTTTGCGAAAACTTATTCATGGGGTAGGCTTTCTTATTCTGTTATGATGGACCAATTGAAAACCTTGGACTTGAAGAAAAAATTGGCTGCGGCAAATCCACAGTGCAACTTTCGTTGTTTCGTTCTCCCACTTATGGCAAATTTGGTTTTTATCTTTCATTGTTAATTGTCGACTTACTGTTATGTGAATATTTGATAATATCTTTTTTGTTCCTATGTTATCTTCTTCCTTTCGAGTGTATACCCGCACTCTCACCAATGATTGGGCGGTTGAGGGAGAATATGCCCAAACAATTGCTGAGAATGTGCAAGTGGACCACTAAACTTCTTCACAAGAGACAATATCCCACCTTGTCTCAAATTCTTATGTTGGTTGGAAACACCCAGGTTAGTATTTCATTGGCAATTTGAAATGTTAAAACCTCAAACCTTATAAATTTTGTTATTTGCGTATCAATCTTCCCCTTTTATAATGAATTGTATTAATTCTATTATATTTTTTTATTTTTTTTGTTTGCTAGGATATTAAAAACCTACTTCAAGCCACGCCGGAGGAACTGGCAACAGACCACATGCAAAGCTTTGCTCCTTTTGATGATGCCAACAGCAAGGTCCATGACACCACCAAATTATGGACTGAAATACTCGAGAAAGGAGGTAGAATTGTATTTGATGACATTTTCCGAATTGATTTGGAATCTCGACATTCCATTCTTCCAGTGAGTAAAATTGCAACCATAATCGATGATGATGGTAGAAGACCTCAAAAGAAAAATGTTGAATGTGAGGCAAGCAAACTTGCACAGGACAGTGTTCCCAGTGTTTCATCCATTCCCATGAATACCAATGATATGGTTATGAAAGTCCTTCGTGAGTTAATAGCAAAGGGTAATTTGTTATCACAAAAGATTGATTTGTTATCACAAAAATGTATTGCTATGAGTGAAAGGTTAGAAAAGGTTGAAATTGTGTTAAAATACCTTTCAACAAAGATTGGAGGTGATGAGGATGATGATGAGGTTCTTGGTGAGGATGAAGGGGTCGGTGGTGATAAGGATGATTTTGTTGGTGAGGATGTGGATGAAGGACTTGGTGAGGATAAAGTTGATAGTTTAGCCATGCTCCTTTTTAATCATGGTGGACTGGTTGTAGGTCCTAATCCCATGGTAGATGTAGTTGTACAAGAAGAATCTGAGTTTTATTTGAAGAGGATGCCAAAGAAATCCAAGTACCAAAAATCTCCATTTACCAATCCGGATGCAAGGAAGAAGAAGAAAGTATGTAAGACGTAATATGGCATTATGTGTAATGGTTTTATTAGTTGGGTTTGATCACTGTGTTTGTTTGTAGTACTATGGGTACTGTGTGTTTGTATACAATATTAGTATTAGTAATTTTATTCAGTATTATTATTTTTGTTAGTACTAGTACTTGTATTAGTATTAGTATTTGTAATATTGTATTTGCTGCACTGTGTTTGTTTATAGTATTATGTGTACTGTATTTGTATACAATATTAGGATTAGTAATTTTATTCAGTATTAGTATTTATGTTAGTACTAGTACTTGTATTAGTATTAGTATTTGTATTTGCATACAATATTTGATAATATTGCATTGTGTGAATTTACTTTTTGTTTAACATATTTTTCTGAACCCCAGGTGGAGTCGGGCCCAAATACTGTTACAGAACCGGTGAAGAATGATATGGCTGGGGATTTTTTTGTGCCTCTTACTCTAGAAGAAAAAGATGTTGTTTCCGAAGCCTTGACCTCTTCCAGTTCTGAAAAAGTGTTGGTGACTCACACTAATATTCAGATTACCGGCGAACAGTTACGGTGTTTTCCGGCAAGAGGTTGGCTCAACTCTGATGTGATTAATGTGTATTTTCAATTGTTGAAAGAAAGAGAGAGGAGGGAGCCAACCAAATTTTAAAGTACCACTATTTTAACACTTTCTTTTACACCGCTTTGGTTCGTAATGGTGTATATGATTTCAAATCTGTCGAGGATTGGACCACCCCGACCAATCTGGGATATCACCTCCTTGATTGTGAAAAAAATTTTGTGCCTATTCACAAACTCGATCATTGGAGTTTAGCTATTATCAATAAAAAGGAACAAAAGCTGCAATATCTTGATTCTGATGGTGGACAAGACCAAGAAGTTTTGAAATTTCTTGCTATGTATTTTGTTGATGAGGTGAAGCACAAGAGTGGAGAAGCCATTGATCTGAGTTCGTGGAATCACGAGTACACCAAGAACCTTCCTCGACAGGAAAATAACTACGACTGTGGAATGTTCATGATCAAGGACGCCAACTTTTGTAGTAGTTCGGCTGACATTGGTCTTTGTTTTGGACAGGCTCACATGTCATATTTTAGGCAGAGGGTAGTTAAGAAGATTTTGAACTTGAGAGTTGATTGATGAACAATGAAATTGCTATTAACTTGTAGATACTTTTGTCTATATGTGAAAAATGTTTAACGTATTGTATCAAGTATGAAATATATGCAAAAATGGCCAATATGTTTTTAAATACTAAACTCTAATATTTTACAGTATTATATCCAACGTAATGCTAATTACCAATCTGGTCAGTATACGGATAATACTAGTTATACTGCATACCAATCTGGGCAGACACCTCTCTCAGTTATGGTGTGATGTGCACTTTGCCCCCTCAGTTATTGAAATGTGCACTTTACCACCCACAGACCATGGTATGAAATATCTTGTGTATAGTGGTACACAGTATAACAAGTATTATCCGTATACTGCCCAGATTGGCATGCAGTATAACTAGTATTATCTGTATACTGCCCAGATTGGTACCCAGTATAACTAGTATATTCCTTAAAATTTATTTCTTTCTACTATATTTTTGTTAACTTGTAATTCACAATTAGCATTACGTTGGATATAATACTGCAAAATATTAGGGTTTAGTATTTAAAAACATATTGGCCATTAGTGGATAGATTGTTTTGTTTGGTAAAAAAGTAAGATGAAATTTAATGCATTATTAAACTGGGTGGTTCTCAATCCCATCCATCCCATCTATTTATTTAATATATGTAGTATAATAGTTATACTAGATATACTAGAGGTCATTCGAAACAGTATAATAAATGTGGGGAAGTTATCACATCGGTTGGGGTGAGAGGAAGTTTGAAAGCCTCACCACACGTTCACCCACCACCATATTAGTGGAAAGTTTAAATTTTGACAGCTGTTATGATAAGAGGTTAATTTATTAAACACCTGCCCGCCCTGCCCTTTCCCCTTCCCTCCTCACTTACTTATTTATTTTTCTATCCTCTAGAAAAATATTTTCACTGTCTTCACTCATCCTTCTTCACTCTCACTCTCTACCTTTCTTCCTTCCTCACTTATTTTACCCATCATTTTCCAATCTACCATGGATATTGAAGATAGATTAAGCGTGCTTCCTCCTGATGTGATATTTCACATTATGGATCGGTTATCGAACCTATCAGTGGTGGAGGCATCAAGGTTGGGATTTATATCAAAACATTTCCAACATCTTTGGTACTCTATCCCTAAACTCGAGTTCAATCATGGGGCTTTTTTACAGCATAATATTTTTTTGTATAAAGGCTTAGATTTTTCAGATTTTGTCAATCGCACTGTTGAACAACATAACAATAGTGTTGTTCATACTTTGATACTTGATTTTGGTAGGGGAGAGGGAGGTGGCGACCATATTAGGGAAGATTGGGTATTATTTGGTGTTGATCACCATGTTCGAAAACTTAAAGTAGTCGGTCGTTTATTAAACTCTCTCCCTAGCAGCCTATTTTACTCACATACAGTTATTGATCTTAAACTATCTCTGCCTAAGTATGTTGTTATGTGGGAGGATGGAATCTTATTGCCAAATTTGAGAAAACTAGTATTGAAGCGTGTAGTAATGATTGACAATAGGTTTGGCTTTAAGAATACAAAATGGTTTCCCACATTAGAGGAGTTGCAACTACTTACTTGTGATTTTGAAAATATTCGTGAATTTTCGGGTTATTTCCCCTGTTTGAAAATATTAAAAATGGCTTTCAACCATGGCCAAAGCAATGTCAACATATGGCTATCGATCCCCAATTTAGATTTGTTGGTTATTTTAACGACACAAAATCAGGGGTTGTCGGATGGATATTACGTGGTGATGCCATGGACTTTGAAAGTAATTGCACTGATAACCTTTTCCATCGAGAGGTTATTAAAATGGTTAAAGAATTATTCCTCACCGATGACGCTCATGTGTCGATGATTTTGGGACAGGTATACATATCATTTTTTTGATAAGGGATTATTTTGTGTGCATTAAATCTATGAAGTTGTTTTTGATTTTACGTTTTTGGTACTTTGGTAGGTTTTGGCCAGCGTGGATGGTCTACATCGTCGTGTGTCGTCGTGTTATTTTGTCGACATGTTCAGCTTAAATATGACATGTTTGAACAAGATCGATCATCTCGCAATGACACTGGTGATGATTAGTAGATGTCCGAACTTGGAAACATTTTCAATTAATTTGGTGGTAATATTCTACATTTTATGATTTGTTGATTATAACATGGTTAATTAACACTTTGATTTCTCATATTCCATTAATAAAATGGTTTCTGTTTTTTACCTGTTTTGTAGCCGAGCGACATCTTGGTAAACAATCCCACAACTGTTGGTCAATATGTAGAAGAGTGGAATTTGGGTGAGTTGGGATTGGACAATTTGGATGTGGTCAACGTAACAAATTTCACGGGCACTGAATGCGAGATGAGCTACGTTATGTATGTGTTATTGTACGCATCTCAGTTGCAGAGGGTAAATATTGTGTGCAACGACGCTTTTGTTGCTAACCGTGATATATGTTACCACAAAACTAGGACAATAAGGTTGTTTCCAAGATTATTGAAAAATGTGCAGCTTCGTTTCTCGTTTGTGCAACCCACTGTTAGAGTTCTAAAATCTATGTAATTAGGTTATATTCTGATTGATATGTCAGTTGTAGTAATATTTTGTCATTTTGATCTTATTTTGTCAATATATATTCTGAAAAGATTGCTATCCAGTATAACCGGCAATGAAACCGGCAATGAATCCCCAATTTGACAGTTATTTGATGAACAAGGAGCGAGAAATACTTTATTAGATCACAGTTAGCGGGAATTTAATTTAATTTATGGTCCAAAAACTATACCGGAATAATATTGATCCAGTATATTCAGTATTGTAGGCAGAACGATAGGTATACCGGATGAATATTGATCCGGTATATGCAGTATACTAGGCAGATTGGTAAAACAATTGGAAATGAATCCGTCACCAATTGACATATGATTGGTTGAAATAGAACAGTGCTAAAACATTTAAATTAATGTTTAGGATATATCTATAGATTAGATCCCAATAAGCTGCAATAAGAATTTAATTTAATTTATGGTCCAAAAACCATAGGTATACCAGACGAATATCGATCCGGTATATTCAGTATAGTAGGCAGAACGATAGGTATACCGGACGAATATTGATCCGGTATATGCAGTATACTAGGCAGATTGGAAAAACAATTGGAAATGAATCCATCACCAATTGACATATGATTGGTTGAAATAGAACAGTGCTAAGACATTTAAATTGCTTGAAATAATAATATGTCTATGGATTACACCACAATTGGAAACAATTAGAACAACTTACAGTTCAAAAACACATTACTATACCGGAAGAATAGTTATCCGGTATAGTCAGTATACTAGGAAGATTGATGAAGGCGGGAAAAAGTTTGAATAAAAAAGGGGGAAAAGAAGAAAAGCAGGTTTGTTATATTATTCCCAGCATCTAGATTATTCCTATTATTCATTATCCAATATCCAACATTCCATTTTCCACAATATCCCTCTTTCCCTCTCCTCTCTCTCTCTCCTCATCACCCCATTTCCTCTCTCTCTCTTCATCACCCCATCTCCTTATTATTAAGTCGGAAGCCCCCCCTGCTGAAAATTTACTATTTACAGTCTCTCTCGTCTCTCTCCTCCCTCGTCTCGGTATCAAATCACTGAATCATGGAGGAATTTTGGTCACCTACTTGTAAGTGTGGGCGAGGCAGAATGATTATTTACCGTGCCGGACCGGATACAAAAAATCCAGGCCGCTACTTTTATCGATGTCCCGACTGGAAAAGACATACAGATTGTTATCTTTGGTGCGATGAATACCATGACGAAAATCCTGATATACCACAGCCAAGTTTTATGGACAATAACATCCGCCCAACGCAGACAGAGCAAGGTGCTTCGTCTAGTAAGGACAAGGGTTCCGCCACTGCTTGCCTGAGCTTTGATTCAGCCAGTGACCGGTCAACGGAAAAGAATATATGTATGCCTGTTAGATTTGGCAAGCCGCTGCAAACTGAATTGAGCCTAACTAGTAGGGGGTTCTCCGTAATGTGTTGTTTCATAATCGTTGCCTTGATTCTGCTTGCAATTTTCATATTTGTGGCCGGTCTATCAATTGGACTGATCATTCATCAGTCCAATATTTGAGCGTAAAATCAGTAGTTTTATTTCCTTGATTTTGTAAATAGTTGTATGTCACCAGTAAAATGTATATTGTTCAGATTATTCAAATTCCCCTGCCTAATTCTGCCACATAACCATAACTTGCAAAAAAACTCCAATTTAACAGTTCAAGATCAAGACATATCATGCAAACGAGCATTTAACATAATTCAAAAAGAACACCCCTAAAAACTGAACATATTTAACACTGAAACAGAATCCCCCTATTGAGCATACAACTGAGTCCATTCACGGAACATTCCTTCAAATATGAATAGCCCCCTACTGAGCATACAACTCAGTATAACAAGTATATTCCTTCAAATATGAATAGCCAGAAATTAAGCACAAAAAAAAAAAAGCAAAACTAATTGAAAGCAAGCTTGCTATTTTATTCAGTACAACCAGTAGAACAATTTCATTTCCCCCATATGATTGAAAAATACAACATTATATGATTGAAAAAATACATTATAGTTCCCACCAGATGGATTAGAGAAACAATCATTGATTAATCCATCCTAGTTTTATACCAACTATTAATCAAATTATTAAAAAATAAGGAAATAAAAAATCATACGTCTCTATAGCTCAGTTTAGTTAGAACTTTCTTAGATCTTTTTGTCTCTTTGACTTTTTCCGAACCTTCTGTCCACCTGCCTCTATTCTAACAGACTGAGGCACTCCAGGCCTTTTCGTGTAGTCCGGAGGTACCACCCGAATGGCCTTTACTTCATCAGGTATGATCCAAGTTGTTAGAAATTTCATGTTAGATGTTTTGATGATGACAAGATAGGATTTCATGTTAGACCCCAAAAGAATGTAAGTTTACACTTTCATAGAATATATGTATAAGCGTTTGAAAGTTTGTTAGTTTGTTTGGCTTGTAATTTTTACCTTTGTAGATTTTAGACTAAGTGATAGATACTATGTCGCTAATAGAATTCTAGGTGAGTCTATTAGAGATGAAGTTGAAGATCAGCGTCTGAAGTCAGAAGAAGATGAAGATTTGTCTTAAGCGTTCGTCAAGCGCTTAAGAGTCTATTTCAGGAGTTATGAATCAAGCGTTCAAGAGAATGTTCTTAGCACCCAGCTAACGCTAAAGGACTATCCAAGGAGTGTTGATTCAAGCGCTACTATTCAAGTGAACAGTATCCAAGCGTCTTCTGAATAGTGCTACTATTTACGCATCACTATTCACGCATCACAATTCAAGCGCTTAGCGACTCAAGCGTCCAGCTTTCAGATTCACCTGAAATATATCCTCAAGTTGTCAACGGTCATTTATTTCCAACGGAAATAAATTCAAAGTGCATTAAATGCAAACAAGACAGTATGACTTGTGGACAAGCCACCTTTGTTGACTAGACTGTCAGCTTTTCAGAATTCAAACCTGCTTCTGTCCAATAAGAATCAGCAGAAATTAAGGAATGTCAGAAAAGGGACTATTTGAAGCTCCGCGTGAGGTACACGCGCCTGACTTGTGTCCAACGGACAATTTTCAAGAAACCCTATAAATAGTTCCCCTCAGCAAATTCAGAGAGAGAGAGAATGTGCGAAGAGCCAAAACTTTGCTGAAATAATTTGAGAGAAAAAGCTTCCAAACTCCATAGCCAATTGGAATTCAAGAAAGTTAATTCTTTCAACAAGCAGTATTTTTGTGTAAGAGAAGCTTGTTGAAGAAGATCTTTCTTGAAGCTCCAATATCCTTTAAAGCTTCTCAAATACACTCCAGACAGTCACCCGATATCTCAAACATCTTCCAAGAAGAACCCTAAACTATTATTGAGATATCCCAAGTTGTTTGAACTTCCCAACATCAAACAAACCTGTTACAATAAACCCTCAACACCTTTCATCTGAGTGAGAAAGATTGTTGACTTCCACAAGCAGTATTTTTGAGTAAGAGAAGCTTGTTGAATAAGGTCTTTATTGGAGCTGAAGTCTGTGTGATCAAGGAGCTCAAGGCCATCTTGAAGAAGATCTTTATTGGAGCTGAAATCTGTGTGATCAAGGAGCTCGAGATCGTCTTTCCAGAAGTAGAGGATTGAAGTGGCTTGTAGCAGAAATCTGTGTGACCAAGGAGCTCAAGTCATCCACATCCATCTCTTCTTGTTTTCCTATTTTGTAGAAGTCTCTGTGTGACTCTTCGAGAATCAATTTAGTGGATTGCCTCCGAGTGCAAAGGAGAAGAAGGACGTAGCTGGGATTACACCACCCAGTGAACCTTACAAATATCTTGTGTCACTTTACTGTTTTAATACTTTGCTCTACATTTGCATATTATCTTGAAAAAGGCTTTAAAACAGTTAAGCGACTATCTTGGTGAAAAAGAGAACGCTAATCTTCCAAAATAAGCTTCAGCGCTTGACAAAGCGCTGAGCACTTCTAAGCGTTCAAAACGATTTAAAAGGAAAGCAACTAAAGAAAAACTTTTGTAACGCTAAAACATTTTCAAGAGAAGACTTTAAAATACTTCCGTTGTGCTAATCCTGATTAAGCGATTGAAACATTACCCTACTTTGGTAATAGTTGAAATCACTAAGTCTAAGTTAACTTTATCAAAACAGTCTTCGAGTAAGCGACTAGTCAAGCGCCTACACTTGTAAGCGACTAGTCAAGCGATTATTATCCTTAAGCGTTCAAAAGAGATTTTAATACGAAACTTTTTGAAGTCGAAAAAGACTTCAGGGTCTATTCAACCCCCCCCCCCCCTTCTAGACCCTTTCGTACATCATTGTGGGACCAACACTTGGTATCAGAGCGGTTGAATTTGAAATTTTCAAATTTCCGAGCGTAACTGCTTGTTCAGATCCCTTTTAAAACTTAGTTGCTTTATTTTTTTTTAAAAAGGAATGGCATTTTCAAGAGTTCCAAAGTTGACTGAGTCAAATTATGACTCATGGAAGGTTAAAGCTTTTGCTTATCTTTGTGCCTGTGATGATGAAATGTGTGATATCATTTCAGATGGACCGATCAGAATATTCAAAGAAATCACAAGAGCGTCTGGAGCGACTGAACCGACTCCAGATGATTATGTTGAGAAGCCTAAGCATGAGTGGTCAGCTGATGAGAGTCGAAGAGCAAATTTGGATAATGTAGGACGAAACGCTCTCTATACAGCCATTGAAGACAATGATAACTTATTCAATAAAGTCAAATCATGCAAGACGACTAAGGAAATTTGGGATAAGTTAGCCACAATATGTGAAGGTTCAACAAAGATGAGAGAAAACAAGCTCTCCATAGCCATGCAAAGATTTGAGCAGTTTAAGATGATGCCAAATGAAACGCTAGATCAATTGGATGCGAGATTTTCGTCGCTTATTACAAAATTAGCGTCATTGGATAAGGAGTTGACCAATAAGGAAATGGTCAAGAAGATTTTTAGAAGTCTCCCGAGCAAATATTTGATAAAGACCGTAGCAATGAGAGAATCACAAATGTTGGACATCATTACGCCAGAACATGTGTTCTCGGAGCCAAGGGCTTTTGAATTCGAATTAGGAGAAGTCAGCGACACCTCGTCTTCAGCGACTGAATCCAGAGCCTTAATCGCTACAACCAAAATCAAAGGAAAATCAGTCAGTGAGGTGGAAGCGACAGAATCAGATAAGGATCAGGAAATGGATTTATTGGTTAAGAAATTTGAAAAAAATTTAAGACATGAAAAGAGAAATCCTGCTTCTCATTTCTGAAGGTACAATTTATTTAAACGCTTAATCATTATGCATCATATTTTATTAGACATATAATGTAGGGGGAATTCACTTTATTATATTGTCTAAAAGCGTTTTTCAAAAGTGTTACAAGTTATTAAATTTAGGGGGAACCTTAAAATTGTACTTGAACATATCTTTAAGCGTCAATGATCAAAAACCGTTTTCATTTGCATAGATCATCAACGCTTATCATTATTTGTGCATGATGTGTTAGACGCTCAAATACAAAAGGAATTTATTTTCAAGCGTCAACATTAATCTTTAAACACTTGGTATCATATTTCAAATTGGTATATTAAGCGTTGAACATTCCCTTCAACACTTAATAAAATATTTTACAAAATCATGCATAAATTTTTTTATTTATTTAAAAAAAAAAAAAAACTAAAGGCAGACTCAGTTGGGATGTTGATTTATCAACGAGTGATATCAAGGATATCTACTAGTTGTATCAACTGTGGTGGAAATCGATAGAGATTTGTCACTGTCCTTCCAGACGTGGAAGCAACTGTGTAAATCGCTAGGAGATTCCTTTGTTACTCTGTCAGTCCAGACGTAGATGAGATTGTGGATGCTGAGCAGTCGATAGAAGTGGCTGAAAGATTATCCCCACACCAACTTGTCCTAAGCGCTCAAAAGAAAAAACTCCCTGAGTCGCTTGCCAGTAGTACTTTCCTACACCCAAATGCTTAGAGCAGATTCTGCAGCCTTTCCTCTGATGTTGATGATGCCAAGAAGGGGGAAAAGGTAAGAAAAGCAGTTTAAAGGGGAATTCAGTTTAAGGGGGAAGTAAAAAAAAAAAAAAAGGAAACAAGGTTTGAATTTTCAGTATAAATCATTACGCTTTCAATTCCATATATATATGAATGATTTATCGCTGAAACACCTTGTTGAATCTAATCTAATATTAGCTAACTAATCTAACTTTCTAAATGCTAACTTATTTTATTTTGGGCTTTTCTTTGAACTCTTAAACTATAAAAGAGTTATAAGAGTTAAGGTCTTAACATCATAAAAAAGGGGGCAATTGTTAGGAATTTCATGTTAGATGTTTTGATGATGACAAGATAGGATTTCATGTTACCCGATATCTCAAACATCTTCCAAGAAGAACCCTAAACTATTATTGAGATATCCCAAGTTGTTTGAACTTCCCAACATCAAACAAACCTGTTACAATAAACCCTCAACACCTTTCATCTGAGTGAGAAAGATTGTTAACTTCCACAAGCAGTATTTTTAAGTAAGAGAAGCTTGTTGAAGAAGGTCTTTATTGGAGCTAAAGTCTGTGTGATCAAGGAACTCAAGGCCATCTTGGAGAAGATCTTTATTGGAGCTGAAATCTGTGTGATCAAGGAGCTCGAGATCGTCTTTCCAAAAGTAGAGGATTGAAGTGGCTTGTAGCAGAAATCTGTGTGACCAAGGAGCTCAAGTCATCCACATCCATCTCTTCCTATTTCCCTATTTTGTAGAAGTCTCTGTGCGACTCTTCAAGAATCAATTTAGTGGATTGCCTCCAAGTGCAAAGGAGAAGAAGGACGTAGCTGGGATTACACCACCCAGTGAACTTTACAAATATCTTGTGTCACTTTACTGTTTTAATACTTTGCTCTACATTTGCATATTATCTTGAAAAAGGCTTTAAAACAGTTAAGCGACTATCTTGGTGAAAAAGAGAATGCTAATCTTCCAAAATAAGCTTCAACGCTTGACAAAGCGCTGAGCACTTCTAAGCGTTCAAAACGATTTAAAAGGAAAGCAACTAAAGAAAAACTTTTGTAACGCTAAAACATTTTCACGAGAAGACTTTAAAATACTTCCGCTGTGCTAATCCTGATTAAGCGATTGAAACATTACCCTACTTTGGTAATAGTTGAAATCACTAAGTCTAAATTAACTTTATCAAAACAGTCTTCGAGTAAGCGACTAGTCAAGCGCCTACACTTGTAAGCGACTAGTCAAGCGATTACTATCCTTAAGCGTTCAAAAGAGATTTTAATACGAAACTTTTTGAAGTCGAAAAAGACTTCAGGGTCTATTCAACCCCCCCCCCCCCTTCTAGAACCTTTCGTATGCCATTGTGGGACCAACACAAGTGGATTGCTTAGGAACGGGGTATATGGTTCGGAAATACGCCAATGCCCATAATTCCTTCAAGTAGTACTTCGAGCATAGAGAGACCAATTCTGCGTCATCACCAGAAAATGCAGCAAGCGCGTGCTCACAAGGGAGATGGTCAATGTCGAAAACTCGGCAACTACATTTTTTCTTTTGGAGGTCAACAAAGAAAATTTCTTCGTGATCCAAAGCCCCCGTGCGATTAACCATATACTCACCAGCAAACTTATTAAGTTCTTTACTATATAGAACTGGCACTCGCGTTTCCTTGCATACAATGTGCTTTCAGCTTCTGGAGTTAGCAATTGTGACGATCCACCCTCACAAGATTCGTTGCGGTGCTTATTGAACCACCGACATATCAAGTTCACAATCTCATTCAACAAAAGAATCAGCGGAAATGATCGAGCACCAACCAAGACAGCATTAATGGACTCAACTCCGTTGGAAGTCAAAATGTTGTATCGTGAACATTCAAAGTAGCACCTAGCCCAACGCTCCTTTATAAGGAGTAGATCTTGCATATACTCGTGAAACTTGACGCATGTACGAGGTTGCCTTCTTGTTAAGTCATCAAAACATTTTTCGAACTCTTGAACAGTGTATGCTTCAGCGCAAGCCGTGAACTTCCCCAACACGCTTTCGCGATGTTCATTTTTCTGTTTACCCCTGCCAGTACTAATGCGAGTCCTAATATTTTGAGAAATATGATAAGCACAGAATCCATGTGAAGCCTTGGGATACACTATCGGAACTGTATTTATGATGCTTCCGTTTCTATCTGAAATGATGACCAAATCTTCAGAATCGAGTATCACCTCGCTAAGCTTGTCCAAGAACCAAGACCATGATGCATCGCATTCACTTTTAACTACACCAAAAGCAAGAGAATATTGATGTTTGTTGCCGTCTTGTGCAGTACAAACTAATAATACACCTTTATACTTGGTCTTTAAATGCGTGCCGTCAATAACGATTACCTTCCTCATGGCCTTAAATCCTTCGATGCATGCTCCCAATGCAAAGAATAAAGACACAAACTTGCCATCCACATCTGTACATATGTCAGTAACTGTACCGGGATTCACCTTCTTCAGCATATACAAATAACTCGGAAGAAAAGCATAGCTTTCCTCCGGGTCACCCCTGATAGTACTTCTCGCTAGATGTTTACCCTGCAGGGCTTTGGAGTAAAAAATATGAAGGCCCTGATTTACCATCATTTCCACTATTGTCTTTGGCGACGGTGTATCATACTGACATGGGAAAGTCTTTAACAATATGTTACAAACCTGTGATGCGCTACTTTTTCTGCTTTAAACCCCACTGAAGGTGAGCATGTATGGATATTATTATGAATGCGCAAGGAGAAAACATCTAACCCTCCGGTCTTTCCAGCACCCAATCTCCACTTACATTCCGGATCCCTACACTTAAAAGAGAATATCTTTGTGTTTGACTTAGATCTTTTAAAATTAAAAGTTGCTTTCAACGAAGCATTCAAAACCACGTCGTACACCTCATCTTTGCTACTGAATTCATGTCCAATTGGCAGATCTATACCATCCTCAAAACTGTAGGTTTCAACAACCTCATCAGGAATAGGTTCACTAACGGTAGCTCGAAGAATTGGAATTGAGTCTTCCCTTGAGAAACAGAGAGGTGTACTAGAAGCATGTATTAGACTTGAGTCATCCCTTGAGAAATAGAAAGGTGAACTGGAAGCATGTATTGGACTTGAGGGAGCGGCAGGAGTAGATTGGAGATTTTCAACATTTGGAGTCGAAACGGGAGTTGATTCTAAATTTTCATTGCTTGGAGGATTTTGTTTGATAGGAGTTAGGGAAGAGGCCATAGATATGGGCGGGGACATCGTCTTATCTAAAACAAAAGTCGGCCTACCTGGGGCAGATGTATAGTCGTCAACCACATTCACATCCACATAAGAACCTGAGTCCTCACTATCAGATTCCACTCCATTAATATCAACACCATTGCCATCATCAAACCAATTGGGTTCAATAGGAACCTTCTTCTTAACAAGCTCAACATGGAGAATGCTTCTACACTTGGATACACGACATTGGTCCATAAGATAACATTTTACATCAAAATCGGTCAAAATATATTTAGGGTTCAAACCTTTATAGGACAAAGGCGTATAACTAAGTTTGATTTCAAAGTCATTCCGGTTAAAAGGAGCCCTTTCAAATATAAAATCCTGAAACTTTGAAAATGTAATCGCGTCAAGATCATCTCCCTCTTCTCCGATTATTGCATTGTGCATTTCATAATTAATCCTTGAAATCCATTCATATGCTCCTAATTCTCCGTCTTTTTTCTGCCACTCTCCATCGTATCGGTAGTACAACAAATAGTCTGACATTTTCCTAAAATGAACAATAAGAAAAAAAATTACTGCTATTGAAACTATTTATGATCGAACTATGCACTAGTATACAGAAGGATATTCCTTTTAACGAGTAAACACATTATTCTTCAACCTACCTACATGGGATTGCCTACTGCACAACAACAACACAATTAATTTTCAAAACTATTTATGATTGAATTATACACCACTACCATTATACAGAGGAGAGAGGACTATTCCTATTATTTAACGAGGATTCTTCAACCTCTCTACATTGCCCACATGACATTTATATTGCCTACCGCACAACAACAGAATTATTCTTCGAAATCAACCACAAAATACAATCCTACACACATTCACAATCATGAACAAGAAGAAGCCGAAATAGGTTCAAAAAACTCATGAAAAATGAAATTGAAATAATTACCAAGAATTCGGGTGGATTAAACTCCAAATGTACCTCGAACAACTACAAACAATCGACCAAAGAAACAAATTCTAGTCTTCCGAAGTCGATGAAAACAATGTCGCAAGTTTTATTTGGTTAATATCAATCAATTGTACAGAATTTCGAATCAATTGGGGAAAAAGATTTGGGCCAAACAAGAACCCTAAATTTGGACTGAATTGGGGGAAATGCACTTCAAGAGAAACTCAGCAGCGCGGCAGGAATGGGGAGGGAAAGATATGATTTTTCTTTTTCTTTTATTAATTTAATTGAATGTAAGGATATTTTAGACATTTCATAAATCACTGATTTATCTTTTCTTTTGATACAATTTTGTTAGTAAGGGCAATTTAGAACATTCACTTGAATGAATATTCTTTTATTTTAATACAAATGGGTTAGTAAGGGTATTTTAGAACTTTCAATTGAGTGCGTTCCACTGGGGTCTAAAATTGAGGTGCTTTTTTGAAAAGGTCTAATTTTGTAGTGTGATATGCAATTGGGGTCTAATATTGCTAACTTCTCAGATAGGCTTTGTGATGTAGGTAAAGCTGTAGAAGAAGAAGGTGAGGCCGTGAGAGAGAGAAAGAAAAAGAAAATAGGGAGAGAGAGAGAGAGAGAGAAGGAGAAAATGGAAAAAAGGGGCATTTTTGTCTATTTCACACACATTTTAATCTATAAAAATACTAAAAACATGCAGGCCACCCTCCGTTAATTTGCAATGGAGAGAGATTTTTACGCAGGGTTTTCAAAAACACAAGTGTATAAATGGCTATATTTTTAACATAGGGGATTTCTTGCAGATTTCATATTTCACAAGGGGGCGATAAGGAATTTTCCCAATTTATAAATAGGGCAAAATACACTTTATACACCCTGAACTATTCACTTTATCTCATTTAGGTCTCTGAACTATTAAATATTTCAAAATGGTCCCTAAACTATCAAACGTAACAAAATAGTACCTCGACTTGATGGACGTGTTTGGTTTTCTGTGACATGTTACAAATGTGTCACTGAGTTTAACCATTGCAATGTGACCATTGAAAAAGTTTGTCTATTTTGCACTCACTTGCTTTCAATAAAATAAGTTTTTTTATGTATTTATAATTTTGCTATTCTTTAACGATTTGGTTATCATTTTCTGCGCACTTTTGTGCAGAAAATAATACACTCGTTTTTCACTAATTTCTTAAGAGAAATTTACAAAAACCTCCTTAAAATAAACTTTATATAAATCTCTTTTAATATGTTTCAAGCCAAAAAACTCATTTCACCAACTTTTCTTTCCAAAAATTCAACATTTTGCGTAAATTTATGGATTCAATTGTCCTTAGCCTTCTATAGCAAAAAGAATCAATTGTAGTTTTATCTAAAAACATTATTTATGTAGAAATTTTATATCGATAATTGATACTAATTATGATTTTAACTTTACATTTTCAAATTTTTTTAATCTTCTTAGAATATTTTAAAAACGTATTTTAAATAGTTACCATACTAAAAATAAAATAAATTATTTCAAAAAATTTAAAGTACTTAATATTAAAAAATAACATTAGTATATTTATCAATTTGCAAAATTAGCCAAACACATCCTTAAGTCGAGGGATTATTTTATTACGTTTGATAGTTTAGGGACCATTTTGATATATTTAATAGTTCAGGGATCTAAATGAGACAAAGTGAATAGTTCAGGGGTACAAAGTGTATTTTGCCCTTATTAATACTAGTCGCGGTCGCACATTCGATGCGTGTGTTAATTATTTAAGAATTATAAATATATTGTTTTGAAATAAAAACTTCTCATGATCAAATATGTTGTTTGAAATTTTGTGAGCATAAATTTTAAATGTAATTTTATGTCAATTATTATAAGTAGTTAGAAATTAGTAAAAGAGAAAAAAATAAATAAATAATAGAAAAAGAATATATAGAAAGAATTAAGGAGAAAAGGAGAGAAGAGAGAGAGAGAGAGAGAGAGAGAGAGAGAGAGAGAGGGGAAACAGCGTGTAGGAAAGAAAATGAGAGAAATAGAGAAAATTAACTTTGACACTTGCCAAAGTTTTAGTGGGTTTAAGATGTCATACCAAAATAATGAACAGACCAAATGTGGTTACTCTAAGCATCCTCCCTTTATTAATAGTATAGATGTTGAAGCCTCTATTAGTTAAAATTCGTACTAATAGACATATAATCGAAAAATGCCTCATTTCTTATATGAATTAATGATGAACTTAACAAAACTACTCATATTTTTTAGTTGGACCATTTGATACACATACTTTATATGTCCCATTTTATATATACTTGACAAATAATACACTAGTTTTATCCAATAAATTATTTTTTAGTTTAAAATTTGAAATTATTCAAATATTATTATAGGTAGTAGTTGGATATTTAATTTTATTCTTTTAAATGGGGAAGTGATAGGAAATAATAATTGAATATTGTATAAATAAAAAAATAAGCACTTTCATAACCTATCAAAATACTAATTATTGTTAATTAGCTATCCTTTAAAAGATATTTTCCGTGATAGACTATCAGCAAGTAAAGGCAATATATATATATATATATATATATATATACCTCACAAAAATAATATAACAAAAGGTCGTAGTATTTTATATACCTGTACATTTACTAATTCATTTGTTTCTTGTTTTCGTATTTTATAGACAATTTTTACCACCAAAAAATAAAATATCAAAAAAATTGTCACATAATAGATATTAAGTTTTTGCGAGAATTAACAATGAATATTCCGTAGCAAACTCATTTAATTTTGAAAATAAGTTAAATGAAAAAATATTTTATTAACGAAATATATATGATTTTTTGACGACACATCCATTGCAAGTTTCATTGCTTGTGCAACTGATTAGTTACAAAAATTTTCGTAGGAAAATTAAATTTGAAATAGATAACTAAACAAAATATCTTAACTGCGAAATAGCAACGACATTTGCTAAGAATTTTACTTTCTTACTTTATTTGTTGCTAAATGTTGCAACGAAATACACTTTTCCATTGCACTTTTAATTGCTTGTGGGATTAGCTACAGATATTGTAAATGAAAATTAAATGCAAACTTATCCCGGCCCCATGTCTACGGGAATTGCCACAATTTATAAGGATATTGCGATTAATAATATTAAGGGAAATTACACTCAGACCCTCTAACTTATAGTGTAATTACATAAACTCCCCCTCACTTAATGATAATTACAACGACATCCCTTCGATCCAGATTTAAATTACACGAGCACCCCCCGTCATTTTTTTGGGCAAAAAGTTGATGACGTCAACAAAATACTTTTTGAATATCCCCATTTTAACACAAGTCAATCCTAGGCCAAAAGGTCAGACTTTTAACTGACCAAAATACCCCCATAGGGTCTTTGTGATATAAACTAACTTTTTAGGGGTGTCAACGTAATGTTTTGGCATGAAAAAAGAATATGATAATTCAATCTGATTATAGTTTGTTAATTATTTTAATTTATAGTTCTGGTCATAGGCTCATAGCTACGGATATACTGGCAACAACTACGTATCTCTGATACAATCGGGCTGCTAAAGAATGATGAAAAAAACAAAGCAAGTGGGCCAGAAAATAGGAGGCCCAAACGAGATATTAAAATACCCAGCTGGATGAAAGATTTTAGCCCAAAGTAGATTTAGGGTTTTATATTTCAAAATATTGGATGCCAGTACACGTGTTAGTCTGATCCAATTGTCCTTTATTTGTATTTAACAAAATGGAGGTTAATAAAAAAACGGCAGAAAGCATTGTTCATCTTCTTCCTCCTTTATCTTTTCTCTGTTGGAGTTTATTCCTTTTTCTCGAAACAAAGAAAAATTATCAGTCATTGTTATCATTTGGTGCTTTCACCTTCCTTACCATGCCTCCCAACCGCGCCCTTGAAGACTCCATTATTGCCCTCACGGAAAAAATCACCGAGCTCCAAACTAACTTCGACCTCCGGCATGACGCCCTCACCGCCGTCGTGACGGATCTACAAGCTCAGCTTGCCACTCGTCAGCCCACATCGGAATCCCCATCGTCCTCTCATCATCCACCTCCACCCACGACACCACCCACCATCAACACTCCATTCATCCAGCAACCTATTCGACCAGCTGCAAACACTCAACTCAAACCCCCAAAAATCCACTTACCTCTGTTCGACGGATCTGCTCCTTTGGATTGGATATTTCAAGCCGAGCAATACTTTCAATATTATCACGTACCACCGGACGGCCGCCTGGAAATCGCCGCTTTTTACATGACCGGTCCTGTTTTGAGTTGGTTCAAATGGATGTATTCGAACCATCAACTCTCGTCGTGGGACGCTTTCATTACCTTGGAAGTCAGATTTGGCCCTTCTTCTTATGAAATCACCAGGCAGCACTGTTTAAATTCAGGCAAACCACTTCGGTTTCGGCCTATCAGACTCAGTTTGAACAAATTTGTAATCGAGTCGTGGGCTTATCTACAGATGCGATTCTGAACTGCTTTATTTCCGGCCTTCGCCTGGATATTCAACGAGAACTTGCCATATTACAACCCCATTCCATTTCACAAGCTATGGGCTTGGCTAAGCTTATTGAATCTAAAATACCTTCTGTCCAACCCAATCCTCCATACTCCTTCCCCAAACCTCCATTCTCTCCTCAATCTGCTCTATTACCCTTACCCCCTCCGAAACCCCCATTTCCTATTAAACGCCTAACACCTCTCGAGATGCAAGAACGCCGTGCCAAAGGCTTGTGTTTCAACTGCGACGACAAGTTTAGTCCGGGTCACAAATGTAAATCCAAACCATTTCTTCTCCTTCTAGCTTCATCCGACCCTGAATTCGAGTTTTCCTCCGATGCTCTTGCGGGTGACGGATCTGCCACGGATTCAGATTTATATCCACCCCCGCCTCCTGTTCAAAACACGCCGCCTAACCTTGCTTCTCACGAAACAGATCCTAACATGTGTTTTCAAATTTCGGATCATGCACTTTCCGGGTACCCGTCACCCCGCACTCTCCGTATTCCCGGGTTGGTTATGGGTCACCTTGTTACTATCTTAATCGACTCGGGTAGCTCTCATAATATTATACAACCCCGACTCACCTCGTTTTTGAAGATACCCGTTGACCCCACACCTCATTTTTCTGTTATGGTGGGCAATGGGGACAAACTTCAGGGAATGGGCTACTGCCCCAATTTACATATCACAATGCAAACACATGAGTTTTGTATTCCATTTTATGTGTTACCAATACAAGGGGCTGATTTAGTTTTGGGAATTCAATGGTTACAAACTTTGGGCCATATTGTTTCAGATTTTGCAATGCCTTCCATGTCTTTTTATCATAAATCCAAATGGGTCACTCTTATGGGGTCTACCACCACTTTACCCCAACTTTCCAGTTTTCAGCAATTGTGTCGCCTTATACAAACGGACGCGGTGGCCCAATTTCATTCGCTCTTCATGATCACACCCGAGCCTCCAACAGACCCTCTTAAACCGGACTCCCTTGATGCCCTCCCTATGGACCTACAAACATTACTACTGAAATTTTCAGATTTATTTGCTTTACCTCACGGCCTACCCCCTTCCCGAGCTCACGATCACCACATCCACTTACTCCTCAACTCTACCCCGGTTAACATCAAACCATATCGTTACCCCCAATGCCAGAAGAAAGCAATGACTGGTATTATTTCCGACATGCTTCGAGATGGGGTTATTAAACCCAACACGAGTCCCTTTTCCTCTCCGGTTCTCTTGGTTAAAAAAAAAGACGGTACGTGGCGCTTTTGCGCCGATTATAGAGCTTTAAATGCAATTACAATTAAAGATCGTTTTCCTATTCCTATGGTTGATGAGTTGTTAGATGAATTATTTGGTGCTACTGTTTTTACTAAACTTGATTTGCGTTCCGGTTATCATCAAATACGTTTAGCATCATCCGACACTCATAAAACTGCGTTTCGCACCGTTGATGGTCATTTCGAGTTTTTAGTTATGCCTTTTGGGCTAACTAACGCCCCATCCACATTTCAAGCGGCTATGAATGATCTTTTTCGCATTTACTTACGTCAATTTATGTTGGGTTTTTTTTATGATATCTTGGTTTATAGCAAATGTTGGCAAGATCATTTAGAACATTTAACCTTGGTTTTTCAATTGTTGAGCGATCAGAAATTTTATCTCAAATTCTCTAAGTGTGTATTGGGGGCTGCTTCTGTGGATTATTTGGGCCACATTATCTCAGCCCAAGGGGTGGCTGCCGACCCAACGAAAATCCAGGCTATATTGGATTGGCTGAGACCCACTACGGTATCCGCTTTACGTGGTTTTTTGGGGCTAACGGGCTACTATCGCCGGTTTGTTAAAAATTATGCGTCGATAGCGAGCCCGTTAACGGATCTACTGAAAACTGATAACTTTCACTGGACTACAGAGGCTATTCAGGCTTTTATTGAGTTACAAACTGCTATGACTACTCTACCGGTTTTGCGCTTGCCCGACTTCGAGTTACCATTTGATCTGCACACGGACGCCTCCGGGGTTGCCATTGGAGCAGTCCTTTCACAGCAATCTCGCCCCATCGCCTTCTTTAGTAAGAAAATGTGCCCTCGGACAGCTTCTTCTTCTACTTATGCCCGTGAGATGTTTGCTATTACTGAAGCTGTTAAGAAATGGCGACAGTACTTGTTGGGACGCAAATTCAACATATTCACAGATCAGCAAATCATTCGCAGCCTTCTTACACAACATATTCAGACACCCGAACAGCAGAAATGGCTCACGAAACTCCTCGGATACGATTATAACATCTTTTACAAACCTGGCAAGGAAAATCAGGTTGCCGACGCATTATCTCGTGTTTCCCAGCAGCCTTCTACCTTCCTAGCCGTGTCCACACCCCAATTTGCCTTGATCTCCCAACTTCGGTCCTATTATCAACACAACACAGCAGGCAAAGAGTTCATTTCTAAATTAAACACCGACACCAAAATGCAGCAAGTTTTCTCAATTTTAAATGGGATTGTTTACTACAAGCAGCGTATTTTTATTCCAAAGGACACTGATTTACAAGCCAAGCTCCTTACCGAGTTTCATGATTCACCAGTGGCTGGCCATTCAGGGATCCAGGCCACATTCATCCGTCTTGCGAGTTCCTTCTATTGGCCTTCCATGAAAGTCGACATTCAAGCCTATATCCAGCAATGCCAAATCTGTCAACAAACGAAATATACAACTCATAAACCGTATGGCACACTTCAACCACTACCAGTTCCGAATCAGGTATGGGAAGACATAAGTATGGATTTTATCACACATTTACCTGTTTCAGGGGGCAAAACGGTCATTTGGGTAATTGTGGACCGTTTGTCCAAGTTTGGTCATTTCATTGCATTACCAACACATTACACGGCGGCCACCTTGGCCCCTATTTTTTCGGTGGAAATAGTCCGTCTGCACGGGATTCCAAAGTCGATAGTTTCGGATCGTGATCGAGTCTTCGTTAGCACATTTTGGTGACAACTATTCAAAATCCAAGGCACTACGTTAGCTATGAGCAGCGGCTATCACCCACAAACTGACGGGCAGACCGAAGTTTTAAACCGCTGTTTAGAATCTTACTTACGTTGTTTTGTCGGCAACAAACCACACCACTGGCCCCGCTTCCTTCATTTGGCCGAATTCTGGTACAACACTGCCTTCCACTCGGCGATTGGGATGTCTCCTTTTCAGGCCCTCTACGGCCGTCCACCACCGTCGATTCCGACGTATATCACCAGATCTACTTCCGTCGACGCTTTAAACGACTCTTTCCTCCACCGTCAGCAAGTTTTACTCTATCTCAAGGCCAACCTCATCTGGGCAAGACAAAGAATGTCAGATCAAGCTAATAAACATCGAATGGAAAAAAAATTCGAAGTTGGCGACTGGGTTTACCTTCGATTGCAGCCATACCGTCAGATCTCGGTCACCCGCCGTTCCTCTCACAAGCTCTGCCGTCGTTTCTTTGGTCCTTATCGCGTCCTCCGCCGCATCGGGTCCGTCGCTTATGAGTTAGAACTCCCTTCAACTGCCAAAATCCACCCCGTCTTCCACGTATCGCTCCTTAAACCCCATCGCGGTTCGCCACCTGATCAGATTCCGTCCTTTCCCCCCCTCCATCATGATACTAATTTCAACCCTCAGCCGCACTCCATTTTAAGGTCTCGTATGTTGCAGACAAAGAAAGGTGAAGAAACGCAACTTTTAGTCAAATGGGAGCTTTTGTCTGAAGCTGAAAGTACATGGGAAAATCTCACAGACTTCAAACGAGCCTTCCCTAATTTCGACCTTGAGGACAAGGTCCATCTCCGCGGGCCGGGTAATGATACAATCGGGCTGCTAAAGAATGATGAAAAAAATAAAGCAAGTGGGCCAGAAAATAGGAGGCCCAAACGAGATATTAAAATACCCAGCTGGATGAAAGATTTTAGCCCAAAGTAGATTTAGGGTTTTATATTTCAAAATATTGGATGCCAGTACACGTGTTAGTCTGATCCAATTGTCCTTTATTTGTATTTAACAAAATGGAGGTTAATAAAAAAACGGCAGAAAGCATTGTTCATCTTCTTCCTCCTTTATCTTTTCTCTGTTGGAGTTTATTCCTTTTTCTCGAAACAAAGGAAAATTATCAGTCATTGTTATCAATCTCACTTGTGCTTTATTTTTTTATAGTGTTTTCACCATAATTTTACTTAGAATTTTTAATATGTCGAAATTTGTCAGACCCCACTTTGACTAATTAGAGTTGGAGCCATTCAAATTATGTGGATGCCAGTCAAGAAAGGAGGTGGGCCGAGTAGAAATATGATGAATTTTAACCTTTAAGTTGAGAAAACCCGGAAAAAGGTAATTTATTCATGCCCCAAAATTAAAGGGCCTTGTTATAAAGAGGTTGGAGGTGGGCTGGTACAAATGTTCATGGAAAGATGTCGGAAGGTACACTGTAATGTGTTGGGCCTGGCCTCAGTAAAACGGCCCAAATTGAGCATATTCAGACCCGAACCGCAACGTGCTGTCGCAAAAGTCATGCCCAATTATACAAGGGTCGGGGTGGCATTAAGAGTTCATTTGGGAGTGTCTCAATTCTAATTTTACAATCAAAATTTAACCTAAACTCGGTTTGCCCATATCCAATCAATTGTTTTCGAAATGCCCTACTCGCCTTCTTTTTTCTTTAGAAATAAGAAAATCAACTTTTTTTGTTAACTTTTCCAAAAGTTACCCTTTTAAGGGAAAACAAATAGAAAAAAAAATATTTAACTACGTGTAGCTACAACACAAAACCTTCAAAAATTGACTTGTAACGAAGAAATTCTTAACTAACTACTATTTGGTTAGCTAACTAATATTTGGTTAAACAATGTCAATCTCTCATTATTAAGTGAAAAACCAAGATCAATTCCTGACTATTACGTTCTTACCCCCTGTAAATCAAAAAAAGGAAAAAAAATCTTAATATCACCAAATTAACTTCTTAAATTAAATAATTTGTCGACTTTATTTATGTTTCATTAAATCGAAGCTCCAATATATACTATTTGTCTCAAAGAATTTGCATTAAATAGAGAAATCCATTGTAGGGTATTAGGGGATCATACTTGGGGGGCCCCACAACCTGGGGTCCCGAGATGATCTCCATCATACATATGATGGTGAACCTCCCATATGAATATCTATACATATAGGTTGTAGATCATTCAGAACCACAGAGCTCCTAGAAGTCCCCCAAATATTTGGAATGCGAATATTATTTCCCAACCAATAATTGACTTTTTTTTGTGAAGTATGGAACAAATCACAGAGCTTGTGTAAATCAACTCACCTTATAATTTGTTTGGGTAAGAGGGGAAACTCTTTTGAAAGAAGAAGGCAAATATAATGAGTAATTAAAATAAGACTGTTAGTTAATTTACTTTGCGTTTTACTCAAACTGAACAGAGCACATAAAAGCACCTGCACCATGAAATGACAAATAGCCCTACACAGATGTATGTAATAATTGTCATTTCTGTATCTTAGCATTGCTGTAATTTTATCTCCCAAATCCTGTAAAACCAACCATGCCAGTCATTATTTTGGAAGATCTACAAATATAGCAGTGTAAATCATCTTGGAGGCTCCAAAGACTGAGCCTCCAATACTAGCAAATCACGAGAGATCTAACCCTTAGACTGGCTGGCGAGTCCCAAAAGATCTCACCCCTCATTGAAGGACCCACATACATGTAGGGTCCTGTAGGGTGATGATCTCCCAGAAGTCGCCAAAAACGATCCATTTTTGCCTGCATCCCTATTTTTTATTCAGGACTAGAACTTGAAAGTCATCCAGTCTGTCAAACCGAACAAAAAAAATCCCAATAACAGCAAAAATGTGCTATCAATTCATGCAAGAACCATAAAGACGAAATTAATCAGATCCGATTCACGGTGTAAAAATGCAAGATGGTAATCCATTATCATTTGATCAGAGCTTGTGCATTAAAGCATAGAATTTTGATCACAAATTTATGATGTATAATAATTCAAAAGAGAGAGGGGTGACCAAACTTTTCCCAAGCTTGGAATACAATTTGTATCATACAACAAATTGATCACCCCCTTAATCAGTTAAATACGAGATAAAGTCTCTCACTCACGCAAACGGAAAAAAAGAAAACAGAAATTGGAAATATAATTTTAACCGGTGTTCTGTAATCCAGCAGCAATGCCCTTCATGGTCAAGATGAGTGTGTCCTCCAATCCAGGGGCATAGTCACTTGTGGGGTTCAACTTCACAAGTTCAGCAGCTGGTTTTGATTCCATATACTCCTTCGAAATATGAGGCCTCAACTCCACATGGTAGTTCGGGTCACGAATTCGCTTCAAAGTATATGCCTGGCTCACGTTCAATGTTGTAATGTAGGAATCACGCAATCTAAGCCGTTGCTTCAAGTATGGATCTCCTTCCAGAAGGTCCTTGTGTCCAGCAATCTATGAAAAGGAGTTACAAAGTTTCATCGCAGCTCAAGTCTAGAGCATTTTGTCTTAAGAGCATCAATTCATAGATACAATACTCTTAATACTTATTTCGTCCAAAAATTATGACCTTACGTCTGTTGGAAAAATCATTTCCCAAAATGAAAACTCTTTTTCCCCAAAAGAAGTACCCTCTCCTTTTAAAATAGGGTAAATCATATACACCACTGTGTGGAACCCTAATTACGAAAAACAACCTAAACTTTGAGAAATTACCATAGCTTTCCATGCAAGTAAAAACATATTATAATTTCAGCATCTGTTTTCCAAATTGTCAGGATGTGTGCGGATCTTGGTAATTTACAAAACCTCAGGGGCATTACTCAATAAGTGTAGGGGCTGAGTATGATTATTCCTTTATAATATTTTCCCAAAAAAAGTACTCATCTAAATATTTTGAAGCCGGGTCAAATTGGATAAATAATATTGGCACGGAGGAATCATGTTTAATTTCACATGAAAATTTCACATTAGAGCGCCACAAAAGATTACCTGGAGCAGAAGACTTTTGGTTTCCTCATAGTTGGACCTCAATCGCTCGCCAAATGACCACAACTCCTCAGACACTAGGAGCTTGTCATATAACGCAGCAATACCGGGGTCTCCCTTGGCAAATACCATCTCAATTAAGTCGATCGTGACTCTGAAAAAAGGCCATTCGTTATACATATCTTGCAGCATTTTCAGGTTTCTAATGTCCTTTTGGATGGCATATTTGAATGCTCCCCCAAAGCCTAGCCAAACAGGGAGATGAAATCTAGTCTGTGTCCAGGCAAAGATCCATGGAATAGCTCTCAGTGATTCAATTCCCCCACTAGGTTTACGTTTCGACGGACGGCTCCCAATGTTCATTCGACCATACTCTAATTCCGGTGTCGCCTATTACAATTTACATAAAATTCTGTTACTCATACTGATGTTCATAATTAAAATTAGAGAAACTTACATAGATACCCCATTCGTGAGACCCTTTTTAAAAAGAACAAGCCAAGGCTTGAGAAATTATCATAATTTTTCTATCGGTAAAAGCATATTACAATTCAAGCCCCTGTCAGTAAAAACAGATTACAATTTGACCCCCTATTTGTCAAGTTTTCAGGATTCAACAGGGGGGTTTGTCTTGGTAATTTGCAAAACCGAAGGGGCTTGAGGCAATTACCCAATAAGTGAGTGTCCATGTAATTATACCTAAAAATAGTGATAAATTTGGAGATGTGAAAATTATATCTCACGCAGGGAGAATTTGCTCGTAGCGTGTTTTGTGTCAATCTCTTTCACACAAGTGCGTGAGGGGACAACCCACAATGCACTTTATTGTGTGAGAGAGAGATAGCTACGAGCATTGTTGATAGAACTCCCCACTCGGAGACAAAGAATAAACATAGTTAAACATTTGAAGTTACTTACAAGGCGGAAATACTCGACAAAGCGGGGTTCTTTGAAGACGATCTCACGGTACTCCTCAGTGGAGAGAACAGCAATCTCATCTAAAAGTGCCCTCCACTCCGGTTTAGGGGCAACCGGTGGGTGCATTCCATGTTCTAGTGTAGCAGCAGTAAAACGCTGGAGTGTTCTAAAACACAAGTGCTCCTC
Source organism: Buddleja alternifolia (assembly GCA_019426215.1). Classification (NCBI taxonomy): domain Eukaryota; kingdom Viridiplantae; phylum Streptophyta; class Magnoliopsida; order Lamiales; family Scrophulariaceae; genus Buddleja; species Buddleja alternifolia. Next base: position 19,223,693 of record CM033407.1, on the reverse strand, counting down.
CCCAAAAGACTGTTCAATAACTTCCCCTTGAACCGTAACACGGAGAGATCCATGTATAGTTTCGGGCGGTTGAGACAATATAGCGAGATGAGTGGGGCCACCTCCTCGTCCCACGGTCCCACCTCGACCATGAAACATAGTCAATTTCACGCCAAATTCCTTCGCAACCTTAATAAGCTCCTCTTGAGCCTTGTACAGTTGCCAGGCAGCTGCCAGTCGACCCGCATCTTTACCTGAGTCAGAGTACCCAATCATGACTTCTTGTTTACCGTTGATTCGGCTTTTGTACCACTCAATGGAGAAAAGGCGGGCCACCGCAGCAGGGGCAGACTCTAGATCAGCCAATTTCTCAAAAAGTGGAACAACCCTTAAAGGCTGCTTCACGTGGCATTCACGTTGTAGAAGCTCGACTGCCAACACATCGGACGGTGCTGTGGCCATCGAGATGATGTACGCACCAAAGCAATCAGATGGGAGTTCAGCTAATACATGGAAAGTGTCCAAAACATCTGCAATCTCTTCCGTTTTTGGAAGGTCGGGTCCAAAGAGGGGTCGTTTGCCGCTTAGTTCAGAGAGGAGCCATTCTTGCTTACGCTCTTCTGACCACTCTCGATATGAACCTATTTCCAAGTGAGTGGTGATGGCATCTAGGACATCGGTGTGCCTGTCTGATTCTTGCCGTATGTCAAGTCTCACAAGTGAGAGCCCAAAGGTGGAAACTTGCCTTAGGAAATCTAGAAGGCTACCATCAGCTATTGGCCGGTCGCCACAAGCACAAAGAGATCTGTAACAGAGCTCAAGAGGTTCCAAGAACTGCATAAAAAGATTAGAACTGGTTCAGCACCATATAACAAGGGTTAAAAAATGTCTCTGTCAATGTATTTATTGCTTGTCACATTGACAAAATATTGAACAATATAATGAAAACTATAACAATATAGACGCTTGCTTTTGATTGAAAAAAGAAGGAAGGAAAATAACACGTCTGGGGAATGTAGAATACCAGATCCAAACAACGATTTGAAATATTACACATTTTTGTGGAAAGTTTAGTTTATAAGAGGAACTCAACACGTCACTATGGAATGCAATGGAGGGGTGAATATGTCCTTCTGTGAGATCCACGTGTTTTAAATGATAATGATTAACTTACACAAATATTACCTGCTCAAGATTGGTGTAAGTTGCCTCTTCTGGAATGTCAGACATTCCCTGAGCTAATAAATGACGAGAACGCTCACGTGTCTGATAGAGCTTATCTCTCACATCACCGAGAATGACACGATAGGGCTCACTTGGTGGAATTGTTTTCCAAAATTCTGCATAGAGCAGGAAAATCAATCTTCTATGTTTGTAAATCAAAGAGAGAGCTCATAGGACACGTCATCAGATAATCAATTGAGATTTAAGAGTTTAGTCTAACAATATCCCGGATTTGCTTCTAATGAGTTCTATTTGCGGATGATAGAAAAACATTGAAGTAGCCATCATATTGGCTTCTGTTGAAATTCATATATGAAGGAGGAAGACGAATTCGCAAATAGCAGAGAAAAAATATGGAATTAGAACAAGATTTTGGGGGTTACCTATGAAATGCTTCGCATCTCTCCTTGAAGATCTATGGAGTTCATCAGCTCGAACACGGAGCTCCTCGTTGCAACGCCACATGGACAACTAAAAAAAGGCAATCGAGTTAGAAGAACAGGAATCACATAACTTTAGAAAAAAAGAGTCCCCAACATCTAGTATATATCTGTTTAACTAAATATTTGAATACCTCAAACATGAGATCCTCTATTTGGGAATAGTACAAGTTAGCAGCCATCATACGGGCCAATAAGCAGACATCCCTAGTCACCTCAGGAGTTACTCTTGGATTGCCTGCAAGCAAATTGATTTACAAAGTAGAATTTCAAGAAAAGTTTTATAGTTAAATATAATGAAACAGAAAACATTCAATTATGTTTGTTCTGAATTTTGAATCATCGTCTCAAAATAATTTGATAACTATATGAAAAGATACGCATTTGTTGAGGGCAAAAGAAATTTACCGTCACGGTCTCCACCCATCCAAGAAGAGAATTGAATCAGAGGTGCATTATAGGGAATACGCTCATTAATCCCTATATTCTTGAGTGCTGTGTCCACACGGCGCAAAAACTTGGGCACACCTTTCCAGATTGTTTCATGGAAGTAACTCATTCCTGCCCTCATTTCATCTTGGGGTGTAGGAGGAGTCCTTCGTATTTCGTCAGTTCGAAAAGCAGCTTGAATCTGCAAATATTTAAAAAGTAAGAAAAAGAAAAGGGCAACAATTTTAAACAAGTTGTGACTTAGATAATATTTCAAATATAAAATATCAAACATTAGATGTAGGAATCTGTAATTCTTGAAACGATCATGGGACTAAAACGACTCCTACAACCACAACCGTCAAGATGGTGGGACCTCGTGGGTTTCACAAATCACCATACATGGATAGTTGCAATTTGTACCAAGACTTGGACCCCAGCACTCTTAAGAATCATTTTGTACGAACACGATCACAACAACAAATTCATCTAGATAGCAAACATTTAGTGAGGTACAAACAAACATCAAAGGTAATATAAAAGGTTGACTATGTCTGTTGGCCATCTAGAAAGTGCAAAAATAATTATGATAGTAACACGAGAAATTGGCATTCTCCACAACAGACTGATAGTGACAGACTCATATGAATGCATTGGGTTAAGAAATGAAATAAAAAATATATAAAGATTCTACAAGAACTGGAACTGCATATCATAATTAAAAAAGAAGGATTGCCCGAGAAAACCTGAAATTAGTTGTTTTAAGTTTATATAATCAACATCCCTGGTCCAAGACAAAACTGTTCCATGATGATTTGAAATTTTGAATACGTGCACACTAATTCCCAAATAAGAGATAAATGGTTTCTCTCTTTTTAGTGACACAAATTAAATCCTCCTATCACAAAAAATCAGCCATTACATCAGACTTATTATCTCGAGACTGAAACTGATTAGGATAACAGCGTTAGGTCGGCGCTGGCTATTGCACTTGGCTATTTTTTTCCTTTTTTCTTTTTTTCCATCTATTTCATTATGTATAGAGTCCCTTTTCTTCGTTTCCATTTTATATTTAAATTGAGGTTTAGTTTAGTTGATGTGAGATGTTGAAGAAATAAACCTCAGGACTTCAAATAAAAACCATTTCACTATTCTTGGGTGGCACCCATTAGGAAAACAAAAATCTCTAGTCCCATATATAAAGTCAAAAGGAAGGGCTCTATTCACAACTTGATATAACTTAAGAACAAAAGTGCAGGAAAAAAATTACTGTCTATATACGAACTAACAAGACCGATGGATTACCTCCCTCTGCAGAGCCTCATCAAGCTCCTGCTTATCATCAGGTGTGATATCTTTGGTATATAGCTGGGCTAAGCAATCTCGGATCCTGAACAAGACAGAGTCGGGCCGATAAGAAAGACGAGTCGGACAAATCAATCATATAAAAGGCTCTAAATTTTTATTGAAGACATAACAGAAAACTAAATATGCCAAATCTTTCTTCCCAAAATGTACTCCAATATCGCTGTAATTGGAATAAATAAATAAAAAAAGGGCAACCTTCCATGCTTCTGAAGCAACGATCTTCTTACAGACTGTGTAGGATGAGCAGTAAAGACGAGATCAACAGTCTGATTCTTCAATGCATCAAAAACTTCTTGAGGAGACTTCTTCAAATCAACCACAAGTCTCTTGATAGTCTCTTCGATGTCCGATTCAGTAGTTGCATTGCTTTCATCAGTATAATCTCCCTTCTTCTTTTTGTTTCTGCGGCGATACGCTATCTGAACCTCCTCAGCCAAGTTAGCCAAGCTAAGCATGTGGGAGAAAGCTTTAGCAACAACAATCGAATCACCGGGATCCAAACTTGTCAACACATTTCCAAGCTCTTCTAGCTTTTTAGGATCATGCTTGCCTTCATACTCAGCTGAAAGCTCATAACATTCTTGCACCTATTTTAATGGAGGAAAAATATAAGATCCCATTTATCTATCTATTAAAACATTCATGATATACAAATGCAGGTCCTTAAATTCTAATAAGCTGTATTCTTATTGTAGGATTTGGAATTTCAAATCCATCACAGATAGAAAGATTTGTAATTAGTAACTGAAAATTATCCAAACAAGTTCAAAGAATTTGTTATTGTGGATTTGAAATCCTCATCTCCCAAATCTTCCAATCCAAACACAACCATAGGGAAATAAGCAGAGATTGAAGTTCTACAAACTTCAAGAGATACTGATCACGTTTACTGAAGTTAAACGAGTGAAAGCAGACAGTGATCCACCAACACAGAGGCACTTAAGGATTACAAGTAAACCAATTTTTCAAAATTGAAATGATCCTCTCATACTATTTAATCAATCAGAACTAACTTAAAAATCCAATTTTCACCAACAAGCCCTTTCACAAGCGTTGAATTTAGCTCCCAACACTCGAATCTCGATCAGAAAAACCAAAAAATCAGAATTAACGAAATAGTTCTAAAATTAACATCAGATTTTAACATCGAAATCGAATCAACACTCAATTGAAGGCTAGAAGAAGTCAAATCCCCAAATCTCAAAAGTTAAAACACACACACGCATATATATATAGATATAGATATAGATAAATGCATATATACCGTTTCCTTGAGATCCTCTCCATGCAAATCCTGAAGGATATCAAGAAATCGATCCAAAAGCAAGGCATCATACTCAACAAGCTTATCATCCTCTGACACTTTTCCAGGAACCAAAAGCCTCAGCTGTGCATCAATCGACGCCAACTTCTCCAAATTTCTCGAAGCCATCACCCACAAAAATGGGTCCAAAAATCTGCGAAAAGTGACAGCAAAAAATCACGATTAAAAACCAATCGAGAGGGACCACACACACAATCATGATCATGTCTAAGAATTAGACAGCAACAGAGATTGAAATTGCAGCCTCATACTAATAAGTGTTGAAATTCCACATGCAAATAATACATTATATATATATATATATATATATTGTATTTGAAAAGGATAGATTAACAGTTGACTGGTATGAGTGTTCATTATAGTGTATGTATACCTGAATCTGGGTCAGTGAGACTCTTGAAGAAGATGGGGATCAGAGAGAGAGAGAGAGAGAGAGGAGAGGAGAGGAGAGAGAGGGAGAGGTGTGATCCATATACACTCACATAGGATATGTATATATAGACAAAAAGTTAGAAGAAAATGAATTTGTATTCAACTTTTTATATTGGGAAATAGAAAAATCGACTTTTGCTTCTTTTTTTTTTTTTGATCAAAAAATCGACTTATGCTTTGTGTAGAGAAAGAAAACAATTTTAATGTTGTAATAAATTTTCCATATATGATTATGAATTCGTAACGTATTGAAATAAAGTAATTAAAACTTGCGTGATATATGGAGTAATTAGGACTTAGAATTTGGGGGAAAAAGATTTTAAATTGTTTGTGTGCGGATTCAATTAAGAAAACGATTTGGAGAATTTGTTGGATATGTGGACATGAAATTCTCCCAATTTTATTGGGGAAACATAAAATGTGATTGGATTAATTACTACGATATTTGACCAATTGAGTTGACACGTTAAGGGACAAGTAAATGAAAAAGAAATGTTCTAATAACTTTAATCTAGCTTTGAAAAATACAAATGAAATATTTAAATAAGTTTTGACTATAGAGTATAGACTATAGCTTCTTAAAAGTATAATTGAAATAATTTTTAAAGAACTCTGAAAATTGAGAAAACACAACTTGCTTTTTCGTTTTCTTTTTTTAGTGAAACATTTAAATTTTTGCAAAATGCACTTCACCCCTCTAAAATTCATCTTTTAGCACTAAACCCTCCTTAAAACCAAGAAAGAGAGTATGCTCCCTAAAAAATTAAAATGTGTACCATTTTACCCCAAAATCAATATTTCATGTGAAATTTTAGCCGGATATTTAGTCGTATATACTTATCATGAATTTGTAAGGTCATAAATGTCATTTATCATCGTCTACGCAAACCAACTACATTTTATAATGTAAATTGGCATTGAAAGTGATCAGGTGAGAACTACAGTTAGAAAATCTACTTTATGCATTATTCAAAAACATGAATTATGAGGCAACAATTGATAATTTTTAATGAAAGACAATGTCGTGGAAAAAATTGATTTAATGCAAAGATAAAAAAAATAAAAAATGTGATCATTCAAATAGACAAAGACTAATACGTGGTTAAAATTCTAGTAAATATTTCACATGAAAATTGAATTTAGGGCAAAGTGCTATACATTTTAATTTTCTAGGGGACATAGTCTCTTTTTTTTCGATTTTGAGAGGGTTTAATGGTAAAAGATGAATTGTAGAAGGGGTGAAGTGCACTTTACCTTTAAATTATTAAATCAAATATTCAAAAAATGACGAAGTAATCATCATCAAACTGAAATTTCGTGTTACAAATTAATAAAAATGAATTAAATATAAATAAAGAAATACTCACATATCTGATAGACCTTGGACTCATAACCTTAAATTTTACAAACAGGTCAAAATTTACAATTGAAGCTAGGAGGAAATGGGGCGAAAATTGAATATTCTATACATCCCATCAAACTTATTTAACCAGATTTTCTTGTCAAGTTTTATGGCCTGAAATTATTCCCTGGGCAATACGTCAAATTTACAATTGAAAGATGACCAAACCTCTTGGTCCAGTGGTATAAAATTATTATTAGGACAATTTGGAGTCAATCTGATGTGCTTTCAGGATCGATTCTCAGCGTTGTCAAAATAATACTTGGCCAGCGGCAGCCACGCACCTCGAGCGAGGATTAGTTGAAGTGCGCGAAAGCTGGTCCGAACACCACGTGGAGAAACCAAAAAAAAAAAAAAATAGAAAGATGCAATGGCCAAATCATTTTGATTCAAGTTCCAATTGTGTCAATTACCCCTTCTAGAATCGCCTCAGGTTCAAATTCTTTCATTATTCAATTCTGTTTGTATTTTCAAATAAATGAATTTTGTTTTCATATATGTGTACTTTCTATTTCAATCGACCAACTTTCAGTTACTTTTTATGAAAAAAATTATACTACCAAAAAAAATGATAAATAAAATAATTTGGAAAAAAACAAAGAAAAAATTAATAGTAGTGAAAATTGTCAAAGTTGGGAGGAAGAAAAGAAAAACGGAACGACAAATATATGTCCTCAAACAATGCAATATCAATAGTGTAAAAATGGAAAATATGGGACCCGAAGAGGATTCAAATGCCAGTACAGTTTGTACAATGCCACGCTTTATTGTCTAAAGTGAAAGCTCAATGTAAGTTTTTTTGGTCAAATTCAGACCTTTCTTGAGGACTTTTACTCGAGTTTTTTTTTTTTTTTTTTTTGTCCTTTTTTCTCTTTCAATCTCTCATTAATATATCTTTTTTTTTTCCTTCTCTTTTTTAGTCACTATCAAAGATTACCAACTAAAAGAATATGCCTAAAAGATGCTCTATTTTTTTTTTATGGAAGATGCTTTATTTAGTGGTGCGAATAATGATTTTCATAATTGAATGAAATAAAGCAAAGGTTCTAAAATTGACAATTTTCTTTTTCCAAACTATGCCGTATGGGAAAGGATGACCCCAAAATGGCTCCATGGGAAAAGTGGATTTACATAATTTGGTTATGTAACTTAGAAAAAGAATAATAATTGCACAATGTTGTTATATATTGGCGATAAAGTCTAACTATACTGACGAAAATTGATTTATCAAAAAAAAAAAAAATATTGACGAAAATTGAGGTTTCAAAATATTAGAGATGTTAAGTTCTATTCCCACTTATGTGTGAGTCTATTTTCTACTTATAGTAAATGTTAACTGATTGTAATAATTGTTAGTTGGTTGCAAATTATTAACATTTGATATTTATGACATGTATCATGTACTGAAATACTCCAAAAAAAATTGCTATTTATACTAAAGTAAATACGTTTTTAATATGTACAAACGAATGTATATGAAAATTTAATTCTCTAGAGACAACAAAATTGTACACCTTACAAAAGAGCACATGGGCATCATTTTACCATCTATAGTTATGGGCTTTATTAACACAACTATAATGCCACACAAAGTCATGAAAAAAAAAATCTTTTAGAACATAATATGCTTATATAATATAAACTAAAACTAAGATTCTTCACTTTTTTATATAATAATGGCGAGACGTTAAGCTATGCAGAAGCATGCAGCGTTTTCTTCTTTGAGGTGCAATAGAGGCCTTGTTCACCATTTAAAAAAGCATGAATCATAGCACCTGCACCAGTTATGTCCCATTGTAAATAGATGTCCTTATTCATTTAAAAAGAAGAAAAAAAAACTAGAAACCCTTTAATTAATTGGTGAAAGACTGAAAGTGTAACCATTTTTTATGCATCATGATCATGAGACTAATGTACTTTCGTAATTGTGATATATATATATATATATAAAATATATATATAATGAGACTAATGTAGTTTCGTAATTGTTATATATATATATATACATATATATATAAGAATAACATTATCAGATCTATGCATCATATTATAGCCTTCTGTTTTAACATAAAGCATACAATAAATTTGGATCAAATAGAGATAAAGTAAAATTAGGAAAGCATGAAAAGTAAATAGGTCCATCACATAGACTTGATTCAACTACTCCTAATAAAGAGTCATGAAATTTAAGATGTCTTTTATCCCGTACATAGAGAATAGCTGATGCACTAATTGTTTTATATATATATATGTGTGTGTGTGTGTGTGTGTGCGCGTGCGTGTGTGCAGATCAAATCTTCTGAACATTCTTCTTGAAGCAAATTATAGGTAGATTAATTCTTCGGTGACATTCCCGTGTAACACGCATATTTACATGCATAGATGTGTGATAAGTATTACTTATCACACATCTATGCATGTAAATATGTGTTACAAGAAATGTTACACGAAATGTCACATAAGATAAATTCTTCTGCCTATCATCTTCTTCAAGAACAATGCTTTTGATTCTCTTTCAAATAATAATATTAGTTTAACAATATTCTAGTGGAGAACTTGTCCAATTTCTCAACTTAGGAAGATTTATTGTGGGGAAGGTTATGTGAGGAGAGTTGGTTCATTGAAAGTATCCCACAGAGAATAAAGGAACAACTTTGTCTTTTGGAAATTAATAATTAGATGGAAATTAATTAAAAAAAAATGTTGCATGATTGAAGGGCAAGGCTAGCCCCCTTTATTCTTTTCCTTATTCCGCAGTCCGGGTTGTTACGAGTTATTTTTAGAAATGTTAATATAATTATAATTATTTGTGTATGATAATTAGGTTTTGTACAGTCTCATCTGACTAATTGGTAATTATTTATAATTTTAGGGGTGTCAGTCTACCACGGGCAAGATTTTTTATTCCAAAATTCTAGTCCATCTTCTATTCCATAGTATAGATGTTTGACAAGTGTAATATGCATTACTCCTTGTTTGTCTTGTATTTTTATTTACTTTATCAAAATTAAAGAAGAGGTAAATAAGGAAACACACAATAAGAGAATTGAACATTACAAATCTATTAAGAACAAGCATGGAATCACAAATCTGATTGTAAATTCGTAATTTATACCTTCTTGGTTGGTTCTTACAAATTACAATTACTGGATTCAATCTATATCCAATCTTATTTTCCTTCAAGTATATTGCCTTCTTAATCCAAAAACATCAACACTTGCTTTGAATTTTTATTTATCACATAATAAAAAAACCTGATATCTTATTGCAGATCCAAAAAACCAATTCTTCTATGCAAAGTCAAACCCAATCTATGAAAGAGAATTTGAGGTAACTTTTTATAAACCCCACAAACCAAATGCCAAATACTGGATTTATCACCTACTGTAAATAGTCGATAGAACTTTTACCACGGGATTGTCGGTAAAATGAGGGAGATTAGTCCATTCCTTCGGATTTAAAGTCTTAGAATTGTAGATTAAGTAACAATTAAAGTCAGAATTTTAGTTGTAATTCAATTTTAACTTCAATATTTATTAATGGCGGAGAAACAAAGGTTGAGAGTAACCTCTTAAAATTTAAAATTTCAGCGGATTTGGATTATGATGATTTTATGTAAATTACATGGGAGTTTCTTTCTGATTATTTTAATTAGATTTGTAAGGTCGTACATTTTAAGAAAAGGATTCACAACCAATATATGTTAAATTTGATTGAGATCCAACTAATAAGATTTTTTCCAAGCGGGGATCAATCTATCCTGAACACTCTATTGCCTAGTCTAAAGCTAGTTTAGCGAGGTAGTTTACTTGCAGACTCGATAGAGTTTGGGTACGACTCAGCTCTTTTCTTTGAAAGCTTTCACCTCGACTAGAAGGAAGAAAGAAGCCTATAAGCAAGCACAAGAACAATTAAAAGAAATAGATGAATGTGTCCCGACTATTTAATTGTATTCTTTATTTATCTTTTCATAATTTTGGTTAAGTAAATATAAGTACAAGGTAAACAAGGATTAATGCATATTTAATTCATATTTTCTCCTTTTGAATGCAAAAGGGGCCTTTTTGCATATACCACCCCAAAGTATTTACTTTTGGCAAATGACACCCTAAGGTATGAAATCTTGGCATATAACCCCCTCTACTATATTAACCATTAGATTAATAACTATAAAGAGATAGAATAACATTTTTGCCCTTATTCATAAACAATATGTATTTTGGTGAATTTCTAATTTTTATGTCATCTTCACAATTTGGTTTCTTTTTGTGATTCAGTCCTAACCAATAAAAAGTTGAAGTAAATTATTTTTAATTTTATTAAATAGATTTACAAATAGTTAGAGATCTAGTTAATTAAATAAGAAAAAAAATTAATCATTTAATATATGTACGAGTGTATGAATTTCTTGTAAATATTGAGGTGAAAAACTCAATTCAAAATAAAAAAATAATACATGTTAGTAGTGTTAGAATATATCTTCTAGATTAGCATAGGATCTTTCCTTATTTTAGATTTTCTTGTATTTATCTTTATAGCTTAGAATATCTTTCCTTGTATTTATCTTTTTTTATTTATAGCTTAGGGTTTACTTGTTTACAAAGTCTATGTAACTCTATAAATATATTACTCAATAATACAAGTTCCCTACGGGGTTTTCTCTAATCTAACATGGTATTGAGCTAAAGGGTTTCTTCTCTCAACCCTCACGATCTCTCGCTTCCGTCAGCTCCTACCATCGCCGTCCCCGTCCGGCTCCCTAATTTTTTCTTCTCTCCTACTCACACACAACAATGGCAGTCCACCACTCTTCGTGTAGAGCAACTCCTGCCAACAAATCTCTCTCTCTCTTTTTCATTATTTTCACATCTTTAATTCTTACCCATTTTCATGGCATTGAATTGCGAGTTGTTCAACTCCTATTTTCTTTTTCTTTTTTTTTTAATCTTAAAAAAAAAATCCACACGTATAAATATATATGACGTTCTTTTGATTGTTGTTAATATAAAAGAATAGTCATCTTTTTTCTTCAAATTTCATGTGCAAAGTATAATTTTCGGTTGCGCGTAGCCCTATAGTCGGGTTTAGTATCTATGGGGTTCTTTTTTTATTTTTTTCCGCCGTTGTTTGTTAGGCTTCTACATGTTCTCCTTCTCTCCTATTTCTATCTCTCTCTCTCTCTCTCACTATATATCTCTCTATTTTCAGCCTCTATTCTTACCTTTTTCTGTTTTTACATTCTCTTTTCTTTCTCAATTGTTTACACAAAATTACATTATATGAGTGTGAAGTGATTTGTTGAAGGAGAAATTGCTTCTATCGTGGCCCGTTGCAGTACACAACCTCTTGATTTAATCAAGAGCCATTGAAAATTATATCTATCAACCAAGAAGCAAAGAAAATAAAAGATGCTACTAAAAAGCATTCTCTAAAGGAGTACCGTCCCGGCTCCTCTTGGATTCTCATTCCAGTCTCAACGTTCGAGAATCTCTCGTTTCAACCGCGGGGGAGTGTTAGAATATATCTTCTAGATTAGCATAGGATCTTTCCTTATTTTAGATTTCCTTGTATTTATCTTTATAGCTTAAAATATCTTTCCTTGTATTTATCTTTTCTTGTTTATAGATTAGGGTTTACTTGTTTACAAGGTCTATATAACTCTATAAATATATTACTCAATAATACAAGTTCTCTACGGGGTTTTCTCTAATCTAACAAGTAGAAATACAATCAAAATATGTAGGCCAACGTAAAAGGAGAGTTATATATAGCTATAACTATAACACTATATATATATATATAATTCTTACACCGATTAAATTGGGCAAGAATTATTTTATCTGCATTAACACATGACTTAATTCATGATTGTGATACAAGAAGGAAATGCTCATTTCGCAACATCAAAATTCTTTTAAATTATTAAGCTTTATATTTTTACTTGTATCCTATTGGTTAATATTTTAAATAGATTGTAATTACGTTTTAAGATTATGAATCATAGGCGCATAGCTACTTTTCGTGCTCATAATTTTTTATTGGTGAATTATGATTTTGATCTTTATAAGATGCTATTTATAAATCTATTTTATGAAATGTTAAATTTAATTCACATCAATTTTTAGTTATTAGTTCTAAACTATAGAATAAAAATAATTGATTGTAAACATGACTTAAAACTTAAAACACCAAAATTATTTTTCAATTTTGTGCTCTTTTTTTTTTTCATGGACAAGGACAAAGGTGTCATTGATCTCTTTTCTATCTTTTGATCCAAAGTTCAATATAATAGAAGGGGTTATATGCCCAAAAATCATACTTTAGGGGGTTGTTTGACAAAGAAAATATCTTAGGGGTGGTAGACGTAAAAAGTCCGGCAAAGAAGATTGACAGAAAGACGAGTGCTCTTGTTTTTTTTATAATTAATGGGAATAACAAACAATATTTATAACAAAAACTATAATAATATTAACATTAATAACGACAGTAATGATAATAGTAAAAAGAAGCTACTCCAAATAAGATACTCAACACCCAAAACTTATTGATTTAGTGGTATCCACCTTCCATTTTATGTAAGAGGTCTTGGGTCCGAATCTAAACTGTAACAAGTTGTGGCTCACCCTCCTATATGGAGTTAGATGGAATTTTTATGGCTCAAAATTATAACTATTAATCCGGATTTATCGGGCTAGATATGTAGGATATTCTCCTCCCTCTTGAATTAAAAAAAAAAAATACTCAACTATTATAAATCTAACAATAAAATAAAGATTTACAAGAATAATAAAATAATAATAATATAATATAATATTAATAGTTCACATCTGTACAATATACACTTGATGGATTCTTTACTTTCTGCTTCTGCAAACTCATGTGGTCTTTACATATTCTCTACACCATTTGCTTTTCGGGGACAAATCTACCCCCTATTTGTATGGAAAAATTTATGTTAGATCGAGTTCAATGGTCTTAGTATCTATAGTTTTCATATAATAAGGTGTATTATGTGCGGTCTCACACACATTTGTATAAGAGAGATAGACACAAAATTCACACTCAAGTCATTGGATTCGATCTGACATAAAATTACCTCGATTTGTATATACTATCAAAGGATTGGAATTACATTATTTTCTGATCAATATATAGGTTAACTATATATAATAGTTTCTATTTTTAATATAGAATGAACAAAATATATAATAGAGAAAATATCATACAAACCTCTACCATAACTTATACTAGTTCTTATCGGAAAAGTATGACGATCATCATTAAATGCTTGTTTGTTTGAAAAAAAAACTCTGAGGTTGTGCTTGAATGATGAATTTAAATTTGGAGGAATTGATTTATATGAAAAAAATCAAAATGACTCTAAACTTTGTGGATTTGAAATCCATCGTAATAATTGGAAAAATGTCTTAAAATAAGTTCAAAGGGATGATGTTAGCAAAAAAGAGATAAAAGAAAAGTTCAAAGGAATGTGAATCCATTAATTGTAAGTCAATGTATTTTTTGATAAATCTGAGATACAAGACTTTTAAATCCTTCATCCAAATACAACTTGATGAATTTTTGAATTAGGTTTAATGAGCGGTTTGGTAGGACTTGGAGATATCCTTACAGAAACTAGGGTCTAATTAACTAAATTGACACGAGTTAAACAATTACTACTCAAGTAAGTTTGAATATATAGTTGTCTTGCATGAAAATTTATATTAAAGTTTGGTTGTGTAGTAAAGAAAATTGAGGTTGAACGGGTTTTAACTGAATAAATTTCTAGATAATTAAGCTCTCATTTCTTTTGCATATTTTATTACTTTTTTACTATTCAGTTAAGCTCTATTTAGAAAATGTTTTAAATTTACTTTGTTATATTTAATAAGTCGAAATCAAATTGATAATACATAAAAAAATAATTGTGTAAACAAATCAAAATTATTTTTATACGGCAATGTTAGAAGGAGCTTAAAGTTGTAAAAGGTCTAATACAACAAGATGCCACAAGGGGTTTAAAACGGCAAGAGGTCTATTATGAAAATAGATCTATTATGGCAAAAGGTCTAATATGGCAAGAAGCCGTCTTCAGTTCTACAAATTTAGTTCAGAAGTCCGTCTACTTGCAGGACAAATTCTAATAAATATATCAAAGAAGATCCGTAAAAAAGATTTGATACATTGAAACTAGCCAGACAACGAGGTCGTATTATTTACGACCACTGAACAGATATGTCAAAAAGATTTAATATACTAAATCAGCGAAACAAAGTGGTAGTACTTTATACGACCACTCGACAAATACAACAAATTTGGCCAAAACAACACATAATTGGATGCAAAGGCTGATAATTCTTTTAGCTGTCATTGTCCTATAAATAGAGGCTCATTTTCAACAGGAAGGGGGCATCTCATTTTCACTCTCAAAGAGAGGAAAAATATGAGGATCCAATTCTCTCCCAATATAGCACAAAATACAAATAAATATTATATTTGTTAGATTAGAGAAAACTCCGTAGAGAACTTGTATTATTGTGTAACATATTTATAGAGTTACAAGATAGAGATAATACAAGAAAACCCTAAACTATAAAGAAGTTAAAAGATAAATAAGGTAATAAGAATATTAGTCTAACCAGGAAAACAATAATAATACTAATTTAATTAGGAGAGCAATAATAATATCTAACACTCCCCGCAGTCGAAACGTGAAAGTCTTGAACATTGAGACTGAACTAAAAATTGAGAAAAGATGTTACGACAGTCTGGGCATGAAGAATGCTTAGAAGAGAGGTTTTGAAGAATACGTTTCTCAAGGTGGAGTAGTTTCGTCTGAAAATCATTAAATAAGACAGCGGTTCGACGAAGACGCTTCTCAATGTGGAGCAATTTCGTCTGAAAACCATTAAATAAGGCGGCGACTCCAAATCCTTGTTTTTCCAAGGGTGAGCGGCGACA
Source organism: Buddleja alternifolia (assembly GCA_019426215.1). Lineage (NCBI taxonomy): Eukaryota > Viridiplantae > Streptophyta > Magnoliopsida > Lamiales > Scrophulariaceae > Buddleja > Buddleja alternifolia. Next base: position 19,208,134 of record CM033407.1, on the reverse strand, counting down.
ACATAAACAAAGATAAAGAAAAAAAAAACTACCCTAAACTAAACTAAACTAGATAAGGTGCGCCGGACGAGGTCGGCGACTTGAGGATGACGAAAGCGAGAAATCGAGATACCATGACCCTGATACCATGTTAGATTGGAAAAAACTGCGCAGGGAACTTGTATTATTGAATAACATATTTATAGAGTTACAAGATAGAGAGAATACAAGAAAACCCTAAATTATAAAGAAAGCAAAAGATAAATAAGGTAATAAGAATACTAGTCTAACTAGGAAAGCAATAATAATACTAATCTAATTAGGAGAGTAATAATAATATCTAACAACATTTCCTCTTTAAATTTATTTTTCGCCTTTTCAACTTTACAAAATACTGACTTGAGCATCGGAGGTGGAAAATTGATCCACCACCCCGTTGTTCCATTATTTCTCAGGAATGCGGTGATGCCAAAATCAAGACGACAAAATACCCAAGTTCAAACCTTGACCTGAAGAAGACCCCCAAAGACACAGTCTTTGACGTTGTCCACCTATTGCCTGATTTGAAGTGTTCAATGAATCTACAAATTTTACCAAAACTTGGAATTGGTAAAAATATCTGTCATTGCAAATAAACTTCAAGAATCATTCTCAAATCCATTATCCATATCGAATAATTCAATTTTCATGACCAACTTATAAAGGAGAACACTTATAAGTTGTAACTCGAATAATTTTATTATTGGGATGAGACAGAACAAAATCCAAAAGCATCTCAACCAAAAGCTTAAAATAATAAAGACTTGGCCCCCACATCTATAAAGCAAGAACCAATAAGAGACGAGCAAGCAAGATGAAGTAGAGGGGCTAAATGCTATATATATATGGGAAAATTAAAAAAATAATATAAAAATAAATCGAAAATCAGAAAAAAAAATATATATATATATATATATATTTGTAGATAAGATCTAAGACCTAATATACACCATTGGATACATTAAATCCAACAATCCACAATTAATCAATAAATAGGCTGGATATTTGGCTCCAATTGTATCAAGGGGTATAACAGCTGACATTAGGAAATCTTTCCTAAAATCTCTCCATTTGGTCTCCACCCCATGGTTATGATTGCTGAAATTTCAGAATTTCTCTAAAATCTCAAATTTCGCTCCAACTTGACACAATGATAATATTGTACTAATTATAATTTGGTTGTGTATAAAATTTACAGTGTATAATGGTTTGTATTGTAGTGTATAATAATGAATCTAATCACAATTTGTTCCATTCCTTATAATAGTTTGTATTGTAATGTATAATGGTTTGTATTGTAGTGTATAATGGTTTGTTATGGTAGTGTATAATAATAAATTCTTTGATTTTCATTTAGATTAGAAATAATTAATACCAATGAGTTCGAGGGTTATGATCATAGAGCTTGATCAAAGATCAGATTCCAACTCCAATGCAAAGCTTCATTCTTGCTTATTTTTGAGATAAACATTAATTCAACGTCTCTGGGCTGAGGATATTTTCTACAAAGAAACGATGAGTGGAGCATTCATACAAACTAAAACGGGGTTAAAGCCGTTGTGGATTAGTTGCCGCCACCACGACTACAGAAGGCGGCGACCAGTTGTTAGGTGGCGGATCTGGTGGTGGTAGATGTAATTGAATTGTGAAATGACTAAAATGTTCTACAAATTAAAATAAATTATTAAATCAGTTAAATGTGTTAAATGTAGACCTTGGGATCAAATTGAATCAAAGGCCTAGAATGAATTTTATATCTTACTTAATGACAATGGAGTAGTAGCTTTAGGAAATGTGGTCCCACCCCATGGTTTTATTGCATCGCACACCGACTTATTGTTCCCCTTTTGGATTACGGCCAGCTGCCAGAGGAGAAACCAATATAAAAAATACTACTTTTAAGAAAAATACAAATTAACACAATAGTAGCCTCATACTTAATTTGGGATTTCATATTTTCCTATGGAATATTTGTTGGTTTGGGGTGGGGGGTGGGGGTGGGGGTGGGGATTTTATCTTTTGTTATTGTTTTTCAGTTTTTTTCATTTGAACTTTCATTTTATTAATAATCTTTGTATGAAAATAAAAGTATGTTTGGATCACTGGTAGAAGTTTTTAGAAAATAAGATTAGCTTTTGATATGAAAGTGATATACTTCGCGGATCACTCGACTCTTTTTTCACCGCACCACTCAAATAATTATTATTTAGCTGATAAAACTAAAGATTATTATTTAGCTGATAAATCTTAGCTTTACTAGCGAAATTGAAACGATTTTTCGTTATGCTTCACAAACGTGTTCATCTCCCTTTATGTTCTTAATAATTACGTTATAAACTGATATTCATGCCATGTATCAAATATATGATTCACTAAGAAAAGGAGAACTATTATTTAATTTATATTCATGACTTTCATTTTTTTTATTTTTTTGTGTGTTCATCAATCACATAATGTGTAAGGTATGAGTGAGAGATTATTGTGTCCCATTACTTTACAATGAATTAATGATAAAAGTTAAATTATTTGTTTACTAAGTGATTTTAGTTTCTCTAAATTGGTGAACATCGTATCGAATACATAATATGAAAAATGTCGGTTAGAGGTATGAAAATAAAAATAAGTGATATTCTTTTTAAAAATGAGTTGAAGAAGTACATTTGTAGTAATTCAAATAGCAGGAAAATAATTTTAAGTTGAAGTATTTCAATCATTTTAAATCCTCGCGCGAAATATAAAGCAAAATACTTTAACACGGTGATCAAGTAGCTAAGTTTGTAGACCTTCATTTAAATATCATGAGTTCAAATTTCATTGAGTAGTGAGGATGTAGAGTTTATCACTATATGTGCTTCTTATTACCAATCGTTAGTAGATCAAGACTGATTTCCTAATGTGCTGGAAATTATATGTAACATTAGGAAACAACCCCCTTAACGTAATGGCATTATCAACTAAACATTGAGCTGTACTTTATAAGTAGGTTTGGCAAAAAGAACATTCCATAGTGATTAGGCACCTTTTATAAAGTCGAGGAAGACTAACTCTACCGATAAAGTTGATGTCCCATGATATTAAAGGTTTATGTTCTACTCTCACCGACAGCTTGTTGGCTTTTCTTTAATTTTGTAGTAGCTATTAGTTAGTTATATTGTAACATGTTATATTCTATATTCATAACATGTATCATGTATATATTTTTTTTTTTATGAAAAGCTTCTTTTATAAAGATAGTTACTGTGCATTCCAGACTTTAACTTATAAACAAAATTAATGCTAGATACTTGTATAATTATAGCATGACGGCAGCACAAATAAGAGGATTTAATTTGATGAAATTGAGAAGTTATAAAAATAACGAATTAACTGGAATTATTCCCTTGTGAAATTCGTAAGTAGGAAAAGAAAAATTGTGAAAAAATAAATGGTAATTTACCTCCCAGTAAAAAACAGAGGAAAATGGAATTGTGTCCCCACGCGCGTCACTCCCGCGATTTGCGTCTGATTATGCTATTTTTGCCTTTGTATGACAATTTTGCCCCTAATTTATCAGTCATTGGATCAAATATTTTAAAGATCAACTGTAAATATTAAATTTTACATATGTATTAATATGAATAATAATAACCATATATCTTGATAAAGATCAATGGCTTATATTTAACAGGTTATATTTACATATATACATTTATTACTCCTATAAAGTAAAGAAACATATATATGATCTTTTAATGGGTGTGTATATATATGGATAATTACATTGGACATCTTAAGGTTTTTTGAAATTACAAAAAATATCTTCTAGTTTAATAATTTACATCTAGCATTCAAACTTTTCATTTCGTCCAACAATTAGCATCTTTCGTTAGGGTTTCAGTACGGCTCCCTTATAATTTTGATGAACTTTCAAAAATACCTCCGACTTTTTTTTGAACCTGGAAACCCTACTTTTCCTGGACAATTATACCCTTTTGGTGTTATTTGTAATGTTTTGTAAAAGTATAGGTGTTACATGTAATGTTTTGTATAAAAGGTATACAAATAATTATTTATTAAAAAAAATTCTCAACTAAATAAAACAAATTAAAAGTTATTAAAATTATATAAAAAAAATTATGTATAAAATATAATTTTAATCTTTTATTTAAAATTATATATAAGAGCTTATATAATAGTATATATAATTTAAAAATTATATATTTTAATTTAATATATGAAATTTACAAATAAATTTAATAATTGTGTTTTAATAAACTTAATTTTTAAACTAAATTACTTAAATAATATATTACTTTATAAACTAAATAAAAAAGAAAAAGAATACGGGGTGGGGAAGAGTCGTCTTCTCCAAGCCCCACACCCATCCCACCGCCATGGCCTCCCCGTCCCACCGCCATGGCCACTTACACACAACAATGCGCGCACACACACACATACGTACGCTTACACGCACGCACACACACACACACACACACACTCACTCGAACACACACACACACATCATCTCTCACGCACACTCACACACACACACATTCACACACACGCAGTCACACACACGCACACACACACACATATATATATATAATTACTCTTCGTTTAAATTAAAAAATTTATTTTAAAAAAGGTGTTAGAAGTAAATCTAAAGATGTAATGGGGTAATATGGTAATTCAATTATGACACTTTTCATCCAATCTTACATAAATACATGAAACATTAGGATGTTAGATGTAATTTATTGAACTAGGGGATGTTTTTTGTAATTTCAGAAAACCTTAAGATGCTCAGTGTAATTATCCCTATATATATATATTCACACATGACATATATGTAACAAATCTGAAAAGTAACAGATCTAGAAAACCTCGCATAACGATGATGACACCGACAATGAAGGGTGGTGGTGAACTTGGTGATCAGTGGCGCCATTCACCGGCTGATTTGCAGGATGTCATTGGCGTATGGTTGGGGGGTGGGGGCATGGCGACGAGTGAGGATTGTTGAGGTCCTTCGTGAGAGGGTGACAATGGCGGTAGTGGAGGAGTCGCAATTTGCCATTGAGGTGACGAGGAGCTGTAGGAGATGTGGTGCCGAGCTTGGCATGGAGTGGGGGTAACCAGGCAACAAACACGCAATTGCATTTTTTTAAAAGGAAATGATAATGGCACTCCACTGATTACTATAGGAGCTCCATCTTTAACTTTTAAACTAAAATATGACAAAAATGACCATAAATCTTAAAATGCATTAATTATGATTGTCAAGATTAAATCAAAGCAAAACATTATTAAGTTGTAAATTTTTCTTTACTACTTTATATCAAAGTTAGCCAGTAAGAATTAAAATATAGAGCATCATCCACAAAAGATAGTATATGGTATGTTAATTTTTAAAAGAATATACTAAAATAAACCAACAAAAAACTGGATTCAACTTGAATTCGCTTCACTTGATTGAATATTAGCATCTAGAAATCAACTTCAAATCTTTTTTCCTTCAATAAAATACATCAATAACAATTGCACATAAAAAATGTTCAAATAAGCATTGATTCTATTATATATGAAAAAAAAAGAAAAAAGAAAAACAATGATAGTAGTTAGTGCTTTTTCAAAATGCATATAAATAGACAAAAAAAATATTAATATTCATATTTGAATACACAAAAAGGTTAAAAATATATTCCTTAATGTTCATTTTGTAAGATTTTATGCTTGGGTCAAGCATATGCTTTACACCATTATGCAATTCATAAATATATTATTTAGACAAAGTGAAATTATTATATTAATCCATAAAAAAAGGTATATAGTGGGAAAATATAAAGTACAAAGATTGAAATGACTAATAAACAATATATGTGTTCTGTAAATTTTTAGGCTTTTATTTGTAAAGAAGTGTTGTAGTCATTTTCATAAAGAGAGAAACAAAATTGGAGCTATTATAGTAATTAATGGAGCTCCAATATCAATTCCTTTTTTTAATGGGAAGTAAATTTTCATTTGTTTTTTTACAATTATATTTTTTTGCACGAATTTCACCTTGATTGCATTTAAATAATAATAAAAAAAAATTGCACTGTCGTGCGAACCAATAAGTGCGCAATAAAAAATAAGGAATCATTGGAGTTGGACCAAAAAAACAAATAAATAAATAGGCAGTTGGTCTTTTTTGTGCCTGAAGGAAGACACTTTTTGAGGCAAGATCTATGGATGAGGCAGTTGATAAGTCGACTCAGCTATTTGTCGGTGCCTTATAATTATTTGACCTCTTTTTAAGTCTCTCTTATTTTTCACAACGAACTACAGAGAGAGAGAGAGGGGAGCTTTAGGCAAATAGCCTTAAGTTGGCTCTATTTTTAAAGACTAGCCTTCTTCTTCAACCATTTAAGTTGTGTAGCCCTCCCCATTTATTGAATATATGAATTACCCAAAATGCCCTTATCATAAAAATAATGTTAAATTAAATATTTTTAAAAACAAATATTCTCCCCAATTCACATCCCTTCCAAAATCCCAAAAAGAAAAGAAAAACTCAATTCATCAAACCCCATTCTATTTTCTTCCCTTGTCATTGATAATTAACAATCAAATTTCGACCAACATCCTTCATTGATGTGTATTGGACTTCTTCTAATGGACATGGAGAAGAAACATTGAAAAAAGAGATACCCCAAAAATTTGAGAAATCAAGCTTCAAAATTGGTAATTTTATCACAAATCTTATACTTTTACATAAACTTTGTTGTTTAAAGATTAGATATTCATATTTAATAGTGTAATTTAAAATAATAATAAGATTTATGTTTTTTTGGCTTTCAAAATCTAAAAATCGGGTTTCTTCATGAGGAAGACGATGAACAGTACTGGGCCGACCGGTGACTGGTCTGTCCGGTCTGCCCAGTCAGCCCGATCAAAATTTTATTTTTGCCACTGGACTGACAGACCGGTCAGATCGGTATACCAATCTGCCCAGTCAGCCGACCGACCGGTCAGACCGGTATACCAATCTACCCAGTCTACCCAATCGGCTGCCCCAATCTTCCCAGTTAGCCAATTATGTAAAAAATTCTTATATATTTTTCTTTTAATTTTTGAATATAAATAACTTCAATTTTCTTGTTTTTATAGGAAAATGTCAGAGATTTCCTTATATTATCGATATGATGGTGAATGGAAGAAAAAAGAGGATGGCTCATATGAATGGTTGTTTTTGTAAAAATGTTTGTATATTGATATGATTTTTGTATATTTATTATTCTTGTATTTGGAGCGCATCAATTATAAGTACTATTATAATTTTAAAAATGTTTTGAATTGTTTAGCATTTAACTACATATTGTTCATTTTTTCAAAAATACGTGAGGCATTTTGGGGACCCAATCTGTATGATTCATGACTTTTGATTATATTTTTGTGTATTACGGATGGGATTAAGAGGAATGAGCTAACTGGGAAGATGGGAGATGGAGAAGGAAAAAAATTGAATTGGTTAATTGAAAAAACTGGGAAAATTGAGCCAATCAGTCTAGAATGACTGCGCAAAATGGTAGACCGGTCTGACCAGTCAGCCGGTCCAGGGACCAAAATTTCATTGAATAAAGTTCTGACCAAGCAGACTGGAGAATCTGACCAGTCGGCCAGTCTAGAGACCAAAAGCTCATACAATAAAATTCCTAACAAGAAGAATGGTATACATGACTAACCGGTCGGTCGGTCGGTCGGTCCAGAGATCAAAGATGATAAACTAAAATTCCGAACGAAAAAATTGATTGACTGGTCAATCCAAATACCAATCTTCCAAATGCTTAAAATTTCGAATAGGCAAATTTGTTGATGATTTGACGATCGATCACGAAAGATTGTTTGACCTAATTAGTATTGTTTCATTAATTATATATATATTTTTTAAAATACATACTCCTATAAAATTACATATGATACCATCAAAATAATTACATATGTGGACAAAATCATATAAAATTAATATGATATCATACTCGTATAAAAGATTTTTTTAGTGATAATCATCAAAATTGTGTAAAATCTTTAAATGTTATAAATTATAAATAATTAAGTTATGTCATGGAACATATACATACATTTATTATTAATCTTTATATAATTACTAGTCGTGCCAACACAAAGAACAAGAAAAGTTTCTTATAAAATACAAATAGTGAGGAATACATATTAAATTAGAATACAAGGACTTCTTGAACAACATATAATCGATCTACTAACATTGGACCACCCAATTGATTCTTTCAATGTATAAGCTGGACTCTAGCCGAGTGTGAATAATCATCAATATTATTGTTATTTTAAATTATTCTGAACTCGAAACCCCAAACCCTAAACCCTAAAAAAATTACAACTTGAAAAATCATCAATTATATCGTTGCTTTATAAGAAACTTGATTTGTTATTTATCATAATAAATGTCATTAATAAAATAATATTAATTAACCATAATAATCTTTCTCGATCGACTGGGCCGACCGGTACACCTGTCTGCCCGGTGGGTTGAGATAGTATGGGATCATCTCACTTCTGTCTCGACCGAACGGTGGATGGTTTAGCCGATCGGTATATATATATATATATATATGTATATATATATATATATTAAAAGAAACATTTGAGAAAATAGTGAGGAATACATATTATATTATAATAGAAGAACTTCTTGAACAACGCGTAATCGATCTATTGACATTGGATGACCCAATTGATTATTTCAATATATAAGCCGAACTCAAGCCGAGTGTGGATAATCATCAACATTATCGTTATTTTAAATTATTATGAACTCTAAATCCCAAACTCTAAACCTTAAACCCTAAACCCTAAAAAATCGCAACTTGAAAATTCATCAATCATATCGTTGCTTTATAAGAAACTTGATTTGATATTTATCATAATAAATGTCATTAATAAAATAAACTTAATTAACCAAAATAATCTTTCTCGGCAGATTGGGTAAACCGATATGCCAGTAGGCCTGGTCGATCGAGACAGAAGTGTTCATCTTTCACTTCTGTCTCGTCAGACCGTAAACCCTAAATTTAAATTATTATGAACTCTAAACCCTAAACCCTAAACTCTAAAAAAATCGCAACTTGAAAATTCATCAATCATATCATTGCTTTATAAGAAACTTAATTTATTATTTATCATAATAAATGTCATTAATAAAATAATATTAATTAATCAAAATAATCTTTCTCGGCAGACTGGGTAAACTGATATGCCAGTCGGCCTGGTCGGTCGAGATTGTCTCGGTAGACTGGGAAGATCGGTACACCAGTCGGCCCGGTCGGTGGAGACAAAAATGAAAGATGAACACTTCTATCTCGGCCGACTCGGCCGACTAGTACCGGTCGGCCCAGTCGGGCGAGACAGAAGTGTTCATCTTTCACTTCTGTCTCGGCTCGGTCGGTCGAGACCAAGGTTACACGGATACGGATACGGACACGGGGATACGGGTACAATACGATACGAACATGGCGATACGAATTTTCAAAAAAATTTAGGATACGACACGGCAGGGATATGACTATACAATATATATTATATATAATATATATTATTATATATATATATATATGTATATACTTTTATGCATTAATAATGTACAAATAAAAATATAAAATTCAACCACGCCGTGTCCTAAAACGTGTCGGACACTTCCCTAGTCGTGTCCCATTCTTTTTCTTTTTATTTGATTTTCAGACACTCCAGGTGGCGTGTCCGACACTTATCGGGGCCGTGTCCGTGTCCCCCAAGTGTCCGACACTGCATTATGTGATTTTTAGGAGTATCCGTGCATCATAGGCCGAGACATAAGTGTTCATCTTTCACTTCTATCTCGGCCGACAGGGCAAACAGACCGGTAGACTAGTCGGCCCGGTCGGTCGAGACAGAAGTGTTCATCTCTTTCTGTCTTGGCCGACTGGGCAGACCGGTAGACCAGTCGCCCCGGTCGGTCGAGACAGAAGTGTTCATCTTTCACTTCTGTCTGGGCCGACTGGGTCGACCGGTATACCAGTCGTCCCGGTCGGTCAAGACAAAAGTGAAAGATGAACACTTCTGTCTCAGCCGACTGGGCATACCGGTATACCAGTCGGGTCGATCGGTCGAGACAGAAGTGTTCATCTTTCAATTTTGTCTCGGTCCACTGGACAGATCGGTATACTTGTCTGCCCGACCGGTTGAGACAATAAAATCAATTTATAATTTGACCAACACATAATCTAATATTTTTTATTTATTAAATATTTCAATGAACTTTTGGTCCCTGGACCGGCCGACTGGTCAGACCGGTCTACCATTTTGCCCAGTCATTCTAGACTAATTGGCCCAATCTTCCCAGTTTTTTCAACTAACCCATTCAATTTTTTTTTCTTCTCCATCTCCCAACTTCCCAGTTAGCTCATTCCTCTTAATCCCATCCACACAAATCATATAGATTGGGTCCCCAAAATGCCTCACATATTTTTTGAAAAAATGATCAATATGTAGTTAAACGCTAAACAACTCAAAATATTTTTACAATTATAATAGTACTTATAATTGATGCATTCCAAATACAAGCATGATAAATATACAAAAATCATATAAAAATAGGAGATTTAGAAGATTGTTGCTCGTTGCGATTTAATGCTTTTGCGTTTTTGGCGCTCTCTGACAGAAGGTAATCACCGTCATTTCATCATTCTTTGACAACTATTCATATTCACCATCCTCTTTTTTCTTTCATTCACCATCATATCGCATATATAAGGGAATCTCAGACATTTTCCTATAAAAACAAGAAAAACGAAGTTATTTATATTGAAAAATTAAAAGAAAAATATATATATATATATTTTTTACAGAATTGGCTAACTGGGAAGATTGGGGCAGTCGGTCGGGCAGACTGGGTAGATTGGTATACCGGTCTGACCGGTCTATCGATCCAGTGACAAAAATAAAATTTCATCCGGGCGGACTGGGCAGACCGGACACCGGTCGGCCTAGTACTGTTCATTGTCTTCTTCGTGAAAAAACCCGATTTTCAGATTTTAAAAGCTAAAAAAACATAAATCTTGTTATTATTTTAAATTACACTATTAAATATGAATATCTAGTCTTTAAAAAGCAAAGTTTATGTAAAAGTATAAGATTTTCGATAAAATTATCAATTTTGAAGATTGATTTCTCAAATTTTTGGGGTCTATCTTTTTTCAATGTTTGTTCTCCATGTCCATTAGAAGAAGTCCAATACACACCAATGAAGGATGGTGGTCGAAATTTGATTGTCCATGATCAATTCGAATTTGTACCTTTTTTGACAAAAAAAGATGTTGATAGCAGCGGCGGCGGCGGTGCGACGGCGGATGACGGATGATGGAGGAGGTAATGACAGAGGAGATGATAGCAGCTGATATGGGATTTGGGGGTTTAGGAATTTTTCCTTTCTTTCTTTACGTGATGTGAAACAGGAGATGAATTGGGTTTGGATGTTTTCTTTTCTGCAAACTGCTTGGGGAAAGAGGAGAGAGAGAACAATTGAGTTTTTTATGTAATTGATTTTTTTTTTCAGAAGGGTGATTTAGTCTTTATACAATAAAATTAGATAAAGGAATTAAAAAAGAAAATATTTTTTAGAAGAGGGCTATTTGTTAAAAGTGGGTGCATTTGGAGGCTATTTCCCCAATTTTTCCGAGAGGGATATGTGAATGACTGGAAACTTGTTCTTCTCATTGTCATTTTCCATTATTATTATTATTAAATATTTTTGTGCCAAAAAGGATATGTTTAAAGAATTTGATTAAATTGTTGTAGTTTTAAATGTTAGAAACAGATAATGATGATTTTATAATTAAGGATAGATATAATATTGTTGTTATAGAGTATTTTTATGTAAGTATAAGAATTTGTATATTTTTATGTAAGTACAGAATTTGTATGCTTTTATTGTATAGTATTAGAAATATAAATCTGGATCGTGAAAGTCGAATCGTATAAAAATAATTAGTAGTGAGATTTGTGTTGATTTTCTATGTTCAATCAGAAAATAAAAAGTTACTATCGGATCGTTATTAGAATTTGTAGGTATTAAATGCAATGAGAATGATTAATTTATATTTCAGTAAGCTCGTAATAAAAAAAAAAAAAATCAAAATCAAAACATCAAATGCTAAAATGTCTAAAATCTCTTCCTATAAATTCCAAAATCTCTAAAGTCAAATCTTAAATTCATCTTTTTGAGGAGATTGCACACTCAAGTTGAAATGTTCATATAATTTTTTTGACTTTGCTACAATAATAATATTACCAAAAGATCCTAGTGATTTTTCAACAAAGCATTTTTGGTGCATTTGAAAAGTATGTGCTGTAAAACCATATAGTATATTCGGATCAGCAACAGAGATTGAAATAATATTCCATTACTACTATTTACTACACATGACACACAAGATCCTAGGCAATAATTTGTGAAAAAGTTGACTCTAGATTAATAGATTTAATAGCCTGCCCAAGAAACTAAGGTCTAAAATTTTAATTTATAGAGAAGTTTTGTAGACACAATTTACTAAAAAAGATTAAACTATTTGGACGGACTGATCTTCTATCCCACAATGGTGTCACATCATTGTGGGATTGACAAGTGTCTATTTAATTTAAATTATTATTAACAATTTTTTTTAAATGGACAATTGTCAATCCCACAATGATGTGATACCATTGTGGGATAGAAGATCCGCTCCGCTATTTGGAGCCAATTGTTAACACTTTCATGTCTCGGGTTCACCAACAGCCTTTTGGATGCGAGAATTGCTTTTAAATACACAATAAAGTTAAAAATAAAATAAGAGAACAACCTGAAATTGAGTTGTAAATTGCCTAAAAGAGATATCCAGTTAGTGTACTGAGTTCTTTAATTAATACTTATAAAGTCAAATGTTTCAATTTTTATTCCTTATAGAATGGGGGTTACGTATATTCTCTGCATTAAAAAAATAATGTACTCATCAATTTTGCATTGATTTAAAACGAGAGTTGAAAAATGTAAATTATAAATATTTATAGTATTATCCTAAAAAATAACGGTTGATGTCCAGTAATATCATATTACTGCTGCATGAGATAGTAGTTTTGATGGGGAAAATAAATTATTCCATTTTTCAAAATAGGGTCTTATAATTTTCGCATCACAACAAAGATTAAAAAGCAAAATATTTGACATGATTAATCAATAACAAATGTTAAAAACATGAGATAGGAGTTTTGATGGGGAAAATAAATAATTCCATTTTTCAAAATAGGGTCTTATTATTTTCGCATCACAACAAAGATTAAAAGCAATATATTTGACATGATTAATCAATAACAAATGTTAAAAAAGATGTGTAGGTTAGGGTTATTACTATTTTGTCAAACATTTCACTCTCTTTTTTGGTTTATTCATTAGGAAACATTTTTTTGTTTTTAGTTTCTCAATATATTCATTTAAGGTCTCTAACTAATTAGTTAATGAAGTATTGTAAATGTTGTTGTGGAGACATCTTTCAAGAAAGTTTTGAGATCTCTTACTTAAACGACTAACACCCTTTTCACCCAGATTTACCTTCGTTATATAATTAACAAAGATTATACCATTAATAACAACACCTTCGAAAATTAAGAAAATCCACAAATTTTCTCAAGGAAATTAATGTCATACCCAAGCCAATACACTGATAGAAATATATATAATTAACTATTATAATTAGTCAATATATATAAGTATTATAATTAGTCAAGAGAAGAATTATTGGACTTCTTGAATGAGATTATGACCAGCTACAATTGATATATTTTTCATTGAAAATGCTAATGTTGTAGCACAGAGAACATAATACCAAAAAGAAAAATAAGTGAAGAAATTGATCTGAAAAGGATAGATGCAGAGACTTTTGGCTACGATTGCTCCCTAATTAGGCGTGATCATTTGACTTTGGAAAATATTGATAAGTTAGAGCAATTATTGCACGCATGGCTTATTAAATCATCTTTACTTTACTCCTCACTTATTGACTCATTTTTAAGAAACAAAGTTTTGACTAATCGTAATTATAGATGCGATGAAATTCACATGATATTCAAAACACCCATGAAAAATTATAATTATATTGAAATTTAACTTTTGAGAATTTATAAAAATCTTCGTAGTTTTTTTTAAAAAAATATATTTGGGAAAAATAATATTTTTTGATTGTTGTGCTAACCTTTTGAATGAATAATGAAGTTATACTACACAAGATCCACACTATCCGGCGAGATAACATGCTAGGTTTGGCAATGAAAGTTCTTTGGTACTTGCAACATTAATTTAATTTACAAGAATTTTCAATCACAATAAACGAATAGATCTTTTTTAGCTCCATCATCACCCATTCGAAAAGTTTTAACAAGAAAATATCGATGATAATTTGGTCTACTAATGAACCAAGACTAAATTCTTGATTATTGCACGTACGGTTTCAATTTAATTTTAATTCTGCTCGCCTTGAGATAAATTATATATATTATTTTCAAACTACAATCAAATTAGAATGAAAATCAAGTAAATATCAACTATCAAGTTTAGTACACCCGATATCTAATGATGAAATGAAAAAAAAAAAATACAGACATTATTTTGAGAATCTTCCATGCAGGGTTTTGTTCTGGAAGAGTATTTCTTAAGAGTTTTTCAATCTTCAAATCACAATATAATTAAATACACTTATTCATTTATAACGAATATCCTATTAATTTCATTAAATGCATAGTTATGATTTTCCCGACCTGTCTCAAAAACTCTGTCTCCCCCATTTTTAAATAATTCACTAAAAAATGGACCTGTATCCAAAATGAAGATGGTGGTACCCACATCGGGAAAATTGCATTAACCTCCCTTGAATTATAGACATTTGGCAACCACATCCTTTCATATTTGGTATATTGGCATAACCCTCCCCTTATTCAATTTTTTCACTAGATTTATTACTAAAAGACTAAAAAGCCCTTCAAATTTGGGCTAAAAAAAGGTACAATTAAACAATTAGTTGGAGCATGGGAAAGTACCACTAAATTGCATAGTAATAAAAAAATAAAATAATAAAGCATCTTAAATTAAAAAGATTCTAGAAATGTAGTTCTAAGATTCCTAATATTTAAATTAACTAAGAAAATGTAATTTAATCGTGAATCCTTTTATGATCCCAAATAATATTACTTAAAAATATTAATTTTAACTCTCAGATAATTCAACTAATGCAGAATTTCATAAAAAAGTAAGTTATTATTCTGATTATGCTAATTTATTTTGCTGCACCATTTTTCTTATTTTTATATATGGCAATCTTCAATAGAAAAAAATTAGTACTTCTTTTTATTTTTTCATAATTTATTTAGTATAAATTCGCATTCATGTTTAAGAATTTATGGTGATAATATGGGTATTCCTTATTTTTCAATTAAGACCAGTTTCAAGAATTAAAGAACAAATATTATGTTGTGCTATTTTTAAGATTTAAACTTTAAATAAATATACCATTGTTTTATGAAATAGTCGTAATTTTTTTTCTACAACTATTACTATATCTATTTAATAACAAAAACATATATAAGAGGTGCAATTTTTTTTTTGTAATATTATTTTTGGTCAATATAATGTACTACTTCTTAGCATATTTTCGGAAGAAGTTGTTGACTTATTATTATTATTATTATTATAATTATTATTATGTCATTTTGATAAATTTTCATTCACCAAATTAACCTTTTTAATTCAACAGTGAAGGGCATTTTGGTCTTTAACTAAAAAATATAATGAAAAAAGTGAAAGAGGGGAGGTTCATGTCAAATTTTCAAATGTGAGGGGTGTGGATGCCAAATACCCAGGGGAGGTGGATGCAATTATCCCTACTCACATCACAATTAACTTTTGATTAACAAAATTCAACCATTTGTGATTGCTTGGATTCCTTTTTGTATAATTTAGGCCAAAACGTTTCATAGGGCCTTCTTGTTGGATAATGTTTTATTTAGTTTTGTTAAATGCAATTCAATTACCATAATTTAGTTTTACTAGTTTTGCTTATTATGCCATGTCAAACATAAAATTGTTCATTTTATCAACTCATCATAGTAATTAGTGTATGCATATAATTGCCACTTCAATTATTAAAAACGTTACATGTATTTATATATCACACATACACACACACATATATATTATATATATATTTATTTATTTGATATTTAAATTCATAATCATCATTTGGCTATATCACAAACATATGAAACTAGTGAACACGACACCTTCTATCTATGTGCATGATTTTTTTGACATACAATATTAACAATGATTTTGTAACTTTCATGATAGTCATCTTTATATTCTTACACAATATTTGTCTATTTTCATTATATAAAATAATATAATGTGCGAAACATTTGTGTAGAATAAGTAGAAAGAAATAAAGAGGAGAAAGATTATATTAAATACTATAGTCCAGAGAAAAATGTGTAGAGAGAAAAGAAAAACAAAGAAAAGGTAAATTAAGCTGACACAATTTTATTTGCGCAAACATAAAAAGACGAATTTCTTTCAAGGTCTTTTATCATAGACAACCCAATACATAAACTCGGTCCGCTCATAGGAAAGCCCAAATACTTATGGTCCAAGCTAGGGTACATATATATTCACGCAACTAATCATCCTTATCATGGCCCAATTTGATTAGTTTGCATTCGGAATGAAATAATTTCAATTTGAGCAGAGCATTTAACACTGAAGTTATAAGCGACTTTAAATTCAGGTGGAATTGTGATCCACCACGATTCTTCTATCTTGAATCCTTACTCATTCATTTGAAACCATTTTTTCACTAATAGGAATGTGAAATCCCTCTCAACTGCAACAAAAAATAATATTTGTGACAAAATTTGAAGTAGCAATGTTAAAATTGTCACTAGATGTACATAATGAGTGACAATAATTTTTGCACTATCACAATAAGAATTTTTAGTGACAAGAATTTTTTTAAAGTTGTCACTCTTGACAATTAGTGGCACATGTATAGTGACAATTTAGTGACAATACAAATAGAGTGACAACTATAATTGTTGTCACTAAGTTGTCACAAAAGGTGTGTCACTAATTGTCTATAGTGACAACAATTTTCTTGTCACTAATTATTAAGAGTGATAACTTTTATACAAATTTTGTCACTATTAAACATGTGGAACATATTTTAGTGACAAGACAAAAGTTCTTGTCACAAAAAATTGATAATTAGTGATAATTTTAACATTGTCACTTGACATTTTTGTCACCAATGTCATAATAGTATATTACTTGATTTAGTCCAATGTCACTTGACATTTTTGTCACCAATATCACTCCAAAATCATTTAGTCCAAATAGTATATTACTTGATTTTTGACTATATCCAATCTCAAAGACTATTATGAATCTTTCGACGTATTGTCAGATATGACTGTAGAGACCTTTTACTTTCTTATATACAAGAGCTTGAGCTTAAAACCTCTAAATTAAGAGGTCCGAGCTTCTTCCGCTCTGCCAAGATGTGTTAGTAAATAAAAAAGAAGTTATATTTAAAAGTTTACTGAATTTGCATAGAAGTATGAGTTCTGAAAAATCAGATTTCAAGTTTTCTAAGAACATATAAAAATTTTGATAATTTTTAGGTTCCGTTTGTTTGCATGGGAATGGAATCAAAAGTGAGAATTTAATTACCATAAATTAAATATTTATGTTTGGTACAAGATTTTGATTTTAAGGAAAGTAATCACATTCCCCAAAAGTGGGAATCCAACTTAAAACTGGGAATCAGAATCCCAATTAAAATGAGGTTTTGTGATTACTTTCCCACGGTAATCCTAACTGAATCTTAATTTGACTCTCTTGCCCACGTCTCTTTCTTTCCGCCAGTTTCAGAGTCTTCCCATCTCTCCCACCATTCACGTTCTCTATCACTCCTCCAAAGTTAGGGTTTCTCATCTTCCCTCAGGTACAAAAACTTCATATCTTCTTCTCTTCTTTGGTATAATAATTAAATTTATTCCTACTCTTCCTCTTCAACACAATTATTCAAACAATCTACAAGTTGTTTATAATATTAGATTTGTATATTGAATTTTTGCCGGCAATTTAAACTCGCCCGCATATGAATTAGTTGTATATTTGAGTATTTATTCTAAGCCTTGAGTTGTGTGCCTATTTTTTTTTTTTTTTGCCTGAAAAATTTGAAGTGTCTCATGGCTGAAAAGTTCAATTCTTAGAAAAGGTACATGTCTCCTTATTTAAGCACTCACGCCATGATGGATTAAAAGACTTGTCTTATTCATTTTGTTTTTATTCTCTTGTACAAGATTGTGAAAAAAAAACAGCATTCCATATTAATTATTCAAGAAGTTTGTTGCTAAATTCTCAAATCCTTTGAGTATACAATTACAAATGTATTAAACAATCAATTGAATATTTGGGTTTGTCTTTGAAAGTGCAATTAGATGTCAAGTTGGATGATCCCATTTCTTTAAGAAAATTCATATTGATATCAATTGCGATATATTTCTATGGGTTGAAGTGTTTTTTCTTCTTTTTATATTATTATGCGAACTCTCTTTAATTTGTTTATTATACTTTAATGTATATTTCTTTTATTTCATTAGGTTATCCTTCAATTTGTTCACCAATATGGCTCGATTGACTTTAGCTAGACGAAAGAAAGTACTTTATTTGACATTGGAATTGTATATGGAGCAGTTAAATATTTTGACATGGACATTTTACCTTATATGTGTCATTGTGATGCATCATGCTGAAAAATATTGTCTAAAGTCAAAATATAGGCTAAGGGATTACAAAAGAAGCTTGTATCTAGATGGATTAATTTACGAGAGTGACAAAACATGTTACGAAGAGCTTCGTATGGATAGATTCACATTCAGAAGATTGTGTTGTATGCTTCAAGCTACTGGGAGATTAAAAGAGATTAGAAACATGACAATTGATGAACAAGTAGCTATGTTTTTACATATACTTGCGCATCATTTGAAAAACCGAACAATTAAAAATCATTTTTTACGTTCTGGAGAGACTGTGAGTAGATACTTCAATAGAGTACTCAAAGCTGTCCTACAACTACAGGGGGGACTACTTAAAACACCTGAACCAGTGTCTGAACACTCTACAGACCCTAGGTGGAAATGGTTCAAGGTTAGTATAAAATTATTATGTGATTATAATATATCCTTAGTAATTGACTTAACTGTAACTAACTTTCTTAAGTTCCAGAATCGTTTAGGAGTATTAGATGGCACGTACATTGAAGTAATTGGGCGTGAAGAGGATAAGCCTAGGTATAAAAATAGAAAGGGGGACATTGCTACAAATGTTTTAGGAGTATGTTCACAAGATATGCAATTTATTTATGTATTTCCTGGGTGGGAAGGTTCAGCAGCTAATGGAAGAATACTTCGAGATGCATTTAGTAGAAGAAATAGTCTAAAAGTCCCTGATGGTAAGCAACCCAAAATGATACACAAACAAATTAAAATAAATAATATAAATTATTGTAGCTTAATACCTTTTTTTTTCTTCATAGGAAATTACTATCTAGTGGATGCCGGGTATACAAATGGAAAGGGATTTTTAGCTCCATTTAGAGGCCAAAGATATCACCTTAACGATTGGAGGCAAGGCTTCCAACCAACCACTCCCCAAGAGTTCTTTAACATGAAACATTCTTCAGCTAGAAATATAATAGAGAGAGCTTCTGGATTAATAAAAAACGCTGGGCAGTTTTGAGAAGTCCTACTTGGTATCCAATCAAGATACAAAACATAATCATTATGGTTTGTTGTCTTCTCCATAATCTTTCAGGAGAGAGATGGTCATTGATCCACTAGAACTTGAACTCGAAGATGAGATATTAGAACAAGATTCAGCAAAAGACGAGATCGAATACATTACCACAATTGAAAATTCTGACGAATGGACAAATTGGACACATAACTTAGCCACTCAAATGTTTAATCAGTGGATGCAAAATAGGCAGACTTAAAAAATTCAATTAGAACTTATTTGTTAGTCTGAGTTTTATGTTTGGATAATAATTGAATATTTCTTTTTGTTTTATGTTTTAATGGATTGAAGAACCTCCTTTTTAGTTATTATTTATGTTGGTTACATTATTTCTTTTATATTGTCCTTGTCTTTTCTCATAAAATAGATATGGAATTTGATCTCGCAAATGGACGTCGTCGAGGTAAAGGAAGTAAACATGTTTGGACATCAGATGAGGATGAAAATCTCATAAATTCATTGATAATTGAGTTGAAGGAAAAAGGTATTTATAATACTGAAGGAGGTGGATTTAAACATGGAGTTTTTAAGGAATTAGAAAGAATATTACAAGTTAAGTTACCAGGACATGGGCTGAAGGAAAATCCGTATATTCAATCTCGTTATAAACTTTTGAAAAGACAATATCAACATTTCTATGATTTACGAGCTGCTGGTCAAGGAAGTGGGTTTGGGTGGGATGATAATAGAAAATGTCTAACAACAAGTACTGATGTATGGGAAGAATATATGCAGGTATACATAATTTGCCTCTCCGTTTGTTTATTTAATTCTTATCATTTGTGGTGTATATTATTCATCATATTTATTACTATTTTACAGGGTCATTTAGATTGTGGTTTTCTTAAAAAACCTTTCATTCATTATGACCAACTTGCTATCATTTGGGGAAAAGATCGAGCAACTGGCAATAATTCGGAAGCATCAGGAGATATCATTGAGGATCTGGATAATGAACAAGAAGAAGAAAATGATGATAACACTGACACAATGGCCGGCTTGGATGATATTGATTCTCGCTTTACTCAGTCTTCAACTGTTAAACGGCCTGATGGAGAAAGTTCTAAACAAGGACCATGAAAAAGAAGAAAAAGCATTGATGGTTTGATGTCGTGTTTAAAAGATGTTGCTGAGATGATGGGTAATCATTTGAAAAAAAAAGTAGAGAACAAATGTCAAATATGATTAATGTTATAGCTGCACCCGAACAACAGAATATGGATAACCGACAGAAGCTAAATGAAGAGCTACGAAAAATCAGTAGTTTATCGTTAAGCGAGCGATTCAAAGTTGGAAGGGAGCTAGTACGCGATAAAGACTCACTGGACTATTTCTTTACCATTGAAGATGATGAGAAAGAAGTCTTTGTGAGAGAGCTGCTACAAAGCCTAGAGAAATAGTTATTTTTTTATATTTCACTTGGACGATGTTTTCTTTATTTATGGAGTAGTTAACAATTGAATTTCTTATTTAGGTGGAGTGATATTGTTCTTTTAATTTTCACTGTGATTGAGGATGGTTGATTTCATTACACCCCCAGGTTTATGCTCCATCCGAGTATTCACAAATGGTTTATCGAGTATGAATTTATGTTATTCTGATTGACTATAAGCTAATCTTAGTTGTTTCAAATAAACTTTTTTAGTATGATTGAATTTTTTTGTTTTTTTATATTTATTTAATTTTTTTTTATCTATAGTCAATGTGGTGATGCATGAAAATGAGATAATAAGTAATACTCTTGAGGGTGTTGGGCAACAAGACGTCTATGTGTAGCCATTGGTGCATGTATTCAAACTCTCTTGTTTGTATCAAGCTTATCAGTTTGTACCACAAAAAAAAAAAATTAAACTTTTTTTATCGTTTTTGTTGATATATATATTGTATGGAGTTCTGTTTTGCAGTGGGATATATGGCGTTATATTTTGTAATAGAACAAAATAGAGAACAAAATAAGATATATAATATAAGGGTATTTTAGTCAAAGACTTAATTATAAATTGCATTCCTTTTTATATGTGAAGCAACCAAACACAAATAAAGGAATTTAATTTATTTCCTGCTTGCCAATGATGCGTAACCTAGTTGGTTAAGGTTGAGGCCCTATAACTAAGAGGTTGTGGGTTCGACTCCCACTAATGTACGTGGGTGTTTTCTCTACTTATTTGGTAGTTAGTTTGTAATAGTTTATAACTTATGATTGTATTTGCTGATAATGCTTACTTGTAATGGATTCTCTTGCAACCGATATAATATGATGTTGTAATCGCTCCTTTAAAATAAAATAAAATTTATTTCCTGCCTTAATTTGTTAGACACAACCAAACATTATTATGGAATCTGATAACCAGGAATTTAATTACCAGTTATCTGATTCCCAATTTTGATTCCATTCCCATTCAAACAAAATGCAATCAAAAGCCATTGTATTAGTTAAAAGTTAATACTTGATTGAAACAATTAAGTCGCGCAAGTGCATCAACTTAACCTATAGCAAATGTGTTTTAAGTAAACGACACATTATTCATGTAATAAAATTGAAGCATGATGCACCAGTATTGATACGGATATAATACATGCCGACTATTGAAAATTTTAGGATACAATACAATTCTTATGTAATTTTTCTACATATATGCATAATTAAGTGTGTATGTGTGTATATATATATATTTATTTATTTATGTAGACACTATAACTATAAAGACATCAATATGAGATGAAAGATACGAGCTTCATGTTGTATGATATTAATGTTGTTTGTTTTTTTTAGTTGCCAACCCGATTCATCGGAGCTTTGCCCGACTACATCCGGATCCAACCTGGGTCAGACATCTGGCAGTGGTGGGTGAGTCTCCCAGCGGAGGTTTTCTGCATTCACAAGGTCTCGAACCCGAGACCTTATTTAAGCGGAACCGAACTGCTTACCACTCGAACCAACCCCGTTGGAATATTAATGTTTGTGAATTATAGTTGTGAATGAAAAACATGTCTAATAAACGAATGGAAAAATAGCAAAATCTAATTTAGATGAAATAGTACTACTTTTTAATCATGTATAATCTTTACACTTTTTTTTTAATCTCATAAACATTGTAAAATATGGAAATAAATGTTTCTATGACTACTCTGACAAGTGTCAAATACACCATTAATCATGCATATTGTATCAAATTCTTTTTATTCTTCAACTTTTGGATTAAGTAATGTGTCAGACACGTAGTTTTTTTTTTTGAGGAGTGATCGGTGCTACTCGGGTCGAATACCGCATAAGAGCCCAGTAGAAAGATTACGCAACATGTCCTCATCGGCAGGGGTGAACCCACAACCATCTTACTGGAAGGAGCCCGGTACTTACCAACTGCACCAACGATTGAGGAGTGAGCTATTCGACATAATAGCGCAACATGATAGGGGTGATTTCTTAATATATAGCTACTCTTGGGCTTAAGTTCCCACCCAAAATATGGATACTGATATTCTCCTTTTCTTGAATTTTATTTATTTGGACTTCAAAAAATTGTCAATATTTTAGATGTAATTTCTCCCTAAATTGTCTATGAGAATAAATTGTTATTCCCTTCCTCTAGAGAGAAACTCTTCTTTCAAAACACAAGATAAAAGCCATTTTCGCTATTTTTCTTTGATTCCAGACAAAGATGAACATAAGTCTAGCTAGTTAGATGTATAACTATCAAATCACGGCTTCATGCACAAATATTCCTATATAGCCGCATTCGATATGTTTGTTAAGAAAGTGTAATAGAATATGAATGCGAGAAAGAGACTTTCATTTATTTTTTTTGCTAAATTTTAATGAAAAACTTTCCTAAGAGAATGTTTTTGTAGTAATATTTTCATATTAGATATATGTATTTAGTTTGAAATCAGTAATTGCATTTTACTATTTTTATATTTTGATGTATAGAGTGATACAATGCTCTATCTCAAAAAAACACGAAAATACTTTCAATTTCAGCCTAACATATTTGTTTTTGCATATCAATTATTATTATTTCTTTTTCAATTCTCAGGAACTTATGACAGTGTAATTAATTTCGTTTGCTTGTTTATTCTAACCCCACTTTAACTTTCTTGACAGTTTGATTTCTGTTTTGAACTAAAGAAAAAATTATTTCCTAACCTACCAAGTTAGAATTGTGTGACACTCACATTAATTTAGCTCCTATATAGGAAAATATTTTTTTTAGCAACAGTGGATAATTTTAGAAAAGAAAACGATAGTAGCAATAAAATTAATAATTGTAAATGAGTGGGGCCTCAATATTTAACAGTTGAGTGTTGAGTTGGGACCTTTGATTGTGCAATCAGTGGAGCATTATTAATTTATGTTGATTAAGCTTTTTAACAGATCTTTTCCTGATTCTGCTATTAATGAAATTTGATGGTAACTTTTGAAAATCCTAAAAAGTGAGAGCCTATTGTCTATTGTAAGAGGGCCATGCTTGTTAATTTTTCGAAAATCCTAGAATACGTGTCTGTCCATTTCTTAATTTCCACAAAAGTAAATTCAAAATTGCAATCAATGTAAATATCCTTAAAGCTGATATGATAAATATATATATATATATATATATATTTATCACTTTGGACGGGAAATTATAGTCTACCCGGGTGCAATCAACTTTAAGTTTATCAGACGATGAGGAAGAAGGCGGTGTCTGCTGGTGGCTGCCGGAGAAGAGAGTGTTGTAAATTTGCAGAGGTGGGGCGGGGTGGTGGCTGAGGAAGAAGGCGTTTCTGTGTGTGCATAGATATATATTTCATATACATGTATATATTTATATATATTAAAACCTCTATACAAGGATAATATATATAAGAGAAACCTCCTTATATAATAAAAAACTATGGTCCCAACTCGGAATAAGTTATAAATAAGAATAAACTCTACATTGTAATATTTCATATATATATTTTTTTAGGACCATTCTTCAGAAATTTACCTCCATATATTGTAGTAAAATGACATTAAATTTTAAATATATTTATATATCTATATAAAATATCTAGAATTATTTCACTATGTTACATTAAACTTAAGATGAAATGAAATACTTATCTAAAATTGTCTGAGTTCGTTTGTTTTTAGGTGCCATGACTTGGTTGAAGTAGAAAATGTATGATTTGAAATGATAATGAAATTCATGATCATGCTAGCATTTATATATGTATAGAAAAAAGAAAACAAATGAGAAGGCATTTCGAAGATACAACATACATGAGTGAATATTTTAAATGCATACATGATGTACATACATTTTTTTTGCATTTTTCTAGATATATACATGAATGAATCATCTAAATCTAATATATACACAATGTACATGCCTGATGTACGTACATTTGTTTTTTTTTTTTTTAAATTCATGAATCTTATATATCGTTTAAATTCATGTTTTTAAAATATGAAGGGAGACATTTTCAAGTGTCGTATAATGTATATTAGTTATTTTTTTTTTAAATTATAATTTTTATATGTAAACCTCTATTTAAGAATAACCTCCCTATAGTAATATTTTTCTCCGGTCCCAAGAATATTACTGTATAGAGGTTTTACTGTGTATATATTTATATATATATTATGACCTTAAAGTTATAAAAGATATTTACTGTGGTCTGTCGATCATTACATGATCTACGATTATTATAAATTATGCTTAACAGAATATAAATATTTAATAATGATTTTCAATTTCAGCAGATCAAATTCAACGGTTGTTATAGAAGAAGGGCAAAATAGTCTTTTATTAATAAGACTTATAATCAGTCGCATAAGACGCGAGTGGCTCGCGTGAGGAGCTGCCTTGCTTCTTTATTTTTTTTCTTAGGGGGTTTGTGTGTTTTTTTATTTATTTCATGAGGCAGGTTGATAATGAAGGATATTGGGGGGGGGGGGGGGGGGGTTACGTATGTATTTAACCCATCATTAAACCACAGACGCCCCTCGTGCAATAAAATGTACCACAAAATTATCAAAACGACTAATGAAAGAAACAGTGAAAGACTGAAATGCTAAAGGAAAAGGGAATTAATAAAGGTAATTCATATTTTGTTAGAGGCACTCTATTTTTATTTAAATTTTACTACATAGATAAAAATGCCATTTAATTTATTAAAGTAATTCTTATTATTTTCTTTGACAAATTAGTTTTACCACTTTAGTAACTAAATATAGAATAAGGATTCAAAATTTGATATTTCATATTTTTAAAATTTAAAAGTAATGGATAGCTACCGTAAATAATAATTAAAAAAAATGTTCGAAGTTATGACTAAAACTTTTACTTATTTATTTAGAACCAAATTAGGATAAATGTTATTTTATTTTGGATAAAATTGATAATAAATTTTTTATTAAATTCAACAAAAATAAAATTAGCTATTATTCGAGGTGGACATGTTGAGTTCACCAATACTAACTCAGTTGAATATGATCTGACAATTATTTTTACTTTTTTGGTAGTTTTTAGACCTTTGATGTTATATTAATTTTCAATATTAAAAAAAAATCTGATATTTACTATGGAGTAAATGAGCAACACATATCATTTGACGAGTTTGATAAAATCATATCGGGGTTGACTATCCTTGGCAAGATGATTAGTCTTATTGCACTGATGAAGAGTAAATTTTTTTATTTCCAAAAAGATGCTTGAGAAAACTGATAAGCTCGTATTTTACGCCTTTTCGGGCGCCTCTTTTCTTGGATTTGGCTAGTTTTCTAGTAAATTTTATCCCACATTATACCTTGATTTGTTTTATTTATGTGTATTAGGTGTAGAGCATCATTGGATCCTAAAGATGAAGAAAAAGTCAAGAAAAAATCGACAAACCTGTGATGCCGCAGCATCACAGTGTAAAACGGCTGCGCGAGAGAAATTTTGATGCTGCAGCATCCCGACTTAGATGCCGCAGCATCCCGTCCGCGTACAGCAACCTATAAATAGGGTTTTAAGTCAGTTTTTGAAGGAGGAGATACTTTTTACAACACAAGAATTGGGAGAAAACCCTAGGGAAGCAAGAGAAAAGCTTGAAGACTCCGAATTTGTCTACGAAAACGGAGAATTCAAGCAACAACGAGAAAATCAAGATTGTAATAGGGAGTTTTTCACTTTCTTTTGAGATTAGTTCATTGAACATGTCTTTTGAAAATTGTTATTTCTCTTTCTTTTTGATCATGAACTAAATTCGTTTGACTAAGGCCGTGTGAAGGCAAACTATGAATTATCGTTTATAAATTTATGTTTTTGATTATTGCTTGGCATGCTATGTGTTCAATTTGTTGTATTTAATGCTTATGAGTGCTTGATCACCACTTGTTTGATAAATTGCTTAGCTTAGATTCCGAGAGGATATAAGTTAAGGATGCTTGAGCAATTGAACATCACGTCTTAGAATTGACTAGGGATAGATTCGATTCATTCGTGTAGCCTTCCGGTAACGGGGAATCTCATAAATCTTGTTAATGCATGTTTATTAATTGAATTCTCATATAGGGATATAGGGAATCATTAATTAACATAGACACACTATACCAAGAGATTGGGTAGTGTATAATTTTGGAGTTTCCGCCATAGCATGATAAGTAATAATTGAATAACACACTTCATAATCGATAAGGAGTAGTTTGGTCGGATCACGTGTCTTAGTTATCTCTCTTCCTCTGATTTTTCAATCTCTACGTGTTTTACATAATTAATTTTCTTTAGTCAATTAAACACTCACACCTTAATTATTTGATTTAACTTGGAATTAGGTAATACAGTAGTTTCAATACTTAAATACGTTGTCCCTTGGGTACGATAATCCGGACTTAAATATCCACTATATTACTTGCATGATCTAGTGCACTTGCTAGGTTTTTGCGTATCAAAAACACACAATTTTATTTGGTATTATTTTCACAAAAAAAAAAAAAATTAAAAAATACTCTTCAAAATTTATTTTTAATATTAATAAGAATTTTATATGATATATTGAGAGACTTTATACTCAACTTAGTTAATTTAAAAAGAATGGTGAATGGCTTTAACAAAATTTAGAGTGCCTTTATCAACTCCTAAAGAAAAATGCTTGATGTAAAAGACTAAGGCCTTGCTTGTTTATATTTTTGAGTTAGAATTCTGAAAATTTCTCGGAAAATGTGTAACATGGATATTCATATGAAAATGATGTGATGTGTATTGTGCTTATTTGTGTTTTTAAAAATTTTTGGAATTTGTAAAATGTGTCAAATAAAAAATGATTGATGTTGTATGATAAAGTTAAATATAAATTATAAATTGGAAAGTATGAAAAAGAAGGAGAAAGAAAAAAAAGTATTAGTTGGAGTAATTAATTATTGTGTAAAATGATGGATGAGTGATTGATTGATAGTTATGTAGGGAAAATGAAAAGTTAAGTTGAGAAAAGATGAATTTGAATGAAATCAGTTTATAGCGTGACTTTTTAGAATTCTGTGATTTAAGATATAGAAAGTGGAATTAAAAAACATAAACAAACAAGGCCTAAGGGACCAATAAAAGAACGAGCTATCTCTGAGGATTGCATTTTCCGAATGAGAGTTGCACAATCTCCTTCCAAATGCACCATACGCCAAGCTCGTCTGTGCAAAGCCGCGTAGCCTCTAAGGTTGCCAAAGCCTCCGCCTGTTCCGGGGTGTTAATAAAATGGAAGAATCTTGAACTCCATGTTAAGTCAACGTGCCTAATTCTCCAGAATTTTAATTTAGATTCAATTCGTTATGAGTTTTTGACATGTAATCTTATAACTTTTAAAATTTTTCATATTTAATTCCAATCAAAATTTTGGTCCTAAATTTAACGGTTAAACTATGTGCTAACATTTTTTCACGATACTTTGGGGAGAATTTGTGTGTGAGTGACACATGATATTGAATGGAAACACCTTGATATTAAATAGAATTCGTATGAGTGTCATTCATGCATAAATTCTCCCAAAAAGATAGGTAAAAAATATTGACTAATAGAACATATAGGTTTGAACGTAAATTTTGGACATAAATTTTGGTAGAGACTAAATGTAAGACCTTTTGTTAGTTATAGAACATAATGTAATAACCCATAATAAATGAGACCAAAATTAAAATGGTATAAAATTATGAAAAAAGAAATTTAATTTTACCCAAATTATAAGTAGTTTTAAGGATTTTATAACCTCAGCTAAACACTCTTCAAATTGCACGTACAAGTGTAATACCTATCATGTGCACATATATATATTTCAGTAACAGTTAGAAACGATAAAATAAAGCCGAGGATCAACAAAACATCACTAACGGGGCATAGTTGGATAAATAATATTATTATCATTGTCAAGCATTATTAGCAGTGCTGATTATGGTTATGATAATTATATTTTTATATTTTATGGTTAAATTCTAATGCTACAAACTTAGCCCCCGTGATTTTTATATTTCATTGTCAAGCACTATGTATGAAATTTCACTATTACCGATTCGTTTTATCTACGTGGCTTCATATGAATAGGGATTAAAATCACGCCTTTTAGGCTTTCAGCTATAAATGTTACTAATCCTCTCTGCTTATTCGTTTAGCAAATCTTTGAGGGTCAAACATATCATCTACCATGAATAACGATTATCCTTCTGCGTAGGACTTTATCCAATTATCAAATGAGTTAAATGTAAAGAAAGCCCCCGTGTTAATTAATATGAAACTACAAAAAAAACTCCATCTGTTAACGAAGTAATCTAAAAATTCCATCTCTAACCTATAAACTCTGCACACGTGCCACATCCGAAAAAAAATTCCTACCGGAGTTTAATTTTCCTTAAAATTCCCGTTATACCTTTCATTTATTAGAAATAAGTTATTATATAATTAAATTATGGACCGTTGGATCTTACATTTGTTTCATCCGTTAGATCTCTTTTAGCCCAATTTTTTATTTGATTATTCTAAGACCGAATCTCAGCCCTAGATTTATTTCCAAATCAATGGGTCAATTTTTTTCCATTTTTCAAATACAAAAGGGAAAAAAAAGAGAGGAGTGGAGCTGGTGGATTTTCAGGTCGGAGCAGATGAGTTTCTTTGCCGGTGGAGCGAACGGTAATTGAGGCGGAGAGAGCAAATCGTGGTGGTGGCGAAGAAGCAGTTGGGATCGGACGGAGTAGGAGGGTCCTGTGACGATAATAGCAGACGAAGAAACGAAAAAGGAGAAGAAAGAAAGAGGAAAAAAACAAACAAAGAAAAGGGTGTTGCACAAGTGAAAAAATGACGGACTTGAAGAAATGAAGTGTTAAGGTATAATCCCATTCAAGGACGGATTTACGGAGGGGCCTAGGGGGCCCCGGCTCCCCCGAGATTTTAATTTTTTTTCTAAAGGGTATATGTAATTTTATGATATGGCCCCCCCCCCCAAGAATATATAATTTACCTTTTACATGTATAATTGAAAGTAGACTTGGTGAAGTTGGTAAAGGGCATGTGTATAAGACATTGAAGTGAGAGGATGTGGGGAGAGTGTGGTTCGATTCCCAACCCCACTTTTTATTGCCTTTTTGTTTTTCAAAGCCCCACTTTTTACTTTTTAACTGCAAGTTAGTTTCCTTTTTTTTTTTTTTTTGCACTTGGTTGTTGTTATTACACTTATCTATTAAAACAAAAATAAGTTTGACTATATACTTATAATTAAATATTAAATTTTTTTTTGTTAATGGTACTTCGGCCCCTCCAACAACAAATTCCTGGATCCGTCCCTGATCCCATTGAGTATTGAATTAACCAAAATAAGGCTTATATAGAATTACAAAACAAGCAATAATAATAAACGTAAAAAGAAAATAAATTAATAAGGTAACCTAGTCTAATATAAACTCTACCACCTCCCTGCAGTCAAAACGGAAAGAGATTGGACATTGAGAGTGTTAAGTATATGCCCTCAATGCCAATGAGGAATTAGATTGAGTAGGGCATTTCAGTTATATTGTACAAATTCTTATATTCTATTTGTGGAAGAAGGCATTTGGTTCTGTTCATGTAAATCTATTTGGCATTTAATCGTATTGAACAAACAAGTTCTTGAGATTCAAGATAGACTTTCCACCCCTTATGTGGATAAGAGGAGGCACTGGAAGAGTCGAGCTCTTAATCTCTTAATATTGGTTCGCGAGTTAAAGTATTTTAATTGGGCATTAAAAGTCAACTCGTATGACACTTGCTTTGGTAAGGTGTGCCAGTCGAACACTGATTTGATAGTGGGAGCCTGTGTCATGAATATGATTAATGGAATTAACATATTTGAACTCGACTCACCTTAGTCCGATTATATGGGTATTTACTCTTTGACAGTCAATGATTGGGATTAAGATTGCGATAGTATGTGGACTATTGACCTGAGAAGTTATTTACAATGTGCTTATAGTATTGGCCTTGTTACCAGAGTAGTTAGGCCCGTATCACCTGGTAGGTGGGGCCAACCTCCAAGTACGATTCAAATGGTGCATTCGACATTGTAAGATAATTGCCAATATGGAATTCACTGTCTCGATAGTAAACGAATATGTGACCTGTACGATCATAAGTAATTGAAATTATAAGTCTTTGGCCAAAGCATAAAAACTAGCTCGTGATGGTCACTAAGGGTAGTTTGGTAATTTCATATTATTATGATTCCAAAGTACAGTATCAAGTTCTATGAGTTTGACGTACCATGGATCTTACTTGATCAGGTTGCTTTAGTGAAGAGTTTATACACATATGATAATCGTAATCAAAAGGTTTGTAATGATGATGTCATCTTGTAATCGATTGGGCTATGATATGGTTCCACAGGACTGGCTAGGTGACAACCATATCCTTTGGTATCCTCCCATTGCCAATCGATCAGAGCCTAGAGAGTCGCGCTATATGGAAAAAATGGGATGTCTTGTCGTTTATTTAGTAAAAGGTATTTTGGTAATTTTACTAAGAGGATGGACTAACTTAATTAAGTTATTTAATTGGATTAAATAATATTTAATTAATTTATTAATTCATAAGTTAAATTAATTGAGAATTAATTTATTATTTGAATTAATTAATTAGATTAAATAATTAAATAATATCCAATTAGATTGAATTGAGAATTAATTAATTAATTACATATGGACTGAGATGAACTTAGCCCATTAAGCCCATCCAACAGGCCTGGTTGGC
Source organism: Buddleja alternifolia (assembly GCA_019426215.1). Classification (NCBI taxonomy): domain Eukaryota; kingdom Viridiplantae; phylum Streptophyta; class Magnoliopsida; order Lamiales; family Scrophulariaceae; genus Buddleja; species Buddleja alternifolia. The sequence continues at coordinate 19,176,010 of CM033407.1, read as the reverse complement.
CTGCCCACTTAGTTGTAGGAGCCTTGGAGTTTAGTTAATGAACTCCAACACTTAAACTAATTCATAACGTGTGATTTAGAATCGGCCATTACACAATAATTAGACAAGACAGAAAATCCCCTCCCCTCTCTCTGACCTAGCCGCCATCTTCAACTGTCGGAGAGGAGCTCGGAGTTTTTTGAAGGTCTTTTTTGCGTGATATCTAGAGGTAGGATTCCCAGGGATTGCTACTCTCATCAACTCGATACGAATCGTTTCACGCTTCAAAAGGTAAATCGTTTATCTTCTTTTTACTGTCAAGAAATCAACAATGAATCAAATTGATTTATGGTTTGGGAATTTTTATCCGCTGTGTTTTTATTCAAACGATTCTCAACAGTGGTATCAGAGCCAACATGGGTTTGTTGATTTCTATCGTGTTTATGTATGTTGTATTTGATGTTTACATGAACATGATATGCATATTGTATGTTGGTTGAATTTGAATCAATATGATATGGGTGAATGAATTGTTAAATCTGAAAAATTGGACTTGGAATTTTTCCTGAACGGATCAAAATCTGAGAAACGAGGATCAAACGGGTTTGACCTGACCATGAATTGCAAAGCTGTTGTATGTAAGGTGCGACAACAGATCTACTACCTAGTCCATATTTTACAGTATTTTATGCCCCATTGTAATATGATTTGATCGCTACTTTGATCACCTTTTATCCCTCATAATGCTTTGATTGGTATAGATTTTGTTTTGTAGGATACAAGTTGATTTACGCATGAAAGACGAGAAAGGAGATCCAAATTGAGATTGAAATTGAAGAAAGAAACAAAAGAAGATAGTTGATGAAAGATTTTACACAATACTCATATAGAAACGAGATTTTCGTCCTCTTACAGCCCGAATCAGACTAAGGTTTCTTCTCCAATATTGTAGAGTATTGTCTTAGCTTCGCGTAGCAACTTGAATCACCTCAATCCAACATCTGTAGAGATAGTTATGATTAAAATACGAAATCTGCGAATTTTGCGTGAGACGACCACGACACAGGACCGCGGTGTTGATTCGGAAAATAAGGTTCGCACTAATTGTGCCGCGGTCTACTGATGTTTGTGCTGCGGTCCGATTCTCCTGCTGCCCTGTTTTTTATATCCGCCATTTTTGGTCTTTATAAGGTATTCTTCACTTACCAAAAGGAGAGAGATGCTCTAAAACACCAAGGGGGAGCCATGGGAAGTCCTAAGGAAGCTTGAAGAGCCATCATCATCCTCATCATCATCATTTTCATCATCAAAGCTTGGATTCACACTTTATAATAGGGAGTAATTCAACTCTTTCTCTTGATTAGTATTTCAATTATGTTTTGTAGAGTTGTTGAATCACTTGTTGTTGTAAGTATGAGCTAAGTATTTTTGTGATTGGGCTATGTGAATACTTTGTGATATTTTGTGTTTAATGAATCATTAATTTCCGGATTTATTAACATTCTTGTTACATGTTTGATTTTGTGCTTAATGCTTGCATATGCTTGATCACCATGTGTTTGATAAAATGCTTTGTCTTGAGACCGAGAGGAGATAGATAAAGGGAGATCGAAACATCAATAATCATAACGTAACAATTGACTAGAGATAAAATCGATTGCGTTGTGTGGCTTTTTGTGATAAGATGACCCGATTGAATGTAGGATCTTCGTAAACAATGAATTCCTTTGAACCTAAATGCATGTTAGTTAATTCAATCTTCACTATAAAGATATAGGAAGTTGTTAACTAGTATAGGCTTGTTATTTCAAGAGATTGAATAATAAATACATTAGGGGGTTTCGCCATAACAAGAACGTTCTAAGAATCCGGATAATTGAGAGTTCATGAACATAGAATAGAACATAGTAGGATCATAACCCAATCACCTCTTTCCATTTGATTTATTATCTTGTTTATCACATTATTTATCTTTGATTATTTTTATAGTATAAACACCTTTCATCTTATAAATTGATTTAGCTTAGAAATAGGTAATATAGCAATTACGAGCATTGAATCCAATTGTCCCTGTGGAGACGATACACCCCGGGCTAAATAGTCCACTTTATTACTTTGCACGACCTAGTATACTTGCTAGGATTTCGCGTGTCAATATTGTATGTTGGTTGAATTTGAATCAATATGATATGGGTGAATGAATTGTTAAATCTGAAAAATTGGATTTGGAATTTTTCCTGAACGGATCAAAATCTGAGAAACGAGGATCAAACGGGTTTGACCTGACCATGAATTGCAAAGCTGTTGTATGCAAGGTGCGACAACAGATCTACTACCTAGTGGCCGCGTGATGAACAATAAGCCGCACTAGAAGAGTCGCCCTGGTCTGCCGCGCGTCGCTAGGAGCCAGCGCCATGTGCGCCGCTTTAAGCGGCGCAGTGCACACAACTGTGCGATGGAAGCGCTGCTATGCGTCGCACACGGTGGCGGATATGGGGGCCTTTGACTCGGTGCTGGGTGCCTCGCTGGAGGCGCCTGCGTGCTTCTGCCCGTTAGGGCAGAAGGTGAAGAAGTGTTGGGCCGGGCCCAACACAAGTTAAATGTGTGCTGGGCTGGGCCCAACATATAATTAATTCAGCGCTGGGCCAAAGCCCAGCGCAATATTAAATGTGCTTGGCTTGGCCTAGTGCTATGGCCAACCGGAACGCTAGGCTTGAGTCCAACACATTAATTAAATGATCACTGGGCTTGAGCCCAGCTTATTAATTAATGTATATGGCCCAACGCTTTAATTAAAGGATCATTGGGCTTGAGCCCAGTGTATTAATTAATACATGTATTGGGTTTGACCCAATACATGTGGTTTCCCCTTTATGGATTAATTCATGGCCCCTTTCCATTTTGAATTTTTTTTTAAAAATTGGAATTAAGTCATTTCAATTAAATTTATTTTCTTAGACTAAAGGGTATATAAATTAGATTTCTTTTAAGTTAAATTAGATTTAAATAACCCTTAGTTAATTTAGAAATTTGATCTTCTTTAGTAATTAAATCTGATTTAATTATACTTTGATTAAATTATATTTAGTCGTATGAATAAAATAAGTTAAGACTTTATTTTATTCTTGATCAAATTAAATTTTAACTAGCCTATCAAAATAAAGTAAATTAAGATTTAATCTCCAAAATTAAAGGGCATATAAATTAGATTTGTTTTAAGATTAAATTGGATTTAAGTACCCTTTAGTTAAATAAAATTTTATCTTCTCTAGTAATTAAATTTGACTTAATCATTTTGATTAAATTATATTTAGTCATATGAATAAAATAAGCTGGACTTGGTTTTATTCTTGATCAAATTGAATTTAACTAGCCTATCAAAATATATTGGATTTGATTTTGATTATGTAAATTGGATTTACACTTAGATTGGATTTAATGATACTAGGAATTAAATTACTTAATTACTTGTGTTTTTAGATTTGTTCACCCATAAAGACTTTATTGGATATAATCTCACTTTAATTAAATTAGATTTAATCAAAAAAAGTCAAAATAGATTAGATTTATTTTGCAATGATCAAATTAGATTTAATTCATTATTACATTTGATTTAACCCCTTAATTTCACATATGTGTTTAGATTGTTTATGTGATTCCTTTAATATATGATGGTTGACACCTCTTATGGACCTAGGATTTTATTGTTGTTTTAACTGGGTTGTATTGGGCTGGAGTTTGAGCCTCCCAGGATGTATCTTTCATTACATAGAATTCTTGTATAGGCTTGCTTCTTTGTATTTATGTTAGATAGGCCCAATAGAGCTTGGCTGAACCATGAAGTGCTTGGAGCCCGAAGATTAGAATCTTGTATAGGTGGAAGCTCTTGTAATAGATAGAACCCCTCCCCTGATTGGCCCGGGCCGATGTAGAAAATTCCATATGAGTTTGTGATGATAGAATTGCTAGGCGTTTTCTATATTTACGTTTTCTTACTGTGCTATAATAAATTAATGTGCAAAGTGAGACTAAAATTTACTTAACATAACCATGTTATAATTCTCCCAATCTATAAATACTGAGTAAGTAAAGGGCATTGGATGTCCTGCCTCTTCATCAAGCTTTAGAAGATGGGTTCACCTCAGATGTATGGTGTTGTCCCGAAAAAAGGGGGTCATGCATCACGACGTGTGACTTTATTTTCTCTAGTGCATTTGATGCCTTCATGTCGAAGCAAATTTCGTCCCATATATCGAATAAGGTTGCAAGGCGATATTAAATTGTTAGACTAAAAGGAGTTGATGGGAAAACGATTTAGATGGATCACCGCCTATTTATCGAAAAAGTTTGCGGTTCAGTGTTCCATAAGTTAAAGGAGATTGAATCATCGGTTAGGTGTAAGACACCACCTCAAAAATCTAACAAGCCATATATCGAATAAGGTTGCAACTTGTTAAGACCTTTGGGGAACTTAATCACTCACTACAAAACCCATCCAATGAGGTTTCCGATTACTGCAGTGGGAGTGCAATGTATCGAGAAAAGTAGTGGGAGACAAGTAAACATTAAGTCCTTCTTTACTTGAGTACATAATAACATATCTAATCGTAAATCTTGGTGTTTTTTGTTTCTAGTTATCTCTCTCAATATAACCCGTTATCATTACTACTTGAGAAAAATGTCCTCAATGGACCGTAATACGCTGATTGGATCAGAAGATTGAGGATTGTTCTCAATGACCATTCATTGGAATACATACTGGACCTCGAATGACATCAACACCATAGAGTTGATGAGGACGACAAGGTTTGTGTTCCCTTTATAGATTGGATCGCTGATAACCACAAAGTCAGGAGATAAATGATGATCTCAATGTGCAGTGAAATAGATAGCACACATGAAAAACTGTGATAGTCGTAGATCAATCATGATGGGCTTAGAAGAGCTTCTTGGAAAGCACGGTAGGGCGGTTTGATATCTGATATCCAATAAATTCATCAATAAATAAATAGCGGATTGGAAAATGTGGGATGATATCCATGTAGGAGAAATTGAGTTCTCTAGATTGCTTCATGAACTTTCATTTTCAAGTTAATCTCATCCTTTAGTCAAACCCCAGACCCCTCACTTGCTTTGTCAGTTTTGATATATTTGACAATGAAGGATCGTTGACTGAGCTTATGGACAAGCTTATAAATGCACAGAAACCATAGGGTGCATTTACTATTCCAATTAAGAGGAAACGGTTGGGCGTCTCTATATTGGTAGGGTATATCAAGAAGGAAATTCCATATAAAAGGTTCAGAGGCAATCACACAAGTAGACAGACACTTGCCCTACTGCATAGAGTAGGGACACAGGAAAATGTGACTGTTTTGAGCTGAAAGCTAAGGGTGCTAAAAGGTATAGAACTTAACTGTTCTATGACTTTTTTCTACTTCTTGGATTCTAGAACACAGAGCTAGTGCTCACGTATGTATTTTGAACCAGGATCCGAAAACAAGTAGAAAACTAGAGGTTCGAGGAGATTGGATCTGCTTCGATTACTGAAGTTTTAAGTTTGATACACACTGACGTTTGTGGGCCTTTCGACGGATGCAACACGTGAGGTTTTCAGTACTTTATTACTTTCCTGAACTACCATTCTAGGTATGGTCTAGTGTGCTCGATGAAGTATAAGTCTGAAGCTCTTGAATTAATTATGAAATTCAAAGGCTGAACTGAAAACTAAACTGGGGACGTATTAGGACACCTTGAGGTGGAAAATACATGAGTTCCAAGTTTGACAAGTTCTTAGAGGAACAAGTCATAGCCTTACAACTTTATCCTCTGGAGATTCCACAACTAAATAGGATAGCAGAAGTGATAGAACCGTACACTGTTGGACATGATATGTTCATACTTAGCTACGCATCTCATTGTGGGTTTATGCACTGCTTACAGCTACATATATTCTGAACACATGTCCCTCAAAATCTATTTCAATGATGCCATATGAGATGTGGTGTGGTAGGAAACCTAGTCTCAAATACATATGAATATGGGGTTGTTCCACGCATGTAAAAAAGACAAAGGTAGAGAGACTCGAGCATAGATCCTTAAAAGAAGGCTTCGTTGGAAATCATGGGATACCTCTTTTACCTACATGATGATCAAAGGATCATCGTGGCATAAAAACCTTCATTAGAGAAGGAAAAACAGGTAGAAAGATTGTTCTTAAAAAACAAAACGATGATTTTTAGGAGACATTTGTTCAAGAAACCTAAACTGAACCTAACATGACATAACCACCATAGAAACGGTCTAGCAGAGTATCTCAGCCGCTTGAAAGATATGTCTACTTGCTACAAGTGCATTATTTGTATGCCTTAGAAGAAGAAAGCCATGGATGTGATCCCTTTGACTTCGACCAAGCAACGACGGACATTGGTTTTGTAAAATGGTTGGAAACTATCAAAGCAGACATGGATTTGATGCATTTAAACCAAATCTGGACTCTTACCAACCTTCCCAAAGGCATAATGCCAATAGGGCATAGATGGAACAATAAAAAAAAGGATTGGTCTAGGTAGCAAAACCAGCTAGTGGCAAAAAAATATAGTCAAGGGAAGGGCACTGACTATGAGGAAACCTTTTCACCAGTAGCCATGATCAAATCCATTGGAATTATGCTAGCCATAGCTACAGACCTTAACTGTGAAATTTAGCAAATGGATGTGAAAACCGACGTTCTTAAATGGACTCCTCGAGGAGAATGTCTATATTCAACATCACAAGGGTTTTATATTCAAAGTAGATTATCATAAGATATGCAAACTGAATATGTCCATTCATGGACTTAGGCAGACCTCCTACAGTTGGAATCTTCGATTCGATGAAAAAGTTTGGAACTTTGGCTTCACCAAGAATGAAGATGAACTATGTATCTACAAGAAGGTTAGTGGGAGAAAGATGACATTCTTGGTACTATATGTAGCTGGCATTCTACTTATAGGGAATGATATAGGATCATTGACTATAGCCAAAGACATAAATCTTAAGCACATTCTTCATGAAAGACTTGGGAAGAACTACCTATATATCCTTGGGGATGTTAATCTACAGGGATAGAGCAAGTGGAACAATAGGAATCTCTCAAGCCCTCTACTTAGAAAAAGGTCCTAAAGAGTTATAGGATGGAGAACTCTAAGAGAGGAATTTCGCTCATGATGCATGAAGTTCATCTCTCTAATCTATGAGTCCTTAAATCGACAAAGGTTGAAGAGAGATAAGTGACATACCCTATGCCTATACAATAGGGAGTCTCATGTATGCAATAATATGCAAGAGACCAGACCTTGCTTATTTTAAAGCATGGTATTGAGGTTTCAAGGTAACTTGGGTAAGGAGCATTAGATTGCACTGAGGTGCATCCTAAAATACTTTTGAAGGACTAAGAACATGGAGAAATGAAAAGTGGACGATTACGAAGATTTGGATTCTCAATCTGATTTTGATAACTGAAAAATGCACTCCCGGATTAGGTATTCACTCTGAATGGTGGAACAGTGACTTGGAAGAGTTCCAAGCAAAGCACAACTGCTGATTCCACAATCGAGGTTAAATACATGGCAACCTTTAAGATTACCAAAGAGGTTGTTTGGAATAAGATTTTTATGGTCTAACTTCAAATGATTCTTATTGTGGAAATGCCATTATCACTGTAGAGTGACAACCATGGATCTATCGCTTAGGCTAAGGAATCATGGTCTCATAACAAATCTAAGAAATCGTTGGATAGAGGCATTGTTGCAGTGCAGAAAATAGCTTCAGCACACAATATGGCTGACCCACTCACTAAGCCATTATCAAAGGGGGTGCTAGAGTGACATCTTGGGAAGATGGGCACTAGATACCATAGCGGTTGGCACTGAGTGCAAGTGGAAAATTGTTAGGTATATGCCCTCAATGCTAATGAGGAATTAGATTTAGTAGGCCATTTCAGTTATATTGTACGAATTCTTATATTCTATTTGTGGAAGAAGGCATTTGGTTCTGTTCATGTAAATCTATTTGGCATTTAATTCTATTGAACAAACAAGTCCTTGAAATTCTAAGTAAACTTTCCACCCCTTATGTGGATAAAAGGAGGCACTGGAAGAGTCGAGCTCTTAATCTCTTCATATTGGTTCTCGAGTTAAGGAATTTTAATTGGGCATTAAAATTCAACTCGTATGACACTTGCTTTGACAAGGTGTGCCAGTCGTACACTGATTTGATAGTGGGAGCCCGTGTCATGAATATGATTAATGGAATTAACATATTTGAACTCGACTCGCCTTAATCCGATCACATGGATATTTACTCTTTGACAGTCAATGATTGGGATTAAGATTTGCGATAATATGTGTGGACTTTTAACTTGAGAAGTTATTTATAATGTGCTTGTAGTATTGGACCTGTTACCAGAGTAGTTAGGCCTGATCATCTGATAGGTGGGGCCAACCTCTAAGTACGATTTAAATGGTGCACGACATTATAAGATAATTGCCAATATGGAATTCACCATCTCGATAGTAAAACGAATATGTGACCTGTACGATCATAAGTAATCAAAATTATAAGTCTTTGACCATGGCATATAAACTAGCTCGTGATGGCCACGAAGGGTAGTTTGGCAATTTCACATTATTATGATTTCAATACAGTATCAAGTTCTTTGAGTTTGATGTATCATGGCTTATAATTGATCGGGCCGCATCAGTGAAGAGTTTATACACATATGGTAATCGTAGTCAAAAGGTTCGTAATGATGATGTCATCTCGTATTCGATTGGGTAATGATATGGTTCCGGGGCTGGCTAGGTGACAACTATATCCTTTTGTATCCTCCCGTTGCCAATCGAATCGAGCCTAGAGAGTCACGCTGTATAGAAAAGATGGGACGTCTTGTCGTTTACATAGTAAAGTGTATTTTAGTAATTTCACTAAGAGTGAAAGGATTGACTAACTTAATTAAGTTATTTAATTGGATTAAATAATATTTAATTAAGTTATTAATTTATAAGTTAAATTAATTGAGAGTTAACTTATTAATTGAATTAATTAATTGGATTAAGTAATTAAATAATATCCAATTGGATTGGATTAGGAATTAATTAATTACATATGGACTGAGATGATATTAACCCAGTAAGCCCATCCAACAGGCCTGGTTGGCTGGCCCACTTAGTTTTAGGAGCGTTGGAGTTTATTTAATGAACTCCAACACTGTAACTAATTCATAGCGTGTGATTTAGAATCAGCCTTTATATATTAATTAGACAAGACAGAAAACCCCCTTTCCTCTCTCTGCCCTAGCCGCCATCTTCAACTGTCGAAGAGGAGCTCGGAATTTTTCGAAGGCCTTTTTCGCGTGATATCTAGAGATAGGATTCTCGGTGATTGCTACTCTAATCAACTCGATACGAATCGGTTCACGCTTCAAAAGGAAATTGTTTATCTTTTTTTTACTGTTAAGAAATCAACAATGAATCGAATTGATTCATGGTTTGGGAATTTTTATCCGCTGCATTTTTATTCAAACGATTCCCAACAGAGACTAGTATGAAAGTCATCAAAAATAGAAGATGGCGGGCCTTTGGTGAATATGTTGGCAAAAACAGAGGGAACGTGAAACACATGTACTTCACTTAAGCCAACTTTTTCATGCACAAAGTGTAAATCTAATTCAACATGTTTAGTACGTTGGTGCTGTACAGGATTAGAAGATAGATAGATGAAACTGATGCTGTCACAATAGACTATAATGGCCTTTTGAAAAGGATAGTTAATATTAAGAAGAAGATTACGAAGCCAAGCAGTTTCAGCAATAGCATTGGCAACACCTCGATATTCGGCTTCAGCACTAGAATGAGAAACTAGATGTCACCTTTTAGAGGACCAAGAAATGAGGTTATCACCAAGAAAGACATAATATCCAGAGGTAGAACAACGAGTAGTGGGACAACTGGCCCAATCGGCGTCAAAATAAGATATTAGCTGAGAGGTAGAGGAAGGAGAGGGAGTGAGCCCGTGAGACAGGGTACCTCAAAAATAGTATAACACATGTTTGAAAGCATTCATATGACTCTCACAAGGACCATGCATAAACAAACAGAGCTGCTAAACAACAAATGCAATATCAGGACGAGTGAAGGTGAGATACTAAAGAGCGCCAGCGAGACTACTTAGAGAGTTGAATCAGAGAAAGGAGCTGAGGATGAAGCAGATAGCTTCGACTGAGGATTAGCGGTGTGGAAGTGGGATTACATGAAGACATATTAGCACGAGCGAGGATTTCACGAGCAAATTTTCCCTTAGATAAGAAGAGGCTGGAGGGAGAACGACATATCAAGATGCCAAGAAAATATGATTAGCAGAGAGAAGAGAAGTAAGCCGCTATAGAATAGAGGGTAAAGAGACGGTAAGAAATATATCATCGACGTATAAGAGAAGATAAGAAGTGGATGAACCATGATGGTAGATAAAAAGGGAAGAATCAGCACGACTACTGACAAAACCTAGAGAAGAAAGGTAAGTAGTGAAATGAAGATGCCAGGCTCAAGGGGCCTATTTAAGACCATATAAAGTTTTCTTGAGTAGACATACATGAGTAGGGTAATTGGGATGAATGTTGCCAGGAGGTTGCTTCATGTAAACAGTTTTAGAAAGATGATTATTAAGAAATGCATTTTTAACGTCAAGTTGATGAAGAGGCCAGGAACGAGAAAGAGTGATGCTAAGAACAGTGCGAATGGCTACAGGCTTGACAACGGGACTGAGAGTATCCTCGTAGTTAATGCCCGATTGCTGTGTAAAGCCTTAAGCAATGAGACGGTCTTTGTAGCGTTCAAGAGAGTCGTCAGAGCAAAATTTATGATGAAAATCCACCGGGACCCGACAACATAAATATTAGGCGGGTAGGGACGGGATCCTAAATGTCATTAGAGTAGAGAGCAGAAAGCTCATCGTCCATTGGAACTTTCCAATTTGAATCATGCATTGCTTGAGAATGAGTGTTGGGAATCAGAGAGAGAGAAGACGTGGAGATAGAGATATTAAAAAGGTGGTGAGGTTTCATGATGCACAACTTGGAACGCGTCGTTATGGGATGATGAGAAAGAGGAGGAGCTTCAACTGCAGATGGAAGGGGTGTGGTGGAACGGTGGGGGAAAGAATCGGGAAGAGAAGAAGAAGGTAAGAAAAAACCTGAAGGAGGAAACACCGATCGAGGAATAGGGGAGGACGGGTAGCAACTGGCGAGACGAAGCAGAGTTGGAGTGTCATCATCAGGATCAAGGAAATCATAGGAGGATGGGGGCAAAGGGATGGAGGCAGAGGACAAAGGGAAGACATCTTCGTCAAAAGTGACGTGGCAAGAAATAATAATCTTATTTGTACTAAGGTCCATACAACGAAAACCTTTATGACTGGCGGGAAAACCTAAGAAGAGACAGGCAGAGGATTAACGAGAAAATTTGTGAGAGGAAGTGGCGGAGAGATTAGGAAAGCATAGACAGCCAAAAACGAGGAGATGATCATAAGTAGGAGAGATGTTATAAAAAAATTCAAAAGGGGTGCGATAGGAAAGAGTAGTGGTAGGGAGAATATCGAAAAGATAGACAGCCATATGTAAGGCTTTGGCCCAGAATGCAAGAGAAAGAGAGACTTGAAAAGAAGAGTGTGGATGATATTGTTCATAGTTTGGATGGTGCGGTCGACTTTACCATTTTGTTGAGATGTGCAGGGACAAGAAAGATGAAACAGTAATTTTTTAGTGGCGAAAAAATCATGAAATTATTTATTAGCAAATTCACCACCATGACCATATAAAAAATGCTTAATTTTGAAATTAAATTGAGTATGCACATAAGATTAAAAACCCACAAAAATTTTAAAAACATCAGATTTATCTCTAATAAGAAAAACCTATAAAAGTGCGAGAAGTCGTCCAAGAATAGAACATAGTAACGAAAACTACTTAAGCTTGGGACCGAGGAGGTCCAAATATCAGCATGAATAATATGAAACAAGGTATACTAGAAGAAAGGGAACTAGAAAAAGGTAAACACTTGTGTTTACAAAGCTGACAGGCATGGCATAAGTTACGCAAAAAATCCTTATTACAATTTATGAAATTACGACTAGATAAGAAATTAAAAATAGAAACTCCAGGGTGGCCGAGATGACAGTGCCAAGTGGATGAGGAAAGTGCAGCGGGAGAACTAAAAGAGCTGAGAGCAGTGGAGATGGCAGATATGGGGTAAAGGTCACCGTCACTATCACTCCGAAGAATCAACGTGCCGGTCCTACGATCCTTAATAGAAAAATCATAAGGGTCAAATTCGATCGAACAAGAGTTATCACGAGTGAGATTACGAACAGAAACTAGATTTTTAACTAAGGAAGACGAGAGAAGAATATTATTTAGAAGGAGAGAATGAGAATTAGAAGAGAAAGTGGAATTACCAATAGAATGAACGGGAAGTACATCACCATTACCAATAATTATAGAATTTGAATTAGTACTCGGCACGGTATGAAATAAATTACCTTGGTTAAAGGACATGTGAGCGCTCACTCTGTATCCATGTACCATAGATCATCTGGTTGATTCAGTGTCATTGTTTGATATAGAGTAGAGAGGTCGGTAGCGGTAAAAGTTGAGTTGGCAGACGGCGCAGGTGAACCAACTGGAATAGATTGAGGCGCTGGGTGGCTAAGCAGGCCTGTGGTGGAGCTGGGCCGAGAAGGTTGAGGGCATTGTTGGGCCCGAAGCAATGGAACACATGCGCTGAGCTAGAAATTGCAGACGGATCATGGGAATTGGGATCAGACTAATGCAACAAATTGGGCTGAGAAGTAGTGGCCCAGTTCACCGATTGGTATTGTTGGGCTAGGGAATTTGATTGGTTCTGGGCGTACTGATGCGTCATTGGACCATAGGAGTGTGGGTTGGGATTTGGATGCTGGGCTGGATGATGTGAATAACTGTAATTGGGGCCGATGTTGTAACTTGGGCTATGACGAGAGCCCGACTGAGAACCATAGTGGCATCCACGCCCATTGAACCCGCCACCTCCTCTACCATCAAATAATCCATTACCTCGATACGTGTTTTGATTTTGATATGGAGATTGGGAGAAGAGGGCAGTAGCAGAATCAGAAGAAGGGGAGTGTGAGTGAAAACGCAATTCGCAAGCTTCATGGGTAAGGAGAAGATTGCGAACCTCAGAAAAAGATTGTTGGTCCCAAGTGGAATACGAAAGGGTCTAAAAAGGGAGAGAGATTGAATAGACCCTGAAGTTTTCTTCGACTTCAAAAGTTTTTGTACTCTCAAAAATGTTTTGGATGCTTAAGAAGCTAGACACTTGGCTGATCATCTACTTGAAGATAGTTTTATAAAGTTAACTTAGACTTCAAGATTTGAATAGTTAACCTAGTTAAGGTATATTATTCAGATCTCTTATCAATGTTAGCATAGCGGAAATATTTTTGTCTTCTTTTGAAAGGTTGAGCGTCTCAAATTGTTACTTAGTTTTTTTAGCTTAAATTTAAAAGTCAATGTGTTTACTTATAGATTTATGCAATATATAAATTATTTGAAAAAAAATAAATGATAAAGTAAAGAACACAAATATTTAAAAGGTTCGTTGGGTGATGTAATCCCAACTACATCCTTCTTCTCCTTTTTCACTCGGAGGTAATCCACTAAATGATCTTCGAAGAATCACAAAGTAACTTCTACAAGAAGGGGATAGATGGAACAAAGATTTTCTTGAGCTCCTTGGTCACACAAATTTCTGCTTCAAGAGACTTTGATCCACTTACTTCTTTCACCTAGAAATAATGCAAGTCTTCAACTTCTTCTTCACACAGATTGCGAGGTTGAATGGGGTTTTGTCAAAAGGTTTGTTTGATTTGGAAGTTCAAACGACTTGGAATATCTCAATAATGTAGGGTTCTTCTTGAAAAAGACATTTGAGATATTTATGAATGTCTTAGGGATTTTTGAAAAGCTTGAAGAATGTTTGATATGGATTTTTGAGCTTTTCTGAAAGTTTGAGGTTTGAGACTTCAATGCAACAGAGTTTTAACTTGTAAGCTTGTTGTTCTACATTTTGGCTTGTTGCTGAAATCTTATTTATAGACTTTTTTAGACAAAGTGTTCATTTGATACTAAGTTGAGGGCGTGTCTATCATTTTCGCGAGTGGACTTTTTGTCCTTTATCCCTGAAATTATGCTACAAAAGTTGGTACCGCAGACTCTCTGAGTTTGACAGTCCAATAGGAAGGCTTCTCCGTATGTCCTGGAGTACTTATCATATTTAATGCTCTTATCAGCATTTAATGCATTTGAATTTAATGCCCATTGAACATTAATGCTTTGACTATATTTTCATAACTCCTTGTGTACTTAGGAATAAATTCAGATGAAATCTGTCTTGGTAGATGCTCATTCAACCTTGAATGATCCTTTGTCTTGTATCCTTACAACGACGCTTGGAATAGCTTGACACTCAGATAGTTGCTTAGAGATCTTCATCTTCTTCGGACTTCAGGCGCTTGATCTTCGGACTTTGACATATGACATACTCACTCAGAATACTATTAGACGCTCAGTCTAAGATACTTAGCCTATCAATCTAGAATAAAAACAAATAAAAGCCTTATACAAATCTAACGCTCAAAGCCTATACAGATTTCTAATGAAATTTAAACTTACATAGTTTGAGGTCTAACATAAAAACTAATTGTCATCGTCAAAATATCTAACAAGAAATTTCCTAACAAAAATGGTAGGGGTTTTTGTGTAGTGATAATAGTAACACGAGGAAGATAAGATCCGGAAAGTTCTTGTAAAAGTTGGAAAATGAGAACTTGATCAGAGACAGGTGTATCGAGGTCAGCAAGATTGTCGGCTAGATACTTCATTTCTTGACAGTGTTCAAATATAGTGAAGGCGCCTTTTTGGAGAGTGTGAAAACGTTCATTAAGTTGTAAGGAATGTGAAGGCTTATTGTTTAAATTTTTTTCTTCAATTGCAAACCATAGCTTATGAGAGGTTGCATATTCTAAATCAATATTTTTAAATAAGTTTAAATCCAAAGTGGAGTAAAACCAACGCTTAATTCTGGAGTCAAGAGCAAATCAGGATTCATCAGTTTCAGATGAGGGTTTTGATTTTCTAGAAATATGGTCAAAAAATAAAATAACTCCGGAAAAGGTCCATAAACATACTGTTTGTCCCAAGTGGCATACGAAAAGATCTAGAAGGGGAGGGGGGGGGGGGGGGGGCGGGGGTGTTGAATAGACCCTGAATTTTTCTTGAACTTCAAAAATTTCATATTTAAAAGTATTGTGGACGCTTAAGAATATAGACGCTTGGTTGAGCGTCTACTTGAAGATAGTTTTTTAATAAAATTAACTTAGACTTAAGATTTGAATACCATAACCAAATAAGGTTAAGCGTTCAGTTCTTTTATCAAGGTTAGTACATCAGAATAATTTTGAGTCTTCTTTTGAAAGGTTTGGCGTCACAAAGTTTTGTTTAGTTACTTTTAACTTGAAATAATTTTATCAATGTGTTTACTTAGCCGTTTATGCAATAATATGCCAATAAAGGAAATAAATAGTAAAGTAAAGAACACAAAGTTTGAAAAGTTCGTTGGGTGGTGTAATCCCAATTACTTCCTTCTCCTTTTTTACTCGGAGAAAATCTACTAAAATGATTCTCCAAGATTTACACAGATTCTTCTACACAAAGAGAATAGGATGGATAGGAATGACTCGAGCTTCTTGGTCACACAAATTTCAACTTTAAGACACTTCGACTCGCTTGCTTCTTTCACTCAGAAATAGTGCAAGTATTCAACTTCGACTTCACACATATTGTGAGGTTGAATAAGGGTTTTGTCTAACGGTTTGTTTGATTTTCGAAGTTCATACAACTTGGAATATTTCACTAATAGTGTACGGTTCTTCTGAAAAAGATGTTTGAGATATTGGTTGATTGTCTCAGGGATTGATGAAAAGCAAAAGGAATGTTTGATTTGAATATTCGAGCTTTTTTGAAAGTTTAAGAATTGAGACTTCAATACAAAAGAGATTCGACTTGTAAGCTTTTTGTATATTTTGGCGTGTTGCTGAAGTCTTATTTATAGACTTTTTTAGATAAAGTGTCCATTGGACAAATGGTTTGGTGTGTGTCTATAAATTTTGCGAGTAAACAACTTTACGTCCTTTATCCCTGGAATTTTGATGCAAAACGTTGGTGCCGCAGACTCTGTAAAGTTGATAGTCCAATGAGAAGGCTTCTCCGTATGTCCTGGAGTACTTATTACATTTAATACGCTTATCAGCATTTAATACATTTGAAATTAATGCTCATTGGACATTAATGCTCTAAGTAAAATTGCATTTAACTCCTTTTGGACTTCAGAATAAATTTAGGAGAATCCTTATCTTGATAGACGCTCATTCAAACTTGAATGATCCTTAGTTGAATCTTTACATCAAAGCTTGGAATAGCTTGACGCTCAAATGCTTACTTAGAATTTTTCATCTTCATTCAGATTTTATATGCTCGTACATCAAACTTAACTACTGACAAACTCACCCAGAGTAGTCTCAGACGCTCAGTCTAAGAATACTTAGCCTAACAATCTAGAATAAAAACAAATAAAGCCTTATTCAAATCTAATGCTCAAAGCGTATACATGTTTTCTAATGAAATCAAAACTTACATATTTTGGGGTCTAACAGAAATCCTAATTGTCATCATCAAAACATCTAACAAGAAATTTCCTAACACATACCGTGCCAATGTTTGTAATTTGAGTCGATTTTAGAGAGCTTAAAACCGAAAGAAGAGTTAATTGCCGGTGGCTATGGTGGGGTGGAGAGCCGACGGTTTAGGGATAGGGGTGGGAGTATCATTAAGAGTAGAGGTTGTGAGAGAAGATGCATCAGGGGGGAGGGGGAGAGACATGATTAGGAATAACAAAATCGAAACATGTAACAAAGGAACAAAAAATCCTAAAGAGAAAGAAGACCGAGAGTAATTATCATAAGATCACAAAAGTTCATGCAAGAAGATGAACATTCGCAGCATGAGAAAGGCACAAGATTCACAAACTTGGTGGGAAAGACGTGCTGTAGAAGGATGTATACTGAAAGAGAGTGTGTTGAGGAGAGCAACGGGTTAGACATGGGAGAAGGAGAGTGTCGAAAGATCGCCGGGGATGAGGAGGGGCGGCGGCTGTGGTACATGATAGTGTTAGGTGCCCGGAGAGCCATTTGTTTTGGGCTCTGCCATCTTAAATGTATAACACTATGACAGTTTTGTTTTAAATATATTGAATGTTTATTTATGGTATGCTTCTTTATTGTTATAACTAGTGTTAGTATAGATAAAGATCCCATAAATTACATATGGTTAGGGGAGCGGTTGGGATACCTATGGAATGCTCTCAAAGACCGTGATCCTAAATATTGTTCCAAGTCATAGAGGATATGAGAGGTGGGATATAACTTGTTCATGCATGTAACTCTCCCAAGAGGTCAACGTGTTCCATTGTCGATGGCGTATATGGCAATACATGTATGAAGATTTATACTTTGATTATGGAATTGAACGGCCCACTAAAGGACTCCCAATTGGTGCTGCCGAACATGGACTCCTTTGGTTTTGTAGTGTGAGAGTCCTTAGACTTGAGATGTCATTGGAAAGGGTACTACTCACTGTGCTTTGATATGCACGTGCACTCCAGGAGAGTCATACGGTGTGTATGTAGGGTATAGTCCGACAATGCAGTGGAACAAGTGGCGGTCGAAGAGGGATTCATCCAGGGTCACGAGTACTCGGTATTTTCTATACTGTTGCGAGAATCTAAATGATCGCTAAAACCTTTTGATCAAAGCGATTGTCTTCTAAGAGGGATTGGTGGTCCCGGATTAGAAGACTGGATCATTAGATGTCACAACACATTCATAGTATCTAAAGTTATTAGGGTTCGACCGTCGCTATACCCCAGATTATAATCGGGAAATAGATGAAGGGATTCTACTTACATGAGGATCGTAACTCGGATATGTTTGCCTTATCATCGTTGATATCTAGGAAGTCATGGCGATGTTGCTAGACATCAAACCATGACCAATAGGTATATTGGGTTAATTTGGTGAACTTAATCCAAGGTCTAATTAATTATTTTGAATAATTAATCTAGCCTAAAGGAGGACTTGCTAGCTTGTTAACGAGCTTGAGGGGTCACACACATAACTTAGTGTAGTACCTATTTGCTAGTTAATTCATTGTGAATTAATGGAGGGATTAATTAATATATATATATATATATATATATATATATATATACGCGCACACACGTGTGGCGTGTGTATGTGTATGTGAGGATTTGGTGGATAGATTTATCTTGCTCACCAAGTTTGTATATATATATATATATATTAATTAATATCTTATAAATATATTTAGTAGGATCTTTTAATTGGTTAAGGTACCTAATTAAAAAGGGAAGATCTTATAAGATAAATGTTAGGATATTAATAGATATGGCAATATCTAATTAGTTGGAAAGAGTTCAACTAAACAAGGAAAGATAATAAAAGAAAAGGAATATATATATATATATATAGATATACACATATACGCACGCCTACCCTCTTTTTTAGGGTGAGAGGCGTGTGTGTGTTGTTTGCCCCAGGTGGACTCTATATATTTTTATATATATATATATATTTATTTATATATTATATATATATGTGTGTTCCACCTCTTTTAAAATTAATGAAGGATTTATAAAAAATTATACTAGTTCTTTTCATTTATTCTCTCCCAATTTTTCTTTCATAAGAATTCTTCAAACTCATGTGTTGAGTGCGAAGAACACCGAAATTAATTCCCAACCCTTTTTTCTCCAAAAGCTAAAATTCGATATTCTCCTTGCTAGCACTGGTGAAAATAATTGAGGGTACGAGCTAAGGTGTGGATACATCTCAGAGGCGCAACACTTGGGGCGTTAGGGCAAATCCAATTCGAAGACTATAGGAGGGAGTAACTTAAAAAGACGTTGCTGTTTTAATGTCTATAAGAGGTAAACACGAGTAAACCATCTTCTAGGGTAGTTTTGAATCCGATGGTACAATGTCGACCTCGCCCTAATTTTGGGGATTCCGCTTTATTTTTTAAATTATATTTCTTCCGCTGCCGCGACATCTCCGGGGGTTGTACCGATCCCAACAATGATATCAGAGCCAAGGTTTGGACATGACTTGGATTCTTTTCGTGTTTATATACTTTAAAATTTGTTTTTATTGCATATTGGAATTGGTTGGATTTTCTATTTAATTTTTAGATCCGTTGATTTAGAGTTCATTTGAAAATCGAAGGACTGCATTTTTATATTTTGTTTTAAAAAATAAAATAAAATAAAATAAAAGAAGGGGTCGCCGTCGCACGGGCAGCGCTGCTGAAATAGTGCCGCCGCTGCGTGACGATGACGAGTAGCCGCCGGGAATAGCAACAATGCTGTTTGGCTGCGCTTGAGCAGCAACGCGTTGCGCGCACGCGCCTCCAGCAGCACGTCGTTGTTCAGCGACGCGCCATCGCAGACGACGGCGCACGGTGGTGAATATTCAACGTTGGCTTGTGTCTTAACCTAGGGGTCGAGATGCAATGTTCCCTAATTTCCAAATATTTTTTGTTATAATTGCGTTTTAGGCCTTGGGTCATTTTTGCAATTAAATTAAAGCGCAACCCTAATTTGTGATTTTATAAAATTGAGTTTTTGAATCTCAAATTTAAAATTATTTTAAGTTTGTTCTAAAATTGAATATTTCAGACAGGAAAGGTTTTATTATAATTTTGAAAATTGAAATAAGATGAAATTTTATTAATTTTCAAATTTGGATAAATTAGGTTTTTGGGAAATCTTTTTAGATTAATTGGAAAAGTATGACTTTTTCATATGAAGTTTCTAAAATTGGTTTTTAGAAATTAGAGTCTTTGGATCGATTAATTAATTTGATTATCCTTAATTAAAGACGGTGAATATCAATTCATATTTGCATGATAGCATGTTTATGTGATTATTGGTGATCCAGGTCGAGCCATAGACTAGTCGTTATTTAATTTGTGGATTGCGTGCCATGTTTTTTCTTTTATTGTAATTGAGAGAGAAAGGTTTTTTTAAATGTAATTTTGAAGACAAAGATGGAGACGCTCAAACTCATGGAGATTTGATGACCTTAGTGTAGGGTCTGAGTCCTTAGATTTGATTGATCAACACCTTGATGGTGTTTAGGTATTGGCTTGACTAAGATCTACGCTTTATGTATGATTGCTTATTTTCATATGTTATGTATGTTGTGCATGTTTGCATAATCACCTAAGAAAGATAAGTAATTGAAAAAGTGTGAGACCTTGTTTCTTGAAAAAAACCCCTTTATTCATATTAAATCCCTAAATGGATAAATCAGGGGTCTGGAAGCCCCTTGATTAGGTCTAGTGCCTTTCATCCTTAGATGTGACAGGGAATAGCGTGGCTTGTCATCATTGTCTCACGAGTCATGGAATGGTGGCAAGTTAAGTGTACTAATCTCACAACTAGGCCTTCTATATGACAGACGGTCATACTAGAAGTGCACATGGGTCTCCGTTTCACTAAGGAGTCGTCCATGAGTCATGGCACTACCTGGCTACTGTTATGCTATGAGAATTTGATGGGTCGGATTTAAACACAGATTAGTGTACGGTTGCATCATGTTCTCGAGACATACATGAAATGTGAGGCAAACATCTCGAGAACCACCTTGATGTGGATGGGGCCGTCGTGCATGTTGAAATGTTACCGACTGTTGTCTCATGAGTCGTGGAATAAGGTTGGGTCATTTGACGCTCGAGCCCACTAGAAATGGTTGAGTTTCCCGTCTTCTATCAATTGGGGCGAAAGATTTTGAAAAGTTAGTGGGAGCACACATGTATATTTAAAATTCCTTAATTACATGTGAATATATGTTAGAACTGAATGCTAATGATCTTTTTTCGCTTTATCGTATTTTATACAGTAATATCATGTAAATCATTTATACTTGTCTATGGATTCTCAAACGCAACAAGTTTGATGGCTCGAAGTACACCCATTGGCGTTTAGGATTAGATGTATATCTCAGGGTTAAGGGTCATGATTACATAATCAAAGGCGAAGTCCCACATAAGCCTAAGCCTAAGCCTGCAACTCCTGCTTGTACTTTAGAGTACTGGACAAAGCAAATCAATGATGAGGCTTATGTTCCATGTTTCATATCGTCTATGACGTCTGAGCGCATGATTGAGACATATGTAAAGATCAAACTAGCCAAGGATATCGTTGATGAGTTGGAGAGAACATTTGGAGACAAATCACCAAAGGGTGATTGCCCGCATTGCCATGGGATGGAATACTTGAGCAATGATTGTCCTGCTGCCTTCAAAAGCCACAACAAAGATGTGTTTATTGTTGAGGTTAATTTGTCAATTAACTATGCTTCTTGGGTGTTTGACACCGGCTGTGGTACTCACCTTTGCAATGATTTGCAGGTGTTGTCTAGAAGCAGAGAGCTGGATGATGGGGACATAGTCCTGAGAATGGCTAATGCAGTGTCTGTCGCTGCGAAGGCTGTTGGAAACGTCGTTTTAGTTCTTGAGGATAGTAGTACGTTTATTTTAAAGGATGTTTATTATGTTCCTGGACTGATTAAGAACCTAATTCCTATTTCAATTTTGGATAAGGAAGGTTTGTCTTTTAATAAAAATAATGGTTTTTGTTCAATGTTTTTGGATTCTAAATTAATCATTAGAGCGTGTATGTATAACAACCTTAATGTTTATCTGCATACTAATTCTCTTGCAATTCAACCAATAAACTTAGGAAAGCGTAAATCTAATGATCCACCTAATGCACAAATCTTGCATGCTAGACTTGATCATGCATCTAAAGATAGGATTCGCAAGTTGTTAAGTTTTCTCGAGCTTGATGAAGAAGAGGAACTACTGACTTGTGAACCTTGTCTGAAAGGTAAAATGACAAAGTCCCCATATGGAGGCCAAATGGAACATGCTGAGGATTTGCTTGAGTTAGTTTTCACAGATGTGTGTGGACCGCTCAGTGTCAATGCATTGGGGAACTTTTCTTACTTCATAACCTTTACTGACGATTATTCTAGGTATGATTATTTGTATCTTATTAGATTCAAATTTGAGGCCTTTGATAAGTTCAATAAAATCAGAAATGAAGTAGAGAAACAAATTGGTAAAAGTATTAAAACTCTTCGATCTGATCAAGGAGGAGAATACTTGCCCGGTGAGTTCTTGGATTATTTGAAAGAGAAAGAGATTCTCTCTTAGTGGACGTCGCCAGGAATGCCGCAATTAAATGGCATGTCTGAACGAAGAAATAGCACGTTGATGGACATATTCCAATCAATGATGATGTACACCGATTTACCCACGTTCTTCTGGGGCTATGCCTTAGAAACGGCGGCTTATCTATTAAATAGATTACCGTCAAAAAGTGTTCCTGAAGTACCATATAAGATGTGGCATGGCAAACCACCCTCATACAAGTACTTAAGAATATGGGGATGTGCTGCTCATGTCAAGCAACTAGTGGGAGATAAATTAGATTCAAGATTTATTACGTAGGTTTGTGGGGTACCCTAAGGAATCCTATGGTTACTATTTCTATCACACTTTGGAACAAAAAATAATTGTTTCAAGGAATGCTGTATTTTTGGAGAAGCAACTCTTCAGTGGGAGCATAGTTAGAGTGATAGAACTTGAAGAAACTCAAGAAACATAAACACCATTAGCAGTGAATGAAGAGCAAAATGAACCACAAATTGTAAGTACACAAATTCCACCTCCAAGGAGATCTGAAAGGATCCCGAGATAGCCTGAGAGGTACTATGGTCTCTTGCTGAAAAGCAAAAGGAAGGGCCTACCATTGGATGAAGATCCAACATGCTATTATGAGGCAATGCCCGACAAGGAGTCGGGGAAATGGTCTGAAGCCATGGAATCTGAAATTGAATCCATGTACTCCAACAAGGTTTAACCTTGGTAGACCTTCCATCGGGCATTAATGCCATTGGTTGTAAGTGGGTATACAAACACAAGTTAGGAGTAGATGGGGGAGGTTATTACCTTCAAGGCTTGCTTGGTGGCAAAGGGTTATACTCAAAGGCAAGGAATTGACTATGAGGAGACCTTTTCGCCAGTCACGATGACTAAGTCAATTAGGATTCTATTGGCCATATCTGCCTATCTCGATTATGAGATTTGGCAGATAGATGTGAAAACGGCTTTCCTTAATGAAAATATTGATGAGGAAATCTACATGTAACAGCCGGAGGGTTTCACATCCAGTGGGAGCGAGCACAAGATGTGCAAGCTACAAAGATCCATTTATGGCTTGAAGTAAGCTTCCCGAAGCTGGAATTTGAGGTTTGATGAAGCTGTGAAGGAATACGGCTACATCAAGAATGGCTATGAACCATGTGTGTACAAGAAAGTTAGTGGGAGAGCCATGAGATTTTTGATACTCTACCTTGATGACATTCTTCTCATCGAAAATGATGTGGGAATCTTACAATCAATGAAAAGTTGGCTGTCACCCAATTTTCAATGAAAGATATGGGAGAAGCATCCTAAGTTCTTGGTATGAAGAGACACCGAGAAAGGAAAAGTAGGTTGCTAGGACTCTCCCAATCTAAGTACATAGAATGAATCTTGAATAGATTCAGTATGGAAGATTCTAAGAAATAATTCCTTCCAGCAAGACATGGAATCTCTCTCTCTAAATCGATGTCCTTGAGGACACCAGAAGAAAAAGAAAGAATGTCAAAGATTCCCTATGCTTCGGCAATAGGAAGCATTATGTATGCTATGCTATGTACTAGACCGGATATGGCTTATGCACGTAGTGTGCAAGCCAATTCCAGTCGAATCCAGGGAAAGATCACTGGACTACCGTGAAAGTGATCCTAAAGTACTTGAGGCGTACTCTAGAACGTTTTCTGGTATAGGGTGGAGGAAAATTGGAACTAGAGTGCTATATAGACTATAGTTTTCAGTCGGACGTAGATGATCTTAAATCAATATTCGGATATGTGTTTATACTCAATAGAGGAGCCATAAGCTGGAAGAGCTCCAAAAAGAAGACGACGACTGACTCCACCATGGAAGCAGTATATAGCTGTTGCAGAAGTGGCAAAGAAAGCTGTTTGGATGAGGAATTTTATCCATGAATTGGAGGTAGTTCCCTCCATTATTAATCCAGCGTTTCTTTGTTGTGATAATAATGGAGCTATAGATCTGTCGAAAGAGCCTAGGTCTCACCAAAGATCCAAACATATTCTTAGACGATATCATCTCATCAGAGAGATAGTGGAAAGAGGCGATGTTCGAGTAGAATGAGTCGACTTAGCGAAAAATGAAGCAGACCACTTCACGAAAGCTCTGAGTCAAAATGTATTTGAAAAACATCTGAAAATGATGGGACTAAAGTACAAGGGCAACTGGCTGTAGGGCAAGTGGGAGATTGATAGTGTTAGGTGCCTGACGAGCCATTTTTTTTGGGCTCTGCCATCTTAAATGTAAAACACTATGACAGTCTTGTTTTAAATATATTGGATATTTCTTTATGGTATGCTTCTTTATTGTTATAACTAGTGTTAGTATAGATAAAGATCCTATGGATTATATATGGTTAGGGGTGCGGTCGGGATACCTATGGAATGATCTCAAAGACCGTAATTCTAAATATTATTCCAAGTCATAGAGGCTATGAGATGTGGGATGTCACTGGTCTCGTCAAGACTTGTTCATGCATGTAACTCTCCCAAGAGGTCGACGTGTTCCATTGTCGATGGCTTTTATGGCAAGACATGTATGAATATTCATACTTTGATTATGGAATTGAATGGCTCCTCTAAAGGACTCCTAGTTGGTGCTGTCGAACGTGGAGTTCTTGGGTTTCGTAGTGTGAGATTAGTCCTCAGACCTGAAATGTCATTGGAAAGGGTACTATCCACTATGCCTTGATATGCACTACACTCCAAGAGAGTTATACGACGTGTATGTTGGGTATAGTCTGATAGTGCAGTGAAATAAGTGGCAGTCGGAAAGGGATTCATCCATGGTCACGAGTACCCCGTATTTTCTATGCTGTTGCGAGAATCTAAATGACGTTAAAAGCCTTTGATCAAAGCGATTGTCTTCTAAGAGGAATTATTGGTCCTTGATTAGAAGACTGGATCATTAGATGTCATAACACAGACATAGTTTCTAAGGTTATTAGGGTTTGACCGTTGCCATATCCTAGACCATAGACGGGAAACTGATGAAGGGATTCTACTCATACGACGATCGTAACTCGGATAGGTTTGCTTTTCATCGTTAACATTTAGGAAGTCGTGGCGACGTTACTAGATATCGAACCATGACGAATAGGTGCCTCGGGTTAATGTGGTGAAATTAATCTAAGGTCTAGTTAATTATTTAGAATAAATAATCTAGCCTGAAGGAGGACTTATTGCTAACTTGTTAACGAGCCTGAGGGGTCAAACACATAACTTAATGTAGTACCTATTGACTAGTTAAATTATTGTGAATTAATGGAGGGATTAATTAATTGGATTTAATTAATCAATAAAAGGAATTAATTTAATGGTATTAATTAATGGTCCTATAATTTAATATTGAAATATTAAATTGGGAAGGACTAATTAATTAATAAAAATAAAATAAAATAATATATATACACACACACACACACGTGTGCATGTATGGCGTGTGTATGTGTATGTGAGGATTTGGTGGAAAGATTTATCTTGTTCACCAAGTTTGTAAATATATATATATATATATATTAATTAATATCTTTTAAATATATTTAGTAGGATCTTTTAATTGGTTAACGTAACTAATTAAAAAGGGAAGATCTTATAAGATAAATGTTAGGATATTACTAGATATGGTAATATCTAATTAGTTGGAAAGAGTCCAACTAAATAAGGAAAGAGAATAAAAGAAAAGAATATATATATATATATATATATATATACACACACACACACACATACACGCACGCCTACCCTATTTTTTAAGGTGAGAGGCGTGTGTGTGTTGTTTGCCCTAGGTGGACTCTATATATATATGTGTGTTCCACCTCTTTTAAAATTAATAGAGGATTGATAAAAAATTATACAAGTCTTTTTCATTTATTCTCTCCCAATTTTTCTTTCACAAGAATTCTTCAAACTCATGTGTTGAGTGTGAAAAATACTAAAATTAATTCCTAACCCTGTTTTCTCGAAAAGCCAAAATTCAATATTCTTCTTGGTAGCACTGTTGGAGATAATTGAGGGTACGAGTTAGGGTGTAAATACATCTCAGAGGCGCAACACTTGGGCGCTAGGACAAATCCAAAAAAAAACTGTAGCAGGGAGTAGCTTCAAAAGACGTTGCTGCTCTAAGGTCTACAAGAGGTAAACGCGAGTAAACCATCTTCTAGGGTAATTTTGAATCCGAAGGTACCATGTCGACCTAGCCCTAATTTTGGGATCCCGCTTTATTTTTTAAATTATATGTCTTCCACTGCGCTGGCATCCACGAGGGTTGTACCGATCCCAACAGTAGGTTACAGGCCTATGATATTTAGGTTAGGCCATGTTAAAGTATAATCCCATTGAGTATTGAATTAACCAAAAAAAAAAGGTTTATAAAGAATTACAAAGCAAGCAATAATAATAAACATAAAAAGGAAATAAATAAATAGGGTAACCTATCTAATATAAACTCTAACATGAAGAAGGAGAAGAAACGAAGAAAGAGAGAAACAGAAGAAGAAGAAAAAGGAAAAAAACTTGGGTTTGGATTTGGTCATATCCGACCTAAAGTCCTAAAACCTTCCCTTATCTAGCCCAAATTGCTATATCCTACCCAGATACACCAATTTAACAATAATAAAAAAAAAATTGTCCACTTTCATCTGATGGGTTCAAATGCCGTTAAGTTTGACGAAATGAGAATTTTTTTGCAGAATTTATAGGTTACAAAAGGATTTTTTTTTTTTTGCACTTTCGCGATAACATATGTTTTTATTTTTATTTAACCTTTATCAAATTATTCATTTATCAAATCTTTGAGGGTTAACCACATCATCTAATACTATGTAAAATAATAGCATACTCATCATGTATGTTGTCGTCTTCTTCTTAATAATGTTGAACACACTATTCTTCAACGTTAGTCGAATCACTCCCAAAGCCAAACGATCAAGTAACACCTAATTTTCCTCTGTCATCTTTCCCAAAATTAGTTCGTGCAACCTCTTCTAATATAGATAATCCTCAGTCAGCATCTTTCAAACCTGAAGTCCCTTCTATCGAACCTATCAATAATAACTTTTCCCTCATCACCTGCCATTGCTCCCAGTAGAAGAAATTCACAACTAAAAAACTAAGTTCTTGTTTACCCTAAGATCTAGATCTAACACATTTGCTAAATCTAAAACCTATGCTCTGCTTCCAATTGTTAGGGTCACAACATTTCAATAGGTGAAAAACTCAAGAAAAAGGACTCAAAGGAAAAAGAAAACAAAAGAATGACATAAGATTTTCTTTGGTGTAAACCCAAAACGAGGGAGAAGAAACTATCTCCAAATAAATTTGATTCATCAATTACAAGTTGAGTCCTCTTATTTATAATAATGTATCAAAATAAAATCCTATCAAATCAGGAAACACAATCGCATTAAAAGGAACAAGTCAAACAACACTAGAAAATAAAGAAAAATAAAAAATTTCATCCAAAAAATCCCTAATCGGAACTTGATTCGCGTTGCTAACTACTGGACGCCATAGTGTTGTCGTTGCTAATGTTGAGGCAAAATCAAAGACGCCCCGAAACTGCTCTTGCTCCGCTCTATGCAGTTTGTTTTCAAAGGGTTTCCGCGACGTTATCGCCATGTCGTCATGACTTTACTTCCTCGATGCCGCAACAACCCAACTTCCTAGACTCTATTTCTCGCACTTTTATCTCATTGCCTCAGCTTTCAACTTTAGGTTTTTATCTGACTTCACTAAACCAAAAGGTAGTTGAGTCTAAACCAACCGAACGTAGCCTAAAATTAATTAAGATCTCAACCACTAGATTAAAAAGGATATCCAGTGGGTGTATATGAGTTCTTTGCAATACTTATACGTTGTTCACTTTTTCAATTCTTTTTCTATGTGGGATAAAGCATCATAATTATTTATCACGTAATAAATTAATTTTTTTTTGGTACAAATATTATAAATTAAATTGATAAGTATGTAAGTAATACTAAAGTAATATTAATAAGAATGATACTCATATATGCATACAATTCATTTTTTCAATTTTTTTGAGGAAAGTACAATAATTAGACAAGAGTTTTTTTTTTAAAATGTTTCTCAAAAAACCCGCGTCCGGTACTTTGTGTTAGAGTATATTTATTGTTAGGTCCACACATGTATATCTAGGGCTTCATTTACTGTCTATGCAACACTTGTAATGTATCATTAGTCATTCTGTGAAATACAAATTATCTCCATACAAGAATTATCTAAATTATATGCCTTAGAACTTTAACATGGAATTAGTCACCGAGCAGCACGAACCTGTGACTCTGATTACTGTCCTCACGACATCTATAACCACCACCATAGCCGAGCCCACCTAGGGCACCCTCGTCGTCTCTATCTTTTCCACGACAGTCACCACACCTCTACAGTCTCTCGATCTTTTTTTTGTCACTACAATCACTTTTCCATCCTAAAATCTGCCCGAACACAACTAGCCGCCTCCAGCCTTCCTTCTTTCCCTTATGCTGGCTGCCTCTTCCACTTTCCGCCTCTCTATCGGGCGCTCACCTCGGACGGCTCTATCACCTTCGCCCTCCAAAGCCTTCTCTATCTCATATTTTTGCCCCTCAACGCTCATCAGAAAGATATCGCCCACGTTCTTTCTCCCTTGCCGTCTCTGTCCGCTTCTCAATTTTTTTTCTCCACTGCGGCTATTGCCGCAGCCTCCTCTCTTAGCGGCGTTGATAATTTTCTCTAACAAAACTCACCGCCCAACTTTATTGTTATGCCTGCCCCTTTTTCTCACCTTCTCTGCGTCGTTGAACATCCTAACTCAGTGTCCTCCGATAATCACACCGCAAATGTTGCCGGTCATTTCTCAGCTATCATTGTCCCCCCTTCTATAAATACTGTTGGCGATGCACAACACACTGGAATCCCTTCAATTCACGCCCAACAAATAACAAATATCGAAAACAGCCCACTCACTATCCCTAAATTTCCTTTTGCCCCCCAAACAAACCCTACTCTCCAAATCAACCCACCCACTAATCATAATTTCCGGTTTTAGCCCACAAATTAACTCTTCTTTCCAAAACAACCCACACATACGTCTTACTCTACAAATTAGCATAGAAACACAGCTTAATATTCATAAATCATATGCCTCATATTCTTTCACGTCTTTCACTCACCCTAATTTAATGTCCAAAAAATTAAACGGAGAAAATTATCTCCAATGGAGATATCAGTTTAAAAGATACTCGATTGTTATGAATGATGGGCTTTGTTGACAGCTCTCTACCGTGTTCATCCTCGCTTACTTTAAACTCTCTCGGTCAGTTGATTCACAATCCGGTGTACTCTTCATGGTTGCGGCCTGATCAAAGTATCCAAACTTAGATGAACGTCACCTTTTCTCAAGATAATCTTTATGAGGTCCACAAATTATCCACTTCTCGTGATGTGTGGGTTGCGCTTGAATGTCATTTTGTGCAAGAATCAATTGCTAAATAGTTACAATATAAAAAAAAATTCTCCAACATTAGAAAAAAGCGATTTCATGTGATGCGTATCCACGCAAAATCAAAACCCTCATAGACAATCTTCCAGTCTTAAATTCTCCTATTACCAAAATTGATCTTGTCAGTCAGGCCTTAAATGGCCTCCCTTCTGAATTTGAGTCTTTCGTTACTTGCTCATCTTTAAAATTCATGCTTATCTCTTTTTATGATTTCTGAGCCCATCTTCTAAATTCGAGCAATGTGTTCGTCAAACACATCTGTCTCTTACCTCTCCTGCTTTTATTGCTCATTCCCATTCTTCTCATCACATTTATTCTGATAGTAAAGGTCGTGGAAACAACCATGGTCTTGTGAATGGTTTTAGTCATGAGCGAGGTCGTGGAAACTCCTCGCCACTATGTCAGTGACCGTCTCAACCCTCTTCTCACTATTCTACTTAGGCTTAATCTTCTTAGCATTCCTTTGGCAGTTATGGTTCACCTTGGCCATCTGGGCCCCCTAGTTTTTCTAGCCCCGATCTTCTCCCAACGCCTACAACTCCACCATTTTGTCAAATTTGTGATACGCTTGGTCACCTGACAAAATCTAGATACCCCTGGTCACCTAACAAAATCTAGATACCCCTGGTCACCTGATTCTACTCACATGACTCAGGATGATGGCAAACTTTCTACTCTTACTCCCAATATTGGTACAAACAAGATATTGGTAAAAACTGGTGCACGTTTACCTATAGAGCATTCCTCTACTTTACACACCTCTACTCATCCCTTAATTTATCTACTGCCCTTCATGTTCCTAATTTATCGCATAATTTACTCTTTGTTTGCAAGTTATGTCAAGATAATAATTGTGTTGTTGAATTTTCTCTACTAGTCTGTATAAAGGACAAAGCAATCGGGAAAGTTCTTCTGGAGCCCCCTTCCATTAGTGGCCTATATCCTCTCTAATCTGACCTAGTGTCTCCTACTTCTGGTGCTCTTATTGCCCAAACTATCTCTGGTGATACTTGGCATCATCGTCTGGGTCATCCTAGTTTTTCCACTCTTAAGGAGCTGTCTCGTCGTGGTGTTTTAGTGCTAGTTCTTTTTCTTTGTGTCACACTTGTCAGTTAGATCATTCATACCCAATGCTTCTTTCAGCATGTTGAAAAGCGCAATACATTGCCTTTTTATTTAATTCACTCTGATGTATGGACATCACCTATTTCTTCACCAAACGATTTTAAGTTGTCAATTTTGTCGGTAATTTTACTAGTTTTACTTGGTGTTAGTTTATGTGCTCTAAATCCAAGGTTTTTACTCATTTTTTTGCTTTTAAAAATTTAGCAGAAAATCCTTTTTCAACCAAAATAATTTTTTTTCAAAGTGATGGTGGTTGTGAATTTGATAACTCTCAACTTCGGACCTTTTTAACTACTCAGGGTATTCAGTTTCGTCTATCTTGTCCTTACACTTCCCAACAAAATGGAGTTGTTGGAGTGGAATCATCGCCATCTTTCTGAGTTGATCAGAACTATGTTGCTCACTTCTTATCTTCCGTCTACTTTCTTGGTCGACACTCTTTACACTGCTGTTACCCTGATTAATCGTCTTCCTACTACGTTGCTCAACCAAAAATCTCCTTTTAAGGAGTTACTTGGTCGCACTCTCGGCTACTCCTCATTCCAAATCTTTGGATATGCATGCTTTCTACATTTCAATCATCGCGTATCTCATAAACTGGCTCCTCGCTCTATTGCCTGTGTTTTCTTGGGATATGCCCTAGATTACAAAGGTTATCGTTGTCTAGACCCTGCCTCTTGCTATATTCACATCAGTCGTCATGTTGTCTTCGGTGTAGACACTTTCCCTTACTTGTCCTCTCCTACTTCTGCTAATTTCTCTTCGTCTAATGTTCCCTCTGTTCCGTTCACATTTACTCATCCCCCTATCTTAGTTCCCTTAGCAGTCTTGTCCTTTCTGTCTCTCCATTTATCCCTTCTATCTCTGTTCCATGCCTACCCTTACAGTCCCGTGACTCTCCCTCCTCACCCGGGCCCTCCCATTGTCTTTCCACTTTGTCTCATCCTATCCTATCTGCCCCTTTCTCTCTGGCTTCTTTCGCGTCTCCTTTTTCCTCTTCCCAAAACCAGTCCCTCCTCTATTTTCTCCTCACTTGAGCCTACTCCTGCTGTTCCACTCTTGGTACCCCATCACCCGATGGTCACACATCTTCGTGAGGGTACTCATCGAGCTCATACTCTCTCCTCCTTATCTGCTTTTGCACACCTATAGAACTAGGGTCTATGGGTGTGCACGGTTCGCTTATCCTTCTGAACTGAACGAAAAAT
The DNA here is from genome assembly GCA_019426215.1 of Buddleja alternifolia. Taxonomy (NCBI): domain Eukaryota; kingdom Viridiplantae; phylum Streptophyta; class Magnoliopsida; order Lamiales; family Scrophulariaceae; genus Buddleja; species Buddleja alternifolia. The sequence goes on along the minus strand of CM033407.1, from coordinate 19,143,766 downwards.
CGAAAATTTGGTTCGAAACAAAAAATTTGGTTTGGTTTTCATTTTTTTAGAAAAATTCAGCTTTCGATTTTGAGGTTTGATTCGATTAAAAGAAAACTGAATTTATTTATTTCTATTTTTATATATATAGTATAATAGAGACCAAAAATTATATAAAAAAAATGTGTTTTCTAGTAAAAATATATACGAAAAGAAAAAAAAGGAACTAAAATTAGTCCTAATTAAAATCCAATAATTTTCATCTAGTTTTCAATTTTTCGTGGACGCTTAAGAAACTCGATTGAATTGTATGCTTCTATAACAGATTAATTATTGCGGTTAATTCATAATTTAAATTAATCTTTTCCGACCTGATATAGAAAAAGGTGTGAGTCAAAATTCAAATTTGGCCAATTTTTATTTTTCTTGGGGAAATTTGGTTTGATCGATACCTAACCTAAATGAACCGAACTGAATTTTTTCGATTTGATTTTAGATCGAATTGAACTAATGAACACCCCTACATAAAACCGACATGCCATACTCAGACTGCTAAGGATCCTCTCTAGCATACTGCCATGGCCGAAGAGTTTAAAGCTCTTCAAGCCAACCACACTTGAATGCTTGTGTCAACTGATCCTTCTCAAAGTCTAGTGAGTCCAAGTGGGTATACAGAGTGAAATTACGATCCGCTTGTTCTTTTGAGGGATACAAGGCAAGCAGGTTGGGATTGATTTTGGTGAGACTTTTAGTTCGATGGTTAAACTAACTATGATTCGTACTATTCCCTCTATTGCCATCTCTTGACTGTGGACCATTTGATAGTTAGATGTGATGAATGCATTTCTTCTCGGTGATCTTACAGAGACAGTCTATATATCACAGCCCGTGGTTTTGTTAATTTCCTACATATATCTGTCAACTGAAGAAAGCATTTTATGGTCTGTAACAACCTCCCCGTGCTTGGTTTAAGAAGTTTGGTATTTGTATCCTGCATCTCGGGTTTCGCAGCAGCAAGACTAATATATCTATGTTCACTTTTTCGCTCTGGTTTGGATAGTTGTGTGTTTCTTCTCTATGTTGATGATATTATTTTGATCAAGGATGATCCGCGGGCTGTTACCGCTCTTATCTCTCGATTATCAGGGGAATTTCCCATGATGGATCTTGGTGACCTTCACTATTTCTTAGGTATTTCATGCTACACTGGACTCGCACAGTCTTTTCCTTTCGCCGAAAAAGTGTGATACTGATCTACTAGGGTTTTGACAGGATGAGCTTGAAGTATGTTGCATCTCCACTTTGTGCGAAGTCCACTCCCTCTTCTCTGGAGGGCGGCCTTTTCTTCGATAGGACACTTTATCGCAATATTGTTAGTGGTCTTCAGTATCTTATTTATACCTGACCCGACATTGCCTATGTTGTTACCCTCATTTGTCAGTTCATACATTCTCCACAGGATGCTCATTTTTATATGGTCAAGTGTATTCTTCGTTACCTTCGGGGTAGACTTGACTATGGTCTTCTTCTTTGTTCCTCATTGGTGGAGTCCATACCTGTCTATGTGGATTCTGATTGGGCTGTCTGTCCTGACAGTCATTGCTCTACTACGGGGTATGTTGTATATCTTGGAGACAAACTTATATCTTGGTGTGCTGAGAAACAGGGTACCGTTTCTCGCTCCAGCATTGAGTCTGAGTACCATTTTGTTGCTTATGTTGTTGCTGAGTCTTGTTGGCTTCAGTATATTATCCGAGATTTGGGTATCTTTCTTTCCCATCATGTTCAGGTTTACTTTGATAACATTAGTGATCAATCCTATTTTTCATGCTCCCACAAAATATATTGAGATCGATTGCCACTTTGATCGTGAGAAGGTCACTGCTGGTGATGTTTTGGTGAGGTGCATACCCGCTGCTGAGCAAGTTGCTGACATCTTCACCAAAAGCTTACTGATTCCAAATTCATTTATCTTCGAGCCAATCTTCATGTTGGTCCCACTACTCATATTACGTGAGTTTTTTTTTTTTTTGGGGGGGGGGGGGGTTAGGGTGTATTTATTGTTAGGCCCATACATGTATAGCTAGGTCTCCATTTACTGTCTATATTAACACTTGTATTATATCATTATATTCATTCAGTGAAATATAAACTATCTTCACACACGAGTTTTCTAAATTACATTTTTTAGAACTCTATCACTTTGGTACAGAGTCATAACTTGTGTAAATAAAATCAAATGCAAATTGAGATAGAAGATGTAAAGTAGAAATTTAAAGCAAAAATTGTGGAAGAAGGAATCTAACGCGTGTTAAAGCTCATAACTTACCAAATTCCTACTCTAAATCTTAGGGGAGACAAGTTTCATTATCACTTTCAACTCTAGCAAGAAAAAGAGTAGGATTTTATGCTCTCACCTTTTCCAATTAACTGAGATAAATTAACCCATTTTACTTAGTCACTAGTACTATTGTCTCGTTCTTTTGCTAATATATACTCGATAGTGATAGCCTTTCAGTGATGCTATTCCAATAAATAAATAAGAATGGATATATAATGATACTTAATACACGTAGTATACCATTAAAGGAAGAAATTAGTGTTGTCAAGGAAGAAAAAAAGTGGCGGTGCTAAAGCACTTTGATTGGCCCATAAATTGTCTCCTTAATAGCCTAATGATTTGATTACCCACTTGAAAATTCTTGCTCATTTCAAAGCAAAAAAGTAATTATCATATTTAATTACTTAATTAATTAATTCCCTCAATATTATAATTATATCATCCGTTCCAACATCTCTTGCCATAAAAATTCTTTAAAAACCCATATGATGTCGAATGATCCAGGTGGAGAAGGATCGTCATCATCGTCAAGGCCAGCTACAGCTCCAGCCGATCAGCAGCAGCAGCCGCCGCCGCCGCCTCCGGCTCAGCTGAGCCGATACGAGTCTCAGAAACGGCGCGACTGGAACACTTTCGGGCAGTACTTGAGGAACCAGCGGCCGCCGGTGGCGCTGACCGAGTGCAACTACAGCCACGTGGTGGAGTTCATGAGGTACCTGGATCAGTTCGGAAAGACTAAGGTTCACATACAAGGTTGCGTGTTCTTCGGGCAGCCCGAGCCAGCTGGGCCCTGCACTTGTCCCCTTAGACAGGCGTGGGGCAGCCTCGACGCGCTCATCGGTCGGCTCCGCGCGGCTTACGAGGAGAACGGCGGCGCGCTGGAGACGAACCCTTTTGCGAATGGCGCGATACGCGTCTATTTGAGGGACGTGAGAGACTCACAAGCCAAGGCGAGGGGAATACCCTATAAGAAGAAAAAGAAGAAGAGGAGGAAGCTTTCTAATGATCAAGGGATGAGTTCCTCCAATTTTCAAGCTTCTGGAGTTTGATGATTAAATTGAAAAGCTTTGGATATATGGTAAAATTAAGATTCCTATATATATATATTTATATATTTTGTGGGATATATTTGATTTAAGTTGCTTGATTATCTTAATTTCTGTTTTATTTGATTTTCAACTACTTCAAGCTCATGATTTTGATGTGAAAACATGTAAAATATCCTTTTTTGGACATATATGATAGCTGTTTGGTGTTATTCATCACTGTTAGTGTGTGTATGTGTGGATCTACTCTAAATTGGGAGAAGTAACATTAATTAACAGAGATAAATGTGCTGGCATGCATCAAATACTTGAAAATGATATATTCTTCTCTTCATCAAGAACCCTAATCCGGGCTCTGCTTAAACCCTAAAGTGCATACTCTCTTCGAATCAACGCATATACACACATATATATAAATAAAAGGTGAGTAATACTTGAGTAGTTGTATATATACACCCCTAATCGTATCTAATTTGATCAAACATAACTAATTACATCAGAAATAGAGTAACAAATACTTTGTTTATCGACTTGAATTCGTACGAATTCGATTCTTGTGTGGGAAAATGATATACTAAATTACGACCCCCTCTCCTCCCTCTCAAAGAGAATTGACAAAAACACATAAGGTTTTTTATTTATTTTTTGGTTTTATGAATTTAATATATCTTAATCACTATATATACTTTTGTCCAATCTTTTGTCTTTTGGGATTCTGCACGATCTTCTGCTTGCCATGGACGACTCGCCCTTGAGTGTGATCTCATGGCTAATTCAATTATACAACATATATATATGCAGCATATATATGATTTATGCAGGATTTTGTTTTAAGAAAACAATAGCTCCGGAGAGAGTGATGCATATTTTTATACTCCATGCATTACATGTCATCAGCAGCTCATCTTGATTCCGATCCTTTAAGGTGTATAATTTTATAGGTACTGCATTTGATATATATATCAAATGTTTTTACCAAAAAAAATAAAATCAAATGTTAATCACAGTAGAATGTATTGATACATTCTTTACTTACCCATAGTACTGTTTATTAATATCTAATTATGAGAATAATGTTGCGTAATTATAATGAGGCCAATATTATGTAGTTCACAAAAAAAAATAAAAAATCAAATGTTACTGTAGCACACAGTAAAATGATGCATTCTTTACTTACCCGTAGTACTGTTTATTAATATCTAATTATGAGAATAATGTCGCGTAATTATAATGAGACCAATATTATGCTGACGTGTTAGTCATCGTTTAATGTGTAAGTGTCTTTCATGTTTTGCGCCTCAAATTATGGCTCTGGATTCACAGCAGCATATTAGTGTAGTTGTTACTCAAATAAATGTATGTATGCTCAAGTAACTTCTTTAACTTTCAGTAATGTAAATTTTTACCTTCATTATTATTCTGCACGGTGACAGTTGCACAAGGTAGAAATTTGAGACTTGTACGGTACCTATCTATCCATGTGCATATTGTTACTATTAGTATTAATATTATTTCACCCTTTTTTACTTTCTTCTCATTGTGCATAAATAGCTGGAGTGGACTAGAAAAGTATACTGTAACTTGTCTGAGTGAGCATCTAGAGCGTTAGGTGGGACTCTTAGGTTAAAACTTAGAAGGGATTTGATCATAATTTTTTTCTTTCTTTTTGGGTAATCAATTTGATCATAATATCGAAACATGTATGCTTGAAACATTTTCATTTCATGATTTTAATACCTCCTTCCACTCAACAAAATATGTCTATATAAGGCTGTTTTTGTTTGAAAGGGATGATCACATTCAAATTGGATATTTGAATTCTTAGCAGTCGGTTTGTGTATTTGGTAAAATTTCTAAAGGCTCCTTTACATTTTCAAATATCATTTTATATTTTATGAATCATCATTTTCTAAAAATCCCCACTGCAAATCATTCTTAATCAACACCACATTTTTTTCCAACTCATTTTCTCATTCCCTTCTATAAATACATTTCAATCAATTAATTCAGCACTTCACACTATATTTATCAATAGTTTCCTACTACAACATTCTTTCTTTTCTTTTACTTACTTTACTATTTTTTAATCGCATAAATTTTTATGGAAATAGCTAAATCAATTATTTTATACATCATATCAATAAGTCTTATGCCATCTGGTACTGTGTCCCCATCTTCTGGTGCTTTGGTTGCTCGAGCTACGATTGGGTCATCCTTTTATCTCTACTCTTCAGAAGCTGTCCAGTAGTGGTGTCTTACGTTCTAAGTGTCGACATTTTTCTTTTTGTGAGCAGTGTAAGTTAGGTCGGTCGCATTGATTGTCTTTTCAGCCTGTTGAACGGCGTAGTTCTGTGCCTCTTTATGTAGCTCACTCTTTTTTTAATTCTAGACGAAGGGAGATATCCTGACCTGACAAACCCAGACCGATAGTTTTTAATCATGGGTCACAGAAATCATATAAGACTCCAAATAAGGAGATAAAAGTCACAATCTGTGACAGTCTGGAATGGAACCCAGGACCTCTCACATGAAAGTGGAAGTTGATACCACTAGGCTAATAAACCTTGTCTTTTATCTAATTCACTCTGATGTATGAACATCTCCCATTGTTTCCCCATTGGGTTTAAGATATTAAGTTTTATTTATTGATGATTTTTCTCATTTTATATAGTGTCACGCCCCGGGCTCACGAACCCATTGGATTAGCATCAAACCCACTGAGCATAATTTTGAGTCGGGCAATCTAACCATGGCCCAAAATAGATATTCTTTGTTACATTTGAATCCTAGGGTTTTCTTTATAAACTTTTCAAAATTTTTCTCATTTTCCCATGTGGGACAGCGGGCGCTACAATCACCCCCTAGAGGAGCAACATCATCGTCGCGGCTTGACTCAGTCTAGGATCCATCGCCAGGAGTCGAGACTCTCGAGGTGGCTCCCACAGGCTCAAGAGGTGACTCCCACGTGTGTAGCACTTTGCCCTGTAGATTCAAGAGGTGAACCCCGTAACGTGTAGCACTTTGCCCCGTGAAGCACTTAGCTCCTGATATTCCGTCTTGTGAGTGACTCTTATATTGTTTGTCACGCCCCGGGCTCATGAACCTGTTGGACCAGAGAAGTCCCATAAAATCCACTAAACATAACCTTGAGTCAGACATTCAAACCACGACCTAAAATGAATCTATTGTTACACTTGAATACTAGGGTTCTCTTCTTAAACTTATCAAATTTTTCTTCCTTTTCCCATGTGGGACAAAGGACATATGGTATTATCCTATGTGTATAAAATCTGATGTTCTGACTCATTTTTGTGTTTTCTACTAAAATCAAACTTTTTCAAAGTGATAGTGGTTGTGAGTTTAATAACTTTTGGTTTCGTGCATATTTTTCTACTCATGGGATTTAAATGCATTTTTCCTATCCATACACTCCTGAAGAAAATGGTGTATCGGAACAGAAAAATCTCCATATATTGGAGTTATTTAGAACCTTACTTTTTACTGCTCACCTTCCTTCTTCTTTTAGATTGATGCCTTTTATATGTCCATCTATCTTCTTACTCCTACCTTGCATCATAAGTCCCAGTTTGAGGTTCTTTTCCATCACCTCCTGACTATTCTCTTTTTCATGTCTTTAGATGTGCATGCTTCCTCATCTTCGATTCCCTTTGTCACACCATAAACTTGCTCCTTGATCTACCCTTACATTTTGTTGGGGTATGCTCCATATTACAAGGGTTATCAGTGTCTCGATTCTGGTTTCTAGAAGAGTCTATATCAGTCCTCATGTTGTCTTCAATAAAGACTCATTCCCTTATCCCACCATGACTTCTACATCTAACACTCCATCAATTTCCTCTATCTTATTCATAGCGTCTCTATCTCTTTCTTATCCTTCATAAATTGGTACCTCTATTCACGCGTCTTTGCCTAGTTTGCCTACTATACATACTTCTACTCCTGTTCAAGATCCCTTACCCGGTCCACTTTGCTCCCCTCCTAGTGTATCCTCACCCCCTCATCCCATGAGTCCTCCACCAAGTCCTCTGATCTATACGTTTCCCTAGTTCATTTCCTTCTATCCTCTTATCACTATGACCTCGTGTCTAGGGGTGTAATTTGAGCAGAGCCGGCTCGCGAGCCTAACGAGCCGACTCAACTAGAGCTCGAGCTTCACGAGCTCGAGCTTCCAATCGAGCTCGAGCTCGAGCTCGAGCTTGAGCTTCCAATCGAGCTCGAGCCTAATTTCATTTGTTCAAAGCTCGCGAGCCGGCTCGCGAGCTTTTTGATTTTTAATATAATATATTTTTTATTATTAATTATATTCATAAAAATAATTAAATAATATAAATTAAAAAGTAAAACCTCTGCTTTTCACTTTCAGATTTCCCATTTCACTTTCACCACAAAGCAACGTGCCCCAATTTGAATTTTTTTGAACCCTAGCCTCCAGTTAACCACCCATCCGCCTCAGTCCACCCTCTCATCTCGCCGGAAAACTACCACTACCACCATTACCTCATCCTAACCCCCAACCCGCGCCGCTTCCACAGCCATGGCAGCTTCGATCTGTGAAGCTCACCAGTCTCCAACAGTCCGTGCACAGTGCACCACCACTTCTTAAAGCTCCATTACGGCCTCCACCGGCGCTTCACCACCACTCTTCTTGCTGGTGAACCCATTTACCTAATTTATTATTTTATCCATTTTCCTATTGCAGCCTTTTTCTGTTTCTTGTTCACCATTTTTCTCTGAATTCCAAATCCGAGCTCGCGAGCACGGGCTCAACTCAAGCTCGCGAGCTCGTGCTCGAGCTTTTTCTACAACCCACGAGTTCGAGCTTGAGCTCGAGCTCTCAAATCACGGCTCGACGAACTCGAGCTCGAGACTGGCAAAATCGCCAAGCTCGGCTCGAGCTCGGCTCGTTTACACCCCTACTCATGTCCTACCTCTGTTGCGTCTCGTCATCCCATTACCACCCGTCTTTTTTCATGCCAATGTCATTCCTGAAACTGCTTGGACAACATCAGTTCCGTCTTCAAAAGGCCACTATAGTCTATTGTGACAACATCAGTTTCGTCTTCCTTTTTTCTAATCCTGTACAGCATCAACGTACTAAACATGTTGAATTGGATTTACACTTTGTGCATGAAAAAGTTGCCTTAGGTGAAGTTCGTGTGTTGTATGTTCCCTCTGCTCGTCAGTTTGCCGACATCTTCACCAAAGGTCTACCATCTTCTCTTTTTGACGACTTTTGTACTAGTCTCAACGTCCGGTCTCCTCTCATTTTTTTTTTTGGGGAAGGGTTTGTGTGTGTGTGTGTTAGAGTTTATATTAGACTAGGTTACCTTATTTATTTATTTCTTTTTTATGTTTATTATTATTGGTTGATTTGTAGTTCTATATAAACCTTATTTTGGTTTATTCAATACTCAAGGGGATCATACCTTAACACTTCATTTCTTCACTTGTTCAGCACCCTCTTCTTTGTGTTTTTTTTTCTCTTTCTTTCTTCCCCTTCTTCATTTCTTCGTCTGCCATTATCGCCACAGCACCCTCCTATGCTGTCTGATCCCAACTGCTTCTTCGCAACCACCACGATTTGCTCTCTCCGCCTCCACTACCATCCACTCCACCGGCAAAGAAATCCATCTGCTCCGACCAGAAAATCCACTAGCTCCACTCCTCTTTTAATTTTTTTTCCCTTTTGTATTTGAAAATTGAAAAGAAAAATTGACCCATTGATTTGGAAATAAATCTAGGGCTAAGATTTGGTCTTAGAATAATCAAATAAAAAATTGGGCTAAAAGAGATCTAATGGATGAAACAAATGTAAGATCCAATGGTCCATAATTTAATTATATAATAACTTATTTCTAATAAATGAAATATATAACGGGAATTTTAAGGAAAATTAAACGCCATTAGAAATTTTTTGACGGACGTGGCACGTGTGCAGAGCTTATAGGTTAAAGATGGGATTTTTAGATTATTTCGTTAACAGATGGGGTACTTTCATAATAACACTTGGCCTTTTTTAACATTTAACTTATTTGATAATTTGATAGAGTCCTGCGAAGAAGGATAATCATTATTCATAGTAGATGATATGGTTGACCCTCAAAGATTTGCTAAACGAATAAGCAGAGAGGATTAGTAACGTCTATAGGTAAAAGCCTAAAAGGCGTGATATTAATCCCCATTCATATGAAGCCACGTAGATAAAACGAATAGGTAATATTGAAATTTCATACCTAGTACTAAGTTTGTTGCATTAGAATTTAACCATAGAATATAAAAATATAATTATCATAATCATAATCAGCACTGCTAATAATGCTTGACAATGATAATAAAATAATAATATTATTTATCCAACTATTGCCTGTTAGTGATGTTTTGTTGTTGATTCTCGGCTTTACTTTATCGTTTCTAGCTGTTACTGAAATATATGTACACATGAGCACATGATAGGTATTACACTTGTACGTTCAATTTCAAGAGTGTTTGGCTAAGTTTATGAAATCCTTAAAACTACTTATAATTTGGGTAAAATTAAATTTTTCTTTCCATAATTATGCTCCATTTTAATTTTGATCTCATTCATTTTGGGTTAATTTTGATCTCATTCATTTTGGGTTTATTACATTATGTTCTATAACTAACAAAAGGTCTTACATTTAGTCTCAACCAAAATTTATGTCCAAAATTTACGGTCAAGCCTATATGTACTGGTAGTCAACATTTTTTACCGTTCTTTTCGAGAGAATTTATGCATGAATGACACACACACAAATTCTATTCAATATCAAGGTGTTTCTATTCAATATCATGTGTCACTCACATACAAATTCTCCCCAAAGTATCATGAAAAAATGTTAGCATATAGGTTTAACCGTTAAATTTAGGATCAAGATTTTGATTGTAATTAAATATGAGATATTTTGAAAGTTATGAGACTAATGTCAAAAACTCATAACGAATTGAATCAAAATTAAAATTCTGGAGAATTAGGCACATTGACTTGAAAGGGAGTTCAAGATTTTTCAATTTTATTAACACCCCGGAACATGCAGAGGCTTTGGCAGCCTTAGAGGCTATGCGGGTTTGCATAGACGAGCTTGGCGTAAGGTGCATATGGAAGGCGATTGTGCAATTCTCATTCGGAAAATTCAATCCCCAGAGATAGCTCGTTCTTTTATTGGCCCCTTAGTCCTTGTTTGTTTGTTTATGTTTTTGAATTCCATTTTCTAGATCTTAAATCACAAAATTCTAAAAAGCCATACTACAAATTATTTTCATTCAAATTCACCTTTTCTCAACTTAACTTTCCATTTTCCTTGTATAACTATCTATCAATGATTGCATCCTTCATCTTACACAATAATCAATTACTCCAACTAATACTTTTCTCTTTCAAACTTACAATTTATATTTATATTTAATCTATCTTACAACACCAATCATTTTTTCTTTGACACATTTTATAAATTCTAACAATTTTTAGACATAAACAAACACAACACACATCATATCATTTGCATAGGAATCTCCATTTTATGCATTTCTCTAGAAATTTTCAAAATTCCAACTAAAAAACATAAACAAGCAAGGCCTTAGTTTTTTTATGTCAAGCATTTTTCTTTGGGAGTGATAAAGGCACTCCAAATTTTGTTAAAGACACTCCCCATTCTTTTTAAATTAACTAAGTTGACTATAATGCCCTACAATGTATCATATAGAATTATTATTAATATTAAAATGTGAATTGAATAATCTTTCTAAATAAACTTTGAAGAGTATTTTTTAATTATTTTTTTTGAAAATAATACCAAATAAAATTGCGTTTCTCAAGCATCTTTTTGGAAATAAAAAAAAATCTATTTTCCATCAGTGCGATAAAACTAATCATCTTGCCATGCATAGTCAACCCCAATATGATTTTATCAAACTCGTCAAATGATATGTGTTGCTCATTTGCTCCATAGTAAATATCATATATTTTTTTTCATGCCCAGTTCTTGAATCATGTATGTTAGTGGCAGAAAGAGTTGTATGGTCTAAAACAAACTCCTCGTGCTTGGTTTCAAAAATTAATTCCTATCTTCTTCGCATTGGCTTCGTCTATAGCAAGGCTGATATGTCGATGTTTGTATTCCGCTCGGGGACAGTCATGATGGTTTTACTTATATATGTCGATGATATCATACTTACCGGGAATGATTCTCAGGTTATAGCATCTCTTGTCTCTCAGCGATCTCAAGAATTCACAATGAAAGACTTGGGGAATTTACATTACTTCTTAGGCATCCAGGTCACAAGGGGTACTCATGGGTTATTTCTTCCACAATAGAAGTATGCGACTGATCTTCTTTAGCAGTTTCACATGATGGATGTGAAACCTGTCGCATCTCTTCTATCTTCGACGTCGATTCCATCTGCCTTTGAGGGTGACGTATATCGTAGTATTGTTGGTGGACTCCAGTATCTTACTCATACCTGCCCAAACATTGCTTATTCACTCACTCTATCTGCTCATGCATGGTCCTCGCCTTGCACATTATCATATGGTTAAACATATCCTCCATTATCTTCAGGGCACCCTAATTTGGTCTTCTCATATGTCCCTCTTGTTTGGATTCGCTTATTATCTTTGTTGACTCTGACTGGGTCAGGTTTCAAACAGTCGATGATCTACCATAGGTTATGATCTAAGATGTACGGATACTCCTAAAAATGACACAATGCAGTGTCGGACACTTGGGGGACACGAATACGCCTTGGACACGGCATCGATACATGTCCAATACGCCAGGTGGAGTGTCCGTAAATAAAATTAAAAAGAAAAGAAAAGGACACGGACTGGACACGGTTGTGGAAGTGTTCGACACGTTTTAGGACACGACGGGGGTTATTTTTATATTTTCAAAAATTGGGGACCTAAATCACTTAGATGAATAACTTATCTAAAACCCAAAATTAGATGACACTTCTTTTCTACAAAACAACATGCATACAACCACATATTTCCCCTCTTTGCATTGTCACTTCTTCTAGCTCTAGAATCAAAATAAAAACATTCCAATCTTTTCTTTCACCGTTTTAATTTTCTTTTGGTTTGAGATAATAGCTCTAGCTTCAAAGTAATATTTCATTCTTCTTCCATTCAATTCTAAAGGGTTGGGCTTGGACTTGCGTAAGTTTTAATTTTTAATTAATTATTACTTTATTATGTTTTTGTACATCATTAATTGTATATATAATTATATATATATATATATGTATATATAATATTATATAGAGCCGTATCTCTGGCGTGTCGTATCCTAAATTTTTTAAAAATCCATGTCACCATGTCCTTATCGTGTCGTATCAGTATTCCCGTATTCGTATCTGTGCAACCTAGGTTATGATATTTACCTTGGGACAAAGTCATTTCTTGGTCTGCCAAGAAACAGGCTATCGTTTCACGTTCAAGCATAGAGTCTAAGTATCGCTCTTTTTGCTTACTCTATTGCAGAGATGTGTTGGATTTGGTATATTCTTATAGATCTCGGTGTTTTCTTACTGCGACAATTACCATCTATTGAGACAATGCCAGTGTCAGCAATTTGGTTCTTTACCCAACTTTCCACTCCTTGTACGAAGCACATCAAGATCGACTATCATTTTGTTCATAAAAAAGTTGCAGTCGGTGATGTTTTGGTAAAATATATTCCTACATGCATGTGAGCAAGTTGCGGATATTTTCACCAAAGCTCTCTCTCGCAAAGTTTTCAGTTTTATGGACCAATCTTCGCATTGGTCTCACAACTCCAATTGCGGGAGGTGTTAGCCTATATTTATGGCCCAATTTGTATAACATTGGTCCTTGTCTTGTATTTCATATATATAGAGATATACATTGTATTTGTGTTGACTTTTTACATTTTACATCACACACATGCATATTATTCCTTCTTCTTCTTTATATTCTATGATGTCGTAGTACAATCAATCACATTGAAGAGAATTATCTATTTATTTATGATATGTACAATAACGAGATCAATCACATAACCAATGTAGTTTCATTTGTTATGTGACTAAATTAGATGTGATGAAACTTTCTGCCAACCAGCAATTGCATACCTGAAAAATGCAGCAACAAATTAAAAGGATGGGGGAAAAGTGTAAAAATAAAAATCATTATTGCCACATTGATTAATTTAGTATAAATAAATAATAATTGAATATAAAAAAGATCCATTTGATAAAAGATATTAAAAGAAAATACAACATAATTGAGAACCCCACCTCGGCATTCAATCTTTACAGATTCTCATAACTTTATTGACATCAATGATGAATTTAATAATTAGTTTCCAATGAGTATACTTGGAATTTCCTTGTATAGTTCCATTTTCATCTTTCTTAGACGCCCATTTATCATTATTACTTTTCTAGGACTTTGGTAGGCATTGAGGTGAAATCTTATGAATCATAGTCACTCTTTTTGTCTTATTCTTCAAGCTGCCATTCTTGCCATTCTTGTTTGCCATTTCCCAGTAATATTAGTGAAATTGACCAATATCTTTCTTTTACCCTTTCTCTTTAATCTATATATATTTTTCAATAGTCAAAAAGTTATGTTGACTAGACCCATAATGACTATCTAAACAGAAATAGCGTGAATGTGAAGGGTTTTTTTTTCCTTTTCTTTTTCGTAATACTTTTTGAAACATATAGCTTAACTTAGTCACCGCATATCTAGACACATAAGAAAATGGATCATAGTCTATAAGGGTAAAATTTATTTTAGTCCGTGAGTATTAACCTCAGTTTCACATTAGTCCTAAGTTTTTAATTTGTCTCAATTTAGTTCCTTCGACTAATCTTAGGCATCAATTTCCGGCAGTTAAAGGGCTTGTTTTTTTAACCAAAGAATAGCTAAATATAAAAAAGAAGAAGATTAGTTACTATCCATTTTGGGTTAAAGTTCATTTTTGTTGTTTTTGTTAATTATATGTCCTCAATGCCTATGAGGAATTAGATTGAGTAGGGTTTTGATAAGTTATTTGTACAAACTATTTATTGCTTCTATTTATAGAATAAAGGTTTTGATTTTGTTCATATAAATCTAATGACATTTGAATGTATTGAACAAATAAGTCTATGAGATTTGAAGATAGACTTTCCACCACTTATGGTCGAGAGGAGGCACTGATAGAGTCAAGTACTTAATCTCTTAAAAAAGGAGTTTGCGAGTTAAGGAATTTTGATTGGACATTAAAATTCAACTCGTATGACACCTGCTTTAACAAAAAAGTGTCAGTCGAACACTGATTAGATAATGAGAGTTGGTGTCATGAATGTGATTAATGGTATTAACATATTTAAACTCGACTCGCATTAATCCAATCACATGGGTATTTGTGCTTTGACAGTCAATGATTGGGATTAAGATTGCGATAGTTGTTAGGGTTAATGTCCTTAAATGCCACTAGAGGATTAGTAAATGTAAGGACATTATTAATTTGTAATTGTTTATCTTTCTATCAATAAAAAGGCAATTAGTTGTTTACATTACAATTGGCATTTATTTATTGTAAATCAACTATAAGTCCATTAACACAAGCGAAAACTCTCTAAGGCACTAGAGGGGTTTGATACTTGTGTACTAAAATAGTTTGCAAGTCAATGATTTACAATTGGGTGTTGGAAACATGAAGACTTATATGATATGAATCTTTGACAAGAAAGGTGTCCGTCAATCACTAGGAAGTAGTGAAGGATTCATATCATAGGTGCACTGATGGAGATAGTGGCACTTATACATGACTCGCATCGATTATGTCACATGGGTTTTTGATATATGTTATTTTTACACTAGTTTTCCCCCGTTTATTGACTTGGTTTTGATTGTTTTCTTGATAATTTGATCACATATGACGCTTTGAACCCCGTTTTCTTTGCCTTGTTAGATTAGGTTAACAGTCAGGGCACAGAGCGAGAAACGAAGGCACAACGAAGCACTTTTGGAGAAAAACAGGGCAATGCCGCGACGTTCAACCACAAACGCCGCGGTGATGATCTGCAGAAGTGAACGCCGTGGCGATCACCATCCAACACCGCGGCGATGGTGAGGCAGAATGCGAACGCCGCGGCGTTCAACCACCAATGCCGCGGCGTTCGAGGCGGCGGAAATGGTCTATAAATAGACCATTTAGGTTAAAACACAGGGGAGACACTTGAGAGCTGCCAAACAAGAAAAATAGGAGAGAAACACCTTGGAGAGAAGATAGAAGGCCACAACGTCTCTTTGAAAGCCCGGATTCGCAAGACGACGGAGATTTCATCGAGGGATCCACTTCATCACGGTTATTCGGGAGTTGTTATATCTTTATTTCATAAACTTGTCCAACTCTTTACAATGACTTGTATGATTCAAATCCATATTTGTGACATGAACATGAGCTAAACGCATTTGATTAAGGCCGTGGCTAGGCCGTTTATATTATTTTGATTGTTGTTGTTTTGGTATTTATTGGATTAATGTTGGTTTTGGCTATGTATTCAATAGTTGAGCTCAATGCTTTGCTTGTTTGATCACTAAGTGTTCGATAAAATACCTAGGTTAGAGATCGAGAGATAATAACCTAGGGAAGATATAAACATTGAATACCCTATAGTTAAACCGACTAGAGATAGACTCGGTTTCTTTAGGTGGCTTTACATTCACATGGGGAATTCTTAGACCTTAAATGCATCTTTGTTAAGCCGGATTTTCATATAGAGATATATAGGAAATCGTTAACTAAGGTAGGGTTGCTATGCCAAGAGATTGGGTAGTACGTATGTTAGGGAATTTCGCCTTGGCTAAATCCATCTAATAATCCAATAGAACCTTAATCACAATCGAAATACATAAATGGTTGAACCATGTGCCTTAATCGCTTCTCTTCTATCGTTTCTTCCACTTATTTGGTTATAACTTATTTTAGTGCTTAACTTAGTTAAATTAATTTAATTCAAACCTTTTATCGACCGATCTAACTTAGAATTGGGTAATACAGTAGTCTTGGTACTTAGATTATAGTTGTCCCTGCGGATACGATAACCCCGGACTTGAACATCCACTTTACTACTTACACGATCTAGTTCTCTTGCTAGGATTTTGTCGTGTCAGTTTTCACTCTTTGACAGTCAATGTTAGGAAAATTTCATGTTAGATATTTTGATGATGACAAGATAGGATTTTATGTTAGACTCCAAAAAGAATGTAAGTTTATATTTTCATAGAACTTATGCATAAGCGTTTGAAAGTTTGTAATTTTATTTAGGCTTGTAATTTTTATCTTTGTAGAATTTAGACTAAGTATAAGATACCGAATCGCAATAGAATTCTAGGTGAGTCTATTAGAGATGAAGTTGAATATCAGCGTCTGAAGACAAATGAAGATAAAGATTTGTTCTTAGCGTTCGTCAAATGCTAAAGAACTGTTTCAGGTCTTATGAATCAAGCACTCAAAACACTCCAGCAATCAAGGATCAGATTCACCTGAAATAAATTGTGAAGTCTTGAAGGACTTAAATGCAATCATTCAACGAATATTTATTTCCAACGGAAAATAAATTAAAATGCATTAAATGCCTGATAAGTGCATTAAATGTGATAAGCTATTATGACTTGTGGACAAGCCACCTTTAACTAGACTGTCAGATTTCAGAGTTCAAAACCTGCTCCTGTCCAATCGGAACCAGCAGGATTTCAGGAATGTCAGAGAAAAGGTAGATTCACGCGCCACGTGAAAGGCACGCACTTACATATGTCCAACGGAAAAATCCTAAGAAATTGCCTATAAATACCCCATTCCAAAAACCATAAATACAGAGATACACGTATATACACAAGAAAGTCAAAACTTTGCTGAAACTCTCTCTCTAGAAAAAACTTAGAAACTCCATAGCCAAAATTCTTCCAAGCTTTCTACATACATTCCAAACAGTCATAGATATCTCAAACATCATCAAAGAAGAACCATACACTATTATTGAGATATCTTAAGTTGTTTGAACTTTCTAAAATCAAACAAACTCGTGACCAAAACTCTCAACACCCTGTCTGTGTGAAGAAGTTGTTGACTCTACAAGCGGTATTTCTGAGTGAGAGAAGCTTGTTGGTGAAAATCTTCATTGGTGCTGAAGTCTGTGTGATCAAGGAGCCCAAGATCATCATCCCCTCCTCTATTTTGTAGAAGCCTCTGTGTGATCTTTCGATTATCAACTTAGTGGAATTCCTCCAAGTGTTCAAGGAGAAGAAGGAAGTAGATGGGATTACACCACCCAATAAACCTTACAAATTCTTGTGTTATTTACCATTTTATTGTCTTGCTTTATATTATCCTATTTATTTTGAAAAAGACAAGAAAATCAACTAAGCGACTATTTGAACAAAACCAACGCTAAAGCTTTAAAAATCATTTCCACTGTGCTAACCCTGATTAAGTGATCTAAGCGTTACCCTACTTTGGTAAATTGCTAAAATCACTAAGTCTAAGTTATCTTTACTAAAGCGCTTGACCCAAGCGCTCAGCTTTCTAAGCGATCTAATCTTTAAAAGTGATACGAATTTTTGAAGTCGAAAAAAACTTCAGGGTCTATTCAACCCTTCCCCCTTCTAGACCCTTTCGTATCCCACTTGGGACCGCTAAGTGGTATCAGAGTGGTTGAAGTAGAAACCTAAGTGTTTCAAAGCGTAACTGCTTGTTTAGATCCATTTTTCTAAACTTAGTCGCTTTAATTCTCTTTTAAAAATCTCATATTATGGCTTTTAACAAAATACCAAAGTTGGTTGAATCAAACTATGATTCCTGGAAACTTAGAGCATTTGCTTATTTATGCTCTTGCGATAATGAAATGTGTGATTTGATTACAGATGGCCCCATTCAAATCATGAAAGTCATCACCAGAGCCCCTAGAGCGATTGAGGCTACTCCAGATGGTTATATTGAGAAGCCCAAGATAGAATGGACGCCAGATGATAAAAAAAGAGCGAATCTGGATAATGTTGGATGAAGTGCACTCTACTCAGCGTTAGGAGATAATGATGCATTGCTCAACAAGATCAAACTATGTAAGACTTCAAAAGAGATATGGGAAGGTTCAGCACAGGTGAAGGAGAACAAGCTCTCCATAGCCATGCAAAGATTTGAGCATTTTAAGATGCAGAACAATGAGACGCTAGAACAATTGGACGCAAGATTCACTATGCTCATTACAGAGTTAACATCACTGGACAAGAAATTGACTAACAAGGAAATGGTCAACAAGATATTTAGAAGTCTTCCAAGTAAGTATTTGATTTAGACGGTTGCAATGAGAGAATCACAAACGTTGGAAACTTTAACTCCGAAGCATGTATTTTCAGAGTTGAAGGCATTTGAGTTTGAACTAGGAGAAGTCAGCGACATAATGACTTCTACGTCAACGACTGAATGAGGAGCCCTAATAGCTACAACTAAGAGCAAGGGAAAGTCAGTCAGTGAGGTGAAAGCCACATAATCAAATGAGGAAAAAGAAATGGCTTTTTTGGTAAAGAAATTTTAGAAATTGCTAAGATACGAAAAAAGAAACCCTAGTGGACAGACCTCATTCCAAACTCCTCCTCCTGCACCAGCGACACAGTATCAAGCGCATTGTATTCTGCTCCTCAGCCTTCAGCGGCAGTTCTATACCAAGCGCCTCCATCCCCCATTCAAAATCTTTCAGCGCCAGCAGTTTCCAAGCGATTAACCACTGACAGAAAATGAAAACTAATTTGTGTTATAATTGCAGGAAACCAGGGCACTACCAGGTAAATTGTCCTTATCCGAATGTATCTAAGCCCACAAGGCAAGATTATGCGGATAGAAACCAATTCAGGAGCAACCTTCGCCAAACAAGGTTTGCTAGCGGAATCTGAACTATTCTCCGCACCTGAAGAGGACTTGGAATCATTAGATGAAAGCAGTGATGATGAGCCAACAAGCGACTCAGCGTTAATTTGTCTTATGGCAAGAGATGAAGAGTGTCTGATGACTCGCTATCTAAGGTAAACAATGAATTATCTCATCCTCTTTCCTATGATGAATTACTTGACAAGGTAAATGAATATTATAAAGATTGTCAACATGCCGCTAAGATATAACAAAATCACTTTGATATTATTTCATCACTCACAAGTGATAAGATGACGCTCAAGGCAGAGTTGCAAGTTCAGCAACAATGCATTGAGAAGAATCAATCACTTGAGAGTGAAATTATCCCATTGAAAAGTGATATTGATATAATAGTCAAGAGAGAAGCTGAGCTGATCGCTAGACTTGCCAAATCAGAGCAGCTTGTCTCATCATTATCCAAAGCGTCAAGAAACCTAGATAATGTGACTGAGGTAACCAGACTTTTTGGTGAAAGTTTAGGGTGTGATAAATTTGGTCAACAATCAAAAGTATCTAAGGTTACGACAGCCAACAAAGGAAAAGGTGTATTTTTTGTTGAGAAAAGTTCAAACAGTCAAACGCTGAATGAACCTAAGGACAATGGTAAGAGGCCAAATGAGAAGGTCAATACCAACTCAGGCAATAAGTAGAAGATAAAAGTGAATGATTCACAGAAGAAGGTTCATCCAAACACTCAAAAGGCTAAGGATAAATCATCTATAAGTGAATCAAACGCTAAGCGTCAATCGCCAAAAGCGACTCCTAAGCCAGTGCCCAGGAAATACCAGCGTCAATGTCCTCAAAGATCTAGATCATATTATCGATACTATGATGATTATGATTATGATTATGACTATGATTATTATTATAATCGAGGGCATTACTATACACCTAAAAAGCACACACAACACAAAACGAAACCCAAGAAGGCCAATCTTCCCGTAATGAAGACAAGGCAAATATGGGTTCCGAAATTTTTAATTCAAACCAAAGTAACTAACATTGAAGGACCCAAGACAAAATGGGTACCTAAGAAGAATTGGAACTGCCCTTTAAATGCAGGTACCTAGAGTCAACACCAATACTTTAGTTTGGTATATTGATAGTGGGTAATCAAGGCACATGACTGGCTCAAAATATCTCTTGGTCAACTATCTTGGAACCAACGGTCCTCAAGTTATATTCGGTGAAAACTCCAAAGGTAAAACCAAAGGTATAGGTATCATGCATAGGGGGAACATCATGATTATTGGTGTATATTATGTTGAGGGTCTTAAGCATAATTTATTAAGCATTAGTCGATTTTGTGATAAAGGCTTTGAAGTCAAATTCTCAAGCAATTGTTGCTATGTCAACGATACTAAGACTAAGTTTACTAAATTAAGAGGAAAAAGAAAAAGCAATGTGTATTTAGTGGATTGGGATTCTACAATTGATAACAACCCCACATGCTTTGTTGCAAAGAGTCAAAATGAATTGGGTTGGTTATGACATAGAAAAATGAATCACCTCAACTTTAAGGCAATCTCTCATTTAATATCACTGAATTTAGTAGAGGGATTACCTATAGGTTCCTTTCAAAAAAATCGCTTATGTGATGCATGTCAAATGGGTAAACAAGTTAAATCATCTTTAAAAAAGAACCATGTTTATCTACCTCTAGAATTCTTGAACTATTGCATCTAGATTTGTTTGGTTCTATTCAAATCATGAGTGTTAATGGTAAAAAATATTCACTAGTAATAGTTGATGATTTCTCTCGCTATACATGGGTAGAATTTCTAGCGACCAAAGTTGAAACTAGTCTCAAGCTTACAGCGCTAATTCGTCAATTACAAGCTTCAAAAGATCTAAAGGTGACGAGAATTCGAAGCGATAGAGGAACTGAATTTACTGACCAATTTGTTGAGAAGTTTTGTACAGATTTTGGAATACTTCATGAGTATTCTGCTCCTAGAACACCTCAACAAAATGGAGTTTCCGAGCGACGTAACAGAACTCTTAAAGAAGCCGCTAGGACGATGCTTGCAGAGTCTAAGCTGCCTCAAAAATGTTGGGCCGAAGCTATCAATACCGCTTGCTACACTCAGAACCGGTGTATGATCAACAAACAACATGAGAAAACTCCATATGAGTTGTGGAAGGGACGTAAGCCTAACGTTTCATATTTTCATGTATTTGGTTCTAAATGTTTCATTCATAACAATGGATCCCAAAGTCTAAGGACATTTGATCCTAAAGCGGATGAGGGAGTCTTTCTAGGCTATGCCAAAAATGGAAAGAGATTCCGCATCCTAAATAAGATCAAATCAAAGGTTGAAGAATTCAATCATGTTGTGTTTGATGATGCTAACTAAGAACCGAGTAAGGTTAATCCTGATGATGTAGGAATTGAATATCTTGCCCAACAAGCATCACAAATCAATCTTAGTGATGATAGTGATGATGATGAGGATAGTGAGATCTTCATGCCCATTCCTAAGGTTACTCGTGAGGTTATAAATGGTGATACTGTAAGAATCGTTGATGATATGAAGAGAATAATCATCATGAGCAAATTGGAACTGTGAATGATGTAGCAACTGCGCAGGAAACAAATGAGCGTCAAGTGATTGAAGACCAAGAATCTCTCAACCCTTTCCAACCAGATTGTAAATGGCTTAGAGATCATCCACCAGAGCAAGTGATTGGAGATTTTGAAGCACATGTTAGAACTAGGTCCGCAACAATCAATGAGGCCATGTTCACAAGTTTTCTTTCTCAAATGCAACCAAAGAAAGTGAATGAAGCGCTCAGTGATTCAAGTTGGGTAGAAGCAATGCAAGAAGAGCTTAACCAATTTGAGAGAAGCAAGGTTTGGACGCTAGTACCAGGACCAACTCACCAAGGAATTATTGGGACTAGATGGGTATTCAAGAACAAGATGGATGAAGATGGCATTGTTATAAGAAACAATGCCAGACTAGTTGCTTAGTGTTATTGTCAAGAAGAGGGTATTGATTTTGACGAGACATATGCCCCAGTAGCCCGCCTTGAAGCGATTAGGATGTTCCTAGCGTTTGCCGCATTCAACAAGTTCACAGTGTACCAAATGGATGTGAAGAGTGCATTCCTGAATGGTAAACTCCAAGAAGAAGTTTATGTGGAGCAACCACCAGAATTCATCAACAACCATGGGAAAAGTATGGTCTACAAATAGGATAAGGCACTCTATGGCCCTAAACAAGCTCCAAGAGCATGGTATGACACTCTCTCTATCTTTCTTATAGGTAAAGGCTTTTCAAAAGGAAGCGTTGATACAACGTTATTTAAAATTACCCATAATGAAGATATTCTCTTAGTCCAAATCTAGGTTGATGATATTATGTTTGGCTCTACTAATAAGCGATTGTGTGAGAAATTTTCGAAAATGATGCAAGGTCAATTTGAAATGAGCATGATGGGTGAATTATTTTTCTTCTTAGGATTACAAGTTAAACAACTCCCTAATGGAATATTTATTAACCAAGCTAAATATACACGTGATATGATTAAGAAATTTGGTATGGAAAATGCATCATCTTCAAAAATTCCAATGAGCCAAACGCTTAAGTTAGATAAAGATGAAAGTGGGCAGAAAATTGATATCACTAACTATAGAGGTATCATTGGATCACTTCTTTATCTTACCTCTAGTAGACACGATATTATGTTTTCGGTATGCATGTGTGCACGTTTTCAAGTTGCTCCTAGAGAATCACACTTAAATGCTGCCAAGAGAATCCTTAAATACCTAAAAGGCACACCAAATGTGGGCTTATGGTATCCAAGGGACTCTCCCTTTGAACTAATTGGTTATTCAGACACAGATTTGCAGGATGCAAAATTGATAGAAAAAGTACTAGTGGTACATGTCAATTCCTAGGTGATAGATTGATTTCGTGGCATAGTAAGAAACAACAATCCATAGCGACCTCTACCGCTGAAGCAGAATATGTAGCTGCAGGGAGCTATTGTGCACAAATCCTTTGGATGAGGCAACAACTTAGAGATTATGGAACAATCTTAAGTCCTACCCCAATCCATTGTGATAACCAAAGCGCCTTAGCTATGACCCAAAACCCAGTCCTTCACTCTAGAACTAAACGCATTGACATTCGCTACCATTTCTTGCGTGACCATATTCAAAAGAAAGATATCCCCATGCACATCATTGGTACTGACAAACAATTGACAAATATTTTCACCAAAGCGCTCAACGAACAACGTTTTCTCACTTTGAGAAGTGAATTAGGTATAATTGATTTAAATGCCTAAATCATAAAGCATCACATTTTATAGGCATAAAATTTAGGGGGAATCCACTTTAATTTTTTTTAAAGCATTTTTCAAAATTGAAATGAGTTATCAATTTTAGGGGGAACTTTAAAATTGTACTTATTCCAATCTATGAGCGACTGTGATCGAAAATGACTTTGAAAATTTTATGCATTGATCACTAGCGCTTATCTATTATGCATGACAAAATCAATCTCTAACAAAATTAACTGAAAATGTCTTTTAAAGATCAAAAGCAATTGACCTTTTATCAAAAAGACTTCAGCGTTAAAAGATTTCCACTTTAACGCTAAGTATCTTTCTCTGAAAATCATGCATAGTTTTCATCGCTAAAAAGGTAGCGTGTTGATAAGTCCAAAAGATAAGATTTGATAACTATCCACACGTGCCTATCAAATCAAACTAATGGTTAATGATTCCTATCTAAAAACTAGGCGGTTCAGTAACTGCACCTGTCTGAGTACGTGTCAGTGTACTATCAGGCGTGTGTACTTCACACTGAAAATTTCAAAATTATTGAAACGTTTTTGAAAAAGTAACTGCGAACTTCCAAACTTTTATAATTCACAGCTATTACCCTATTTTACCGCACTTTTTGACATCCGTCTTTATGAGTAAACGACTCAGATTTAATTTTTGTTATTTTCAAAATTAATTTCTGTATACGTGTCCATCATCTAATAGTTGAGGAGTTACCTTTTGTCTCTTATTTAAACCCTTTGCAATCTTTACAGTAAAATTTTATCATTTCCAAATACTCCTACTGTAAAAGTTCTTCTCTCTAAGGCAAAAAGACTCTTCTTTCTCTCCTCGACCGAAGTTTTTCAGTTCATCAATGGCACCCAAATCATCAAAACCTACTACCGAAAAATCTTCCAAAACCCAGAAACCAGTCACTGTTAACGCCGGATTTCTTGTTAGCTGGGACTACCTTCATAACAACCAGAACTTCCCTCCGAGGACTGTTCTTCCCCTGGTCCAAGTGTCTAGTTTGCACGACATGATAACTTTCGATTGAAACATTTATGAGGAAAAAACCCTTTTTTTCTTCAAGAATGCAAAAATCTCCGACAATGGAAGCTCCATTCCCTGCGTCTTTCCCTTTGCTCGTGAGACCTTTGTTCTCACTGCTCAACTCCTATCGTCTTTACTTCATCTGCCAAACGATGGTGGCGAAGTTGAGAATGTCACTCTCGGTGATGCTACCAAAATCTGGGCATTGATCAAGAAAGAAGACATTAAAGCTGCCTACGAACCTAACTTCAAAAAGAATGACATGAAGGGTGAATATGTCATTTTGGCGGACATATGGTCAAAGATGATCGAATGCAGAAAGGGAAGTTTTGATAAAATCTCTAATATCCCATACAAAATTATGGTAGCAATTCTGACTAAGTTAAAAATAAATTGGTCGCTTTATGTTTTCAACCGCTTCAAAGCAGCGATGGCTGAGTCAATAAATTCCAAGCCTTATGGGATTGTACTTAGTCGTATCTTAAGCGCTAGCAGTTTTGTCAACACCGCTGGAAAGAAAGTCCCAGCGCTTAAGTTCTATAGGAAGAAGATGATCAGCGAGCTGCTTAAACCAAGGTAATGTGGCGGTGTAGCAGTTCCCAAGGAAGAGCGTGAGCGACTCCTTACGGAAGGAATTGTTGGAAGTGATGATGAAGAAAAAGTGACCTCGTCTTCATCATCCTCATCGGAAGAAGCAGTGGTGGTTAAGCGACCTAAATGAAAGATCGTTGTTAAGGTCGTTGAGCCAGCCAAGCCAGCAAAGAAACAAAAGAAGAAGCCGGAGCGAAAGAAGAAACAGAAGTGTCCCTCTCCTTCTCCCAAATTACCCTCTCCCCCTCCAGCGTTTGACTTCTCTCCTGAAGATGAAGTACCTCTAGCCCGCAAACGTACTCCTTTATCTACTCCAGCTGGATCAACAAGCGCTCCAGCCGAGCCAGCGCTTGAAGAACCAGCGAGTGTTCCTCCTCCTTCTTTGGACACTGTTCCTGAATCTACAGCAGAGCCTGCAGCTGATTCTGGAGCTCTCTCAATAGAGCTTGGTGATTATCAGGGTAAGTACTTGTCTTAGAAAATGTATTTTATCCTCTCCTATGTTTCTTTTTTAACAATAGGATAAAATTGCTCTTTCAGCGTTTAGCGAATATAGAATCCAGCATACTCTGAATATATTATAAGGATTCAAAATTCTTATTCAAGCTGTTTTCCTCACTTTTCTCCTCGATTTAGATCCTGAAGAAGTGGTCATGGAGCCTGAGGAAACTCTGCCAATAGTTGAAACCAATCAAGCAACTGCGTCAGTCGATAATAGTCCTCAGGGTAAGCGTTGTAGTATTTTATTTGTGACTTCTATTTAGTAGACATTTTGCTTACTTTTCTCAAATGCTTGCTTGTCTCAGCTCAAACAGCACCAGACGATGATGCACCTCCATCTTCAGAAGTTCCTATTAAAGTAGATGTTGATTTGGAAACTGTTATGGATATAGCTAAAGAAGTAACTCAAGTCCTTCCTGACGCTGAGACATCTCCAGCCAGTGAAGCAACTCTACACGCTGAACGGTCGATAGTAGTGGCCCATATCCCAACAGAAGCATTTGCCATTGTTCCTACTCCAACCAGATCTCCTCCTCATATCATCGATTTCTTTCCCCATGGATTTTCTACTGAAGTTGAATTCTATTATGGTGCTAGAGAACATGACACCAAGATCTTTGTTGAATCGGAGATAATTTTTGAAGATACTCTCCACAACCCTCGCCTCTCCAACAAAAACAAATTTAAATTTTTCAGAAGACTTGCAGACCTTGATCTCTGCATGCTAGAGCGTCTTCAATCTCTCTTGGAATATATTCGAAGACCAGCGTTCAACAGAATAGATTTTGACTGAGCACGTTTCAATTTCACCGGTCGCTCTGATGAGTCTTTCTATCCTCTTCGGTCAAACAAAATTATCATCAAAAATCCCCACATGGGCGATTAGTTGAAAAACCACGATGAAGAGGATCTCAACAAAATTGGGTACTCGGCCCTTCCAAAAGTCGTTAACTATCCTCAGAATGCTCTCTATCCTAATCCACTTAAGCTTTGGAAAGGAAAAGGACCGATTGTCGCTGAGTGTCCGAACCCAATTAACTCGTGGATAGAAGATGAAGCCCGTGAATACTTGGCAAGACTTTGGGTTGAGGATATGATGAAGAAATTGATTGATTTGAGAAGTATCTAACCGCTAGAAAAGACTAGAAGAAAGCTGACAAACTTGGCAAGCGGTGGATGATGGATACCGCTAGATGGGCTGAAGAGTTCATTTTGCACTTCTAGACACTTGAAGAACTCATGAGATATCCTTTTTTATCCGAATTTGGAGTCGAATATAGACACCGACGGTTTGCTACTTTTCTACTTGAACAGCGTCAGCATATTGCCAGAAATATTAGCGACCCTCCCGCGTACAAGTAACCTATTGAACGTTACATCCGCCAACAGCTAGCCCTATTCAGTCAAGGAGGACGCTATGTGTTTCACCCTCATCAAGCATTTTTTCAACGCATCTTTCCTGATCTGAACGAGGGTGCATCTACGAGTAAATGGGATGCTCATCCCAGTCCTCGTACAGGTCACATGAGATTGGAAGATGATCATGCTGACCTTGCAGAATTCTACCGAGAACACAGAGCGATTATTTAAAATGCCCAATCGCTGGATATCACCATTACTCCACAATTTGATGATGGTCTCAGTGATTTCAGAGGGTACAATCTACTTCCCGTTCTATTCTGTGAGCAAAATATCCAAGTGGCTAAGATGATCTCGCTAATCAGGCCAGTGGACTAAGAGGCTGCCCAAGCGCTAATGCCATTTATTTTGGACTTTTACAACTCTTACATTTCAGGAGTTGATCTGCCCGAGGATGTGCAATTTGCAATCAGCACTAAAAAGCGCGCAGATGCTATATTCTTCATCCCGTAGACCAACATTATAAGTTCGAAGCATGTCATGGAAGCGATTAGCCCACTCTGGGTCATTGCTGTTGAGAAACCTTCTTCTTCCATGGAGATTGTTGAGATAGAAGAGGACCAAACTCCTGCTGTGGAAATCGCCCAACCCACAGATGCTAACCTGCAAACTGAAGTTGCCCCAACAATCCAGTAGTCGAGGTTCCTCTTGTTGAACAAAGTGTTCAGATTGAGGCAGCTACTCAATCTCTTGCCTCAGCGATAGAAGAAGTTCATGTAGAAATTGCCGAAGAGCCTGAAAAGCCATTCATCAAAGATAAAACCAAAGGCAAGGCTGCAGTTTCTAGCTCATACGAACTCATTACGTCTCCTGAGCATTCTTCTTCCTCGGATTCAGATTCGGAAAGTGATGAAGAGACTCGAGACTTTAGAAGAGCTGTTAGGAACTCGTTCAATACCATCGAGGGTTCCTGCTCTAAGATACTTGACAATGATGAAAGGAATATCAGGTTGGTCTCTGACTCTAGAAGTTGTGATATTGCAAACGCTGCTACAAAGAGCACCATAGTAATCATGGATAGCATATCACCGCTGATCACTACTCTTTCCGAAGAATTTAATCAGACGCTAGCCCAGAATGCATCCGCTGATACTGAGCGAAATACTTCTTCCAATTTGGTCTCTCAAAGTATCGCTGAGCAAGTTGCTCTTTTGGTAGATGAAGTCAAACTTCTTTGACGAGACATCGCTGAATTAAAGACCCCCCTTGGTGATGCCAAGAAGGGGGAATATCTTAAAGAAAAGTCTCAGTCAGACAACAAGCACTGGTGATCTATGTTCAAAGAAATAGTGAGTATAAAGAAAATGATTACTAAAAAGCGTAAGCCTAGATATTATCAAGGCAGGCACTTGCTTCCAGACTTGACATTGAATTTTCAGAGAGTATGGGTTTTCATCCATATGCCGTACCACTTAGAAGACCTATCAACTGGAAATCCACCAAGGATAGAAGACAAGACATTTACTATGACTTGATCCGAGAACTTGGAATCCCTTTGAGGGATTGGGTGGAAAGATTGATGGAGCTGAATGAAAGAGCTAAACAAAGAAGACATGACTACAATGAAGTTCAACATACAACCCTGATAGATGTTGATAGACTTCTACTAGACTTAGCGACTGAAATCTATCAAGAAGAGAAAACAAATAGGAAGCGATAGAAAAGATGAATGCTTATGCTGTTTTATATATTTCTGTTTGTCACTTTAAAATTATCTATCTTCAGTGTAAATCAAGTATGCTTAATTCTCTTATATGAATGAATGAATGATCTATCGCTGAAATAACTTGTTGAAGCTAATCTAACTTTAGCTAATTCAACTAACTTTCCAAACGCTAACTTATGACCTTTTTGGACTTTTCTTTGAACTCTTAATCTATAAAAGAGTTATAAGATTTAAGGTCTTGACATCATCAAAAAAGGGGAAATTGTTAGGGAAATTTCATGTGAGATGTTTTGATGATGACAAGATAAAATTTTATGTTAGACCCCAAAAAGAATGTAAGTTTATATTTTCATAGAACTTATGTATAAGCATTTGAAAGTTTGTAATTTTATTTAGGCTTGTAATTTTTATATTTGTAGAATTTCGACTAAGTATAAGATACCGAATCGCTAATAGAATTCTAGGTGAGTCTATTAGAGATGAAGTTGAAGATCAGCGTCTGAACACAAATAAAAATAAAGATTTGTTCTTAACGTCTGTCAAACGCTAAAGGACTGTTTCAGGTCTTATGAATCAAGTGCTCAAAACACTCCAGCGATCAAGGATCAGATTCACCTGAAATAAATTCTCAAGTCATGAAGGACTTAAATGCAATCATTCAACAGACTATAATTTCCAACGAAAAATAAATTCAAATGCATTAAATGCCTGATAAGTGCATTAAATGTGATAAGCTATTATGACTTGTGGACAAGCCACATTTTGACTAGACTGTCAGATTTCAGAGTTCGAAACCTGCTCCTGTCCAATCGGAACCAGCAGGATTTCAGAAATGTCAGAAAAAAGGTAGATTCACACGCCACGTGAAAGGCACACACTTAAGTATGTCCAACAGAAAAATCCTAAGAAATTGCCTATAAATACCCCATTCCAGAAAACCCTAAATACAGAGATACACGTATATACACTAGAAAGTCAAAACTCTGCAGAAATTCTCTCTCCAGAAAAAGCTTAGAAACTCCATAGCCAAAATTCTTCCAAGCTTTCTACATACATTTCAGACAGTCATAGATATATCAAACATCTTCAAAGAAGAACCATACACTATTATTGAGATATCCTAAGTTGTTTGAAATTTCTAAAATCAAACAAACTCGTGACCAAAACCCTCAACATTCTCTGTCTGTGTGAAGAAGTGTTGACTCTACAAGCAGTATTTCTGAGTGAGAGAAGTTTGTTGGTGAAGATCTTCATTGGCGTTGAAGTCTGTGTGATCAAGGAGCCTAAGATCATCATCCTTTCCTCTATTTTGTAGAAGCCTCTGTGTGATCCTTTGATTATCAACTTAGTGGAATTCCTCCAAGTGTTCAAGGAGAAGAAGGACGTAGCTGGGATTACACCATCTAGTGAACCTTACAAATTCTTGCGTTATTTACCATTTTATTGTCTTGCTTTATACTACCCTATTTATTTTGAAAAAGACAAGGAAATCAACTAAGCGACTATTTGAACAAAACGAACGCTAAAGCTTTAAAAATCATTTCCGCTGTGCTAACCCTGATTAAGCAATCTAAGCGTTACCCTACTTTAGTAAATTGCTAAAATCACTAAGTCTAAGCTATCTTTACTAAAGCGCCTGACCCAAGTGCTCAGATTTCTAAGCGTTCTAATCTTTAAAAGTGATACAAATTTCTTAAGTCGAAAGAGACTTCAAGGTCTATTCAACCCCCCTCCCCCTCCCGCCCTCTTCTAGACCTTTTCGTATGACACTTGGGACCACCACTCAATGACAGAATTGATTAATTGTAATAGGTGTGTCTGAACTTTAGACTTGAGGAATCGAGTTGAAGATATGCTTGTGACATTTGGTTCGTCATTAGAGTAGTTAGGCCCAATTCATCCTTCGGTGGGGTCAACCTCGAACTGCAATCTAATGGGCAAGTAGTAGTCTTAACTGATATCCAAGATGAGATTTGTTCCCTCGTAAGTGAATGAGGAATTATCCTGTGCATTTATAAGTAAGCTAGATCCTAAAGTCTTTGGCCAAAGCATTAAATGATCTGAGCTTGTTATAAATATAGCATAGCATCATGTTAGTGAGTTTGACTAAAAACCATGACTTTCACTTGATCGGGATAAAGAAACGAAGAGTTTATATTCACACGGTGTTAGGAAATTTCATGTTAGATGTTTTGATGATGACAAGATAGGATTTTTATGTTAGACCCCAAAATATAATGTAAGTTTTTGTTTCATAGATCATCTGTATAAGCGTTTGAAAGTATGTAATTTTGTTAGGCTTGTAATTTTTATCTTTCTAGATTTTAGACTAAGTATTTGATACTGAATCGCTAATAGAATTCTAGGTGAGTCTATTAGAGAAGAAGTTGAAAATCAGCATCTGAAGTCAAATGAAGATGAAGATTTGTTCTTAGCGTCTGTCAAACGCTAAAGGACTATTTCAGGATTTATGGATCAAAGCGCTCAAAGCACTCTAGCGATCAGAATCAAATTCACTTGAAATAAATTTGCAAGTCATGAAGGACTTAAATGCAATCATTCAACGGACATTTATTTCAAACGGGAAATAAATTCAAATGCATTAAATGCCTGATAAGAGCATTAAATGTGATAAGCCAATATGACTTGTAGACAAACCACCTTTTGACTAGACTGTCAAAACTTCAGAGTTTATAGCTGCTCCCGTCAAATCGGTACCAGCAGGAATTCAGGAATGTCAGAGAAAAGGTATACTCACGCGCCGCGTGAAAGGCACACTCTTGCATGTGTCCAACGGACATAATCCCAAGAAAAAGCCTATAAATACCTTACGTCCATCAAACCCTAAAACAGACATATACATAATACACGACAGACACACAATACACAAGATACACACAAAAAGAAAAAGCTAAGAAATTCCATAGCCAAAATCTTTCAAGCTTTTTACATACATTCTATACAGTCAAAAATATCTCAAACTTCTTCCAAAGAAGAAACCAAAGTTCTTACTGAGATATTCCAAGTTGTTTGATCTTTCCAAAAACAAACAAACCCTTGTGATAAAACCCTCAACCTTTCATCTGAGTGAGAAAGTTGTTGAAACCCCTTACAGGCAGTATTTCTGAGTGAGAGAAGCTTGTAGAAGAAGATCTTCATTGGTGCTGACATCTGTGTGATCAAGGAGCCCGAGATCATTTTCACCTATTTACTATCTTGTAGAAGATTCTGTGTGATTTTTTGATAATCAACTTAGTAAATTCCCTCCAAGTGAAAAAGGAGAAGAAGGACGTAGCTGGGATTACATCACCCAGTGAACCTTATATATCTTATGTTATTTACTTTTACTATTGTCTTGCTTTATATTATTTTTATCTATTTTGAAAAAGACAAGCTATATCTGTCAAGCGACTATTTAACCAAAACAAACACTAAAAGCTTTAAAATTATTTCCGCTATGCTAACCCTGATTAAGTGATCTAAGCATTACCCTACTTTGGTAAACTGCTGAAATCACTAAGTCTAAGTTATCTTTACTGAAGCGTTTGACCCAAGCGCTCAGCTCTCTAAGCGTTCTAATCTTTAAAAAGTGATACGAAATTTTTGAAGTCAAAAAAAGACTTCAGGGTCTATTCAACCTCCTTCTCCCTTCTAGACCCTTTCGTATGCCACTTGGGACCATCAAGTATTAATAAAGGAAAAGTTCATAATGATCTAATCATTTCATCTTATTTGGGTTAAAATATGGACCACTTGACTGGCTAGGTGGATCCCATATTCAATGAAATCTTCCCATTGCTAAATATAGATGAATCTAAAGAGTCACACTTAAAAACAAAAAAATCAATTGGAAAATAGGAATATTTCATGTGGCAATATTTTAAGTATTGGATACTTAAAATTAATTAAATGAAATTAATTATTTGAAAAAAGAAGTTAATTCATTTATAGTTTAATTAATATATTATTTCTTGAGAAGAAATAAAATTAACTAAACCCATGTAATATTTAATAAGATTAATTAATTGGATTGAATTAATTAAATAAATAGTGCATTGGACCTAGCTCAAATTAGAGCACCAATTGGTGCACCAAGGCCTATAAGGGGCGGCCAAGAGGCACCCATTATGGGCTAATTTGAGCCCATGTTATTAACTTAAACGATATAAATATATCACTTTAGTTAATACCTAGGTTATGAGTTCACTTGACTTAAGCCACAAGAAAAATTCCTCTCCCTCTCTCCACATTTAGCCGTCAGTCTCACACACCAAGAAGGAGGAGATTTTTTCCACCAAGTTTTTCCGGCGAGACTATTTAGAGGCAGAACAATTGGACTGCTCGGATCAAGATTTATTCAGCAGGAGATTTATCGCGAAGAATTGAAGGATTCAAATTCGTGGAAATAATATACCACTTCGCTTCAACGGGTAATGTTAGTTTTACCCTATCATACATACGTCTGAATTAACCCCGAGATTGATCTGGTTATGGGGGAAAAACCATAAAATTTTAAATTTCATTTTCCACTGCATTTGGTGATTTTTCCCCGACAGTGGTATCAAAGCCAAATGCATGGGGTTCGGCGTATGTAATTTACGTGTAATTATGTGTTGAAAGGGCAAGTTTTACAGTATTTTATCGATGCATGATTAGATATGTAGATTTCACATTTTTCACGTTCTTGAGGATTTTGTTTATTTTTGGTTTGTTAAAATTTAATGAAAATTGGATTTTATGTAATTTTAATGTGATGAAAATAAAAATTGCAAAATTACAGGGTCGAACAGCACGTTGTGCGCACGCAGTCTAGGCCTGCGCGCACACAGCGGCCCATCGCCTGTAATAGGCAAGCCCACCCGTGTGTTATTTAACACTCGGGTTTTGCAACCCGATCCGGATCACCGATGGGTCGACCCGGGTCAATTATTAAATATGTATATATATATATATTATTTAGTTTTGGTTAAAATTAGATTTTAATGCAAAATAAATAATATTAATTATTTAATGGCGTTATTTAATTTCCATCTAATCTAATGTTAATTAAGTTGGACTCTGAATTAAATTAGATTAGTTCCATTGTGAAATTAATTTTATGGGCTTAGAAATTAATTTTATATTGGAATTGGATTTTAATAAAAGATTAATAGTAGCTCATTAAAATTGAACTTTCAATTGGAATTAAATAAATATAATTTCCTCGAGAATATGAATGACAATGATTAAATTTAGAATTTAATTAGAAATTAACATATATGTTTTTTGTGTATTATGTGATAACGTGACATGTTATATGATGGGAGACGTGATTCATGGACTTAGGCTCGTTCTAATTTTGTATTTCTTTTTATGGTTTGTAAAGGCCATTTTGAGCCTATTTCATTTTCTTTCTAGATAAATTTTTGTATAGGTGGCTTATGATAAAATGTAATAGTTAGAAATAGAATAGGCCCAATGGAAAAATTCAAGTCGAGCCGAGGAGGTTCAAGAAGGAACTTTAGAGGCTTTAGTATAGTTTCCTTTTAATTTGGTGATTGAAACATTGACTTGTTTCAATCTCGGAAATATGATCCATGAATCATATGTTGTTAGCTTTCTAGGATTGCTATTTATTTATTGACTCATGTTTATATGTATGATGTGAAATGGATTAATGTGCAAAGTGAGACCTAATCAATTGTTGGGTTTCGTTCAAAAAAGCATAAACGCAGCGGAATGAATTTCAAAAATTAAAAATAAAAACCCAATTGGTACTCTAATTCGCATAATTGAATCTAAAAGCGTATAACGAATAAAACTTACTCGTTAATATGAATATGATGATGGAGAAAAACTTCTTTTTCTCCAAACTCGAAATATTGAAGCTTCCAAATCTTCAATCCTTTGGTTTGATTCTTCAAACTTGAACTTGATCCGAACAACGAAAATACGTCGTCTTTAAATCGTCACGCACGGATCAACAAACGAAAAATCTCCCC
Organism: Buddleja alternifolia; assembly: GCA_019426215.1. NCBI lineage: Eukaryota > Viridiplantae > Streptophyta > Magnoliopsida > Lamiales > Scrophulariaceae > Buddleja > Buddleja alternifolia. The sequence continues at coordinate 19,108,952 of CM033407.1, read as the reverse complement.
TCTTCTTTCTCTATGGTCGACGGCTAGTATAGAGGAGGGGAGGAATATTTTTCTTTCTTTTGAGAGTTATGACAGTTGTGTATTCTCCTTCTTGCTTGTTCTAAGTCAAAGAGTCCTTATATACTTCATGACTTATTGAACAAGTCAAAACAAAAGAGCCTTAATATGTGGCCTCTCAAAGACGCCACATTGAGGCCTAGTAGGCGTCCAATTGGACTCCTTATTTAACACTGGAATTTGTTTTGTTTAATTAATTTCATATTTCAATTAATAATTTATTGTATCAAATAAATAAATTAATTAATTAAATAACCAAATTAATTAGATAAATTAATTTATTAATGTATTTCACAAGGAAATTAATTAATAATTAATCTTATCATTATAATTAATTATTTCATCTAATGAATAATTAATTATTTAATTTATCCAATAAATTAAAACTCCCAGAAGAAATAATAGAAATTCCTTTTTCTTCATTTTTCTTTGTCAATCCTTTAGCGCGACTCTTTAGGTTCGTTTCGTTTGGCAATGAGAGGAAACCAAAGGAAGTGAGTAACACCTAGCCAGTCACGTGGCCTACTTCATAACCCAAACGAAAACGAATGATAGGATCATTCTGAAACCTTCCAATCGTAAATACCGTATATGTATAAACCCTTTATTCACGTTCCCGGTCAAGTGAGAGTCATGATTATGTCAAACTCACTAGACTTGACCATATGTATAAATCATAATAAATACGAGATCATTGAGATCGATTTAGTGCCAAGCACAATCGTCTCGTTTGCTTTGGCCAAAGACCTTGATCTCTATTTATCTATAATTACATAGGGTACATACTCATTCACTTATGAGAGAACAAATCCCATATTAGATATCTGCTAAGATTACCACCTGCCCATCAAGTCCGCATTTTGAGGTTGACCCCACCAAAGGGTGAATTGGGTCTAACTACTTAGTGAAAGACTTGACGTCACAAGTACATCTTCAGCCTGATACTTCAGGTCAAAGGTTCACATATACCTATTACGCATAATCTGTTCCATCATTGACAGTCACAGAGTGAAAACCCATGTGACAGAACCGATGCGAGTCGTGTTCGAACATATCAGTTCCACTGACGTGTCTACAATCTTAATCTCCTATCATCCCATGATACCAGACAGGCACTCCCATGTCGTAGCTAAAATTGTACAAGTATTCGAAGTCTTTATTTGTCCATTAAAGACTTCATATTACTTGTGAACTTATTTTAGTAATCAAGATCGATCTCTCTAGTGCAAATCTTCCTATCCCATAGGAAGTAGAGGGATCGCACTGAAAACATGGACAAAACGTTTTACACAACTTATAGATGCAGATAAGAATTAAGTGAAAACTCAATAATGCCTTTTATTTAAGAAGAGTTTAAGTTTAATACAAGATATATGCCCTATACATTCTATCCTCTATGGCATCTGAGGGCATAATCCTAACAATCTCCCACTTACACTCAATGCCACTCATTGTGGTATCTAATACCCATCCTTTCCAGGTGTCGGTCCAAAACAGCCTGAAGTAGTGGTTTGGTGAACGGGTCAGCTATATTGTCAGGTGAGGCTATTTTCTGCACTGCTATCTCTCCTTTGCCAACGATCTCCCTGATGATGTGAAATCTTCTCTCAATATATTTGGACTTGTTATGAGACCTCGGTTCCTTGGATTGCGCTATCGCTCCATTGTTATCACAATAAAGTGGCAACGGGAGCTGAGCACTAGGGACCGTTCCAAGTTCTCCAAGAAACTTCCTCATTCAAACAGATTCTTTTGCTGCCTTTGAGGCTGCTACATACTCTGCTTCAGTGGTGGAATCAGCGGTTGTGCTTTGCTTGGAGCTCTTCCAAGACACCGCTCCACCATTGAGAGTAAAAACAAACCCTGAAGTGGATTTTCGATCATCAACATCAGACTGAAAATCTGAATCAGAATAACCTTCCATCTTCAGGTCTCCACCTCCATATATGAGAATCATATCCTTAGTTTTTTCAGATACTTTAGGATATTCTTCACAGCTATCCAATGTCCCTTTCCCGGGTTTGCCTGAAATCGACTCATGACGCTCACATCATAGGCAATGTCGGGTCTAGTACACAACATTGCATACATCAGGCTACCAACTGCAGAAGCATAGGGTACATTACTCATCTCTTGTCTATCTTCCTCACTTTGAGGACACATAGACTTGGATAAGTGTACTCCATGCCTCATGGAAAGAAACCCTTTCTTAGAGTTGTCCATCCTAAACCTCTTCAGAACCTTTTCTAAGTAAAGGGCTTGAGAGAGGCCTATCATTCTATTCGTTCTACCCCTGTAGATACAAATTCCTAGAATGTATGTGGCTTTTCTTAAGTCTTTCGTGGAAAACGTACTCGAAAGCCATTTCTTGACAGTGGTGAGCATTCCTATGTCATTTCCTATAAGTAGAATGTCATCCACATATAGTACTAAGAACGAGAGTTTGCTCCCACTAGTCTTCTTGTAGACACATGGTTCATCTTCGTTCTTGATGAAGCCATATCCCTTAACTTCTTCATCAAAACGGAGATTCCAGCTTCTAGATGCTTGCTTGAGACCGTAAATGGACCTCTCAAGTTACAAACTTTATGGATATCGGAATCGGACACAAAAACCTTTGGCTATTCCATATAGATATCCTCCTCGAGGAATCCATTTAGAAAGGCCGTTTTGACATCCATTTGCCAGATCTCATAATCTAAGTATGCAGCTATGGATAACAGAATTCGTATGGACTTTATCATAGCCACGGGCGAAAAGGTTTCTTGATAGTCAATTCCTTCTCTTTGACTATACCCTTTCGCTACGAGCCTGGCTTTAAAGGTGTCAACCTTGCCATCGCTACCTATCTTTCTTTTGTAGATCCACTTACATCCTGTAGGTTTTATACCTTCAGGACAATCTACCAAAGTCCAGACATGGTTCGATTGCATAGAGTCCATTTCTGTTTCCATGGCTTCTCGCCATCTTGAAGCGTCGACATCCACCATTGCTTGATTATAGGTATAAGGATCATCTTCATGACCTTCTTGTACTACAGTGTGAAGCTCTCGCTCCCCTTGTAGTAGATACCCATACCTCTCAGGTTCATGCGGTATTCTACCAGATCTACGTGGTGGTTGTGCTACTATGGGTTCGGACATCGGTTCTTGAACAATATATTTGAGGGAGTTTCATTTTGTTCTTCTAGAACAATTTTCCTACCTTTGCCCCCTTCCAAGATGAACTCATCCTCAAGGAAGTGAGCTTGTAGGGCCACGATGATTCTTTGATCATCATGCAGGTAAAAGAAGAATCCCATGGAATCTTTAGGATGACCAATGAAACGTCCCATTAGGGATCTTGCCTCCAATTTCTCCACTTTAGTCTTCTTGACATAAGCGGGGAATCCCTAAATCTTAATATGATTAAGACTCAGTTTCTTATTATTCCACATCTCATGCGGAGTTTTAGGAACGGATTTGGAGGAACATCTGTTCAAAACATGAGCAGCGGTAAGGAGCGTGTATCCCCACAACGAAATGGGTAAATCAGTGTAACTACGCATGGAACGAACCATGTCCAACAGTGTTGATTCCTTCGCTCGGCTACTCCATTCAGTTGAGGAGTTGCTGGTGGTGTTAGTTGTAACATTATTCCTTGTTGTCTTAGGAATTCATCAAACTCGACACTCATATATTCTCTTCCACGATCCTATCGTAGAGTTTTTTATATTTTGCCCAGTTTGATTTTCTACTAAGGCCTTGAACTCTTTGAATCTCTCAAAGGATTCAGACTTTTGCTTCATCAGATACACTAGACCAAATCTTGAATGGTCATCAGTGAAAGTGATGAAGTAGTAGAAACCTCCACGAGCCATTTTTCCAAATGGTCCGCAGACGTCGGTATGCACTAATCCTTGCGTAGCTCTTTCAAAAGTCCCTGTGAAGGGAGATCTAGCCATCTTGCCTAAGAGACATGATTCATATGTAGGAATAGGGTCCGACCCTAGTGGGCTTAAAAGCCCATTTTTTCCATTTTGTGGATCTTGTGCTCTCCGGTATGGCCTAGTCTAAGATGCCACTTGAATCTTAAATTAGTTTCTTGCCTACCACGTTTACGTGTTACAACATTAACATCAGATGAATTACGGACATTTAAATAATACAAACCATTAACTAAACATGCATTGCCAACTAATTTATTTCCATAATAAATGTCGCAATTTAGACAGGAATAGATACAATGTTCTTAAGCCCTTTGGGCAAAACCAAAACATTATCTAAAAATAGTAAATGTCCAGAATTCAAATAAAGAGAAGTAGATCCTATCCTATTAGTTGCGACGCTTTCCCCGCTGCCTACTTTGATCATCACTTCTTCTCGACCCAACTTTCTACTTCTCTACAAATCTTGATCCAAACAACAAACATGGGCACTAGCCCCTGAGTCCAGAATCCACGAAGTAGAAAATACGGTCATAGAACAGTTAGTTTCAAAAATTAATAGTTCCATACCTTGTGCGCCTTTGCTTAATTTGGGACAGTTTCTCTTCCAGTGGCCAAGCTCACCGCACTTGAGACATCAATCAGTTTTCTTAGGTCCTTTGCTCTTGTAAAACCCTTGAGCCTTTCCCTTACCCTTCTAGGTACCCTCTTGAGCTCCATGCTCGCCAGACTTTTTCTTGTTGTTCTTCTTCTTAGACTTTTTGGGTCCAGAAGAGATGACAAAGGTAGTTTCCTTTCCCTTTGGTTTCATTTGAGATTGTGCAGTAACCAACTTGTTCATTAGCCCAACTAAATTGCACTCTATCTCATTGCAGTTAAAGTTAACCACAAATTGGGAAAAGGAATCAGGAAGAGACTGCAAGATTAAGTCAGTTTGAAGGGTGGCATTCATGGTGAATTCGAGAGCTTCTAATTTCTCGATCCTCGAAATCATTTTGAGGACATGATCACCAACCTTCTTACTTTCTTTCATCTTGGCTCTGAAGAGCTCTTTCGATATCTCATATCATCCAGTTCGACTATGCTCTCCATAGAGCTCTACCAGATAAGCTAGGATAGCTCTTGAAGTGGGCATCTTATCATGTGACCTTTGAAGATCATTAGTCATAGATCCCACCATGTATCCTCTCACCCGGAGGTCGTCCTTAACCCATTTTTCATGGGCTTGGACCTCTTTCTCGTTGGCACATGTTCTAGCAGGAGCCGCCGGGATATCAGCCTCCAAGACGTATCCCAGTGATTCCATATTGAGGACAATCTTCAAATTTCTAAGCCAGTCCACATAATTGGGTCCATTCAGATTATTCTTTTCGAGTAGAATTGAAAGTGAGTTTGTCATATTTGAGAGAGATAAACGAGAAAATGAATGCAGAAATAAACCAGATTTATTAGATTGCTTGTTTTGACTTAACCAAGAAAAATTAAGGACTTAAAATTTATCTTGGCTCCCACTGCATTTTTCGAATCCCACACTCCCATGTGAAAATCAGGAATCATCATTGGCATCGATTCCACAGCAGGTATTGAGGTCCTCAATTAATTAAATAGGTTGCAACCTAATCGATTTCTGGCCCATAAATTATTTGAAGTGATATCTAATATCAATTTATCCAATAAATGTTCAAAATGTTTCCCCATAGTTCACCAAACCGCAACCCATTCGATTTCTAGGTTCGTGAACTACCCGAGTTTATCCCACTAACTCCTATAATCTAGCATTTGAATTTCACCTTGCAACCGAACAGGTTTCTAGGGTGAAATATGTTTCGATTAAGGCATTTGCATGCACTTTATAAAATTTCAAATTATTTCTAAATGTATAACCCCCATAACTGGGAAGCATTACACATTTATAGTATTTCTAATTTTAGAAAGTTTAGTGGAGGGTGAGGATGTCAAACATCATTTTCTAACTCGGTATAATTTATTTGGGAGAATTTAATTCGTCAAAAGATTTTGGTCTCACTTTGCACATTATTCAATTTATATAGCGCTTTATTCTATATTGATCATGCATAAAAATACTACTAATAATCATACCTTTCAATATAAATAAACATAGAATTGAAATAAATGAATAAATAAATTCATCAGTTGATCATGGACTTTTACTAGAGGACCCGAGCCAATGGGCCATCACAAAAGGCATATATTAAACCTAATAAACATTCATGGGCCTTTTGACTTTATCAACTTTGAACTATTTTATCTCGATTCCTAAAACAACTCATGCATTATTTCTAAGAATATAATAAATAGCTTCAAATTTGATAACCCATAAAATTAAAGGTAAAACATATAATCCTAAATCAATGATTAGTGTTTTAATCACATAAAACATGCTCACATCAATTAATACATGCTCGCAACATTTAATACATGCTCCCAATATTAAATCACCAATCTAATTGGCCCATTTAGATTTGATTAGATTAAGTCCAAACTAATTAACAAATCGAAATTGGATAATTTTTAATTGGGCTTGATTTAAATTATTTGGGTCATCATCCTTTTGATCCACCTAATTAATTAAAATCACCCAAAATTCAAAAAACAATTTCGACCCAAACATAGCCCGTTTTATGACCCGAATCCATGACCCGGATCAACGAATTGGGTATCCAAACCCACAACCTGTCGGGCCACGGTCACGACCCGACGGGCCATGACTGGGCAGGACCGGGCTGAACGGCCCAGCTGCGCTAAACAGCACGCACTGTTCACGCGTGAACAATGCGCTGCTGTGCGCGTTTTTCTCGGGGATTTCGAGCCCCGTTTTTCCTCGGTATTTTTCAATTTTCAATATCATCAAATATCCCCAGATTTACAATAACTAAAAATAAAAAACTAGTCAAAAAACCATAAAACGCAGATTTAAGAAAAACATACAAACATGCTTCAAAAACACATAACATGCAATTCTTAAATCACGTAAACAAGATCAAATATGCAAATCATAGATTGGCTCTGATACCACTGTTAGGTTTCGTTGGAAAAAGCATAAACGCAGCGGAAGGGATTTCAAAAATTAAAAACAAAAACCCAATTGGTACTCTAATTCGCATAATTGAATCTAAAAGCGTATAACGAATAAAACTTCCTCGTTAATATGAATATGATGATGGAGAAAAACTTCTTCTTCTCCAAACTCGAAATATTGATGCTTCCAAATCTTCAAACCTTTGGTTTGATTCTTCAAACTTGAACTTGATCCGAACAACAAAAATACTTCATCTCTAAATCTTCACGCACGGATCAACAAACGAAAAATCCCCCTTCTTCTTTCTCTATGGTCGACGGCTAGGTATAGAGGAGGGGAGGAATATTTTTCTTTCTTTTGAGAGTTATGACAGTTGTGTATTCTCCTTCTTGCTTGTTCTAAGTCAAAGAGTTCTTATATACCTCATGACTTATTGAACAAGTTAAAACAAAAGAGCCCTAATATGTGGCCTCTCAAAGACGCCACATTGAGGCCTAGTAGGCATCCAATTGGACTCCTTATTTAGCCCCGGGATTTTTTTTGTTTAATTAATTTCTTATTTCAATTAATAATTTATTGTATCCAATAAATAAATTAATTAATTAAATAACCAAATTAATTAGATAAATTAATTCATTAATATATTTCACAAGGAAATTAATTAATAATTAATCTTATCATTATAATTAATTATTTCATCTAATGAATAATTAATTATTTAATTTATCCAATAAATTAAAACTCCCAGAAGAAATAATAGAAATTCTTTTTTCTTCACTTTTCTTTGTCAACCCTTTAGCGCGACTCTTTAGGTTTGTTTCGTTTGGCAATGAGAGGAAACCAAAGGAAGTGGGTAACACCTAGCCAGTCACGTGGCCCACTTCGTAACCCAAACAAAAACGAATGATAGGATCATTTTGAAACCTTCCAATCATAAATACCGTATATGTATAAACCCTTTGTTCACGTTCCCCGGTCAAGTGAGAGTCATGGTTATGTCAAACTCACTGGACTTGACCATATGTATAAATTATAATAAATACGAGATCATTGAGATCGATTTACTGCCAAGCATAATCGTCTCGTTTGCTTTGGCCAAAGACTATGATCTCTATTTATCTATAATTACATAGGGTACATACTCATTCACTTATGAGAGAACAAATCTCATATTAGATATCTGCTAAGATTACCACTTGCCCATCAAGTCCGCATTTCGAGGTTGACCCCACCAAAGGATGAATTGCGTCTAACTACTCTAGTGAAAGACTTGACGTCACAAGTGCATCTTCAGCTTGATGCTTCAGGTCAAAGGTTCACATATACCTATTACGCATAATCAGTTTCATCATTGACAGTCATAGAGTGAAAACCCATGTGACAGAACCGATGCGAGTCGTGTTCAAACATATCAGTTCCACTGACGTGTTTAAAATCTTAATCTCCTATCATCCCATGATACCAGATAAGCACTCCCATGTCGGAGCTAAGATTGTACAAGTATTCGAAATCTTTATTTGTCCATTAAAGACTTCATATGACTTGCGAACTTATTTTAGTAATCAAGATCGATCTCTCTAGTGCCAATCTTCCTATTCTATGGGAAGTAGAGGGATCGCACTGAAAACATGGACAAAACGTTTTACACAACTTATAGATGCAGATAAGAATTAAGTGAAAACTCAATAATGCCTTTTATTTAAGAAGAGTTTAAGTTCAATACAAGATATATGCCCTATACATTCTATCTTTTATGGCATCTGAGGGCATAATCTTAACATTAATATCTCAAATTCTCCCACATTTAATATATTAAGTTATTAAAAGGTACTAGGTATCCTGTCCTCCACTGAACTTAGGATAAATTAAATTGATACTTAATATATAATAACGTCCCTAAGCAATGGGGGTTATATATTGAAGTATACTTTATATTTTTCCTAAGTGCATGTAATGCCGTTGGTCGAGAACAAATTTCACCCCAAATACCAGCAAAAGGTTGCAAGGTGAAATCCAATTGTTAGACTGATAGAAAGTCAGTGGGTTGAACTTAAATTATTCATAAATCAATATTATCGATAATAGATTGAGATTTGATGAATAATGGACAAATACATTGAATCATCCATTTGATGGGTTGATGTTGGACATCACTTTAATAGATTAATTAGGCCAAATACCAGCAAAAGGTTGCAACCTATTAATCTAGTTAAGGAACTCAATTACCACTACGAAGCCTTCCAATGATGACTTCCGAATTCCACAGTGGGAGTGTGGCTTTTTGAAAAATTTAGTGAGAGCCAAATTTATTTTCAAAGTCCTCAAAATTAATTTGGAACAACATTTACATAAAAACTAATTAGTCTTTTTAATTTTATGCAGTTGTTTTCTTATTATCTCTCTCACCATGACTATCAACCATTAAATGTACTACTTGAAAAGAACACTTTGACTGGTCCTAACTATGTGGACTGGCTCTGAAATTTGACGATAGTCCTCAACATGGAGTGACTGAGGTATGTATTGGATGCTGATATCCCAACCGTGCCCTCAAGGACGCGTGCTAATGAGGAGAAAGTTGCGGCTCATGAGAAATGGGTCAAAGATGATGTTCGGGTTCGTGGGTACATGCTGGGCTCAATGACAAATGAGTTGCAGAGGTCCCATGACAAAATGGTCTCAGCGAGGGCCATTTTGGTACACCTGGTGGAGCTCTATGGTGAGCACAGTCGCACTGCTCGGTATGAGATATCGAAAGAGCTCTTTGGAGCTAAGATGAAGGAAGGTGAAAAGGTTGGGGACCATGTATTAAAACTGATTTCGAAAATTGAGAGGTTAGAGATCCTCAACTTCAAAATGGACCCGAAACTTCAAAAGGACCTAATCTTGCAGTCACTTCCAGACTCCTTTTCCCAATTCGTGGTAAATTTCAACTGTAATGAGATAGAGTGCAATTTAGCTGGGTTGATGAACAAGCTGAATACTGCTCAATCTCAAATGAAGCCAAAGGGAAAAGAGGCGGCCCTGGTCATCACTTCTAAGCCTAAAAACAAGAAAAAAAAAAGAAGAAGATGAAGACTAAGAAAGCTAATAGCACTCCGGGTCCACAAGCTAAGATAGACAAAGGAAAGGGTAAAGCTCATAAAGTGATGAAGAGAAAAGGACCAAGGGAAACGGATAGGTGCCTTCACTGCGGTGAGCTAGGCCACTAGAGGAAGGAGTGTCCAAACTTTGGCAAAGATGCACCAAGTATGGAACTGTTTGCCATCTGGACATGTTTTAATTTTAGAGGATGTTTTAGTTTTGCCCAATGGGCTTAAGAACATTATATCTATTCCTATGTTGGTTAGGAACGGCTATGATTTAATTTCATTGACAGTACTTGCAGCATTTTATTTCATAATAATATTGTTGGCACTGCTACTTTAGTCAATGGCCTCTATTATTTAAATATGCAAAATGAGTGTATTGCAAACATTATCTCAAAGAAGCGTGGTAGGCAAAGTGCTAACCTAAGCTTAAAGTGGCATCCAAGACTAGGCCATGCTGGCGAGCGAAAGATGCACAAAATGGAGAAAGATAGTTTAATTGAACCACTGGGTTCAGATCCCTATCCAACTTGTGAATCTTGTCTCAAAGGAAAAATGGTTAGATCCCCCTTCACTGGGACTTTTGAAAGAGCCACTGAAGTACTAGTACTTGTGCATACTGAAGTTTGCAGACCATTTGGAGAAATGGCTCGTGGAGGTTTTCACTATTTCATTACTTTCACTGATGATCATTCAAGATATGGTATAGTGTATCTAATGAAACTCAAGTCTGAATCATTTGATAAGTTCAAAGAATTTAAGGCTTTAGTGGAAAAACAAACTGGTCATCATATAAAGACACTATGATTGGATCGTGGAGGTGAATATATAAGTGACAAGCTTGATCAGTTCTTAAAGGAACATGGGATAATATTACAACTCACACCACCAACAACTCCACAATTAAATGGGGTGGCAGAGCGAAGGAATAGAACACTATTAGATATGGTTAGATCCATGCTCAGCTACGCTAATTTACCCATTTTCTTGTGGGGGCATGTGGGCATGCACTCCTTACATCTGTTCATACCTTGAACAAATGTCCTTCCAAGTCCATTCTTAAAACTCCATATGAGATATGGAGAAATAGGAAACCAAACCTTAAGTACCTTAAAGTTTGGGGATGCCCTGTCTACATCAAGAAGACGAAGGCAGAGAAATTGGAATCGAGGTCCCTTAAAGGACGTTTCGTCGGTTTCCTAGAGGATTCAATGAGATACATATTCTACTCGCAAGATGATCAAAGGATCATTGTTGCACTGCACGCGCACTTTATTGAAGAGGAATTCATTCAAGAAGGTGGTGCAGGCAGAAAGATTGTTCTAAGTAAGCAAGATGAAACACCTAGGGAGACGACTGTTTAAGAAACACACACTGAACCTGATGAAACATAACCATCATTGCGAAGATCTGGTAGAGTACCACAATAACCTGATAGGTATTATGGTTACCTACTATAAGAGGAACCGGGTGTCCACACTATAGCAGTAGAAGTGCAAGGAGATGACCCTTCCACCTATGATCAAGCAATGATTGACACCGACTCTGCAAAATGGCAAGAAGCTATACAAGCAGAGATAGACTCGATGCATTCCAACCAGGTCTGGACTCTGGTAGATCGTCCTGAAGGGATTGCACCTATAGGGTACAAGTGGATCTACAAGTGGAAGATAGGTCCGGATGGAAAAGTTGACACATACAAGGCAAGGCTTATAGCAAAAGGTTATAGTCAAAAGGAAGGAATTAACTATCAAGAGACCTTTTCACCTGTGGCTATGATCAAGTCTATTCGAACTCTGCTCGCAATAGCTGCATACTTGGACTATGAGATATGGCAGATGGATGTAAAGACGACTTTTCTAAATGGATTCCTCAAATAGGATATCTGTATGGAGCAACCTAAAGGCTTTACATCGAGGCCTGATATTCATAAGGTGTACAAACTTAAGAGATCCATTTATAGTTTTAAGCAAGCCTCTAGGAATTGGAATCTACGTTTTGACGATGCTGTCAAAGAATTTGACTTTGTCAAGAACGAATATAAACCATGTGTTTACAAGAAGGTTAGTGGGAGTAAAATCACTTTCCTTGTCTTATATGTGGATGACATTCTGCTCATAGAAAATGATGTAGGAATGCTCACATCAGTCAAAAGATGGCTTTCAAATACATTTTCCATGAAAGACTTGGGAGAAGCTACCTATATTCTAGGTATTCGTATCTATAAAGATAGAACAAATAGAATGATAGGACTTTCTCAAGCCCTTTACTTAGAGAAGGTTCTAAAGAGATTTAGGATGGAAGACTCTAAGAAAGGTTTCTTTCCCATGAGACACGGGATGCACCTTTCAAGGTCCATGTCTCCTCAAAATAAGGAAGATAGGAAAGAAATGAGTACGTTGCCCTATGCGTCTGCAATGGGTAGTCTGATGTATGCCATGTTATGCACACGGCCAGACATCGCCTACGTAGTAAGCGTGGTGATTCATTTTCAGGCTAACCCAAGAAGAGAACACTAGACCGCTGTAAAAAATATCCTTAAGTATCTGAAGAAAACTAAGGATATGGTTCTAACATATGGACATGGAGATTTGAAGGTGGATGGATATACTGACTCAGATTTTCAATCTGATGTAGATGATCGCAAATCCACTTTAGGGTTTATATTCACGCTCAATGGTGGAGCGGTGACTTGGAAAAGTTCCAAGCAAAACCGCTGATTCCACCACTGAGGCTGCCAAAGAGGGTGTTTGAATTAGGAAGTTTCTTAGAGCACTTCAAGTGGTCCTGAGTGTAGAGCTGCCATTGCCACTTTATTGTGACAATAACGAGGCTATTGCACAAGCAAAGGAACCAAGGTCTCACAACAAATCCAAGCACATAGAGAGGAGATATCACATAATAAGGGAAATAGTTGGAAGAGGCGAAATAGCTGTACAGAGAGTAAATTCAACCGACAACGTCACTGACCCATTGACCAAGCCTTTGACACAGGCAGTGCTAGATCGACATCTTGAGAAGATGGGTATTAGATACCATAGTGATCGGTATTGAGTACAAGTGGGAGATTGTTAGGGTTAATGTCCTCAAATGCCACTAGAGGATTAGTAAATGTAAGGACATTATTAATTTTAAATTGTTCATCTTTCTATCAATAAAAAGGCAATTAGTTATTTACTTTCGAATTGGCATTTATGTATTGTAAATCAACTATAAGTCCATGAACACAAGAATAAACTCTCTAAGGCACTAGATGGGTTTGATACTTGTGTATAAAATATTCTACAAGTCAATGGTTTACAATTGGGCGCTGGAAATCATAAAGACGTATATGATATGAATCTTTGACGAGAAAAGTGTCCGTCAATCACTAGGAAGTAGTGAAGGATTCATATCATAGGTGCACTGATGGAAATAGAGGCACTCAGACATGACTCGCATTGATTATGTCACATGGGTTTTCACTCTTTAACAGTGAATGACAGAATTGATTAATTGTAATAGGTGTGTCTGAACTTTAGACTTGAGGAATCGAGTTGAAGATATGCTTGTGACATTAGGTTCATCATTAGAATAGTTAGGCCCAATTCACCCTTTGGTGGGGTCAACCTCGAATTGCAATCTAATGGGCAAGTAGTAGTCTTAACTGATATCCAAGATGGGATTCGTTCCCTCGTAAGTGAATGAAGAATTATCCCATGCATTTTTAAGTAAGCTAGATCCTAAAGTCTTTGGCCAAAGTATTAAATGATCTGAGCTTGTTATAAATATAGCATAGCATCAAGTTAGTGAGTTTGACTAAAAACCATGACTCTCACTTGATCGGGATAAAGAAACGAAGAGTTCACATTCACATGGTATTTAGAAAGTAAAGGTTAATAATGATCTAATCATTTCATCTTATTTGGGTTAAAATATGGACCACTTGACTGGCTAGGTAGGTCTCATATTCAATGGAATCCTCCCATTGCCAAATATAGTTGAACCTAATTAGTCACGCTTAAAAAGGGAAAATCAATTGGAAAATAGGAATATTTCATGTGGTAATATTTTAAGTATTGAATACTTAAAATTAATTAATTGAAATTAATTATTTGAAGAAATAAGTTAATTCATTTATAGTTTAATTAATATATTATTTCTTGAGGAAGAAATAAAATTAATTAAACCCATGTATTATTTAATAAGATTAATTAATTGGATTGAATTAATTAATTAAATAGTGCATTGGACCTAGCTCAAATTGGAGCACCAAGGCCTATAAGGGGCGGCCAAGAGGTGCCCATTATGGGCTAAATTGAGCCCATGTTATTAACTTAAGTGATATAAATATATCACTTTAGTTAATACCTAGGTTAAGAGTTCACTTGACTTAAGCCACAAGAAAATTTCTCTCCCTCTCTCCACCTTTAGCCGTCGGTCTCACACACCAAGAAGGAAAAGATTTTTTCCATCAAGTTTTTCTGGCGAGACGATTTAGAGGCAGAACAATTGGACTGCTCGATCGGATCAAGATTTATTCAGCCAGAGATTTATCGAGAAGAATTGAAGGATCCAAATTCGTGGAAATAATCTACCACTTCTCTTCAACGGGTAATGTTAGTTTTACCCTATCATACATACGTCTGAATTAACCCCGGGATTGATTCGGTTATGGGGAAAAACCATAAAATTTTAAATTCTGTATTTCCATTGCGTTTGATGATTTTTCCCCAGCAATAGTATGCGTGAACTTTAGACCTGATGAGTTGTTTACAAAGTGCTTGTAGTATTGGATATGTTATCAGAGTAGCTAGACTAATATCACCTGATAGGTGGGGTCGACCTCGAAGTACGATCCACATGGTGCATTCGACATTATAAAATTACTGCCAATATGTGATTCACCGTCTCGACAGTAAACGAGTATGTGACCTGTACGATCATAAATAATAGAAATTACAAAATCTTTGGCCAATGCAAATAAACTAACTAGTGAAGGTCACTAAGGATAGTTTGGTAATTTCACATTATTATGATTATCGAGTATAGCATCAAGTTTTATGAGTTTGACATACCATGGCTCTTACTTGTTCGGGTCACGTCGGTGAAGAGTTTATACGCATATGGTAGTTGTAATCAAGGTTCGTGATGACATGTTCATCTCGTATTCAATTGGGCTACGATTTGGTTCCACGGTGCTGGCTAGATGACAACCTTATCCTTTAGAATCCTCCCACTGCCAATTGAATCGAGCCTAGAGAGTCGTGCTATGTGAAGAAAAGGAATATTTTTCATGCTAAGGGTATTTTGGTAAAATCACATTAGATGTGATTGACTAATAAAATGAATGACATGATTTAGTTAAAGATACTTAATTGAATTAAATAAATTAATTAAATCATAATAATTCATAAGTTAAATTAATTGGAAATTAATCTATAAGTTGAATTAAATTAATTAGATTAATTTTAATTGGATTAAAGTAATTAATTAATTGTCAATTGGATTGAATTTTGATTTAATTAATTACATATTGGCTAAGATAGAACAAAGCCCGAAAGCCCATCTCCAACAGGCTTAGCGGCCGCCCCCTCTGTGGTAAACCAAGGGGTTTTGCTTATTTGATATAACTAGTTAGTCAGTGTCAGAACTCTACACAAGTCATTATTAAGAATCTCACTTTGAGCCAAAGAAACCTAGAGCAATAGGAAAGACAAAATTCTCTCCCTCTCTATCCAACTAATCGCCGCTGCCATTGTTGCCGGGGAGAATATCGGAGCTTTCTCAAAGAAATTTCTTCCGCGTGATTATCTAGAGGCAAGAGTTTGAGGTTGCTGCTGACTAATCGATTTTTTGTCGTCAAGAGGTAATTCGATTACTTTCTTACATAATTCGTTCTTATTGTGTAATTATAATATCATGAAAATCCCTGAATTCGATTCCCGGTGTGATTCGGATTTAAAATTTTATTTGCTAGACCGAATCACAATAGTGGTATCAGAGCCAAAATTCGGGAGATTCATGATATTCGTTGTGTGTTTACGTGTTTTAATAGTTTTAATATCATAAAAATGTGTCTACATATTGTATGTAATTGTAAAATTAAATTTTCTTGAGTTGAATTGAATTTACTGGGTAAAATGAAACAATTGAATTGGATCCATATTTTTTGAAACGACGTGTTTTTTAGAAAGATGGGCCGCCACACTGCAGCAGCACGTTAGCTGCTCGCCCGCGCCTTGGTAGGGTGGAGGTGTTGGGCTAAGCCCAACACCCTTCGTGTGGCTTTGGGCTTGGCCCAACGCGCTATACAAGCAGAGCTTGGCTCGGCCCAGCGCATTAAATAAGTGTTTGGCTGAGCCCAGCACATATGCAACAAGCCCAGCGCGGTTGAATTGTTCCCAACACAGTAATTTAAAAGTGTTGGGCCGAGACTAGTTGTATTTTAAATGATAATTTAGGTCGGGCCCAACATAATTAATTATGTGGAGCCTGGCCCAACGATTTAAATTGGATTACCTAATTATGGAATAATTAATTATGTGGGTTTGACCCAATTAATAACCAAATTATTTATCAATTGACGAACCCTAATTAAATAATTTTTGTTTCAACTTCTAAATTGGATTTAGTGAATAAATTAAATTAGATTTAAGTTTATTCAAACTCTAAATTAGATTTAGTGAATAAATTAAATTGGATTTAAGTTTATTCAAGTTTCTAAATTGGATTTAGTTAAATAATTTAAATTGGATTGAAATTTATTTTCAAAATGGATTTATTGAAAGATTTAATTGGACTTAAATTCTTCAAGCTAAAAATTGTTAAATATTTTAAATTAGATTTAAATTCTTTTCATAATAGGTTGGTATATGTAAACTTAGATTTATTAAACTGGATTTAAATACCAACTTCCTTTTACATGATATTGCCATGTGTTTAGATTAGATTACCCATGTGACTTTATTTGATAATAGTCACATTTTAATTTGATTGAAGTAGTCAAACTAAATTGGATTTATTTTGATGAGATAATTGGATTTAATCAAAAATATTAAATTAGATTTAGACAAACATTAAATTAGATTTAATGTATTAAATTAGATTTGTTGTTTAATTCACATATGTGTTTAAATTTTTTATTTGCTCCTTATTTATGTGATGGTGACACCGTGTATGAACTTAGGGTTTATCTTTGATGTCTTACCTGGGTTGTATTGGGCCGGAGTTTGAGCCCCCCAGTTTGTATCTTCAATTCATAGAATTTTTGTATACGTTATTTCTATGTAATTATTTTAGAGATAGGCCCAATTGGCGGATCATGGTGGCGTATGAAGTCTTGGAGAAATATGAAGATTAGATCTTGTATCGGAAACACTTGTAATAGAACCCCTCCTCGATCACTCATTAGCTCGAGTTGATCTAGAAAAGTCCATGTATGTGTGTGTTGTTAGAATTGCTAGGCTTATTTTATGCATTTCCTTTAAATCGCGCGATAAAGAATGTGCAAAGTGAGACCAATCCTAATAACATTAGCAAATGTTATAACTCCCATTTAAAAATATTGAGTATGTAAAGGGGCATTGGATGTCCTAGCTCTCCATCAAGCTTTAGAAGGTGGGTTCACTTCTAATGCATGGCGAGTCCCAGAATACAGGGGTCATGCATCAAGACGTGGTACTCTATCTTTCCTAGTGCATTTGATGCCTTCATGTTGAAGCGAATTCCGCCCCTTATATCGAAAAAGATTGCATGACAGGATTAAATTGTTAGACTAAAAGGAGTTGATGGGATAAATGACTCAGATGGATCACCACCTATATATCGAAATTTTTTGCAGTTCAACGATCCATGAGCCAAAAGGAGATTGAATCATCGGTTGGACCGATTGGTGTATGACATCACCTCAATAATCTAACAGGCCATATATTGAAAAAGGTTGCAACTTGTTTAGATCATTGAGAAACTCAATCACTCACTATGAAACCAATCCAACCAGGTTTCCCATTATTGCAGTGGGAGTGCAATGTTTCGAGAAAAATAGTGGGATTCAAGTAAATATTGAAATCCTTGATTTCACTTCAAAGTACATAATAACACATCTGATCATAAATCTTGGTATTTTCTACAGTTTATTTTCTACACAATGACTAACCCTTTGGCCGTGTTGCTTGAGAAAAATGTACTCACTAGACCAAATTTTATTGATTGGATATGAAATCTGAGGATTGTCCTCAGGTTTGAATCTTTGCAATATGTACTCGATGAAGAGATGTCTAAAGTCCCGGACCCTGTAGCCTTGCCCGTGATGAATGGGTAAAAGCTGACACTCGTGTCAAGAGGTACATTCTGGGATCGATGACCAATGAACTACAGCGATCTCATGAAAAGATGGGAACAACTGCTGAAATCATGGTTCATCTCAAGGAACTTTACGGAGAGCACAGCAGAACTGCTCGTTATGAGATCTCCAGTCAACTCTTTGGGGCGAGAATGAAGGAAGGATAGAAAGTTGGCGATCATGTTTTGAAAATGATCTCCATGTTTGAGAGATCAGAGACTCTCGACTTCTCTATGAACTTCCAGTTCCAGACTGATCTCATCCTGCAGTCACTACCCAAGTCTTAATTTTTCGTAATTCATAGTGAATTTCAACATAAATGACATTGAGTGTTCACTGTCGGGTCTTTTGAACAAACTCTAAAATGCTCAATCACAAATAGACCCCAAGAAGAAAGAGACTTCTTTGGTCATTTCTACTGAGACTTCAAAAACTTAGAAGAAAAAACGAGGCAAGAAGCAGTTGGGAGTAGCAAAATCTTTTGGGGAATCAGGCAAGGCAAACCAAAAGAAGAGGTTCAAGGGTAGGGGGCTAAAAAGATAGATATATGCCTCCACTGCAAAGAAGCAGGGCATTGGAAGCGTGACTGTCCGAAGTTGAAAGCAGAAAATAAAGCAGGTATAGAACTTTATGTTTTTTAAACAAATTATTCTATGATGATATTTTTTACTTCTTAGATTGTAGATTCTGGAGCTAGTGCTCATATATATGTTTTAAACCAGGATCTGGAGGCAAGTAGAAAGTTGGATGATAAGAAAGTAATGATCAATGTTGGAAGCAGACACAGCGTGGCTGCGACGCATATTGGAATTACTCCTGTTACATTATTTTTTGGACATCAACTAATTTTAGATGATTGCCTAGTTTTGCCCAATAGGCTCAAGAATATTGTTTCTATTCCTGTATTGGTCAGGAAAGGATATTTTTTTTTTTAAACATAATTCTTGTGATATTTATTTTGGAAATAAGTATGTTGGCTCTGCATAATTAATTAATGGTTTATACTATTTGAGTGTCCAAAATCAATGTATGGTTAATATTATGACTAGAAAACGTAGAGTGAAGTGAGCCAAAAACTCATATGGCACCTTAGACTGGGACATGCTGGTGAATGTAAGATTCATGAGTTGGAAAAACATGGGCTTATTGGTCCACTTGGGTCTGACCCATATCCTACTTATGAATCATGTCTTAAAGGCAAGATGACGAGGTCACCATTCACTGGGCATTTCGCAAGGGCAAATGAAGTTTTAGGATAAATTCACACTGACGTTTGTGGGCCCCTCAAGGATGTGGCCCTTCGGAGACATTAGTTCAAGAATCAGAACCCAATATGACATAACCATTGCAGCGACGATCTGGCAGAGTATCTCAGCTGCCTGAGAGATATGGCTATCTGCACGATACACAGCATTATTTGTATGCTATTGCAGAAAGGAGCCATGGAGATGATCCCTCTGACTATGATGAAGCAGCGACAGATATAGATTCCTCAAACTGGCTTAAGGCTATGAAAGTAGAGATTGATTCGATGTATTTGAACCAAGTCTGGACTCTTACTGATCTACTAAATGGAGTAAGACCAATTGGATGCAAATGGATCTATAAGAGAAAGATTGGTCCGGATGGCAAGGTGGATACCTATAAGGCCAGGCTGGTGGCGAAAGGGTATAGTCAAAAGGAGGGCATTGACTATGAGGAAACCTTTTCACAACTAGCCATGATCAAATCTATTAGAATCCTGTTAGTCATAGCTGCAAACTTGGATTATGAAATCTGGCAAATGGATGTGAAGACCGCATTTCTAAATGGATATCTCGAGGAGGACATTTATATGCAATAGCCCAAGGGCCTCATATCCGAAGCAGATTTTCATAAAGTTTGCAAACTTAATAGGTCCATTTATGGACTGAAACAAGCCTCTAGGAGCAGGAATCTAAGGTTCGATGAAGAAGCAAAGAAATATGGCTTCATCAAGAATGAAGCTGAACCATGTGTCTACAAAATGGTCAGTGGGTGCAAGTTGACATTCCTGGTTCTATATGTAGATGACATACTACTTATAGGGAATGACATAAGATTATACGTCAATCAAGATACGTCCTTCAAGCACGTTCTCCATAAAGACTTGGAAGAAGCAACCGTCATTCTGGGAATTCACCTATATAAAGATAGAGCAAATAAAATGATAGGACTCTTCCAAGCGCTCTACCTAGAGAAAGTCCTTAAGAGATATGAAATGCATTTGCACATGAGACATGGTATTCATCTTTCTAAATCTATGAGTCCTAAAACGGACAAGGATAGAATGGAAATGAGGAATACACCCTATGCATCAGTAGTACGAAGTCTCATGTTCGCGATATTGTGAGGAGACCAGATCTGGCATATGCTGTGAGCATGGTTAGTAGGTTTTAAGCAAACCCGTGGGAGCAACACTGGACAGTAGTGAAGTGTATCTTAAAGTACTTAAGAAGAACTAAAGATATGATATTGATATAAGAAAATGGAGAATTGAACATGGATGGTTACATCGATGCAGATTTTCAGTCTGATCCTGATGACCTCAAGTCCACCTCTGGGTACATATTCATTCTCAAATGGTGGAGTAGTGTCTTAGAAAAGTTTCAAGAAAAACACAACTGCTGATCCACAACGGAGGCAGAATATGTGGCCGCCTCTAAGGCAGCTAAAGAAGCTGTTAATGTCATTGCCACTATGGTGTAAGAACAATGGAGCAATTGCGCAAGCTAAAGAATTAAGGTCTCATAATAAATCAAAACACGTGGTGAGAAAATATCATATAATACGAGAAATCATTGGAAGAGACGATATCACCATGCAGAAAATAGCCTCAGCAAAAAACGTGTCTGACCCATTCACCAAGCCATTATCGCAGGCGGTGCTAGATAAACATCTTGAGAAGATGGGCATCAAATACCATAGCGATTGGCGTTGAGTGCAAGTGGGAGATTGTTAGGTGTATGCCCTCAATGCCTATGAAGAATTAGATTGAGTAGGGTTTTGATAAGTTATTTGTACAAACTATTTATTGTTTCTATTTATAGAATAAAGGTTTTGATTTTGTTTATATAAATCTAATGGCATTTGAATGTATTGAACAACAATGTCCATGAGATTTGAAGATAGACTTTCCACCTCTTATGGTCGAGAGAAGGCACTGGAAGAGTCAAGTACTTAATCTCTTAAAAAGGGAGTTCGCGAGTTAAGGAATTTTAATTGGGCATTAAAATTCAACTCGTATGACACCTGCTTTGACATGGAAGTGTCAGTCAAACACTGATTACATAGTGGGAACTGGTGTCATGAATGTGATTAATGGAATTAACATATTTGAAATTGACTCGCATTAATCCGATCACATGGGTATTTACTCTTTGATAGTCAATGATTGGGATTAAGATTGCGATAGTATGTGTGAACTTTAGACCTGAGGAGTTGTTTACAAAATGCTTGTAGTATTGGATATGTCATCAGAGTAGTTAGACCCATAACACCTGATAGGTGGGGTCGACCTCGAAGTACGATCCACATGGTGCATTCGACATTGTAAGATAACTGCCAATATGAGATTCACCATCTCGATAGTAAATGAGTATGTGACCTGTACGATCATAAGTAATAGAAATTACAAAATCTTTGGCCAAAGCAAATAAACTAACTAGTGATGGTCACCAAGGGTAGTTTGGTAATTTCACATTATTATGATTACCGAGTACAGCATCAAGTTTTATGAGTTTGACATACCAGGCTCTTACTTGATCGGGTCACGTCGGTGAAGAGTTTAGACGCATATGATAGTCATAATTAAGGTTCGTGATGACATATTCATCTCGTATTCAATTGGGTTACGATTTGGTTCCATGGTGCTGGCTAGGTGACAACCTTATCCTTTGGAATCCTCCCACTGCCAATTGAATCAAGCCTAGAGGGTCGCGCTATGTGAAAAAAAGGAATATTTTCCATGCTAACGGTATTTTGGTAAAATCACATTAGATGTGATTGACTAACAAAATGGATGACATGATTTAATTAAACATATTTAATTAGATTAAATAAATCAATTAAATCATATTAATTCATAAGTTAAATTAATTAGAAATTAATTTATAAATTGAATTAAATTAATTAGATTAATTTTAATTGGATTAAAGTAATTAATTAATTGTCAATTGGATTGGACTTGGATTTAATTAATTACACATGGGTTAAGATGGAACAAAGCTCGAAAGCCCATCTCCAACAAGCCCAGCGGCCGCCCCCTCTGTAGTAAACCTAGGGGTTCTGCTTTTTTGATATAAGTAGTTAGTCAGTGTTAGAACTCTACACAAGTCATTATTCAGAATTTGAGTTTGAGCCAAAGAAACCTAGAGCAATAGGAAAGACAAAATTCTCTCCCTCTCTCTCCAACTAGCCATAGCTGCTATTGTTGTCGGGGAGGAGATCAGAGCTTTCTCAGAGAAATTTCTTCCGCGTGATTATCTACAGGCAGGAGTCTGGGACTGCTGCAGACTAATCGAATTGTTTTCGTCAAGAGGTAATTCGATTACTCTCTTACATAATTCGTTCTTATTGCGTAATTATAATATCATCAAAATCCCCGCATTCGATTCGCGGTGTGATTCGGATCAAAAGTTTTATCCGCTAGACCGAATCACAACAGGACCTTAATATCAAACTAGTCCATGAGTTTGTAATTTGTGTCAATTTAGTCCCTATAGTCAATGTCTAAAAAAACAAGTCAAGATTATTTTAGGATGAAATAATAGTTATTGGGCCATTAAATTTTAGGTTGAAGTCATTCATTGATCCTGATTGGGACAATTGATGGAAGGATAGTACTTACAAAAAGTGACGAAGGTCATAATCGAAAATTATTTGCTATTTCATTTAAATTCAGATCTTCACATAATGTTACTAGACATAAACCATGATTCATATGGGCCTTTAAATTAGTTGAATCAATACTTAAATTTTAAGGTAGTCACAATAATTGGATTATTGGAATCACAAAGGAGATGTGAGCCTCTACTAGCGTGTTGAACCTAATTGGTCATATACACATAGACAAATTCATTTCTTAATAGAAATAATTAATTTGGTGCAACAAAATAGTTAATTAGTGGGAAAATAATGAACCTGATTAGATTAGGTAAAATTCCATGAAGAAATTAATTAACCTAATCAGATTATTTAAAATTCCATGGAGAAATTAATTAATTGATTTTGTCAAACAAATCAAGCCAGTTTGGTTCTCTAAACAAACAAACCGAGCTCAATCATAAATTTCGGAGCTCGATAATAAATTGATTGAGCAATACCTTATTTGACTCGATTCGTTTACACCCCACATACATTGTCAATACCAAGGAGTAAATTGTAATTCATTCTAAAAATTCAGGATGATTTCAACATCCGAACGAGTGACTAAATTGAAACTCATCCAGTCATACTCACGAGTGACTAAATTGAAACTCATCCAGTCATCCTCAAAATTCAGCATTTCAATGGTATTACAGTAGCCAACAACCATTTGATTGAATAGGATAGGCCTCTCTCTAATAAGTAAGACGTTCAATTCCCCACTCGCACTGTCACGCCCCAAGACCGCGAGCCCGTTGTACGTGATGAGTGCTTTCGAACCCATTGAACGCAACCTAAAATTGGACACCTAAACTATGGTTCAAAAAGGATATCCAATGTTATATATACTTGAATTTCTTGGCCTTTATTTACAAACTATTCAATTTCATATTATTCCTCACCCCCTTTAGAATGCGTCGTCCTCATTACGACGTGACTCAGTCCAGGACTCATTGCCAAACGTTTGGCCTTTAGTGATGGCTCCCACATGCTCAAGATGTGGTTCACACGCTCATAGCACTTAGCCCCGCAAGTTCAAGAGGTGACTCACGCACGTGCAGAATGCTTTGCCCCATATAGCCACATCGACTGATTAATGACTTTGATGCCAATTACATGCATGTGCCCGTGAGCCCATTGGCCACGATGAATGCTTCCAAACACACTAAGCGTAACTTGAAATTGAGTACTTAAATCACAAACCAAAAAGGATATTCAATGTTATAATTGAGTTCTAGTGCTTTATTCATAAAATATTCAATTTTCTCTTATTCATTCAATGTGGGACGGGGCCATTACACCTACACTCTCACCATTGTGAATTAACAAAAGGGTATGTCACTATCATTGTCAAAAAAAAAAAAAAAAAGGGTACGTCACTATAAGTCTAAAACAACAAAAAGGTGATTTCTTGGCCGTAAATTGATATTGGACATCCGCAGGAGGGATCACATTGAGACAATCAAAATCTCATGGACTAATTTAAATTGAGGTGAAAGGTCGGGAACTAGAATGAAATCTACCTTAATCCCCACATGATCAAATATTATAAGTCGGACACAAGTCGCCCATAAATCGCCAATAATATAAATACACATGATCAAATATTATAAGTCGGACACAAGTCGCCCATAAATCGCCAATAATATAAATACATAAAATAGGTAGCTATACGCTCTTCCCAAGTCAATTTAAATGAAAAAATTAGAAACTTAAGCATGTGGTTATGGGCAATGTTGTTATTGTTAAAGCAGGGTCATAATTTTTCAATAAATGGGTTTGAAAATATAATTAGGCCATGTGAAAATTAAATTTAAGGTGTTTGTTACTTTTTTCTCTGGACGGTAACGAACAATTTCCTAATTTAGTATGAGAGAAGTAACTCTTATAAAGTAGATTATATATACATTGCTAACTTATATTTCCACCACATAAGATAACCTTAGTAAAGAAAACTCGTCCAATTCTTCTTATTAATTTTAAATAAATTTCCCTCGACCAACATGTCATGTCTGATCCAATTTCAAGCATCAAAATGTAAAGTAAATATAGTTATTACCAGTACGGTTTTGTTCGAGATCGGAATTCCACAAATGATAATTGAGACCTTCTTGGTCAAATTTAGTTAGACCAATCAAAAAAGTAAGTATAAATATATTCGTTATTTGATTTAGATTAACCAATAACAAGACAATTATAATTATACTTTTTTGTGTTTTCTTAGGAAAACGCGTAATATGCTTCCATGAACATTTGAGTAATCTAACCTTTTCCATTTCAGATTTTAAAATACATGAAACCAAAACTTTATGGTAATGTGGGCAAATTATTTTGCTGCTTATTGCAAGTGTATCCTAATTCCAGGGACAATTATAGAATCTACCAAGTCTTTTATAAAATATAATAACAGTACGGTCATCAAATTAACAATATGTACACTTTTGATATAACATCCTCTTGTACTCATGTTTTGCATTACAAGTTACAAAACTTGGAACATTAGCTTTGATCAGACTCATCTTCTAATTTCACATCTTACCATTACTATGATACACGAATATGCACGCAAAATACAGACACAAAGAAACATTAATTCATAAAAAAGATTAGAATACGGAACGTCCGTATTGAAATTGAATCAATAGAATCAATACATTGTGCAAATGCATATCGTCTTCCTGGATTTACATGACTAAAAGTGTATGCAACGGACCATATAACTTAAATACACTACTAAACATTGACTAGACTGTGCTGCAAGAATGGAGTTAGCTACCACATACCTGGAATGATACAACAAAATTCCATTACTGTTACAAAATGTTGACTCTCAAGCTACCATATTGGTTGCTCCAACTGCATAACTCTCCGATTGGGAATCAAATTCGAAGCTTTTAGCAACGTCGAAGAAATGAGCCACAGCTTCCTCAGGAGTACCAACAAGAACTCCATGGCCAAGGTTGAGGATATGTCCCTTCGTCCCTGCACACTTTACAACCCTGAAAAGCCACAATCTCATCAGCTTAGCACCTCCAAACGCAACAGGAAAAGTAGACTAGTCAAAGCACACCCTCTACTTTTATAAAGATCAGAATGCTAATTGTGCCAGTAAGTCAGGATTATTGGGAGAATCACAACCGTCAATGTAGTAGGATCTACGTATTGTACATGGACGGGACCTAGGATTTGGAGTCCCCGTAATTCATAAGAATCACTCATTTAGGTATG
The DNA here is from genome assembly GCA_019426215.1 of Buddleja alternifolia. NCBI lineage: Eukaryota > Viridiplantae > Streptophyta > Magnoliopsida > Lamiales > Scrophulariaceae > Buddleja > Buddleja alternifolia. The sequence continues at coordinate 19,082,406 of CM033407.1, read as the reverse complement.
GGGCTCCCTCTAGCAGAATGATTGAATAAATAGATAATACGGACAAGAAAATACCATCCCTTCAAAGAATGATAGTCCAAACAACAGAAACAATAGTGTTTTGTTTGTTTTTATTTCCAAGCGTTTCGGGAAAATGAATTTAAGTGCATTTTGGGGAAATGTAAAGGGGGACTGTGTGGAGAATGAAATTATGTTTGATTTTATTTCCATTTTGTACCGTAGATGTCATGTCATTTCCAAGTTTTGGTTGGTGAGTGGTATCACATCGAGTTGTTATATTATTATATATTGTTATTATATTAAGGTAATGAACAGAAGATATGTTACTAGATGTAGGATATTAATTGGAAGATATAAATATATATATATATATATTTTTTTTTTTATTATAGTGACATCACATCAAGTTGTTATAATGAACTATAACGATTGGAAAATATAACTATATATGTTATTTATTCTTATGTTATGATTAAAATAGAAAGAGAAGTATTTTTTGGAAACGGCATTGGAAATATGATGGCAAACATGATGTATGTTTTAGGGAGAGGAAAATGGCTTTTTAGAAACAAAATCAAACAAAGCGTAGTATTCCTGATTTAGGTTGTAACTCTTCGTATGCAAGCATTCAAATGGCAAGCCAGAGGCTAAATAAATGATCATCGTCCAATAATATTCATCTGCTTTTAAAAAATGAACTGCAAAATTCACTCGAGTTTATTTGACAAACCTTTTAATTTCATCGGCCAAGGCGGGAAGAGGAGAAAATAGGTAGGCAGGGTCCACATTGCCTTGTATGCTAACATCATTTCCTAGGCGCTTCCTTCCATCAGCCATATCAACTGTCCAATCGAGTCCAATGACATCAACTCCAGTTCCTTTCATCCGTTCAAGAAGTCCACCATTTCCATTGATATAGAGCACAAGTGGTGTTTGAGGGCATTTCTCCTTAACCACTCTTACGATCTACATTCATAAACTTGAAGATGTTCAGAAAGGAAAACCACAAACTTTAGGAGTAGATTTAACAGGACGAGCTTCATGTAAGTACATTCTGACAACATGGGATTTCTCAGACAGCCTTAAAGTTCTAAACGCAAAACAATAACCAGTAAACAGAAGATGTCACAACCAAAGGTGATGCAAAATTGTGATTTTGGGGACATATCCTCGTTATCAAGAGTTTATAGCCTTCTTTGGTGAAATAACTTATCTTATTGTATATATCACGTTTGAGACCCAAAAATAAAATAAACTAGTTCCTCAGACTAATAACTAGTTTCTGTAAGTTCTTTATGAGCCTAAGCACAAGGATGAAGTATAGAAACCAATGCTTCTTATGAAACTAGAATGTTCCAATGTAATTTTTTGTTTTCTATGAAATAAGCAAGAAAATCATGATCAGACAACTAAAACCCAAATCACCTCATTGATATAAGGCTTAGACCAGCTTTCCCACATATCAGGTGGCAGTTGGCCACCCCATGAATCAAATATTTGTATGCAGTGAGCTCCAGACTCCACTTGGAAGATGATGTATTCAGCTATGGCCTTCGACAAATGGGATAAAAGTGTCCTTAGCAAATGAGGTGCTGTGTGACACATACTCTTTATCGTTGTATATGTGCGAGTTGTACCCCCTTCTACAATATATGTAGCAATCGTCCAGGGAGCTCCCACAAATCCCAAAACTGCAGCTTGTTCCCCTACCTAAATAAGACAATTAGAAAGCACTCTTTTACATAAATAAAAAGGTAAATTACATAGACACCCCTGCGTGAGATCCGAAAAAACACCCCAATAGAAATTTTACTCCCCCTGTTAGTAAAAGAAGATTACAATTTCATCCCCTGTCACATTACAATTTCACCCAATGTCAATAAAAGTATATTACAATTTCACTCTCAGTAAAATATATCACAATTTCAATCGCTGACATGGCATTTGTTGGTAAATTGCAAAATCTCATGGGGTGCTGGTAGTTATGCAATAAGTCAGGGGGTGTATGTAATTATGACAAGGCCTGAAATCTAAGAAAATTCTATTATCATAAACCATCCAGTTATAGAAGGTGTAAAATATGACAAACCTGTTTCCGTAGGATCCTAAGAGATTCTCCAACAAATTGTAGTTTCTCGAGATCAATTGGGTGCAACGCTTTCAAGTCCTCTTCAGAACGAATGGGAGAGTGTATTACTGGACCGCGCACCTCTTCTATGTCAAAAGGAACACCAAATGCAGGTAACGGGGTAAGTATGTCAGAGAAAATAATAACCCCATCAGGTCGGAAAGCTTCCCAAGGCTGCAAAGAAATTTGCACAATGAGATCAGTTGTCTCTGATCTCTCTCTGAAGGATGGATATTTCTCTGCAAGCTTTCTGTAAACAGCCATGTACCTTCCTGCTTGACGCATCATCCATGCAGGAGGTCGGTTCACAGGGTCTCCTCTCGCAGCCTTGACCAAAAGAGGATCTGAATTCCATTTTCATAAATCGAAGGTGAAACAATTGTTTCTAAGACTCTATATAACAACACAAACAGCATACTGATCCCCCAACAAAGACACATACACGGACACGCAATATGTCAACATGAAACAGACCCTCCATTCATGGACAATCAGTTTGGTCATACTAAATAGATACATGTCCATACATATTTAGGGTCGAGACTTTAGTTCTTAGGTTCATAATTCTCTGATTAAGCAGATATTAAATCACCAGCAAAGCTAAAACCTCTCAGGTTTTTGGCCTTTGGCTACAATCGAGATTTTCACAACCAATAAAACATTGATACAAGAATTATCTATCCTTGATGGATTAATGTAAAACCTATAGAAGGGAAAAAGAAAAACAGAGAAAATGAAAGGATAACTTCGATCATCAGAATTCCCATTTCACTACTCGGTGAAAAGTGCTTGTCACATACACTGTTCAATTGATGGCGAAATTTCTCAAAGGTATCACTATCGAGCTGATTGAAAGGAAGAGAGGATGAATTCTTCTACAATAATAATAAACTTATTCAAGGTTACTATTCCAAAGCTCATCAGAAAATAATAAAGCAGGAGTGCAACCCAATAAGTTTCCAACCTCTCCCATTATTCGTGTCTTACAACGAGCACCAGAAGCTAACCCTTAAGCATTATGATAAAGATCCCTCGACATTATTAACAAAAATACATTCAAACATAAAGAAGTTCCGAAATAATGATGCATTTTTCCTGGGGTTTAAACATCTTTTCATTTCCAAATGTTGATAAAGAAAATAAATTCACACTCAAACCCGGACACAGAACAAACATACTCTACGACATTACAAGCTGGCGAGAAAGATACCAGCCGAAGCGGATGCACGAGGAGAAACGAATTTGTGGGGTTGCTTGTGAGATAAAACAGCTCCATTGCAGCTGGTGCTGTTGGGTAGAAAATTGAGGTGTGTAAACAAACTCGAGGATTTCCAGCCAAGACCCACATTGCAAGAGTTGCAGTAGACACTGTGCGCATACGGACAAACACACAAGAGAAAATACATGTAAAAATTGACAGAAGTATATCATAATCAGCAACACGTTCGAAATAAAAAGAAATTACACACACAAAAGTAAGTTGTGCAGATAGTTAGTTACCTGCTTAACGTGGAGAAGCCCATTAAAATTTGTGATCTCCTTTATTTCTCTCCGGGTTTCTACTCTGCCCCTTATCGCCTTGTTCTTATTTCCTGGCACTGGAATGAGGCGATCAGAGGCAAGGAAAGTAAATGGAGGGAGCGGAGGCGGTGGGGATAGTTAGGGTTCCGGCAGACCGGACATGGCGGAGGAAAATGGGAGTGAGTTTAATTGAGAGGATAAATGGGAAGGGAATGGGAGAGTGTGAAGTTTTGTTTGGATTTTTGAAGATGATGATGAATGGATGAGTAGTTCTGTACTGTATAGTAGTGCTGAACTGGTATTCGTTTGACTTGGATAATGTGGGCCTTACTTGCTCCTTGGATTTGCTTTCAGATTCAGCCCATAATCTCTGGGCTTGGCCTCCACTAACAGTTCGGCCCATGCTGAGCTACAGCTTGAAGAAGATAGGAAGTAAAGGAGGCAACTGGGCCGACCAGGGACCGGCCCAGATTCCTGCTTCACCAGCCTGGTCCAAGGGGTAAAGGGTTTGAATCCCCTTGGCCCCAAATCCTAAGGAAAATTAGAATATTTTTTAAATAAATGCCAACCATCATGACCGTTGGCAACGATCAGATTTTGTTATGACCATTGCCAAAGATCAGAATGTGTAGTCAACCATTTACCCAATTGGTAAGGCTAGAGGTTCCCTTTATCCCATGGGAAGCCTCTAGCCTTACCACTTAGCTTAGAGGTTCTTTTAATTTAAGTGACATGATAAAAAATTTAAGTTACCAATCCTGGTCCGAGCAAGGTCCAGGCTCGGGCCATGTTGAAGTTGGCTCGGTCCGATCGATCTAATATGGTGGTCCGGACCCAACATTATGTGGGCCGAGCCAGGCCCCGAGTGGGTTAATCCGGGCTGTTGGGCCGGCCCGGCTCACTTAACATCTTTAATGGGAAGTGGTATTTTTACGCCCACTCTCCAAAATAAACTTACTTCAAGCTATGGATCTTGGACTCACATCGATGTACGATTTATATGGCATCTCTTTTATTTAATAGTTTATTTTTAATGTTAGATTCTTTTAAGGTCATGTTAATTTGCTAATCTTAGGTGGGTGGGTGGGTGGGTGGGAGGAGGGGGGGAGCTAGAATAACTCTCTCTACCGATAACTCTCTTGAACATTGAACTTGCATACCGAACGTATGGCCTAGACGAAGGGGCCTCGGACCAACCACCGCAGCTAGCAGTGGTGGAGGAAACGTACAGTCACACAGTACAAATGAATATGTACAGCGGATAACAAGAACCCTGAATTGGTTACATAACAAAACATAAGAAATAGTGATGGATAAGAAAGGGGGTCCCAATCTCAACACCCAGCCCACTGAAAATCTCTTGCAATTAGGAATACTGTCACAAAACTGGAATTCTATACAAGTGAAGGTGAGGAAAATGCCCTCGTGAAAATCGATAAAATGACATAATCTACATGGAACAAAGGAGACCATGCAGTGGGATGATCCACTTTGGTCAAACATACATGTTTAGAAGGAAGAATTAAAACGCTTATGTACTCCATATTGAAAAGGGTCCATTATAAAGGTGCTAGGCACGAACATCGGATATACGTCATTGAAACAAAAAAATACAAACCATGCGGAAAATTAAGGTGGAACTTGAACCTGCCGGCAAAGGAACAAGTGTTACATGGTTCGGCTTTAAAATTAAGGTGGAACTTGAACCTGCCGACAAAGGAACAGGTATTACATGGTTCGGCTTTAAAGTAAAGAAGACTATGAGAGGGTGTCACAAAGAGGGTCGTGGGTGTTTTAAGCCATTACTGAATAACTCAAAAGTGGAAGCACGAATTCTACACATCAAAAGCACGAATTATAGGGTACGAGACGTGATATACAAAGAAAACCAAAACCTAATCGAAATAGGAAACACAATCTTATTCTTAGGCAATTAGGAAAAACAATCCTAATACAAGTCAATTACCACATCCAAGCTGAAACCACATAGGAAACACAATCCTAAGCCTACAAGTTGCCAGTCCAGTGTTGACCCCACGATCAAACCTCCATTGACTAGGTCAAACATGCATTGACCATGGTCAAACTATCTTTGACCATCCCGAGACCCTTTTTTGGCTTCTCTATTGACTTTTTGCAATCATTTGTATCAATTAGTTTACACAAGTCCATCAATCTCCCATTTAGAGACTGATTATAGACTTGGGAACACTCTCTCGTGCTCCTCCATAGACTTCAACCGTCTGCTGTGGTACCCTTCTCACTGGATAACATCCGCCTTGGTCAACCTATCTTTCTGACATCTTTACACCAAGGACTTCTTAATGGCAATCTCGAATCTTCCACACATCTGCTCTCTACCAAATTGTATGAGCTATGTCTGATTTTTCCGTAAACAAATTAGTTTTTTCAATATCGATCTTGGACCTCTCACATATTTGATTGATGCAAACACTGCACGAACTATGTCTGATCCATCTGCCAAAAACATCTCGACTCTGTAAATCCGCCCAAACTGACTTCGCATCCTGCCATGTTATCTCATTAACACTAAATGGGATTGCTCCTCCTGACATGATGATCTGAAATTTCCCATCATCCTTTTTTTATCTTCTTCGACTTTATCCCGACCTCTGTTCGTGCCTGCAACAAAACGGCCGATCTTGACCTTTACTTCATTTCCTACCATCGTTCCCACGAGCCTATGGTAACACAAAGTGCTACCCATTGATTTAGATCTAAGACGTCCACTAAATCTATAAATGTATTATTGTGATACCAATTGCTAAGAACGAGGTATCACGAGATGAATTGCAAACTGTTGGAAATAAGAATTAAAGATGCATAAAAGATGATAACATGAGTTTTAATGTGGTTCGACAAATTGCCTACATCCATGAGTTAACAAACACTAGATTTATAGTTTTATTTCTCAAAGTGAATTATCAATTATAATGTACACACCCATATTTATAAGGTAAGGACTAGTTTGGTACACAAGATAAGCAGTTATAGTAAATTCACGGAGCCTAATCACATGTTTGGTACAAAAGATGGTGGCCTAGTATAGATTACGGGCCCAGTTATTTATCTTGGATCCAGCGGATAAGTTATACCCTCCCAACCCCTGAGATAATTTTATCTCACTTGTTAGGCAGAAAACCGAAAATTCAAGAAGTCATGAGGCCTCTGTAATTAATACATTTGTACTCATTTTGTCCTTGTAATATTGTTAAATTATATGCCCATATTTATTATAGTTTTCTTTTGGTGGGTGAAGTCAGATACCCATATTTACACTGATTCGACTCATTTGTGTTGGAAAGAGAAATAAAACTCCCCAAATCCGACAAAAACTTGGACAATCGAGACCGTGGATGCGAAAGTTTGCTGAATCGAGCTTAAGTTTTAGGTGAGTTTCGTGAGGAATTTTGCCGTAGAAACCCTTGTTTGCTGTGTAGTTTTAGTTTGTTCTTCATTATATTACTGGGTTTGTTGTTTGGTTGTAAAAACGTTATAGCATAAACTCCATTTTCATCTTATATATACTTTGGAAGACTATTATGTACCGTTCAGCAAAATGGTTTCTTTTATTAAGCTTTAGGTCAATCTTTCTTTTTTGGGGTTATTTATTTTCTGTACAGATTTGTTTAATGCCTTAGAAAAATAATGAGTGGTGTATATTGTTTCATTTTTGTTTAAATTAGAAGTTGGGTTATTCAATTAAATAAAATAAATCATGATGATAAAGGACGTTGGTGAAGGTTATGTTTGAGATGTGAATTTTTTACTATTTAAAAGCCATTTATCTATAGATAAAAAAAAATTGTAAGAAAATGAGTCTTTTGGGTTTTCTTATTTATTACATTAATTACCACTTATTTTTAGACAGTTTCACATACAAACATTCATGTCATTTTACTTAGGTAACTAAATACTGACTTTTCTTTTACCTTATCAGTTTGTTGTAGTTGAGAAGGCACATATCACTTTCCATTCAATCTCTATTCTACAAAAACGAAACAACGGTAAGAGGTATGGATAAATTTAGATTCTTTCATAAAGTATAAGATGGTTTGCTTACTTTTTTTTATAGAAAATGATCGTACATGGTTAGTTCATATGCACGAAATCCAGCCTCACATGTATTACAGTTGTGCTTGCTTTGTGAAAGAACTAATCAAGAAAATTGTGCTAAGTAATTTGTGTTACATTGATATATGTTTTATCCATGTTATTACAGTTATTTCTCAAATGGAAGTTACTATTGAAGTGTAAGAGATATACGTGTTATTTGTGGAGGTTATATCTAAAATTAAGTTCATTTTAATGGATTTTTACCGGGAGTATCGAGCCCGTATGCATCATCCACGTGTCCTATTGAAAATGGCATTAGACAAGCTTATACCGTGAAAAATAAAATGCAGAAACAACTAGAACACTTGAATGATATTGTTTCTTTCAAAGATGAGACATGTGTCAACCACCTTAGGATATCTAGGAATGTGTTTGGTCGGTTGTGTTTCATTCTTGAAAATGTTGGTGGACTAGTAAATACAAAAAATTGTCAAGTCAGCGAGCAAGTTGCCATTTTCTTGTCCATCTTAGCACATCATACGAAAAATTGAGTAGTGAAGGAGCACTTTAAAAGATCTGGATACACAATTAGTACTCACTTCAACAATGTACTAAGGGAGTGTTTGCAAACTCTACTGCTTCTAGAGAAGTGCTTTTAAGTGAAAAATAAGCAGAATCACTTGAAAAGCAAAAGTAGGTAGTGTTTGCAAAGACAAGCAGAAAGTAGAAAAAAGATACAGGGAGTATTTGCAAATAGAAGTGATTATCAATTAGTTTTTTTGCAGAAAGTACAATATTGTCCCTAAAATAAAATAAAAATCATATTTTCTTCACATTATGTTCCTACTATTTTTTTAACAAAATACCCCTAAAGACATATGTTTATGAAATAATATTGATTTTTAAAGGATAGTCAATATATTCTATAAGTGTCTGTCACATGCTCACATTCAATTTTTTTTATTTCTTTTATCTTTCTTTTTAAGTTTTTCTAGACCTCATTGGCTTGCAATAAGCATTTTAACAAATATTATAAACATAAAAATAATTTAACAATAAAAATTAATTATTTTTTAATAACAGTACATGATATAAGCTAGGTTGGGAGTTTTGGATTTTCAGAACTCTTGGCCTTGAAATATCTCTTGATTTCATTAAAATCCAACTACTAAAATATAATTAATTTAATTTCCAACAAATCAAGTAGGAATTCTAGGAAAGGGATGAACGATTTTACATTATGAAACTACTCTATTGATGTTTTTGTAAATTTTAACATTAATTTTTTTAAAAAAATAATTTAGGGACTAATATGGGAACATGGAAATATTTTCAAGGATAAAACTGTCATAAAAAATTTATTTTAACTGCAGGAATTTAAAAAGCACCTAGAAGCACCCCCTACCCAACTTGGAGCTTTTGGCTTCTGGGAGCTTAATTTTAGAGAATCAGAAGCGAAAACAAGATTTGCAAACATTACAAAATTGCTTTTTTTTAGCTAAAAGCTCAAAAGTGCTTTTGTTTAGAGTTTGCAAACACTCCCTAAATGCATTGCTTAAGCTGCGCACCCTATTTCTTGTCAACCTAATTACTATACAAAAAGATTGCTGAACGGTGGAAATGGTTTAAGGTAATACTACAAAATATAATTTGGTAATATGAGTATTAGTTGAGCTAAAAGCCATTACTTTAATCGAAATTTTGTTTACTATCATAGGGTTGCTTAGGTGCATTAGATGGAACACACATTCCTATGTGAGTTGCTCAAATTGATAAGGCCCATTATAGGAACATAAAAGGCAATATATTCGGGGACGAAGCCAGGATTTTCACCCTCGGGGGGCGAGATAGGGCGCGAAATTTTTTTCCGCGCAAAATTATTTTTTTGCTATGTAATCTTTCATCTTTAGTAATTATTCAAATATAAATATAGTATCAAATACAAACAAAAAACTAATAATATTAATTATATCAACATACTTATTCTGACTAAAAAGTTGTTTCAAAACAAGGTCATCATATATTATTGAATGATATTCACAGAAAGTTTATTGAAGCACCATTAGTTACAAAATATACCACATCTCCCAAAATCAATATTCGAGAACATACAATTGAGGCCAAATAAAACATGTCCACTTGCCTATTTAATTGATGACATTCTAAATTGTGCTCGACGGTTTTTCATGACATCAAACTCATCAATCATTGAGTCAATATCAAAAGTTTGAGCAATTTCTTTCTCAATATACACTAGTAATGAACTAGTCATAAAAACATCTTTCATCTTATTTCTCAACCTAGTCTTGACAATTTTCATAGAGGAAAATGCACGCTCCGTTGCTGTCGTGGAAATTGGAAGAATTAAAATAAGTCGAATCAATCTATCTACAAGATAATAACTCTCAGAATTTCTCATCTTTGACAATATTTGACACAAATCAGAAAGTGTTGCAACATTCTGTAAATAGAGATTGCGCTGAATATCAAGTTCAAAGATCCCCAACTTTAAATGCAATTTCTCTTGATTAGTGAAATCATCGAGGTAGAACTTTTCAACAAGTTTGCAAATCTCATTAATATTAAATGATTTGTATCCATCTCTTGGATCTAAAGCTAAGCTTAATCTAAGCAACTCCACGGTATTTTCATCAAATCGATAGTCATCTCTTGTAATATGGAATCTATCGTGCTAGTGAATATATCAACTAAATAATGATACTTCATGGTAACATGATTGTCTTTATGAAGATGACCTCTTCCTGATCCACGAAGAGCATTCAAATCTGGAATGTTATATCATTTTTCTCACAAAAAATCCTCACTTTATCAAATAAGTCACCCCATCTATCCTCTCTGAATTTCTGAATAAGTTCTTTTGTGTTAGCAACTGCATCCATTGCATTTAGAATATCCTGAGTCTTAAATTGTAGAATTCCACAAAGATCAACCGTCATTTTCAATAACTCAATCACAAATTGCAAAATAAATACAAATTCAAATGACATCATTACATCTTAAGCACCATCGGCTGCTGCTTTAGAAGATGAAGCAGCTTTGTCATTTATGATCTCACTTAAAGTAAGAAGAATAGAATCAAACATATCAAGTAAGCTACGAAGCGACCTCAAGTGAGAACCCCATCTTATATCTCCTAGACGTTGTACAATCCCAATTTGATTTTTTCCTCTTCCTGTTTCTAGCTCGTGAGTGGAGGTTGACTCCACAATCTAAATAGCTTGAGCAATTTGAAGTTGATCATGATGTTTGGAAGAAGAATCAACCAAATTCACAATGACAGTCATACATGAAAAAAATGTTCAATAGGTATAACACTTTGACCCGTTGCTACTAATATCAATTGTAGTCGGTGAGCAAAGCAATGAACATAATATGCATATGGACACTCATCCACAAATAGAGCTCGCAAACCATTCCATTCTCCCCTTATATTACTAGCACCATCATATCCTTGTCCTTAAATATTTTGTATATCAAGATTATGACGAGAAAGAGTACGAGAGATTTCATCTTTCAAAGTAGAGTATTTTGTATCCTCCACATGAACTACATCAAAGAACCTTTCTCGAATGAAACTATCTTTGTCTACAAACCTCAATATAACTGCCATTTGCTCTCTTTTTGACTCATCTCGAGATTCATTCACAATGAAACAATCTTTTGCATCACCAATTTCTTCCCGAATAAATTTTTGAATTTTAATTGCATAAAGTGACAGTATCTCCTTTTGGATTTGAGGGGAAGTATAACAAGCATTTTTGGGAGCATTTTCCAATACCATTGATCTCAACTCATCATTGTAAGAAGTCGTGTGCTTTAAGATTTCTAAGAAATTACCACGATTCAAGCTTTCATCACGGACCTTAAAGGCTATACCTTGAAAATCACACAATTTGGCAACATCTCTTGAGGCCTTGAGTCACAAATAATTATTTGCGACTGACTCCGATGATGGTTTATCTATTATCCTCTCAATGTGTTGCAACAGATTTATCAAATCATGAAATTGTTTCACAGCTCTGTTGTGTGTGGAATTAGTACTTCCTTCATGAATCAAAACAGAGCAAATTTTCCCATCATTGACTCTTTTCCAAGATTGAAATCCGTCAATTATGAATGCACTAACATGTAACCCGTGCTCTGCAGGCCTAAGTTAATATAAATATAATTTTTTTAAAAAAATTTGTATAATTTTGTTTAGATTTGAGTTGAATGTATGATTGTTTTATCTTAACGCAAATCGAAGATTCTCTCTAGAAATATCATTGTGCATCATAAATACCAAAAAAATAATAATTGAAAATATGTACTCGTCAAATAAAGAGTAATGATTTGTTATAAAATTAAATAACAAAAGCAACACTCTCATTACTTTGAATGCATACAAACTCATCAAAATAACAAAAGCAACATTTTATTTACAGAAATTAAGAATAACTTTCAATATCTATAAGATCTTTAAGAAATTAATATAAAGTATTACTACTGGATTATTACATGTTGTAGATACATAAAGAAAAAAAGAAGAATATAATGGATGGTTTAATTAGTATCTGTGTATATCACATATAATACTTTGTCGATAAATCTGATAAAAAAATAAAAGATATAAACAGATGATACAAATTACTAGTCACACACAACTCGACTATTTCAATGATGTGGGCAAAGCTTCAACTCGTTTCCCCAATAAAATCAACTTTGTACTCACTTTTAATAATAATAATAATAATAATAATAATAATAATAATAATAATAATAATAAAAGATCAGTGGCTAAAAATAGATTATGCAATGAACAGTATTATATATACTCAATGTGTTTAAAAGTAACATAAAAAAAATGTTGGTTTTTGAAGTATTAAATTGCAAAGACAATATAAATTCCTCGTAAATGCTTAAATTCTTTTCCTTTTCATAAGGACTTTACTTACCTAAATGAATTATTAATAAAGAATCTTGAAGTGGGAGAAGTGTAGAAAGAGATATTAACGTTAATGCAAGTTTAGGATAGAATACACAATTATCTTTCAAGCCACAGAATTTATATGCAGGTTTTCTGAATTCGAAGAATAAAAGTGAAACTACAAAAACGTTCAACATATAACGCTCATGTTTCTCACTCCTACCCTTACATACCATCCATTGTGACTCTAAGTGAAAACTCTCAGCCAACTATGGCATAAGTTCTTCAAATTTTCACTTTCTTTAGAACACTTAAGGGTCTCTATTCACAACTCATGTCGTTTTCTTCCATTATGTTCTTGCAATACATCACGATTTGTTCTCTAATTGAATTCAATAAAATAAAACATAAAATACAATTGAAAATTCAAAAAAGAAAACACATAGCAAATACCAAAGAGTTGGACGAAATAAATCTAGATTTTGCTGTTACTTTCCCGAGCAGCAACAACAAGAGAATGGCGGTGGTTGGTTAAATTGGAATCTCCACAGTCGTGAAGCATTTGTGCAGAAATTGATGACTTGAAAGGATTGCAAAAGATGGCACCAAACCGCTATTCAAACTACCAGAGCTTTGTTACTACTTTGGGTCACGGTCCATTGCATGTAGGATTTGTTATTACTGTTGTTTCGATTTCATCTTCTCTTCCTTCCAAACATTTCTTTGATGCACTTCTCGTACAGAAACTTCAATATAAGGTCCATCCCCTATATTGCATGAATAAGAAAATAAGAAAGGGTGAAATCGATCAAAGAGTTAAGGAACAAAGAGAAAGAATTCAGAAGTACGCTATCACCACAAAGACACTACACTTTGATTTACCAAGCAAATCTGTTTGATTTTGATACCCACTTAAACCATGTAAGTGATTTTCAACTTATAATTCTTAGGAGCTCTTTAGGCTAACCATGGAACCCATATGAATTTGTCATACATGAATGGTTGTGACTATAGTTGAACTTAATATTTTGGGACTCCATAAAATTCATCCGCTAGCAACTTATATACTCAAATCAATCTCATGTGTATCAATAATTATTAGAAATAAAGTTAATGTGTATATTAATACCTTAGAATTTTTGATGACTTACCGAGGGACAAAATAATGGTCACCAATAGTTCACATAAAAATTGTCATGCTCTACTTGGGGGAGTACAGTAGGCCCTGAATGCAAAATGTATAGATCTGGTTAGGGAGAATTTATTTGAACAAAAATTACCTGTACATGAGCAAATCCATAGAAAACCCTTTGATTCAGAAATAGTAGAGCCATCATAGTGTGGAAAAAAAGGATAATTTCATCTATTAATATTCATAGTGTGGAAAAAAAAGGATAATTTCATCGATTAATATTCATCGAAAAAAAGGATAATTTCATCGAAACAGTAGAGCCATAACCAATTTTTTCTTAAAAATAAATTAATTCAAAATCACCAGAAATTAGGATTTGAGTTTTTAGTTGGTCAAAATTGGTCAAACACTTTCTCCCTATATTAATATTCATAGATTTGCCCCAAATTGTGATGACGGCTTAACCAAAAGAAAACATGGAAGGCAATACACAACATTTTTGATAGGCGAATATTCTAACCAATCAGAAAATAGCTTGTACCAAGAAGGTAGAAACCTTCGTCCATGTCTATCAACATACTTACGAGAACTTTTTGGGATGCCTTGATAAGGACCGACTATTAGATAAGCACGACTAATTTCATCTCTTTTTTCTGTAGGATAATCCCATATAGACTTACGTAATCCAGGATCACGTTCAAAATGAAGACAACTTGAATTTTGGTCGAGCTTTTGAACTTTTGTTGGAGAAGTCTCAAGAATTGGTGAAAGATTAGGAACTCTAGGATATTGGGTGAAGTCTCAAGAACCAAAGAACTAGCACTATCTTCAGAATATCGTTTTCTTGAAATAAAACTCAATTATATTGATATTCATAGTTAATTACCTGAAATATTTGTAAAAATATTAAGCAATCTACATTAGTTGAACAAGAATTTTCTAAATGATAACATACACTTAACTATTTAATTTGCTAGTAATTATAATTTTTTCTTCTAATATAATCTCATTTATCCCTCACTCCCTTGTATATTTAAATCCATTACTACCTCCATTACTTTCCTCACAATTAATAATTCATATCATATTTGTATAAATATATTCAATCAATATTAATATGAGTGACAATAGATAAATATAACAACAATTATAATAAAAAAATTTAAAAACGAAAAAACAGAAAGATGGGAGCATTGGAGCACTCGCATGCTCCCATTTTATGTCTTATATATTTTTTTCTTAATATCTAAATATTAGTAATCTTATATTATATAAACTAATCAAGGTCAATAAGTAATTTGTTTAAGTCTTAATACATTTAATTAAAAACTAAAAAATTAACATATTATATGACTAAAAACAAAAAAATACAATTAGAATTTACATAAATGGTAAAGAATAGAATGTTAGAGTTAGTGCCCGGCGCACCAATATGGGCGCCATTCTTTGTAATGGTAACTCTAGAGTTGAACAATCGTTTTCTTATAAATAAAGTCAATCCCTTTTATATGTGTGGGGCATGTCTTTATTCTTAAATTAGTTTTTACTTTGGCTTAGAATAAAGTCCCGAAGGATCACACATAGCTATGGGACATCATTGGACATTGGGTGTGGCAATGATGGAATATGTCTCGAAGGCTGTGATCTTTAAACATTGTTCCAAGTCGTAAAAGGGTTCATCGAGATAAAGGGATATCGATGCAACCCAAAAGACTTGCTCATATGATGCATACTCTGGGAGAAGTGTATCTAGTTCCATAGATACTGGCATGGTGAAAGCCAATGTATATATGAGGGTTGCCATAGTGGTAATGGGCGAACTGAAAAACCCCATGGAAGTTCCTAAAATGGATTCCCAGTCGAATGTGGAACTTCCAGTGGTCTTGTAGTATAAGAGTAATCCTTATGGACTTAAGATTCCATTGGATGTCTTATGCGTAACCACGCATGTTCTTGATTTGTTACATGATCACTTTAGATTATCGAATATGGGCAAACTCAGACATGCACATCTTACGTAGTAAGGCACGTGAGAATCGAGAGGAATCTATCTCTGACATTAGCCAGTCGGTTAATCTCCTATGGTTGCATAGTGAATCGACTTAAGGAATCTTTGGCCGAAGTATGATATTTAAGAGACGTAGGGTTTCCTCGTTTAGATAGTCAAAGTCGATTTCACATAACGTGGGAAACATAGTATTGAATTAATAGAGCTTCGACCTTAGCCACTGCTCTAGATTCAATCGGGAGATTAGATAGAGAGATCTTACTTATGCGAGGATCAAGATCGCAAAAAGGCGTATCTTTACTTTCGTTTTATCTAGGTCTTCGGGACCCTATGCTAGGTGGGCAACCGTAATTTGTAAGTGCCGAGAATTAGCTTGGTGACTAATTCAAGGCTTGATTAAATCAAAGGATTGATTTAATCTAGTACTTTTCATTTTAGGAAGGTACACTAGCACTGTGGGAAAGTGTACTTATTACTAGATAGAAACGAGCCTAAGGGGTTACACACTAACTCGAGAGAGTCACTGCTTGAATATATGTGATTAATCAATTTCGAGGAAATTGAGGGAATTAGGAAAGTGTAGTACTTTCCTAATATGGAATATAAATTAATTGAAAGATTCAATTAATTTTACTCTTTTAAATACTTTTGTAGAATTAATTAAAATTAATGGACCTAGTAGAGTCAAAGTATTTTATTTAATTGGGTAGAGCCCAAGTTAAATAAATAAATGTTGGAATTAGTTGGTTGGATTTATTTTGACTTGTATTTAATTGATGGGTAGGGCCTATAATTAAATTGAGAAGTCAAAATTAAATCCTAGAGTCTAATTGACTTGTGTTGACCGATTTTTATGAGAAAAATAAGGGAGGGGGCATTTTTTTATGTGGTGGAGGAGGAAAAGAGTTTTCCCCTCCTCCAAGTCTTCATAGGATGAGGATTACTAGAGAGTTTAGGAGAAAAGAAGTTTCCTTTTCCTAATAGGACTCTAGGTAATCTTAACCTTTAAATAAGAGATGAAAAAGACTAAAATACATAATCATATTTGCTGGAAAATCCGCCCCCTTCTCTTAGACCTAAAAATTGGCCAACTCTCTCCTCTTTCCAACAAGACGTCGTTCTATTCATGTGTTGAATTAAACGACCTAGAAAAATATTCCTACCCTTCACATAATCAAGCCTAAGTTAAGCTTAGAATCGTTTTGTTGTCTAGCACGTCAGGCAAGACGATCGGTGACTTGAACGAGGTGTGGATACATCTTAGAGGTGCGACGCTTGGAGCACTCTAAACCCGGAGATACGAAAAACGACGGGCAATTTCTCACCCAAGGGAAATTGTGTGGATTTGCACCATAGGGTTGCTGAGATCCAAAGTACGAGGTGAAACGAAATTTTCGAAAGATATAATTTCGCTTACCTCCTTATCAAATTCGATCGAACCAAATCCATATTCCTGTTTTTGGGTGGTTGTACGTTTACTTTTGTAAAATTTTAATTTTCGCTGCCACGAGTGGTACGTGTCGAATGTGCCAAAATAAAATTTACTGTTCTCACAAGGATTTGTAGTACTCGTAAGTCCAGGTCGAACCCTAGAGATTGGTTGATCAAAATAATATTCAATTGGGGGGGGGGGTGTTGTTTGGATGAATTCAATGACTAAAAACGACAGGAACTAAATAGGAATTTCAATAAACGTAAAATATCGATTCAAGGATAATTCGTTCTTTAATTCAAGTCGATCATAGACACCTAAAATACTATCTATTCTTCGATTACTTAGCCAAGAACCTAAATAACCAGCTATTTAGATCCTTATTGACTTCCTTATATCATTAACCAAAGCCCAGCACCCGGTTAAATTCTTATTATCAACTGAATCGGTATTAAGCAATCCTAACCATGTCAATAATAGCATAATGAATTAGAAGCGACTAAGGATAAACAATAGTTTAAGCAAGCGCCAACTATTTAATTTACACTAATGTTTCCCTCGAGTAATCAATGAAAACTGGGATCGCAATCTTGAAAACTCAATTGCTACGAGCACAAATCAAGCATAACAATTACGGATTATGAAGATTTGTTAGCAATAGATTGTAATAGATAATCAACTAATATGCATCTTAGATTATCATCTACACAACCATGAACATTAATAATAAGAAACAAAAGATAATCAACCCGTAGATAGATCGTGAAGCTCCGTGTCTCACAACATATGAATTAAATTGAACTACCTTGAATCGAAAGAGAAAATTAGCTATTCATTAATAAAAGTACAATAGTTGATATAGTATTTTTCTTAACTCTCTTCTCTCTTTTTTAGCTCTAAGAATATGCTATATTTATAGAGAATAGGCTTCCTTCATAAGAATTTTAAGTTGTCTTCTCTTTGAAATCAATTTGAAGTTGTCTTCTCTTAGAAATCAATTTGAAGTTGTCTTCTCTTAGAGATC
The DNA here is from genome assembly GCA_019426215.1 of Buddleja alternifolia. Classification (NCBI taxonomy): domain Eukaryota; kingdom Viridiplantae; phylum Streptophyta; class Magnoliopsida; order Lamiales; family Scrophulariaceae; genus Buddleja; species Buddleja alternifolia. The sequence goes on along the minus strand of CM033407.1, from coordinate 19,064,157 downwards.
ATTTTGAAGTTGCCTTCTCTAGCCGCCAGATTTTAATGCAGGAATTAGAACACTGATTTGGACTATTTGCAGTCCGAATTTGACTTTGCCTCCTCTTAGAAAGTTGTAGATATGAATGTTGGCTATCCAATTCAGCTGGTTTTGTCCAAATACAATGCATGTACCGCCAGATATGAATTTTCTACCAAAGTGGTGCAGTCCAGCCCGCAACAGAAACAACTGTGAGTTTTTGAGTGTATTTGAGCCTTATCCCATCCTAATTCGGTTTAGTGTTCTTCATATGAATTATGGAGCTTTTCATTCGATTTCTAACCATATAAAAATCACTAACACAAGAGGTGTTTAGCTCCAGATAGGATTGTAATTCCATTGTCGCGCCGAATTGCCCAATTTGATTGAAAATGATTAATTCAATTTAAAACCTACCCAATTCATAAAATAAGATAAGATAAGTTCAAATGGGTGTATAATCACAATAAAATGCTAAATATAAAGGGAATTAAATATATAAATATTGCACTCATCAACGAGCCACCCGAGGGAACAAGTCAACCCAACAGTGGTATCAGAGCCATGGTTTGGCTCGATCGAATTTTTGTGTGATTATGAATGTTTGTTTTTACGTTTTAATTATAAAATCGAAAGCATGATAATCAATATGTTCATCAAAAGACTAGGATTGATTTTGATTTGGGATGTTGTTTGATTTTTATGATTTTAATGTTTAAAAGTCATTGTTTTTAAAAATCATGAAATCTGAAATTTGGGTATATAATTGTTTTCAAAAGTTTTGATTTAGTTTTATGAAATCACCTTTTGTGGGGTGTTGCGAGATGGTTGAACCGAATGTTTAATCATCAAGTAATAAAACTCAGACCTTAGGAGAATTCAGATTCGTTAATCGAAACTCGAAAAAATCACGAACGTGCGAAAAACTGATTTGAAAATCGCAAACAGCAACAGCTGCTGCAAGGGGCGCCTTGGCGTGGGGTAACCCATGCCCAGGCGCGCGTATGACCACGCCTAGGCGTTGTCAACAGAAAGTTAAATAAAAAAATTATATATAATTTTTCCTTTCTTCGTACTTTCTGGAGGTGGGTGACCTAAAGACCTTACCTATGATGTTTTAGACTTATATACTCTGAGAAATGTTTTAGAAATCAATATCGAACTTATCCCAATGATATTTGCAATCTAGTTTGAATGATGAATGGGTAAAATTTACGTTATCGCATATATGTTTGTTGTTTGGCATGTTTATGTGATAAGGGGATGAACCACGAGCCTAGTCGTAGTATTGGTTTTCGATGTATGTAATTATTCTAGTGTTGTAAATAATAGCCGGTTTGGCTCTTTACTTTTTCGTATAGTAGATTAGTAGTTTTTGGTATTCTATGTAATCGAAGATAAGCAAGGAGACGGAGCCAAGAATTGAAGACTTGTATGCTGAGGCGATACCATTGTAATAGTCTAGGCTAGTTTTTACTTTCTAGAATGTCCAAACCCACTTTGGCTCTAGTGGGTTACTAGGTTAGGGCTCGAGGTGGTTCATCCTTAATTTTACCGCTTTGTGGATGTTTTACTTATCTGTCTATGATGATTATGTGATGTAATGCATGCATAGGATAGATAACTAAAACAAGATAATTAAATCTGATGAGACCCCCCAATAAGCAAGTTATAATTCCCTCCTGAGAAAATATTAGGCTTAAGTGATAGTAAGAATGGAATTCTATTATCATGCCTTCCATCATAAGTATTCACCATGTGAAACGCCGCTAAAGGTTCAATCCTTTTGCTCAGAAAATGGGGTGGATTGGATCTGAGGTAGGCTGTGAGAGTTTACTAAGCACTACGTTGCCTAGTGGAAATCGGTTGGTTTCATTGCTTTGCTCAGAAAATGGGGGCAATGAAATTGATGGTTATACATGGGATATTTTATGGGTCGAGCCTAACATCGTCCCTCATGTGTTAACTCAGAAAATGGGGCACATGTGGGAGATGAGGAAAACCATCTTGAGAACTATCTAAAAAGATAGAAGGTCCGGTAAGGCTACTATTCAAAATCATCGTATCTTAGCTAAGAAAATGGGGCATATGATGAAGTTAGAATAGATCTCAAGCCCACTAAAGAAACTAACATTTCTTCGAATCATGTCAAGAGGGCGGTGTGATTTGAGAAATATAGTGGGAGACTTGTACAATTAAAGACCAAATTGTATAGGGACTTTATTTGAAAATCCGTTATTGATTGTCTGTTATGCATTTTTGTAGATAAAGGAAAATGGCCAATAATCCTTTCAAAACCCTAATTGAAACAAACAAACTGACTGGACCAAACTTTTCGGATTGGCTTAGAAACCTAAAAATCGTTCTTCAATATGAAAGGAAGGATTATATCCTGACGGCTATACAGCCGGAGATTAACGATGAAAACAGTGATGAGGATAGAGAGTATGCAAAGCTGTGGTCGGATGATAACATCCAAGCTAGATGCATCATCATGACTTCTATGTCAAATGAGTTGCAAAAGCAACATGAAAATATGATGATGACAAAGGAAATCATCGACCACTTACAAGAGCTTTACGGTACTAGGACTAGGAGAGAACGATATGCTATATCAAAACAACTATTTGGAGCAAGGATGAATAAAGGGGCATCTGTGAGTGAGCACATCCTTAAAATGATCCAATTAATTCATAAGATGAATGATTTGTGTAAGAAATTTCATGTTAGATGTTTTGATGATGACAATTAGGACTTTATGTTAGACCCAAAATATGTAAAGTTTGATTTTAGTAGAAATCATGTATAAGCTTTGAAGCGTTAGATTTGTAATAGGCTTTGTTTCGTTTTTATTCTAGATTGTTAGGCTAAGTAGTCTTAGGTTGAGCGTCTGATAACTTCTGAGTGAATTTATCAGTGGTAAAGTTTGAAGACTCAAGCGCCTGAAGTCTAAATGAAGATAAAGTCTCCAAGCGTCCAAATGACCAGCTATATCAAGCGTCACCTTATAGGACAGAAGTGATTTAAGGATGGATAAGCGTCCATCAATGACTGATTTCACCTGAATCTATTTCTAAGTCCGGAAGGAGTTTAATGCAAATATTCTCAACGCATTAAGTGCCAACGGGCATTTAATTCAAATGCATTAAATGCTGATAAGAGCATTAAATGTGATAAGCACTTTCAGACGTGTTAGGAATTTTATGTTACATGTTTTGATGATGACAAGATAGGATTTTATGTTAGACCCCAAAAATGTAAGTTCATGTTTTCATAGAAATATTGTATAAGCGTTTGAAAGTTTACTTATTTGGTTAGCCTTGTAATATTTGTCTTTATAGATTTTAGACTATGTGATACCAAATCACTAATAGAGTTCTGTGTGAGTCTATTAAGTGATGAAGTTAAAGATCAGCATCTGAAATCAAAAGAAGATGAAGATTTATTCCAAGCGTCCGTCAAGCGCTACTATTCACGTGTACTATTCAAGCCCTCACTATTCACGCGTTAATATTCAAGCTTCACTATTCAAGTGAACAGTATTCAAGCGCTCAGAGTTTTCAAGCGTCACTATTCAAGTGAACAGTATTCAGCGTTCGGAGTTTCAAGCGTCACTATTTAAGTGAACAGTGTTCAAGCGCTCAAAGTTGCAAGCGTTACTATTCAGATGAACAGTGTTCAAGCGCTCAAAACTTCAAGCGTTACTATTCGGATGAACAGTATTTTCAAGCGCCAATTGAATAGTTTACTATTCAGGAGTGCTACTATTCAAGAAATTATTTCCAACGGAAATAAAGACAAGATGCATTAAAAGTTGGATAAAGTGCATTAAAGTATGAGCACTACAATATGGGCAAGCTACCTTTTTGACCAAGACTATTAGATTCCAAAAACCAAGAACAAGTCTGGCTATTTAATATTGCCAAATGTTTGGAATGTTAGAGACAAGGAATGCTTAGGGAACCGTGCTCCTAATTGTGTCCAACGGACAAAATTCCAAAAAACACTTAAATAGTACCCTTTCAGCAAAAACAAAAGGTGGTGACAAGCGTGACACTATTGAAAAGAGACCGAGATCACACGCTCATATACGCTGAAAAAGGTCCAAACTTTGCTGATATTATTTGAGAGAAAAAGCTTAGAAACTTCATAGCCGAAATCCTTCAAGCCTCTCAAATACAATCCAAAAACAGTCACCAATATCTCAAACATGTTTTTAGAAGAACCCTACACTATTACTGAGATATTTCAAGTTGTTTGAACTTCCCAAAACCAAACAAAACCGTTACAAAAATTCTCAACATCTTTCATCTGAGTGAGAAAGTTTGTTGATTCACAAGCAGTATTTTTGTGTAAGAGAAGCTTGTTGAAGTTGATCTCTATTGGAGCTGAAATCTGTGTGACCAAGGAGTTCCGAGATCGGTTGTAACTTGCATTATTTCTGGGTGAAAGAAGCAAGGGGATAGAGGATCTTTATTGGAGCTGAAATCTGTGTGACCAAGGAATTCCGAGATCTATATCAATCTCTCTCTATTTTGTAGAAGTCTCTGTGTGACTCTTCGATAATCATTATAGTGGAAATCCTCCCTGATAAAAGGAGAAGAAGGACGTAGCTGGGATTATATCACCCAGTGAACCTTACAAATATCTTGTGTCATTTACCGCTTTAAGCATTTACTGTTTTATTGCTTTACTATTCATATTGCATACATTCTGATAAAGTTTTAAAACAATTAAGCGACTACTTTTGATTAGCAAACCGAACGCTAAGCTATAAAATACTTCCGCTGTGCTAACCCTGATTTAGTGACTAAACTCTGCCCTACTTTGGTAAGCGTTGAAATCACCGAGTCTAAGTTAACGTCCCTCAAGCACCTGAAACTAGCGCTTAAGTCATTATCTCTCAAGCACCGCACCCAGCGCTTAAAGCTTTCTGAGCGTTCAAATACTTCAAAGTGATACGAATTTTTTAGAAGTCGAAAAAGACTTCAGGGTCTATTCAACCCCCCCCCTTCTAGACCTTTTCGTATACCACTTGGGACCAACAAGACGTACGGAGAAGCCAAACTATTGGACTGTCAACTATTCATAGACTGCAGCACTAACTTTTGTGCAGTAGATTTTCAGGAAAAAGGACAAAAGTTGTTCACTCGCGGAAGTGAGAGACACGCGCCTGTGCATGTGTCAAACGGACACTTTCTCCAAGAATGCCTATAAATAGGAATTCAACAACAAGCCACACACACAATCAATTTCTAAGCCAAATTGCCGTTGCATTGAAGTCTCATTCCTTAAACTTTTAAAAAAGCCAGAATATTCAAGAAAACATTCTCTTTGCTTTTCTTCAATTCTTGAGACAGTCAACCAATATCTCAAACATTCTTTTCGAAGAAACTGCATTACTATTGAGATATTTCCAGTTGTTTGAACTTTATCAAAATCAAACAAACCGTTTAGAAAACCCCATCTAAGCCTCGCGATCTGTGTGAAGTCGAAGTTAGATACTTGCATTATTTCTGGGTGAAAGAAGCAAGGGGATTGAAGTGATTTGGAGCAGAAATCTATGTGATCAAGGAGCTCAAGTCATTGACATCTATCTCTCCATAATTTGTAGAAGATTCTGTGTGATTCTTTGAGAATCATTTTAGTGGATTGCCTCCAAGTGTTCAAGGAAAAGAAGGGCGTAGTTGGGATTACACCACCCAACGAACCTTACAAATATTATGTCTTTTACTTTACAGTCAATTCTCTTATCTATCATATCATTGCATAAATTGATTAAGTAAAACACAATCAAACGCTAAGCAACTAAGAAACAACTTGTGACGCTAAAGATTTCCAAAAGAGAAGACTCTAAAATTATTCCGCTGTGCTAACACTGATTAAAGAACTGAACGCTTAAACCTACTTGGTTAAAGTATTCAAATCTTGAAGTCTAAGTTAACTTTCTAAAAACAGTCTTCATCAGACGCTTAGCCTAAGCATCTATATTTCAAGTAAACGCTCAGTCAAGTGTCTATATTTCAAGCGTCCAAAACCTTTTTAATACGAAACCTTTTGAAGTCGAAAAAGACTTCAGGGTCTATTCAACCCCCCCCTTCTAGACCCTTTCATATGCCACTTGGGACCAAGAAGTGGTATCAGAGCGGTTAAAATTGAAATTTAAAAATTTCCAAGCATAACTACTTGTTTAGATCCTTCTTCAAAATCTAGTTGCTTTTAATTTTTTTTTTTTATGGTATTTGCTAAAGTTCCAAAACTGACTGAGTCGAATTATGACACATGGAAAGTCAAAGCATTTACATATCTCTGTTCATGTGATGATGACATGTGCGATATTATTTCATATGGGCCAATCAAAATATATAAAGTTATCACAAGAGCGCCTGGAGCCACGGAAGACACTCCGGATGGTTACGTTGAAAAACCGAAACAAGAATGGTCTCCAGATGAGCATCGAAGAGCAAATTTGGACAATGTTAGTCGGAATGCTCTGTATACAACTATTGGTGATAATGACAATCTATTCAACAAGATTAAGTCATGCAACACAACTAAGGAAATCTGGGATAAGTTAGCCATGATCTGTGGTGGTTAAGCCCAGATTAAAGAGAACAAACTTTGTTAGGTTTGTGCCCTCGATGCCAATGAGGACTTAGAGAATAGGGCACTAGTTTATATTATACAACCTATAAATAATATATAGGCATTAATGAGTAGTTCATATAATACATAATGGTATCTATAAGTCTTAAATGAACAACTAGTCCATGTGTGTCAAGCCAAACCTTCGCACTCCTCATAGTAGTTAAGAAGATGGGCACTGGAAGGGTTTGATACTTGATCACTTAAATGGTTCGCAAGTCGGAGAATCTCAATTGGGCATTGAGATTCGTGTGGACTTGTATGACACATGCTCTAATTAGGAGTGCCACTCTAAACACTATGGGATAGTGGGAGTTTGTGTCATGGATACATTGATTGAATTGGATTAGTGGATTCGAACACGGCTCGTAGTCATCCGATCACATGGGTTTTTACTCAGTGACTATCAATGATCGGATTACTGATTATGATAGTATGCGTGAGCCTTTGGCCTTAGTAATCGAGTTGAAGATGTGCTTGTGACATCAAGTCTGTCATTAGAGTAGTCTGATCCAATTCACCCGTTGGTGGGGTTGACCTCGAAGTGCGGCTTTATGGGCAAGTAGCAGTCTTAACTGGTTAGCAACATGGAATTCACTGTCTCGAAAGTAAACGAGAAGTATCCTATGCAATCATGAGTAAATGGGATTAAAGTCTCTGGCCAGAGCTCATGAACTAACTCGTGTTTGACACGGAGGATAGTTCTGTAATCTCATATCACTATGATTCTTAGCATAACATCGAGTCCTGTGAGTTTGACATATTTCATGACTCTCACTCGATTGGGATACGTCAGTGAAGGGCTTATACTCATACAGTATTCATAATCTAGAGGTTCGTAATGACATAGTCATTTCGTAATCAGTTGGGCTACGATGTGGGGCCACGGTGCTGACTAGCAAAAACTTGACACGCTAAAAGCTAACGTGCTATGATAGCAAGTGCACTAGACGTGTGTAGTAATAAGTGGACAAAAAGTCCGGGTTTTCGAACCACAAGGACTTGAATTCTAGTTCATGATTTTCGATAAAAGATAAGACAATTAAAGTAAAGTGCAAGAAAAAGATTAAGCAATTAACGAACCAAAGAGAAACGTACTATAGATTAAATCTCACGTATGATAAAATGACTAAGGCACATGCTACAACCAAATCTACTCGTCAATATATATGAGCTACTCTTCGAATTATTAGACTCCTATTGCTTTGGTGGAAACTCCTAAATTAACTATTACCCGATGTCTCGGCACATAATAATCCTATGATTAATTGACGGTTCTCTAAATATGTCTATCCGAGAATCTAATCAAAAATCACGCATTAACGTTCTAGAGCTTCCCCGAACGAATCCGGCTAACAACACCCGGGAATCTTTACCTATTTCTAGGGCAATCCCTCATTTGTTTCGGATGATGTGTTAATTCTCTTGCACCCTAATCTATTTTCTCTCGAACAACTAGATTAGGCAAGATAGCAAGCATATGGTGATCAAACACATGATTGGAATAAAAGCATAGAATTAACACACAAAGCAATAGGAGAATTAATACAAAGAGCAACTTCACATATATTGATTCATAAATTTGGCCTTCACATGGCCTTAGTTCTACAATATTAGCCTCTCATCAAAGCCTTAAGAAAATCTAATACAAACATATACATACTCATGGAAATAAATATGTAAATGCAAATAATTAAAACTCCCTCAATTGATTGATGATGGATCTTTGCTCTTGATCTTCAATCCTTAGCTCCTCTCTCTTTGTTCCCCTCCAAAAGTGATGAAGAAAAATGGTGATGAATGATGATGAGTGAAAAGTGATGGACCAAATGCCTCTCTCTCCCTCCTCTCCAAGATGTCTCGGTCAATTGCCCCAAAAATGCCTTAAGAAGACCACCACCAATCAGCTCCTCATGTGTATGTCTCCCCTAGTGTGTCCTCCACTACTCTTAAAGTGAGTAGTATAAAATTCCCTAAAGTAGATCTATTAAGAAACATACTTATGACATCCCTCCCATACATGTGATGACCTCTTGGCTTTAAATGTTCCATTCCCCCATCAAATGATGATCTTTTGGCTGAAAGGAATCAAATCTCGGATGTGGCCACGCCTAGGCGCGGGAATTATGGCGCTCGGGCGCCATAAGCAGAATGTTGGGAGTATTTGCCTCTGTCTGGCGCAGTAATTGTATTTCCTTCATAACTCTCTCCACAAAACTCCGATTTGGATGATTCAAGTCCTCATTTGAAGCTAACACATAGTTCTACAACTTTGTAGAAGGAAATTTCATCCAATTCGGTCTCTAAAAATAAGAAAATATCGCTCGAACGTGGAAACTGGTGCAGATACGGCGCCCAGGCGTGGACAGAACGGCGCCTAGGCGCGGAAAGCAGAATGTTGACGTTATTTGCATCTTTTCCGGCGCCTAGGCGTGGTAATACTGGCGCCTGGGCGTGGACAACAGAAGCAAATTGGCCTGAACTTGTTTTATACGTCGTTTTTCATCCCGTTCTTCGATTGTATCCATTTAAGACCTGAAATCACTTAATGCACGAATTAAACGCACATGTAGCAAGAATTAAGCGATAAATGAACCTAAAACATAAACGCAAAGGGGCTTAAAAACACGTAAAAATGCCTCTTATCAACACCCCCACACTTATCAATTGCTCGTCCTCGAGCAATAAGAGTTCTAAGATAAGGAAACACATCAATCAAAGAGAGAAACAAAAAGAAAACTACCTAACTCACTTTCGTGGAGTAAACGGTTGCATTTAGCGAATGCAACAAGCCTTTGAACCTTTGAGTCACCTCAAAGGACGAGTTATAGTCTCGTGAGGGTTTGCATATGATATACCCACAAAATCTAGTAAATTTTCAATCATAACCAAATCAATACATCTCAACATAATCAACAAGAATGAATGGCATAAAATCAACCTTTTAAAGCTCATAAGTATATATATACATATCAACTACTTTTGCTCATGTGACACTAATACTTGAAAAGACTCCTTAGGGTGTAGTGAAAAATAAATCTAAGGCATTATAGTCGAGAGGCATCCTTACCAAATTTTGGACATTAATCCCATATCTATAAACTTTTGATCAATCACAAAGCACAAGAATCATATAAAATCTCATAGCCATTTAAATTTCATTATGTCAAACATTCAACTTTCAATTCGTATGAAACTTCCATTAAATTCATTAAGGCTAGATCATGTGCAATGTTTTATTCCATTAGGCTTTCTATGACGCCCATGTAACAAGTTTTAGATCAATGACTCCCAAACTAGATAGTTTTGGGGCATTAAGTGTAGAGACACTCCTACGGATTTAATCACTCGAGTGTCAAAGGCCACGAAATAAAACTAGATCTTTTAAACAAATCACTTCTTTTTGGCTTGAGCTTAGCTCAAATTAGCATAATAGTACAGTATATAGGCATGAAACTTATCACCTCCGGTACGTATTAGCCTGACCACTTTTGGTCATACCAAAATTTAACCTTTTCAATTCATTGTTTAGCATATAAAATTACTACTTAACTTATAACCTTATGAGAAATCTAAGTTAATATTTCTGGGAAAAACTCCTTAAGTGTCTCAAGATGGTTATCCTCTCAACTCCTCTACCCTCGATTCATTGTGCAATGTGAATCATCTAAAGAATCAATCCTAGTCTAGTGTCTCCACGAGCAATTTCAAAGATATATATATTCCATTAAATTCAAATTATTTCAAGAGATCATGCCATTTCTCCAAGTCAATCAATTTCAATGCATCAATTGGAAGGACTAAATTTTTTTTTTTTTTTTTTCATACTTGATTTTCTCAACAAAGAAGCATATAAATATGATAGCAAACAACTTTCCCCCAAACTCAAGCTACAAATTAGGATTGCATCATCAAAGTTCAAAATAAGTACTCTTCTACCCCCAAACTTAAATCCAACATTGTCCCCAATGTTGTTATGACAAGCATACACAACGGTACAAGAACACTTACAACCAAGGATATTGAACAACATCCTTAAAATTCCAATACATAATCCTATAGCTTCCTCTCCTCTCGAGTACAATACGCATCTCTTAAACATGGGGTCCAAATGTGCATTATATCTAACACTTCAACTCTTTAAACCATCAAGCATAAGACACATACATGCTAAAAGTGCATGCTTGAACACAACAAAAGGAAACAAATTAAACAAAACAAAAACAAAAGCAAAAAGAAAAAGAAAAGAAAACTTACAAACTTGGGTTGCCTCCCAAGAAGCGCTCTTTTAAAGTCATTAGCTTGACTTTACCGAGTTATTTTAAGGCGGTTTCCGAATGAATGCCTTGTTCATTCTCCAAGTAGGGATGAATTTCGGCCCGGTGTTAATAGAAAATACGATGAGTAGTGACCAAGCAATCATCCACTCACATATTTTCTCATAGTCCATCACCACTTCCATCACTCTTTCTTCCCACTGCACCGAGTGATGACTTGGACTATTCTCCAAGTTATAAGTAGATGGCCATTTTTCTTCACCCATCGAGATGGAAAACTTGGAGTTTGTGATGTAGAACTCGAGGAGGTTATTGGTTCTTCTTTCCTGAAAAAGCTCAACACTAAAAGGATCAAAAGCATCAATGCGTAAAGATAATGTAGAATCAATTGGATGCTTAAAAACCTCATAGTTATCACAAATAACCATGTCATCTCCTACACTAGAGGACAACTTACTATCATGGGCACTAATGACCTCTATACCCGTGGAGAGGGAAGAAGATACCAAAGAATCTGGTAAAGGCTCGAGTGTCCTTTCCTTCAACGTCGGCTTCCTTGATATCAATTCTTCGATAAAAATGGGGCCGGGTATCGCTTGAATGTTAGGCGGGCGACGCTGAGGCGATGACACCTTCATAGAAATCCTCTCATTTTTCATTTCCTCAATGATCATTAGAGCCTCCTTAATTGGTCCTTCATACAAAGCATCAATGGCTTTGTGTACCAATTTCATACTTTTCGGTTGATCCAAATCATCTAGTGTGAGTTGTAAGCCGTATAGGAGTTGTCGAACCCATTCTCGTTCCTCCAGAGTCGGGGATAAATGATATCCCTCCTGTATGGTAAAGACGCTGGATGGTAGACAATCCCGGACTGACTGAAGTGGTTGAGAAGGAGGCGGTTGCATAGCTTGGAGAATGCCTTGTAACCACTCCCGATCCTTCGGTAAATTCATATCCGGGAAACGTGCATTCGGATTTGGTTGATAGATATTGTCCGCCATCTCTCGAACTCATCTACAAACCCGGAGCACATGTTCAAAATAAAAATAACAAAATCAAGCAAAGGCTCATTTGAGGAGCGGGTCATGCACCACAAATCGAACCTAACAATTAAGCACAAGAAACAAAATTAGACTAAACACGAAAATAAAAGAAAATCAAGAAATAAACGAAAACTAAGAATTATGAAAAATGTAAACAAAAATCAAAAACTAAAATAAACAAGTCCCCGGCAACGGCGCCAAAAACTTGACACGCTAAAAGCTAACGTGCTATGATAGCAAGTGCACTAGACGTGTGTAGTAATAAGTGGACAAAAAGTCCGGGTTGTCGAACCACAAGGACTTGAATTCTAGTTCATGATTTTCGATAAAAGATAAGACAATTAAAGTAAAGTGCAAGAAAAAGATTAAGCAATTAACGAACCAAAGAGAAACGTACTATAGATGAAATCTCACGTATGATAAAATGACTAAGGCACATGCTACAACCAAATCTACTCGTCAATATATATGAGCTACTCTTCGAATTATTAGACTCCTATTGCTTTGGTGGAAACTCCTAAATTAACTATTACCCGATGTCTCGGCACATAATAATCCTATGATTAATTGACGGTTCTCTAAATATGTCTATCCGAGAATCTAATCAAAAATCACGCATTAACGTTCTAGAGCTTCCCCGAACGAATCCGGCTAACAACACCCGGGAATCTTTACCTATTTCTAGGGCAATCCCTCATTTGTTTCGGATGATGTGTTAATTCTCTTGCACCCTAATCTATTTTCTCTCGAACAACTAGATTAGGCAAGATAGCAAGCATATGGTGATCAAACACATGATTGGAATAAAAGCATAGAATTAACACACAAAGCAATAGGAGAATTAATACAAAGAGCAACTTCACATATATTGATTCATAAATTTGGCCTTCACATGGCCTTAGTTCTACAATATTAGCCTCTCATCAAAGCCTTAAGAAAATCTAATACAAACATATACATACTCATGGAAATAAACATGTAAATGCAAATAATTAAAACTCCCTCAATTGATTGATGATGGATCTTTGCTCTTGATCTTCAATCCTTAGCTCCTCTCTCTTTGTTCCCCTCCAAAAGTGATGAAGAAAAATGGTGATGAATGATGATGAGTGAAAAGTGATGGACCAAATGCCTCTCTCTCCCTCCTCTCCAAGATGTCTCGGTCAATTGCCCCAAAAATGCCTTAAGAAGACCACCACCAATCAGCTCCTCATGTGTATGTCTCCCCTAGTGTGTCCTCCACTACTCTTAAAGTGAGTAGTATAAAATTCCCTAAAGTAGATCTATTAAGAAACATACTTATGACATCCCTCCCATACATGTGATGACCTCTTGGCTTTAAATGTTCCATTCCCCCATCAAATGATGATCTTTTGGCTGAAAGGAATCAAATCTCGGATGTGGCCACGCCTAGGCGCGGGAATTATGGCGCTCGGGCGCCATAAGCAGAATGTTGGGAGTATTTGCCTCTGTCTGGCGCAGTAATTGTATTTCCTTCATAACTCTCTCCAAAAAACTCCGATTTGGATGATTCAAGTCCTCATTTGAAGCTAACACATAGTTCTACAACTTTGTAGAAGGAAACTTCATCCAATTCGGTCTCTAAAAATAAGAAAATATCGCTCGAACGTGGAAACGGGTGCAGATACGGCGCCCAGGCGTGGACAGAACGGCGCCTAGGCGCGGAAAGCAGAATGTTGACGTTATTTGCATCTTTTCCGGCGCCTAGGCGTGGTAATACTGGCGCCTGGGCGTGGACAACAGAAGCAAATTGGCCTGAACTTGTTTTATACGTCGTTTTTCATCCCGTTCTTCGATTGTATCCATTTAAGACCTGAAATCACTTAATGCACGAATTAAACGCACATGTAGCAAGAATTAAGCGATAAATGAACCTAAAACATAAACGCAAAGGGGCTTAAAAACACGTAAAAATGCCTCTTATCAGTGTCACCCACATCCTTTGGCTTCCTCCCATTGCCAATCGAGACGAACCTAGAGAGTCGCACTATAGGAATAGACGGGAAATTGTTTGTTGTGTTTGGAGGGCGTTTTGGTAATTTGTCCTTTGGAGGGACAAATTAATTAATTGGACTAATTAATTTAATTAGTTGTTTAATTGGATTAAACATAGATAATTAAATTAATTATGTTGACTAGGTCAACTATGGCATTAATTAATTATTTAGTTAGTTAATTAATTAGAATATTAATTTAATCTTTGTATATTTAATTGGATTAAATAGTAGATGATTAAATTAATAGGACTAAGTTGACTGGGTCAACATAGCCCAATGAAAGTCCAATTGGGCCCCTATGGGGCGTGTGAATAGTGGCTTAGTTGGACGATTTATTTAATCCTCCAACATAAGTTAGAAGAGATAACAGTTGTAATTCACAACACTAAAATCCTCCACCAGAAATACAACACAGAAAAATAATTCTCTTCCTCTCTCTCTCACCTAGCCGCCCTTTTGGAGAAAAAGAGATGGAGATTTCCGGGGGGTCAATTCCGACGCGTGATTATCTAGAGACGGGACACATGGACCGTTGATCGAAGATTTGAAGATTCACGGGGATTGATTAAATACGCGAAAAGGTAAGTTTTCGCGTTCATCCTTTTTAATTGAAATCTGTGTTTTAAATTGCAGTCTCGGGGCGCGCCCAGGGCGTACGCCCGGGGCGGGGCGTTGCTGAAATGCCCGAAGCAATAGGAGGGAGGCGTAACCCCTCATGGGCATACGCCCAATCAATTGGGGCGTACGCTCCGGGCGAAAACGCGCCCAATCCTTGGGCGTACGCCCAATGAATTTCATGTTCATATGGTATGATTTTAGGCCTAAATTGATTTTTTTTAATTTCCAATCTAAAACCCACTTAGACTTTTTACATGTTTATTCTTTTAGTAAAAACCCATGACCCACTTATTCAATTAAATCAAACATTAAAAAAAATTAAGCTACAAGAGGTGTTGAGCTTAATGCTCGAGTATTGAGAGTCGAAGATGAAGATAATGATCTTAATTATGAGACTTTTGATAGTGATTGAGTAAATTAGTGCTCATTAACTATTATTTTAAATCTTTATTTTGCGTAACACTAAAATTTGAAACAATTATTTGTTTATCTTGATTGTTTTTTACAGGAGTTGAGCTTGGACTTTTAGTTTGAATGGTTGAATATATTATTATTTTTAGCTTTCTCTAGCTTATTTTTGTACTTAATTTATATTTCAATTTTATAATTTTTCACTAATTTAAATTAATTCGTAACATTATATTATATCTTTTTAATACTAAAAAAGCAAAATTCGCGGGGCATACGCCCCTCCCCATGGGACATAAAATGCCCCGCCCTGCGCCTTCGCTTTTTAGAACACTGATTGAAATCAACGAACACAAATTGATCTTGGCTGTGGGAATCCGGATATGAATTTGAATTTCCGCTGTGCATGATACCAGGATTCCCAACAGTGGTATCAGAGCCAAATTTGTTGGCTTTGTTGATTTTTATATGCGTGTTCTTCATGTTTATTTGATGTTCATGATTGAATGCGTAATTTATTGATTTTGAATCAATATGTATTGTGATCGAAAAATCTGATATGATGTTGTTTTAAGAAATTTTAATTGGATTAAAAAATCTGGAAAACAAATCTGAACGACCGGGCTGATGAATCTGGGAATTGGGAAAAAAATTGTTTTTCTGAAATTTTTGAAATTTTGGGGCTGCTTTAAAATTTCTGGGCTGAAAATTTTCGAAATCTGAAATTTCTGGGATAAAGTATGATTTTTGGAAAATCTTCAAACCTGGAATTGGGTGAATTTCTGGAATTCTGGAAATTTGTTGGGCTTCTTTACAAATCTGGAAATTGACGTCGGTACCCAAGCGACACCTGAATTCATCGATGGCAGCGGCATTTGACGATGATGAAGGCGTTGCCCAAATCGCTGTCAATCGCTGCTAAAATCGATGGAGAAGACGACGACGTGAGAAGGCTGGGAATGGCCGCCGGAGAAGACGCTGTCACCGAACAAATCGCCGCTGGAATCGCGCTGAAAAAGGGGGTGCTAACATCTCTGAAATTGGCCTTGAATTCATCGGGGATGGTGGCTGTAAAGACGCGTTCGGCAAAGCCATTTTCATCGAAGAAATTCCGCCTGAAATCACCATTGTTTTTATGCCGAGATCGCCGGTGAAGACCCTATTATTGCACCAGGATTCTTGGCCGATGAAGACCCTATTATACGCAAAGCGCCGTAGCCATGGTCGTCGAAGCGCCCCTCGGCGACGGAGCCGGCGATGGCGGTGCGGGAGGGGAAGACACTGTTGCCCTAACGGGCAATGGGTTGGGGCCGAGTTGGGCCAGACCCAACTCTCATGTGTTGGGCTTGGCCCAACCACATTAATTTGATTCGTATGGGCTTGGCCCAGTACGAATAAATTAACCCGGCCCGGTTCGAATTAATTGATTAAATGGGATTTTGAGATTGGGCTTGGCCCAGATCATTATAATTTAATTGAGATGGGCTAAAATGAGTTATAAACAAAATATGGCCCAGCTGAATTAAATAATTTGGGTTAGACCAAGATCCATTTTGATTGATTTTTATTCTATCTTCTTTTTTCCAATTAAACTAATGGGACTTAATTTATAATAAATTAAATTGGATTTGATTTATATTAAATTAAATTGGTTTTAGTTTACACATCAAAATTAACTTAATTTTAACTAAGTTATTAATTAAATCGGATTTAATTTGTAAGTTGATTAAATTGGATTTAATCACCTATCGAAATTGAATTGGATTTAAGTATATAATTAGTTAAATTGTTTTTAATTTTGTAATGATTAAATTAGATTTGATCATTGGATTCATGAGCCCATGAAAATTAAATTGGATTTAATTTCACACGTAAAAGTTAAATTAATTTTATTTTCATTTGGATTAAATTAGATTTAGTCTATCTATGAAAATTAATTTAGATTTAATTTCACTATGATTAAATAAGATTTAGTCCTCCCATGGAAATTAGATTGGATCTAGTTTCACTTGGATTAAATTATATTAATTTTTCCATGATAATTAAATTGGATTTAATTATTTAACCTTAGATTTTTCAATCGCATAAAAATTAAATTGGATTCAATTTGACTTCGATTAAATTTGATTTAGTCTTAGTACGAAAATTGAATATGATTTAATTTGCAATAATCAAATTGGATTTGATTAAATAAATAAACTAGATTTATTTTATTTATGTTCACATATATGTCTTGTATTTGATGCATGCTTGTAATATGTGATTGATACACTTTTCATGGACTTAGGATTTATTTATTTTATGTTAATGATGCATGCTTAAAATATTTACATGTTGATTAGCACATTGGCTTGGGCCAATCTAGATAGTCCATGAAAATGTGTGATAGTAGAATTGTTAGGTTTTTCTACGCTTTATATGCATGTTAGCATGTTAGAGGTTAAATGTTAATATGCTTTGTGAGACCTAATTTAATGCTTAAATTCTCCCAATTAAATAATACTGAGTTAGTAAAGGGCACTGGGTGTCCTCTCCTTTCACTAAGCTTAATGAGATTAAGAATTGAATCTATTATATGGCATCTTCCCAGTAAGTGGGGGTCATATATTAAGACTCAATTCTAAAATTTCATTAAGTGCATTAGATGCCTTAATCGAAGCATATTTCACCCCAAATATCGTTAAAGGGTTGCAAGGTGAAATTCAAATGTTAGATTATAAGGAGTTAGTAGGAATGAACTCAGATAGTTCACGAACTTATATATCGTTAAAGGGTTGCGGTTTGGTGAATTATGGGAAAAGAAGATTGAACCATCTACTGCATAGATTGGTGTTAGACGCCACTTTAAAAGGTTAGTGGGCCAAATATCGTTAAGGGGTTGTAACCCACTTAACCATTTAAAGAACTCAATCACTCACTACGAAATCTATCCAACGAGATTTTCGAAAATTGCAGTGGGAGTGCAATTTTTCGAAAAATGTAGTGGGAGCCAAGTAAGATTAAAGTCCTAAATTTTACTTGTGTACAATATAAACACCTGATTGAAATCTTGTTTCATTTTCTGTATTAGTTTATATCTCTCTTAGATAAAAACCCATTTTGTTAATTATGCTCAAAAATTTTGTCAGCACTAGCCTAACCAAATCAACTGACTTGAAAACTTGAGGATGGTCCTCAGTTTAGAGTCATTGAATTGTATGCTTGAAGCAAGCATTACTCAAATCTAAGTATGGGACGATGAGTATGGGCTTAAAGATCAGGCGCAATGGGTATAGAACTACGTGTTTTTAAAAAACTAAGTGTTCTATGACACTACTACAAAAATACCCAATTACAGCGCACCTATTACAGCGGTTTTAGTAAAACCGCTGTAATAGGAACCTATTACAGCGGTTCCCAACGAACCGCTGTAATAGGGTATCTTGGTCTTAACCTATTACAGCGGTTCCGAGAAAACCGCTGTAATAGGTCTTAACCTATTACAGCGGTTCCGAGGGAACCGCTGTAATAGGTGGTCGAGGGACCTATTACAGCGGTTCGTTAGGAACCGCTGTAATAGGTGTATCTTGGTCTTAACCTATTACAGCGGTTCCCTCGGAACCGCTGTAATAGGTTAAGACCAAGATACCCTATTACAGCGGTTCGTTGGGAACCGCTGTAATAGGTCGAAACTAAAAAATTTAAATCCCTTAAATTTAGATCTTCCCGCTTCTCTCTATCTCTCTTAGTCTTTTTCTCTCTACTCTCTCTCTCTACACTCTCTTTTTCTCTCTCTCTTGAAGCACCACCGCCGCCGCCACCACCATATAGCACCACCGCCGCCTCCACCACCACCGTATGTGTGGGTGTATTTATATTTGTGTATGTGTGGGTTTATGTATATTTGTCTATATGTGGGTGTATGTATATGTGGGTTTATGTATGTATATATGGGTGTATGTATATTTGTGTATATGTGGGTTTATGTATGTATATGTGGGTGTATGTATATTTGTGTATATGTGGGTTTATGTATGTATATGTGGGTGTATGTATATTTGTGTATATGTGGGTTTATGTATGTATATGTGGGTTTATGTATGTATATGTGGGTGTACGTATATTTGTGTATATGTGGGTTTATGTATGTATATGTGAGTGTATGTATATTTGTGTATATGTGGGGTTTCGTACACGAATATGTGGGTGTGTATGTATATTTGTGTATATGTGGGTGTATGTATATTTGTGTATATGTGGGTGTATGTATATTTGTGTATATGTGGGTGTATGTATATGTGGGTTTATGTATGTATATATATTTGTGTATATGTGGGTTTATGTAAGTATATGTGGGTATATGTATATTTGTGTATGTGTGAGTTTATGTATATATTTTTGTGTATTTGCGAATTTCGTGTCATTTCGACACGGTAAAATTATAAACGAAAAAGTGAAATTAATAAAAAAAATAAAAAAATACCCTATTACAGCGGTTCCCATGGAAACCGCTGTAATAGGGTACCCTATTACAACGGTTTTTTTAGAACCGCTGTAATAGGCACCCTATTACAGCGGTTCAAAACCGCTGTAATAGGTCGAAACCCTATTACAGCACTGCCTATTACAGCGGTTCGAACCGCTGTAATAGGTCCAAAAAAACCGCTGTAATAGGCATTTTTTGTAGTAGTGTGACCGGTTTTTTCTCAGCTTCTGATATTCTCCATTCTAGAGTTAGTGCTCATGATTGAAGAATTAGAAAGAAGTGAAAAGCTAGAAGAAAGAGAGCTGATTTATGGTGGAACCAGACATTGTGTCATAGGTATCCACATAAGATCAAGCTTTGTTCTTTTATCTATTCCGGACATTTTTTTAGTGTTGAATGATTGATTAGTTTTTCCAAATGGTACAAAGAATGTTATCCTTTTGTGATTGGGTCAAGAAATGATTCTTCTTTAAGTTTGGTAATAACTTACCTGACATTCATTTTGGAAATAAATGCAGGAACAATGCATCCTTACTAAAATTGTTAACAACAATTTAAAAGTTCAGAATTAGTGTACTATGAACAAATATACTAAAGAGCATAGTAAGCCAGAAACAAAATAGAGAAATTGTTTGGCACCTAAGATTAGGTTATGCCTTAAGAGCATAAGATTCATGAGTTAGGAGAAACATGGGGTAAAAATCCATTGGGATTGGATCCCTATCCAAACTCAAGAATCTCATCTCAAGGATAGGATGACCAAATCTCCCTTCACCGGGAAAATATTAAAGGGCCACTCAGGTTTTGAAGTTTGGTGCATACTGACGTCTATGGCTGAAAATGGATATCATACAAGGACACTACGATTGGATCGCAGTGACAAGTATATGATTACCTAATTCGACCCGTTCTTAAAAGAACGTAGTATTGTTTCACAGCTGACACTTCCAGCGACTCTACAATTGAATAGGGGCAGTAGTATGCAAGAACGAGGCATTGTTGGACATGACTCACTCTATGCTAAACTACGTGGAATTGCCCAAATTCATAATGAGTTTTGCGCTGCTCATAGGTATATCTTGAATAGATGTCCCTCCAAATTCATTCCTAAAGCACCATATCAAAAATGGCGCAAGTGGAAGCCTAGTCTTAAGTACGTGAGGGAACGACGATACCCAACCTACGTATAAGAGATAAAAGGTGAAGAATCTGGAGGTTAAGTCCTTGAAATAATATTTTGTTGGTTGTCTCAAATAATTCAGTGGGAGACCTCTTTTACCGACATGATGATTGGAGAATCATTGTGGCCTTAAAAACCACCATTCTCGAAGATAAGATCATTTGAGAAAGTCAAGTTGGTAGAAAGATTGTTCTATAAAGAACAAAACAAAACTTCTTAGGAGACTACTATTCAAGAAACCCTCACCAAGCCCATTATAACACAACCAATGATGAGTTGGTCTGGTAGAGTATCTCAGCTGCCTGAGATAGATGGTTGTCTGCTGCAAGGAAGCATAAGCAAAGACGAACCATGGATACAATCCCTCTACGCATGACAAATCAATAGTGGATATAGACTCTACGAGAAGGTGTAAGGCTATGAAAGTGAAGATGGATTAGATGTCTTTGAATCAATCCTAGACTCTAGTAGATCGCCTCAAAAGTATTGTACTCATCAGAGGCGAACACATCTACAAGAGAAAGGTTGATTCGAATGGCAAGGCCAGGCTGATGGCGAAAGGCTGTAGTCAAAAGAAGGGCATTGACTATGAGGAAGCCCCTTTGCCACAGCTATAATCAAATCCACTAGAATTTTACTTTCGATAGTAACACACCAAGATTATGAAAATCTGGCACGTAGATGTGAAGACTTGTTCATAAATGGATTCCTCAAGGAGGACATCCATATGGAACAGCCCAAAGGTTTTCACATCTAAAGCCGATTCTCATAAGGTCTACATGCTGTACAAATTCACTTGTGGATTTAAGCGGACATCCCGTAGTTGGAATCTTCACTTTTATAACATAATTTGGAATTATGATATCATTAAAAATGAAGAAGAACCATGTGTGTGCGAAAGGCCAGTGGGAGCGAAATGTCATTTTTGGTACTATATGTAGAGAGTGCTCTACTTATTGCAAATGATGTGGGCTCGTTGACTTGGATCGAGACATAAATGTCGAGCATATTCTCCACGAAAGACTTGGGAGAAGGCACTTGTATCCTTCTAATCGCGTCTATAGAGATAGAACGAATAGGATCAAGGGACCCTCCCGAGCGCTTTGCTTAGAATAAATCCTAAAGCAAGTTAGGATAGAACATCTGAGAAAGGGCTCTTGCCTAGAGAGGAATAACAATGGGTAGACTTAGGATATATTCTTCGTCTATGCCTGTGGAGAACTGATAGTGGAAATTTATACTTATTCGGACTTTAAGTCTGATAAAGATTAAAATTCCACTTTGGGTTTGTATTCACTCTCAACTGTGAAGTAGTAACCTGGAAGATATCCAAGTAAATTGCTCCACTACTGAGAATGAATTTAAAATTGCCTTGGAACCTTAGAGGTGGTCAAGGAATTTTGTTTGGATCTAAAGTTCGTGGAAGAACTTCTATTGGTCCCTAGCGTGAAGTTTGCATTTATCACTTTATTGTGATGAAATGGAGTTAAAGCGCAAACTGGGGAACCAAGGTCTCACAAATCTAGACATGTTGAGAGAACGTTGGAAAAGACAATGTAGGCTTGCAGAAAATAAACCTCAACTGGTAACACGGTTGACCCACTCACTAGGCCACTATCACAGGCGGTGCTAGAGCAACATCTTATAAGATGGGTATTGGATACCACAGAGATTGGCATAGAGTGCAAGTGGGAGATTGTTAGGTTTGTGCCCTCGATGCCAATGAGGACTTAGAGAATAGGGCACTAGTTTATATTGTACAACCTATAAATAATATATAGCCATTAATGAGTTGTTCATATAATACTTAATGGTATCTATAAGTCTTAAGTGAACAACTAGTCCATGTGTGTCAAGGCAAACCTTCGCACTCCTTATAGTAGTTAAGAAGATGGGCACTGGAAAGGTTTGATACTTGATCACTTAAATGGTTCGCAAGTCAGAGAATCTCAATTGGGCATTGAGGTTCGTGTGGACTTGTATAACTCATGCTCTAATTAGGAGTGCCACTCTAAACACTATGGGATAGTGGGAGTTTGTGTCATGGATACATTGATTGGATTGGATTAGTGTATTCGACCACAGCTCGTAGTAATCCGATAACATGGGTTTTTACTCAGTGACTGTCAATGATCGGATTACTGATTATGATAGAATGCGTGAGCCTTTGACCTGAGTAATCGAGTTGAAGATGTGCTTGTGACATCAAGTCTGTCATTATAGTAGTTAGATCCAATTCACCCGTTGGTGGGGTCGACCTCGAAGTGCGGCTTTATGGGCAAGTAGCAGTCTTAACTGGTTAGCAACATGGAATTCACTGTCTCGAAAGTAAACGAGAAGTATCCTATACAATCATGAGTAAATGAGATTAAAGTCTCTGGCCAGAGCTCATGAACTAACTCGTGTTTGACACGGAGGATAGTTCTGTAATCTCATGTCACTATGATTCTTAGCATAGCATCGAGTCCTGTGAGTTTGACATATTCCATGACTCTCACTCGATCGGGATACGTCAGTGAAGGGCTTATACTTATACAGTATTCATACTCTAGAGGTTCGTAATGACATAGTCATTTCGTACTCGGTTGGGCTATGATGTGGGGCCATGGTGCTGGCTAGGTGTCACCCACATCCTTTGGCTTCCTCCCATTGCCAATCGAGATGAACCTAGAGAGTCGCGCTATAGGAATAGACGGGAAATTGTTTGTTGTGTTTGGAGGGCGTTTTGGTAATTTGGCCTTTGGAGGGATAAATTAATTAATTGGACTAATTAATTTAATTAGTTGTTTAATTGGATTAAACATAGATAATTAAATTAATTAATGTTGACTAGGTCAACTATGGCATTAATTAATTATTTAGTTAATTAATTAATTAGAATATTAATTTAATCTTTGTATATTTAATTGGATTAAATTGTAAAGGATTAAATTAATAGGGCTAAGTTGACTGGGTCAACATAGCCCAATGAAAGTCCAATTGGGCCCCTATAGGGCGTGTGAATAGTGGCTTAGAGGATTTATTTAATCCTCCAACACAAGCTAGAAGAGATAACAGTTGTAATTCACAACACTAAAATCCTCCACCAGAAATATAACACAGAGAAAAATAATTCTCTTCCTCTCTCTCTCACCTAGCTGCCATTATGGAGAAAAAGAGATGGAGATTTCCGGGAGGTCAATTCTGACGAGTGATTATCTAGAGACGGGACACATGGACCGTTGATCGAAGATTTGAAGATTCACGGGGATTGATTGAATACGCTAAAAAGTTTTCGTGTTCATCCTTTTTAATTGAAATCAACGAACACAAATTGATCTTGGCTGTGGGAATCCAGATATGAATTTGAATTTCCACTGTGCATGATACCAGGATTCCCAACAAACTTTCCATTGTCAGGGAAAGTTTTAACAGCTTTAAGATGTTGACCAATGAGACTCTAGAGCAACTGGACATAAGATTCACAACTCTTTTTATGGAACTCACATCCTTGGGTATGAATTTACAGAACCGAGAAATGTGGGTTAAAATCTTTAGAAGTCTACCTAGTAGATTCTTGATGAAGACAACAGCTATGAGAGAATCAAATATGTTGGATCGCCTAACTTCAGAAGATGCTTTTTCAGAGCTCAAAGCATTTGAGTTTGAGTTGAATTCGGCTATGATGCAGTGAGCAGTCCAGTAATTGAGTCTGGAGCGCTCGTAGCATCAATCAAGGGTAAATCGGGTAATAAAGGAAAAGTTTCAGATATCAGTGAGGAAGAGGAGTTGGCCTTGCTGAATAGATTCAGAAAGTTCTTGAGATATGAAAAGAAAGGAAATAGTCCTAAGCATCAAGGACAGAGTTCATATCAAGCGCCCGCTCCAGTACAACAACAGTACCAAGTGCCTCATTATTCTGTTCCTTCACCCCAAGTGCCTGCTCAAGACCAAGCGTCTACTCAAAATCTCTCAGCGCTGCCGTGGTCTCAAAACCACACACTGCAAGGTTAACAAGTGAACAAAAGATGAAAACTAACCTTTGTTACAATTGCGGGAAACCAGGGCACTACTAGGTAAATTGCCCTTATCCAAATGTATCCAAGCCCTTAAGTCAGGATTATGTGGATAGAAACCAATTCAGGAGCAACCTTCGTCAACAAGGTTTGCTAACAGAATCAGAACCAGCGTCCACACCTGAAGATTTGGAGTCTTCAGAGGAGAGTAGTGATGATGATGAGCCAGTGGATGACTCAGCGCTTATCGGTCTCATGGCCAGAGATGATGAAGCGTCTCCTGAGGTAAACACTGAGATATCTTACCCTCTCTCTTATGAAGAATTACATGACAAAGTTAATTAATATTATAAAGATTGTAAAGATGCCGCCAAAATATATCAAAATGATCTCACTATTATCTCATCACTCACAAGAGATAAATTGACGCTCAAAGCAGAGTTGAAAGTTTAGCAACAATGCATTGAGAAGAACCAATCACTTGAGAGTGAGATTATTCAATTAAAAGGCGATCTTGATATAATAGTCAAGAGAGAAGCTGATCTGATCGCTAGACTTGCCAAATCAGAGCAGCTCATCTCATCATTATCAAAAGCTTCAAGAAAGTTGGATAATGTGACTGAGATAACAAGAATGTTTGGTGAAAAGACCGGTTTAGGATGCAATAAATTCGGTAAACAACCAAACAAATCTAATGTTATGGCAAACAACAAAGGAAAGGGTGTTTTCTTTGTTGAAGAAGGTTCACAAAGTCAAACACATGTTGAACAAAGCGACAATGGTACGAGGACAAATGAGAAGGCCAAAGCTGACTCAGCAAGGGAACGGCGAAAGCAAATGATTCACAAAGAAAGGTTCATCCGAACACTCCAAAGACTAAGGATAAACCTAATCGCTGTGAGTCAAGCGCTAAGCGTCCAGCATCAAAAGTGCACCCCAAGCCAGCGCCCAGGAAATACCAGCGTCAATATCCACAGAGGTCTAGATCATATTATCGCTACTATGATGATTATGATTATGACTATGATTATGATTACTATTATAATCGAGGATATTATTATACACCCAAAAAGCACACACAGCACAAGGTGAACAAAAAGCACACACAGCACAATGTGAAACCCGAAAAGGCCAATATTCCTACAATGAAGACTAAGCAAATATGGGTTCCTAAAGTTCTAATTCAAACTAACAATGTTACTAATGTTGAAGGACCCAAGCAACAATGGGTACTTAAACAAAAATAGAACTTCCCTTTTTGAGTGCAGGTACCTAGAGCTAGAGCCGATACATCTGTGTGGTACTTCGATAGTGGATCGTCAAGGCACATGACCGGTTCCAAGGATCTTCTGATCAACTATCGAGCTGGAAATGGTCCTCAGGTTGTATTTGGTGACAACTCCAAAGGTAAAACCAAAGGTATAGGTACTGTGCATAGGGGGAGCATCATGATAAGTGATGTTTATTATGTTGAGGGTCTAAAGCACAATTTATTAAGCATAAGTCAATTTTGTGATAAAGGCTTTGAAGTCATATTCTCAAGCGACTGTTGCTATATAAATGACGCTAAGACTAAGTGTACTAAATTGAAAGGAAAAAGATCTAACAACGTATATTTGGTAGATTGGGGTTCAACACTTGATAACAACCCAACATGTTTTGTTGCTAAAAATGAATCTAAAATGGGTTGGTTATGGCATAGAAAAATGAATCACCTCAACTTTAAGACAATCTCTAAGCTTATAAATCTAAATCTCGTAGAGGGATTACCAAAAGGACCATTTCACAAGGATCGCCTTTGTGACGCTTGTCCAATGGGCAAACAAGTCAAGTCATCGTTCAAGAGAAAACCTCATCTATCTACCTCTAGAATACTTGAACTACTTCACATGGATTTGTTTAGACCTGTTCAAACGATCAGTGTAAGCGACAAAAAGTATACTTGTTAGAATAGTGCCCTGCGAGCCAATCCTAGATAAGCTCTATTTATCTATTCTTGTAATAAACAATTTCGTTTTACATTATATTAATAAAAGGCATTTCTTCATCTTATGTTTATATTGTTATAACTTTATGATGAAGTCCCTAGAATTCACACATAGCTATGGGGCTTGATATCTCATTGGATGGATATCATAAAACAAGTCTCTAAGGCTGTGATTTCTAAATACTGTTCAAGTCATAGAATTATCAAGATGAGACATTGATAATTCGGATAGACTTGCGCCTATGATGCACACTCTTAATTAGAGAATGTCTCGTTTTATAGACATTAGTGTAGTTAACACAAATGCACATACGCGGGTGCTTGTTGAAAACAAGTTCACTGATTACCCTAACTGAAACTTCCTAAATTGGAATTATTTCTATATATGTCGAATTAGGAGTTTCTTAATCACGATAGTGCAAGATTAATTCTTTGACTTGAGTCATCACAGTAATCTTGTATAATGACTCACTGCACTTTGACTTCTGTGCCAGTTCTTCTACAAGGACACATATGGACTGGTGATTGGGTGTAGTGACTCGTATATGGAGGTTGGTGTTGACAACAAAGGATCCATCACTTGTCTAGATGAATAAGTGAATTTCCTATAATATTCTAAGTGGTTTGACTGATTTAGTCCTTGGCCAAGGCAAGTAAGTAATTAATTAAGAAGTGAGTTTCTTGAATTAATTAATCACTAGTCAAACACATTTGAATTATTAAGATTGAATTTACAAGGATCTCGACCAATAAGATTCCTCGATCCTTAATTGAATTGGGAAATTAGTTGATGGAGGAATCTCACTTGCATGGAATGCGCGATTGGAAAGGTTCAGTTTGAATCGCCTACATCTAGGTCTTCAAGATAAGTAGCTAGAAACTTTTGTTTGATTTATGGGTATCTTATATTTAATGGAGATTAAATAATAAGATGGTTAATTAAAAGTATTTAATTAATCAAGACAATTTAATTGTCCAAATTAAATCATAAAGGTTATGAACCCATTACTAGTATGGTGGTGAACCTAAAGGGTCACACACAATACTCGGACAAATCCATTTCTTAGCTAAGGAAATTTAATTCAAAGTAGTTGAGTTAATAGATTAATTAATTAGATTAATTAATTAAGACTTTTATTTATTCAAGTGTTGGATAAATAAATTAATTAAGTTGATAAGATCAATTTAATTAAGCTTAAGTCTAGAAAGCATTTAATTTAATTGGAAGTGACTTTTAATTAATCTATTATGGTGGATTAATTATTAAAAGACAATTTTATTAAGTCTTAGTTGAAAATTTGGTGGAGGAAAATAATTAAAGAGTTTAATTAATTTTCTTCTAGAAGGAAATAAGATTTCTTAGAGAGAAAGAAAACTAATTAAAATAGAAGAGTTCTATTTGAGAATTAATTAGTCTTCTATTCCTACATGAAAAAGGTTTAATGCAGAAGAGTTCTACATGAGAAAGAATTGCAAGAACTTAGTCATATATATATGACTAGTATGGAACGAAAATAGGGTGATGACTTTTGAAGCAAAAATTTTTGTTCCTCTAGCATAGAAAATTGTTTCTCTCTCTCTCTCTCTCTCTCTCTCTCTCTCTCTCTCTCTCTACATACAAGTTCTTGAGTTTTTGATTATTCATCAAGATCTTGAATTCAAGAATGCTTCCAAAATACTCAGAGAAGAAATTTTTGCTTTCACCTTAATCCCATACACTATTCCTTAGAGTTAGAATAAACGTTTATAGATCAACCTAGCTAAAGATTATAAACGAGTGGGTATCCGGGGTGTGGATCAACTTTAGAGGAGAAACACTTGGGTCTCTGAAGTGAATCAAGAATCCGATCAAAGGCGTTTTTGGTGGAGGAATTCGAAATCTTCATCAAAGGGAAAAACGAAGGAGTTGATTCAAGGAACGAGAAGCAAGCTAGGGAGCTTACATTAAGGAAGAAGAAACTCTTCGATTTTTGCAAAAAATCGAATAAGGTAAGATCTTCTTTATTTTAAGTTTTAAATATCTAGTGTAGAGATGCGCAAGCCTATGATACGTGATAAGCCCGTAGGATTAATAAACTCGCATGTTTAAATCCTAGAAACTAAAATTTTAATTTTCCCTTATACTTAGTCGGGCTATATGTATATTTCCCAACAGTGGTATCAGAGCCTAAGGCTCGCACATCGTTATGCATGATCCGTTTAATTTTAATCGTCACATGTGATGTACGTTTAAAATTATTAAATTCATGAATTTTATTGATTTGGGGATTTTCATAAAAACTATTTTTTTTCCTATTTTTTAAAGGTTGTTTGAATCTGGAAAATATATGTAGTTTATATATATGAGGTGACTGTGAATTGCAATTGAGAATTGCGCATATTCATTACCTAATTTACGTACACAGTAGCTATGTGTGTGCCTGTGTAAGTGAACAAATTGGATTTGGAATCTAATTAATAAAGTGTACAGCAGCTATGTGTGTGCATGTGTAAGTGAACAAATTGGATTTGGAATCTAATATAGTGCACGTATTATGTGTGTGCATGTATGAAGATCATCCATGAGTGTGCATGTTTAAACATGTGTATTAGATTTCAAATCTAATACTTCTAAGTCAACAATTGACCGATTGTGTGATTGGTAAGAAATTGAAATTGAAATTGAAAAGGACTTCATGCACAATTTGGAATTGCATGGGAATAAACGATGCCTTGATTTTTATTTTTCCATTAACCGCCCAGTCAAGCACACTTTTCGGGATTATGAAAACCAAGCAGCATGTACAGATTGTAATTAACATGTATTGTTTTTCCATGGAACGGTCGTGGCTGAAAGTTTTTGGAGGAAAATTTCATAATGTGAAACAGTCGCAGACCCGTTTATGGATATTTGATTTTTCTATAAATTTAAATTCTATTTAAAAGGTGTTTTAAATTGTTTATTTTTGGAAAAATCAATTTTATTGAAAACCCCTGAATTGATTTAATTTATGAGGAATATTTGGTAAATTAAGAATTTACATATGCTTTCATGAGTTGATATGCATGATGAAATTTTGAGGCCATTAGGATTGTACAAGCATGTTTATTTTCCGTTATTTATTCGCCTTGCCGGCATTCGATCCTTGATGGCTCTAGATAGGATCGATTAAGATATGGCTCAAAATATCCATGTTATATTTTATGTATGAGATGCATGATTTTATGTATGTGATGCATGTTTTTTGTATGAGATGCATGAGTCTATGTATAAGATGCATGTTTGTATAAGATACATGTTTTTAAGATTATGCTTATGATATGGTTTATTTTCTTTCATGTGTTGTTGGGCATGTTTAGGATAAAGACTTAGATAAGATAATCGAAGCAATGAGACCTTTTCATAATATACTAAAATCCCTTACTTATTTGATAAGTTTATAAAATCTTAATGATTTTAATTTTAAGTTAATATGAGATAAAATTAAACGGGGTTTAATATTCCATGCCTTCCATCAAAAGTAATAACATGTCGGTGCTACTTATGTAGATTAGTCGACCATTGCAAGTGGGACTTTCTATAATGAGAAAGCTGTGATTATTATACTAAGCATAGAGATGCACATGGGTAATTTATCCTCTAAGTTGACCATTGAAAGTGGAACTTTTTGGGTAGGTTATTTACATGTTGGTTTGATGGGTCTAACTTAACATAGGAGTAACATGGGGGCACATAAAATTGAGGTCCATGTGAAACATGAGGTAAAATAATTGAGGGTTACATGGGGATGTAATTGATAAGTGTTGTCTACCTTTTTAATTATTATGTATGCGTCCATAAAATTGGGGTATGTAATAATTAAATTGGACTTCAAACTCACTAAGAAAAATTGTTTTTCTCGAATTCTTTGATGAGGGTTATTGAATTTGAATTATATAGTGGGAGGTAATTTATGATTAAAAGACCTTAAAATCATATCTACACATAATGTATTAAACATCTTCTTAATCTCCATTTCGCTTTAATTTGTAGATAACTAGATATCTAAGATGGCTAAGAACCCGCTTTCCACAATTCTCGACACAAACAAACTCACTAGACCCAACTATTCTGATTGGCTTAGAAACCTTAAGATAGTGCTCAACTCTGAGAATAGAGCCTATGTCTTGACTAATGCACCTCCCTCCACTTTGCCCGAGGGTGCTGAGGAAGAGGAAATCGAAACCCATAAGAAATGGTTAAACGATGACCTCCAAGCAAGGTGCACGATGCTTGCATCAATGTCGAATGAGTTGCAAAAGCAACACGAAAATATGGCAAGTGCTGCTGATATTTTCAAATACTTACAAGAGTTGTATGGTGAAAAGTCGAGGAGGGAAAGATACTTAATGTCTAAAGAGCTTTTCAGAGCTCGTATGACTGAGAGGTCAAATGTCCAAGAACATGTGCTTAAGATGATTGGGCTCATTGAGAAGCTCGCAAGTCTTGACATTTTTCTAGATAATGAACTCTCAGTGGACTTAGTACTTCAATCCTTGCCTAGCTCATTCGACCAATTTGTGGTCAACTTTAACATAAACAGTCTGGAGGCGACCTTGCCTGACTTGTTAAGCATGTTAAGGACTGCAGAAGCCACCATCAAGAAGGACAAGCCAGTCCTACTTGTGAGTTCTGCCCATTCTAAGGCTAAGAAGCCAAATAAAGGGAAAGAGAAGAGTTCTCAAAAGAACAAGAAGCTAAAAGCTAAAGGTGGGGTTAAGAAGGTTAAAGCTGATAAGGATAAGGGTGATTGTTTCCACTGCGGTAAACTAGGGCATTGGAAGAGGAACTAAATTAAAGGTGTTTAATTTGTTTTTCTTAAATAAGATAGCTTAAATAGTACACTAATGTGGCATGCTAGACTAGGACATATTTCCAAAGAAAGATTGCACAAATTGGCAAAGGAAGGTGAACTCGACCTTAAGGAAGAGAAAACCATGCCTACTTGTGAATCTTGTTTTAAAAGAAAAATGACTAAGTCACCATTTATAAGACAAGTGGAACGTGCCACTCATCCTTTGGGTTTGATCCACTCGGATGTTTGTGGTCCTTTTAGTATATGAGTACTAAAGGAAGGTGTACTTACTTCATTACTTTTACCGATGATTATTTACGGTATGGATATGTGTACCTTATGAAATGCAAATCCGAAACTTTTGAAAAGTTCAAAGAGTTTAGGAATGAAGTAGAACAACTAAGTCATAGTATTAAGACTCTTCGATCTGATCGTGGAGGGGAATACTTAAGTGACGAATTCATTAGTTATCTTTAAGAGAATGGGATTCTTTCTCAGTGGACTCCGCCTGGAACACCACAATTGAATGGGGTGTCTGAGCGAAGGAATAGGACTTGATTGGATATGGTCCGTTCCATGATGAGTTACACTGAAGTTCCTCCATCTTTCTGGGGTTATGCCTTATAAACTGCGGCTTATCTATTAAATAGATTGCCTTCCAAATCAGTGCCCAAAACGCCTTATGAGTTATGGCGTGGTAAACCGGCCTCATACAAATATCTTCGAGTATGGGTTGTTCAGCCTATGTGAAAAGGCTAGTGGGAGATAAGTTAGAGTCTAAGTCTAGCTTATGTAAACTTATGGGGTACCCTAAAGAAACTGCGAGGTACTACTTCCATGATCCATCGGAGCAAAAGGTGTTTGTTTCAAGGAATGCCATCTTCTTAGAGAAGGAGTTTCTATTAGATAGAAAGGGCGAGATCATAGAACTTGAAGAAGTTCAAGAACCACAAATTATCTCACAAACTTTGGAAATACAAACACAAGAAAACACTGAAATATCTAACACACAACCTCCAAGAAGATCCGAAAGGATCCGAGGGCCACCTGAGAGGTATGGTCTATTACTAGAAAGTAATAAGGAAGAGCTTCAAGTGGATGAAGATCCAAGAAGCTACAACGAAGCAATATGTGATATTGATTCGGGGAAGTGGCAAAATGCCATGGAATCTGAAATGGACTCCATATACTCCAACAAGGTATGGACCTTGGTAGATCCACCAGAGGGTATAGTACACATTGGTTGTAAGTGGAGCTATAAGCGAAAGCTTGGAGCAAATGGAGAGGCAGTGACCTATAAAGCTAGGCTAGTGGCAAAAGGTTACACTCAAAGAGAGGGTATCGACTATGAAGAAACATTTTCGCCAGTAGCAATGCTTAAGTCCATTAGGATTTTGCTTGCAATATCTGCTCATTATGATTATGAAATATGGCAGATGGATGTGAAAACCGTCTTCCTTAATGGAAACATAAAGGAAGAGATTTACAAGAAACAACCAGAAGGTTTCATATCTAGTGGGAGTGAGCAAAATGCTTGCAAACTCTAAAAAGTCCATTTATGGACTAAAGTAAGCATCCCGAAGTTGGAACATTTGTTTTGATGAAACTATAAGGATGTATGGTTTCATTAAAAACGAAGATGAACCATGTGTGTACAAGAAAGTCAGTGGGAGTGCAGTGACATTCTTAGTACTTTATGTTGATGATATTCTACTCATTGGGAATGATGTAGGAATGATGCAATCGACTAAAGTATGGTTATCCACCAAATTCTCCATGAAAGACTTAGGAGATGCATCCTACATCTTAGGAATTAAAATCTATAGAGATAGATCAAGAAAGATGATAGGATTATCTCAATCAATGTACATAGAGAAAATGCTAAAGAGGTTTAGCATGGAGGAATCAAAGAAAGGATTCTTGCCTATGAGTCATGGGATCTGGTATTCTCGTTCCATGTGTCCTTCGACACCCCAGGAACGAGATAGGATGGCTCGCGTACCATATGCTTCTGCCATTGGAAGTATTATGTATGCAATGCTATGTACAAGGCCTGATGTGACTCATGCTTTAAGTGTAGTGAGTCGTTTTCAGTCCGACCCAGGTGAGTTGCACTGGGTAGCCGTGAAAACAATCCTCAAGTACTTGAGAAGGACTAAGGATTTGTTTTTGATATACGGCGGTGGAGAATTGAAACTAGAAGGGTTCACTGACTCTAGTTTCCAATCTGAGGTGGATGATTTGAAATCAATGTCGGGATTTGTATTCACCCTCAATGTTGGAGCAATAAGTTGGAAGAGTTCCAAATAGAAAACTATTGTGGATTCCACAACCGAGGCTAAATACATAGCTGCATCTGATGCAGCAAAGGAAGTTGTTTGGATTAGGAACTTCATCCAAGGGTTGGGTGCAGTCCCTAGCATTGTCGATCAAGTACTGTGACAATAATGGCGCCATTGCTCAAGCAAAGGAGCCAGGGTCTCATCAAAGATCTAAACACATAGAGAAATGATACCATGTGATCTGGGAGATCATTGGTAAAGTCGACTACTAGTGGAAAGAGTCGACTCAACGGAGAACATAGTGGATCCACTAACTAAGCCTTAATCTCGTATTAGAAAGACATCTTGAGAAGATGGGTCTTAGATACCAATGATATTGGCTCTAGTGCAAGTGGGAGATTGTTAGAATAGTGCCCTGCGAGCCAATCCTAGATAGGCTCTATTTATCTATTCTTGTAATAAACAATTTCGTTTTACATTATATTAATAAAAGACATTTCTTCATCTTATGTTTATATTGTTATAACTGTATGATGAAGTCCCTAAAATTCACACATAGCTATGGGGCTTGATATCTCATTGGATGGATATCATAAAACAAGTCTCTAAGGCTGTGATTTCTAAATACTGTCCAAGTCATAGAATTATCAAGATGGGACATTGATAATTCGGATAGACTTGCGCCTATGTTGCACATTCTTAATTAGAGAATGTCTCGTTTTATAGACATTAGTGTAGTTGACACAAATGCACATACGCGGGTGCTTGTTGAGAACAAGTTCACTGATTAACCTAACTGAAACTTCCTAAATTGGAATTATTTCTATATATGTCGAATTAGGAGTTTCTTAATCACGATAGTGCAAGATTAATTCTTTGACTTGAATCATCACAGTAATCTTGTATAATGACTCACTGCACTTTGACTCATGTGCCAGTTCTTCTACAAGGACACATATGGACTGGTGATTGGGTGTAGTGACTCGTATATGGAGGTTGGTGTTGACAACAAAGGATCCATCACTTGTCTAGATGAATAAGTGAATTTCCTATAATATTCTAAGTGGTTTGACTGATTTAGTCCTTGGCCAAGGCAAGTAAGTAATTAATTAAGAAATGAGTTTCTTGAATTAATTAATCACTAGTCAAACACATTTGAATTATTAAGATTGAATTTACAAGGATCTCGACCAATAAGATTCCTCGATCCTTAATTGAATTGGGAAATTAGTTGATGGAGGAATCTCACTTGCATGGAATGCGCGATTGGAAAGGTTCAGTTTGAATCGCCTACATCTAGGTCTTCAAGATAAGTAGCTAGAAACTTTTCTTTGATTTATGGGTATCTTATATTTAATGGATATTAAATAATAAAATGGTTAATTAAAAGTGTTTAATTAATCAAGACAATTTAATTGTCCAAATTAAATCATAAAGGTTATGAACCCATTACTAGTATGGTGGTGAACCTAAAGGGTCACACACAATACTCGGACAAATCCATTTCTTAGCTAAGGAAATTTAATTCAAAGTAGTTGAGTTAATATATTAATTAATTAGATTAATTAATTAAGACTTTTATTTATTCAAGTGTTGGATAAATAAATTAATTAAGTTGATAAGATCAATTTAATTAAGCTTAAGTCTAGAAAGCATTTAATTTAATTGGAAGTGACTTTTAATTAATCTATTATGATGGATTAATTATTAAAAGACAATTTTATTAAGTCTTGGTTGAAAATTTGGTGGAGGAAAATAATTAAAGAGTTTAATTAATTTTCTTCTAGAAGGAAATAAGATTCCTTAGAGAGAAAGAAAACTAATTAAAATAGAAGAGTCCTATTTGAGAATTAATTAGTTTTCTATTCCTACATGAAAAAGGTTTAATGTAGAAGAGTTCTACATGAGAAAGAATTGCAAGAACTTAGTCTTATATATATGACTAGTATGGAACGAAAATAGGGTGATGACTTTTTAAGCAAAATTTTTTGATCCTCTAGCATACAAAATTGTTTCTCTCTCTCTCTCTACATACAAGTTCTTGAGTTCTTGATTATTCATCAAGATCTTGAATTCAAAAATGCTTCCAAAATACTCAGAGAAGAAATTTTTCTTTCACCTTAATCCCATACACTATTCCTTAGAGTTAGAATAAACGTTTAGAGATCAACCTAGCTAAAGATTATAAACAAGTGGGTATCCGGGGTGTGGATCAACTTTAGAGGAGAAACACTTGGGTCTCTGAAGTGAATCAAGAATCCGATCAAAGGCGTTTTTGGTGGAGGAATTCGAAATCTTCATCAAAGGGAAAAACGAAGGAGTTGATTCAAGGAACGAGAAGCAAGCTAGGGAGCTTACGTTAAGGAAGAAGAAACTCTTCGACTTTTGTAAAAAATCGAATAAGGTAAGATCTTTTTTATTTAAGTTTTAAATAACTAGTGTAGAGATGCGCAAGCCTATGATACGTAATAAGCCCGTAGGATTAATAAACTCGCATGTTTAAATCCTAGAAAAACTAAAATTTTAATTTTCCGCTGTGCTTAGTCGGACTATATGTATATTTCCCAACAATACTTTGGTGATAGTAGATAATTTCTCTCGATTTACTTGGGTGGAATTTCTTTCATCCAAAGATGAGACATGTGACAAGTTAACAACGCTTATTCGGCAACTTCAAACATTGAAAAATCTTAAGGTTGAAAGAATAAGAAGCGATCACGGTATTGAGTTTACTAACAAGATTGTTGAGAAGTTTTGTGTAGAGAATGGAATACATCATGAGTGTTCAGCTCCCAGAACTCCCCAACAGAATGGTGTTGTTGAGCGCCGGAACAGAACGCTCAAGGAAGCCGCTAAGACTATGTTAGCAGAGTCCAAGCTTGCTCCTAGGTTTTGGGCCGAAGCTATCAACACTGCATGTTATACTCAAAACCGTTGCATGATCAACAAACAGCAGGGGAAAACTTCATATGAACTATAGAGAAAATTTACATAAATGGTAAAGAATTGAATGTTAGAGTTAGTGCCCGACGCACCAATATGGGCGCCATTCTTTGTAATGGTAACTCTAGAGTTGAACAATCGTTTGCTTATAAATAAAGTCAATCTCTTTAATATATGTGGGGCATGTCTTTATTCTTAAATTAGTTTTTACTTTGGCTTAAAATAAAGTCCCGAAGAATCACACATAGCTATGGGACATCATTGCACATTGGGTGTGGCAATGATGGAATATGTCTCGAAGGCTGTGATCTTTAAACATTGTTCCAAGTCGTAAAAGGGTTCATCGAGATAAAGGGATATCGATGCAACCCAAAAGACTTGTTCATATGATGCATACTCTGGGAGAAGTGTATCTCGTTCCATTGATACTAGCATGGTGAAAGCCAATGCATATATGAGGGTTGCCATTGTGGTAATGGGCGAACTGAACAACCCCATGGAAGTTCCTAAAATGGATTCCCAGTCGAATGTGGAACTTCCAGTGGTCTTGTAGTATAAGAGTAATCCTTATGGACCTAAGATTCCATTGGATGTCTTATGCGTAACCGCGCATGTTCTTGATTTGTTACATGATCACTTTAGATGATCAAATATGGGCAAACTCAGACATGCACGTCTTACGTAGTAAGGCACGTGAGAATCGAGAGGAATCTATCTCTGACATTAGCCAGTCGGTTAATCTCCTATGGTTGCATAGTGAATCGACTTAAGGAATCTTCGGCCGAAGTATGATATCTAAAGAGGCCTAGGGTTTCCTCGTTTAGATAGTCGAAGTCGATTTCACATAACGTGGAAAACATAGTATTGAATTAATAGAGCTTCGACCTTAGCCATTGCTCTAGATTCAATCGGGAGATTAGATAGAGAGATCTTACTTATGCAAGGATCAAGATCGCAAAAAGGCGTATCCTTACTTTCGTTTTATCTAGGTCTTAGGGACCCTATGCTAGGTGGGCAACCGCGATTTGTAAGTGCCGAGAATTAGCTTGGTGACTAATTCGAGGCTTGATCAAATCAAATGATTGATTTAATCTAGTACTTTCCATTTTAGGAAGGTACACTAGCACTATGGGAAAGTGTACTTACTACTAGATAGAAACGAGCCTAAGGGGTCACACACTAACTTGAGAGAGTCACTGCTTGAATAGATGTGATTAATCAATTTCGAGGAAATTGAGGGAATTAGGAAAGTGTAGTACTTTCCTAATATGGAATATAAATTAATTGAATGATTCAATTAATTTTACTCTTTTAATTAATCTTGTAGAATTAATTAAAATTAATGAACCTAGTAGAGTCTAAGTATTTTATTTAATTGGGTAGGGCCCAAGTTAAATAAATAAATGTTGAAATTAGTTGGTTGGATTTAATTTGACTTGTATTTAATTAATGGGTAGGGCCTATAATTAAATTGAGAAGTCAAAATTAAATCCTAGAGTCCAATTGACATGTGTTGACCGATTTTTATGAGAAAAATAAGGGAGGGGGCATTTTTTTATGTGGTGGAGGAGGAAAAGAGTTTTCCCCTCCTCCAAGTCTTCATAGGATGAGGATTACTAGAGAGTTTAGGAGAAATGAAGTTTTCTTTTCCTAATAGGACTCTAGGTAATCCTCACCTTTAAATAGGAGATGAAGAAAACTAAAATACATAATCATATTTGCTGGAAAATCCGCCCCCCTTCTCTTAGACCTAAAAATCGGCCACCTCTCTCCTCTTTCCAACAAGACGTCGTTCTATTCATGTGTTGAATTAAACGACTTAGAAAAATATTCCTACCCTTCACATAATCAAGCCTAAGTTAAGCTTAGAATCATTTTGTTGTCTAGCACGCAAGGCAAGACGATTGGTGACTTGAACGAGGTGTGGATACGTCTTAGAGGTGCGACGCATGGAGCACTCTAAACCGGGAGACACGAAAAACGATGGGCAATTTCTCACCCAAGGGAAATTGTGTGGATTTGCACCACAGGGTTGCTAAGATCCAAAGTACGAGGTGAAACAAAATTTTCGAAAGGTATAATTTCGCATACCTCCTTATCAAATTCGATCGAGCCAACTCCATATTCCTGTTTTCGGGTGGTTGTACGTTTACTTTTGTAAAATTTTAATTTCCGCTGCCACGAGCCACCCGAAAGAACGAGTCAACCCAACATAGAATGCAATACCTTGTTCTTGTGATGATAATAACTATGTTTTTACAAGAATTATCACCCTATAAACTTCAAATACTGAAGATCAAAATATGAATTTATAAAGAGGGGTTCTTGAAAAGTGGGAGAAGAAAATGAGTGGGGTTAAAGAAAGGGAAAGCAGAAAGTCAAAATTCATCTTATGTGTACAGAAGGAATTTTTTTTTTTTTTTCATATCATGGTCTAATTCTCTCTCCAATTTTTGGCTGATTAGAAGCCCATCCACTACCACTAGTTGTTTGGTCAAATAAATAAGCCCATATGTTTTGTATTTTGTTTGAAAGAAAAGCCCACTTTGTTTCATCCAAATTACAAGTCCAGCAGTCCAATTTTTTTTGTTTTTTTTTTGGGAGGGCAAATTTATAAATTATAAAAAATTAACACTATTTTTTTAAAATTTTTTTACATAATTGGGGGGTCGGTTGCTCCATCCAACCCCCCTCCCTCCATCTCTGGATGTATCTTTTAATGTCCTCGCAGTATGTGATATAAACATGAATTATGTTTATATATTATCTGGTTGGGAGGGCTCTGCCGCCGACATCAGGGTATTAAAGGATGCCATTACTAAAGAAAACGGTCTTAGAGTTCCAAATAGTATTTGACTATC
The DNA here is from genome assembly GCA_019426215.1 of Buddleja alternifolia. Classification (NCBI taxonomy): domain Eukaryota; kingdom Viridiplantae; phylum Streptophyta; class Magnoliopsida; order Lamiales; family Scrophulariaceae; genus Buddleja; species Buddleja alternifolia. The sequence goes on along the minus strand of CM033407.1, from coordinate 19,024,609 downwards.
CCATTGTTTTATTAATTCATACAAACTTAACTAAGATTGATAAATATTAATGTAATTCACCTAAGATATTTCAATCATTTCTTATCAGGAAATTATTATCTGTGTGACTCGGGGTATACAAATGAGGATGGTTTTCTAGCACCTTATCGAGATGTTAGATGCCATATGCAAGAATGAGATAGACACAGGGTGGCCCTACAAGATGCTCATGATTTTTTCAATAAAGTGCATGCCTTGGTGCGCAATGTCATTGAGAGGTCCTTTGCATTATTGAAAGGGCGATGTGCGATATTACGGAATAATTCATTTTACCTTGTTAAAGTCCAAAATCACACAATCATAGCTTGCGGTTTACTTCATAATTACGTTCGTATAAAGATGTCAACCGATCCTTTAGAAGCGGAGATTCCCGAGGTTGATGACCCTAAAGATGACCCTGCTGTAGCATTTATTAAACAAGTAGAGCCATCATAACAATTGACCAATTGGCGCGAGAATTTGGCAACAACCATGTTTGATGAGTGGAGAGGGGCTCGTTAGATTTAGTTTAGTGAAGTATCAATGGCATAAATTGTAATAAATATCAAGAATGTTTATTCGTATTTTTTAGACTTTGTATCTATTGAACGTGACACATTTACCGTTTGCTTCTTTGTGTTTACAATTTTGTATTATTGGAGTGTAATATTGATTATTCCATTATGTAGTTCATTGTTTTATTGCTACTTTATTCTATGCAGTGTATTGTATTATTATGTTATCTAGAGCATTTTTAATGGATATAATAATTGTTGCAATGTTTTATTTTGGAGCACTAATACATAATTGTAATAGGTTACTAATGGACACTACATCAAGTAGGATGAAAGAACTGTCGCTGATTCTATTGCCAAAAGTTGTAGAAGAATATGGTCGTTGCAAAAAGAAGTTGCCTTAGCAGATGCATTGAAGGACCTTGTCGTGCGAGGATATAAGTCGACAACGGGTTCAAGATTGGATATCAAAATATACACTCCCGGGGACAAACTTACGTGCTGAGCCACACATAAGTTCAAAAATCACAGTGTGGGAAAAAAAAAACCATGCCTCCATTACCACCATGTTGTCAAGAAATGGCTTCGATTGGAACGACATGAGTATTACGAGAACTGTTGATAGTGACGATGTATGGAACAACTATGTTAAGGTAAACACTATAATTATATGTATTTTTGGTTTATAAGATCGTGTGGATGTTCCATACTTGAGCATTATTTTCGTGAGGTATGTGTCTACTATGAGGTTGTGATTGAATTTTTTTTGTCAGCTGGAATGACATTTATTTGTCATCACACATTGTTTATTGAGCATACTCTTTATATATTGGTTGGTTATTTGCACACATAATGTATTCTAATGTTTCTTTATAGACGGATAGAAATGCCCGCCCAAATGCGGTACAAATCATATCCATTGTACAAGGATTGGAAAGAAATTTTTGGCAAGGACAGGGTAATGGGGGAGCATGCTGAGGGATTTTTAGATGTTGTTCAAGAGTTGTTTTACAATGAAAATAACAAGGACAAAGGGAAAGACAAAGAGGGTGGAGGGGATCATGTACCAGTTTTCAGCAAATCACATTTTGAAGAGGTTGCAAGCATGTCATTCGCATGGTATCACGAGTGGTAGTCAGAAGAGCAAGTCGAAGAGAAAGAGGAGAGTGGTTGATAAATGACGACAGTTTTATAGAATTGATGACTGAATTCTGCACATCTACCGATCAATGGTTGGGTGACATTTCTACACGTATTGGTTTCGATCATGATGCATCAAAATCAAGGAAAGTTGTATTTGAAGCACTTAGCGTGGTTAGTTCACTTGACATGGAAGATACCCTATTGGTCTCTTCTTTAGTCTTCCTCTGAATGCGAAAACTTCTATGGTGAGGATGTTATTGCAGGGGCATTTTTCTAGACAGTGAAACAAAGGGGATTTGAACTTGCCATTTAGCCATTTAGGCCAATTATTAGTGTGTTTTGAACTTTTTATTACTATGTTGTGTAATTTAAACAACACATTACGATATTTTGCTCATATCATCTGTTTTGGTTAACTTAATTGCACTCGAATTAGTCGAGTTTAGTAGTTAATATTTTTGCTTGAATAGGTGATATGTTTCGTGATATTTGAATTTGATTATGGTATTATCTTCCGATAATTGTATTTTGCTCGAAATGGTGTTTGACTTGTATTATTTTTGGTTGAAATGTTGTTTGATCATATTAGTGTTTTACTGTTCGGACAAAGAATCGATTATATTAGTGGTCATAAAACAAATACATATTATTTTCTGTCTTTGTTATTAGTCAAGTGTATGATTATAATTGAATGCACCAACCTGTTGTCTTTCTTTTCTTTTTTTATGTAATATGTATCTACTATTTTTTCTTGTTAGTTTAAGCTTCATCACTTGTGAGTTTCCAAGCACTTCACATTATTTTTCAAGTTACAAATCACATAGATGATATAATATAGAAATTAAGAGATGTCCAACGTATTGACATCAACTTTGGTTTCAGGTTTTCTTTTTGGTTAGAACTTCACACATTTGTCAATTATATTTCACCTCCTAAATAATATTATAATCAAGTGTCAATCATCATAGAAAAAAGTAGATGAAACTATAAACGGACAGTTTTGTTCGTCTTTCGGCCCTAAGTAAAATGTGAGGACGGATTAAACATACGACTTTCTAGTATGTGCGAATGGTTTACCGAAAATTTCATTTTGAAAAAGTTGAGCCAAAATATTCCAATTACCATTCCAATTTGATTAACTATTAACCAATATCTCCATGTAGCATGTTACGGTCCCCATTAGTATTTGACATTGATGTTTTAAATTTATGTTCTAAATTTACAGTCCCCATTACTCATTGCAAAATAGTAGTTATGTTCTAAAATTTGGCTTCGTTTGGTTGGGGTTTATAGAGGTGATATATCCATTATCACTCCTGATTTTAAGTTTGGTTCAACAAACTCGGCCCATGATACATAGTAGGCTCGGTTTTTTATCACACCTATTCTAGGATACTGGATACCACCTACCAGGTGGTATCCATTATCACGAGATTATATCCAAACCTCTTTAGACATAGTAATTTCTAGTTTATCCCTATAATAAAAAAAATACATAACCTAGTTTCTTTGGTATTAAATCATGTTCATGCAAAGTAAAATATATTTTTCATAATTCATCGATTTTATTACGATACTCGAGATGATTTTATCTGATCTATAAACCGTAGATAGAATTATTTTCCAATCATATTCTAGTTAAGAATCAATTTTGAAAGACAAAATTGTGCTTTGGGAAGATAATGAATATTTTTTTTAAAATTGATTTCCTCGTAAAATGAAGCAAGAGGAAGATTGAAGAATAAAAGGTTGAATTATATTTTATTTTCTAGATTTGTGAAAAGTGAGAAGATGATTTTTTGTTATAATATGGTGTTCCAAGTCTCTCGCGCCTTGCTGTTAAGTAAGAAAGAAAATAGGAAAAATTACTAAAACCCCCCTAAAATAAATTTTTATAGCCAAAAATCCCATGAAATTATTTTTCAATCTCAAAAACCCACTCCACAAACTTTTCATTCAAAACACCCCAAAAGTTAAGATTAATAACTTATTTGGTTAAAGTACCCATCATTTATTAAGTTAAAAATTGATCAATTGATCTTTTTTATCGATTTATTTAAAATTTTCAACTTGATAGGTTGAATAATACAAATTTTTAATATTAGTATTAAATATTTTTATATAATTTATTCTTTAATTTACTATGATAATTATCTAAGAAAGTATATTTTTTAATTTTTTAACAAGATTAAAAATCTGAAAAATTTTAAAAAAAATTTTATTTAGTCATTTATCAATATAAAATTTCTAAATAACTATATATCTATACAAAACTACAATTAAATAAATTTTTAGTATAGAAGGCTAAGGACAATTAAGTCCATTAATTTTTTAACTCTAAATTTTGGGTTTTTTGGAATGAAAAGTTGATCGAATGGGTTTTTTGGAATGAAAATTTTTATCAAGGATTTTTTGGGTATAAAAATTATTTTAGGGGTTTTTTAGTAATTTTCCAAAAAAAAATATGGGTAATTATGGTAATCCAAAAAAATTAATAGGATATTTTAGGGTTTTTCTATTGAATCCATCTTTATATAAAATGTTAACCCAAACAATTTAAAAGTAAATTCTTAGGATATAAGTCTTATTTATCTATGCAACCAAACAATTTTTTGCCAATGTATCCCTTCATTTCTACCATAACTATCATGCATAATTTTATCACATTCAATCCTATGCGGGCAACCAAACTAAGCCTTGGCTTAGGAATAGGGCAACTCAAACATAATATGTGCCCGGGCCATGAGTAATTTCGCTCTAAAATGCTTATTATCACATGCCCCAAACGTGTGATAGGATAAATATCAAGAGAGTTGACAAACTAACTACAAATAATCTTGACTTGAACAGTGATATTTATTATCAGTACTATCTATCTTATCTCATCAACTGTACCAAACTAGTCCTAAGAGAATTGATATATAAGTAAAACCAGAATCTAATCCAAATTGAAAATATAATCATATTCTTAAACTATTAGAGAAAACAATCAGTATACAAGTAAAGTATCAAAACTATATACGAAACACAATCGTACGCCTGCAAGCTGCGAATCCCGGGTTGACTCCCGGTCAAACGTACATCGGTTGACTCGACCACAGTCAATAGAGTTATTGGAAAATCTCAGGGTAAATCTTCGCCAATTACCCAGCAGAGCAAACCTGTCCATACGCAATAGCCCGCAAACCACGTATGAAGGTAAGCCACCCTAGGTTACCCATAGGCGACGGACTCGATAAGCGCAGGGGGCCCCAGGGGAGGATTTGGGGAAGGACGGAGGAGTAAACTCCCCAAACTATCCCCTTTCTCCCAATCCACTACTCCTGGGTTTCGAACCCGGGTGGGCTCTCACGGCATAATGCCTTGTGACCACTTCGGCCACACCCCCTTGCTTTAGTCAATAGAGTTATTGAATAATCATATCTGCTTATTTATCATATCTGCTTAGTTTAGTAAGAATATAATGATTAACACTCATTTTCAAAAATTTAATTCCAAATTCACAATAGTCTCGTCTTAAACAAGATAATCACCACTAATTAAGTAACAAATCTGAGAAATCATACTAGCAATAAACATACGATTATCTTGTTTGTTGTATGAAGCAAGAACAAAAACATCAAACAAACCATTCATTCCATAATTGGCTTCCTCTCTCCTCCCTTTCCTCCTCCTCTCCACACTCACACACCTCTCCGCCGGAGACCTCCACATAACCACGTCGTTTTCACGATCACATTCCATTTCTGAGCCCACCGGCGGCGACACTCCGGCCACCACATACTTTGAAGTCACAAGACCAATCCCACTTCCCTACACCAAACCTTGCTCATATGTACTCCTTCAACATGACTTTGCTGACACCTACAACAAACCCCCACTTCTTGCACATTACAAACCTCCTTCCGATTATCCGTATCACAATTTCGCTAAAATCGTTCTTGAATGGACGACAACTTGTAAGGTCAGACAATTTGATAGAATATTCGGCTTTTGGCTTGGTGGGGTTGAGATTCTCTGTAGCTGCACCGCTGAGCCCGAGCCGAAAAATGGCGTTGTATGGAAAGGACATCACGAGGTACTATTCCTTGTTGTTAGAAATCGAGAGCGTACCTAATGCGGAAGCGTTATATTGAACGAACTTGATTAGAATCACGTTGTCCCGAACTTCTTGAATGAAACACGAACACCGTCAGGAATTCAATTACTAGAACCGAAGACACAAATTCACGACTCAAGTATCTAAAGTATTTGGAGAGTTTATGATATGTATTAGTATATATATTCTAGTAATTAAAATGATGAACAATGGCTGTATTTATAGAGGAAAATACACCCTTTCACCAAGAGTCGCAACCAATGGACATGTCTCTTGGGTGTTATTTCTAATATCTCCCACTCACCCATGACGGCATGACCATAGGTCCATATAAACATATACTCTCCCAAAAAAAAAATTTATCATACCGATAAATGAGTCGTGCGACCGGCATCTACACTTATAATATCGGGAGCTCCAAACTAGAAACCTCTAACGGTCAGAATGGAGACATCAACCCTTGATGGAGATAATTTTGTATTGTGTAGTATTGTACCCCAGGCTCGTTAGTCACCCTGATTAAGTATATCTTAATCCCTCTAGAAATTTATACTTAACCACTCTGTCAGTTTCACAAGTATTCACAGTTATATAATCTATTGATTAACATAACTGGCTAGCCGGTGAATACAAGTGAAAGGCGTGAATCTAAGCTTGCCTTCCTTTTACCCTAATAACACTAGGATCTAAGTTAGCTGCTTTCCCAGTCATGTTCCTTTAGACCGCATCATCCATAGCCATAGCTAACATGCTAGAGTAGCTAACACTAACTTTTCACTTTGTGCCACAGTTAAAAGTCACATTGGGTATTACTAAGATCAATGATCTTTAGTACTCACACAGTGAGGAAGCAGGGATCCATTCACTCACTTCCAATTGGGTCGCTATGCACATGTAGTATGACATACATGCAACGGTGGAGACACTTTATCATAAAGAGTGTATGTTTTCTATCTCTCTACACCATACAGGTCTTAATTAGCTCGTTCTTAGAACGCCTAATTCGAGAATATATTACACATGAACAATTCTAAAATAAATTCTCGCACCCGGCAACTTATAGGCTTCATAGATGGTGGGTAAACATATATATCAGCTCTTAAGATAAAATGAGCCTCATCTTGGTTTTCACCAAGGCGACATATTAATAGATTAACTACGTAACACTAAAAACAATGCTTACGAAAAAAATGTCTCATCTTTACTCGCTTTCTTAGCGCTAGAGGCAATTGCTCGTGTGAGAGAGCCAATCTCCGCCTATCGACATACATATCAAATCAATGTACTAGTTTATTGCAACAAATTATGCAAAAAAAAAATTGATATATTATATATTATCAATGTATGATTACAAAATGATCCTTTCAAGAAATACAATCACACTCTACGGAGCCCTAGAGATCTTACATGTGATAAATATGAATCTCTAGCTATTGGTTTGGTCATTGGGTCTGCTACCATATGACTAGTAGAAATGTGTTTCAAGATCACTTCTTTCTGTGCTATAATGTCTCGCATGAAATGGTATCTAATTTGAATATGTTTGGTTTTTCCATGATACTTAGGATCCTTGACATAAGAAAGCGTTGCCATGCTATCACAATATATTGTTACTGGGTTAGAAGCACCAACAATGACTTTCAAATGTTCTAGAAATCGTCTTAACCAAACAGCTTCTTGCACTGCCGCAGAACAAGCTATGTATTCAGCCTCCATAGTTGACAAGGCAATACAGGATTGCTTTTTGCTGCTCCAAGATATGGCACCATTATTAAGTAGAAAAGCATATCCTGATGTTGATTTGCGTTCATCCAAGTCTCCTCCCCAATCAGCATCACTATAACCGATTAAGTGCAAATCTTGTCCTTGATAACATAGCATGTAAGCTGTTGTTCCTTTAAGATATCTAAATATCCTCTTGACTTCTTTCCAATGTACAAGTCTGGGGTTGGCTTGAAAACGACTAACAAGACCAACTGCATAACAAATGTCCGGTCTTGTACACATCATTGCATACATCAAGCTGCCAATTGCACTTAAATAAGGAACTCTAGACATTCTGTCTTTTCATCTGGAGTTTGTGGACCCATTTGAGAATTAAGGCTCAAATTCTTTTCGACAGGAGTATCTATAGGTTTGCAGTCATGCATTCGATATCTTTCAAGCATCTTCTTGATGTAAGTCTCTTGAGACAAACCAAGAAGTCTTTTTGATCGATCTCTAATGATCTTGACACCTAGTACATAACTAGCTTCACCCATGTCTTTCATTTCAAAATTTGAAGACAACCACTTCTTAGTGGCTTCTATTAACTCTTTATCATTTCCGGCCAATAAAATGTCATCAACATATAACGACAAGATCACAAACTTACTTTTGGATTGTTTAACATAAACACAATGATCTTTCGTTCATCATTGTAAATCCATCAGCTATCTTAGCTTGATGAAATTTGAGATTCCATTGCCTGGATGCTTGCTTCAAGCCATAAATAGATCTTTTGAGCTAGCAAACTTTGCGCTCTTGACCTTTGTTTATGAAGCCTTCAGGTTGATCCATGTAAATCTCTTCATCTAGCTGTCCATTGAGGAAAGCCATTTTCACATCCATTTGGTAAAGTTCAAGATCCATATGTGTGACAATAGCAAGAATAAGGCGAATCGAAGAGAATCTAACAACTGGTGAGAATGTTTCTTCATAGTCGATTCCCTCTTTTTTAGTGTAGCCTTTTGCCACTAAACGAGCCTTATATCTTTCGATAGATCCATCAGACTTTCTTTTAATCTTAAGAACCCATTTATTTCCTATCGTCTTACGATCAGGTGGAAGATCAACCAAGTCCCAAACTTGATTTGATTCCATGGATTCTATTTCTTCTTGCATTGCTTTCATCCATTCTTTTGCAGCTAAAGAATTAATAGCTTCATGTACAGTTCTTGGCTCTTCACCATCTTCTGGAGCTATCATGAAAGCTTCCCCTTCAATATCAAAATGACGACGAGGAATTCTTCCACGACTACTCTTTTGAAGTTGTGGTTCTTCGAGATTTTCCTCTATTCGAGTGGTTTTATTGGACACATCATCACTCCCACTAGTTTGAGATGGATAAGAAAAATTATCATATCCTTCGATAACTCGATTTGATGTGTCGATCTCAGGATCTTTCAATTCATAAAATTGAAAATCCTTAGAAACCTCTCCTTTTCTAGGAAAATCTTCTTCCAAGAAAGTAGCATCTCGTGACTCAATTTCTGTTACACTCCCATCATCTTGTTCACCAATGAAAACATGTCCTTTGGAATGTTCAGGATATCTTATAAAGATACACTTTTTCACACTAAGACTTAACTTTCCATACATTCGAGAAGGTGAATGAATATAAGCTGCTGAACCCCATGGACGTAAATTATTTAAATCGGGTTTTCTACCAGTCCATAGTTCATAAGGAGTAGATGACACATATTTAGAAGGCACACGGTTTAGGATGTAGGCTGCAGTAAGTAGAGCATCTCCCCAAAATGAAATTGGAAGATTAGCTTGCGCCATCATCGATCTAACCATATCTAAAAGGGTTCTATTCCTTCTCTCGGCAACACCATTTTGTTGCGGAGTACCAGGAATAGTAAGTTGTCTAGCTATTCCCTTTTCATCACATAATTCTTTAAATTTATCAGATAAATATTCACGGCCTTGGTCAGTCCTAAGCGACTTGATATTTTTCTCTAATTGATTTTCAACCAATTTCATATAACGTCTAAAACAATCTAATGCTTCAGACTTATGAGAGATTAAATATACATGACCATAGCGCGTAAAATCATCTATAAATGTGATGAAGTATGAAGCACCATGTCTTGCCTTCACATTCATTGGGCCACAAATATCTGAATGGATAAGTTGCAGAGGCATTGTAGCTCTAATGCCTTTACCAAATGGTTTTCTAATAGTTTTTCCAGCTAGACAATGTTCACATGTAGGTAAATTGACTTTCGAAATAGGACCAAGAAAGCCCTCTTTAGCAAGTCTATGCATTCTTTCTTGACCTATATGTCCAAGTCTAGCATGCCATTTCATACAATCATCACACGTGCCATCTCTTGAAGATGTAGCATATGAAAAACTATTATAATTCTCATTAGATAAAGGTACAGTATCTAATACAATAAAACCATCTGACAAATATCCAGATCCATAATATGTAGTTCCTAAGTACAACTTGACATAACTATCAGCAAATTCTAATCTAGAACCTAATTTAAGAAGTACCAAAACAGAGACAAGACTTCGTCTAACATCCGGAGCATACAATACATCATGGAGATATAATACGCGTCCACCACGCAATATTACTTTGCAAGTTCCAATTCCTAGAACATCAGCACTTGAGTTATTCCCCATATATATACGTCTGCTTCCAGCTAGAATTCGACGAAAGTCTACATATGTTGTTCGATCCCTCGCTATGTGGTATGTTGCTGCTGAGTCTACAGTCCAAATAGGAAGAGTTTCAGCCAACATCAAACAACTACTAACAAATAATTGAGGAGAACGACATAATGTAAAATGTACCTTTGCCTTAGTGCATTCACGAGCAAAGTGCCCAAGTTGGCCACAGTTGTAACAAGGCATTTTAGACTTGTCTCTTTTATTCTTGCCTACGCGCTTCCCTCTGTAGCGCTTATTCTTCTTAGCCTTCTTAAAGGATGACTCCATCTCATTTCCTCTGCCTCTTTTGCGTTTAAACCCAGACTTCTTATTTGAGTCGGAGTTTATCATGTATGCCTCTTCGGAGGGCTTATCTGCAATTAGGCGATCCTCCTCAAGTTGAACATGGCGAGAAACATCATCAAACGTTTTGATATTATCATTATGAGTAAGATTAACTCGCAGATGTTCCCAGGAGTGAGGTAAAGAACGGATAACAGCTTGTACTTGTTGTTCGTCTGTTAGTTCATGACCTGCTGCCCTTAACTCGCTTATCATATTTGACATTGTTGTAAGATGCTGCATCATTGAATGATCATGGCGCTTCTTATAACTGTCAAATTTCATAGTAAGTTAGCGCAATCTTGTTGTGGATGTTCCACCAAATTGAACTTTGACGGCATCCCAAATTTCCTTAGCCGTTTTAAACTTTTCAAATCGCATCATGAGATCATTTCTCATGCTACTTAGTAATAACAGACGAACCAGACGATCTTTACGCTTCCAACTTTGGTAAGCCTCAAGATCTCTCTTATGCTGTTCAGTCCCTCCTTGTTCAGGTTCAGACAATTGCTGACTTATGATTTCCAATAAGTCCTGATCTTCAAGAAGATACTGAATTTTACGATGCCACACATCATAATTCTGATCATTCAACTTATCTCCTTGGTTAAGATCAGCGATTATGCTCTTTGTTGCAGCCATTTGATATTCTAATGCAGAAAAATAAAATGACATAATAGCACATAATCATTAACTAGCACAACAAAATAAATTTGTCTCAACATCAAGACTTCAATAATAACAATTAAATATATCACAAGATCGAAAGAAATATAATATACTCAATCATCTCTTGTCAATATAGTAATACATTATTATTTAATTCTTATATGCGAAAATTTTAGGAAATAGACGAGAAATATCTAATAAATCTTCCAATCTAATTTCCTCCCACTCAATATAATATTCCGAAAACATGCTAATTATCATTTACTAAAAATAAAAGTAGCACTTTAAAAAAAAATAAACAGTAAACTTAATCCATCCAAAAAAAAACTTTTATACATTTCTCATGCATGATTAGTTTATTGGACAAGTTACTGGTGACAAATTGCAATTAATTTGTTAAACATGTATGGTGATCAGATTATGTCTTCTTAATTACGGCATGTGAAACAGAAACAAACATCTCATTTCACTAGGAACATGTGAATTCTGATCAATATTTTAATCTCATTTAACATGCTTTCTTTTTCAATGTTAGATGGCCGAAACAGTGCGTATTCAACAGGTGTCATGCAGAGAAACCAATTCTCACATTTCTAATGTAAAGGAAAAAAATTTCAAACATTATGATTTGAGATCAAGACAATTTCTCCATGCAATAACCAAACAACAAAACGTGTCTTATAAACCGAAAACATGATATGTCTAATTCATCATTAATTCCTCTAATATTCAAAAAATTAAAATATATACATACAGAATGAGGTTTAACGAAGAAGCACGTCGGTTCATAATAGACATATATTATGTTATGCAGAAAACGACACTATGCATTTGAATACATAAATTGATATATACATTCTATTGCATGTAAACTAATGCAGAACGGGTGCAACATATCATCAAATTCCGATAATTCATAAAACTTCATACTGTCAATTCGTATAAATTAATCACGCAAGAAATAGACAGCGAACGGAAACTAATCGACAAGCTCTGATACCACTGTTAGAAATCGAGAGCGTACCTAATGCGGAAGCGTTATATTGAACGAACTTGATTAGAATCACGTTGTCCCGAACTTCTTGAATGAAACACGAACACCGTCAGGAATTCGATTACTAGAACCGAAGACACAAATTCACGACTCAAGTATCTAAAGTATTTGGAGAGTTTATGATATGTATTAGTATATATATTCTAGTAATTAAAATGATGAACAATGGCTGTATTTATAGAGGAAAATACACCCTTTCACCAAAAGTCGCAACCAATGGACATGTCTCTTGGGTGTTATTTCTAATACTTGCTGATGGCTAATCAAACTGTGGCTGTTTATTTAGGAAACGTAATTGATAGTACTTACACTGGCGTGTACCATGTGAATGTAACTTTTCATTTTTATCCTCATGTTGAGGAGAATTACAGTCATGCTGAGGATCATTCTGGTGAACTGTATGATCCTAGAGCTGATTTAGTATTGCCCATTTCAAGAAATTTGCCTTTGAATGGTGGGTTATGGTTTGAGATTGAGAATTCGACGGATGTTAAGTCGAAGGAATTCGAAATTCCAAACAATACGTATAAGGCTGTGTTGGAGGTTTATGTGTCTTTTCATGAGAATGATGAATTTTGGTATGGAAATTATCCGAATGAGTACATTTCTGTGAATAACTTAACCGGTTCGACCAGGAATGTGTTGTGGAACTCAGAGTCATATTCCACCAAATATAGAAATAGCGAGAGAAATATTGTACTAGAAAACCACACTAGATTTAATTCCCAGGAAAGATTGGAGGCGTCACAACGGTCGCGCTTAAAACCCAACCTCCTCGACAGAATTAACTAGACGAATTTAATAGCACAATATAACACTACAACTATAACTAACAATGGCTACTTGAAGAATAGCACAAAATAAAGAACACCAAATTTAACGAGGTTCGGCTAATTTAGCCTACGTCCTCGGACCCCACCAAAATATTTCACTAAAGGACTAAAGTGAAACTATTACAAACTATAGAGGAAGAAAGAAGAAATTGCTAAAAGACTTAGGCAATTTGGGATATCTAAAAGGTGAAGAGGTAGCCCACCTTTATACAAGAATTGAACTCACCACTTTCAATGTTTTCCTATGTGGGATAACAACCAATTCTTTAACCAAATGAAATGAAGCCATCTTCAACAAATCTCCACCTTGGCGAATTTCAAAATCTTCAATCTCCTCGTCAAACGGGGTCACCAAAACCAATCTTCAAATTTGCCAATGTTCCTTTCCAGGATCATGCATATACCTGCTCACAACCCCCACTGCTTGGGAAATATCAAGCCTCGTACACACCATAGCATACATCAAGCTACCAACAGCATTTGCATACGGTACTTTTGACATGTATTCCCGTTCTGCATCAGATTTCGGTGACAAAGCGGCGCTAAGCTTAAAATGAGAAGCAAGCGGAGTACTAACTGGTTTTGACTTTTCATCAATGCCAAAACGCCTCAACATCCTACTCAGATATTGTTTCTGAGTCAAACAAAGCCTCCTCAATTTTCTATCTCTGAAAATCTCCATGCCGAGAATCTTCTTCGCCTCACCTAGATCCTTCATCTGGAACTCCCTTTTCAAATGAGTCTTCAACTTCTCAATTTCTATTAGACTCGGGGAGGCAATCAACATATCATCAACATACAGAAGAAGATATATGAAGGATCCATCTTGTAGCTTGTGCAAATACACACAATGATCGTATTTGCTTCTTGTGTACCCAATTCCCATCATAAACTTGTCAAATCGCTTGTACCACTGCCTCGGAGATTGCTTCAATCCGTACAACTATTTTTGAAGTTTACAAACCAAATTTTCATTTTCAGCAACTTTGAATCCCTCTGGCTGAGTCATATAGATTTCCTCTTCCAAGTCTCCATGTAAAAATGCAATTTTTACATCCAACTGAACTAGTTCAAAATCCAACTGTGCTACCAAAGCCAACAAAATTCTAATGGAGGAGTGTTTTACAACTGGAGAAAACACCTCATTATAATCAATGCCCTCCTTCTGAGCGTAACCTTTGGCCACCAATCTGGCTTTGTAGCGAACATCACCTTGGCTAGGAAACCCATCTTTCTTTGCAAATACCCATTTACATCCAATTGCCTTCTTTCCCTTCGGGAGACTGGCCAGCTCCCATGTTTGATTCTTATGAAGGGACTGCATTTCTTCACTCATGGCAATCCTCCACTTATCTTTCTCTGGTCCTTTGACTGCTTCAATATAAGTGGTAGGAACATCATCAGCGGCAATTACAGATGCACAAGCCACCATATCATCAAAGCGAGCAGGCTTTCTGATTGTCCTCTTTGGCTTGCTAGTTGCAATTGATTCAAGTTGCTGTGGAAGTTCTTGGGGTTGAACTTCCTCTTCTTCAAAATCTTCTTCTACCGTAGGAGAATGATCAAGAGTTTCTTGATCTGCTGGGACAACAAACTTTTCAAACTCCACCTGTTTGGGAGTACCATCATGCTGTTCTGCATTCACCTTTTTCAACACGGTAGATTCATCAAAGGTGACATCCCTGCTAAAGATTATTTTCTTTGTTTCTGGACACCAAAGACGATAGCCTTTTATACCAGAGGTGATCCCCATGAACACAGCTTTCTTTGCTCTAGGATCCAACTTTGATTCCTTAACATGATAATATGCAGCGGAACCAAACACATGTAAGAAATCATAATCATCAGCAGGCTTTCCAAACCATTTCTCCAATGGTGTTTTTCCATCAATAGCAGTAGATGGTAGACGATTAACGAGATGACACGCATATGTCACAGCCTCAGCCCAAAATTCTTTACCCAACCCAGCATTGGATAACAAACACCGAACTTTCTCCAGCAAAGTCCGGTTCATGCGTTCTGCCACTCCGTTCTGTTGTGGTGTATGTCTAACAGTGAAGTGTCTGACAATGCTTTCATCCTCACAAAATTTTTGAAATGGACCACTCCTAAATTCTCCACCATTATCTGTACGGAGACGTTTGACCTTTTTATCAGTCTGAGTTTCCACCATCTTTTTCCATTTGAGGAATACCTCAAACACTTCATCCTTCATCTTCATAGTATACACCCAAACTCTCCAGGAAAAATCATCAACAAAGGTTACAAAATAGTGTTTCCCTCCCAAAGAACTCGTTTTTGAGGGACCCCATACATCCGAATGAACATAATCCAAGATACCCTCAGTATTATGGATTGCTGTTCCAAATTTAACCCTTGTCTGTTTCCCACGAACACAATGTTCACAAAACTCCAATTTGGAGTATTTCACTCCTTTCAACAATCCTTGATTTATGAGGAGATTCAAGGATTTTCCACCTGCATGTCCCAAGCGCATATGCCATAGCCTAACTGCTTCTGAATTCCGATTATCAACAGTAACTGCTGTTACTGCACCCACACCTGTACCACCCATGTAGTGATACGTATTGTTGTTCTTCCGAATTCCCTTCATTACCACGAGTGCACCAGAGATGATCTTCATCACCCCATCCTTAGCTCTTACTTCAAAACCTTTCGATTCTAAAGTTCCAACGGAAATAAGGTTTTTCCTCACTTCTGGTGCATACCGAACACCCTTTAGGGTTATGATTGATCCATCGTGATTCTTCAAGCGAACTGAACCAATCCCAAGTGTAGTAAGAGGAGCTTCATTTGCTGTGAAGACAACGTCATTTTGTTCTTTGAAATCAAAGAACCAATCCAAATGTGGTGTCATATGATGACTACATGCTGAATCCAGCATCCATACTTCAGAAGCACCGCTGGATGATGTCGCCAATGAGAAGTCCGAGTCGGCATCATCACACGCGGTTACATTCGATTCCGCCACGGCCTTAGAATTGCCCTTAGTTGTCAGCTTTGGGCAATCTCTCTTCCAGTGTCCTGTTTCTCGACAATAGGCACACTCGTCTTTGCTTAGTTTATGCCTGGACTTGGATCTCCCTTTCTTTCCTTTGTTTTTGTTTTGTGAACGACCTCTGACGAACAAAACCTCTGCATCTCCGCCTGAACTAACTTGCTTGTCCTTCTTTCTCAGTTCATAACTGTACAGGGCAGCACAAACTTCGCTAAGAGATACAGCAGCCTTCCCGTGAAGTAGAGTGGTTTCAAGAAACTCAAACTCCTCAGGAAGGGATCCCAGCAACATCAGAGCCAAATCCTCGTCTTTAAAAGTCTCATCCAAATTTATCAAATCGGTAACCAGTTGATTAAAACTGGTAATGTGACTATTCATAGTGGAACCCGAAACAAATGTGAAGCGAAAGAGCCGCTTCTTCAAATGGAGCTTATTCTGACAACTTTTCTTCAGAAACTTCTCCTCCAGTGCCATCCACAATTTATATGCCGAGTTTTCTTTCGAAAACGCATATCTCTGCTCTCTGGATAGACACGAACGAATTGTTCCACATGCCAACCGATTCATCATACTCCAATCTTTTTCCTCTATATCATTTGGTTTCTTCTCTTCAATAGCTAAGTATAGACCTTGTTGAAAGAGTACGTCTACAACTTCGCTTTGTCACATACCAAAATGGCCTGTGCCATCAAAAGACTCCACTGCCAATCGCGTATTCGCCACAGTGGTTCTCGCCCAAATGGACGACGACGATGCTTTTGAGGTGTCTTCCATTTTTGGTTACAAATTATTCTTCAAGAGCCCTCCAAATGCGAAAGCCAAATAGCCCGAGAAAACTTTTCTGATGTGGAAGATCAGATTAAATTGCGACCACAGAGCATACTCAGAATACCCGAGCTCTGATACCACTTGTTGTGGAACTCAGAGTCATATTCCACCAAATATAGAAATAGCGAGAGAAATATTGTACTAGAAAACCACACTAGATTTAATTCCCAGGAAAGATTGGAGGCGTCACAACGGTCGCGCTTAAAACCCAACCTCCTCGACAGAATTAACTAGACGAATTTAATAGCACAATATAACACTACAACTATAACTAACAATGGCTACTTGAAGAATAGCACAAAATAAAGAACACCAAATTTAACGAGGTTCGGCTAATTTAGCCTACGTCCTCGGACCCCACCAAAATATTTCACTAAAGGACTAAAGTGAAACTATTACAAACTATAGAGGAAGAAAGAAGAAATTGCTAAAAGACTTAGGCAATTTGGGATATCTAAAAGGTGAAGAGGTAGCCCACCTTTATACAAGAATTGAACTCACCACTTTCAATGTTTTCCTATGTGGGATAACAACCAATTCTTTAACCAAATGAAATGAAGCCATCTTCAACAGAATGGACCATTTCGAGAGGTTGTAGTTAGCTTAGATGATTTGGCGTTCGGTGCGGTTTGGCCGTTTACAGTGATCTACACGGGGGGCGTAAACCCCTTCCTGTGGAGACCAATTACCGGCATTGGTTCATTTGATCTTCCTTCTTATGATATTGAGGTTACGCCTTTATTGGGTAAAATATTGGATGGGAAGAGGCATAAGCTTGCATTTAGTGTCACGAATGCTTTAAACGTTTGGTATATTGACGCGAATTTGCATCTTTAGGTCGATAAGAAGAGTGATCAGACACAAGGGAAGTTGTTGGAACATAGTGATTCGCCTCTTTCACCATCGCTTGAGTCACATTTGACCGGTTTTGATGGATTATTCGTCACTAATGTTAGTAGGTCAATAATATCAAAAGGATGGGTGAAATCATCTCATGGAGTGATTACAACCAAATCCCGCCAAGAATTCACATATAGTAACGCTATGGCGATGGGAAATTATGGGAATTTGCAGATATTGAATCAGACAATACATTTTAAGGGCGGTGTTGATACGAAGAAGCCATCTTCTTCGGCTCTATCCACCAAATTGTTCAGAAAGTTCCGCCTTTTCCTATACTATGATGAAGTCGACAAGGGAAACGAGACCTATGTTTCCGTGGCTAATGTGACCTTGAAAATAAATGAGAAGAGTCGAAAGAGTTCAGATTATGGATCATCCACACATAGACTCAAAAATTCGCAAAATGCAAAAGGGTGGTTTATGCAGAGGAAGGGCCGGCCAAATGTAGGATTAGGAAGTACCAAACAAAATTACTACTATTCTATTCTAGTGATAAGTCGTGCTATTTTAGGAAAGTCAGAAGCTCAAATTACACCATTCTGCATGACAAAGAGAGCAATACTTGCAAAGATTCTGAATTCTGACCTTTTCTGGGATCTAATTTTCTTGGTAAAAGGAAAGAGCTCATTTAATTATTCTTTCATTCTGGCGTATAAGATTTTGTTTTCTATTAGAATATTTTCTTCTGCATGCACGTGCAAGTTGAATATTATTTTGGACTAAATACAAAATGACCTCCTAAACTATTCCTACGGTCGCATATACCCCTAAACCTTAAAGGTAAAAAAATAGTTCCTTATGAAAATTCACGAGTTATGTCAAATGCTCCATCTCAAACACAACCTTACAATAATAAAGCACCAAATGAACTTACTTGGTTAATTCTTTTATTTTATTGAAGTTATAAGATTTGTAAGAAATTGCAAATTTTATGAACTTCATTCTAGCTTTAAATAGGATTTGTTAATTGATACAATTAAATTACTTATAATTGACTAAATGTGTATGATACACTTGGAAAATACAAATCTTATAAGTTTAAATCTACAATTTAATTTGTTAATTGATATTTGTTACTTTTACTAATTTAAATTAAAGGATTTGTTAATTTATAAGTTACAAATTTACAAATAAAAAGATTTAAATAATTTGTTAGTTGATAAGTTTTAATTAAACAAAATTTAAATTATAAAAATGATAGTTCATAATTTTTTAATTAACAAATTACAAGATTTGCTGATTTTGAAGACTTAAATTTGATAATTCATTAAAAAAAATGGAATCATCGGGTATGTTAATATAGTGCTTAAATAATATAAGGTTTGTGTTTGGATGAGAGAATTTGACATTAATCATGAATTTCATGAGGGACCATTTTGGTACCTTTTGAAGTTTAGGGGGTATATGTGACAATGTGAATATTTCATGGGGTGCACTTAATAAATAATGTTCTTACGAAATAATGCACCCCCACGGCCCCACCCCGTGGTTCCCTTCTTTGCGGAGGCCGGGACCAAATTCAGGCAAAGCTCCTTGTGGACTGTGACGGTGTTGTGGTAGTGGTAGTGCCTGATTTTGGTCTCTGATCTATGTAATGTTCCTCCCACCACATTCTCCGACATGTGCACCCCCATCGCGTACATGTTCTTCGCTTGTATTATGTACATCCAATCTCTCCTAGGACAATTAGTTAGAGCAGCAGGTGCTATAGCGAAATCTCTTTTCATCCAATCAAAGAAATTCACAATAGCTAAGCTTTCTTTTCTGATGCTGCTTGCCCAATATGAAAGAAATGGTAAGCTGCTTCCTCTACTTATTTTATTATGTATGCTTTTTTTATTATTCTATATAACAGAAGTATAAGTATAGCATAACATTAGCTCTTGCTATCCATATTATTCTTGTTCGCGAGTCCTTGAACACCAACTTCTCCATTCCCCATTCCCCATTGCCTGTAAATTGTATAATTCATCATTAAGTAACATCGATTTTTTACATTACATTTTTTCACACCCAATGAATTGAGTCAACACAATTCTGACCACATTAACATTTGTCCCATTCACGTAGGGAAAAATATATATGTTACCGCCGAAATTTTTATGCCTCAACCGAGCATGAGGCCACACTACCCAGGCTCATTTGTCAGATATGGTTACTGTGTTCAACAAATATCACTCTTTACAGAAATTTATTCATTTGAAACTTTCCTTAGAAAATAGTAGTGCTCTAAAAGCTCAAAATGATTTTTAATCGTCTTCTCCGTACGATTTTGGTTTCTATATTGATTAAGTTTGAAGCTCCAAGAGCTGCTGGAGCAAGATCTCTAGGTTCTCTCCTGAATGCTGCTCGTCAGTTTGAAGACGAAAAATCGCTATTAATTCTGTTTGTTCTGAGGAATGCTGCTGGATTTCTCAGGTAATATATCCTCTAATGTTGAACAGTCATTTATAAGATTGTTAATTATAACATTTTTATAACTTTCATATATTTAGGAGGTTTGCGAACTCGAGTCTAAGTGATGGTCCTATTCACGTCAATGAAGCGACTGATTCACAATCTGCAATGGCTTAAAGCTTAACAATTCTCCCATTAATCGGAACGGGTCATATCACGATTATTGTACGAGTTTGAAATATATAAAAGTCATAATGGCAATAGTAGCATGATATGTCCACTTGTGAAAGATCTTTCTATCTTGTTTTACTTCCTCCAGAATGGATGTGTTGGGTTATCTAACAACTTTTGCCTTTGTTTTTGTAATAGATAGAAGCCCAGAAAGAAACATTTGTTGTTTTTTAAGAGAAGATGAATACATTATGTAATCGATAGAGCCTAGAATTAAATTTTGTGCACGAGGAAGATGAAGATTTTTTGTAATAGATAGAGAGCCTAGAAAGATTTGGAATGTTTCTTTTACTAATAGTGTACATGCTTTGCGTGCGTGCAAAATCACATGATCTGTAAATAATAGAATGCTAATAATACTTGAACGATTATAAAACTTCCTTATTATACAACTCCACATTCTCATCACATGGAGGAGGTCAATTTGATCTAACATCAAACCTACTACATTTAGATGTTTCTAAGATATTTATAAAGGAAAGTTTTACATATGTTCGACGTACTCAAAGAAGGTTATTCATACTTTTACTAAACCCTATGTGTTAGTGTATATCTAGGGTTACCATATAGCTAGGCCCAATCTTGTATAGCTAGGGCTTCGATTGTTATCTATATGCTAATGTAATCATCATTCAGAATAATACAATACAATTATTACAAGTGTATATATAGATAATAATTGAAGCCCTAGCTATACAAGATTGGGCCTAGCTATATGGTTACCCTAAATATACACTAATATTATGTACAAAAGGGATATGAAATTGTGGGACTTTTACATCTTTGTAGCTTGAACAGACATAAGGAAAAGTTGCACTTTTGGTCCAATAGGACACAATATTCTGCAAATTTAGTCTCAATGGATTTCAGGTTGCAACTTTAGTCCCATAGGATTCAAAAAGTTGCACTTTTGGTCTCATTCGTCTATTTTTTTTATTTTTTATTTTACATAAAGTGTGTGTTTCACTCACCGTTAGTTTGCATTTTCTGGATTAAAGGAACGTGTAATCCACTCTCTTTTTTCCATTAAAAAATATACAGCCGAGACCAAAAGTACAACATCTAAAATCCTATGGGACTAAAGTTGCAACTTGAAATCCAATGAAACTAAAATTTCAAAATGCGGTCCTATGGGACCATAAATGCAAGTTTTCCAAATAAGTAGCACGACAGGAAAAATCTCATTTTTGGTACCATATGTTTGGCCCTTCTCAATTTTGGTCTCATTCGTTACGGGATTCTCACATTGTGTCTTGTAACTTTAAAAAATTTCACATTTGGTCCCAACCAAAATTTTAATCCAAAATTTAACGGTCAACTCATGTTAGTTAACATTGTGACCCTTTTTTTGGGAGATTTTGTGCGTGAATGACAAGTAATATTGAATAGAAACATCGTTATATTGAATATAATCCGTGTGTAAGTGCATTCGTGTATCAATTCTCCCCTCAAAAATCGGTCAAAATGTTGACTAACGGAGTTGATCGTTAAACTTTGGAAGGAAATTCGGTTGGGACCAAACATGAGAATTTATAAAAGTCACGGGACACAATGTGAGAATGGCGTAACGAAAGGGACCAGACTTGATAAAAGCCAAATATATGAGACCAAAAATGCAATTTTCCCTAGCACGACATTACACTTCACGACTTAAATGAATTCAAACCTTTCATTTTATTTCAATTCTCTGTTACTTCAGTGCAAATAATTGTTTAGGAGCATACACATTCATGTGTTATCTGTGATATTTAAGACATAACTATCACAATAATGCAATAATTTTTTTGTTTTTTCATTTCTAGAAGCCTAACCAAAAATTGATCAATAGAAGAGAAACATAATATTTCAATAAGAGTAATGCTATATACCACCTTTTATATACCACCGATTTTTCACTTCCCCTAGTTTTGGTAAGAGATCACTTGCAATTAATTGATTTTGATGGATTTAATACATCCATGCATACTTTCTAAATTAAGGGCTGGTGAAAAATCGGTGGCATAAAAACGGTGTTATATAGCATTTTCCTTTCAATAACTATTTCGTGATAATAAGAAACATGAATACCCCCAATTGTCATTTATCACTTTTGTGGACTCCCATTTCCTAATGAATTTGAATCCAATTACCAAAAAGTTATAAAGCAATTATCGATAATATTTTTCAGTGTCATATTGGATATATCAAAACATTTCTGCTAAACTATGTTGACGAATCTTCTTTTACATTCCTCATCAGTAAACTCGAAAGATTCTTTGACAAAATAATAGTGATATAAAATGTGATAATAAAATCCTTATTTGTACCTTGAAGTAATTTCAAATACGGGAAAATTGCATTTATGAACTTTTTCAATTTTGGTCTCACTCGTTACGGGATTCTCACTTTGTATCCCGTAAATTTTAAAAATTCTCGCATATGGTCACAACTGAAATTTTTGTCCAAAATTTAACGGTCAAGTCCGTTAATCAACATTTTTTGACCTGTTTTTCTAGGGAGAATTCCTGCATAAACGCATTTATACATGGTTTATATTCAATATTACAATATTTCTATTCAAAATCACGTGTCGCTCACGCACAACATCTCCCTGAACAATCAGTGAGCATATGACTAACAGAGTTCACCGTTAAATTTCAGACGAAAAATTCGATTGGGACCAAATGTGAGAATTTTTAGAAGTTATGGGACACAATATGAGAATCTCGCTATAAATAGGACCAAAATTGAAAATGGCCAACATATGGGACCAAAAATGCGCATTTTCCTTTCAAATACATATGGATAATGGAATGTATTATTAATATTATCCAAAAACAATGCGTAATTTTGATGATGATGCCAACCTAAAAATCAAAAATATTAATAAAACTTTGATAGTGTAAAACTTTCAAATCTTTAATTTGTATGCAATCTAATATATTTTTTTCAAAAAATAAAATTATTCAGCATTTTAAATATTCAGCCGACATAACTAACAAAAGCTTCATTTTAGAAGAGGGTACCATTAGGCAAACTATTGATTATGAGTAAAATTTCAATTGAAATAACATTTTCTTTCTTTTACAAATAGAATAATTTTTGTTCATGAGCATGTAACTAATCATTTTAGCTTTGATGTCAGCAAAAGTAGTTTTTTATAATACACAAATTAATTATAAGCATAGAAAAAACATTGAATTAATAGAAATGTCATATAATAATTATATATATATATATATGCGCGCGCGTATCTGTGTGTTTGTAATATACTAACGTTTGAAGTCCAAAGTAAATAAAAAAAAGTGCTAAGCCAAGCCATAAATGAAAATATGAACTTGGAAAAATTAATATTACTCTTTCTTCAATTATTCTTATTCCGCCTAAGAATTGACATGGCTAGAAAAGAAAAATATATTATTTTATGAATCCAATATTGTTCCAGAATTATAATGTGTATTATACCTAATACATAAATATCTTAGGAAGATCTATTCAATTTATGTGCCAATAATATTGATTTCTCTATTATCCTTGCTGCATCTCGACTTATTCTCACCATTTGTATTCTTTTTGTCATCATTGTTGGCCAATTAGTAGAGCTAATTTCTTCTAAGATTGGTGGTCTAATTTGCCACTTACTGGAGCTCACTTCTTCAGACATTGGTGGTCTAATTAGTTTCTTTTATATTAAATGATTCAATAATATTTTATAAAATTAACCTAACTGACATATGTAATTATATTTTCGTCTGGGAACCCAATACTATTTCTTCTTCTTTAATAATCCTATTAAACATACAAAATTTGGAAGATTAATTTACCTTTCAATCATTCTACTTTACCACAATTCCAAAAGAAAAAATCAAAAAAAATGAAAGAACATAAAATTTTATACTGTTTACTTATGCATGCATACAATTAATAATAACAGCCAACTTAGGCATTGCCAACAACATAAAAATTCAACTTGACTTGGATCCCACAAATCACATAATTTCTTTATTTAAGATCAATCAATCAATTATAGAATTTAATATTATACTTAATGCACTTGTACATTTGACGATATTGAAAATGACTTTACGACCAATGACATTTCGGTATAACCGTATAACTAACATGCCTATCCATTTTTGAACGGAGTTTGCTATATATATATAGAGAGAAAATTGTCACTTTTGGTCACATAGGAGTTCGGCCAAAACACTTTTAGTCTCATAGAAAATTTTTTAACACATTTGGTCTCATTGGACTCGAAATGTTACACTTTTGGTCTCAACCGTATATTTGTGGACGGAAAATACCAACGTGAGACATACACTCTATTAGAACGAGTGGATTATAAAATACAAATTCTAAATTAAATTCATTTTTGGTCTCCAACCGTCCCAAACACTTGCCATTTTCTGTCAATTTTTTAACTTTCGGGACCAAAAGTGTCACATTTTGAGTCTAATGGAATCAAAAGTGTCAAAAAATATCCTATGAGACTAAAAATGTTTTGGCCGAACTCCTATGGGACCAAAAATGAATTTTTCCCACTATATAGATAACTTAAATTAACTTACATATTATATAGATCATAGATCCACCTTATTATTTTTATGCGGAGTGTGCTTTATTATCTTTTTTTTTTTTGTTTCCCAGAGTGTCCCCAGACTCGAAGGCTCAAGACTAATCTCTCGAGATATTATCGTCAGACGTAATTGTGGAGACCTCTCTCAATGAAATTTTCTGCATTCACAGGGGATTGAACACAAGATCTCTTACTTAAGCAACCATTAAGGAACATAAAATATTTGAACTTTGATATTTAGTGCCTGTGTGTATGTGTTTACACTATAAAATAATTTGGGTTTTCGAATCACAGAGCCCAAATAAGCCTAAACTGTAGAAGTTCGAAAAGAAGGAAATTGGGTGAAATCCAAATAGCCACTCATCTGCAAAGACGCGCTAATTTGAAAAGATTTGAAAGAGCAGTTGAAGATAGTTGAAGACGGCTCCCGAAGACAAGGAACGTGGGTTGAAGACGGTTCCCGAAGACAAGATATATAGGATCCGCGGAGAAAGGAAAAGGACATCACAAGATCATCAGACTTCTGCATTTTCGTTTTCTTAGAATTAACTCTAGTCTTAGGAGTAGTTTTAGCGTAATGCAGGAGTAGATCGTAGCATAATTTAGGAGTAGCGTAATTTAATTTAGTATTAGACTCGATGGAATTTGCCTTTTCAAGGCTTGTATCGGCATTCGATTGCTTGTAATTTTTCAGAATTGAAGACTTTCATGGAGGTATAAATTACTTTGTATTCAGATTTAAGTATTGATAGGTAATTTGTATCTTGATTTGAGTTTTTCATTCGTCATTCTCATACTCAAAATGAACAACTAAAATGTCAATGAAAGACCG
This sequence comes from Buddleja alternifolia, assembly GCA_019426215.1. NCBI lineage: Eukaryota > Viridiplantae > Streptophyta > Magnoliopsida > Lamiales > Scrophulariaceae > Buddleja > Buddleja alternifolia. Next base: position 18,998,743 of record CM033407.1, on the reverse strand, counting down.
TTTAGCGAACTCGAAAGCAAGGGTTGAAAAATAATACATTTGATCGAGAGATTCTCATGGAGGTATAAATTACCTCGTATTCAGATTTAAGTATCGATAGGTAATTTGTGTCTTGACTTGAATTTTTCCTTCACTATGTTATTATTTCATTCGAAAACGATAATTATTTTCATCCATTGTGGTCCACTCGAAGAAGATGAAGAGAAGTTCGAATGCATTTAATCAACGTTTAGTTTAAGACTTGAACCACCGTTTAGCGTATCGAACGCAGGGGTTGAAAGATAATTCTAAGTTGTGAATTATCGCGGGGCTTGGAACGACTATTCGGATCCACCTCATTCGTGTTTGTTTTATATTCGAAACAAATTTTTGGCGACCACAGTGGGAGTTAGTCAAACGCTCCTTTTATTATGGGAAACATTGGTTTCTCGAATGTACCAATAAGTAAAGAAATTCCTACGTTCTCAAATAATATCCAATTTCAAAATCACTTTGCTCGAACAGATCAAGGGATCTCGATGAGCGATCACGCTAATAACCGCTTTAACAATTTCGAAATACCCTCAACTTTTACCCAAGGGCAATACCCTGGGGGGCAGAGTCAAATGCCAACTTATTCAGGAGTTTCGAACACTCCTTTCCCTATAAGAAACAATGGGTTTTCCAATCCCTCAATGGGTCAAGGAATTCCCACGTTCCCAAACAATATTCAAGTACCGTATGCAGGGGGGCAGGCAGTGCCCGATGCCCATATGGGAGAGAATATCGGGGGATAGTTGGCTAATCCTATTCAGAATCAGATCGAAATGATTATTGAGAGGAGGTACCGGCCTGGTTTTCGAAGAAACAATAGGTAAATGCCAGGAAAATTGAAGACTCATCTGAAAGAGTTATGAAGAAATTTGTACAAATCGAAATAGGTCAATCTTAGTGTTTCGAATTATGTTTTTAAATTCGTATTTATGGACAGTTTTCAAACATTCGGTAAAGTACTTCGAAATCCATGATTATTTGATACAAATCTTGGGCATCCTCGCAATCCAAGATATGTGCTCGAGGGCTCGAGGAACGAAATGGAACAGGTTGTGAAGGGCAAGAATTTGGGAATTTGCCATTAACCGAACCTTAATCAAAGGGGTAACTCGAGAAAATGAAAGAAAGAGTTTTTCTGCGATTTTCTCAGCGATCTCTGTTTACTCGAAAGGCAAATCAAAGAAGATGGCTAAGAGATGCTCGAATTGAAGGTTCGAAAAGGGGTCCAGTTTCGATTTCGAGGGTGTTCACCGTTTCGACCTCAAGAGATTCTGACTCAATTATAGGACAAGAGAGACCACTCGAGCCGATGGGCTCCAGGGGCACATAGTCCCTCGAACAGGCTTCCCGAGTAGCTGCGCTCGAGAAGCTTCTACTCGAGAACGATTCCTCGAGCAGGAAACTAATCGAGGGGTACAAGGGCATGTTCGAACAATTGCGCTCGAGAGGCTTTTGCTCGAGCACAAATCCTCGATCTGGCTCAAGGACGGACATGAGGATCTGCCGGTGCAGTTTGTCCTCGAGTAGCTGTGCTCGAAAGGATTCTGCTAGAGCACAACGTCTTGAGCAAGAAGCTTCTCAAGGGGCACGAGGACTTGCTCGAGAGGCATAATCCGGGCAGCAAATTTGAACAGACTGTCAGATGATAATCAAATGGGATTTTCCTTGTTTTTCTTCGAGATGTATGACAAGATAGCTCTTTTCTTCGAGAAAGTGAGGAGGAAGATGACTGTTCGACAAGATAGCTCTTTTCTTCGAGAAAGTGAGGAGAAAGATGATTGTTCGAGAAAGTACAGCAAGATGGGCTTTCTCTTCGGGAAAGCAAAGAATGAGAATCGAGAAATCAAAACAGGAAAGGGAGAGATTAAAGCAATACGAGTCTTTAACCAAAAACACGTGTCTTTTAATATACATGAACTCGAAACGTTCATGTATATTAGGGAGCCATTTGTTTACACTATAAAATAATTTGGGCTTTCGAATCACAGAGCCCAAATAAGCCCAAACTGTAGAAGTTCGAAAAGAAGGAAATTGGGTGAAATCCAAATAGCCACTCATCTGCAAAGACGCGCTAATTTGAAAAGATTTGAAAGAGCAGTTGAAGACAGTTGAAGACGGTTCCCGAAGACAAAGAACGTGGGTTGAAGACGATTCCCGAAGACAAGATATATAGGAGCCGCGGAGAAAGGAAAAGGACATCACACGATCATCAGACTTCTGCATTTTCGTTTTCTTAGAATTAACTCTAGTCTTAGGAGTAGTTTTAGCGTAATGTAGCGTAATGTAATTTAGTATTAGACTCGATGGAATTTACCTTTTCAAGGTTTGTATCGGCATTCGATTGCTTGTAATTTTTCAGAATTGAAGACTTTCATGGAGGTATAAATTACTTTATATTCAGATTTAAGTATCAATAGGTAATTTGTATCTTGATTTGAGTTTTTCATTCGTCATTCTCATACTCGAAATGAACAACTAAAATGTCAATTAAAGACCGTTTAGCGAACTCGAACGCAGGGGTTGAAAAATAATACATTTGATCGAGAGATTCTCATGGAGGTATAAATTACCTCGTATCCAGATTTATGTATTGATAGGTAATTTGTATCTTGACTTGAATTTTTCCTTCACTATGCTATTATTTCATTCGAAAACGATAATTATTTTCATCCATTGCGGTCCACTCGAAGAAGATGAAGAGAAGTTCGAATACATTTAATCAACGTTTAGTTTAAGACTTGAACCACCGTTTAGCGTATCGAACGCAGAGGTTGAAAGATAATTCTAAGTTGTGAATTATCGCGGGGCTTGGAACGACTATTCGGATCCACCTCATTCGTGTTTGTTTTATATGCGAAACTGTATGCATGCATATAGCTTGACTTCACATGCATTTTTTTTTCACATGGGGGTGGATTGATCTTTTATTCCGTCGCAAGGCTTTCTGGCTATTTGAATATTACACAGAGAGTTGATTCCAGTGAACCCCTAAATAATTTGTGCATATAAAATGTACTTGCGAGGATCACTTTGCAAAGGAACAACTTAATCTTTACTGTTTTACAAAGTGGGAGCATCTTAGAAAAGCTACCTTTGGTGTGTTTTTAGATGATTTTCCTAAAATGCTCTTTCACGTTTGCATATGGGAACCTTTGAAGTTTGAACTGAATTTGAAACTCACAATTAAAAAATACAGTTAATAAACCCATGAATTTGTAACTCCCACTAACATTATGATTATAATTTTGGTAACTTCTTCTATTTTCTCTGTCCGTTGTTATCTTCACTATTTCAGATATTATTTTTCTTATTTTGCAGACGAGATCCCCATCTTTATTCATAAAAATTACCTTCTTAGTGACTCTATAATCCACTTGAATAATCATTCAAATAACTCCAACATAAGGCTGAATTTGCGAGCCACTCCACAATGTTACGCAAGTACTTGTGGTCTACGAAAATTATATATCATGATAAATTTCATTGCATCAAAGGGTACATATTTTGTCTTTTTTTTATTTTAATGTTGTAGATCAACGCCATATTTCGACGTCGAAGAGTTTAGTTGATAAGACTTCATCGCAGACTGCTCAGGCAAACTTTGCATCGACGTATTGATTATGCAAATAAAAAAAATTGTAATCTTCTTTAATCAATTTTATATTTTTGAACATTGATTACGAGTCGCTACATGTTCTCTTGGATTTCGTTTTGAAATCAAAATGTGCCGGTGCATTGCTTATCGGATTAAATTTTTGTCTCTTCGTAATCTCATCAAAGGTATTTCAAGTTATTTTCTATAGTTGTCATTGGCAGACTTAGATTTGTATACATAGAAATTTTAAGATTTGCATGCATCTCATAGGATCACGTACTTAATGAGAAAAGGATAAGAATGAAAAGTGGCAGCCCCCTAATCGAAATATTGGATGAAGGTCAATTTATATAGGCATGGTTCATTTTTGCAGAACAATTTATCCATTACCATGTTCCTTAATTGTATACATATTTAATTCTCATTCACATATACAATATTTACACTTTGATTACATGTCCATTTTATCTTCATTTTATGAATAATTTTTGATTGTATAGAACAAATATTTTTGCTATCAAACGATTATTTTTATTTATATGGCTTTTATATCAAGCACACGCATCGAAGTGTGCTTCGACCACTAGTATTTAATGTGGAATCCAAGTACATAGCTTGCAACTACAAGTAAACATTCCACCACACTGCAGCTTGGGGCGTTCATGCAGGTTGGCTGTTAGGGATGACAATGAATCTGGGTCTAACGAGTATCCGCCATGTTTGGGTCGGGTATGAGTCCAAAAAATGGGTTTGGGGCCGAGTTTGTGTATTGAAATTCAAGACCTGGATGCATCCGAGGCGAGTAACGAGTCCAGTCAATACCCGCCTCAGACCCAAACCCGCTCTGGTTAAAAAATTATAATATTTTTTAATTTTATATATCTAATTATTATTAAAACTTATTAATATTTATAAATTGTATCCAAAAAGTGTTATTTACAATAGCAACTTATCTTACAACCTTAACTAGAGAAAAAAAAAATCAATTAATTAGAATCAAAAGTCTAAACTCAAAACCCACTTCTCATTCTCTAGTAACGGATGACTTGTAATGGATGTGTTTACGTTGAATCATCGATTCGATGATATTTACTTATTTTTTTTGTTTTGAATACGTTTGTGAAAACAAAATAGGCAAAAAACAAAATAAGAAAAAAGTTAAAAAATATAAATCGACCGGATCTAACGGGTAGGATACGGACCCGCCGGGGCGGGTAATGACCGGATCTAGAGCGGGTCCGTTGCCATCCCTAATTAAATGGCTATGCTAGCCCTGTGCAAACATTACAATGATGATGTTATTACCAATACGCCGATTTGAATTGGAAGGACTGATTAATGGGTTTTTTTGGGTAATTACACTGACCTCCCTGATAAATGAGTTAATTACAACCCCCTCCCATCAACTATACATAATTACAAATACACCCCTATTGTCAACCTCCTTCTTGCAATTTCCCTCCGTTCACTTTTTTAACGGAAAAAATTGACATCATTGTCAAAAAAATTCGTAAGTCTGATTTTACCCTTGCATTGACTTCATCTGGGAATTGACTATTTTACTGAACCAACCATAAAATGAATAAAATAAGTTCTAATTGGAACAAATCTAGAATTGTTAATGAAGAAAGTATTTGATTTAAATGAATAATGAAGTTTAAAATTATTGGAATGGTTTAAGGCAAGAGCAAAAATGTCATTTTATCGATTCTGTTAGGATTTTGGATAGTCTCTTGATGGTAGAGTACGTGTTTGTAATTACGCATAGTTAAAGAGATGGAACTGTAATTAACCCATTCATTAGAGAAGGTCAGTATAATGATCCCTTTTTTCTTTTTTTAATTCAAAGAGTAAGGAGCTACTCTACTATTTTAGTCCGACAAACCGGGACCAATAGTCAATCTCCGGGCCATTTAATACCCATCATATCTTGATCAAAAAAGTGTTACAATTTTTTCCATTAAACAGCCACTTTACGTAAACCGGGGGGGGGGGGGGGGGGGGGGAGCTCCCACAACGAACACGTGATGAGTCGATTATGATTCTTAAAGAGCATCGAAATCCTTTATAATCAGGAAATCACAACCGTTTATGTGACAAACCATAAGTGGAGTCCCACAAGATAAATGATTGTGCCTATCTCAAAAATTCGAGCGATTCCCAAAATGGCCTCTAGAACAACAGTATAGCACCAAAAATGGTAACACAATGAGCTGTATAACTTCCTCGAGCTCAAAAACCTGGTAAGTGATTATTCCTTGCATCAAAGCAACATACTGAACTATATGGTGTGTAAAAGAAATAAAATAAATTTGGGCACTCAAGATGAGCTTTAATGTTCTATACAAATCAGATGGAGTCAATAGATACAAGAGTAAGCTCAATGAAGGTATGGGTTAAGAACTGATATTTGACCCGAATCTCCATTCAGAAAGAAAACTTCCAAGGGTACATAAGCAGATGGTGAAGACAGTGTAGCTGAACTAAATCTGTAAGTCGGTTGTAGTATTTTACTACCTTTAGGACACGGCACGGTCAGAAGCCGAGGTCCAGTTCTCATCTGCCAAACCTGCAAGGAGAAAATTAGTACTTCCCGTCACTGCAATCCATCAAATAATCAAAGATTGGAGTTTGGAAGTTATTAATAGCTATATCTTTTAAAAATTATGGAACATTAAGGTTTTTATTGTTTTGTTTACATTAGCATCAAATTCTAGAACTAAAATTGGTTATGGATGCCAGCATTCAAGAGAATACCTCAACTATTCCTTTCCGTGGTGCATGTATGGCTAGACAGAGACAATAATCACTTTTTGAATATTCATTATAAGAAGGCCTTGCGGCTGCATTATCTTTACTGGCAAGCATCTCCACGAATAAACAGCTTGCTTCACGATATCCCTGTAAAACAAATTAAGATTAGCAAATATAGAATAATTCAGATGTTTATAGTAAAGAATTGACACACTTTAAACCATAATAAGAAATGTTGCAATCAGATATTTGAATGATTATTATTCTAATAAATTACATATTAACCGTCGGCATACCTTCCATAAGCGCACAACAACAAGAGCCTGAGTGTCTAAAAGCAAAATACGCCCAAGTGAATCGGTTATTGCAGCCAAAGTACCACTAGGTGACAATGTGAGCTTCTCACCCTTCCTTGGATGATCCTTCAAACAAGTCAATGGAGAGGCTGTCACAAAGCAGACATTATAAGTAGAATTCGACCAAGGCGTTCTACAATAATTGAGATATTTATTGATGTAATCATAATCCGTAAGTACATGTTTTAGAATGGAGCTTTGTATGTCACTTTAGATCTTTCTGTTCTGTGAAACGCAGACATAATAATTCTTTTTTTTTTAACACTCAGGAGGTGATAATTCATAGTCTGTATATATTTATAATTCATAAGGACGTGTTTTAGAATTGAGCTTTAGATATCACTTTTAGATTGCGTTTGGATGGAAGGATTTGAAAGCCATGGATTTCAAATCTATTATACAAATCTATTGAGCTTGTTTGGATGATTTGAAGTGGAAATAGATTTCAAATCCCTTGGCACTCATTTTGTGCTATTGTTTCAACTATTATGGTGGATATCAATCATAATTTGGAGTCATTTGAAATCACTTCTCCAAATCCCTCCCTTCAATGAATCCTCTCATCCAAACACAACCTTGGATCTTTTTGTTCTATGAAATGCGGAGGAGGTAATAATTCATAGTCTGTATCCGGCAGCAGTTTTCTCACCTCGAGCAAATGGTTGAGATTTTACTTCTGGCTTTTTTGTATCATTTTGGTCACTCCGCCAAATCAACTTCGATAATGAAGCTATGGTTGAAAATGTTGCAGGAACAACTTTTGACAAGATGGCTCCCACTAGTGATCTGCTCTTATCCACTGAAAGTCTTCAAGAAACAAAAAAATCAATTACTATGGATGAGATTCGTACAACGAGGCTCTTTCAGCTCAACTAGAGAGATGTAACATTAAATATTTTATGGGGATGATATTCCAAAAACCCGCTAACCTAAAAGCCGATATCACTGCATCATCTCCAACAGCAACTGCACAATAGTAACGTTGAGTTGACTGCCCAACAATAAAATCAGCTGAATTCAAGTACCAGAATAAATTCAGAAAGTTCCCAAAAGTATTGGAACAAAAAAATATACAAAACAAGAATAAAAAAACCGCTACAGTGAGATAGAAGAACAACTTTAGAGTTGAGGAGTTGAGGAGGGGGGGGGAGTTGAAGTAGACTATCTAAACTTTTGCAATTATATCTACTAAACTTCCTAGGGCATAGAATCATTGTCACAGTTTATCAAATTATAAACACTGCAAACTATATCCAACAGAGAGATTTAGCAAATACATGTCTTAAAATGAAAACTACCTGGATTTCCATCAGAGGTGGGGGCATGACACCAGTTATAGCAGCATCAGCACATAATCCATACTTGCTAACACTCCATAGCTGGTAAGGAAGGCTCGCAATAGAATTTCCAGAATCCTCTAAAATCATATCATCAAAATCCTGATTCCAAAACTGGGAGTGTGTTTTCCTAAACCACTGCTGTAGCAGATTCTGCATTTCATCAAGGATGTGTGGGGGAAAAAAAGGAACTCAAAACATAGAACAGAGAGATAAAAAAAAGGAAAATTTACAAAGGGCGAACAAACATGTGAAATTTAGGCTATGTTTGGTTCTTGGATTTTAGTGCAAAAAAACACTAAGGAATACGGTTTCATCACTTGATAGTGATAGTACTCTATACCTTATTTTTGGATCCTATTCATTTTCCTTACCAAAGTCCAAGGTCCAAACATAGCATTAAAGCACATGTACATAACAAAATCAAGATACTGTTTAACCAATTATTCCTGCTGATAAACAGAAAAAATTCACATACCTTAATATCAGATCCTTCAAAACGAGCAATTACACCAGGCATTACAACACAAACCTCCTCTGACGATGTATCTTGGGCAAGGTCTTGTTTAGTCCCACGCACTCTTAGCTTAAGAATCTTTGCGGGGTTTACAATCTGCAAAATAAATCCATTGCTGAATAGACAACCAATTGAAGCTTAACTCCTGCAACTTCACTTCTACCAAAAGAGGTACCAAATAGACCTCATAATGAATACGAAACTCAACCCAATACATCGAAAGTACAAGCATTTCACACAACCGCAAATATCACAAAATAAATTTCAACAATAACAAACCCATGGATTAAGCTAAATTGAACTAAAAAGCAATAAGATGTAGTAGCAAGCATAAAGATGGAATAACATGGCACTAAAATCTCATTAATTGATTACACGAAAGTGTAAAACAGCCCATTAAAATGACAAAGTTTGATATCATCGTTTGCATCATTTCGACACAAATTAAATCTCTAGATAACCACAATTTCACACAATGAATGGCACAAACTTTACACAATTATATCTCGAAAAACGGAGAATTCACAATTACCTAAACACAAACTCACGCACATTTAATCACTAAACAAGGCAGCACAAACAAAATCATTCCCATATCACGAGCAATTCGACAATAAACACACAATTAAATCAACCAAAAGAACGAAAACGATTGCAATTTCACACCCACCTGTCTGTGAATTAGACGGCCGTGGACAGAAAAAATCAAAAGGTAGCCGCAAGAGGTGCCAACCGCGAGGACCCTAATGTCATGATCGAACACGAGCCACTCGACGGCGGAGATGTACTCGGCCTCGATGGGGGAAAGATCGGGTCGGATCTTGACAACGCGGTGGTGAACAGGGTCGGGTCTGGTGGTGTTGTTGGATTGTGACCAGTGGATGAGGAGGATGGAAGAGCGGTTGGCAAGGGCGAGAGAATGAGTGTCGAGGGAGACAAGGAGGTTGGGGCTATCGACCAGCCAGCCTTCTTTTCCGGCGCCGAGATCGGTTAAATCTACGCCCGCGATGCATTCCAGCTCCGTCGTGTGGGAGCGGCGAGACATTATTAGGTGGGTTGGGGAAGGACGAATTGAACTCAGGTCATAGTTGTTGTTGCTCAGAACAAAATATTGGCATCGTAGAAACTCAAATCTCAATTCTCAAAATTTTTGAGACCCAAAGGCTGTGTTTGGTTTTATTTTCAAACCATTTTTTGGCTTTGGCCAAAGCTTATTTGCTTTATATTTTTTTGATCAAAAATAATTTTTTTGGCCAAAAAAATTATCAGCTATTATCTCCCTATTTGTCTCTATATTAGGGTGCCTACTAATTACATCAACTACAATATAATCATTTAAAACTTATATTATATTATATTTTTCAATTATAAACACAATTTTTCAGACAAAAACTTACATGATTTGACTGCTACAGTAATTTTTGTCTCTTCTGAAAATAAAATCAAACACAAAACCAAACACATTTTCATCAAAATACACAACTTTCAATAAACTTTTTCACCAATATTTTCACAAAAAAAAAACCCCAAAATAAAACCAAACACAGCCAAAGTTTGGCCCAAATTATTTTTCATTGTTTTGATTCCTAAAATTCAAATTTTTTGAAATTTCAAATCCAAAAAATTAAAACTAAATCTCACTCTCACTACAGCTAGTGTTCTGAAAATCGGACTGGACATCGAACCGAAAAAGTTACCGGGTCACGGATCACCGATTCAACCGTTGGACCAACCGCGGTCGAACCAGTGACGTCATAATTATCTCATAAATATTATTTATTATATTAATAATATAACATGATAGTAAAATATTGTTCATATTTATATATATACTTTTTATTGGTAAGAATATTTATATATATATATATATAAATTATTGATATACATATAATATTTTTTAAAGTTACATATAGTGTTAGACTAAATACAAAAGGATAAGCCCACTATCCAAAATCCATTAGCATTTTCTTTTATTAGAAAAAAGAAAACTGTAAAAGAAAAAAAAAATGTCAAGCAATATAAAGCCAAAAAGTACCCTAATGCCTAATCTCATCCTTCTCCTTCACACTTCACAGCAGCAAGCGGCGCATCTCCAAAATTCCAGATCTGGTTTCTCCATCATTTCTTTTCTTTCTTTCAATCTCTTTTCTTTCTACTCATTTGTTTATTTATTTGTTCATAACTTTATATCTTTTCCTCTCTTTCAATCCCCATCTTCAACTATATTACTTACAACCCAACTTCCATAAAAGCTCAAATCTAAGAATGGTGGAGAAAAAGATATGGAACCTTGAGAATGGAGGAGAAGAAGCTATGGAAGCTGCCAATAATTTTTATGTTTCATAGCTCGGCCGGTTCCGCCGACCCGTAAACGGGTCGAACGGACGACCGGTCCGTTCGGCGGGTTGGGCGGTTTTTGACCAAAACAACCGGTTTTGAGTCTAAAACGGTTTTGAACATTAACCGGACCGTCTTTGTGATCGGTTCCGGTCCGGAGCGGTTGGACCGGACGGTCCGGTCCGGGTTTCAAAACCATGACTGCAGCAATCTTGTCAGTGGCCTTTTATTTTTTATTTTTATTTTTTGGTTACATGGGAAATAAAAAAAAGGTTTACATTTCCAATTGCAAAATTTCCAAGCATTCATCAGGTGGGTGATCCCATATGCAGATTCCTTCACTCAAATCGTGTGCAATTCTCGCAAGGCTATCCGCCACCTTGTTCCCATCCCTTTTCGTGTGTCGTAGTAAACTACTCCAAGGTTTACCAAGAAAAATCCTACAATCCCGAATAATACTACCGAGAGGGTGGTTCTCCACATCTCCATTGAGAATTAGTTTACAAACTACCTCGGAGTCCACTTATGGGACGATACGAGGAACCCGCTTCTCCCATGCAATGCGAAGGCCTTCTCGGAGCGCCAATAACTCCGCCTCTGTAATAGTGAAATTTCCCAAATTCCAGCCAAAACCCCAAATCCATTTTCCAAATTCATCTCTCAATAAACCGCTTGTTGTTGCTCTATTAGACGTTGAACGGAAGCTACCATCCGTATTTAATTTCGCCCACCCATGATCCGGTTTTATCCACGTTACAATCTGATACATTTCCACCTTGCTAAAGTTTGCTTTAGAAAAAACTTCCTCCAACTCAATAGCCAAACTCTTGATCTTGTGAATCGTTTGTTGTATGGAATTAGATTTTCCTTCAAACAGGAATGAGTTTCTATCCCGCAGATCCACCAAATGGTTGCCAGGAATACAAATTTCCAAGGGCACTCTGGGATAACTGTGTTCTCCATATCATTCGCCAAATTGAACTTAATCCAGTTAAGCGGGTCGATGTTCATGAATTCCAAGAATCTCGTCGGAACAGTCACATACTCCCAAATTTTCGAAGATTCCTTACAGTTTCGAAGGGCATGAGTTGCATCTTCGAGTTCTTGCTCACACCTAGGACACAAACCCGAGTTAATGATTGATCTTTGGAACAACAGGTTTTTGGTTGCCAACTTTTCATGATGTAAAAGCCAAAAAAATAGTTTGAACTTTGGTCGGCACTTAATTTTCCAAATCCATCCCCATTTTCTCCTATCCAGGTCACTATTCTCATTCAAAACCTCTCCATGCAAGAACTCAAAGGCTGATTTGCATGTAAAAAGTCCGTTAGACGTACCGACCCAAACTCTTGAATCCTTTGTGTCTCTCGAATAAGGAACACAAATTTTTCCAATCATCTCTTTTATTCTTTGGGGCAGGGGTGTTTTAATCTTATCAAAGTTCCATCTCCCCAGCTCATCCACAACATTTGCCACACTTAACCATATATCTTCTTGAGCAACGTCATCGTCTATCAAATCAAAAATATAGTTACTATCGCACCACCGATCAAACCAAAAGGAGATGTCTTTCCCGTCACCGACTCTCCACCGCACTAGACTCTCCGCTTTCTTAAAACTTCGCACAATACCTTTCCATTGGGCCGAGTCACAAGACCGAACCTCCACGTTAAGGATCTCTTTCTTTTTTAAGTACTTTTTTTTCCATAATCTCACCCCAAATATTCCCTTTCTTTCTAACAATATTCCAACGAAGTTTCGCAAGAAGGGCAATGTTTGTTAGTCTAGTCCCTCTAATCCCCAAACCTCCTTCATTCTTGTTCTTAGTCACATCTTTCCACCCAACAAGATGTATTTTACGACAATTACCCTCGGTAGACCATAAAAAAGTACGAATAAGCCTATCAAGTTGATCGCACGTCGAAGAAGGTAGCCACACGGTTTGCATTGTATAAGATGGCATAGCGGCCGTCACCGACTTTATAATATTAAGTCGCCCCGCCATGTTAAGCAATTTCGCTTTCCAAGTTGAAAGTCTATTTTGAACTTTGTCCACAAGCTCTCTATATTCCTTAGGCCCCAAACGATGGTGTATAATTGGCACACCAAGGTACTTTCCTAAATCATTGGTACACCTAAAACCAAGGATTCCAGCAATCAGCCTCCTATTGCTTCTTGGCATAAATTTAGAAAAAAAGACTTTTGATTTTTCAAGGTTAACCTTTAGTCCCTATATCTTGCAAAAATGCTCAATTGTGTCCTTGATAACTCTCGCATTAGACTCCACCCCTTTAGCCGTGAGAATTAAGTCATCCGCGAAGAAAAGATGAGAAATTTGGTCCCCCTCTACACATAGCAATCGGTTGCCACGACCCGGATGCAATCGCCTCTTCGATCATGTAAGCTAATCTTTCCATACACAAGACAAAAAGGTAAGGGGATAGGAGGTCCCCTTGCCTTAGCCCACAACTAGCTTGAAGAGGGGGGAAAGGTTCACCATTCCACAAAATTCGCGGCCTAGAGCTGGAAACGCACTCCAAAATAAGTCTTGTTAACCTTGAAGGAAAGTTAAAAAATTCAAGAGTTTGTTTAACAAAAGCCCAACTCACCCTATCATACGCTTTCTCAAGATCAATTTTGAGCACCATTCCTCCTTTCTTACTTTTTGACTTCTTTAGAGTATGAATTAACTCTTGAATAACCAAGATATTGTCATGAGTCCCTCTCCCGGGGATGAAACTAATCTGAAAAGGCGAGGCAATATCTTTCATCAAATACCTCATTCGGCTAGTAATGGTCTTAGTTACCACCTTATAAATCACATTACATAAAGAAATCGGGCGAAACTTTGAAATCACATCCGGGTTGGTTACCTTAGGTATGAGTACCATAAAGGAATCTCCTAAACCCTCATCTATATGGCCTGACTGAAATGCTAAGAGGACCACATCCCAAACCGACTTCCAAACCACATTCCAGAATTTTTGGTAAAAAGAAGCTTGACAACCATCTGGTCCCGGGGCTTTGAAAGGGCTCATATCAAAGACCACCGCTTTAATCTCTTTCAGACTTGGAAGATTCAAAAGTTGCTTGGATTGTTCATTAGTGAGCTGTCTCTGGAACACACTCACCTTAACCTTCCTCAGGTTTAGATTCCCATTACACTCCCCTGCCAAGGATTTTTCAAAGAACCCAAAAACATGCTCCTTTAAAGTTGCCGGGTCCGAAAGCCACACATTATCGATTTTAAGCAAATTGATAGCATTTCTCCTTCTCCTAACGATAGTGGACTCGTGGAAAAAACGGGTGTTACTATCCCCAAATTTAAGCCAATTAATTCCTGACTTTTGATACCATAGGAGCTCTTCTTGTTTAAGAGTGAGGTTATATTCCTTAATAAGCTCAATCTCCAAATTTACCAAGATGGGGCAGTCCCTATCCGATAAAGCTCTTTGAATACCTTCAAGTCTTGCCAAAGTTCTCTTTTTCCTCCCAAATATATTACCGAAGGAGTCTTTATTCCACTTTCTCATTGTTTTCGGAAGGATATTGAGAGCTTAAAAGAGATTATTTTTACCCTCCCAAATATCCTTAATAACTCCTTCGCACTCTGGGTGAGTAGCCCACACCATCTCAAAACGGAAGGGCCTCTCTTTCCTTGACCCCAACGGAAGCCCCAAACAATGAGTTAAAATTGGATGGTGATCCGAGCAAGTCCTCGGTAAGTGGATCACGGTGGCCTCCGGAAACTTAATACGCCAATCATTGCTTGCAAGGGCGCGGTCCAACCTCTCCTTAATTGTGGGTAAGGTCCTTCTTTTATTAACCCATGTGAATTTTGGCCCTTGAAATCCGTGGTCCATAAGCCCACAATAATCCATCATATCCAAAAATCGGTTGTATCTAGAAAGGCTAGCCACTCTCCCCCCTTTCTTCTCGTGCGCCGCCAAAACTTCGTTGAAATCCCCGATTACAAACCAAGGTAATGAGACATTATTGCTTCTTAACTCCAACTCGTTCCACAGTAATTCCCGAGTCTCACGATCCGGGCTAGCATAGCACCCAGATGACAGCCATCTCTCGCCATTAGGAGGACCAATAATTGCATGTATGACTTGAGGGTTGGACTTGATGATTTGCACGTGGATACAATCCATGTCCCATAACATCCAAATCCCTCATTCTCTACCAATAATGGGTGCACGTCTAACCCCTGAAAATCCCAAAGACGTTGAAATCAAGAGGGCTTGTTCCTCACTAACTTTAGTCTCAAGGATGTAGACAATATCCGGATTATGAATATTAATTATTTCCCTTAGGTTACTATGAAAGGCGGACTTACCTGCACCTTGACAATTCCATGAAAGTAACTTCATTGATGAAGTGAATATGTCGATAAGTCCAATAGGACTCTCAATATTCCATCCCCTCACACTCTCCATTATTTGCGTGACGAGTCTCCTTGCTACCATCTCTTGTCTCTCCATCTCGGGAGCACTCAATTGAATCTCCAATTCGAGGTGTCTCTCTCTTGCCATCCCCACTCGGGATTGACTTATCTCAGCTGAAATCTGCCAAAATAGTGGATTGATTTTCGTTATTCTCACCAGCTTGCACCTCGGGTCGAATTGGGTCAAGTGGTAAGGTTGCATCATCCTTTCTTGTTGGAGGAGATAGCCGATCTGGGGGTGAAACAGACGATCCGCGTACTCTTTCTCCCTCACCGAGAACATCAAGAGCTCCATTTCTCATACTTAAGCTCTCTGGTTCTGAGGAGCTAGAGAAGGAAAAATTATGTGGGATAACAACAGCAGTGAGCTCCACTTCTTTCCCAACCTTAAATTTATTTTTTTCATTATTTTTCTCCAAGTCCTTAATAACCAACGGTCCAAAATGACCATATTTTCCCTTAGCCGAGTTTCTGCATGCATAACGTGCCCCACCTTCCTTGTTTGACTTACTTTTACCTCTTCCATACCCTGATTTTGATGTCTTCTTTTGAGTGACAAGCTCTTTTGTGTAAAGAGTTCTTTTCTTAGTATTTTTATTCTCCCCATGAGGATTTGAGGTCCCCCCCCATCACTATCAGCCATTACATAACTAGTTTCCCCTTCCATATGCTTTCGGTCACTAGTAGCCAAAATGGAGAAAGAATTTTTTTCTTTAGGCTGGCCATTTAATTTTTTATCATGGCCCACTCCTTTTCCTGATCCCACCTGTGTCCTCGTACCCTTCCCCCTAGGTCTCGACTTTGACACTATCATCCATGCTCCATAGTTTGTACCCACAGATTTGTCACTATTCTCAAGGGACCCCTCTTTACCCTTATCCGGCACCTCGACCTCCGGCTGTCCTAGTCCACCGTCTGCTACACCATTTTTCGGCGACTCCTTTCGACTATCTTCAGCTTTTTTGAAACCACACTCCAAGGCCCTATGTCCTATTCTTCCACACTCAAAGTAAATAACTGGTATATTCTCATAGACAAGTTTGTATATGCTTCCATTGACCTCTATCTCACTCTGTAAAGGAAGTGCCAAGTCGATTTGGACACAGAATAGAGCAAGCTTTCCTCTCGAAGCCCAGAAAGTATTTTGGTCAATCTTAATCGGGGTACCTAAACATTTTGCAATAGAAAAGATAATTTCTTCTTGGTAGTATTCGATGGCAAGTTCAGGAATTCTCACCCAGGAGATCACGGTTGTGGCTTTATCCGATGACGCTTTGAAACTCGAGGACCATTTTCTAACTCGCAGGTAGTTATTAAAAATCATCCAGGGGCCATTAGTGAGGATATGCTCCATCTTCTCTTTTTGCTCAATCCTCAGAATGTAGCAGTTTGAGCCAAGATCTCTCAGATCATATTTTCCATGCAAGGACCATAAAGCGTCTACTTTCGCAGCCAGAATATGATAGTTCATAAATCTTCCTTCCCACTTCAGGATAAGACTTTCCTCCCATGATGATCGAATAGTTTCCACATATTCAGTTGCTAATAAAATACGGTTTCGTGGGCACTCGGCAGAGGGCGCACAGCAACTGACATGATGTCTTTTTTCATTCCTTCTTCCTTGAAACGAAGGTCCATCTTGCTCTTTTTTTGGCCAACAATTTTTTGGAGATACGACAACTCTTCTTGATTCGAGAGGGAATCTGCATCCATGGACTCGGGAGCTGGATCTTCAACCATTTTCACTTTCTTATTCACATGACTGGTGGGTGGTGGGTCCACCCCAGGCCGCAGCCCAGCCGACGAAGACATCCGATGATCCGAGGGACAAAGCCAAAGGAAGGCACAGAAAAGTTCAAAACCCTAGAGAGAGAATTAATAGCTTATGCTGTTTATAATAGATTTGATCTTATTTGTCAGTGGCCTTTTATGCATGAAATAAGAAATTCTCTTCTCAAACCAAATCCACAATTGCAACAATATTCTTTTTGATATAAATTAAGGAGAATTCACCCTAAACCCAATTTTTAGTTACAGTTTTCTGTGCTTGTTTTCCTTCTAAGTTTTACGGCTGTATTGCTATTTTTTATGCAATCTTTCTTGTGGGGTCTCTTAATTATATTAAGAGTGATTTTATTTTGTGGACGTTATTTAATTTGGTAATCTAATGTAAAATAGTAAAAATAATTGGTAGCAATAAACTGTTGGTGTTGGTGGATTTTGCCTTAATCCCCTACCATATTAGGACGTTTTGGATGAGGGAAAAAAAATATTGGTACAAATAAACCAATTATTGATAAATATGAATAAAACTTATTTTTATAAAAATTACTAATATATATGTGTAGAGTAAAACCATTGAGTAATACCATTTGATTACTTTATACATAGCAGAAAGTATATTTATACATACATACATACATACATACATACATACATACATACATATATATATATATATATCAATATAACTAACTAAATCACTAATCACAAATCAAGTTCACTTTATGTCAATCAAGTACAATTTTTTATCTTACTTATATCTCAAAAAAACATCCATCCAAACATATTTTCATTTTCATCACGTCTTTTCGTATAAAAATCCATACAAAATTACATTCATCCAAACATATTTTCATTTTTAACACAAAAACCAATAAAGGTTTGAAAATTCATTTTTAGACATTTTTCAACTTGGAAGTGAGAATTGGAAATGAAAACAATACCATACAAGCCCTTTAGGAATCCTTTTATTTCTTTGGTTGGGACGGGAACTAAAATACACTGTTATAATTTTTCTTTATTTTTTCTTTTTCTATTCTATTATTTGGTGTAAAGATCGAAACACCCGTACTTGAAGAAGCACGTTTCATGAGTGAGTCGAACGCGGCTATTCTCCCTTTTTTTTATATATTTAAATGAGTCTAATTACATTTATACCCCTTTCTACCATAAATACCCCCAACCCATCCCTCTTCCCTCTCTCTCATTAACGGGCAATTTTGCAGAACAGTAGAGGAAACTTTGCAGAAGAGAATCAAGAAACCCAAGAGAAAGTGTATGCAAAAAAGTATGAAATTTTGCAGAGAAAGATCAATTTTGATTGTGAAATTTTGGAAAAATCTTGCTTCCAACTTAAGAGTCAATTTCCCCCAACGTAATTTTTATTTTTGAAGCATCTATGATAAAATCTTCGATTTTTGTTGTGAAATTTTGGAAAACCTTCAGCAAATGATCTTTGCTCTTCAATTTCCCCAAGTTAATATTTATTTTTGAAGCATATCTCGCAATTTAGGGTTTTTAAAATAATTATTTTTTTATTTTATGATTTTAATCATACATTTGTAGTCAATGGCTACCCCCCGTCGTCTAAAGTCTGCATCGATTCCCGATAACGAGCCTTCATCTTCATCGACACTCCCTGTAAGTAAAATACTGTTCACATTAGTTATTATTTTTAATTATTTATGTTTTCTGTTGTTTGATAAAATTATAGAAATGTGAACCTGATAGTTGACTTTTGCATGCATAGTTTTATTTTAAAATGTCTATAAAATGAATCATTTTTTGAATTTGTGCATAATATAGATTTTAAGTCTAACGGCTTCATGTGATTTAGTATTTCAGTATTATCATCAACTAAATAATAATTATTTAGTATATTGGCTTCATGTAATCCAGTATCTTAATATTCTCAACAACTAAGATACTGAGATACTCAGATCAGATCATGTGATCCAGTATCTCAAATTTGTTAAAATCCAGTATCTCAGTATCTTTTGCTTATAGTTATTATGATAGATGAATCTAGCTAATTTTAGCAGAAAATATTTTAGCTTCATATTCTCAGATCATGTGATCCAGTATCAGATTTTTTTAATAGTTATTAAAAACTGATATAAATAACTGATATACTGGATCCAGTATCTCAGATTTGCTAAAAGTTATTAGAAACTGAGATACTAGATCCAGTATCTCAAATCATGTGATCATCCAGTTTTTAAAATCTTGTTAATATGTTTGATTAATACAACAAATATTAGTTAATCACAAATGCACTACTCAAAAGTTCAAGAATTACTGGTTATTTTCGAAATAATCATTATCTAGAAGCAAGGCAAGTCAAGCAGGGCGTAAGCTGTTGGCTATCTATTGTTCAGTTCGATTTTTGCATTTGAATCATATAAGTAATTACTAAAAAAAAAAATTAAATCTATTCATAATAGGTTCATAGTAAGCAAATAAATGTTGCCATATTGAATTTTTTATAGTCATCTCTTCCTTACATCCAGGCAGTGTGTAGCTTTATTATCTAGTATAATTTGCAGCCTCTCTATAGAACAAGAACTTCTAGGGTACTTGAAATATGTATTTTATAAAACGATAGTCACATTTAAAAAATAGATAAAATTTTAATAACACTTTTGGTTTGGTGTATTATCATTAGCTTATTTGTGAACAAAATTTAATACCAAAGTGGAGAATCAAGAAAGAATGAGGTGTCAACATAAATAAATTAAGAATCTGCTCAACAAAACCTAGTATCTCAGATTTGCTAATAGTTATTATAAACTGAGATACTGGATCCAGTATCTCAGATCATGTGATCCTGTATCTCAGATTTGTTAATTGTTATTAGAAACTAAGATACTAGATCCAGTATCTCAGATTTGTTAATAGTTAATAGTTCTCAGTTTCTTTTGCTTATAGTTATTATGATAATAGATTTAGTTAATTTTAGCAGAAAATATTTTTGGAACCTTACATGACATTAAAGTATCAGAACAAGTTTTGACTAATGTTGTATTGTTCTTGTTTCAGGTACTCACTCTTTCTTTGACTCCTGAAAAATATAATTTCAAGGGAAAAATTTCTACCTACTGCAAAATGGCTGAAGAATGCAGATTTATTGAACAATGTTTGAGTGACCATCCGACCGGGATGGCTTGGTTGAGGGATTCCTAGTTTGGCCCTTTATTTAACGCCCCCTCCTTACATGGACATGATTTTAACACCTTTATGGATGCTGCTAAGCCGCAAAGTGAAGTCTTCCAACAAATCAGAGATTTGATTTGTTTTCAATGGCATCGCAATTAAATACCCTCTTGTTAGGAATTTCATGTTAGATGTTTTGATGATGACAATTAGGAGTTTATGTTAGACCCCAAAGTATGTAAGTTTGATTCTAGTAGAAATCATGTATAAGCTTTGAAGCGTTAGATTTGTAATAGGCTTTAAAGGCTTCGTTTCGTTTTGTTCTAGATTGTTAGGCTAAGTAGTCTTAGGTTGAGTGTCTGATGAATTCTGAGTGAGCTTATCAGTAGTTAAGTTTGAAGACTCAAGCGCCTGAAGTCTGAATGAAGATGAAGTTTCCAAAGCGTCTAAATATCCAGCTATATCAAGCGTTACCTTATAGGGCAGAAGCAATTCAAGGATGGATAATCGTCTATCATTGATGGATTTCACCTGAATTTATTTCCAAGTCCAGAAGAAGTTTAATGCAATTATTCTCAGAGCATTAAATACCAACGGGTATTTAATTCAAATGCATTAAATGCTGATAAGAGCATTAAATGTGATAAGCTCTTTCAGACGTACAGAGAAGCCACCCTATTGGACTGTCAACTTTTCACAGACTGCAGCACCAACTTTTGTGCAACAGATTTTCAGGAAATAGGACAAAAGTTGTTCACTCGCGGAAGTGAGAGACACACGCCTGTGCATGTGTCAAATGGACACTTTTTTCCAAGAATGCCTATAAATAGGAATTCAACAACAAGCCAAAGAAAAACAATCAAAAAAAAGGCTAAATTGCTGTTGCATTGAAGTCTCATTCCTTAAAATCTCAAAAAAGCCAGAATATTCAAGCAAACATTCTCCTTGCTTTTCTTCAATTCCTGAGACAGTCAACAAATATCTCAAACATTCTTTTTGAAGAAACCCACATTACTATTGAGATATTCCCAAGTTGTTTGAACTTCATCAAAATCAAACAAAACGTTTAGGAAAACCCCATCCAAGCCTCGCGATCTGTGTGAAGTCGAAGTTGGATACTTGCATTATTTATGGGTGAAAGAAGCAAGGGGATAAAAGTGATTTGGAGCAGAAATCTGTGTGATCAAGGAACTCAAGTCATCAACATCCATCTCTCCCTAATTTGTAGAAGTTTCTGTGTGATTCTTTGAGAACCATCTTAGTGGATTGCCTCCAAGTGTTTGAGGAGAAGAAGGACGTAGTTGGGATTACACCACCCAACGAACCTTACAAATATCGTGCTCTTTACTTTTACAGTCATTCCTCATATTATTATATCTTTGCATAAATCTGTTAAGTAAAACTCAAGTGAACGCTAAGCAACTAAAACACTTTCTTGTGACGCTAAAGCTTTCAAAAGAGAGGACTCTAAAATTATTCCGCTGTGCTAACACTTATTAAAGAACTGAACGCTTAAACCTATTTGGTTAAAAGGTTCAAATATTAAAGTCTAAATTAACTTTCTAAAACAGTCTTCATCAGACGCTTAGGCTAAGCGTCTATATTTAAAGTAAATGCTTAGTCGAGCGTCTACTTTTCAAGTGTCCAAAACATTTTAATACGAATCTTTTTGAAGTCGAAAAAGATTTCAGGGTCTATTCAACTCCCCTCCCCCCCTTCTAGACCCTTTTGTATGCCACTTGGGACCAACAAGTGGTATCAGAGCGGTTAAAGTTGAAATTTTAAAATTTCCAAGCATAACAGCTTGTTTAGATATCTTTTCAAAATTTAGTTGCTTTTAGTTTGTCTTTCATGGCATTTTCTAAAGTTCCTAAGTTGACTGAGTCAAACTATGACTCATGGAAGGTCAAAGCTTTTACATATCTTTGTTCATGTGATGACGAAATGTGCGATATTATTTCAGATGGACCAATACAAATTATGAAGGTTATTACCAGAGCGCCTGGAGCCACAGAAGAAACTCCAGATGACTATGTTGAGAAGCCTAAACAAGAATGGTCCACTGATGAGCGTCGAAGAGCAAATCTGGACAATGTTGGTCGAAATGCTTTGTATACAGCTATTGGTGACAACGAAAATTTATTCAACAAAGTTAAATCATGTATTAAATTTATTCAACGAAAATTTATTCAACAAATTATGAAGGTTATTACCAGAGCGCCTGGAGCCACAGAAGAAACTCCAGATGACTATGTTGAGAAGCCTAAACAAGAATGGTCCACTGATGAGCGTCGAAGAGCAAATCTGGACAATGTTGGTCGAAATGCTTTATATACAGCTATTGGTGACAACGAAAATTTATTCAACAAAGTTAAATCATGTATTACCACTAAAGAAATCTGGGTAAGTTGGCTATAATCTGTGGTGGATCAGCTCAAATCAAAGGAAATAAGCTCTCCATTGCTCGAGAAAAATTCAACAGCTTTAAGATGTTACCTAACGAGACCCTAGAGCAATTGGACATAAGATTCACAGCTCTTGTTACGGAACTCACATCATTGGGAATAGATTTACAGAACCGAGAAATGGTAGTTAAGATCTTTAGAAGTCTACCTAGTAGATTCTTGATGAAGACAACAGCTATGAGAGAATCTAATATGTTGCATCTTTTAAGTCCAGAAGACGCCTTTTCAGAACTCAAGGCATTTGAGTTTGAATTAAACTCAGCTAGTGACGTTGTGAGTAGTCCAGTAATTGAATCTGGAGCGCTCGTAGCATCAATCAAGGGTAAATCGAGTAATAAAGGAAAAGTTTCAGATATCAGTGAGGAAGAGGAGTTGGCCTTGCTAAATAGATTTAGAAAGTTCTTGAGATATGAAAAGAAAGGAAGTAGTCCTAAGCATCAAGGACACAGTTCATATCAAGCGCCTGCTCCAATACATCAACAGTTTCAAGCGCCTCAGTATTCTGTTCCTACATCCCAAGCATCTGTTCAATACCAAGCGTCTACTCAAAATCTCTCAGCGCCCATGGTCTCAAAACCACACAATGCAAGATTAACAAATGAACAAAAGATGAAAACTAATCTGTGTTATAATTGCAGGAAACCAGGGCACTACCAGGTAAATTGTCCTTATCCAAACGTATCTAAGCCTTCAAGGCAGGATTACTTAGATAGAAACCAATTCAGGAGCAACCTTCGTCAACAAGGTTTGCTAGAGGAATCAGAACAAGCATCCGCACCTAAAAACTTAGAGTCTTCAGAAGAAAGTAGTGATGATGATGAGCCAGTTGATGACTCAGCACTTATTTGTCTCATGGCCAGAGATGATGAAGCATCTCCTGAGGTAAACACTGAATTATCTCTTCCTCTTTCTTATGAAGAATTACTTGACAAAGTCAAAGAACATTATAATGATTGTCAAGTTGCAGCCAAATTATACCAAAATCACTTTGATATTATTTCATCGCTCAAAAGTGATAAAGTGATGCTCAGAGCAGAATTGCAAGTTCAGCAACAGTGCATTGAGAAAAACTAATCGCTTAAGAGTGAAATAATCCAGTTGAAAAATGATCTTGATATGATAGTCAGGAGAGAAGCTGAGCTGATTGCTAGACTTGCTAAATCAGAACAGCTCATCTCATCATTGTCTAAAACGTCGAGAAAGCTAGACAAGGTGACTAAGGTAACAAGGTTATTTGGGGAAAAGACCGGTTTAGGATGCAATAAATTCGGTAAACAACCAAACAAATCAAATGTTACGGCAAACAACAAAGGAAAGGATATTTTCTTTGTTAAAGAAGGTTCACAAAGACAAACGCTAAATGAACCAAGCGACAATGGTAAGAGGCCAAATGAGAAAGCCAAAGCTTACTCAGGCAAAGGAAAGGCGAAAGCAAATGATTCACAAAGAAAGGTTCATCCAAACGCTCAAAAGGTTAAGGATAAACCTAACCACTGTGAGTCAAGCGCTAAGCGTCCAGCATAAAAAATGCAACCCAAGCCAGCGCCAAGGAAATACCAGCGTCAATATCCACAACGGTCTAGATCATATTATCGCTACTATGATGATTATGACTATGACTATGATTATGATTACTATTATAATCAAGGATATTACTATACACCCAAACAGCACACACAACACGATGTGAAACCCAAGAAGGCCAGTATTCCTACAATGAAGACTAGGCAAATATGGGTTCCTAAAGTTCTAATTCAAACCAACAATGCTACTAATGGTAAAGGACCCAAGCAACAATGGGTACCTAAATAGAAATAGAACTTTCCTTTTGATTGCAGGTACCTAGAGCTAAAGCCAATACATCTTTTTGGTACTTCGATAGTGGATCGTCAAGGCACATGACTGGTTCCAAAGATCTTCTGATCAACTATCGAGTTGCCAATGGTCCTCAGGTTGTATTCGGTGACAACTCCAAAGGTAAAACCAAAGGTATAGGTACTGTGCATAGGGGGAACATCATGATAAGTGATGTTTATTATGTTGAGGGTCTAAAGCACAATTTATTAAGCATAAGTCAATTTTGTGATAAAGGCTTTAAAGTCATATTCTCAAGTGACTGTTGCTATATAAATGACGTTAAGTCTAAGTCTACTAAATTGAAAGGTAAAAGAACAAACAATGTATATTTGGTAGATTGGGGTTCAACACTTGATAACAACCCAACTTGTTTTGTTGCTAAAAATAAATCTAAAACGGGTTGGTTATGGCATAGAAAAATGAATCACCTCAACTTTAAGATAATCTCTCAGCTTATAAATCTAAATCTTGTAGAGGGATTACCAAAAGGACCATTTCACAAGGATCGCCTTTGTGACACTTGTCAAATGGGCAAACAAGTCAAATCATCCTTCAAGAGAAAACCTCATCTATCTACCTCTAGAATACTTGAACTACTTCACATGGATTTGTTTGGACCTGTTCAAACTATCAGTGTGAGTGGTAAAAAGTATACTTTGGTGATAGTGGATGATTTCTCTCGATTTACTTGGGTGGAATTTCTTTCATCAAAAGATGAGACATGTGACAAGTTAACAACGCTTATTCGGCAACTTCAAACATCTAAAAATCTTAAAGTTGCAAGAATAAGAAGCGATCACGGTACTAAGTTTACTAACTAGGTTGTTGAGAAGTTTTGTGCAGAGAATGGAATACATCATGAGTATTCAGCTCCCAAAACTCCCCAACAGAATGGTGTTGCTGAGCACCGGAACAGAACGCTCAAGGAAGCTGCTAGGACAATGTTAGCAGAGTCCAAGCTTGCTCCTAGGTTTTGGGCCGAAGCGATCAATACTGCCTGTTACACTCAAAACCGCTGCATGATCAACAAACAGCATGGAAAAACTCCATATGAACTGTGGAAGGGACGTAAGCCAAATGTTTCATACTTTCATGTCTTTGGTTCTAAATGTTTTATTAATAACAATGGATCCCAAAGCCTAAAGACATTTGATCCTAAAGCGGATGAGGGAATCTTTCTAGGCTACGCTAAGAATGGAAAGAATTTTTGCATCCTAAACAAGATCAAATCGAAGGTTGAAGAATCTATTCATGTCATTTTTGATGATGCTAACCAAGAACTGAGTAAGGTAAATGTGAATGATGTAGGAGTTAAAGATCTATGTCATCAAGCGTCTAAGATTACCATTGATGATGATAGTGATGACGATGATGAGATCTTAGTGCCACCTCCTAAGATTACTCATGAGGATATTTCGGATAACATTGCAAGATCTACTGATGATCATGAAGGGAATGATCATCAAGAGCAAACAAGGATTGGTGAACTTGAAGTGCCTACGCAAGAAGGTAGTCAAGAGTCTGATCGTCAAGGGCCTGATCAACCTCTTAACCCATTCCAACCAGATAAACTATGGCTGCGTGATCATCCACCTGAGCAGATTATTGGAGATATTGAAGCGCCTGTTAGAACTAGAGCCGCTACATTTAATGAGGCTATGTTCGCAAGCTTTCTATCTCAAATGGAACCTAAGAAAGTGGATGAAGTGCTAAGCGATCCAAGTTGGATTAAAGCCATGCAAGAAGAGCTTAATCAATTCGAGCGTAGTAAGGTTTGGACGCTAGTACCAAGACCAACTCACCAAGGAGTTATTGGAACTAGATGGGTTTATAGAAATAAGATGGATGAGAATGGCATTGTAACAAGAAACAAGGCCAGACTCGTAGCTCAAGGATATTGCCAAGAAGAGGGTATTGACTTTGATGAGACATATGCTCTAGTCGCCCGTCTTGAAGCAATTCGCATGTTTCTAACGTATGCAGTGTTCAACAAGTTTACGGTGTATCAGATGGACGTGAAGAGTGTCTTCCTGAATGGTAAACTCCAAGAAAAAGTGTATGTGGAGCAACCACCGGGATTCATCAACAACCATGGTAAGGGTATGGTTTACAAGTTAGATAAAGCGCTTTATGGGCTTAAGCAAGCACCCCGAGCATGGTATGACACTCTCTCTATCTTTCTTATTGGTAAAGGCTTTTCAAAAGGCAGCGTTGATACAATGTTATTTAAAATTACCAATAATGAAGATATTCTCTTAATCCAAATTTATGTTGATGATATTATATTTGGCTCTACTAATAAGCGTCTGTGTGAGAAATTTTCAAAAATGATGCAAGAACAATTTGAAATGAGCATGATGGGTGAATTAACTTTTTTCTTAGGATTACAAGTTAAACAACTCCCTAATGACATATTTATTAACCAAGCTAAATATACAAGAGATATGATTAAGAAATTTGGTATGGAAAATGCATCATATTCAAAAATTCCAATGAGCCAAAATGCTTAAGTTAGATAAAGATGAAAGTGGGAAGAAGATTGATATTACTAATTACAGAGGTATCATTGGATCACTTCTTTATCTTACTGCTAGTAGACTTGATATTATGTTTTCGGTATGCATGTGTGCACGGTTTCAAGCCGATCCTAAAGAGTCACACTTAATTGCTGCCAAGAAGATACTTAAATACCTAAAAGGCACACAAAATATGGGCTTATGGTATCCTAGGGACTCTCCTTTTGAACTAATTGGTTACCCAGAAGCAGATTTTGCAGGTTGCAAAATAGATCGTAAGAGTACTAGTGGTTCATATCAATTTCTAGGTGATAGGTTAGTTTCATGGTATAGTAAGAAACAACAATCCATAGCTACCTCTACAGCTGAAGCTGAGTATGTAGCTGCAGGAAGTTGTTGTGCACAAGTGTTATGGATGAGGCAACAACTTAGAGATTATGGTATAATCCTAGGTCCAACCCCCATTCCTTGTGATAACCAAAGCGCTTTAACCATGAATCAAAACCCCGTTCTCCATTCCAGAACCAAACATATTGACATTAAATACCATTTTCTTCGTGACCATGTTCAAAAGAAAGATATCTCCATACATTTTATTGGAACTGACAAACAATTGGCAGATATCTTCACCAAAGCACTCAATGAACAACGTTTTCTCACTTTGAGAAGTGAATTAGGTATGATTGATTTAAACGCTTAATCATTATGCATCATATTTTATTAGACATATAATTTAGGGGGAATCCACTTTATTTATGTCCAAAAGATTTTTGAAAAGTGGTTACAAGTTATCAAACTTAAGGGGAACCTTAAAATTGTACTTAAAACATATTTCAAGCGTCAATGATCAAAAACTTTCATATGCATGATCATCAACGCTTAGAATTATTTATGCACAATATGTTGACGCTAAAATATAACAGGATCTTAATTTCAAGCGTCAATTTAAATTTAACAAAGAATGGTATCTGTTGAGCGTTGAACCAATTCCATTCAACACTCAATATAAAATTGTTTATAAAACTCATGCATAAATTTTACAAACTTTTTGAAGTAGTGGATAGACTCAACAGTCTATGTTGTACTCTATATACACGCTTCCATTGCATCAAACTAGCGGGTAATCAAAACTTTTCAAAATGGCGGTTCAGAAATAGCACGTGTCTATGTACGTGTCAGTGTACCATTAGGCGCGTGTACTACACTCTGAAAATCCCAAACGTTTTTCAAAATTTAAATCTTGGATTTCAAAACATTATATATGGGAGTTACCAAATGTAACTTCTCTCTCTTACACAAAAACTCGCGTCCGCAGTTAATATTTTCATGGCTGAGACTCAAAATTAAAAGAAATTCTTTACACGTGTCTAAATCCTACAGAGACTAGAGAACACAAGTTTCAAAATTTTTCCTTCTGTGTCAATTAAAACAGAATTTTTGCAGAAAATTATTTACTTTACTCTCTGCAAATTTTACTCTCTCTTTTCAAAGCAAAAGAAAATCTCAGTTCATCTCTTTCACTGAAAATGGCACCAAAGAAATATGCTTCTAGTTTGGCCGAGCCTATCATCACGGTGACTGAAGGCCTTGTTGTCGATTAAAAATTTCTTTATGAACAATCTCAGATCAATCTAACTGATATGATGGACATGGTAACCAAGGCTGGGCTCAAAACATTCGTGACTAAGTATTCCTATCTGTTTTCAACGGAAGTCGACCTCTTCTGGAAAACTGTTAAACTCTCTACAGACAAGAAGTCTATCTCTTGTCTCATTCCTCTATCCAAGAAGGAGCCACCAAAGGAATTTGTTTTGTCTGCTGCTTCCATTGCCAAGAACTTCAATCTCCCAAATGAGGGTGAGGCATTGGATTGCGTCACTTTGAATCAAATCAAAGAAGCACGGATAACCATGAGTGCTTATGAAGGTGTACCCTACAAACAGCACTTTGAAAAGAAAGATCTGGTATCCAAATACCGACTGTTGGCTGACTTCTGTAGCAAGATTATAGAATGCAGAGTGGGTACCTTTGATAAGGTGAACCCAGTGCAATTTCAGATGATGATGGCGATACTCCTCAATCTCAAGATAAAATGGAGTGAGTATGTATTTGGAAGGTTTTGGGACTGTTTAAGCGCCCCAAATAAACCTTATGGGCTTATTTTGAGCGACCTATTGTATAAATCAGACTATGTCTACTCATCTGGTCAACCGCTGAACAAGACCAAGATGCTGGGAAAAAGAATTCTGAACAATCTGTTCAATCCTCCCAAGGTTGGTGGTGCTGCTAGACCACTATCTGAGCGTCTGGAGGTACGTGAAGCGTCAGATGAAGAAGCTGAGCATCCATTTCCAGAAGAAGCCGTGAAGCGTCCGACTGCAACAAAGAAGAGGGCTCCCAGAAAGCCCAAGGCTCCAGTCATTCCTTCTCAAAATGATGAATTGGACTCTGATGAGGATGTAGAGGACAAGATTCCTCTCATCAGGCGTAGGAAGCTGGAAGGGATTATTAAACAGATAGGCTTTAAGGAACCATCTACCACTCCTCCCGCTCAAACGCTCAAGCTCATTGAAGGAGTACATGTAAAGAAGATCTTTAAGTGTACTAGGACAAGCAAGCGTCAAGCTGCTCCTGTTTCTGAGAAGCATGAGACTGCTGAGCCAAGCGCTCAAGTTGCTGCTGAGCTAAGCGCTCAAGTTGCTGCTGAGCCTAGCGCTCAAGTTGCTGTTGAGCCAAGTGCTCACGTTGCTGTTGAGACAAGTTCTCAGAGTAAGTTTATTTTTTCCCACGACATTTCTATTCCTACATCTGTAAAAGATCCTGCTCTTATAGAGGATAGTTCATGTGTTACAGCTTTAGTTCCAGCTGCTGCTGAAGCATCAACAGACGTCCACCTAGATGTTGAGATGACAGAAGTTGTGGCTATTTCCAAAGACGTTGCCGCAGAAGCTGCTACACTTGAAGTAGAGGGACCTGCTCCCCAAAAGGTTCAAGCTTCAACTAGTGTTCCGTCTATAACAGAGGCACGCTCAGAAAGTCAGGGCGTTGCTAAAGACGTTACAAAGCTAAGGCATTTCTTTAAGATAGACCCACTGAAGATGATTGATCACTCAATCAATTTTATGCCCCCAGCGCTCGAAGAAGACTTTATTCCAGCTGGATATAATGAAGAAAGATACATTAATGCTGAGAATGAGGTCGCCTCGCTAATTGACATCGACAATCAGATCAGGGATATAATGTTCAACACCGAGCTGACAGAAATTGAAAGGGTACTATCTGGCCCTTCAACTTGGTAAATCTCCTGGTCAGATACCATCTTCTCTTATTCTTCAACAAGACAGACAAAGAGGTAGAACTCCTAGGTGTGATATGGATCTCGCCTACTACCTAGATTATGGGCACAGTAAGTCTACTGGTTTTACTCTGAGAGACTACAACAACAGAGTGTATGATCCTTTTCGCCCAGAGTTTCTCAACCCTTCAGAGGAAGTCTTAAACAGAGAAGGCTACACACATTTTCCTCTTATAGCAAACAATGATGAGAACAAGAATTCTGTCAATTCTCTTCGACTATGGAAGAATAAAGGAGTTCATGCCGGTGAGCGTCTCGAATCTCTAACGGATTTGATCCAGACTGAAGCTGATGCATATTTTGATAGTGTTTGGAATGCTAACTATCAAACTGATAGATATCGCTTTGAGTCTATCAGAGATATCCATCATGAAGGCATTCGAGCTATGGTCAATGCTGGAACAGACTACTGCATGGCAGAAGTCAACTGGGTTGAAGCGTATGTGGGACCTGTTGTCTTCTGAAGCGTCAAGAGCGAATTGGACCTGTTGCCAAGCTGCCTAACAGATAGAGCAGTGTCTGCGTCAAGCGTTGTACAGACTATCCATTACTCCTTTCAAATTCAACGCTCAAGCGTCCACCAGTGGCAGTTCATCTCCATCCTGTTTGAATTTCTCACCAAGTCACTGCGATGAAAACTTTAGATTGATGATGAAGATCATGGCTCCCATTCCTCATTTTGACAATATCTTCACTGAAAATCTACGGAAGCCTAATGGCTCGAGGATTCGAAACTTCCAAGGTTATCCACTTCTACCTTCTATCAGACAGGAAGTAAGCGATCACTATGCCTTTGTTCTTTCCTTACTTGAACGCAATCAAGGCATCGCTCGGGCAGTGCATCCATTTTTGGAAGACTATTACTGCAGGTATGTACCAAAAGCTCACAAGTCACAGCGTCTTCCTATAGATCGGATTATCGGATTTTCCTTGCATTACTGCCCAGATACATTATTTCTCATTTCGAAGCCACAATCAAGGATCTTCTCAAACCACGTATTTGACATCATGGTTCCAATGTACGTCTGAGCCAAAGATAGTCCACTCCGCACCTTCATTCAAGGGACTTGCATCTCTCGCTCACGCCTAACTGAACTTCTGGAAGCTGCTTCAAATTCATATGCAGATGTAGCAAATTGGAACTTCCAATTTGATGATTTTCGCCAACCAGAGTCAGCTCCTGAGGAAAAATTTGCTAAGTTAGTTGAAGTGTCTGCACTCTCCAAAGTTGAAAGTATTCCAGCATCTGCTGAAGCACCAGTTCAAGCCTCTCCACCAGAGGATATTCCTGATGCTCCTGAACTTGTTATTGCTGATAGTGCTGAGGATCTTCAAATTGATGTACGTGGTACAATGTTTGATCCTGCATATCAAGCTCCCCTTGACTCACTCAAGCATACACCAAGATTCAAGCGACCGGCTCCTCAAGCTATTCCATCGGATGTGAGTCAAGTTTTTAGAACTTTGTTGAAATTTGTCTTAAAGGAGATGAGCAATCAAGCTACTCAAAATGAAAAATCTCTCCACTGGATTAAGACAAATTTGGCAAAGATTGAATCTCAGACTATGAGCGCCCAAATTGCTCATATGCGCGGTTCTGCTCAAGCAGCTGTTAATGAGTGTCGAAAAGATTTTCAAGATATGATTGATGCTACCAGCGCCAAACTACTTGCCATGCAAGAATGACTTGAACAGCGTCCAGACAACTTAGAAACTTCACTGAATGATGCTATCAGTGTTAAGATCCTCGCCATACAGGAATGTTTCGACAAGCGTCAGGATGATCTTACAGCTTCCATGTCTCAGATTGCTAATCAAGTTAGCCTGCTAACAGAACACTTCATGCAGAGTGATGATGGCAATAAGGAGGAAGAGAAAAGAAAAGGGGAGAAGAGGAGAGCGTCCAGTTCAAGAACTCAAGAACCTCCTCCGCCGCCGAAGCGTCAGTTAATATCTCTGATAAATGCAATATTTGTATATTTTATTACCTCTATCTTTAGCATTTTATTGTGATTATATGGCCATTGGAACTGATTTTATCTCATTTTGTGATTTGGGCAAGATTTGAAGTGCAAAATATCAATTTTAATCAAAATGACAGATTTGGCGATGTTTCGGAAATACTGTTATATCTGGAGATGAAGACATTAGTTTCTATTGAATTTTATCTAGTTGGAAAGCTAAGACAAAGGCCTATATTTCTTATGAAGAAGTCCAGACCCAGTTCGGAAGTTAAAGGGCTCGAAAGTGTTGAAAAATTTAATGAAGATTTCTGTTCTGGACTGGACTGGAATGCGCAGATTTGGTGAAAAATTCATAACTAGAGTTATGTGTTTTGGATTCAGTCAAGGCCAGTTGGAAATGAAAGCTAACACATAAAGCTACAAATTTCTAGAAGGAGTCAAAGTCAGATTTGATGAAGTAGAGGTGACAAATCAGAGTGTAAAGGAAATAATATATTCTCCATGCTTTGATGTTAAAGAGAAGAATATATTCTCCATGCTTTGATGTTAAAGGGAATAATATATTCTCCATGTCTTGATAAAGGAAGAGAGAATATATTCTCTCTATGATGATGTCATCTTTTCATTGCCTATATATATGTCTTGCAAGAGTTGAAGTAGAAGAACAAAAACAAGAAGAAAACAAAGAGAAGAGATTTAGAAAAAATAGTATTTTCAAGTTTTATGCTTACAATTATGAGTAGCTAAGTTTTTATTTCGATTCAAGAGAATTCCAATTAATTCATACATTGTGAGACACGAAGCTTTTATTTTAATCTATTCACGGTTTGATTATCTTTTGTTTCTTGATTTCAATTCTTACAATTGTGTATATGATTATCTAAGATGCATATTAGTTGATTATATATGTCAATTGTTTGCTAACAAATCTTCATAATCCGTAATTGTTATGTTTGATTTGTGCATGTAGTAATTAGGTTTTCATGATTAGGTTCCCAATTTTCGTTGATAACCTAAGGGAAACATTGGAGTAAATTAAATAGTTGGCGCTTGCTTAAACTATTGTTTATCCTTAGTCGCTTCTAATTCGTTATGCTATTATTAACATGATTAGGATTGTTTAATACCGAGTCAGTTGATAATAAGAATTTAATTGGGTGCTGGGCTTTGGTTAATGATATAAGGAAGATTATAGGGATCTAGATAGCTGGTTATTTAGATTCTTGGCTAAGTAATCAATGAGTGGATAGAAATTTAGGTGTCTATGATCAATGTGTAAATTAAGGGTTGAATTTCTCTTGAATCGTATTTTCCATTAATTGAATTTTCAAGCATTTATTTTCTACAGTTTTAGTTAATTAAATCTTCAAAACCCCCTTTGTTATTTGATCAATCAGTCTCTAGGGTTCGACCTGGACTTACGAGTACTACAGATTCTTGTGAGAACAGTAATTATATTTTGGTGCATTCGACACGTACCAATCTCCTCCTTTTGTGCAAAGTCTCCCATCTTGGTTACCTGCTTATGGAGTAAGTGATTCTGCTAGAGCGCCTAGTAGAACGCTAAGAGAACCTCCACTAGCTCTATATCCAAATCTACCAATACCTACTAGAGCAAGGCTTGAACAGTTTGACATTCCTCTTCAAAGAGCATCGATTCCAGAACCGACAGATCCAAGAATTTTAGCTGAAGAAAGGCATATGTCTGACTTCAACCGAACTTTTAGAATTTGCTTAAGGTATATTAGTATTGACCCAACTGATTGGGACAAGCCCTTTGCTGATTTTAAGAAGAGACAAAAGGAAGAGAATAAGCTCATAATCGACAAAGATCATGAAGCGATGATGACCTTGGAAGATAACCTAACGGAAGTTATCCAAGCTGAAATGTCCAAGCGATACAAAGTTAGACCAAGTCGTTAACGCTTTTTGATTTACATTATCTATATTCTTGTCTCTTATAAATTTTTGTTTAGTTGTAAAAATGCTTGTAATCATTGACATATATAAAATGCATTTTTCAGCTGAAATAACTTGTTGAAGCATAACTAACTTTAACTAACCTTATCTAACCAAAGCTAACTTTTATTTTTGGCTGTCAAACTCTTGAACTATAAAAGAGTAAGTATTGTCATCATCAAAAAGGAAGAAATTGTTAGGAATTTCATGTTAGATGTTTTGATGATGACAATTAGGAGTTTATGTTAGACCCCAAAGTATGTAAGTTTGATTCTAGTAGAAATCATGTATAAGCTTTGAAGCGTTAGATTTGTAATAGGCTTTAAAGGCTTCATTTCGTTTTGTTCTAGATTGTTAGGCTAAATAGTCTTAGGTTGAGTGTCTGATGAATTCTGAGTGAGCTTATCAATAGTTAAGTTTGAAGACTCAAGCGCCTGAAGTCTGAATGAAGATGAAGTTTCCAAAGCGTCTAAATATCCAACTATATCAAGCGTTACCTTATAGGGCAGAAGCAATTCAAGGATGGATAATCGTCTATCATTGATGGATTTCACCTGAATTTATTTCCAAGTCCAGAAGAAGTTTAATGCAATTATTCTCAGAGCATTAAATACCAACAAGTATTTAATTCAAATGCATTAAATGCTGATAAGAGCATTAAATGTGATAAGCACTTTCAGACGTACGTAGAAGCCACCCTATTGGACTGTCAACTTTTCACAGACTGCAGCACCAACTTTTGTGCAGCAGATTTTCTGGAAATAGGACAAAAGTTGTTCACATGCGGAAGTGAGAGACACGCGCCTGTGCATGTGTCAAACAGACACTTTTTTCCAAGAATGCCTATAAATAGGAATTCAACAACAAGCCAAAGAAAAACAATAAAAAAAAGGCCAAATTGCTGTTGCATTGAAGTCTCATTCCTTAAAATCTCAGAAAAGCCAGAATATTCAAGCAAACATTCTCCTTGCTTTTCTTCAATTCTTGAGACAGTCAACCAATATCTCAAACATTCTTTTTGAAAAAACCCACATTACTATTGAGATATTCCCAAGTTATTTGAACTTCATCAAAATCAAACAAACCGTTTAGAAAAACCCCATCCAAGCCTCGCGATCTGTGTGAAGTCGAAGTTGGATACTTGCATTATTTCTGGGTGAAAGAAGCAAGGGGATAGAAGTGATTTGGAGCAGAAATTTGTGTGATCAAAGAACTCAAGTCATCAACATCCATCTCTCCCTAATTTGTAGAAGTTTCTGTGTGATTCTTTGAGAACCATCTTAGTGGATTGCCTCCAAGTGTTCGAGGAGAAGAAGGACGTAGTTGGGATTACACCACCCAACAAACCTTACAAATATCGTGCTCTTTACTTTAACAGTCATTCCTCATATTATTATATCTTTGTATAAATCTGTTAAGTAAA
The DNA here is from genome assembly GCA_019426215.1 of Buddleja alternifolia. NCBI lineage: Eukaryota > Viridiplantae > Streptophyta > Magnoliopsida > Lamiales > Scrophulariaceae > Buddleja > Buddleja alternifolia. The sequence goes on along the minus strand of CM033407.1, from coordinate 18,962,890 downwards.
ACTCAAGTGAACACTAAGCAACTAAAACACTTTCTTGTGATGCTAAAGCTTTCAAAAGAGAAGACTCTAAAATTATTCCGCTGTGCTAACACTGATTAAAGAACTGAACGCTTAAACCTATTTGGTTAAAAGGTTTAAATCTTAAAGTCTAAGTTAACTTTCTAAAACAGTCTTCATCAGACGCTTAGCCTAAGCGTCTATATTTAAAGTAAACGCTTAGTCGAGCGTCTACTTTTCAAGCGTCCAAAACATTTTAACACGAATCTTTTTGAAGTCGGAAAAGACTTCAGGGTCTATTAAACTCCCCCCCCCCCCTTCTAGACCCTTTCGTATGCCACTTGGGACCAACATCTTTGATGGAGCATGCTAGGGGTGCTCACGAATCAACCGAACCGACCGAGAACCAAAATTTCGGTCCGGACCGAAAATCGAACCAAAAATTTCTGTTCGGTTTTCGATTTTTTTTTTTTTTGCAAATCTCAGTTTTTCGGTTCGGTTCGGTTGGTTAACCGAAAAATCGAATATTTTTTTTTTATATAGTATAATATAGACTAAAAACTATAAAAAATGTGTTTCCTAGTGACAACTTATAGGAAAATAAAGAAAATGGATTAAAATTAATCATAATTAAATTTCAATTATTTATTTATATCTAATTTATTTATTTATACCGAAAAATCAAACCGAACCGGTTCACTTTTTAATTTCATCATGTCAATTTTAGTTGGCCTTACTAAACATAATTATAAATGTACGCATTCCAAAGAAAAAGTGAACAACAATAGCCAAAAAACATTACAAAAAAAATCGGTTTTAACCGAACCGAACAAAAACCGACCGAACCGGTCGATTTTTTAACCGAACCGACACTGTTCGGTTCGGTTTTCGGTCAGAAATTTTGGAAAACCGACCGATGAACACCCTAGAGCATGTCGTTATGAACGGCTTGAACTGTGATGAGTATCCGGAAGAATCTATCTCATTGCCAAATGATAATTTTTCTTCAAGATACTTAGGAAAGAAAATTACATTAGCAAGTATAAGGGAAGTACTTGAAAATTTTGTGATCCCTCAAGAAGTTGTGTCTCCCACCAATGATAGTAGTATAACTAGTGTTAGGCAAATGGTATATTTCAAGTTGACAGTTCAGGATAACGAGTGACAGTTCAGGATAACAAGTTGAAGCTTCCTCTGTTATATTTGTTGTCCCCAGTCTTATTTTTTGGGGGAAATTGTAATGCGAAAATAGATTCCAAGCTTATCCCAATTGTAGAGAATCTAGAGTTTGGTAAAAACCTATCCCTGGGCTTATTGGTCTTATGCTTTTCTGCTCGAACACTTGACAAGTTTGGACATGAAACAGAAAAAACTATCTAAAATCCCACAGTGGAAATGTCCTGGGTTCATTATCCCTCTTATGGTATGAACTATTTTTCTCTAATGCTGTTTTACTATCTTGTAAATGGTGCATTTTATTTTTGGAAATATATAATCTGACGATTGTTTTTGTTCATTTTGTTAGTTTCTTCCTTTTGAGTGCATATCCGTACTCTCACCTACTATTGGTCAATTGAGGCAGAATGTTAACGCCACTTTGACCGAATTTGCAAGTGGTCAACCAAACCTAAACACAAGAAACAATATCCTAGTTTTGAGGAGGTGCTTAAATTGGTCGTAAACACGAAAGTTGGTCTTAGCTGTTTTGCAATGTGAACACTGTGAACTGAGTATTATTTTTTGTAATTAATATGCATAACTGGTCTTCTAATTTATTATATTTTATTAAATATTTTAAGCATAATTCAACCGACTCCGGAGGAACTCGCATGAAGACACATGGTGTTTGCTTCTTTTAATGCAACCACTCCATAAAGGACCCGACCACCGAATCTTGGACTGCAATATTCGAGAAGGGAGATCATATTATATTTGAAGATATGTACCTCACAGATGTGGCTGGTAAATGTTCTTTCCATGTATTGAACAAAATAGAAGACGTTAGTGATCCTCATCGTAAAACAAACCATGTGCCTCATCAACCATTTGACCCGATAGCATTCCAGCTTTTGCATCCATCCCACAACAGGAAGTGCTCCCGATAATTCATCAGAACCTAAAAATGAGGTTTTTAGCAAACTTGGTGATCTAATAGAAAAACTTCATATCCAAGAAGTTTGCCAGACCAACCTCTCCAAAGGGCAGAAACACCTTCTTCTTTGCAGAGAGTACTAAAACCTGATAGGATACCACTATATTTGATTGGATTCACCTGAAATGTGTTACGGCAGAGAGATCGGTCATTAAAAAAAACTGATCAAGGTACTGGGACTTTGGTGTTTTGTCCCCCCCCCTTCCTTCTTGTTTATTTTGGTGGCACAGGGAAGCAGCACTGGGGGACTAATAACTTGAAGTTTATACAATGAAAATCAACTTCAATTCACCAAATAAGATAAAATAGCAGCAGCGTTCTTTTGAAACAAGACAAAAGACAAAAGTAGTTGAGAGAAGAAAAAAAAGGTAAGGTAACAACAAAAGTAAATAAGAAGAGCGAATTAGAGGTGATGATCACAGTTATAGAGAGAGAGAGAGATAGAGAGTAAAACGGAAAGTAAATAAGAAGACAAGAAATAAGAAGGGAATGGATTCAAAATTTGATGCATTAAGTAAAAGGTTATTCTGTATAGAAACTAGGTTACCAAATTTGGAGAGATTTAAGAAGGATCATGAACATGTTCATGTTGTGGCTGATGATGAATCATTTCATGCTTCCGCCGCCTCTGAATGTAATGATGAGCTAGCTGTTGTGGCTGATGAGGTTGTTGTTGCGAATGGTGAGATTGCAAATGTTCTTATGGAGTTAAAACACGGGGATATCCTGTCTCTTGTTGTTGATCACGAGTATCCAAAGAGGGAGCGAAAAAAGTCCAAGTTTGTTGTGTCCTTATTCACTCACTTAGCAGCAAATAAGAAGGTAAGATAGTCAAAAATGAAATAATTTACTTTTTTTATTGGAAAAATTACGAACAGACCCCCTCACTTAATGCGTAATTACCAAAACCTCCCCTCACTTATTGGAAATTACCAACATAGCCCCTCAATAAGTGAGGGGAATTTTGGTAATTACATAATAAATGAGGCGTTCTGTCTGTAATTTTCCCTTTTTTATTTTATGAATTTTTTTCTTTCACGTATTTGTGCTTTTTATACATAACGTTTTATTACTTCAAGCAACCAAATCAGTTTTTAACCCCTTCACTACTGAAAGCAAGTTGATAGATGTGCATGTGGGCAATGAGGAGAAACATGAGGAATTTGTTTATAAGGAAGTGAATGTGGATATGGATTTGGCTCCCTTGTCAGTTTTTCACCAACAAACTGAACAAAGGAAGATGCCTGGAAAAAAAGAGCAAACTGTTCTTAAGAAAGTGAAGGTGGAGAAGGATGATGTGGATGTTGATGAGGGATATTATTTTGTGCCTCTCACACAAGCTGAGAAGAGACAGATTTCAGAATCCATGTCATATCACCCTAAGGACAAATCATTTGAGAGTATATCTCCTGGTAACAGTGAGAATAAAATTACTTTTACCAGCTTAGCATGTTTAAAACCTCGAGGATGGCTTGATGATGAAGTGATTAATTTTTACCTTATGTTATCAAAAGAAAGAGAGTCGAGGGAGCCAATAAGGTACTTAAAATGCCATTATTTTAGTACTTTCTTTTACGTAATATTGAGAAATAATGGTTTTGAGTCAGTCAAAAGATGGACAGAATGTAGAACTTCGCCCCTTGAATATACTCTTCTTGATTGTGAGAAAATCTTTATGCCCATCCACAATGACAAGCATTGGAGTTTAGCAATTATCAACCCGAAGGCCAAGAAAATGGAGTATCTTGATTCACTTGATCCTCACCGGGGTGATAATGGAGTTTTCAACCAGCTAAAAAACTACTTACTCTAATACGTGAAGCACAATCTTGGAAAAGACTTTGATTTGACTGGTTGGGAGTACGAGATTGTCAATAACATGCCTCTACACACAAAATGGCTACGACTGTGGTGTGTTCATGCTCAAATATGTGGACTTCTTTTCTACCAGGGAAGGGTTTAGACGTTTTAAATTTTTTAGCACATGCCATACTTTAGAGAGAAGATTACCTTGGAAATTTTAAACAAGAGAGTTGTTTGAGGAACGTACTTGTATTTTCATTATCTCGTAAAAAAGGTGTAACAATATTGTAAAGGCAATTTTTTTATATTAAGAATTTTTTGAGTAATATGATTCAGATATTGGATATGAGTATCCAAGTTGTCTAAAAATTAGTTGTAAGTACAGTATTAGTGAGATGCAGCGTAAAAATTTAATGTCTGAAATTGAAAATGTAGTGTTAATCAAAATTCAGTATACTGCGATACAGGGTCCCATTATTGGAGTATTGGGTTCCAGTATCGTAGTATTGAATGGAGGGTTACACCAATTATATAATACTGCGATACTGAGGTCCCCCGAGTATCCGGTATTATAAATCAATGAAAGACAGGGTTACACCAATTTTAGAATACTTTGGTATAGGGGTCCAGTACCCCAGTATTCCAAAATTTTGAATTTTTTTTTAAAAAAATGGAAACACCAATTTTAGACTACTGAGATATAGGGGTCCAGTATCCCAGTATTCCATTTTGAATTTAAAAAAATGGTAAAACCAATTTTAGAATACTGAGATACAAGGGTCTAGTATCCCAATATTCTAAAATTTTGAACTTTTTAAAAAAATCATCAATTTGTTTGTCCAACTCCCAACTCTCAACTACCCTATTAAATAAATACTCCCAACTACCCTTATTTCTTGTAATTAAAGTTCACCAATAAATATGCAGTAATTTCTAGATGAAATGGCAAAATTGAGTATTTTTTTCTAAATTTGAGAATCAAAGTAGTCGAGAGAGATGCATGGCGTCCCGAAGACGAAACAAATTTCATTAATTTTCTAAGAGATGTCAGGCTAAAAGGTGAATTTGATGGAAAAACTTTATTATTGCAAAATGTGATTGATTTTTGTAAAGCAGGGTACATGAAACGGAAAACCATATGGGAGAGGTTCGACTTTTTACAACTCCGATATACTACTTTTAAGGAGCTAAGGGTGAATTCATCGTTCCGTTGGAATCGAAGAACAAATAGGGTGAATGCATCAAAGACAGACTGGAGTAAATTTATTGAGGTATTTATTTATTACATATGTTTATTTATTTCCATTCATATTTAAAATCATTATGTAGTAATTGTTTATAAAATTAGGTGCATCCCATTACGGATATGTATAAATTGCAAGGTGAACCGGAATGGGATGAGTTGAAAAAGATTTTTGAAGATAATTTTGAATGTACTAGTCCCAACATAGAGATGATGATGAGGACTCCAGCGATGATTCTCAAGAAGAAATGCCAAAAGATATGCTAGACCATGTAAACCGTACTAATTTGAAATGGGGGTTCAAATTTATTAATATTTAGTGGGATTGCATTGCATGTAAATTTGATTTTCAATTTAAATTTTCAGCATATTACTATGGTTTAGCATATTTCCAGCATATTTTTCAATTTAAATTTCCATAATATGTCCAACGCGCTACAACACCAAAAAATGGGACTGTGATACTGTTGAATTGTGATATTGTGGTACTTGGAATTATAGTAGGGAACAAATTGTGATATTGGGGAACATATGTTTCATTCATTTTATTCATTCAATACTGTCCACAATATATTTGGTTTCAAAATTGGAACACTACATATTACATAACCTAACCATGTATTTGGTTACAAAATTGAGCATTTATACAACCGACACAAAGCAAACATAACCATACGTTGTGCTATTTTCTTATGAATTACATACAACCATAAAAATATTATCTTCACATAATAAAGTGCATAAAAATCAATGCATGAAGCCCAGTGCCAACCTGCTCACATGTGGTTTCACATCTTTTGACATTCTCAGGTTAAATAACAATATAACTAGTAGTAATAGTATCCAAGAAATGGCAGCAACCAACCGTATATTTTGATATTTGTCTTATACATGCTCAATCTGTTGGGAATCGTTATTCAAAATACGCAGTGGATAAAAAAAATTATTTTGATTCCTGAGCCATGGATCAATTTAGGCTTTTCGTTGATTTTAACCGAAGAACGAGATAGAACAATTTACCTCTTGTAGCGTGTTTCGTTTCTTGATCTACCGTCTACAGCAACAATCCCTGGGACTCCCGCTTCTAGATAATCACGTGCCGAACTCGCCAGAAATCTTCCTCCTCCATCTCCAAATGGCGGCTAGAAGAGAAGAAGAGGGAGAGAATATTTTCTCTCTACTTTACTGTGTAATTTTGGTGGCAACTAATCAGTTCTTAACCCAAGTTTAAGTGTTGGAGGATTTAATTAGAATCCTCCTACTTGGACCTAAGTTAAACACCTCATAGGCCCATGTGGATTCCCAAGTGGGCTAAGTTGGCCCAGTCAACTTAGTCCACTTTAATTTAATTACATTTCATATTTAATCTAATTGAATATGTGTGTGATTAAATTAATATTTAATTTAACCAAATTCATTTAACCTAGTTAAATAAATGTTCAAATTAATTTAATGTTTCATTGTTTAATCCAATTAAAGAACTAATTAAATTAATCCGTCCACTCAATTAATTTGTCCATCTAATGACAAATTACCAAAATGCCCCTCCAAGTACACAAAGTGATTTCCCGCTCATTCCTGGTAGCGCGACTCTTTAGGTTCATCTTGATTGACAATGGGAGGATACCAAAGGATGTGGGTGACACCTAGCCAGCCCTGTGGCCCCACATTGTAGCCCAACCAAGTACGAATGACTATGTCACTACGAATCTCTTGACTATGAATTCCATATGAGTATAAGCCCTTCACTGATGTGCCCCGATCGAGTGAGAGTCATGGAATATGTCAAACTCACATAACTCGATGCTATGCTATGAACCATAGTAACATGAAATGACTGAACTGCCCTTCGTGTCCTATACGAGTCAATTCTTCTGCTTTATTTAAAGACTTTTCATTCCAGTTACCTATGATCCCATAGGGTATCTGCTCGTTTACTTTCGAGACAGTGAATCCCTTATTGGCAATCACTTCACAACTGCTACTTGCATTGGGATCGCACTTCGAGGTTGGCCCCTCAATGGGTGAATTGGGCCTAACTACTCTAGTAACAGATCCAGTGTCACAAGCACATTGTGATAGTGAATCCTCAGGTCAAAGGCTCACGCATACTATCATAGTCAGTAATCCAATCATTGACAGTCACTGAGTAAAAACCCATGTGATCAGAGTACTGTGAGTCGTCTTCGAATATGTTAACTCCGTTAACCATATCCATGACACCAGCTCCCACTATCCAATTAGTGTAAGACTAGCTCTCCTTGTCAAAGCAAATGTCATACGAGTTGAATCTTAATGCCCAATTAAGATTCCTTAACTCGCGAACCATATTATAAGATCGAGCACTTAACTCCACCAGTGCCTCCACACTATCAAATAAGTGGTGGCGAGCACACCTCAATCTTAGGGACTTATTTGTTCAATACAGTTAATGCCATATTGCTTTACATGAACAAACCCTCATTGCCTTTATATATATATATATATATATATATATATATATATATATGTTCGTACAATATAAATCAGTGCCCTATTTAAATCTAATTCCTTATTGGCATTGAGGGCACACACCTAACACAATCTACGTTCAACGGCTCGAGAATGGTCTTCTAAATCCCTTATAATTTGTAGAGTGCCCAAAGGAAGCTCATCATCAAGCCACTTGAAGACTCTGCAGTTTGTGTCCTATCCCTAATAAATAGACGTATATAAAAACTCAGGATGTAATTGATAAAGTTTATAAATAGGGATAATAGCAGAGACCCCCCTCAGTTATGGGGTGATGTGCACTTTGCCCCCCCCCCCCTTATTGAGAGGTGCGCTTTACCCCCTCACTTATCTTAAAATGTGCACTTCACTCCTTCGGACAGCTCGGGTAAGGGCAAAGTTCTACAAAACACATAAGTCAGGGGGCAAAGTGCTACAAAAACACATAAGTCAGGGGGCAAAAGTCCAATTTTTATGATAAGTGAAGTGCCCGAATCTGCCCATAATGAGGGGGGTTTCTGCATTTATCCCTTATAAATATGTGTACAAACATATGTAGGACGAGTACATAAAACTTACTCCACGAATAGGACACTCCTTGAAACGTCGTTTCGGATTCTTTTAGGTTTTCGACGTCTGCGCACTTATAACGATACCACATTTGCAGGACAATGGTTGCGTTCCTCATTGACTGATCCCAAAAAACAAGATGAGTAACTGCTGCTACACCTACTGCGTGCGGATCCACCATTATTGTTCTTCATGCTACAAATATTTTATTAAAAAAATCCAATTAACATATATTGTACACAAATAAATAAAATAGGAAATAGCTATAGTTGAATACTCATTGAAGCTTCCTTATTTTGAAGAAATCACCAACATAAGCAATATCAACAGTAAGAAATTGGTAATATTAAAGGCCAAAGTCATCAAGTGAGAATATTCACCATATCTCAGAATTTTAAATGAAACTTTTCATTTATTGTATCACGAACTAAAAGTTTTGATACTGTATCAGTTCACTGCACTTTTCAAAGATGCAATGTTAATATTATTTGAACTTTTAACCCCCATTTTCAGCATACAAACTTAATGCCTCATGAACTAACAATCAATTAAAAAGAGTAAGTAATTTCGAAATTTACCAATACTAAATTGAAATGAGTTTCTTCAAAAGCTACTTATATTAATTCAATGGTAAACAAAAAAAAAGACTAATACGAAAGATAATATGAACTTTGATAAGAAAAAGGCATTTTAAAAAAAAGCTTCTTACATTACGCAGGCAAATGAGGCGGTAGCGGCGGCCGGAGCTGAAGGAGATGACGGCTTATGGAGTTGGATGGCAGAGCAGTGAGGGACTAGGGCGTAAGAATTGGGAAAACGAGTTGAATGACTATTTTGTAAGAAATTTTCTAAGTTTCTAATTGTATCCAAAATTTGAATAACTATTGGCGGGAAAATTGAGTATTGGGGGGAAATTAAAATTTTGAGTATTGGCAGGAAAATTTTTATCTAGTGCCACTCTAATGCTCTTTGTGTTGAATTGATGGTCAATTCAAGCATATGGTGGTGCAAAAAAAAAAAAAGCGTAAACCAGAGCAGTTGGCACCACTGTGCCGATTTTCAGCACAACTGTGCCAATTTCGGATGTCACTTGTGCCAAAAATTCAGAATAATCGGCACCGTTGTGCCATAATTTCGGCACCAAGATGTCGAGTTCCCTACCTTAATCAAACATACATTGATACAGCCGCTGAAAATCCATTGCTTGAAACTTGGTCCATTACACCCACATCACTCAAGCATAACTTGAAAATCCCCAATTCCCAAACTCAACCAAACGTGAAATCCAAATCCCTAACCCCTCTCTTCTATCATCCTCCACACTTTACCCTACGATATAGCTACCATTGAACCACCGTTGAACGCCGCCGTAGTCCCTCTTCTCCGACGCCTCCACAACAGCTGACGCCCACTCAGTCACCACCTCTCACACTTCAGCAGCCACTATTTCTTAATACCTCTGATTTCTCTTTTGTTTTTCACAATGCTAAAAAAGGCTCGTACGGCCAAGGAACCTTTCACAGAATCGCTACTCGTACATTTCACCTGCGATGATATCACCCAAGATCGATTCGGCACCAAAGGTTTGACGAAATACCCTAAAATCAAGAATCCCACTCCCAAATATGTAATACTTACTAAGTTACAGTGTTACCCCTCCCGATACATAGATTTAATTGCTATGAATTCCCTCGGTATCACCAATGATTTTCTAGCAAAGTTGAATGTTTTGGGTTGGAGTGAACTTAAATACATGGATGAACCGAGTTACCACCAGCTCATGTTGGAATTTTTTAGCACCTTGAGTACAACGATGATACGACACAGTTTAGAATTGCCAATGTTCCCTATGTGAAATCAAAGCAAGAGATAGCGAATATATTTGGTTGGCCGACAAGTGACACTTTGTCCGTACTTGAAGTGGACATGGATGCCTTTTCGCAGGATATTACAAGACTACCTAATGAGAAGTTTTCGGGACGTATGGCTCAGTCCACGGATATTGTCGACTTTTCTCTCTGGCATTTCCACCGTATATCGGCATTCATAATTTTTGGGTGAGGAGCCAACGGTAAAGTATCCACAACAGAACTTGGTGTTCTCTATTATTTCACACCGGCAAACGAGCGGACTTACCTAAGATTTTATATGAAAGATTTGTTCAAGTGGCGAAACAGGATAAGGGCCAACTACTTATGGGTGGTCTTTTTACATGCATTGCTGAGTGTATCGGGGCATTCGATTGAACTAAGACTGATCTAATTTCTATTTCAGGTCTGATGATAGCCGATTTACATCATCTTTGTGACATGCACCTACTCAAGAAGAATCCATTCAGCTTTGGTTATCTGCAACAACCACACTCTCGGGACCCGACTAATGCGGCAGTAGAGGTTGTTACTCACAAACCTCCACTGCTATCGGCCGTCTTGAATCTCGGTTCACCGTTTTCGCTTAAAATCAAATAGAGATGATGAGGCAATTATCCAAGTACTTCAAGTTTGTGGGTTTTCACCCACCGCCACTTCCTTCCACATGAGCACCACCCTCTTGACTCTCATACTAATATGTTGGTCCATTGAGGACAATGTCCTATTTAAGTTGGTGTGTTAGCATGTTTATCTTGTAAAAATTCAAGTGTGGGTTTTTGTGATTGAACATTGGTCCAGAAGAAAGTATATATACATATTTTGTTAAATTGTTGATTGATTTGGTGACATGTTTGCGAGTTCCCATATTACTCATTTTTTCAATATATTACCGTGTTGAATTGTTAATTGGTTTGGTGACATGTACTCTAGTTCCCATATTAGAACTATAGACTGACATGAACAAATAGACCTATTTTCATGGATGCTTTTTCTGAGTTACACTTTTTCGTAACATAGATGCTTTCATAACAGGGATATTGTGGGACTGTGATACTGTGGTACTTGGAATTATAGTGGAGACTATAATCATGGGTATCAACCTCTAGTCCACTATGTTTTCCTGACTAACCACAAAAAGAAACATGAAAACTTGTAGATTCATCATATGCAATTCACAAGAAGCATATAATGCATTCCAAATTCAATGTCAATAATATTAACAAACTGCGATACTGGGGAACTGGATAACTAGTAAAATGTGAAATTGTCTCTACTGGTAAAGAACATTACACACAATTAACAATTGAAATAATATTTTCCTTAATTGCTATTACACTCCACACCAAATGCCTCATCCTCGCTTACAGAATTGTTGGATCGATAATCATCGTCAAAATCATCACAAACTTGTTCTTGCTTCACTTCATTGTCTCTCTCCTTTATAATAATATTCAACAGGTGAATCGTATTGTTTTCCTCAATATACTTTCTTGTAGAGTTGCAAAGATAATGATGGCTCAACATCATCGTTATTAACTCTTTTACCTTCTCAATAAATTTTAAGTACAAGCAAGAATCATTAGCTGCCTCAATTTTCTCCTTATACAGATCTGAGCTTTTGGGGGCCTTCTCATTTCTGCTATGCACCAGAGGCCCTCTCATCAGTAAACCTAGACGAAACAAACTGCACATTACCCTCAAATTTTTACATAAAAATTTGATAAAACAATCACTCATAAATTATACAACAACAAATACCTGCGATGCGGATCAACACGGTTCTTTGCTTTACACATAACAGACACGACAGTATCATATTACACAAAAATACAATCATTTTGTTGGTCATAGATTAAATTTTTACAAGACTCAATCCCCGTCTCTGAGAACACCACAACAGCAAATTGTCACAACACAACTCTGTCACCTCTGATCTCAGTTTTAACCTGTAAATACACGATGACAATCCTCCGACTTTTCACAAATTGTCACAACACAGCAACCAACAACTCCACATAGCTTCATCATTTTATTTTAAGAACAAATATCACATTGACATATAGCTATGTCCTATTAACTTCAAAATATTGAGTATTTATGTCCTAATTATCTCTCTCTGGCATTAGAATTAGTTGCACTAAACTAATGAACTAAAAATCCTACTGACTGTTTATGTCCCATTGAATATTTATGTCCTAATTACTTCAAAATGTTGAGTATTTAACATACCTGCACCAATGATTAGACAAACATTGTTCAAAATTAATTTTCCGGTCAAAGCTAAAAAAGGTTCATTTGTCGGTAAAACTTATCAACAGCAGAAAATTGACCCTACTTATTTAGTTAGGCTCGAATCTCTTATAGGATATGCCATTTGGGATAAAGTGAGGGATATTTCTAAAGCAAGAAATTAGCAAATAATTAATCCTATGCCGTTGTAAATCCTATGCAGTGGGGGATAGCTACATTCACATTTTCAATTGTAAATCATATGCAGAAAAAATCTATTAAAGTAAAACTAATTCAATTCCCCATATTCATTAATAAACCCTAATTTTTTTGGGGGAAATGTACCTAAGAGATCTTGAGGCGGCGGCAGCGGCGGCTGGAGCTCGAGGAGATGACGGTGTACGGCAGTGAGGGACTAAGGCTGAAGATTTGGGAAAATGGGGTGAATGACTATTTTTTATGAAATTTTCTAAGTTCCTAATTGTATCAAAATTTTGAAAAAAATAAAACATTGGCGAGAATATAAAAAATTTGAAAAATAGTTGGCGGTAATATAAAAAATGTGAAAAATAATTGGAAGGAATATCAAAATTTAGATAAAAATTTGCGGGATGACGAAAAAAATTATTTCAAAATTAAGAAAAAAATCATAAAACAAGTAGGAACTTTGTTTTAGGGTTTAGGGTTTAGAAATGAGTGAAAAATGTTAGATTTTCAAAAATGTTATTATTGTTCATCAGGAGTGAAAAAAATTAGATTTCAAACATAGGGTTTAGAATAGATTTTCAAAACATATTAGATAGTTTCATATTAACCGTTACTTCTATATTTATAGTTCATCACTAATGTAGCAATACAATCACTAAATAAGTGTGTGGTATATGTACCACAATGTAACATTATATATATAGTTTGGGGAACACAATATGTCAATCATAATATACCATATTATTACTTTAAATCATATGATTATATATCTTAATTTATGGGCTTATTAATAATTGGGCTATAACACAAACATTAGTTTGGGGAATACAATATGTTTAAAATTTCCAGTACAGAATTTTATGTATACCTCACTCTTGTTCATTTTTTCACTTTAAATAACAAAATCATATTGCAAATTTTATGTTCTTGTCATATTATTTAGTGAATAATTCCGTTGAAATTCATTGTCATATTAATTTAAAATGGGCTATAACATAAATCATTACTTCTGGTTGGTGGCCCAAACTAGAAAAGGCTTATTACTAATTGAGCTATCAAATTTCTGGGCTATAATGTTTCTAATATTAATTGGGCTAATCGTTTGTTTCCCAGACCAGAGAAAAGCTTAAAACTAATTGCGCTATAAACTTAGCTAATTAGGTTACTTGTTTGTGGCCCTACCCAGGAAATACAATAGTGAGATATTGGGCCCCTGTATTGCATTTTATACAATTTGTTACTTAATAATACAATACTGAAATACTGGACTCTGTATCGCAGTATTATATAATGTAGCAATGCAATGCTGAGATACTAGGCACCTGTATTGCAGTATTATGTAATTGGTTACATTAAATGAAGCACGATACTGAGATATTGGGCCCCTGTATCACAATATGATATAATTGATTACATTAAATGATGTACAATATTGAGATACTAGGCCCTGTATCGCAGTATTATATAATGTAGCAATGCAATACTGAGATACTAGGCCCCTGTATTGCAGTATTATATAATTAGTTACATTAAATGAAGTACAATACTGAAATACTGGGGCCCTGTATCCCAGTATTATACAATATAGTTTACCAGATTATGAATGTACAATTAAAAAGAAACATTACTCAAAATACACTAATGTCTCTAAAGAAAGAATCATTACACAAAATACACAAAATATATATATGAAGTGTTTCTCCATTTTTTCATATTCACCCCTTTCCCCTCCCCAAATATAAAATTCTAGCTCCATTCATGTGTTCATGCGTCTGAGGTGGAAGGAAAAGTAGTTTTTCGGTTACGAAATTATGGTTTCTAAGGTGAGATTTGGGGGTTTTGTTCAGTAGAGCTCTCATTCTTCAATTCTAACTGCAAATCATGTTATTCTCCTTCAAGTAGAGCAAATAAATGATGTGGCAAAAAGTAGTTGAATTTCTACAAAATAGCAAGTTGTTAGGCTGCAAATGGATTCTCAAAAGAAAATATAAGATATATGACTCATTGACAAGTATAAGGCCCAAATGAAAGCCAGTGGTACAAGCAAATTAATAGGTTTTGTTTTTTTGGCTAAGTATATTGAAAGCTTTGAAATTTTCACTCTAATTCATTAGTGACAAGAATAATGTCCATTAAAGTACTCATTTGCAATCATTGTGTCACATAATCTTGAGATACATGAAATGAAGCTTAAAGCCACTATGTAAATTGGTGAATTAGATGAAACAATCTACATGGAACAACTCAAGGATTACATTGCTTTTAGATAGGAGAAAAAGGCGTCTAGAATTGTTAAGTAATTATATGAACTTAAGTAGGTTCAAAAGTAATGGCATGAGTAACAAGATAATCTTTTCAATTGCTTTCAGAATCATTGGATGTGGTGACAAGTGCACATACCTAATGCATAGATAATTATTTGTCTTTATACAGCCGACATGTTGATCTTGAGTAGTAATCATGATATCATCATAATACTAAAAAAGAACGTTGAAAATACATTTAGATATGAAGGATACAAGCATACCAGATGTCACATTAGATATTAACATCACTAAGACACTAATGGACTTGTTTTATCGTATTCTCACTGTGTTAAGACAATACTTCATAAGCTTAATGGGTATGGTAGTCCTCCAATTAAAAATCCGATGGACCCAAGTCTATATCTCAGTTAAACTATTCTCAAACTATTGACAATTTGACGTACATCATGAAATACATATGATGTTGCATACTTAGTAAAATGTGTAGACTCGCGATTAATCCAACTAATGACCATTGGATTAGGTATTTAAAATTGGTATCGTTATAGATTTCGGGAATATCCAAAATTTTGATTCTAAAGAAGTCATGGAAATTTATATAAATAATTAAAAAAATTTAATGAAACTTTGGGTATCTTTATTTGATACAGTTGTTATGCATCTTTGATGCACGAAAACCCAATCGTATATTTAACAGCAAAAGGACTGATCGTGTGCAGTAATAGAGTAGACAATCAAGTCCGGGATGTCGAACCCACAGAGTTTTGTGTTATAGTGAAAACAGTAAATTAACTCAAGCAATTGCAAACTTAAAGAGAAATAAATCAAAAACTATCAAAAATAATAATTAAAGGTGTGTGAAAACCAATGAATAAAATCAACTAAGACACATGAGTCGACATAAATTAGTCAAATCTTGTTATATCAGTATTCTTGTATTTTAGATAAATACTGCTAAGGTGGAAAATTCCTTAATATTATTACCACACGGATCCCTAGCTCATGATAACCTACATTAGATTGATTGTAGCAATCTCTACTGCATGCATTAAACACTAGAAGTTTTCCCAAATTTATTTAGATTTATCCCTCCAAATAAACTCGGCTAACAGCATCAGGCGTTGTACAACGAACTTAGAAGATGTTATTAATCCTTTTTGTACGTTAATTTACTTTCTTCCGAACAGATAAACTAAGCATTAGATCTTATATATTTTGGTCATACACACTAAGTATCGAGAACAAGATTATAAAACAAAGCAATATAGATCATTCATACGAGAAATACTTTTATAATTCAAAAATTATAATTCGGCCTAAGCATGGCCTTAGTTGACAAATTTAGCTACTCATAATGATATGAAAAACTACTAAAGAATTCATGAAAGTAATAAACAAATCATAACAATAACTCCCTATGACTGTGTAGAAAATCTTCTTGTTTCTTCAAGCTTCCTCTACTTTCTATGGAGAATTACAAAGAATAAAACCCTAGTCTAACTCTCTCTTTCTCTGTGAAGACGGAATATTGCTGGAGAAGAACTCTAAAAACACTGCTCTCTAAATCGTACTGCATCACTTTATATTTATAGGCATGGTTTGAGAAGAGTCCCCGTGTAAGTGTAGAGTTTGGAAATTTTCAAAAATGTTATGCCGACACACACATTCAAACGTTGACTTCCTGGCGTCCGTGCGTAACTTCTCTCAACGTTCGCGCGTAACACCTCTTCACGTTCAAATGTCATGATGTTCCATGTTTGAACGTTAGCTTCCTTGACTTTCTGCTTTGAAATTCCTTCTAACTGCTTCTTTCATCCTTTTGTCTCAAATGCTATGATTTATACTTAGATACTCAAAATAAACATATTACATGCATATGTGGTATAAAATCATACCTAATTTTATGAAAATCATACAACTAAAGGACTATAAAACACGTAATTCTCGACTCTATCAACTTCCCCAAACTTATACATTGATTGTCCTCGAGCAAGACATCAACACAGTCAAAGATAAACAAAAACAAACAAACAAACATAAACTCTCTTTGGTGGAGTAAACGATTACACTTAGCATATGTAACAAGCCTTTAAACCTTTAAGTCCCCCAAAAAGGACGAGTTATAGTCTCGTGAAGGTTTGCAGACGATATACCCACAAAATCTAACTAATTTTCAATCCCAACCAAATCAACACATCTCAACATAATTAACAAGAATAAATGGCACAAAATCATACTTTTAAGCTCAAAAATATATATACATATCAAATACTTTTGCTCATGTGACACCTTAACTCGAAAAGACTCCATAGGTTGTAGTGAAAGTAAATCTAAGGCAATATAGTCGAGAGACATCCTTACCAATTTTTTGACATTATTCCCATATCTATCAACTTTCGATCAAACACAAAGCACAAAACTCATAGAAAACTCCATAGACAATTAAATTCCATTAACCAAACATTCAAACTTTCAATTCATATGAAACTTTCCAATTAAATTCATTAAGGCTAGATCATGTGCAATGTTTTATTCCCTTAGGCTTTCTATGGCACCCAAACTAGGTAGTTTTAGGGCATTAAGTATAAAGACACTCCTAAGGATTTAATCACTCGAGTGTCAAAGGCCACGAAATAAAACTAGATCTTTTAACAATTAAACTCTTTTTTTGGCTTGAGCTTAGCTCAAATTAGTATAATAGTATAGTATATAGGCAGGAAACTTTCACCTCCAATACATATTAGTCTGACAACTTTGGTGATACCAAAATTCAACCTTTTTCATTCATTATTAATCATACAAAATTAACTAATCATTTTATAACCTTATGAGAAATATAAGCCAATATTTTCAGGAAAAATTCCTTAAGTGTTTCAAGATGGTTATCCTCTCTACTCCTCTACCCTCGACTTATGTGCATTGTGGATCATCTAAGGAAATCTATTCTAGTCTAGGGTCTCCACGAGCAATTTCAAAGATATATTCCATTAAATTCACATTATTCATAGAAATCATGCCATTTTTTCCAAATTAATCAATTTCAATGTATCAATTGGAAGGACTAAAAAAAAAAATTCATACTTGATTTTCTCAACAAAGAAGCATATAAACATGATAGCATAGAAATTCCCCCAAAACTCAAAGATAAAAATTAGGATTGCATTATCAAAGGTCAAAATAAGTGCTTTTCTACCCCCCAAACTTAAATCCAACATTGTCCTCAATGTTGTTATAAAACAAGCATACACAAAGGGAAAAAGAACACATACAACCAAGGATGTTGAAAAACATTCCTAAACTTCCAATGCATCCTTGTATAGCTCCTACTCCTCTCGAGTCAAATAAGCATATCCAAACATGGGGTCCAATTTTGTATCATATCTAATACTTCAACTCTACTAACCATCAAGCATAAGGAAACATACATGCCAAAAGTGCATGTATCACAAGAAAACAACATAAAAACACAAAAAAAAACCTAACTACAAACAAAAAGAAAAGAAAACCGAAAAGAGAAAAGAGATAAAAGAATTAAAAAAAACGTAGGATACAAAGCCATTAAGACCGCACCCTCGTTGGGGCGGATGCGAGATCCTCATCATCATTGGTGGTGTTATCATCGGGCAAATGGTGGAAGGCAGGGATGGGTGGATATGGAAAATAAGGCCTCCCCAATGAACAATCCATGGCAAGGGCTAAATCCCTTTGAGAGTGAGCCATCATTCTCATGTTCACCATCATAATGGATTGTGTCGCCCGAATTCCCTTTTGTGTTTTCCTCATTATTTTAAGATCATGTTCTAGTAGAAAGGGAAATAGGTGTGGAGGTCCTCTTCGAACTCTCACCCCCTCACTGGTAAATCTAGGCACCGGGGTCTTATCTTGCTTCTCTTTCCTAAAAGCGATATCCACTCTCGGTCTTTCGAATCCTTCATCACTTTCCTGCCTCACTCCTTGCTTAAGGCATAGTGTGCTAATCAATAATGGAAAAATCAATGGAATCTTCTTGGTAAGGCACGGATTAGCCATCTCACTCCCCATCTTCCTCACTTGAACCAACAAAGCATTAAAGATGAGTTGAGCCAAGTCTACCTTTTCAAGGTCATAATGCAATAAATAAGAAGGGCTCTATCCTTGTTAACCGAAGATCGCCTACTAGTAGGTAAAACACAATACCTAATGACCTTGAACCAAAAGAATCCCTCCGGTTTCTAATCCCTAGGTAGTATCTCTCTTTTATTATCACAAAACTTTGCTCCTTCTATTGCAATTTCTTTCATGACCATATCCCAATCCAAGGTATTTTCCTCCTCTTGCTCCACCAACTTTTCATAGGCACACTTCAAAGGTACGGGAAGTTTCATGTACTCATTCAACTTTATTTTAGAAGAATCCACTCCCCCTCCTCTCACCACAACCTTGTACACTCTATTTTGCAAATTTTCTCTTGAATCCGTGCTTACACTATTTGCATAGAATTTCTTTACCCAAGCACGCACTACCATTCTCGGAGTAGTAGCAAAGTGTGATAAGAATAAGTGTTGCCTAGTGGCGAGCACGAACATCTTCTTTACTCCTATGGATCTCTCTTTATGTAGCTCATACCCATCAAGTCTCTTGTAAAATTGTTGGATGTTTCCTTCTTTCCTTGGAGTGTTTACCTCTTGTTTAACACCTTTATCCTTTTTCACTCCCAAACTCTCCCTTCGACACAATTTTCTGGATTTTAATCTCGCCATTAGAACAAATATAACTCCCAAAATTTTCCCCAAACTCATCCAATAAAATCTCTCCTCGGCTCAACTCAATCACCATACCCCAATAGCAAATGCCAATACCACAATACACAATATCAACAGAAAAAGCCCCACACGACTATCACAAGAATCGAACAAAGAAGGGATCAAGCCAATCACTTACTGTGTCTGTAACGCAGAAAATAGAACTCACGTCCAGAGACGCACATTCGAACGTTAGACTTCTCACGTTCAGGCGTGAGTCACGCGATGTATTGGGTTCTTCTTCTTCTTTTCTTTAGTCATGCTGAATGAAAAACCCTCGATCTACAACTGTTGTGTAATTGCTTTTTGTGTAAGATTATGCAATGGGTTTGTATTAGGTATGCGTATTTATGGTGTGTGATAGATGGGTTTATACAGAAAAATTCCTTTTGTGAAAAAAGTTTTATATGGAATAGATATTGATAATGATGGAAGGTTTTGATGTTATGGAAGGATTTTATGGATGTGTTAGGATTCAGAGTTTGATTTGGAAAGGTAAGGTATATTTGGCGCGGGTATCTTGGAGAAGAGGGTGTTTTGAATAGAATAGGATTTTAAATCAGTGAATTATGACGTCTCCACTTTTTCATTCTTTTCTAACGGGCTCCATGTTCAAATGTGGAAAGGGAGCACGTTCGGCGTGCTGTTTACGTAAACAATTTTTCTCACAAACCCCCACGTTCGAACGTCCTATGCTTTAACATTCGGACATCACATGATACATGTTCGAACGTTCATTCTTTCATGTTCGGACGTGCTTTCTGAAGACTTATTCTAAATTCTACCTCTTTTCTACACAAAAACGAAACACAAGATCAAAAATAAACAAAGCAAAACAAAACCAACTAAAATAAAACAAAATAAGAAAATAAGCTAAAACAACTCGGGTTGCCTCCCGAGAAGCGCTTCTTTAAAGTCATTAGCTTGATTTTGCAGAGTTGGCCTAAGTTTTCGGATCATGGAGTGAGCTAGAACCCTTGTCCAATCTTCCATCAATTGGTTCATCATGTTGCAATTTCGTGGATTTAGTGAAAGCCACTTGGTCCATCCTATCGAGGTTTCCAACCTCGTTAGCACTCGTATCTTCCTTACTCACTCGATTGCTCGGGTCATCAGATGAATGTTCCTGCGATTCTTCATCATCAAAGAGATCAAAAGCGTCTAATATAGAACAAGTATTTTCAGGGAATTCATGCTTACAACTTCTATAAGCATTTAGAGTTACCTTCTTATCCCCTATATTCAATGTAAGCTTACCATGTGCCAGGTCTAGCGTGGCTTTACCTGTGGCTAGGAATGGTCTTCCTAGGATCAGTGGGACATTAGAATCTTCCTCCATTTCAAGAACCACAAAGTCAACTGGAAAGTAGAACTTGTTGACTTTAAGTATGACATCTTCGATCACACCAATGGGATTCTTGATAGATTTATCTGCGAGCTGCAACCACATAGTTGTGGATTTTGTCTCTCCAAGGCCCAACTTCTGAAAGAGTGCATAAGGCATCAAATTAATCCCGGGTCCGGAATCACAAAGAACTCTGTCGAACTTCATATCCCTAATAGTGCATGGAATGGTTAGACTACCCGAATCCTTGCATTTTTCTGGCATATTGTTCATCATAACTGCTGAACATGCTTCGGTTAGGCAGACAGTACCAACTTCCTCCCACTTCAGTTTGTTTGAAAGAATTTCCTTGAAAAGTTTTTCGAAGTTTGGCATCTACAAGATAGCATCTACAATTGGAACATTAATGCACACTTCTCTCAAACTCTCAAGAATGCGAAGGAAACTCCTATCATGTTCATTCTTTTTAATCTTCTAACATACTTCAACAGAGGAAGGGGGTCAGTAACAGTAGACTTACAACCTAAATTCACTGCCTTGGACATTTAAACGTTAGGGGGGTCCACATTTGGACGTAGAGGATGCAACATTCCAAAGTTAACTCCTTCACGTTCGAACATCTGAAGCGGGATATCCACTGCCTCTAGAGTATCACAGTAAATTCGAACGTCACATGATTCGCGTTCGGGCATGCTGTATGCGTTCTTCACTTTCTTTCCACTTCTGAGCGTTACTGCGTAGCACTGTTCCTTTAGGTTTTTCTCAATATCACTCGATAATGTACCCGTGTTTTTCCCTGAAAGGCTGTTCGAAAGTTGTCCTATGTGATGTTGCATCTCCTTCATTCCCGTAACGACATCCTTTAACATCAAGTGGAGTTCTTTAAAAGACTCATCCAACTTGCGAATGTTTGTATCGAGCCTATCATCAATGTTCAAAGGTCTTCCTTGACCTTGCTGCTGAAATTGCACTTGTCGTTGGGTATTGTTGGACTGAAACGATGGTCGAGGTGCTTGGTATGCTCCAGGATTTCCATATGGTAGATTATTTGGCTTTCGAGGGAAATTCTCAACTCCTCCAAAAATAGCTTGAGGTCTGTGCTAATTCACATAGTTGACCTCTGTCATGGCTTCTGGCTCAACTCCTTCCTCGACCTCTTTAATTGCTGCCACTTTCTTTGGTGCAGGTGTGATCTCATCTTCCTCCTCGGGGTATAACTCATCCTCCCGAGCTAATTGCTCTATTTTGTCCCAGACAGATTTATTATCAAGACCTAACAAGTCGTCCCCAGCTCCAGCATTGAGTCGATGTCTAATCCTAGACCTTACTCCATTATAAAAGTGTTGCATTAATTCATCTTCAGTAAATTGTGGTCTAGACACTTCCTAATCATTACTTTGTACCTATCCCACCGATTTGCTAACGACTTATTCTTTCTTTGCCTAAACCCTTTAATATTACTACGAAGTTCATTTATTTTTGATAATGGGAAAAATTTATTTAAGAATTCTTCAACGAGCTCTCCCCAAGTGGTGATTGACTATGAGAGTAAGGACTTATACCAAGAAGTGGCTTTATCTTTTAGTGTAAAGTGAAACAACCTAAGTCGAATAGCATCTAGATCTCTGGGATTAAATTGCATGGTCAACAAAATGTTTTCAAAGTTTTCCAAGTGATCATATGGTGACTCACTGTTTTCTCCATAAAAAGGTTTGTTTTGTGCCATACTAAAAAGATGTGATGGGATGTGAAAATCTGGTGAGTGAAAAGGTGGTATGACAACAGGACCGGGTAAAGTGTGTACACTAGGTGATTGGCTACCATGAACAAATGATAACTGAGCCGGTGTTGCCGGCTGCATTGCTTACAGAATATTTTGGAGCCATTCCTGATTCTCCGGAAGGTTCATATCTAGAAAGTCGGCTGCCATGGCTTAATTTCTGCAATTTGCTCAAATTGTTCGTTCAATTCATGGATCAAGTTCCTCGAGATCTCCGTCACAAAATTGGATCATAAACCTGAAAGAGATATCAAACGATAAGGTAAAATCAAGATAGAATTTAAACTAAAAACAAGAAAAGCTTGAATTAAAATAGTTATGCTAAAACAGGCAAATCCCCGGCAATGGCACCAAAAACTTGATGCACGAAAACTCAATTGTGTATTTAACAGCAAGAGGACTGATCGTGTGCAGTAATAGAGTGGACAATTAAGTCCGGGATGTCGAACCTACAAAGATTTGTGTTATAGCGAAAACAGTAAAGTAACTCAAGAAATTGTAAATTTAAAGAGAAATAAATCATAAACTATCAAAAACAATAATTAAAGGTGTGTGAAAACGAATGAATAAAAACAACTAAGACACATGCGTCGACGCAAATTAATCAATTCTTGTTATATTAGTATTCTCGTATTTTAGATAAATATTGCTAAGGTGAAAAATTTCTTAATATTATTACCACGCGACACTAGATTGGTTGTAGCAATCTCTACTGCATGCATTAAACACTAGAACTTTCTCCAAATTTATTCAGATTTATCCCTCCAAATAAACTCGTCTAACAACATCCGGCGTTGTACAACAAACGTAGAAAATGTTATTAATCCTTTTTGCACCTTAATTTACTTTCTCCCGAACAAATAAACTAAGTATTAGATCTAATATATGTTGGCCAGACACAATAAGCATTGAGAACAAGATTATAACAAAAAGCAATATAAATCATTCATACTAGAAATACTTTTATAACTCAAAAATCATAATTCGGCCTAAGCATTGCCTTAGTCTACAAATTTAGCTACTCATAATGATATGAAAAACTACTAAAGAATTCAAGAAAGTAATAAACAAAATAATAACAAAAACTCCCTATGACTGTGTAGAAAATCTTCTTCTTCCTTCAAACTTTCTCTACTTTCTATGAAGAATTACAAAGGATAAAACCCTAGTCTAACTCTCTCTCTCTCTCTCTCTCTCTTTGTGAATAGGATTTGTGTGTTTTGAACAGTTCAGGTCGTTTGACCTAATACTCTACCCAACGAACCTTATATGTGAGCCATCGGATCATGCCACGTGCCATCCATGTGTCAATGCTTGATCCGTACACAGAGTCATCTATAAGTACATACTTTTTCTTTTACCCACACACTCACACACAAACATACTTTGTGACTACTGAATTTAGAATCCACGACCTCCCACTCAAGAGTGAGAGGTGAATACCACTACGTTAAAGCGTTGGTGGTGAAAATATGATCCATTTGGATCGGGCAATAGGAAGATGTGTTTAAGTTTGAATTATTTTGTCAAAATAATTGAATTCAAGTAAATCTCGGATTATTGAATTGGGAAAATTACTAAAGCCTTCTTAAATAAATATTAATATCCAAAAGATCAAAAAAAAAAAAAAATCCAACCTCAAAGATCCATTCTACAAACCATTTGGAAGAACCCAAAAAATTAAGATTAACTTTTTAGACGAAATTAGTATTCATTTCATAAGTTAAGAATTGATAAAAAAAATTGCAAAATCATTTTAATTTAAATGTTAAAATTTTGATAAATTTTATTATACAAATTATGTTTTTTAGCATTAAATATTTTATATATTTTTTTATATAATTTATTTTTAACTTTAATATGATAATTATCTTAAAGTACATTTTTTTAAAGTTTTTAAGAAGATAAAAAAAATTAAACTTCTGAAACTAAAATCATAATTATTATCAGTTATCAATAAAAATATTTTAAAAATAAATAAATATTTATATAAAAGCCTAATTGATTAACTTTAATACAGAAGACCAAGTCCAATTGAATAGTAATAACACACATTTGGAATACTGGTATCGTATATATAATAAATGAAAAAGAAAAAACGAAGCGAGCATACAATTGGTATGCATGCTACAAATGCACAGAACTAAGTAGAACATTCTGGAATAGGCGTGCCACACAAGTAAATCTGAATAACACCTTCAAATGGTTGCCAAACAACCCCTAACCATCCTTCTATATAAATGAAGTTCAGGTACAACATCATCCCCGAGGCATCAGCTGAATATCATTCACGCACAGAATTTTGAATTTTGATCAAACACGTAAAGGAATTGTTATAGGAAATGGCAGGAATTTCTCAGGACTGGGAGCCGGTGGTCATCCGCAAGAAAGCCCCCACCGCCGCCGCGCGAAAAGATGAGAAAGCTGTTAACGCTGCCCGCCGCGTCGGAGCCGAGATTGAAACCATCAAAAAATGTGCGTCCTTATATTTTTCATTCTATTTTTTGTAACTCTGAGTTAGGTTTCGAGATTTTTTTTTAATTTATATTATACGCGTAATTTTTTGTGGATTGTGGTTTTTACCTTTAATTTAACTTTTAGGGCGACGAATATGTATTATCTAATACTTAAGAAACTGAGATGTCGAGGTGTCATACTTTATTACTTCGTATATTATTTACATTTATTTGACTGATTTTGTAATTTTCGGATTTTGTGGATATATCTGCTTGGTTGATATATTATGGATTGCTCGTGTTATATCTGTATGTATTTCTTTGTAATAATTACTTTTTAGTGGTTAATCATGGGAGATAAGTTGATGTATTATGGATTGCTCGTATAATACCTGTATGTATTTCTTTTGTAATAATTACTTTTTACTCTTAGCGGTTAATCATGGAATATAAGTTGTTCGGATGGATTTTGTGCTTGGTCTGCGATTGTAAAATGCATTTTGTTAAGAGGTATGTTTAGGAAAATTGGAAAACTTATGTACGTAATATATTTGACTGTAATTCTAAACCTAATTGTTGTTGCTATTAACTCAACGAAAGAGCTTAACCGTGTATGTTTATTCTCTTGTTTCTTGTGGTATTGCCTTCAAATGCACAGTGTGAACTAAGTCCTATTGATTTGTGGATCATTCGGTTTTAATCTGGCTGAAGTTTTGTAATTGCTTACTCGGTGTTCGTTAATGCAATGAATTAGAGTCAATTGGTAGAACTCTTATATTACCACAGTTTGTTCGCTTGTTTCTTGAGGTATTGCCTTCAAATGCACAGTGTGAACTAAGTGCTATTAATTTGTGGATCATTTTAGTTTTAATCTGGCTGGAGTTTTGTAATGGCTTACTCAGTGTTCGCTAAAGTAATGTATTACAGAGTCAATGGGTAAAACTCTTATATGGGCATCTGCCTGCTGTTTTCCCTCTGAACTGCGTTTCCAGTCATGTTGATGTTGGAACAGTTTGTGTTGTATGCATCGTTTTCGATTAGCACTCACATCCAATGGGAAGTTATTCACATTTTGTTTTGAATGCTCTTTTAAGTTGATCGTGTCTTGCTGTTCCATCATTCTCCTGTATTCAGATTTCAGAGATGTGTGAGGATACTGTTAAGAAAGAGACAGTATCTTTATGCGTACTGTAGAGTGTGAATTGTACTTCTACTTGATCTTGCTTATTTTGCTGATTATGATTACGTTCTCTGTTCCAGCTCATGGCGGGACGAACAAGGCTGCTCATGGTACTTCATTAAACACCAGGAAGCTTGCTGAAGACACAGAAAATCTAGCTCGTGAGTTGAAATAATTTGCTTCTTTGTTTCCTAAATTGGTTAAATATTTGTGCTGTTATGAAGTTTTGCTGAGATAATTGCTCTGTTTTCTGTTCTTTTCTTTTTTAAATTATCAGCATTGCTCTTCTTAGTCTGCATTCAGTCACTTACTAGAGAAAGCAATGACTTGAGAAAGTGTGCCCTTTGTTAGTATAGGGGTAGTGGAGATATAAAGTTCAACATGTTTGAAACGATGACTACCGTTTCACTTATAGACAGTTGAATTTGTTGATTTGAACTGATTCCGTTTGCCTAAACTCAACTATGATCATATTATCCTCTCCCATTTTATGCTATTTGAACATGGTGGGCATCTGAAATTCTCTTGCATTTCTTTGTACATCTCCAATATTACTCTCGTGCTCATCCGGATGGTTTATAGCGTTTCATCCAAGTAATATACATGTCACTCAACAGTCACATGAAACATACATGTAACTCAACAGGTCACTTTCTGGTGGCAGTGTGTTGCTCACCTTAAACCGAACCTTTCAGACAACCCGCGGTCACCACCATAAAAACAAGAAAGTGTTCACAAGCGTTAAAACTACTTAATCTTGGATTAGATGCCTACCACCAACCCTAGATCCTGGGTACACCACTGCTATTAAACATGTTCTCTGAAGTTAATACGAGCAATTTAAGATGGGGACTCCATATTTCATTTTTCTTCCATAAGATTTTATTGCTAATTATTTCGTATATCATGTTATTCTCTCAAGTCAGATGCCTGAGTACTTTTTTCTAATATTTCACATTTCGCAGATGAAAAGGTTCCAACTGAGTTGAAGAAGGCAATCATGCAAGGTAGAATGGATAAGAAACTCACACAAGCTCAACTTGCTCAGGTTCGTTCACTCTTGCCTTCTCTTCCCTCTTTGTATACAACTTACACATATAAAGGTTTGTGGTCATGGCAAGCCTGGACTCATTGTAATTGAATTCATTTGAACGTGTTTGTTCTGCAGATGATAAATGAGAAGCCCCAGATAATCCAGGAATACGAATCTGGAAAAGCGATTCCTAACCAGCAGATCATTTCCAAACTGGAGAGGGCTCTTGGTGTAAAACTGCGTGGAAAGAAATAAAACCAGCGGGAGAAGGGAAGTCAAGGCTTTGCACTTTCATTCTCCCTTTGATTCCAGAAAATAGTGGTGTACATGAATGTTTTTTCTCTTTCTTTGGTCACTGTTAATGCTCATGTGTAGGGAACTCTGAAGAGTAGATTTGGCTTTCCTTGTGAAACATGTTCATTTGGTTGCTGCCTAATCTGATGCTTGTAAATCTTTTTACTATCTCGCGTTGTGCGTGATTGCTAGCTGAAAATCCTTGTGCAGATTACTTTCATATGTTACTTGTTGTGCCTATTGGAGTTGAAATATCCTAAACAAACATTGGATGACATAGTGACAAAACTATGGTCCACCTGAATAAGCCCAGCACGAGCGATGGACGAGATCTTGGTTCGTACTGACTACTGCGAGACCTCCAGATGATACACGGGCATGGTTTACCTTGCTTGACTAGATTTGACTAGATGGCTAGATTTTCAACAGGGATAAAGTTCTAACTTGACATTTACAAACAATTCACCATTCTTGGACAACTCGAGCTTCATTGTTATAATCATACTTTGTTTTAATCTACAAATTCGACTTGGTCTAATTTGTAACTCTTGCTTAAGCAATTGGAAAAATTTATGTTAGATCGAGTTCAACAGTCTAAGTGTCTATATCTTTCATACAGTAAAGTATATTGTGTGCGGTTTCTATATACACTTGTGTGAGAGAGATAAGACACGGAATTTACACTTGAATCATTAAACTCGATCTGGCATAAAATTATTGTGCCATCCATTACTTCCATAAGCTTTTCATGGAAGTAGGGATTCTTAATTAGAATTAGAGGGTCTTTTGTAATTTTATTAATTCTTTTTTCACATTGTGATATTTTAATTATTTTGTTCTACGGTACCCCTTTTTTATTACTTTCAGCTTTCAGGGAGTGTCTCGTGCAATGGATTGATATCATCAACTCTTAAATTAATTTAATTTTTGAATTAATTGTAGTCTAATGAATTAAGTAATCAAGCAACTCGAGAGTCCCAAGCTTTAGATTTCTTTCTATTAGATAAAAGACTTGGTCTTTAGATGTCTTCATTATTAAAAAGAGACTGTACAAATTTGAACTCATTTCTCATAAAAGAAATCGTTGTTTGTTGACTTTAATTTCTAATAGTATTTGGAATTACGTCAAAAAGCAACTCATTGTTCTCTTATTCCAGGTATGCTGTTAATCATCAAATATTAAAGTCAACAATCCCAATTCAGTTCAATTTTACGGATGTATTACTCATTTTGTCCACTTGTAGATCAATAGTATGATTTCTCATTCACATATGAGATCATATATCATACAATTCACAAAGATATCATAAACAGTGGACATTGCTTTCCACTTATGATAAACTCATTGATCTTTTATATTGAGTAGAAAGACTCACTATAAGTCTTACATGACTTAGTTACTGCAATCTAGAGCATCTAATTTAATTTTACATGTTCCAAAAAATTGTGACACGGCGTGTCACAATTTCTTTTAATTATTACTCATCTAGTACTATTCTAAAATCTCAATACTCATATGAGATTTTGGTTACCATAGTCATACTAAAGATATCATACATGCTCATCTATACAACACTGATTTCATACTAAGCAAATTAACATTTATGACAATTCACCATAATGTACAGATTCGAAAGGTCACGTAGTGCCCAATCATCATCCGTGTCAAAATGTTCATTATTACAAATTTAATTTTCTAGTAAAAATCTCATAAAGTTCTAGGTAAGTATCACTTGAACCAATTTTAGAACTCCCACTTAATATCATGATCAAAGCATATCATGAAATATATATATATATATATATATATATATAAGAAAACACATCTTATCATATGCATGTAAGTCGTCAAAGCTCAATGTCATAAAGAAAACAACATATACATTTCATAAACATATGCACATGAGCTACAAGTCAACAACTTTTCAAAACAAAGAACGTATATACATGTGATTTACCAACATAACGAGCTCTAAGTATTTTTATACATGCGAGAAACTATATTAACCATCTCATTCGAGAGTCTATCTCTAGGAGCGTATTTTAAAAGACGTCGAGGACCATTATTCATCCTCAAAGATAATAATTTCCTCGTCTTGAATTCCAGCTCTCTTTTTTCCCACACTTTAACCAATAAAGACTTCAAGAGACGTAGATCTCTGTCTTTATTTTCAATGTAAATCGTATCAAATTCACATCTCCAAAGCTCAGTTAGAGAATTTCTCCATAGCTCTCTCTCTCGGTCCAGACCACCGAAATAATGAACCAAATGAAGTAGCTCCTTGTACTTCATTTTCATTATCTATTCCTATTACAAAAGTACGAGTTATTTTTTTACATTTTTTATGTACCTAAAATATCCCTATGTAGTTTGATTTTTAATGGCAAAAAGTCAAGTAATAAATAATAAAAATAAGTTGTATATATCTACAATGATAAAAAGTTTTAATTACATTAGAACTCTAAAATGAAATTACATATAGATAAGGTTACTATTAGTTAAAAAGAAAGAAAATAAAATGAAAGCTTATATATTGTATTATTATTACGAATGCACGAGTTGGGTACACGTATACATAACATAGGACTTTGCTTTAGAAGGGTTCTGATTTTCTGCACTTAAAAAACCCATGATATCAGGAATTTAACTTGTGATTCATATTTTCCTAACATAAAAAACGAAAAGGTGAGACAAAATTAGTTGGACTTAAAGTTTGAAGTATAAGCATAAAGAAAGAACGAGATCTCGAGATTTTACAATAACCAAGAACACGAGAAGAAAAAAATTATGATATTGTAAACTAAACAGTAAAAGTAAATAATAAAAATAAATATGGAATAGCTACAATAGTAAAATATATAAGGGAAAATTGCAAATTTAGTCATGTAATTTAAGAGGGTGCAAAATTTGTCTTGTATCTTGTATAACTGGCAAAATTGGTCCTGTAACTTTAAAAAAGTCACGATTTAAGGACACTTTTCAATTGGAAACCCTAATTTTACCATATGACCAATTAAAATTTGGGAACTTTCTATTGTTAGATTTGCACGCATAAAGTATGACAAGGTTTTTTTTTTAACACATAAGACGCCAAATTTGTTTTTTTTTTTAGGGAAAGAAAACAAATAATAAAATCTACCCGGCGATTGAAAACCCCCTACGTGTAAATCGCGCGCAAAGATGGTTGGCAATTGAAAAACCCCTAATTCTAATTGGTTACGGGCAGCATTTCTGGCAATATTAGGGTTTCCAATTGAAAAATGTCCTTAAATAACGATTTTTTGAAAGTTACGAGACCAATTTTTGCCAGTTACACAAGATACATGACACACTCTAAAGTTACATGACTATATTTGTAATTTTCCCAATATATAATTATACTAGGACTCTATAATGAAATCACATCCTGAAATGATAAAATATATTACTAACTCTGCACCAAGTTAAAAGCATAACGTTATTGTAGTTTTATCTCATGGTTGTTTCAATCCGCTTCTTTACTATTTACTAGTCTTAAAAAATGTTCACGCAATGAATGCTCGGGGCGCATTCTATACCGCCTCAGCAATTCTAATTTTGCCAAACGCAAACGAGTTCTTCTCGCTCTAACTCCTCTCCGGAGGATGTTAGAACTAAATTGGGATCTCCCCATCTACGAAAAACCAAAAATTGATATTAGATTGGACACAAAGCCAATCATAATACATTACCTAATATGAAGATTTTAACACTTGACAAAAAATTAATAATTATGCTCCAACAATTTTAATTTAGGGAAAAACAATTCCAAATGCATTTAACAAAAAATGAGCATAATATTAAAAGTGTTCAAAACTCTCCATCTTGGTAGCCAAGGCATGAGAAATAATTTCAGAAAATTAAACAAAAAATTCAGAATTTTTCTTGCCCAAAAAATATTTTTCTATCATTTTTCATCATTTTTAATTTCGAAAATCAAAGAAAAATACTTTTTCTCTATGAAAAATATATTTTAAATATCCAAAAATTCCCAAAATAGATTTCTGACCGAAAACGGCCACCGAAGATCGTCTCACGCGCCCCACGCGCCACTAGGCGCATGAGCGAGTGTGGCGAGTGTACCTCACGTGCCTCTTCCCATTGTTTTTCGGCTTTGAAATTTTGGCTACCCCCCTCCCCCATTTTTGATTATGGTGAATCCAAAGGTGGTCTCCGATCCATTTTGTTTTCTGAGCCATCTAAGGTAGGGAGTGGATCTCACGCTCCATATGCGCGAGTGAGACGGGAAATGGTTACCATTCATCTTCTTCATGCATTTTTTTCCAGAATTTTCAGATTTTTCAATTTCGCGACCACAACTTTGAGAGGCTATATCTCTCTCATTTCTAATCCATTTTGAACATGCGATATATGGTTGGAAAGACTATGAAACAAAGATACTATCCATATAAATTTTTTGTAATAATCATAGCAACAAACGGTTAGAAATTGCCTCTAAAATCACGGAAATGTTCACCCAAAAAATCAATTTCTCATCAAATGTCAAGCATGCTTATATATAACTTCATAAATTGTTTATAAATGGTCTAGGCATGCTACATTTTGAAAATTAAAGCATATCATGAACATATAATAAATTCACCATGGATGAAGCCATATTTTACGTAAAAACGGGAAACAAGGTAAAGCATCATTTCAAGCCATAAATATATCACATTTTCGTGTTAAAGCAAGTTTGGAACACAACCAAACTCGATCTAATACCAATGACGGAAATAAATCACACATAACATGCAAATTTAATATATAAACACTTACCGAATTTGGGTCTTTACTTGGTTGTTTCACACTTCTTCCACACGGTTTTTGATGCTCCAAAAAATTTGCAATCTCAATCACGGGGAGAGAGATCCTTTCCACAATTCAAGTACGTCAAATGATGAATCTTCTTTGCCAATATCACACCAAAATGATACTTTTATGCCTTCACTTTTAGCCCCTCATTTTTGCTGTGGATTTTCTCTCTTTTTTACAAGTATTGTTATCTTATTTTGAATATAAGATAAATCAGGAGAGGGAAAGGAAGTTGATGGTAGTTTTTTCATAAAAAAAACTACTCCCTAGGGTCAAGCCCTCATGGGCGACCCATGACCCATATCCAATTTCCAACACATATGGTGCGGGTGAAATTTCTCTTTGTGCTTATAGTATAATTTTCCACCTATTGAAGGCTTGACATTTACATGATCGTTCAATGGAAAATTAAAGAATACACTAAGGTAGAATTTCAATCCTTATCTTTTATTCCCTATTTTGTTACGCAGAATTACACACATCCATTTTTGGACACAGAAAAAAAAATTATTTTTAGATGTGACACCGTCCGTCCCTGAGTGTCAATCTCGACAGGTGACAATATGTCAGTTGTACCATAAAAGTACACAATTGTGTTAATTATTGATACCCAAAGCTTAGTTTAAAATGGAATCGATATGAAAAATATGGATACGGCCAAAAATTTCATCGAATTTTCTGTAAATTTAATTCTCTGAAGTCTATATTGACACCAAGTTTAATTATTGGATACCATACATGGACATAAGGTTAGAGTTAGGGTTTTATAAATTTGGAAAGTATAAAAATGAGTTGTTAGGGTTTACATTCTATGACAGAGAGGGGGCGGCGACCGTGACAGAGACAGGAGAGAGGGAGGTGGCGAAAGCGCCATTTATGGTAAGAGAAGGGGGCAACGAAACAGAAGATAAGAATTGTTGATGACTAACGGGAAGAGAGACAACATCAAAGGGTGTAAAGTTGTTAGGAGGCGAGAGTAAAAGATGGAGGAGGGCTAAAACACCATGGATGGTCGGAGAGTGGAACAAGAGTCATCATCAATGGGGACGCAACACAATATCCACAACAAAGAAAGTAGGGGTCGGAAATGGAATGAGAAGGTTTGATTAAGCAAGTGGTGGTGGGTGGTGATACTGGAGGGCAATAACGAACAATATCTGATATCATGATAGAGAAATTGTAGAGAAAATCTGTGCATTGTGTGTAATAACAAATTAAAAGAGATATGGGCCGCAACATAATAGCCATAAAAAGACGTAGGGACGAAAAATGGATGAGAAGGTTTGAAAAAGCACGCGGGTGGTGGGCCCAAAGACAACGAGAGGCGGTATCTGATACTATTATAGAGTAATTGTAGAGAAAATATGTGCATTGTGTGTAATATTAGCCTATAATTAATAATGATAGAAAGGCCTCGGGCTATACAATGTTTGGGCCAAAACTATATACGATATTATATAACAATGCCCCAAGTAATAGGCTCATCATAATATTGTAATGAATTATCGAACCAGACAGTCGAAAAAATTAAACTAATCAAATTATAAGTAATAGCTGGTCAATAGGTATTAAGAATAATGATAACTAAGGAATATTTAAATTTTTAATAAGATTATATTATCTTGGCAGCATCAGCATGGCGGCATATCATGCGGTGGTGGTAGTACATGTTCCTTGGGGCCTCTTCCACTTCTCACAATAAATACTGTTTCCATACCCCATGTTATGTGACGCTCGAAATGGCAATGCAGAAACCAAACCCCTATTTCAAGAAAATTAAAATCTTATAAACCTAATGTCAACAAAAATAATTAGCACTATAATAATAAAAATGTAATCATGATACATAATATATTAAAGAGAAAATTACTAAAACCCCCTAAAATAAATTTAATTTCCAAAAAAACCATGAAAATATTTTTCACATCAAAAAACCCATTCACCAACTTTTCATTCCTAAACCCCAACATTTAGGGTTCATAAATTTATGGACGTAATCGCCCTTAGCCTTCCAAATTAAAAATTATTCAATTGTAGTTTCGTGTAGAAATTTATTTATTTAGAACTTTCATTTGATAATCGTACTAATTATGATTTTAATTTTAAATTTTTCAGATTTTTTTAATCTTCTTAAAAGTTTTTTAAAATATTTTTTTAGATAATTACCATATTAAAATAAAAAATAAAAATTATATAAAATATTTAATATTGGAAAATAAAATTCGTATTATACGATTTATCAATTTCAAAGATTTAAAATAAAACAAATTTCGATAGAAAAAAATCCATTGATCAATTCTTCACCTAATAAATGAAGGGTAATTTAGTCCAAAAAGTTGTTAATCTTAACTTTTGGGTTTTTTGGAATGGAAAGTTTGTATAATGTTTATGAGATTGAAAAATATTTTGATGGGTTTTTTGATACAAAAATTGAATTTGGGGGAGTTTTGGTATTTTTCTCTATAATAAATGATGATAATGATATTAGTGAAGAAGAAATATATACATATATATATATATATATATATATATACATACCAGGGTTGTCTGCCTTGAACCTGATGGCAGCCCATCCATTTTTGGGCACAATAACAGTGTTAAGATGTTGAGGGTCTTCAAGATTATAGTTTGAGGAATCCTTTTCTTCATCAAAATTTCCTAATCCCCGTCCAACAACATAGAAACTATATCCATGAAGATGCATTGGGTGATCAATCCCACCAACGTTATTGGTCCCCTGGAAAACCACCTCCACATTGGAGTTGTACTTGACTACTTTCACTTGTGTCCCTCTCTTCGAAATAAGAAGTTCCAAAGGTATCACATCAGCAGTGTAATTGTAAACGAGTGGAGGATAATCGGGGAACCTTTTCCCAAACACACCGGGTGTATTATAGAAATATGCCTCTAAAATGTCGATTTTAGGGTTTACAAAGCTGATGTTGTTCATGCTTGCGGCCAGGCGGGTCCCGTTTGGCCCGGCACACGTCTGGTTGAAAGGACAAGGGAATGTGTTTAAAGATATGGTAGATATAATTCTTTTTTTGATTTTTTGAGGGACTGAGACGGGATGGGATTCGGAATTTAAGCTTCTTATGCTAGTAATAAAATCGAGGGCTGATGACGAATCGTTGTAATAGGGAAGGTATGGCAATTCAGATGGATTGTAAAGGCCGTTTTCATAATTTACTGTAGCGGTGGTGGTTGTGTTGTCGAATCGAATCCCAGGACTGTTTACATAGGCTCTAGCAGCCATGTAATAACGTCCCGGGTCTTGGTTGGCGTGCATAAGGCAATCCATGGTCTGGCCGGGGCCTATGACGATGTAGTTCCTTGTCAATGGCTTTGTGTAGCTTGCATCTGTTGCAACCACTGTTAGGTTGTGTTTGGCCACCGCAAAAAAGTGGATTTCGTTCATGCCGGTGTTGATTAAGCGGAGGAGATAGGTATTCCCATGCTTCACTTTCAGCTTAAATGTATCTGTGATCAGAAAAAAGTAGAGAGTGGCATTTATGGGTAGTTCTCTTCAAGTTTGGTTTAGAACCATGAAACATTAATTATTTGTAAGTATGTAACTAATTATCTATAAGAGTCTTGGGAGTTGGGATTTTTTTGCAGCTCAGGCTTGTTCATGATCTTGGAGAAGTGTTTATTTTTGGATAATTCTTGAAAAGAAAATGTCAGCATATTTGCAAAATCAGCTGGAAAGCAAGAATATTAAGCTATAAACATGTGTATAAATTACCCCCCATCTAAAAAAGAGCTGAAAATAGTATATCTGATCAGATAACCTTTCCACATGACTGTAGCAAGTTAATTTGTAAGTGCTTATGCTGGAAAAAGTTTGATTGGAAACTTTGAGTCTTTGACTGTTCATACTAAAACTATCAATTAGTTATTATATATAAAACAGAAATTAAAGAGAAAGTTAGTATTGACTAGCAAACTAAGTTTTAAGAGAAGTTTACCAGTCTTAATTATTGGGGGAAAACAGTTGTAATATTAGTGTAGAGTATGTGATTCTGAAATTCCTATCAAGTATAGAAATTCATTTGACTTCAACTAATTAAAAGGAAATTTATATTCACACATAATAGGGGGAAAAAAAAGATTTGTCCCCAATTGCGAAACTTGGAGAATAATTTTATTTGTGTTATATGCTATATTTCACAACTAATATAATGAACTATTTCTTTGGAAGAACTTATTGGCTAACTATATTTTCACAAAATTTTATCGCAATATATAAATTGTTGCAATAAAAGGGAGTGGTAAAGAGGTCGAGCAAAAGAAGTAACATTTTATGTTTCTTCTTTATATATAATATGTAACAACAACTCAACGATATATCATATGCACAGTTCGTCACCTATATTGCAAAATGATGATTCATCTCGTATTTCACTTCCTCTTTGTATAACATACGTATAAAGTTTTTTCAAAAATATAAATTTGGCATGACTTATCTACAGTTATCGTGCACAGATGAAAGTCGAATACAAGAGATACAACATTATGAAAATATGAAATATAAATAATTTCGAAAACTATAAGTTAAGATGATTTGGGTAAGAAAAACAATACATACACCTACCATGCTTAGAGCAAGGATAAAGGTCCCCAGGCTGACCATTTATGGTGTAGGCATCAGAATCCATTGGTTGCCCTCCAGATGCAACAAATTCCTCCAGTACTTGCATTATATCTTCTTTCCACCACTCCCCTTAAATACATATATACAATTAATCAAAAAACACAACATAAATAGACCTTAATTTAACGAACTAATTATATACATGAACTTAATTATTAATAATTAACAAACCTAGAATGATTGGAACTTCTGCCCGAGGCTTGGGGAAGGGATAGTAAGTTCCAGGTTTCGGGTAGATGATAATAGCTCCATGCACCGTGGCCCGGGACCAGTCGCTATGTGCATGCCACCAAAGGGTCCCTTCCTCGTCCGAAAATATCACTTTTTGGCTAAATTTTCTGCCAGGTTGGATTGGACATTGGGTGATATATTCAGGGCCATCAGTCCATGGATTTCTAGGCTGTTTCACTCCATGCCTTCAATTAGTTTCAATCTTGTTAGACACATATAAAATAATTTATATATATACGTTTGATATGTCAAATTAACTATATATATATATATATGATCCTAATGGTTTTGTTGTTGTTTACGGTATTCTCAAAGTTTAATAGAAACTTTTGTGTTTATATAGCTAATCAAAGAAGAAGAATTTTTTTAGCTAAATTATACGCATATTTCGGAGAGTACGTAGAACATATAATCAGCTCTAATTAAGGAGAAATTAATTTTTATATACCAGTGAATAGAAATGTTGTATTTTCCATGGTTATGAACGTCAACGACTATAGTCTCCCCTTTGTGAACTTTCAGTGTTGGACCTGGAAATTTCCCATTCACTGTTAAAATCGTTTTTTTCTCGCACAATCTATTATATGAAGCTTCCTTCACCTGCAGCATGCAAATTACATTTACAGATAAAAGACTTTGTAAAGAAAATCGCCCTATTAATATATATATATATATATATATATATATATATTACTTATAATTATTCATATGCATGTATATAAATTTCATAACATATCAGAAACAAGAGAATGGGGAAAAGAAAAAAGCACCAAAAAGAGGTAAATCAGCACTCACAACGAAGCGATAACGGCGGTGATTGCGAGCTTCCAATGAAATTAGGGAGTAGGCAAAAACTATGATGAGTAAATGATGTATGTACTTGAGGAACATGTTTGGAGATCAAAATTTTAATGTTTCTTGACCCAAAATGCTATCTTCTGATCAAGTTCCTCTCCATCTCCACCAATTTATAGAGCTTTCAACAGTTAAAAGGACTAGGTATAAGAAGAAAAAAAAAATTAAAAAGAATTGCAATGCATATACGTATGTGAAATACTGTCTATTATTTTAGAGATACATTATTCATAAAGCCATTTTTCACGGTATATATGTTCACTTCTGACACTACGTCTAATGCAACACATATTGTTCAGACTTCAGAGGGTGTTAGGCTAATTAAGTTTACAAGCTCCTTAAAATAGTTTATAAGCTGTTAAAACATGTCTCTAAATTTTTTGACAAAGCACTTATAAGTTCTCAAAATAAGTTGTTACGAAGTTATAACATCCTAAAAAATAAGTCGGGAACCCCAACTTATTTTTAAAAAGCTTATAATTAGATAGAGAGCTAACATGCTCCAAAAATATCTTATAATTAGCACTAATTAAGAGCTTATAAACTCTTCTAAAAGACAAAAAGAGCTTATAGACTTTTGAAATAAGCTTAGCCAAACACCCCTTAATTGTTCTTGAAGATGAAATTAAATTAGAATGTATTTCCTATATTTTTATTTCAGTTATATGAATTTAACTTTTAGATTGACATTAATCATAGTTAATAGTTTCATATTAATAACCCAAGACAAATACATTAATTATGTACCTTTCGGTCTTTTCTTTATGCTAAACCATGATAAATATCTCAATTGTTTATGCTTTCGGTATTTTTGTGGCTTTGTTATACTGTTGAGCTACGTCTCATCATTTATTTTGGTTTGCTGCAAACTAACATATGACATCTAAGTCTGAAAAAGATCAACTTTGTCAAATTAGATTATATATTATGTGCCGTTTTATTTCAAAATTATATCGGAGAAATTTACGGGGCCTGTGTAAATTTTAGAATGAAAACTTATTTAGTAAGTCTAGACTGTTTAAATATTAATTTGTAATTCTTGGCTAAGACCGAGCCACGCAGCAATTTCATTACATATCTTAGTAATGAAGATACCTAACTGATTATGGTAAAAATCGTCAGACAGTGATTGTCACATGATGGACCACGTGGAGTAAGGGAACCGATCCAACTCACGACAGACTAGGTGTGGGGTTGATTAAGTTATAGACTGCACTCGGTAACTTAGAGCTGCCTACATACCCAAGCAATGTGGGATCAAGTCAATTCGTAGTTTTTATGTAGGGTTACTCTCAATAGCCAGTGAATTTGTATTGGGGGAGTAGATAATGAGCCTCTCCAGCTCCTCTAAGGTATTTATAGGC
This sequence comes from Buddleja alternifolia, assembly GCA_019426215.1. NCBI lineage: Eukaryota > Viridiplantae > Streptophyta > Magnoliopsida > Lamiales > Scrophulariaceae > Buddleja > Buddleja alternifolia. Next base: position 18,923,254 of record CM033407.1, on the reverse strand, counting down.
AGCTGGTAGTGGGCTACAGGTCTTGGACCTAATTTAATTAATAACCCATCAGGCTTGATGATAATTAATCTTATTATGTTTTGGGCTTCTTAATGTCACGGTCTTCTAGACTAATATTAGGACCCAACTATCGTTAGTGGGTTCGTTATCCTTTTTGGGAATTATATAGCGGGCGGGTGCCAACCCGACCCGTCTCAGGAGTCCCTGCAATTACCGTATTGCCCCTTAGTATATTTTGGTGCATATCACTAACCAATAGAATTAAAGTCCTATCCTAAGGATCAAAGTCGGTTGCAAAGAAAGATGGAAGCTGACAGATGCATTATCCATTTATTTACAAGTTGGTGACAATGCATGCAACCATGCATAGAAGGTGTCTACGTGCAAGGAACTTTGACCATATCTTAATGATGAAGATTTGAATAATGGCGGTTCACATAAGCCTATATATGTGTGTAATGATTTCATTTTAAGAATAGAGAAATAGATATAGAGAGAATGGAAGGAAAGCCAATACTGCATAACGGCTTAGAATAGCTAGAGAGGATATTGAGAGTTAGATCACTCCCTTTGTATTTCAAATATTCCAACACTATATTGCATTAACTTGGAAAAATATTGTAATTCTCTCATTTTGAAATAAATATTATCTTCCATATATCGCTTCCGCATTTACTACATATTTACACCCAACATATTTTTGGTATCAGAGCCACCCTTGGCTTGATAATCCAGTTCAAATACAAAAATGGCGTCAACAAGCAACAGCAAGCTAGCCTTCACATATTCCCAACAAGGTATCCCTATCTTTGTTGGTCAAGACTATGAGCTATGGAGCGTTTTAATGAGGACATTGTTCGGGTCCCACGAATTATGGGATGTAGTTGAAGAGGGGTATGAATCATATACTCCAGAGGAGGAAGCCACGTTGACAGCCGCAGAAAGGAAAGAGCATAAAGAGAACAAGACCAAAGATGCAAGGGCTTTGTCATTATTGCACCAAGGGTAAGTCGATCTATCCTTCCTAGAATTACGGGTGTAAAAACTTCAAAAGATGCATGGGAGATATTGAAAAAATAATTTGGAGGTTATGAAAAAGTTATCTCTATAAAATTGCAAAATTTATGGCGAGATTTTGATAACTTAGCCATGAAAGATAGCGAGAATGTGCAAGAATTTTTCTCTCGAGTTTCCAAAGTCGCGAATCAAATCAGAGGATACGGTGATACACTTGAAGACCGAAAAAGTGTTGCAGTGTCTACCAGCAAAATTTGAGCACATAGTTGCTGCCATTGAAGAGGCCAAAGATTTGCCCAAATCATCATTGGATGAACTCATGGGATTGTTAGAAACCCATGAAAAGAGGATGAGCAGATTTACGAGCCAAAGCTTGGAACAAGCCTTTCAAGTAAAAGCCAATGTTTCCGAGCAGAAAAATGAGAAGGAGGACAAAGTAGAAAAGCATAATAACTTCCTAGCAAGAGGAAGAGGCCATGGCAGAACTCAAAACTTCCAAGCACGAGGACGGGGAAGAAGAGGCAATTTTAATCAATGAAATTCAACTCTAAATTCTGATTCTTATTGCCGCATCTGCCGAAGAAGTGGTCACGATACCAAAGATTGTCGCAACAGGTGTAAAAGATGCCAAAATGCAAACCACGAGCAATTGTTGGCATAAAGAAGATTGAAGAAAAAATGCAACAAATTTCACACAAGAACAAGAAAATACTGATCATATATTTTATTCTTGCTTAAAATCTCAAGAACAACTTGAGAATATTTAGTACATAGATAGTGGCTGCAGTAATCATATATGTGGAAATAAAAATATGTTGGTGGATATCGATGAATCATATTCATCAGAAGTGAAACTCGGAGATGGCAAATCACATCGAATTGCAAAAAAATGAGCAGTTGCAGTCCAAATGAAAGCAGGCCAAACAAATATTATCAAAGATATTTTCTACGTACCCAACTTGGCTCAAAACTTATTGACAGTAGGCCAATTACTAGATAAACATTACAAGGTGGAGATCAATAACGAACAATGCTCCATCGTCGATAAGCAGAAGAATATTACAATGGCAATAATAATAAAGATGAGCCAAAACAAAATTTTCCCACTTAATATGTCATTGATTGAGAAGGTTGTACTTAAACGTACCACAGATGAAGATTACCACCTTTGGCACTTGAGGTATGGACATTTGAGCTATAAAGGCTTAAATATCTTAAAGAAGAAAAATATGGTTTTTGGTCTTCCAAATATTCCTGATCAAGACAAGACCTGTGAAGGATGTATTTATGGCAAAATGCATCGCCTACCATTCCTTAAGATATCATACAGAGCCAAAGATCCACTTGAATTAGTACATGCAGACATCTGTGGACCAACACAAACGCCTTCTCTCAACAACAACAGGTACTTTCTACTATTTGTTGATGATTACACCGGAAAGATGTGGGTTTATATTCAAAAGAAAAAGGCAGAAGCATTCCAATCATTTATGGATTTCAAAGCACATGTGGAGAATGAAATTGACCAAAGAATAAAGACTCTCAGAACAGATCGAGGGGGAGAATTTATTGGGAAATCCTTCATGAATTATTGCAAAGAGAAAGGAATCCACTGACAACTAATTGTTCGATATAGTCCACAAAAAAATAGAGTTGCAGAGTGAAAGAATCGCACTATAGTCAAAATAGCTCAAAGCATGATGACAGGCAAAGGATTACCTAAAAGCTTTTGGGCAGAAGCTGTCAATGCAGCAGTCTATATACTGAATCGTTCACCTACAAAGGCGGTTCCGTATAAGGCACCATATGAAGCGTGGCACCGAAGAAATCCACAGGTAAATCATTTAGATATCATTTACTAAACCCAAAGAGAAATAAACATATTATTTCTCGAGATGTTATTTTTGACGAAAAATAGTCATGGAATTGTGAAGAAAATGAAAAGATGAAAGAGAAAATTGTATATTTGTCTGGACCAATGACAACTCCATCACATCAAAAAGATGAACCAAGTACAAGTGGGAGTTCATCAAGTTCAAGTCGAAGCTCTAGCTCACTAGGATCTTCAAACGAATTCTATCCAGAATGTGAAAGTCCAATTAGAAAGGTACGAAGCTTAAGAGAAATCTATGAATCATGCGATGTAGCACTTCTTACACGTGTACCGCAAATCGTTGAAGAAGTTGCTAAAGTAGGAGTCCGAAATACTGCAATGGATGAAAGAATGGCAAGAATTGAAAAATACAAAGATGGAGAAGATCGTACACCGTTCCAAAGGAAGAAATGTTATTGGGTCACAATGGATCCACCAGACAAAAAAGTATTGCAGCATCATACTCTGAGAAATTTAGAGCATATCTACAGTGGCATGCGAATTACAAATTAAGAGGGGATGTTAAAATATTAATTTGTGCTAAGGTTGAACCACGCAGCAATTTGATTACATGTCTTAGTAATGAAGATACCTAACCAATAGAACTAAAGTCCTATCCTAAGGATCAAAGTCGGTTGCAAAGAAAGATATGCATTATCCAGTTATTTACAAGTTGGTGACAATGCATGCAACCCTGCATCACATTTCACCCCCCCCCCCCCCCCCCCCCCCCACCCAAAAAAAAAAAAAAAAAAACCCCTCCACCACCGTGTGTTGTGTGTTCGTGTGTGTGTGTGTGTGTGTTTGTGTGTGTATATATATATATGTGATTGTGTGTGTGTGTGTATATATATATGTGTGTGTGTATATATATATGTGTGTGTGACCGTGTGTGTTTGTGTGTGTGCGCGTGAGGGTAGGGTGGGGAGGGCGACACTGCTCCTTTTTGTTTTTTATTTAATTTATAAAATTAAGTTTATTAAAATACCATTTTTAATAAAAATAATTATTAAAATAACTATTTTAATAAAAATGCTATTTAGAGGGTAATTTGGTAAAAAAAATAACTCCAAATCAGTCAAAATCTCCAAATTTTCTGGCCAAATTTAAAAAATTGGCAATTTGTACAAAAATTGCCAATTTTTGCAAATTAATGTACCTAAATTGCCAGTAGGCCAACTTAAAGTACTAAAAAAACGTGTACGCCAACATAGTGTATGAATGTTGCAATTTTTCCTTCTTTCTAACGAGCAGTTACTTGCCAATACTTCGTATGCACATATAGATATCGTAATAAAATATTTGAGCAAGTTTGCATCCATTTCCTAAAACAGAAAATGACGGAAATGTCAATGGAGGTCATCAAGAAGTTTGTAAACCCATTTATGGAACTAGTCCTCCATCAAATTAAAGCTACACTTTTTTATATTATTCTTCAAAATTAAAATTTTGCAGATGCATGCAGTAAATGGACAATTAAGGATTCTACTTTCACATTAATTATTTCCGTCTGCCCTCTTCTATATCATATATTATGTACTCGGAGGTTGCAATGATTTACTAATATGATCATATATATTTGATATGGATAATTTGTTAATATATAGTAAAAGCTTCCAAAAGCAAATTCAAGTGCCTTTAAGGTGCCTTCTCTCTGAACCACGTTTAGGTTTAAGTTATTCTGTTGCCAGCCCATCGGATTCAATTCTCATCATAATATATCAATTCCTAATAACGTCAATGTTTCAACAAACTCAATGCCTTAGTTACGAACAGTGAAATTAGGAATTGCACGCAGTTCAAATATTCTGCAATGCTACTGATCTAGCACAGATTTTACCCCACACTATTTCAATCAAGAAGATCTCGAATACGTACCAAATAATACGTTCCCTAAATTATACACTGCGCTCAGATGATATCGAGCTGCCTACGTACCTTTTCAAGATCAAGTCTAAACGTAGTTCAAGTGAAAATGATGGATTCGTTATGGTTCGAATATCGAGGAACTCTCTTATTTGTATTCTAGGATCGTACTCTCAAGTCTCTGAATAACCCGAGCAATACGATAGATGGTTCGTAATATTTATTGCTCCAATTATCCGTCCCTGAATCTTCATAAATGACGGTATTTATAGAGTTTCCTTCTGCACTGTAGAGTGAATGACTGATAAGACGTCTTGCCTGCGGATCCCTTACATGTGTGTTTGATGGATGGCACAGATTCGACCTTAATCGGGTCGGACCATGGACCGATCCTACCCGAATAATAATAACACACGGATCTTAGAGTGTAATGCAAATAATATTGTTTTAGGGACCGGATGTAAAACCCACCTTGTTTCCTCGTATACGAGGCAGTATTTTAGTCTAACGACCCAATGAATACTAGGTGACGAATATTAAATCTCCAAGTAGTATTTTGGTATATCATTAAGTCCCCCACTTATTGAGTGATGGAGAAATTAATTTCAATTCCTTGACCCATGACTGACGAAGTACAAATTAATGCAACTGTTACCTTTTTTGGGCATTTATTTTCTTGTTTTTATCTTTAATTATAATTCATCCCCTGCAATCATTACATTGCAGCCGTTTTTCGTCATTAACTCTGACACTCCGTTTCCCGAGAGACATGCCTGTTCTGTCGCTCTGTCCTTTTGAATTCCGAGAGACGCAAGTTGAATTCGAAACGTCACGTCTCTCCACCGTTGGATACAACTTTTAACTAGTCGATCCGGACCGTTGATTTCAAATCTCCCCCTAATATATATATGCAGGACTTACCCTTCATTTTGAGTTTTTACTTTCTACAAACCTTGAATTACAGGAGTAAAAAGTTGCACAGCTTCTTCCGGCGTTCTTGCTACTCGGCGATCATCTTCTAATTCAAATCCGAATTTTCTCCACTCGCTAGGTATAAGCTTCATCTCTCTCTCTCTTTTATTTATCCCATACCTTGAATTTTTCAATCACTACTCATGAGTACCTCCGGTGTGGGTGCCTCACCCCGTGTCTCTGACGAGGAAAAGGAGACCACCTCGTCTGATCATAGCGAGTCAGATAGTAGTTCTAGTAGTCCCGAGACATCCCCGAACCCAATGTCAACAATCCACCCCCGACTATTGAGCCCGAGTCTCCTGACGTTCCCCCCCCCCCACCCCCTATCCAAATCTCGAGGGAGACGCGGATGTTAATTCCCAGTTATTTCCTGATATGGATAGGGCTCGTAGAGAAGTCCCTTGGCTAGGTTATTCCTCAATTTTGACCGCATCGAATATTGCCGACATTAGGGCTAGATATCATATCCCTTCTGACTATCGTACTATAGTCCCCAACGAAAGTGATAGAATGCATCGTCCCCCCGTAGGGTTTCGCACCATACATGTGGCTCATCTTGCTTCAGGGCTTAGGTTTCCTCTACATCCTGCCATAGTAAACATTCTTCTCTACCTTCGTTTGAGCCCCACTAAATTGCTTCCAAATTCTTATAGGCATATAATTTTCTTCATAGTCGTAATGAGGATGTACGGAGTTCCTATCCCTGCATCAAAGCACTCAATCTAAGGAGGAAGGCTTTTTCTTCCTCGCACCCAAGCGTCATTTTTGTCTGCAGTCTCGAACCCAATCTTCCTCCAGAGACTGGAAGAAAAAGTTTTTCTTCATTGCTCCACCGTTAAATGAACCTTGGAATGTACCTCGTCCATGGGGTATGGACCTCGTTGACTTAAGAAACGTCGGTCGACCCACCATATCTCGACGAACTTTAAAACGTATCCTCAAACGGCTGTTCAAGCCCGAGGTCGTGATGAGTGAATCAGTGCTTGTCACGTGTGGGCTAAGTAGCGCCAACGTGCCTATCGTCGAGAATCTTGGTAAAAACTTATACTCGAATATCGTCATTTACTATACGTCGTAAGATATACTATGTTTTATACATAGCATCTCTAATGTTTATTCTTGTCTTCATTTGTAGCAATAGAACAGAGACAGGCTCGTCTGGACAAAAGAGCCGTGATTGCGGCCAAGGCGGCTCAGCGAGCAGCTGCTGCGGTTGGCCGAGGTACTGGCCGGGGTCGCGGCCGTGGGCGAACTCAGGGGCAACCTGCACTAAGAATTGGTGAGCCCCAAGACCAAGGGACCACTCGACGCACCACCACAACTGCACCTCGTCCTCCTCGAAGCACAGGGCCTATAAATGACTCAGCGGGCTAGGAGGGCTCTCTCGTTCGTCGACGGCGCTCCGAGCCAGTCGGGAAGTTGGCAAGTGCTCCCTACGGTAGTCCAGAGAAGCGTCCTCATCGAGAGGGTACTTCCCAGGCCACTCCAGCAGTGCCTGCATCGCCGACCCCCCAAGCTGAAATAATCGATGAGCCTGACGCTCGTGATTACGACCTGCTAAACCAGGCGGAGTCTCTACTGCTTAAAGACTACCTCGACTGTGAGGTTACTGAACGCGCACCTCAACGACCCGACAAACAACCACTTATCCCAGACTGGCATATATACTCCGACAGCAGCATAATCAAGGGTCCTAGCGGCAATACTGCGATTGAATCATTTCATCGCACACTATTGCCCAGGGACAAGGCTCTTATCCTCGATCAGCCTCATCCAGTTGTCGAGAAGCAAGCAGCTCAATGTCTCGAAAGGGTACATCAGTTATTAGTCATAGTAGTTCGATATTTTAAATACCTCAATTTTTATAACTTCGTTTGACATTTTGTCTTTTCAGACGAAACTCTTAATACACTAACTGTCCCTGAACAATTCGAGCTTGAAGGAGGTCTTGAGGCGATCCCAACAAGAGCTCACCGACTATAGGAGGCAAGTCCAGGCTGAGCTTATTGCTGCTCAAGAAGACAAGGAAAAGGCCGCTTCTCTACAGGTAAACTCGAATTCGTTACTAGTATTGTATTTTAATCATAATTTGCATAATACGAAGCTCACTCTCATCAATTATAGATGAAGTTTGATGTTATCTGCCGATCATACGACGGGGACAAGCTCAAAATGGTTGAGCTTGAACGAACCAATGCTGATCTCTGTCAGCAAATGAGTGCACTGCAAGAGGGTACCGAGGCCGAGAGATGACGTCAGTTTGCCTTGGGTAAAATCGCAGATCGCAAGGATTTCCAAGAATTGTCCTCCTTCAGGCGTCAAATTGAAGAGGCTCGTTTAGGTGGGGCTCGTGACATGCTACGCTCCACTGTATTTGACGGTCGTTTGCTCAATCAAGCCCTGAACGACGTCCAGGACGGCTTCTTCAAGGTAATTGATTACCTAAAGGAGACAGGGAATCTCCCGTCCACTTTCCAAGAGGACGAGTTTTCCCAAGCCTATCTGAGAGCTCCCATCAAACGACCCTCGGCCACCTCTTCAGACAACGCTACTTATACTTACTACCCCGAGTTCGACGCCTTAGTGATCGGCGAATCTAGAGCTAGTATCCAATTCGAGAGAGAATTAGAAGCAACAATGGATCGAGGCGACGGACAAGGTGAAGAGGGAGAAACGGCCGCTACCATTGATGAGCCTCAGATAATTTAGGATTAATTGTATAAAAATTATTTTGTTTTTACCCGATTTTGGGAGGCTTCTGTATAATTTTTGGAACTCGAAACAATGTTTTATATGGACCCAAACTTAGGATCTCTTGTCTGTATCGTTTCACATTGATGTCAATTTTAATTTTGTTTTTTCAAGGGAACAAGGATTTGGACTGTTTTTTCAAAGGAACAAGGATTTGTCCAGCTTCGTTTTACTACAAACGCATATCCAAATAACAGTAACGTTGACTTGTCCAGCTTCGTTGTACTACAAACGCAAATCCAAATAACAGTAACGTAAAAGTGATGCTTCTTATGCATAAAAATTTTTCAAGTTATTTACATTCCAGGGACGTGGTAGGTCTTTACCCTTGAGATCTTGTAATCGATAGGTCATTGCTTTCGTAATTTTTACAATCTCAAATGGTCCTTCCCAGTTTGCTTCCAACTTCTTCACATGCCTCGACACTTCCACCCTTCTCAAAACAAGATCTCCGACTTGAAAAATTCAAGCCTTCACCCTTGTGTTATACGCTCTTGCCATCGTGCTCTTTTGCCTTAGTATATTGGCATATGCCTTGTCGCGTACTTCATTAATGACATCCAACTCGAACTCCCTTGTAGATCGATTCTCCTCTGGTTTGTAAGTGCTCACTCGATGAGTCATCATTCCTATTTCCGCTGTAATAATAGCTTCCGATCCATAAACAAGGCAAAACGGAGTTTCTCCTGTCGATGAACGAGATGTTGTTCGATATGCCCACAACACACCACTTAGTTCTTCTACCCATCCCGTTCGCTCGCCATCGAGTCTAGTTTTGAGATGTTGCAAAAGTATACGATTTGCCACTTCCGTTAGTCCGTTAGCTTGGGGATGACCAACAGAGGTGAAATTTTGCTGGATCTTCAATTCGGAACACCAATCAGTGATAGCTTTGCCATTGAATTGCATTCCATTATCAGATATCAGTATTTGGGGTATACCAAACCTGCATATTATATTCTTCCAAATGAGAATTTCAAATTGTCATTCGTATTTATTTGATTGTATTTAGGTTAATTAACTTGCATATGATATTCTTCCAAATGAAGTCAATGACAACTTTTTCTGTGATACGAGCCACAGCCTCTGCCTCTATCCACTTCGTGAAGTGTTCTATTGCCACAATAACAAATTTCTTTTGGTTTTAGGCTGAAGGGAAAGGTCCTGCATACAAATTTAATAATCAGATGATTCTGCATTTTACGTTGTTTTACAACAGGTATGTCGATAAGGTTAAATATTCCAACCTAAGATATCAATTCCCCATTTATCAAATGGATATGCAATTTTTATTGCTTCCATAGGGGCCCCCGGTTGATGTATTTCATTGGAATGCTTTTGACACTCCCGGCATTTCTTGGCAAATTCATATGCATCCTTCACTAGGGTAGGCCAAAAGTAACCCTGCCTCGTAACTTTTTGGGCCAACGATCTTCCCGCAGAGTGATTTCCACAACTCCCCTCATGAATTTCCCGTAGAACATATTCAGACTCTAATGGAGTTAGGCATCGTAGCAGTGGGCCCCCCACTGACCTTTTGTATAGCTCTCCATCCATCATTACAAACCTCGTTGCTCTTTGAACGAGCTTCCTAGCCTCAACTTTATCATTAGGTAGCTCATCGTTTATTAAATAATCCATAATTGCATCCTTCCACGAACTCTCAACCAAAACGGGCACTACCGAGGTTACTGACTCTATTTCTAAGTGTCCAGCCACCAACAGAGTTACCTTCCTACTTTTCAAACCCACAATTTGATTCGCAAACTTCGATAATGCATCTGCTCGTTCATTCTCATCCCTTGGGATCTGATGCAACTCAATTTTTTCGAATTCCAATATCAATTCCTTCACTATTTTCAAATATTTTATCATCGTTTTCTCTCGAGCTTCATACGACCCAGAAACCTGTCTAGCCACTAACTGCGAATCTGTATAAACCATCAGCATCTTGAGACCTCTAAGTTTTTTGCCATTCTCAAACCTGCAACGAGTGCCTCATACTCTGCTTCGTTATTAGTTACATCAAAGTTTAACTTAATTGCAAATTCCATATCCAGCTTATCTGGTGTTTGTAGCCAGATTCCAATTCCTCCTCACTTCGTCATTGACGAACCATCCACATGCAATAGCCATGGTTTTGCTGGTTCTGCTATGGCCACTTCAAGGGCTAACTCCGTCGTCATCTCAACAACGAAGTCTGCTATTATCTGTGCTTTCACCACCGCCCGACTTCTATACTCAATGTTAAATTCTCCCAACTCAATGGCCCATTTTATGAGTCTTCCCAAAACATCGGGCTTTGCCAACACCTGCTTCAGTGGCTTGTTCGTTAGTACTACAATGTGATGGGACTGAAAGTATGGTCTTAACTTACGGGTGGAAGTTACTAGAGCAAGTGCCCATTTTTCAATCTCCAAATAATTCAATACAGCCCCTTGGATCAGCTTACTGACGTAATATACTGGTTTGTGTTCGTTTTCGACCTCTCGGACCAAAACTGCACTAATGACTGCTAAAGAAACAGCCAAGTACAAGAATAAAGGCTCCCCGAAGACAGGTTTTATTAGCAACGGGGGGGGGAGACTAAGTATTCGTTAAGCTCTTGGAAAGCCTTTTCACATTCTTCTGTCCACGTAAAAATTTTTACCTTTCATAGGATTTTGAAAAATTGAAGTCTTTTATCAGCCGATTTAGATATAAATCTATTCAGGCTTGCCATTCTCCCCGTCAGTTTTTGTACGTCCTTCACACTTGAGGGGGATTTCATATTTAAAATGGCCTCGATTTTTTCAGGATTGGCCTCAATACCTCGTTCGGTTACCATATATCCCAAAACAATTCCCACTCGAACTCCGAAGGTACACTTATTAGGGTTTAATTTCATTCCGTATCATTTCATTATTTCAAAAGATTTCATCAAGTGACTCAAATGGTCCGATTCGTCCACAGATTTGACGAGCATATCGTCAATGTAGACTTCCATGGTCTTTCCTATCTCGTTCTCAAACATCGAATTGACCAATCGTTGATATGTGGCTCCGGAGTTCCGAAGTCCAAACGGCATCACATTATAACAATATACACCTCGTGCCATGACGAAGGAGGTTTTCTCCCTATCTTCTTCTGCCATCATAATTTGATTGAAACCTTGATAGGCCTCCATCATGCTTAACAACGCACAACATGCAGTTGAATCTACTAATAAATCAATACGAGGCAAAGGATAATGATCCCGAGGGCAAACTTTGTTTAGATCAGTCAAATCAGTATACATGCGCCACTTGTTTCCGACTTTTGGTACAAGAACTACATTAACTAGCCATTCAGTAAATTGAATTTCATTTATATAGCCTACTTCTAGCAGCTTCTTCACTTCTTCTTCAATAATGGCGTCTCTGTCAGGGCCGGAATTTCTTCGTTTCTGACGAACTGGTTTTGCCTCTGGGTCAACATTCAAACGATGCACTATCACCTCGGGATCAATGCCTTGGAAGTCGGCAGCTTTCCACGCAAAAATATCAGTGTTAGCTTTGAGAAATTTTATCAGTTTGGATTCCATCGTAGGACTCAACTGCCCCCCAATTCTTGTAGTTTTCTCTGCATCACCTTCAAAAGGTTGAACTGTCTTGTGTTCCACAGGCTGCACCCTCGTGTCCACCCCCTTCTGCTTCTTATCCCACTGCTTCATCAATATAGCGGCATCCTCATCAATGACATTTACCCTCGTAACCTCTCTTTTCCTCTTCTTGCTCGAGTTTGGCACTAACGAGGTAGTGTAACAGTCTCGAGCTTCCAACTGATTGCCCCTCACTTCACCTATACCATCCCTAGTTTTAAACTTCATTTTCAGGTGAGGAGTCGATACTACGGCCCCAAACATATTTAACATCAGCCTACCCACAATCATGTTATAAGCAAAAGGGGTATCCACCACCAAAAACGTTACGCGCAATGTCCTCCTCCTTGGAGCTGACCCCAATGATACATCAAGTTCAATTGAACCTTTCGGCATAATCTGTGACCCAGTGAACCCCATTAAGGGAGTGTTCACCGTTCGCAGAGTTACCTTTCCCAGGTCTATCTTTTGTAGCACATCCCAAAAAATTATATCCGCTGAGCTACCGATGTCAACCAACACCTTGTGTACAGCAAAATTTGCAACGTCCATCATTATCACCATCGGATCATTATGGGGAACAATCATGCCCTTGTAATCTCTATCGTCAAAAGCTATTGGTTGGTCATGATTCTGTACAAAGAAGACCCTCGTAGGCTCCTGACGATAGTGATTGCCACGCATTTCCCTCTTATGTTTTTTTCTTGCACTGGACGAATCGCCTCTAGCTGGCCCTCCCGCGATAGTGTGTATCTCTGCCCTGGCCACATTGGTATGCTCTTTACATCGATCTCCCTGACGACTGTTATCATTCTCCCTCTTGTCATCATTTCGTCGATAATTATCATTTCGATGATATTCATCATTTCGAGGCCGATCATACCGGCGATCGTCATGGACCCGATGGTCATATCGACCTTCATTCCCTCTATATTGAGACCGATCCGGTGACCGACTGCGTGATTATCTCGCCTCTTTAGCGCGGTTTACCTCTGGGGTTCTTACTGCCGCAAGAGTACGATCAATGAAGTCGTTCAGAACACCATCTTTTATTAGACGTTCAAGTTCATCTTTCAACTGGTAGCACTCTTCAGTATCGTGACCTTTGTCCTTGTGAAATTGACAATATTTGTCCAGATTTGCTCTGGATTTTGATTTCATTGGCTTTGGCCATCAAATCGCATTCATGTGTTGCACTGCCAGTAACACTCTTCCTCTTGATGCTTTTAAGGGGGTATACTGTTCGTAGTTTGCGTATCGAGGGGGTCGTTCGTGGTTCTTTTCAGACCTCGACCCTTCTTGCCGATAGCTATTATCTTTTCGATCTCTTTGATTGTTAACGGGCTTGCAAGCCTCGGAATCTTTTGCTAGATTCATCTCTTCCTCGTTGATGCATTGCTCTTCCAACTGCATCAATTCTTCTTGATCTTTTGGTGCGCGTCGAGCTAAAGCGGACGCCAAAGTACCTTTTTTCAAAGCCAACAAAAGAAATGTTACAATAAGATCATGAGTTAACTCAGGTATTTCTAAAACTTCTTGATTAAACCTATGAACAAAATCCCTCAAACTCTCACTAGGACCCTGCTTGAATCCCATCATGGAAGACACATATTTCCTGGCCTTCTTGTTGGCTGCAAAATGATTCTCAAATTTTTTAATGAGCTGCTCATAGGATACTATCGAACCGGGTTGCTGACTCGTGAACCAATCTTGAGCTCGCCCGACCAGGGTCATCACAAAGACCCTTGCATTAATCCCATTCGACTGATGATATAATGACATCAACAATTCAAAAGTCGTCAAATGCGGGCCCAGAGCACCTGTCCCATCGTAGGTAGGCAAGAGAGGAGGTTTGAACGAACTTGGAGGTTCTTCAAACATTATACTCTCACAAAATGGCGAATTTCTAGCCATCAGCGCTGAAACCGGCCTACTTTTCGATCGAAGAGCCTCGGGTTTACGATTTACCCTACCAAGCTTTTCATACATATCATCAATTTCAGCCCTTGACAAAACTGGTATTTCTTCCTGCACAGGCTGTTTTCCTCATTGGACTTCCAAATGCACATCGTCCCTATTGATGATCTCCTCATCAGACTTTGCCTCCACTTCTCCCCTCTTCCTACGCTCTGGGTTCATCCCCTCTTGTTCTTGAAATAGCTTCCTAGGCGCTAAGGGTACCACAGGAGCCTTTTGAACATTCGTAGTCACTGGTCCCGATGCCATCAGACGACTCAAAACTTCATCCACCTTTTCCTGCACCATCTTGTCCAACTCTCCTTTTGTTATCATCATTCTCTCATCCCCATGACCGCCACCGCTCCTCCCTGGTGTTGAGGACACAGAGTCTTCCATGTGAACTCGCTTCTCCTTCTGACCATCTCCCTCCATTTCTGACGCTGACTTCAGCGACCCTCGAGTAGTTTCCCACAGACGGCGCCAAACTAATCTAGCACGGATTTTACCCCACACTATTTCAGTCAAGAAGACCTCGAATACGTACCAAATAACACGTTCCCTAAATTATAGACTGCGCTCAGATGATATCAAGCTGCCTACATACCTTTTCAGGATCAAGTCTAAACGTAGTTCAAGTGAAGATGTTGGATTCGTTATGGTTCGAATATCGAGGAACTCTCTTATTTGTATTCTCGGATCATACTCTCAAGTCTCTGAATAACCCGAGCAATACGATAGATGGTTCGTAATATTTATTGCTCCAATTATCCATCCCTGAATCTTTATAAATGACGGTATTTATAGAGTTTCCTTCTGCACTGTAGAGTGAATGACTGATAAGACGTCTTGCCTGCGGATCCCTTACACGTGTGTTTGATGAGTGGCACAGATTCGACCTTCATTGGGTCGGGCCATGGACCGACCCTACCCGAATAATACTAACACACGGATCTTGGAGTGTAATGCAAATAATATTGTTTTAGGGACCGGATATAAAACCCACCTCGTTTCCTCGTATACGAGGCAATATTTTAGTCTAACGACCCAATGAATATGAGGTGACGAATATTAAATCTCCAAGTAGTATTTTGATATATCATTAATGCTACCATGTAACACCTCATGTAGCATGCATACGTATAGATGTGTGGTTAGGATGTGAAAGCAAAAGACTTGTAGAAAGAAATCTGATAATTTGAACTGGAGGGATTGAATCTGGCACAATGTGAAGCACCGAAAATAAATAAAAAATAATGGCCGACACAAAGTTCTAACCTTTTACACTATATCTGCCTAAGAATCTTCTGCTAATTTCTAGTGTGATACATATTACACTTTTCATACTCATATACATAGAATTGAAGATCCGATGAACAAGAATCATATTCTTAGTCAAAAACTACCAAAAAATGCGTAAGGATGCTATTCCTACATCGCTGGACGCTGCTTAAATGCTGACATTTTGGCGAGGCTTAGGTCAAGACATTGTGTAGGTAATATTTTAAGCTATATATGCTATATCATAATCAATCAATTAAACAAGTGTCCTAAAAATAATTGATAGTTAGGCTGCTGGATCATTCGAGTTAGTTGCACAGAAATCTAGGTAGTTAGTTAATCCATCTTAGTTAGCTAGTCACATAATTAATTTGGTTGATTAGAGAACAAATTCCATCACATACAATTTTATTGATTTCACTTAGAATTAAGTAAAATTGAAATTTTAGTACTTAATTAAGTAAATCTATCCCTGAACAGACGATAATCAGACTTTTATCTACTATGTTACATCCTTGCACGATTCTATTATATTTAATAGATATTCATGTTTCATCTAAATGAGTACTTGTAATTCAATGTTGAAGGATTTTTTGTGATTAATTTATGTTGATACTTAACTTAGAGTGCTTCGTATTGTTTTGGCTTCTTTAATTTATTTTGGAAGTGAAAATTAAAATTGGCTTAATGGTTGTTACCATAGTTCAAAGTATAAGTCTATATCTATTAAAAATCGGCTATGTGTTGGGACTAATTATAAGATTGGTTTTGATTATGACAAATAGGATTTACATCACATTCTAATATGCAATTTTCACTTTGTAGACCTCAATATGGTTGTCTTCTTTTGGTTGAGTGGCCTCAACAACAGGTCCTAGGTTGTTGTCAGCTGGATCTTCATCATTTGGATCATCATTATTGTCTTCATCATCATCTCCAACGTCATTTCCATCATCATCTGGATGGTTGTCTTCGTTGCTTTGGTCTTCTTCATTGAATTGGATGAGTCGTCTGGATCAGCTGCTTGATCTTCTGCATGTGAAATTTGTTGGGAAAACGATTCAAAATCGAACCCATATTGGTACGCAGTGGAATTAAAATAGAGACCTAGCTCTTATGCGCACATGCATGACATCATTGTTTTCTTGAATTTTATTTTCTTGAAAGCTAGCTTGTTCTTGTAAAATTAGTCGAGAACTACTTGCCTTCGTTGTTTTTGAACTATTACATTAAGACCCTTTATATAGTGGCCAAAATGGATGAAAGTTTCTTAAACAATCTATGTGGGATCCAAAACAAAGAGGTGGAAAAACAAGGGGTAGAAAAGAGGAAAAAAAAGAAAACTCTAGGTGGTGCCAACTGGGCGCGTGTGGCACACGCGCTAGCTGGCACCTCCTCTGCTGGCGCACGTGCGCGTAACGCTCACGCGTGTGTGACACTCAGGCAACCCCACCCCCCCCCCCACCCTTTTTTTATTTTTTTTTATTTAAAATATCTTCCAAAGATATTTCCCACATATTTTTCATCTAAGTTCAAATTTATCCATCTAATGGATTCTTTAATATTTATTTTGTTGAGTTTCAATTTGAGGTTTGCGAAGGAACCTTAGGGAAAATTAATTTTAGTTCCAAGTAGATTAAATCAAATTATCATCACATGATAACATTTAATACCACTTAACAATATTTAATTCCACTAAATAAATATTGTTGCACTCTAAAATTAAGTTTAATTTATTCTCGAGTTCTCATTCTTTCGTAAAGAAATATTTCATTAACTCCTCTATTGAAATATCCGTGAAGAAATAAAATTAAGACTATTATCATTTTATTTTTCACATCTTATCATATAATGCTCAATTTGCTTTTTATCAACTTTCCAAACGAAAAACTATTTTTCATATAATTTCAGTCACACTTCACTCGAAATACTTTGACCAAACTTTTAGAAAAGTTGAACACTGCAAATCCATTATAGGGGATATATTTTATCTCTGATGGAGATTATAAATTCCATATGAATGTCCTTTCCAATCACATTTTTATGTCATTGCTCAATGTATAAAGTATATTGGTCACCAAAAACCACACTTCTGAATACATCAAAGCAATGTACACTAAATGCATTAGTCAACGACAATCATAGGATTAAGAGTTATGGTTTCAAATTATTTATTTTCGATAGTAGTCAAAATAAATAATTTGATTGGTCTGATTCAATGTTTCAATCTCATTAATTTACACGAATATACTATGTATGGAATCCCTATTCCCATGATTAAGACAAATCATCAAATATAGCATATTATAATCTTTAACAGATAAGAATCTCATTCTTATCACCGACTAACCATTTATAATAACATATGACATCCGTGATCAAGTCTTTGACTTGTTCTATTGAGCTTTAGATTGATCATATACGCAATCCAACTCGTCTCTTTCATAGGAAGAAGCATGAAGGCCAATTACTTTCATTAGTCCAAACTGAAATATTTTCTTATATTTACACTCGCATATTTTCTTCAATAAAATAAGATCACTACAAATACATAACATGGAAATACAAAAACACAAAACAATCGTAACACATTAGTGAAACCAAGTCTCTTAGTGCATAGCACAAACTATCCAAATCACTCGCATGCCAATTTCGTCCCAAAACTCGTCAGGCAAATAGCGAATGCCTGGAAAGCTGAGAGAGGCTGCCTATAGTCCATTGTAAAAGTGTCATCGCCTACCTTCCCAAACTGGAGCAATACCGTTTCCTCATCACCCTTTCCACCCGGCTGACTTTGATCCATTGTTGCAACCAGTTGAAAATTCTTAACTGAAGCAACTGTTACTCGCCCGTGGAAATTCAAGCACCAACATTCCAAGTGTTCATGCCATCTTGGAGCTTTATTTTTTAATATAGTGTACCCTGGGGCGGACGATTCTGGCTTCTTCATTTCCAAATCGTCTGCTGATGTTTCTTTAGGGAATGGACATGTAAGTGAGCACACCATCCTCCTAGGACCTCTTGATTTCAATAGATTGAATTTATAGGAGATGCTCCCAACTTCAAAGTTGCCAGATGGGACTTGCGGACTTATCTGCTTGCTTGCAACACGACGGCCAGATTTACTGCTCGATGGCTTTGCTCCGCTGTGTGGTGGTTGGCTATCGTATATGGTGAAATTCGTACCGAGGAAATCTGACCTGTCAACAAGGGAACGAATAATTTGGTTATCCAAATCACCTTGAAAAGGTTTACAAAAAAATAAAAATAAACATAGTTTCCTTATGCTTGAGGGAATCTAAAGCACATAATAAAATGACGTAAATGATGCAAAGTGGCACCTTTCGGAAGGGGGAATTCCTATTGGGCAAAAAAAACTTCATTTTTTCAGTTTCATTTCATGGGGAAAAAAGTATTTCTATATAAGCTGGGAATCAGGAACACCTACACACTAAACCAGCAATCTTTTTCAGCTTTCGATGGCTTAACCTGTCACAAAGGCATAGCCTCCCTCTTTCTTCAATTCCATCTGGCTGCTGTTATCACCACCCTAAACTTATCTATTTTCCCCATAATACAGTTATCGAAAATGAAGAGCAGTGACGCTATACAGGGTAACGGCTATCTTGCACATTACCGTCAAGGATACCAGGAGGGCAGCTCTCACATGCAGCTTGTAATAGAAGTCTTTAAATTCTAAGCTTTCTGTGAGCCATAATTGCGCCAGTTCCAGAGCAACCGCCTGAACCTTCCAAATGCGCCCCCAAAGAACTAATGCTTGAGTAGTAATCCCACATCAGAATTTTGAGCCTACCTGACAGATAAGATGTCGTTGTCCAACAAAAGAGCCAAAATGAAAAACTAAAATTTATTCCCTTTTCTATTGTTGCCAACTTCTCCTAGTTCAGCAACCTAGGCCACACAAATAATTGAGAAATTTAGGCATCTTTTCTCAATAGTCGAGAATTCCCAATAAAAAGGTCCTGCGGAATTCTGCAACTGCAGTAGGTTAATTCTTGTAGATTACCTTTTCGATATCAAGTGCTTCCTTCCAAGGGATAATATATAAAAAAAAATAAGCTTCAGTTACTATCAGATAGAGTACCCAACTAAAATTAATCAAACTCATACTTCCCATCTTTGCATAAAAGCACCTTCTTGAAACTTGAATAATCATAACATGTTAATCAAGCTTTAGTTTAGTTGCAAAGCAAGTTGCATTATTATGGAATTCCCTTAATCTAGCACCATTAGTTCGAACACAAACCAGGATCAGCAATCAATGACAAAGTGATAGAATTATCTGGCTTGCCCCTGATTATCAGATTGAAACCCTTACCTCAATTTTCCAACATAGGCTTTACTTCCTTGGGATAGGTCATCAGCATCCAGAGATATAATATACTCTGTGCGGGCACCATTTCTGTATCTTCGTGCTGCTAGGAGAAATTTTCCTTTGTCCATGAATGCTGTGACAAAAGAATTGAGAAAACATCAGCTGTAGAAAAATCACATAAACGCTAAAAATGGAGCTCCTTGACCTTGACAATAATAAGGCCCAATGCTTCAGGCATGTTATGTTTTTCAAGTCAATGAGAAATAAAATAACACTGATTTCCATAAACAGTTTTAAAATTACACAAGGGGTTGTATCATATTCATTAGGAGCTAAACATTTTAGCATCAGAAAAATCTTTGTTCGACCTATATAATTGCTAGTGATTTTGCCTTTATCAATTCAGTTCATTACTTCAGAATGAGAAAACAGGCACCTATCCATATTTGCAAGACTCGTATAAAAGAAATTCCAAATTAATTTAATTATAGCGAAAGAAGTTCTTGAATGATTAGATGCACAAAGATTGATTGATTGATTGGATGACAAGAGAAGACTTTTATGCACCATATGCACAGTCTTCTATCAATGAGATGAGATGGTCCAAGAATCAAGGGACTAGATATTTTTCTCTGAAATAGCTCCAATCAATTTAGTTTTACCATATTATTGCAAGCTGCAACATATTGCCTCTGGTAATGTACAAGGAACTTGAGTGATTTATTTTTAGAACACATCCAATAATAAAATCATATCATCTTATTGCAACCAATATAGACAGAGATTGAAGGACATAAATATCTACAAACACACACACACACCCCAAAGCAACTACCAAGTCCAAGGTACTTATTATGGAAATTTAATGGACTTTAAAACCACATGTAATACTCACAAAAAATTGCATACCAGATACGAATAGACTTTAATAACAATATGGATTTGGTTGTTGATTCAAACAGAATAGCCTGGTCAAAATATATCAGCATGAGGACAATTAACCAAAACTTGCATTCACACAGTAAGTCAGTTTTACATGGAAGATTGACCAATAAACCAGTGCTCCATGTTAGGTTACAGAAGTCTGGTACAATTGCCAAATCAAAGGAAGTTGATTTGAATATTTCAAAGACGAGTATGTCCCTACCTGAGTAACTTTCAAGATTATTATTTGTAATTCCCCTACTTGATTGACTTTCAAGGTCGATTAATAAACAATATTAAAATAAACAGCTGAAGTTTTTCTTTGTGCCCCCCTTAACTTTAAAGGCCAAAATGCAAGGCCCCATTCAGTTGAAACTGGTAACCACTAAACGCAAGAACGTAGCAAGCAATATTCAGGGAAGGAAGTAAAATATCAATCAGTCAGCAATCATGATGAAATATCCACTTTAAAACTTCGAAAGAAAATCCACTTACATGATGAGAGAGCAAGATAAAGATAAAATGTTGTGTTCTTCTTGTCACGTTTTATGATACATTGAAGTGGAGAATCCCGTGGCCCTGGCTGCACAATACATAAAACTTATTGAGAACAGATGGGATATTTTCCAGTTCACCAGGAAAGATATAATTACTCATCTATATCAAGAAGTCATGCATTGACCAATCAAAATATGCAATTCACCCGCTTCTAAACTTGCTAAAAAAAGTTAAACTAGGGAAAGAAAATATACACTACATTAAATTTGATACATTCTGCCAGAAACTCATATTTGTGTTCTTTCCTGCTGTCACTCGAATTTTATCCTTCAACAACAATCAAATTCCCAACTTGCTATAATCTCCGTTAAAACTACCATATTACTCTAAAATATCAAATCTTCGACTCTTTCTGACACTCCGATAGACTGATATTAATCCATTCTACACGTCTCTCTTTCTTCACAATGAATATGCGAATAACATTTGCAGAGTGAACTATAAAAACTACAGCTACATTGGGGAAGATCAAGCGGGTTCAGTTAAAAATTAGCTGGTGACCATTTTTACTTTCTATTTTGCATTCATGACACCAAAAACGTACACTTGCAATTGACATTCTTCAATAATAGCCCGAATCGTCTACAAATTAAAATCCCCGAAACACTTACACAATCGCCACAATCTTCAGAATTCTCATGCTATGACACATCAAAAGAAATTCAAGTCCAAATAAGAACACTAAAGAAAAGGAAAAAACAGATAAAATTGAACCTTTCTGAGGCAAGAAGGGAACGTAATTTTGCCAGGCTGATGGAGAGATGCCTTCTCCACGGCGTCTCTGGTGGCCTCCCTCCACCGCTTGCAGACGCAGCCGCATGCGACGACGTTTTGGCGCTGCGGCCATTTGTCCTCACTCGCTTCCACCCTCTGTATTATCTCCGCCATCAGCTCCGGCAGCATCCCCGCCCACGAATCCGAATCCGATAAAACGACGCCGTGCTGCAGTCCGCCTCCATTTCCTTGTCGATCATCGTTATGATTACTGCTGCAAACTGATTCGATTTCTGGTGATTTGAAGTCTTTGCAAGATTTGGAGAGTGTGAAGGAACGATGGATGATTCGTCGCGATAGATAAGATCGTCTCAACGACATCTCGTCGATTTAGAGAGAGAAAATGGGTGGGATTTGTAGAGAGAGAAAGGGGGAAAAAGTGGTAATGGTGGAGTCATGGAAGATGTGAGAGAGAATTTGATGGATGAATTGAATATGAATGGGGGGAGTGATTACAGGGCTGTGACCGAAATACCAACGACAGACGAATGGGAAGGTAGATCTGTTATGTTGAATGTTGAGTATTAGGACACGTGTTGATATATGTATGGGGAAGTGTATGTGGGTGTGTGACGATGGTTGAGAGGAGCAGTCAGTTTATGTTACTAGTTTTGATAAGTAATCTGGGAAGGGAACAGAGGAGTTGTTCTTTTTTGACTAATTGACTCTGCCACGACGTCGTTTTCTGCGCCACAATTTATTGATTAATAATCAAACCCACGTACTGTATCTCACAGGTAGTGGTAGTGGTAGTGTGGTGGGCGCATACCCTTTGGCGGTTTTTCAATCATATTCATATGTAAGTTCTAGGGAAATACTGGGATGATGTCTACTTTTTGGTCCTCATGTTTGGCATTTCTAATGTTCCAATATGGTTTCACTTGAGTTATTTTGGACATTTTCATCCTTAGATGTGACCATGCATTGCTCACACTAAAATGAAGCCTAATTTAAGAGTAAGTATGTGCAAAATAACTTAAATGAAATCAAATTAGAACGTCTGGGGTGCTAAAATCACAATTTAAATATGAGTGACTAAAGTGAATCAAACAGCAAACATGAGTGACCAAAAGTCACATTACCCGTAATTCAGTGTCTTAGAACCAAATATTAATTACATATAAATTAATAATAAATATAGGGGAATGATATTGGAGCTCCAAAAATTACTATTGGAGCTTCACTTATATTCATATCTCTAAGAAAATGACAAGAATGCCCATTTCTAAATCAAAGCAAAGCCAACTATTTTGCTTCATTTTTCCCCAATATTTAATTAAAGTTTCATACTAATAAATTACGTTTATGTTTAGTATAGATCAAAAATAAAAATTTATTTACTTCATTTATATAATCATGTCAAAATAATATATTTATGAATAAAGCAATATTACATAACAATCTTTATAAATCTTTAAAAGCATAAAACATATATTTATATGTACGCATAAAATTATTCATCAAGAACAATTAAAGAAAAAAATTATATTTTTAATCTTTTATGTATTCAAATTCAAGTTGTATAAAAAGTCGCTAATTAATTTTATAAGTGTAGCTTTTTTTGTTTGAGAGAAGAGCATGATTTATTTTAATTATTTTTATGCATTATTGTTTAAAGAAACATAACTTATTGTTTGAACAAAAATATAAAACTGATTTCTAGATTCTAATATAAAGGCCAAGTAGAGTGAATTAATTGAAGTTGAAATTCATTTTTTTTGTTCTTTTTGGTTCATACAATAATTGTCATTCTCGATTTAAAATATTATTACTTTGTTTTGTTGATGATGCTCTACACTTTAATTACTTGTTTCATTTTTACCGAATATTATTTTTATTAATTGACTTTGGTTTAAAGTAGTGAAAATAACCTATAACCAAGGATTAAAATTTCGTTTCGATGATAAGTTTCGAGTTCTTAAATATAAGGAACGTATCGGAAACGTCATGGAAAACTTGAAAAATGCTAGAAACAAGGTAAAAACCTTGAAAAAAAAAGTAAAGAAGGGTTGCTTCCTCTTTTCACTAGCAAAAAACAATAGTTGTGGAAAATGTTTATACGTCTACATCAATAATCGATCAAATTATACTAATAAATAAAGTGGTAACGTTTGATTCAAGTTTAACATTCACAGAACATATAACCGATAAAATTTTAGTAACTCAAATTGTGAAATAAAAAATTCTAAAGGTGTTGTAGTGAAAAAAAAAAAGTGGTAATGTTTGATTCAAGTTTAGCATTCACAGAACATATAATTGATAAAATTTTAGTAACTTAAATTGTGAAATAAAAAATTCTAAAAGTGTTTTCGTGAAAAAAAAAAGTTAATATGGGCCATGGTTTCAAACTCATCTGCAAATTATATGAAAAAAATTACTTTAATCGATAATACAATAATCTTCATCTTGAGTCGCATGATAAAAAGTCGCTCCTCGGTAAAATAAATATTTGTTTGGTTGTTAGATTTATTACTCTTCATTTCTTCTTCTTGTTGTTGTTTTTTTTTTTTTACCTTTTTCCCTACATTGAGAGATTTGAGAGCTCTGTTGTATTTGCAATAGAGCAAATTTTTTTGAAAAGGCATTACCAAACTATCATGTTTCCATGATTTTCATGGAAATCTTTTTAAAACTCTCAATGTGTCGGCGATAGAGCAAATCTTTTTGACAAAAAACTTTCAATGTTTCCATGATTTCCATGTTCCATGAAAACGAACATGGAAACCATGGAAACATTGAGAGTTTCCATCGAAACATTGGAAACATTAAGAGTTTTCTTGGAAACAATGTAATTTTGAAACTACATGATGATTTCTTTTCCGTAAGTTGAAAAACAGAAACTTTTCAAACGTTTCGGTGGAAAAGAAAAAAAACTTTGAATCATGCCTATAACATGATAATAGTTGTGTTTTGAATGTATAGGGGTAGTTTTAAAATTCAAAAATAATTTTGTCATATTTAAGTGTAAAAATTAAAATTAGAATTACTATAGTAAATTTTGGAGTGCCAATATCATTACCCTAAATATATAATATGCAATATATAAACTACATAATTTACATGTGGGATAATTTCATTTTTGATCTCTCAATTATACACTGTTTTCCAATTCGAGTCCCCTAATTACCTCATCATCAAATGTCATTTCTAACCTACCATTTTTTAGACAAATGTGGTCCTTCCATCAATTTTTCTATCAGATCGAAAATCAAGGGTTTGGAGGGAAAGATGAGCTCACATGCACCACGTGTCTAATTAATAGGGAAAATAGGGTTGTTGAGACCCAACAGTCAAAATCCCCAAAATTCCTTCACGCAAAGCAAAATTACAAACAAAAGTGAAATTCCTTCGCACTAAATTTAATGCCCACACGCAAAATTCCATCTGCTTTTTTAAGAGATGAGATCAAAATCTGAGACTAATTTTGTAATTTGTAGAGAACGTGACCTAAATTGTAATTGGTCCTATCCTTAGAAATTAATATTGCAATTTTCGCTATACATATATATGTTTTGCGCATAAAATATCTTACTTTCTTGTATGTTTTCATGTCTTATTGTACTAACAAATTCTTCCTTGATTGAATTATTTATCAAAATTATGTACTTTATGTCAATTGTTATTACTTTTTATTTTTGACTTTGTTGTGTCCTTGTGCTTGTGTTATGCTCCATTCATGCCCATATCTCAGAGTCTATTCAATATAACTTGTAATTAACATGGATTATATGCATTGTTTTATGATAATTAGGATTTTATGTATTTGAAACTTTAAGTCAAAGCCTTCTTTGTAAACAGTACTGGTTGTTTGACAAAAAAAACAATACTATCCGAAAACTATTACTATCAAAGACATCGAGGGTGGTGGTCAAGTGGTTTCAAACTTACTCCCATGTGGTTTGGTATTGCTGAGATCATGAGTTTGAATCTTGATTGGAGCAGCTGACTTCTGGAATTATACTTGCCCTTGGTGGTGCTACTCTGACGGGGTCAGTGCTTGCGCTGGTTGTTCAGTTGGTCTGATATGTTCGCTGATGAACACGAGAGCCCAAACATTGAGTAGCAGGTGTGCTTTGGTCACCATCACTAACACCCACTTAATTCTTATAAAAAACAGACTACAAGTAGTAAAATTCTTCACAAAACAGATTAAAGAAGTCATTAATTACAAGGTTGGTCTAATGGACCCATAACATTAATAATCAAAATAGAAAATCAAACACAAAAGTCGTCTCGGTGTGACGGTCGTCTTACTCCACCCATCCAGGCTCCAGCCGCCTATCTGCACTCATATCATTAATTCTCCTAAATTGATATATAGGAGAAGAGGAAATACACTAACATTAATTTAAGTTTATAGAATTAGTAATAATACACAATATGTTTTGTTGAGGAACTCTGGTTGTGTTTCACCAAACTCAACCAGTCACATTTGATAGTATTAGGTGTGTATGATATGCTTTGTCAAAGAAAATGATCAATTACAAGATAAATTCTATAACATTTGTCGTATGACTAGTTAAGCATCTGGACAAAAATTTTGCACTGGTTTAGGATTATAAGGTTTATTGCTCTCAATTTTCCGTCAAATATTAGATTAGAGTTGGAAGATTACAAATTTTTTAGTGTCTTCGCGATCGTCTTTAAAAATAATGGTTGAGGATTGATAACATTACATCTTTATTGTACAATCTACCATTTTTCTTTATCATTTCATTTGTAGTTTATTTGATCCGAGAAATGTTGGAAATGTGTATAGACTGAGTAATTTGTCTGGGTCGAAACTCGCTATTTCTTAAGACTTTATTTGCTCTCTTTACTGCTAGAGTTACAGCAAATAAGTTTCTCAAGATAAAACATGCAAGCATTCAAAAACAGTATAAAAATACTCTTGCACTTGCACCAATAAAAACTGTACATACACTTCGTGATTTTTTTTCTTGGGAGTTGTTAATGGCACTCCAACTTTCATTTTATTTTTTAAAAAAGACAAAAAAAAAAAAAAAAACCTTCATTGCATAAGAGGAAGTTTTTGAAGACAATTTGTTTCATTTGTTAAATATGTTTAAGTGTAAACACGTTAAAGTCAATTCAACCTACAATATTTAGAAACACGAATAGAGATAATATGAAAAATGTTATTGATATTTACATTGTTACCTTACGAATAAAAATTAATTTCATCCTACTATACTCAGAAAAAAATTGATTGAAATATTAAAAATCTATTTTTCATATTTATTTTACCACCTAACAAATTTAAAATAATTTTATTCATTATCATCCATCTTAATTGAAACTCTACAAATCACGTATGAACACACAAATATAATATTACAAATGGTTACAAATATATAAAAACCAGTTCATATTTTGACAAAAACAAATATCTTAAACTATTTTAGAAAGAAATAATTCATCAAACAAAATATGAACAAAAGCCCTAACTTTTGTTTCCAAGAGTAAACAATGTATAAAATACAATTAAAAGGAATGAAGAACTATGAAAAAATTAAATTACTAATTTTAGTATCAATGACTTGATTAGTACTTGATAATGTTCAAAGATTTTCTCGAAACTTTTAGTATTTACAAGTTCTAATATTTCATCAAGCTCTTCCAAAACATTTTTATTGCTTCTGTTGTACATTGCTAAAATTTTAAATCACTTTTTTCAAGTATAATTTTAATTGATTTAATTTCAAAAATAACCAAGAACCAATATATATGCAGCAACTAGTGGGTGAATATTTTACCTTAGAAGTTGGGGGGAAAGAAGAACTATTTCTTTACAAAAAGTTTGAACAACATTGTGCACCGTGGCTGCAATGGCCCGAAAGAAGAGGGGGGTTGGCTTGATGAAGACACCAGTGACAAGGGGGACACCACCGCAACCTTCGCCAGGGAGTGGGGACGGATTGCACCAGTAGACAGAGGAACTACCATTGAGAGCTCGATCTGAGAGAGGAAATACTCCAAATCACCAGGAGGATGAAGGGAGGCTTCAATCAATAGAACAGCTCATTTGTATGGCACAATCGATGATGGAGACAAAGCAATCGAAAGAAGAGATTGCAACTGTGTTGGAAGGCAGTCTACAAAAAATTCGAAAAATCCCTAATCGGCAGGAAGAGTTGACAGAACAGAATCCGAAAGTGGAAATCACCCAAGTGAGGAAAGCAGCTAGGGTATGGGATAACTTTGATGTAACTAAGCTCAGGAATGCAGGGTGTAAGTTGACATACATGGAACCTATGAGTAATCAGGAGCATCAGGTGGGGGGAAATTGAGTTGGACGATGTCAAAACTGAGATTAACTATTGGAGTATAGCGCTAGTTTGCTATGTAATGGGAGCAAATCCACCATTTCAGGTTATGAATGGTTACATTAGGAGGGTGTGGGGGAAGTATGGGATTGAGAAAGTGCTACTTATGCCAAATGGGTTATTTCTAGTTAAGTTCCATAATGTGGAGAATAGGGACAAAGTTATGGAAGTAGGGATTTATCATTTTGATAGCAAGCCTGTGATCACTAGCCCACGGAGTGAGCAGCAGAGTTATACAAAGACGAATATTGAAAGTGTGCTAGTGGGGATTCAATTGGAGGCTTTGGATCTTAAGTACTGGAGTAGTAGTGCTCTCAGCAAGATTGCTAGTCTGATAGGTACCCCAATCATGGCAGATAGAATGACTATGGAGAAGGAGAGGGTCCAATATGCTAGAGTTCTAGTGGATGTTAATTTGAAGAAGATGCCTGAGAAGGTATATTTTCAGAATGAAAAAGGTGTGGTTCAAGAACAGAAAGTAACATATGAATGGAAGCCACTCAAATGTAACTATTGTTAGGGATATGGACATGAAGAAGCAACTTGTAGGAAGAAAGCAGGAAAGATGGTTTGGAAACCAAAGTCAATTCAACAAAAAGAGGGGCAACCAGGAGAACACATGAACCCTATATAGGGAAGTGTGAACTCACAAGTGGTAAAGGAAAGAACAAATCAAACTGGAAACACTACTGAATAGTGGAACTTGATAACAAAAAATGGCAAAAGACCAATTCAGTATGCAACACAAATAGGAAGGTATGGGCACTCAACATCAGAGGTGCCAGAGCATGATCTTGAAGTGCAGGATGGGATTGTCACTATAACCATTAGAGAAAACAATGAGCGTAGCCAGCTGGAACATCAGGGGACTGAACAATAATAGCAAGCAGCAGGAAGTAAAGCTTTTATGTGCTAAATATAACATAGGGGTTATAAGTATACTAGAACATAGAGTAAAGAGTGGGAACCATACTAAAGTTTATAATAGATTATGTCCTAGATGGGGTAGTGTGAATAACACCTGTGATGAAGTAAGAGGTGGGATATGGATTATATGGAGAAAGGAAAGATTTGATGTGCAAGTAGTTCATTCAACTTCACAACTAATACATACTATTATACAAAACAGAGAGACTAAACAGAAGTTTGTTGCAACTTTTGTTTATGAATACAATGTAGCTGTTGATAGGGTGGTTATGTGGAATGATTTAAAGAATATAGCTCAAAGGATACTGGGGCCTTGGGTGGTCATGGGGGACTTCAACTGTGTGTTGACAGTTCATGATAGGATTGGAGGGAGTCCAATCACTGTGAATGAAATAGCAGATTACCAAGAATATGTAGATGCATGTGAGTTGGAAGAGATGAAATAGGTGGGGTGTTATTATACTTGGAACAATAATCATAAGGCAGGGCACAAAATATTTTCCAGAATTGATAGAACATTCCTAAACCATGAATGGTGTTTGAGTCACCCAGATTCAGTAGCCCAGTATTTACCTGAAGGACTGTCTTATCATAGTCCTATAGTGATTCAAATGGAGAGTAAGGTTGAAACTAGAAGTAAACCTTTCAAGTTTTTCAACATGTGGTGTGATTCACCTTTATTCAAGCAAATTGTTGCAAAAGAGTAGGGATGCAGAATAGAGGGGAATACAATGTACAGGGTGGTTCAGAAAATGAAGAAGCTTAAGCCTGAATTGAAAAGATTGAACAAGGAGTGCTATTCAGACATAGAAAAAAGAGTTGAGGAATCCCATGCTCAACTGCTTGAGTTACAAAAGAGACAGAATGAGAGGCCACTTGATACACAAATCTAAAGTCAAGTGAAAACTAAACAGAAAGAGTGCAGAGAGCAGAATCTGGCAAGAAAAAAGTATTTGCAGCAGAAATCAAAAGTTACTTAGCTAAAACTGGGAGATCAGAATACTGGGTATTGTCACAGGGTGCTCAAACAACACCAGTACAGGGCAAGAGTGTGTACTATACAGGATGGGAAAGAATTATATCAGATTATGGAGAGGTAAAGGACCATTTTGTCAGCTTCTATAAGCAATTACTTGGGACACATAGTGCAGTTCAGGAGACAGAGGAGAGGGTGTTTGAGCAAGGACTTAGACTGACTTGGGAAATGCAAATGGAGCTTATTAGGCCTTTCACAGCTGAAGAAGTTAAGCATGCTATGTTCAGTATATGTGCTACAAAGAACCTAGGCCCAGATAGGTATGAGAGTGGCTTCTTTAAAAATGTTTGTCCTATTGTGGGGGGAGAGATTACAGAGGCAATTCTGGATTTTTTCCATCATGGAAAACTTTTGAGATAGGTAATCTGTACTTTGCTCAGTCTGATACCCAAGACAGATCATCCCACCATGCCAAGTCAGTTTAGACCTATAGCATGTTGTAATAGTATATACAAATATGTGTCTAAACTGCTTACTCAAAGACTGACTGCTGTACTACCAAGCATAGTCAATGAGAACCATGAGGCTTTCACTAAAGGGAGATCTATATTCGATAACATTCTCGTTAGTCAAGAGTTGATTCGGCTGTATAATAGGAAGAATGTATCTTCACGGTGCCTCATGAAGATAGATATTCGAAAGACATATGACTCTGTAGAATGGAGATTTATAAAGGAGGGTTTGGATGGGCTCAGATTCCCTCAACGGTTCAGTCAATGGATAATTGAGTGTGTAACTACAACAACATATTCAATTGTGCTAAATGGAGAGATGCATGGCTTCTTTAAGGGGGAAAGGGATTTGAGACAGGGGGATCCAATGTCTCCCCTGCTGTTTGTGCTTGTAATGGAGTATCTTACAAGGAGCTTAAAGAGGGCAATTCAAAATACTCAGTTTAGATATCACCCTGGGTGTAAGGAGCTGAAATTAACTAACATTTGTTTTGCTTTGCAGATGATCTAATGATATTCTGTAAAGCAAATGTGAGTTCAGTGAGTGTTGTGTGGGTAACTTTTCAAAAGATTTCTAAGACACAGGATTGTGGACTAATCCAGAAAAATCAAGTATGTACATTAGAGGGGTGACTCAGGGGATTAGGGATGAGCTGCATCAGATTACTGGATTTAGGGAGGGTGAATTCCCTATGAAGTATCTTGGTGTACCATTAAGTCCTACAAAATGGAATAAAACAGATTGTTACAATTTAGTTGAAAAAATCACAAAAAATTTCAATTGTTTGGGCATCTAGGCATTTGTCTTACACTAGGAGAGTGCAACTTATAAATTCAGCCCTGTTGACCATGCATATCTATTGGGCCTCTGTTTTTATAATTCCTCAGGTTGTTATGAAACAAATTGAACAGACAACAAGAGATTTTCTGTGGGGCAAAATGGAGCAAAGAAGGAGACTCATACCTATTAGCTGGGATCAGATTTGTAGAGAAAAGAAGCATGGTGGTTTGAATATTAAGTGTTGTAGGACTTGGAATAATGCAGCTATTGCTAAGCAAGTTTGGGCAATGGCACATAAGAAAGATTCTCTTTGAGTCAAGTGGATAGGAAGCATCTACCTGAAACAACAGGATCTTTGGACATACCAACCCCCTTTAGACAGCAGCTGTGTATGGAAGAAGATAAATAATGTGAAGAAGAAAATCCAGATTGGCTTCAGTGAACACAATGGATTTACTATACCCTCAAGTATCATTTCAATTCAGAAATGCTATACATGGCTGAGAGGTGATCATAGCTTGTTTAGAGATGTGGGAATTGCTTGGAATCCTTTAAATATTCCAAGACAGTCCTTCACTGTCTGAATGGTCCTCTATAAAAAATTAATGACTAGAGATAGAGTTTCAAGGTTTGTACAAGGAATGGAGTGCCATTGTGTCCTGTGTGGAGTAGAATTAGAATCAATTGAGCATCTGTTTTTTACTTGTGAATGGAGCAGGAAACTTTTGCAGATGACCATGAGTTGGTTGAAGGTGGGGAACTTGCCCAGTCAGTATAACAGATGGGTTAACTGGCTAAAGTATGCTTTTAGGAGTTGGAAGTATAGGCAATCTATCATAAATGCAGGTGTAGTGAGTATCATAAATAGAGTATGGGAAGAAAGAAACAGGAGAATTTTTTAGCAAAAACAAAGGTTGCTTGAATCTGTTTTTGTACAGCTGAAAGGAGAAACTTAAATGAAGATAACAGGGAGTGTTACTAGCTTGAAGAAGAGAAGAGATCACACATATACTGCTGAAATATTAGATTAACAGTGTTTTGTGTCAAGTGCTGAGTGTATAGATGTACTGGTAATTTTATTTTTTGCTGAAATTAGTTAACACCAAGGGCTGACAGTGTAGTCACCTTTGGAAAGGCTTTGTATGAAACATTGTGGCTGGTTTGGGTATTTTAATAACAATTACTTTACCTAAAAAAAAAAACTTTGTGTTTTTCCCTACGTATTTCTTTTGGACGAAATTTCTCAAGGTTCAACAACTTTTATTTTGGATTCCATGTGTATTTGTAATTATAAGATGCCCTTATGTCTTGCATGATTTCTTTTGGCATTAAGGATACTATTGTCTTTTTGAAAAAATGAAATAAATTGTGGAGAGCCAATAACAAAAATTGGAGTGCCTTTAACAGCTCCTTTTTTATTAAGTACATTGAATGGTTTTAGGGATTCTTTATTTATAAACTTTGACAACATGCAGGACAGTTGCATTGTTCCACTAAACAACCACATTCAATTCAGAAACGTGTAACTGTTCGTTTAATCCAAACGGATATTATTCCAAACAAACTTTAATGCAAGCATTTCAGTTAAATTTCAGCTCTAAATTCAAGCATTCAAATAAAACCGCAACAAAAAGATAGATGACGATTGCAAAAATTGATTAAAAGAAAAAATGATAAAATGATTGAGTTAGTTAAAAGTAATGATTATGTGAATAGTATAGATAAAATAATAGATAAGATTATATTGATTAAATATTTTTATAAGTAAAAATGATAAAAAGTGACATTAAAATGTACTAAAAACACTCATAATGGATTTAAAATGTGACAAGTGTATGAAGGTTAATACTATATATTTTATTCCGCTATAGCATCACCAATTGTTGCTGGAAATACAGATTTTCAGAAGGAGATGTGAGAAAAAGAAAAATGTGAGTGTAATTTAATAAAGTGAAAGGTAGTTATTGGAGAATGTGAAAGAGAAAATGAAAATAAGTGTTTTTCAGTTGAGAATAGTGTAAAGTGTCTTTTTATTTTCAAATGAGAATGAAAATGACAAATGGAGCTCTGAAAAGACAAAAAAATAGTCATACGTCTTAGAAAATGACGGCTGAATATGAAATGAAAACACATCAAAACAGAGCCTTAGTGTGATTATGTTATTGTGATAGTTAGAATGAATGTAGCGATAGACTGGTGGTAATTACGCAAGTTTTTTCCAGTGAATTGGTTACCTAGTTATTCGTCTATGAATAAAATCATCATATTAGTTGTCCAATTTTAGTATATTAAAGAAAAATAGTATTAAACAATGTATTGCTCACACTTGTTTGAATTATTCTTTGTTTTTAAAATTTGTATTTGAACTTGATTTCATTATTAGCGGGGTTTTAAGAGGTGAACATAAATCGAGTTTGAGTAATTTAATATTTTTGCATATGTTTTTTTTAATTTTTTACTAATCGAGCCAAGTCTCAAAACTTATCGATCCAAAAATAATTTTCAAATTCAATGTCTTTTCTTAACGTTCAAACGAATGATTTGTTAGTTGTATACCCTCAATGTTAATGAGGAATTAGATTTAGTAGGGCATTGATAAGTTATTTTGTACGAACGATTATGTATTTCTATTTATATAATAAATGTTTTGATTTTGTTCATGTAAATCTAAATGGCATTTAAGTGTGTTGAACAAATAAATCCTTGAGATTTGAAGATAGACTTTCCACCTCTTATGGATGAGAGGAGGCACTGGAAGAGTCAAGTACTTAATCTCTTAATGATGGTTCACGAGTTAATTTTTTTTTAATAAGCATTAAAATTTAACTCGTATGACACCTGCTTTGACAAGGAAGTGTCAGTTGAACACTAATTAGATAGTGGGAGTTGGTGTCATGAATATAGTTAATGAAATTAACATATTTGAACTCAACTCGCATTAATCTGATCACATGGGTATTTACCCTTTGACAGTCAATGAGATTAAGATTGTGATGGTATGTGTGAACTTTAGACCTGAGGAGTTATTTACAATGTGCTTGTAGTATTGGATATGTTACCAGAGTAGTTAGACCCGTATCACCTGATTAAACACGCATATACACAAGAAATAGGTCAAAACTTTGCTGAAATCATTCCAAGAGAAGCTTACTAAACTCCATATCCAAAATCCTTCAAGATTTTCATATACATTCCAAACACAGTCACTGATTTCTCAAATCTCTTCAAAGAAGAACCCTACAATATTATTGAGATATCCTAAGTTGTTTGAACTTCTCAAAATCAAACAAACCCCATGATGAAAATCCTCAACCTCTTTCATCTGTGTGAGAAAGTTGTTGATTATTGGAAGCAGTATTTCTGAGTGAGAGAAGCTTGTTGAAGAAGATCTCAAGTGGAACTGAAGTATGCGTGATCAAGGAGCTCAAGATCATCTTCCTCTATCTTCTATTTTGTAGAAGCCTCTGTGTGATCATTCGATAATCATTCTAGTAGATTTCCTCCAAGTGTAAAGGAGAAGAAGGACGTAGCTGGGATTACATCACCCAGTGAACGTTTCATATCTTGTGTCATTTATTTTTACTGTTTATTGCTTTAGTTTATCATTTCCATCATATCTTAAAAAGGTTTTACAAACAATTAAGCGACTAATTAACTTAAACAAACGCTAAGCATTAAAATCAATTCCACTGTGATAACCCTGATTAAGCGATCTAAGCGTTACTCTACTTTGGTAACTGCTAAAATCACTAAGTTTAAGTTAGTTATTCTTTAGCGTTTGACCTAGTGCTTTGCTTTCTAAGCGTTCAAATTTTTTAAAGTGATACAAAAAATTTTAAGTCGAAAAAGACTTCAAGGTCTATTCAACCTCCCTCAGACCATTTCGTAGCCACTTAGGACCACCAAGAAAGGCAAACACATTACTTTCATATGTAAAGCTTTAACAGGTAGGAATCTGGGCCTATCTGTGTATGAAAAAAAATTGATGGTTGTTGTCACATCTATTCAAAAATGAAGACCCTACTTAATTGGCAAACATTTGACTATTAAGACTAACCACCAATGCTTGAAACATTTACTTGAATAGAGAATCAGTACACCCAGTCAACAAAAGTGGCTAGTCAAACTCATGGGGTATGATTATTCCATTGCTTACAAAAAGGGGAATGAAAATATAGTGGTTGGTGCCTATCTAGGGTGCCACATGATTCAACAACAACATGTCATGCAATTGTCACCATCAAATCTGATTTCATGTCTAAAATAAGACAAAGTAGGGAAACTAATGATAAACTCCAAGGAATTATTCAGAAACTCAGTACTAATCCAACTCCCACTAATAAGTATGAGCTCGAGGGTGGTCTACTCACTAGGAAATATAAGTTAGTGGTGGGATCTAACCCTCAACTCAGAAAATCAATCCTTGAGTTACATCACAGTAGCCCCTTAGTGGGCCATTTGGGAATCCATGCTACTTACCAGATAATCAAAACTAGCCTTTATTGGAAGGGATTGAAAACTGCAGTTTACAGCTTTATCAGAGAATGTGAAGTTTGTCAGAAGTGTAAAAGAGAAAATGTTGTCACACCTAGATTATTACAACCATTGCCCATTCCAGATTCCATTTAGCATGATATTTCACTAGATTTTATTGATGGTTTACCACTATCAGGAGGGAAAGATTCCATTTTTGTGGTTGTGGACATGTCGAGCAAGTATGCTCATTTTATAGATTTAAATCACTCATATACTGCCCTAAGTGTGGCCCAATCCTTCATGAATAACATCTTCAGATTACATGGAATGCCCAGAACTATTGTCAGTGACAGAGGTTCTATCTTTTTGAGTAAGTTTTGGCAAGAAATTTTTAAGTTACAGAAGGTTAAACTCCTTACATCTACTGCCTACCATCCACAAAGTGATGGCCAAACAGAGGTGGTTAATAGATGCTTAGAAGGCTACTTAAAGTGTATGTGTTCTGATAGGCCTAAAGAATGGGGCCAATGGGTATTGGTACAATACCACATTTCACTCTTCTACTAAACTCACTCCCTTTGAAATAGTCTATGGTCAGAAACCCCCATTGTTTCAACCCTATATTGCTTTTGAATCTTCTCTAGACATGGTGGATAGGAGCTTACAAAACAGAGAGGCTACATTCTGATTATTCATCTGCTCAATGTCCAATCTAGAATGAAAAAACAGAATGACAAAGAGAGGAGTGAGAGAGAGTTACAAATTGGGGATTGGGTTTTTGTTAAACTCCAACCCTACAAACAATTATCACTTAAACCACATTCTTATAATAAACTATCACCAAGTTTTTTCGCCCTTTTCAGATAATTAGTAGGATTGGCAAGGTGGCTTACAGACTACAACTACCAACACACTGCAAAATTCATCCTACTTTTCATGTTTCCCAGTTAAAGAAGAAAATTGGAGCAAATGCGTGCACGACAGAGTTACCAGCTTTACAAACTGATCATGGACATATTATACTACAACTACAAGCACTATTAGACAGGACAATGGCAAATAAAAATAACAGAGTTATTACCCAGGTTCTAGTCAAATGGTTCAACACGTCCACTGAGGATAGCACATGGGAAGACTTGTACAAAATTCAACAACAATTTCCTCAATTCCATCCTTGAGGTCAAGGATTTTTTAATGGGGAGGAATTGGATATGGCCCAAACATGTACTAGTTCAAGAAGAGGAAACATCAGCACTTGCAAGGAGAAGAATAAAATGCAAAAGGAAGATAACAACTTTACAAACAGAAATGCGATTCAATTAAAAGAAGAAACGCACAAGGAAAAGACGCTTTAGCTAATACATCAATAAGGCAGTTAGTTAGTTAGAATTAACTAACTGCCACCCTTAGTTTGTTAGCTCGTTTCAGTTGTAATTAGTATAAAACCCCAATCTGTTAGTTAGAATAATCATCGATTCAGTATTGATTAAATTGGGTTTTCTCTCATCTCTTGTAATTCTCTCTGAAATGGAAGTCAATTGAAGCTATTTTCGAAATTGATTCTTAAGCCCTCGATTCCCTGATATCTTCTGTGTTCATCTCCCATTTATTGTATCAGTGTGTATCAGAAACTTTATTTTTGATGTAAAATGATTTGATATAACGTAAATTATTTAATTCACTTTAGTTAATTTATGTATTATTAGCCAAGTAAAGGAAATATAAAAGAAGAAGAAAACTTCTTATTAAAGGTGATAGCTATAAACTAAATAAAGTAATCTTTTAGAATTGATAAGTTTATTTTAAAATTAAATGGTACTTAATATAGTGCTACTATAAGAATTTAGATTGCTAAGAGAAAATCTCTAAAAAAAAAATAAGAAAAGAAGGGAAAAACAAAATGATGAAAAAAGAACAATAAAGAAAATAAAATAAAATTATATAATGACTAATGATATTAAGAAAATTATATGAGCACCCGCCCCCCTATTTTAGTGCAAAATTATCAAAAACCATCTAGCCTTTTGAAATTACATAAAGTTTCACTTATGTTAAGATATTCTAACAATTGCAACCCCTTTATATTTCAAAATTCTTACAATTTCACCCTGTAAACCTTACAAATAGAACCCTTGAGGGATCTTATTGTAATTTATCAAAAGTCAAGAAAATTTTTGGTAATTAACACTTAAATGAGGGGGTGTGCATGTAATTCACCCTGATATTAAAGACAATTCATGTTATATGGAGGGTTAAATGTACCATCAACGTATTGAGGTGATATATTTGGTGTTTTAAAAGGCAAACCATATTATAATTAAGGGATAATTACACTCACACCCCCTCAATGATGAGGTAATCACACAAACCTCCTTTCACTAATTGATAATTACAAACAACCCCCCTCATGTTAAAGATTTCTTACAATTGCAACCCCTGTGTGTATAACAATTCTTACAATTGCACCCCCCTTGTAAACCTTACAAATAGACCCCCTGAAGGGGTGTGTTTGTAATTATCAATTAGTGAGGGAAAGTTTGTGTAATCATCCATATTGAGGGGGTGTGAGTGTAATTATCCCTTAATTAATCTATCAATCAATTAAAAAAGAAAAATTGATTCCCCGTTCAGCCAAAAATTGAAATTGGAAATTAGAAGACCCTGCCACCCAATCCGCCGCATCGGGAAGCCACCACCACCACCTCAACATCGTCACACCACAACCGCATACTGACTGAACCAGCGTACCACCCCCTTAGCCGGTGAACCACCACCACCATCTCCATCACCGTGAGACTATTTTTCTGTTTATGTTTTATTTCCTTTACTCAGAACAGAAAATGAGATGTTTCAGAAAATTTAAGCCGATTTGGCTCTCTTTCTGGAAGGTTGCAAAAACAGTCCAAAATTGCACAAGGCCTTGCATTGAATGTCCCATATGGGACCCATAAGATGGAAAGTACACAAATACTCTTACTAAGGTATGGAAATAAAACAAAAGAAAAAT
Source organism: Buddleja alternifolia (assembly GCA_019426215.1). Classification (NCBI taxonomy): domain Eukaryota; kingdom Viridiplantae; phylum Streptophyta; class Magnoliopsida; order Lamiales; family Scrophulariaceae; genus Buddleja; species Buddleja alternifolia. The sequence continues at coordinate 18,884,319 of CM033407.1, read as the reverse complement.
TCAGCATTTGTGAAACTTCTATTATACCCTTACTGAAAATATGTAATAAAAGAAAATAAAAATCAGGACTTTGTAAATGTCTAAATTAGCCTTTCATGACTTTCAATTAAAAAAAAAATCAAAATGGGCTGAATAAAATTAAATTGCATTGCTGCCAATTAGGGTTCTTCAATTCAATTAGGATTTCTGCCATTTCTCCCCAAAACGTTCAAATCAGATTCTTCAATTGGGGTTCTTCAATTCAATTGATAATGAAATTGCATTGCTTCCATTGTTTGCTGCCTGCGATTTCTGCCATTTCCCCCCAAAACGTTCAAATGAGATTCTTCAATTAGGGTTCTTCAATTCAATTGATTCCAATTTCTTTACAATTGATTCGTATTTCCCAGAGAAGACTTGCGACATTGTTGTCCAATGTCGCTGAATTTTGCAAAAAAAATTCCGCAGAGAAGAGTCGTGCCATTGTTTCCTAGAGAAGAATGCAATTTGACGTTTTGAATTTGATTTTTGTAGTTTTTGGAGGTGCAATTGGTAGGGTTTTTGAATGAGGGTTCTTCAATTGATTCCAAATTCTCTACAATTGATTGATGTTTTCCATAGAAGACTGGTGTCATTGTTGTCCTGTTTTGTGGAAGACTTCAATTTGACGATTCCAAATCGATTTCTGTAGTTTTTGGAGGCACAATCGGTATGCAATCGAGCCGAATAATAGGTAAATTTGTTCATTATTAAAACAACATAATATGGGTTTCTTGATAGTTTATCCGATATGCCCATTAAAATTTTAAAAAGCCCACTAAATGGAATGGAATGTTAAATTGAATTTGTTAAAAGTATTATATGTTAAATGGAATGTGTTTAGAGTTGAATAAATTATGAAATTGTTCTAATTGCAAGCATAAATTATGTGCCTTTTTTTTTCATGTTTCAGTGTTGTAGGAAAATGTCAGATAATCTGTTATACTATCGATACGATGGTAAGTGGCAAATGAAATATGGAGACGTTGGTGGAGTATATGAATGGATTTCAAATAATAATTTTGCATTGATTAACACAATAATTAGAGGAGAGGGCGATGATCTTAATACGGTAACAATTTCCAATTTTCATGATTGTATATTTGAAAGGGCTCCTTTTAAAAGGAAGGAGTGTGACATTAAAGTGAGTTATATCCCTTTGTCCTATAAATGTTTAACCCCTATATATATAGTCGACGATTTTCATTTAAGGTGTTATCTTATGGACCAATGTCGGCCATCAAAATGTAGAAGCATTCTCCATGTTGAGCTTATTAAAAAGACGGTTCCTATTGAAGATAACACTTTTTGCACTGATGTTGAAAATGATTTTGTTGAGAATGGTGATGGTGGCTTCCCATAAATGGACCATCTGGAATCCGTTAATGAGGATTCAGATACTTATGTTGATGTCAATTTGGTTGACGACTTTACATCTGCCCCTGGTCTGCCGGGTGATGTTTTAGAAAAGCCAACGTCTTCGCCCGTATTGATAGCTTCTGCCCCAACTCCTGTGAAACGAGCAACTCCATCTTTTGAAAGATGTGACTCGAGTCCAATTCTTCCATCTCTTAATCTTGAATCACCTCGTGTTGAGATTAGTGAAACCTTCAGTTTTGATGATGGTATAGATCTGCCGATTGGACATGAATTCAGAAGCAAAGCTGAGGTGTTGGATTTGGTTGTGGCTGCTTCGTTCAAAGCAACTTTCCGTTACAGGATTGTTAAGACAACAAAGGGCGCATACTGTTTTAAGTGTAGAGTTGAGGATTGTAACTAGAGTTTGCGCGCGAAAACGACCGAAGGGTTAGATGTTTTCACCCTGCGCTCTTTTAATAGAATCCACACATGCTTACCTTCACTGGATAACAGTAAAGAAAAGAGTACCACAAGGATGGTTTGTGATATGTTATTGGAGACTTATCCATCTCAATATGATACACCGCCGCCAAAGACAATAGTTGACCTTATGACAAAGGATGGCATTGATGTTTCTTACCATAAAGCTTTGTGGGGTAAAGCATAAGCTTTCAGTACTCTCATGGGTGAGCCGGGTGAGAGTTATGGAAAAATTCCAAGTTTTTTGCATGTCTTGAAGGAGATGAATCCTGGTACAGTTACTCACTGTGTTATAGATGCAGATGACAAGTTTGTGTCTTTATTTTTTGCATTAGGAACATGCATTGAAGGTTTCGAGTTCTTGAGGAAGGTTATTTTTATTGATGGAACACACTTAAAGACCAAATTCAAGGGTGTGTTATTAGTTTGCACTGCCCAAGATGGTAACAAACATCAATATCCCCTTGCGTTTGGTATAGTGAAAAATGAAAGTGATTCGACTTGGAAATGGTTCTTGGAGAAGCTTATCGAGGTCATACTAGATTCTGAAGATCTTGTCATCATTTCAGACAGAAACGCAAGCATCATAAAAATAGTTGAGATAGTGTATCCTAGGGCTTCACATGGATATTGTTCTTATCATATCTCTCAAAATATTAGGACTCACGTTAATACAGGCAGGGGCAGTAAAAATAGAAATGAACATAGGGACAGTGTGGTGTCGAAGTTTGTGGGTTGCGCTGAAGCATATACTGTTCAAGAGTTCAATAAATGTTTTGATGACCTAACAAAAAGTCAACCTCTTACATGTGTCAAGTTTCATGAATATATGCGAGAATTAATTCTTATAAAGCAGCGTTGGGCTAGGTGCTTCTTTAAATGTTCACGATACAGTATTTTGACTTTGAACGGAGTTGAGTCAATTAATGTTGTATTGGTTAAAGCTAGAAATCTTCCGGTGGTAATTATGTTGGATGAGATTGTGAAGTTAATATCTAGGTGGTTCAATAACCACCGCAACGAAGCATTAAAGGGTAGATCGTCACAAGTCCTTACTCTAGAAGTTGAAACAACATTGCATGCAAGGAAACATGATTCCAGTTTTTTTAGAGTCGAAATAAATAAGATGACACGTGAATATGTTGTCAGACGCATTGGGAGTTTGGATGTTGATGAATTCTATGTTGACCTCCGGAATAAATGTAGTTGCCGAGTTTTTGACATTGACCAGATCCCTTGTGCGCACGCGATATCCGAATTTTCAAAATTTCTGGCTGACAGCGAAGAATTGGAATCTCTATGTTCAGAATTCTACACGAAATTTTCGTGAGCAATGGCATATGACAAAACCATATACCCTGTTTCTAGTATATCCAATTGAAACATTCCTGCTGAAATACAGGCAATTCGGGTGGTACATCCTGACTACTTGAAAAGTCCTGGAAGAGTTCAAACGGTTAGAATGACCTAAAGTTAGGGATTTATCAATAGGTAATGTTGCACTGCATACCCAGATGGAAACTAAGCTCCTACTCACGACCCATGTAACAAGCTACACCAAGTAAGAAGTGTAGAACAATTAGTTCATAAGGACCACCGTTGTATAACCATTCATCAACGATTGCTGCTTCCCAGATTGGGTAAAAGTGCAAACCGATAGCTGCAGAAGTAGGAATAACGGCACCTGAGATAGTTCCTGGATAACAAGCCTAAAGGTTTTCTTATGCCGTATTCGATGAAAGTCGTATGTACGGAGGATGGTAGACAGAAGATTTGCAAAAAATCAAAGAGACAAAAAAGATCCGAGAAGGTTCTAAATGTAATCAAACCCCACTGACTGAACTATGGGGTTGTACAGTTTTTTCATGTGTCATTAATTGTGGACTTTAGTAATTTTATTGATGGATTGATGTACAATTGTTATTGGGATTCAAGTTTCCTTGTATACCGCTTAAGCGGATATTTATCAGACCGGTATAAGCATCGATGTGTTTTCAATTGTTTTCATCGAAGATCTATAACCTAATATATAAAAAATACCATTTTTATTAGTTTCGCAATGGTTTTGTAGTATTCTATGTCATCTAATTCAATGTCAGTTGTGTATGCAGCGATGGGTAATTCTGTTTCGAATATGCCTTGTATACCGCGTAACCGGATATTTATCAGACCGGTATAAGCATCGATGTGTTTTCAATTATTTTTATCCAAGACCTATAACCTAATATATAAAGAATGCCATTTTTATTAGTTTCGCAATGGTTTTGTAGTATTCTATATCACCTAATTCAATGTCAGTTGTGTATGCAGCGATGTGCAATTCTGTTTCGAATATGTCTTGTATACCGATTAACCGGATGTTTATCACACCGGTATAAGCTTTTGTTTTCAATTGTTTTTATCCAAGACCTATAACCTAATATATAAAAAATGTCATTTTTATTAGTTTCGCAATGGTTTTGTAGTATTCTATGTCACCTAATTCAATGTCATTTGTGTATGCAGCGATGTGCAATTCTATTTCGAATATGCCTTGTATACCGCGTAACCGGATGTTTATGACACCGGTATAATCTTTTCTTTTCAATTGTTTTTATCCAAGACCTATAACCTAATATATAAAAAATATCATTTTTATTAGTTTTGCAATGGTTTTGGAATATAGACCTATAAGCTTTTGGGGTTTAGGGTTTGGGTTTAGGGTTACATATCATTTCAATTAAGTTAAGTGCTTTACTATTATTTTATTTCATCTAATTATAGGTAGATTTACGATGGGTAGATATGTGTTGATCCGAAGTAAGTGAAGGTGTGCAATATTGTAACTAACTATATCATATCATCTTCAGGTGTCATATAGTAATCATATGAGTTGATTTGAACTTCTTAATGTTTGTGCCATAAATACAAGTCCTAACATTTTTATTTTCAATTACTACTATATGAAAATTCAATATGACTCCATTTATTGGTATTAATGATTCTTGTGATCTAAACCATTCTTGTGATCTACATAGATGACTACGATACTCCACTTACCCGATAAATATCCATTCGTATAAGCATATGTGATCTAAACCATAAACATATCATTTCAATTAATTAAATACTTTTAAGTGATTTTTATGTCAACCAATCATATGATGATTCGTTAAGGGTTAATCCCTACATTTCATTCAAACATGGCCATTATAAATGTATACTACCTATACCGGATACAATATCCGTCCGGTGTTTGACTCCCCGCCCATTTTTTCATTTTCATTTTCATTTTTTCCCGCCAAATTTTCACATTCCCATTACACAAGAATTCCCGCCCATATTTTCGTCCAAATTTTTTGCGGCCAAATTTTCACATTCCCATTACACACAACTTCTCGCCCATTACTTTTCAGTTCCCCCCCCCCCCTTTCATTTCACAATTATTCACCGAATCCAATCAGCAGCTTCCCTTCTTCCTTTATTCTCCAAATTCGATCAGCAGCTGTTCTTTTCAGTTTCCACACTTTCATTTCACAATTATGCACCAAATTCAATTCAGATACACAGGATGACTCTATGTGGAGAAGTTGGTTGTTGTGCGACGACTATCTGTAAAAAATTGGATTGCGAATCGTGTTTTTTCAGAACAAAACTAAAGTCCGAGGTGACTGAATTATTAGCCGCTATCGTGTTCTCAGTCACCGGGGCGGAGTCTATAAGGACATTGCTATACGAAAAATAAGCTGACGACATTTTTCTCCAACATAATATTGCCATGAATGTTGTGTATAACTACGCAAATAACTGTGTCCTTGCTCGTCGTAGGTACGAGTTGAGTATTGTATTTTATTGAGTATTGTATCCAATTTTCATGTAATAAACTGACGGTAATGTGCAGGGATTTACCTACTGGAAAATCGATAGCTAACCGTCCAGTGTTTACCAAAGTTGAGACCCCCTCTCCAAAATCCAAACTCAGATGCGCACAAGGAGACAATTGTAGCAACCGATGACTCTTGCTTCTACTTCGACTTCAGACAGAATGTAAAACAGTTAATAAAAAAGATGTTGGATGATGAGCATTTTTCCAGTGATACTATAAAGGTCATTGAGGATCACAACAATATTCACATCTTGCATATTATCAGAAATGAGATATGGCATGAAGCTAGTGAAGATAAGGTCATTGGTGATGATTTGGAAGAATGTTTTGCATCCACCAATTCTGACAGCGAGGATGAGGCATTTGGTGTGGAATGTGATCGCATTTAAGAAGGAAGGTATATGTGGTTTAAATTCTGAATTGCGTGTAACTGGATATTTATCATATATAAAACATGTTATTTATGTCAATTGTTTATGTTTCGGTGTGAGATTGTGGTTTTTCGATCGAAAATTAAAATAATTGCATAGAACTGTTATATCACCCATTTTCTCCTGAATTAGTGAATATCTTAAGCATCTATCGGAGCGTCTATTTGAGAGATTGAGTGTTTGAGTGAAGCGTCTAACTTAAATTCATTGTACTTGTAACTCATTTTCTCCTGAATTAGTGAAGCGTCTATTTTGAGTATGCATATTATACCGCTTAACCGAATATTTATTATACCTGTATAAGCTTTGGTTTTTCAAAAGCCAAAAATGGTTCTAATTGCCTCAAACATGCCATCTAACTTCAGATTAAATTCATATACCTTAGAATAAATTCAAACTAGATTTCATAACAAAACTCATATACTTTAGCAAAACATAGGGCAAAGCGTAAATAAAAATATCAAAACTAATTGATAACCTTCGCACTTTTAACACATTGTTTGAAGAAACAAATTACCTAGGGTAAGCCTCTCTTATGAAACGAATTTGCACATTGTTTGGCGCGGTATCTTCATACGCCCGAATTGATGACCTCTTAAGCACCCCAATTGGATCATCAAAAAATTGATTAATACAGTAAATATTTAGTGTACCCAACGGAGTTGCGTGCCACAATACGTAGCGAATGTAGCCTAGCTCGCAATCAGAACCGGAGAAGTTGAAGATTGTGACCTCATTCAATGCCTCTAATCCCATTGCTTACAACTTCCAGTCCACTACGTAGTTGGATACACTAGTGTCCGCGTTTCCTCATGTTGCACCCTGCACAAGTTAAGTCAATTACAATTTTATTTTAGAAACTCAAACAAAAAACGTGTTAAATAAACCATGTAATAAGCGACAAATCATAAAACTTAAAATTTTACCACCAAATCGACTTTAAGCTCATTCAAGTCTGTACATCTACTAATGAGCACCAATGTCACAGGAAGATTGTATAGCTGCTTTGAACACTTGATCTCTGGGAGGTGCATATTAACAAAAAAGTACTTTGCCATAACGCAATGTAGAGACTCCACTTGCACCAACATCTACCAAAGTTAAAAAAAAAAATCAAGACAACTTCTGAAAAGCATTTGCACTTATTCAAACAATGATAGGTAGACAGATATACCCCAACAAAATCAATCGGGACACGTGCTCGTTCGCTAGACAGCAGTTCTTTCGTCATTTTGACAACCTCTCGAAGTAGTCGCTTTGTCGAGCAAGATGCTCCGATGTAGTTTCCATGATGGTGTACTGTCCAATGTAAAGAACGAGGAAACGTCCCCAGTACTTGTAAATCCCCTGGACCTTGTTGGTCTTGTTTCAATAATGAGGACATCTACCTCGTGGAAGTGTACTTTTACTTTCATATTTCTTTGGGCCCGGTTGAATGCCATCTTGAATGTTTTTACAAATGGCAAATATGCCTGAAATTCAGTTAGCCCTCTAAAATCACAGTTCAGTAACTGCAGTTCATTCAACTGGGGACACCATTTCCCAAGTCGGGAAGAAAATGTGTTGTCAAACAGCACAACATGCCTCAATATGAGTGTTTTTAAATTTGGTAAATTATATCTATCGTCCCACCTAACAATGTAGTTCGGTAGATATAATTTTAACTGAACAAGAGTTTTTGGCAAAAATAGGCCATTGGGGAGTGAAGTTGACAATCGGCCGACTAATTTCAGTTTTCGAACAGAATGATCTACTCCAAACGCCACCCACTCTTGCCTTATCCGATTCAATGGAGGTACCTCCTCCCCCATGGGTAATTCAAAGCTCAAGCTTTCAACCACACTTTCATTATGTTGAATTATAGTGCGATTAACAAAATGAATAAAATCTAAATCATGATAACCCCTTTGTTCGAAATGGTTCATATTGAACAAAAGAGTCAAGATGGAATACCAACAACGTTGAAAATACTTTGATAAAAGACCCAATCGGGCTACCTCCACAATGCATGCATCCCTGGATAACCTTTCCAAAATATGAAAAATTATATCTTCACAAAGAAAGCTTAGCTCGCAATCAGTGTTAGAGTATATGCCCTTGAATGCCATAAAGAGGATAGATTTATAGGGCATAAACATTGTAACTAAACTATAATTTTTCTATTAATATAAGGCAGTTGATTGTTGTTTTCTTATAGGCATTTATAAGGTGTGAATAAACAGCGTAAAATCCTTGATGACAAGGCGAACATTCTACCTCCTATGGGATAGGAGGAAACACACTAGAATGGTTTGACCCTTGACATCTAAAAGGGTTCGCAAGTCTAAGAAATATTGATTGGGCATCAATAGTGAATAAAGACTTGTATGATGTAAGTTTTGACGGAGAAAGTGCCAGTCCTACACTATGGAAATGGTAGTGGGAACTTATATCATAGACGTGTCAATTGGACTGATATGTTCGAACACGGCTCGCATCAGTTCATCACATGGGTATTCACTCATTGACAGTCAATGATGAAACTGATAAGTAGTGATAGGTACGTGTGAATCTTTGACCTGAGAAATCGAGTGGAAGATGTACTTGTGACATCAAATCTGTCATTAGAGTAGTTAGATTCAAATTTGGTGGAATCGACCTCGAAGTGCGACTTGATGGGCAAGTAGCATTGTTAACTGATTTGCAATATGGAATTTATTCTCTCATAAGTGAATGAGTAAAATATCATATGCGATCATGAATAAGTGAGGATGAAAGTCTTTGGCCAAAGCATTTAAATACCTCGACTTATTATGAGCTTAGGCATATGGTCAAGTTATATGAGTTTGACTTTAAACCATGACTCTTACTTGACTGGGATATAAGAATAAAAAGTTTATACACGTACGGTATTCACGGCGTAAAGGTTTGGAATGATCCTATTCATTCGTTCTCAATTGGGTTACGGTGTGAGCCACGAGACTGGCTAGGTGTCACTCACACCCCTTTGGATTCCTCCCAATTGCCTTTTGAGATGAACCTAAAGAGTCACGCTTAAAGGAAGTGCAAAAGGAAAAACATGGGAAAATGACTTGAGCAAAATTCACGGCATTGGATGCCGTAATTAATTAATTAATTATTGGATAATTTAATTAATGAATTAATTAATTTCTTGGAGAAATTGAATTATAAATTAATTAGGAAATGAATTAATTGGATTATCAATTTATTTATTGGATAAATAAATTATCCGATTAATTAATTAGCAAGAAAGACGAAAGTCCGAAGGCTTCCGAGCCCACTAAGGGTCAGCCAAATAGATGCCCAAATAGGGCTCTTGCATGCTAGTGTTATTGTTTCATAATGATATAAATATATCACAAGGTAAAAAATAACACAAGGCAACTTACATAACTTTCTCTCCAAGAAAAAATCTCCCACCTCTCTCTCTCTCTCTCTCTAGCCGTCTTTGACAAGGAAGAAAGGAGGAGTTTTTCGTTTTTGATTCCGGCGTGACGAATTAGAGACGTTGGCAAATTCGGCGTTAAAGAAAAGGATCACGTTCAGAAATCAACATACGCGAGAACGGTAATTTTTCTATACACAATTAGACACGAGGATTAGAGATGATTCAGGCTTAAGGAATTAAATTTACTTTCCGCTGCGTTTTATTCGTATAATTCCCAACAATCAGATATTGTACCTCGTTGCATTGTTGTTTAAAGTGAAATATCCCCTATTTTTACTCTGTTTCTACTCGTGCAAGATGATCCCCTGTCTCCCCTGTTTATATCTCTCCTGTCTCGTGCTTGCAGATGATCCTCACAAATATCCCCTTTTTATACTCTGAAAATGATTTGTAGGGTTTGGTTTTCAAAGAATGTTAGATTTTCAGTCAGTTTTGGTGTGGCTTTTGGTAGTAAAAAAGATGAAGATAAATGAGGTGGAGTTATCCCCCGTCCACAGTTTTATATATTATTTTCCAAGTGAAAATGTAAGGGTTAATTATGTGGTAAGACTTACATTTTTTTACGGTCAGTAAATGTGTGGCCGTGGTTCATGGGCGGCGGTTTATTAGGTGTATCCCATTTCCCCATTACCATTAATTTGTAACTTCTTGTAACTTGTAATATAGGTAGTTACCAGAGTGGAAAGTTTAAGGGGCACACCGGTTATATAGGTAACCGGTATAGAATGCAAAAGCTTATATCGGTATAATAAATATCCAGTTAAGCGGTATAATAGTTTTATGCAATTATTTTAAGTTTGGATCTAAAAAACCACAATCACATACCAGTGTGATAAATATCCGGTTATACCTCTAATTAAAATAGAATACTAAAAAGCAATTTACTTCTAATTGGGTTAAATACAATACTACAATAATTACCAATTTACAAGTTAACTATTGAACAGTGTTCATCAATCAACTCTTAACCTCAAAATATCTCTAGCTACTCGTCTCCTGAAATAAGCCATGTTGTGCTGCCCAAAACGAAGTCCAATACCGGCACGACTACTAGAAAAGTCAGCGTGCTTCATCATAAACATTCCATTTAATTTCAGGCCAATTTGAGCATACGAAGAAACGAGGTGAAAAACGACGTATAAAACAAGTTCAGGCCAATTTGCTTCTGTCGTCCACGCCCAGGCGCCAGTATTACCACGCCCAGGCGCCGGACAAGATGCAAATAACGTCAACATTCTGCTATCCACGCCTGGGCGCCGTATCTGCACCACTTTCCACGTTCGAGCGCTATTTCCGTATGTTTAGAGACCGAATTGGATGAAGTTACCTTCTACAATGTTGTAGAAATATGTGCTAGCTTCAAATGAGTACTTGAATTATCCAAATCGGAGTTTCGTGGAGAAAGTTATGAATGAAATACGATTTCTGCGCAAGACACATTGCATTTAATTTCAGCATTCTGTCAGCGGCGCCCAAGCGCCGTAATGCCCACGCCTAGGCGTGACCACACCCGAGTTTTGATTCCTTTCAGCCAAAAGATCATCATTTGATGGGGGAATGGAACATTTAAAGCCAAGAGGTCATCACATGTATGGAGGGGATGTCATAAGTGTGTTTCTTAGTAGATCTACTCTATGGAATTTTATACTACTCACTTTAGAGTAGTGGAGGACACACTAGGGGAGACACACACTAGGGAGCCCAGAATTTCTGGTCTTCTTAAGGCATTTTTCTTCACTTTGGACGAGAGACATCTTGGAGGAGGAGGAGCTGGCCATTACTCTTCACCCATCATCATTCATCACCATTCTTCATCACTTTTGGAGCGGAACAAAGAGAGAGGAGTTAAGGATTGAAGTTCAAAAGCAAGGATCCATCATCAATCAATTGAGGGAGTTTTAATTACTTGCATTTACATGTTTATTTCCATGAGTATGTATATGTTTATATTAGATTTTCTTAAGGCCTTGATGAGAGGCTAATATTGTAGAACTAAGGCCATGTGAAGGCCAATTTATGAATCAATATATGTGAAGTGAATTTTCGTATTAATTCTCATATTGCTTTGTGTGTTGATTTTGAGCTTTTATTACAATCATGTGCTTGATCACCATATGCTTGCTATCTTGCCTAGTCTAGTCATTCGAGAGAAGATAGATTAGGGTTCAATGGAATCAACTCATCATCCGAAACTAATGTGGAATTGCCCCTAGACATAGGTAAAGATTTCCGGGTGCGGTTAGCCGGATTTATCCGGGGAAACTCTAGAACGTTAATGCGTGGTTATTGATTAGATTCTCGGATAGACATATTTAGAGAACCATCAATTAATCATAGGATTATTATGTGCCGAGACATCGGGTAATAATTATCTAAGGAATTTCTACCAAAGCAATAGGAGTCTAATAATTCGAAGAGTAGCTCATCTATATTGAAGAGTAGATTCGGTTGTAGCATGTGCCTTAGTCATTTTATCATACGTGAGATTTAATCTATAGTTCGTTTCTCTTTGGTTCTTCACTTGCTTACTCGTTTTATTGCAATTTACTTTTGTCCATTTTCATTAATCATAAACTAAAATTCAAGTCTCCGTGGTTCGACAACCCAGACTTATTTTGTCTACTTTTATTACTACACACGACTAGTGCACTTGCTATTAAAAGCACGTTAGGTATTAGCGTGTCAAGTTTTTGGCGCCGTTGCCGGGGACTTGTTTATTTTAGTTTTTGATTTTCGTTTACATTTTTTATAATTCTTAGTTTTCGTTTATTTCTTGATTCTCTTTTATTTTCGTGTTTAGTCTGATTTTGTTCTTGTATTTAATTGTTAGGATCTTGAGGTGCATGACCCGCTCCTCAAACAAGCCTCTATACGAGTTGGAGCCCGAAATTGAACGAGTTCTTCGGACTAGTAGGCGAGCAAGAGAAATGGCCAATAATCTCAACCAAAACCCGAATGAAAATTTCCCGGACATGAACTCACCGGAAACTAGGGAGTGGTTACAAGGTGTTCTACAAGCCATGCAAGCGGTACCTCCTCCACAACTCCCGTCGGTTCGGGGTAGCTTACCACCTAGGGTCCATACTATTCCAGGGCCCGTGGTCGTGCCTAACTTCTTTGCACCAAACTACCACATTCCGGCTCACATTTTTAATATGGTGCAAGGAAAACCTTTCTATGGAGAACCGGACGAATCACCTCACGCTCATTTAGAGACTATAGACGATGCTCTTGTGACCATTCAATTTCACCCACGGGATCTTGATGCAATTCGTCTAAGAGTTTTCCATTTCTCATTGAAGGATAGGGCGACAACATGTTACAAATCCTTACCTCCACAATCTATTACAACATGGGGTGAGTTGGTCGATGCCTTTTTAAATAAATTCTTTCCACCCTCCAAAATCAATGAGCTCCGGAGTAATATAAAAAGGTTTAGGCAAAGGAGCAATGAGTCTTTAGCCGAGACTTGGGCTAGATATAAGGGCATGCTCCGTAAATGTCCCGATCATAATTTTGGGTTGAATGAACAAGTACTCCATTTCTATGATGGGGTTAGGTCACGTATTCGGCATAGACTCAACGCGGGTGCGGGAGGAGATCTCCTTGGGTTAGACTGTCAAAGTGTATGGGATAAAGTCGAACAGTTGGCCCGAGAAGACGAGCTTTACCCCGACGATGAAGAGGCCTCATCCTCTAAAAAAGTTGCTTGTATTGAGGAAATAGTTGAGGGAGTAGTAATCTTGGAACCGGAGGTTGGCAACGTTAATTATGTGGGGAATCAAAATCAACCTCGGGTGAACTTCATGTACCCGAGAATTTTCCAAAAAGGCCCAACCCCGCACAGAATGCACAACCGGGGATCTATCAACCGGGGATCTATCAAGCTCCACGGCCACCTTTCAATAACCCACCCCCGAGGCAAGGCAATTTCAATGGACAAGGTCAAGGTCAAGTGCAAATGCGACCTCCCACAATCGATGAGAAACTAGATGCTCACATGAAAAAGTCCGATACATCTTTCAACGAACTTCGGGGTATGATAAAGGATATGTGTATGGAGATGAAGGATTTGCGAACACAAGTGGGGCAACTGTCTAATGCGGTTAACGGTAGAGCCCCGGGGACTCTCCCAAGTGACACGGAAAAGAACCCGAAGGCTCAATGCAATGCCATAACCTTGAGAAGTGGAAAACAATTAGAGAGTGACATTGCCAATACATCCGCGCCCGAGCGCCCCGAGATGCACGCCCAGGCGCCAGATCTCCCCTGCTCTGGACAAAATTCTCTGTTTTCCGCGCCTGAGCGCCTTTCTGACGACGCCCAGGCGCCACCCGCAACCCTGCCAGATGCATCTGTTCTGAATCCCGCGCCCGAGCGCCCCGACATGCACGCCCAGGCGCCTACAGATCCACGCCTAGGCGCCAATATACGCGCCAAGGCGCCGCCTACTGTTTCAGTGGGTTTTCATCCGTCTAATCCAACGCTTTCTCCCCCTATCGAAGTTCGTCTCCCCTTCCCAAATGCTCACAAAAAGAAGAAAAAGGAGATGGATCCGAGCTTTCTTCGAATTTTGGCAATCCTTCGGGAAGTGAGAATTAATATTCCGTTTATTGACGCCATTCTCCAAATGCCGAATTATGTGAAGTTCTTCAAGGACATACTCTCCAACAAGCAGAAGTGGGAGGAGAATGAGACGGTGTGCCTCACGGAAGAATGCTCCGCCGTATTGCTCAATAAATTGCCAACTAAGCTCCAAGATCCCGGGAGCCTCACAATCCCGTGCACGATTGGGTCCTTATCGTTCAAGAAGGTGTTATGTGACTCGGGGGCCAGCATCAATCTTCTTCCATACTCACTATTTAAAAAGCTAGGCCTTGGAAATCCCAAGCCGACCTCAATGAGCCTTCAACTAGCCGACCGATCAATCAAGAGGCCCAAGGGGATAATCGAAGACGTTCTTGTCCAAGTCGACAAGTTTTATTTTCCTGTTGATTTCGTGGTACTTGACATGGAAGAAGATGTGGAGGTACCATTAATCCTAGGGAGACCATTCCTAGCCACGGGTAAGGCGGTGATTGACATTGCTAATGGTAAGCTTACCTTGAATGTGGGCGATGACAAAGTTACCTTTGATGTTTACAAAGTCCTTAAACACCCTATTGATCATGACTCGTGTTATCGAATTGATACATTTGACCAGTTGATTGTTGAGTATTTATAGGACAATACAATTGAAAATTCTCTCGAACAGGATCTTATGAAATCCATGCAAGTGGACTCGGAGAGAGATGATCTAGTGGAAAGGGTTCTAAGCTTGGAGTACAAATCTTCCTCTCATTCGGGAGGCTCTATCAAAGTTGATAGATCATTGTCAGGAGCACCTCGCCCATCTATTGAAGAACCCCCCTCTCTCGAACTCAAACCCCTCCCCCCCCCACCTTAAATATGTGTACTTGAACGACGACAAAACACTCCCATTGATCATTTCCTCATCTCTTTCAGGATCACAAGAAGACCAATTAATGACGGTGTTGAGATCTCACAAACGGGCTTATGGGTGGAAACTTGCGGACATCAAAGGCATTAGTCCAGCGATATGTATGCACAAAATACTTATGGAGGACTCCACCAAGCCTACACGCCAACCCCAAAGGAGGTCAAACCCACAAATCCAAGAGGTAGTAAAGAAGGAAGTGATTAAACTGCTCGACTCAGGTATAATCTATCCTATTTCTGATAGTGCATGGGTGAGCCCTACCCAAGTGGTGCTTAAGAAAGGGGGATAACGGTAATTGTGAATGCGAATAATGAGCTAATCCCAACTCGTATAATTAGTGGGTGGCGTGTGTGTATAGATTACCGTAAGTTGAATGATGCCACCCGTAAGGATCATTTCCCCCTCCCCTTTATTGACCAAATGCTTGAACGATTAGCCGGGCATGATTTCTATTGTTTTCTAGATGGTTACTCCGGCTATAATCAAATTGCCATAGATCCCGAGGACCAAGAGAAAACCACTTTCACTTGTCCTTATGGCACATTTGCTTATAGAAGGATGCCATTTGGCTTGTGTAATGCCCCGGCCACTTTTCAAAGATGCATGATGGCTATTTTTCATGATATGGTTGAAGATTTCCTTGAAATTTTTATGGATGACTTTTCTGTATTCGGAACAACTTTTGATATTTGTCTTGCTCATTTAAATGTTGTGCTTAAACGTTGTGAGGAAACCAACCTTGTTTTGAATTGGGAAAAATGTCATTTAATGGTCCGGGAAGGGATTGTGCTTGGCCACAAGATCTCTCAAAAAGGGATCGAAGTGGACCAAGCCAAGATTGAGGTCATTGAAAAACTTCCCCCGCCCACTTCGGTAAAAGCTGTTAGGAGTTTTCTCGGGCATGCCGGTTTCTATAGGCGATTCATCTTGAATTTCTCTAAAATTGCGAAACCGTTGTCTAATTTGCTTGTCAAAGATGCACCTTTTGATTTCAATTTTTCTTGTATGCAGGCCTTTCTTGATTTGAAGGAACGCTTAGTTTCCGCCCCTATCATGTCACCCCCCGATTGGAGCTTACCATTCGAGTTGATGTGTGATGCGAGTGACACCGCGGTTGGAGCGGTCCTTGGCCAAAGGAAGGAGAAGGTATTTCGAACCATTTACTATGCTAGTAAAACTCTTAACGATGCACAATTGAATTATGCCACCACGGAAAAAGAATTACTAGCCATAGTCTTTGCATTCGATAAATTCCACTCTTACCTCGTGCTAAACAAAGTGATAGTTTACACCGATCATTCGGCTTTAAAATATTTGCTTGCCAAGAAAGATGCTAAACCAAGACTTCTTAGGTGGATTTTGTTACTCCAAGAATTTGATTTAGAGATAAAAGACAAGAAAGGCACCGAAAATGTAGTAGCCGACCACCTCTCACGATTAGAGCTAGTGAATGATCCGTTAGATGAGATACCAATTCGTGAGGAATTCCCGGATGAACACCTCCTTGCTATTTCTGACAAAATTTCACCTTGGTATGCTAACTTTGCCAATTACATTGTTACGGGCCGTCTTCCCCCGGATATCACTTTTCATCAAAAGAAGAAATTTCTATTTGATGTGAAGCAATATCTTTGGGACGAACCCTTTTTATTCAAAGTTTGTGCAGATGGCTTAATTCGACGTTGCATACCCGAAACGGACGTGCATGCTATCCTATCTCATTGTCATGATATGGCGGTGGGTGGCCATTTTGGGCCTTCCAAAACGGTAGCTAAGATCCTCCAATCAGGTTTCTTCTGGCCTACTCTTGTTAAAGATGCACATCATTATGTCAAATCTTGTGATCGCTGTCAACGAATGGGGAACATCTCTAAACATCATGAAACGCCCTTAAATAGCATGTTAGAGTGTGAGTTGTTTGATGTATGGGGTGTGGATTTCATGGGCCCTTTCCCCAGTTCTTGTTCAAATAAATATATCCTTGTTGCGGTAGACTATGTCTCCAAATGGGTGGAAGCCGTGGCCTTGCCTACTAATGATGCTCGGGTTGTCACTCGTTTTCTGAAGAAGCATATTTTTACTCGATTTGGAACTCCCCGAGCCATCATTAGTGACGGGGGCACCCACTTCTGCAACAAGCAGTTTGAACTTTTATTGACCAAGTACGGGGTGAAGCATAAAATTTCGACCCCATACCACCCACAAACTAGTGGCCAAGTGGAGGTCTCGAATAGGGAGATTAAGCGTATTTTAGAAAAAACTGTCAACGCATCAAGAAAGGATTGGTCCCTTAAATTGGATGATGCTCTTTGGGCTTATCGGACCGCCTATAAAACCCCAATTGGCATGTCCCCGTATCGTCTTGTTTTTGGCAAAACATGTCACTTGCCCGTTGAACTTGAGCATCGTGCTTATTGGGCCATTAAGTTTCTAAATTTTGACTCTCAACGTGTAGGTACACAACGTTTGCTACAACTCAACGAGCTCGAAGAATGGCGTCATCTTGCCTATGAGAACGCGAAACTCTATAAGGAGCGGACCAAAATGTGGCATGACAAACATATTCTCCCCCGGGAATTCCACAAGGGAGAGCGGGTGTTGCTATACAACTCTCGACTCCGACTCTTCCCCGGGAAGCTTAAGTCTCGATGGTCGGGCCCATTTTTGATTTCCCATGTCTATCCATCCGGCGCCGTCGAGCTTACAACAGATAAAGGACATACTTTCTTGGTCAACGCTCAACGTCTAAAACCTTACTTAGGGATGGATGGACCGAGAGACAAAGAGTCCTTCATCCTCGCGGACCCTTCGTGATTCTTCGCTTTCAGTCGAGCTAATGACTCTAAACTAGCGCTTCTTGGGAGGCAACCCATGTTTTCTTTCCGTTTCCTTTTCTTTTTCTCTTATTATTCCGTTTGTTGCTTTATTTTCTAGTCTTAAATCTTTGTTAGTTTGTGTTTTAAGTGTTTTGTCTTTCCCCTTTTGAAACAGGAAATGGAAATTCTTTACATACTATTTCTGAAGAGCCCGCCTAGGCGCCTATCGACGCGCGCCTAGGCGCCCATAGCGCCTATGTGTTTCAACATGTTTCTGAAAGGGCCGCCCAAGCGCCGAAAAACTCCCGCCTAGGCGCGGAAAGTTTCACTCAAAAATTCAGGTACGCTGTGTCGCGCGCCTAGGCGCCCAAACACGCGCGCCTAGGCGCCCTTTTCTGATTTAAACATATCTGTGGGTCAAAACGGTCAAAATTCTCACAAAATCTTCACAACTCCTCTCCCACGTGATTTCCGGCGACACTCTCACCATTTCCGGCCATTTCCACCGTGTTTCACCGCCACTTTCCATCAACATAACTCGCTGCACAGTGGCTCCTCTTTCACATCGAATCGGTGCGATAATTTTGGGGATAAAAGGTGAGTTTTGGCTTTACCCTTCTTCCATTTCCGATTCATAGCCGACGAGTAGGTGCCTTACGTTATATTTTGAGGATTAATTGGGGTTTCGTCCGATTGTGTTTTTTTTGTTGCATTTGAGGACTTTTATTGGATTTGTGGGTTGTTATCGAATTTGGGGGTTGTTGTTGTTGAATTTGGTGCTCTATTGTTGTTAAATCTGTGGTTGTTTTCGATTTGTGGGTTGTAGTCGAATTTGGGGGTTGTTGTTGTTGAATTGGGTGCTATATTGTTGTTAAATCTGTGGGTTGTTGCTTAAAATTGAGGAATCTGTTGATCGTGGATTGTTGCTAGATTGTGGGTTGCTCTCTGATTTGGTGTGTTGTTGGGCGTTGACGATTGTTGTGTTGGGTTGGTTTGCATTCGGGTTGATTTGAGTAGTTGAGAAATTGAGATAATTTTAACCATTGTTGTTGCAAATGACGAGAACTACCAACAAACCGTCCAAGGGTAAGAAAAAAGTGGGTGAGGGTTCCTCTAATGAGCCCGAGACTCCCGATAATACCCGTTTCGAAAACTCCAAAGTCCAAATTATGTGTCAGAGTTTGAGCACCCCCGCACCCTTATTAAGGAGCACTATTTGACCACCCGGGGACAGCCCTCTGTGCACGAATTGATACAGTTCCATCACTTACAGTTTTTCTGTCAAAAGCCCGAGGCCATCTGTCTTCCTTGGGTCCTGGAATTCTTCAGCTCCGGGGTTTATGATGAGATTGAGACGCGAGGATGGCTGGGGACTACCCTTTTGGTACAGGGCAAACATGTCGATTATGAGTTGAGACAGATTAGGGAGAGCATAGGCACCCCCACCCCTCAGACATGCGAGTTCACCACTCTTTACAATGCAGGGCGCCTCCGGGTTAGCCTGTCGGATATTTTGCGGGTTATTGCCCGAGAGGGGTGGGAGTGGGTACCCGGAGAAGCTCATGTCCCCCGTAGGGCTCTACTTCCCGAGGCTGCTTTCTGGCTCGACTTCATCCGATTCAATTTAATACCGAGTACCAATCGGTCAGAGGCAAACAAGGAACGGGCCACCCTCATCTATGCTATTATGTCCAAGAAAGCTGTGGACTTTGCCCGGGTGATCCACAAGTCTTTGACGGACCACTTTAGGAAGTTGAAGAATGAGTTAGGGCCGTTGATTGACAAAGAATTGGCCAAGCAAAAGGGCGAAGGGCCCACTCGGAAGAATCCCATCATTCTCCCGTCACTGATCACAGTTTTATGCAAAGCAGCTAAGGTTCCCACATTTCCTATGGAGCGTACTGAGCTCCCTGGTTCTTATCTCGCCGTGGTAGCTGACGACCCCCAGGCTCCTCCACCACCAGCTACTTCCAAGAGGCCTCGCCCGTCTTCATCCCGGTCTACTAGTTCCCCACAGTTTCCACCTATGGATGCCGCCGCCATTAGACAATTAAAGGATGAATTGAGGGATGAGTTGCGAGATGAGATGAGGGTGGTCATGTCCGACACTTGTGCTTATTTCCGTCAGCTTCTTGTCAAGCATAATGAGTTTGTCGGTCGGGAGCCGTTTGATTATTCTACTCCTCCACCTTACCCGCACCCCCCGCCTCAGCAACCCGCAGATTTGCACGAGTCAGGTGCTCTCGTTCCTGTAGGAGGTGATGATGAGGCTCATAATGATGAGGGTAGCCCGTTGATTGATTTGGATGATCTCGGCGGAACGGATGAGGACTACATTGACCGTTTTGGCACTACAGATTAGGCTTATCTTGTTTTATTTCCATGCATGTTTCGTTTTTTTTTTTGTTTTGTTATCTTTTGTTGGGTTGTTGGATATTTTATGTTTTATGTTTGGATGCTTGATGTTTTCTTTCCATGCATGTTTCTCGTTTTTGTTCGTCTCGTTTTGTTTTCTTCTATTCTATCCAATGTTTGATGCTTTGTATGGCTAGCATTTTTTTTTACCTATGTAGTGATCGACACAGTGATTGCCATCCTTGGACTCGATTGCCTTAAGTGGACTCGGGTTTGCTTTTCAGCTCCCCTATGGTGATGTGTACTTTACCCTTATTTTCTTTCGAACATTGGGGCCAATGTTCATGTTAAGTTTGGGGGGGTGTTTTAGATAACTCAGTCCAAGTTTGGGGGATGGCACACATCTACATGTGAGCTTGTGCATTTTGTGATTTTTTTTTTTTGGATAGAATTTCAACCCGTCACTTGATGAATTGAGCATGGTTAACGTGAATACATGGTATGCATTCTCTATCAATTTGGTTTTCAATTTGGTTTTTAATGGCTATACACGCAATTCCTTGTTTGTGAGACCCTAACTAGACTAGATTGACCTTAAGATGATTCACATATGCACATAAATCGAGGGTAGAGGAGTTGAGTGGGCAACCATTTTGAAACACTTAAAGGCTTGATCCCGGAAATATCAACTTAGAATTTTCACATGTGTTATGAGTTGAGAACGTTAACTTCGTGTGCTTAATAATAATAAAAAGAGGTTGAACATTGGTATGACTGAAAAAGTCAGGCTTAATAGATACTGGGGGCAAAGAGCACCATGCCTAGAATACTGTACTATTAAGCTAATTTGAGCTAGAGCTCAAGCCAATACAAGTGTTAAGTAAATAAGGACCTAGTTTGATTTTGTGGCCTTTGACACTCGAGCGATTAAGCCCTTAGGAATGTCTCTACATTTGATACCCGAAAGCCGTCTGGTTTAGGAGTTATTGGCCTAAAGCTCGTTACACGGGTGTCATAGAAAGCCTAAGAGGATCGAACATTGCACATGGTCTAGCCTCTAATGTTTCGAGTTGAAAGTGCATAAGTTAAAGTCGAAAGTGGAATGAAGTGATGAATTTTAAGTGGCTATGAAGTTGTATTCAATTCTCGTACCATGTGAATAATCAAAAGTTGATAAATATGGGGTTAATGCTTGAAAAGTGGTAAGAATGCCACTCGACTATAATACTTGAGATTTATTACACTACACCCTTAGGATGATCTTTTCGATGTTAAGGCGTAACATGAGCAATTGGGTGACGTGTATATATATGTAACTTGAGCTTAAACAGGTGAATTCGTACCATTGTGTGCTATTAATCATTGTAATTTACGTTGAGTGATCGGGGTTGAAAATCTTTCGATTTTGTGGGTATATCGTCTGCAAACCCTCACGAGACTATAACTCGTCCTTTGAGGTAACTCAAAGGTTCAAAGGCTTGTTGCATTCGCTAAATGCAACCGTTTACTCCACGAAAGTGAGTTAGGTAGTTTTCTTTTTGTTTCTCTCTTTGATTGATGATGTTTCCTTATCTTAAAACTCTTATTGCTCGAGGACGATCAATTGATAAGTGTGGGGGTGTTGATAAGAGGCATTTTTACGTGTTTTTAAGCCCATGGGACTTATGCTATGGATTCATTTATTGACAAAATCATGCCACATTTGCGTTAAGCAGGGTGTTAAGTGATTACAGGTGATAAATTTGAGCATACGAAGAAACGAGGCGAAAAACGACGTATAAAACAAGTTCAGGCCAATTTGCTTCTGTCGTCCACGCCCAGGCGCCAGTATTACCACGCCCAGGCGCCGGACAAGATGCAAATAACGTCAACATTCTGCTATCCACGCCTGGGCGCCGTATCTGCACCACTTTCCACGTTCGAGCGCTATTTCCGTATGTTTAGAGACCGAATTGGATGAAGTTCCCTTCTACAATGTTGTAGAACTATGTGTTAGCTTCAAATGAGGACTTGAATCATCCAAATCGGAGTTTCGTGGAGAAAGTTATGAATGAAATACGATTGCTGCGCAGGACACATTGCATTTAATTTCAGCATTCTGTCAGCGGCGCCCAAGCGCCGTAATGCCCACGCCTAGGCGTGACCACACCCGAGTTTTGATTCCTTTCAGCCAAAAGATCATCATTTGATGGGGGAATGGAACATTTAAAGCCAAGAGGTCATCACATGTATGGAGGGGATGTCATAAGTGTGTTTCTTAGTAGATCTACTTTATGGAATTTTATACTACTCACTTTAGAGTAGTGGAGGAGACACTAGGGGAGACACACACTAGGGAGCCCAGAATTTCTGGTCTTCTTAAGGCATTTTTCTTCACTTTGGACGAGAGACATCTTGGAGGAGGAGGAGCTGGCCATTACTCTTCACCCATCATCATTCATCACCATTCTTCATCACTTTTGGAGGGGAACAAAGAGAGAGGAGTTAAGGATTGAAGTTCAAAAGCAAGGATCCATCATCAATCAATTGAGGGAGTTTTAATTACTTGCATTTACATGTTTATTTCCATGAGTATGTATATGTTTGTATTAGATTTTCTTAAGGCTTTGATGAGAGGCTAATATTGTAGAACTAAGGCCATGTGAAGGCCAATTTATGAATCAATATATGTGAAGTGAATTTTCGTATTAATTCTCATATTGCTTTGTGTGTTGATTTTGAGCTTTTATTACAATCATGTGCTTGATCACCATATGCTTGCTATCTTGCCTAGTCTAGTCATTCGAGAGAAGATAGATTAGGGTTCAATGGAATCAACTCATCATCCGAAACTAATGTGGAATTGCCCCTAGACATAGGTAAAGATTTCGGGTGCGGTTAGCCGGATTTATCCGGGGAAACTCTAGAACGTTAATGCGTGGTTATTGATTAGATTCTCGGATAGACATATTAGAGAACCATCAATTAATCATAGGATTATTATGTGCCGAGACATCGGGTAATAATTATCTAAGGAATTTCCACCAAAGCAATAGGAGTCTAATAATTCGAAGAGTAGCTCATCTATATTGACGAGTAGATTCGGTTGTAGCATGTGCCTTAGTCATTTTATCATACGTGAGATTTAATCTATAGTTCGTTTCTCTTTGGTTCTTCACTTGCTTACTCGTTTTATTGCAATTTACTTTTGTCCATTTTCATTAATCATAAACTAAAATTCAAGTCTCCGTGGTTCGACAACCCGGACTTATTTTGTCCACTTTTATTACTACACACGACTAGTGCACTTGCTATTAAAAGCACGTTAGGTATTAGCGTGTCAAGTTTTTGCAATTGATTGATGATGGATCCTTGCTTTTGAACTTCAATCCTTAACTCCTCTCTCTTTGTTCCCCTCCAAAAGTGATGAAGAATGGTGATGAATGATGATGGGTGAAGAGTAATGGCCAGCTCCTCTTCCTCCAAGATGTCTCTCGTCCAAAGTGAAGAAAAATGCCTTAAGAAGACCAGAAATTCTGGGCTCCCTAGTGTGTGTCCCCCCTAGTGTGTCCTCCACTACTCTAAAGTGAGTAGTATAAAATTCCATAAAGTAGATCTACTAAGAAACACACTTATAACATCCCCTCCATACATGTGATGACCTCTTGGCTTTAAATGTTCCATTCCCCCATCAAATGATGATCTTTTGGCTGAAAGGAATCAAAAATCGGGTGTGGTCACGCCTAGGCATGGGCATTACGGCGCTTGGGCGCCGCTGACAGAATGCTGAAATTAAATGCAATGTGTCTTGCGCAGAAATCGTATTTCATTCATAACTTTCTGCAAGAAACTCCAATTTGGATGATTCAAGTCCTCATTTGAAGCTAACACATAGTTCTACAACATTGTAGAAGGGAACTTCATCCAATTCGGTCTCTAAACATACGGAAATAGCGCTCGAACGTGGAAAGTGGTGCAGATACGGCGCCCAGGCGTGGATAGCAGAATGTTGACGTTATTTGCATCTTGTCCGGCGCCTGGGCGTGGTAATACTGGCGCCTGGGCGTGGACGACAGAAGCAAATTGGCCTGAACTTGTTTTATACATCGTTTTTCGCCTCGTTTCTTCGTATGCTCAAATTTATCACCTGTAATCACTTAACACCCTGCTTAACGCAAATGTGGCATGATTTTGTCAATAAATGAATCCATAGCATAAGTCCCATGGGCTTAAAAACACGTAAAAAATCCTCTTATCACTACTCGACTCCTAAAATAAGCCATGTTGTGCTGCCCAAAACGAAGTCCAATATCGGCACGACTACTAGAAAAGTCAGCGTGCTTCATCATAAACATTCCACAGTCAAACACATTATGCTGTTGGGGATGGTCTGTGGTGCGCTCGTAATGCCAGTGACTCAAATTAACTGATTGTCCGCTATTTTGCTTCGCCTCATCAATATAATACCGAGCTAGATAATCTAAAACTTTGTGATCATATCCACCAAATGAATCAAGATATTACAACTTTTGGTCTTTTTTGTTTATAATAGCTAAACACCAATGTTGATCTTCATTTCGGTGAATAGGCACAAACAGTTTGTCACACTCAACAAGTTCATATCCAATAGACGTCACACCAGTCCATTCCTTGACCGATTTAAAATCATACTCACCATCTCGAACCAAACTCCCGTAAAAGAAAGGGCTAAAATAATGGCATCTAAAATATTTGGTTGGCTCCCTAATCTATCTTTCTTTCAACAAGTTAAAATCAACCAACTCATCATTAATCCAACCTCTTAGCCTCAAACACTGAAACTTTTCGCTAGTTATGCAAATACCAGACAGATAGTGACTCACCAACGTTTTTGTAGTATTGCATTTTGCAAAGGCAGCGGTAGTGACTTTGTCTTCTGCTCGGGCAAAAGGCGAAAAATATTCAGTACCCATGGGATACGAAGCAAACTACTTCAACATTGTTTACACATATACATCAAATGGAGACATCATGATTTTCATCAAACAGAAAAGACATTATGCCATATTAAGTCTTACACACTTTCTTCTTCTTCTTTGCATCAGGATTGGTAAATGGAGATCTTTGATACTTGGATAGCATAGGCATCCTCTTCAAATTTTGTTCAACTACTGCATCCTCTACCTTTGAATCAATACCTACATCCAATCCACCATCACCTACATCTCCCTTCAAATCATGACCTGCAACAGAATCTTCATAAGGAAGAATAGCTAAATCATCTTTTTCAACAGCTTCATCCTCACCACCAACAGCTTGATCCTCACCACCACCATCTTCATCCCCACCACCAACAGCTTGATCCTCACCCCAACAACTTCATCCTCGCCACCACTTTTTACCCTTCCACTCAATAATGATAGCTCAAAACTCAGTGCAGATAACTCAGATTTGAGAGAAGATAACTTCAATTTCACAGAACCCAACTCGCAACTTAACTGGGATTTAGCAGTTGACAACTCAGATTTCACAGCAGACAACTCACATTTCAGGGCAACATTGTTTTCCACTAACATATCAACCTTTGCCATCAACTCACCAAACATTTTAACAACCGATTCAGAGGACTGTGGAGGTCTGGATGTACCACATTGAAAACTTTCAGTTTCAGCTCTGCTACCATCATGAATGTGGGCTGAAAGTTTAGTCACTGTCGAGATTCCACATCTATACGGAAAATATCATCAAATAGGATTCTACCTTCTTTCTCCAATATTTCAGTCCACAATTTTGTGGTGGAGTCAATGATGTTATTGGTTACATCATAAGGAGCAAAACTTTGAATGTGGTCTGTTGCTTGTTCCTCCGGCGTGGGCTGAAGTATGTTTTTAACATCCTAGCAAACAAAACAACAAAACAAATAAAATCATTGAAATAAAAAACTAGAAAACAATTGAAAGTAATATAAATAACATTGAAATAAAATCTTTTACTGCTTAGTTTTACATAGAAGGTTACTGACTATGGATAGTCAATGTGCTTTGTGCAAATGGAGAAAAATTATGAATCATTTGAATTTTGAATGTACATAGAGTAAGGGGTTATTGAGCCTGTTGTTAAGAAAAAAAACTAACCTTGTTGTTCCCGACTATCATAAGAACCTGAGACAAAGTGGGGTATTGTCTCTTCTGAACAAGTTTGGTAGTCCACTTGCACATTCTAGGAAACTGTCGGGAGGTATTCTCCCTCAAACGCCCAATAATTGGTGACAGTGCGGGAATACACTCAAAAGGAAAAAGTTGACATAGGAACAAAAAAAAGTATTATCAAATATTTACAGATAAAAGTAAGTCAGAAAATTAACAATGAAAGACAAAAAATAATGTTACCATAAGGGGGAGAATGAAACAATGAAAGTTGCACTGGGGATTTGCCAAAGCCAATTTCTTCTTGAGTTCTAAAGTTTTCAAGTGCTCTATCATAACATAATAAGAAAACCTACCCCATGGATAGGTTTTAGCAAACTCACGGTCATCAACAATTGCAAGAAGACTCTCGTCTATTGGTGAAACTTCACTTGCAGGGATAAACAAAACAGAAACCAACAAGTATAATAGAGCAATCTTCAACTTGTCTGATGGAAGGATCTCAATAGCTTGGTCACTGGATCTAATCTTATGTTTCTTTTTCTTAGGCAATGGCTAAGTACGGATCACACACCGCATAAGTTGTTCCTTAAGAACTTTTACTAAGGCTTTAGGGCTAAGGTATTTATGATTAAAACTATCAACATCATCTACACTCTTTTTTCAGTAGGATACGGGGAGCAATTCAACCCACTCATAACCGCATGCTCCATCAAAGAGTAACTGATAGGTATGCCATTTAGAACAAACCAGATTTTGGATTTTTCGGGAGACTCCACCATTCGGGTTAGAAGCATCCAGAGAGGAGTTAAAACCATTTCCAGTGAAGAATCCATGTCGAATAATGGGCCAAACTGAGAATTCTTAAACCACATGATGCCATCTGGATGGTCACTCAAACAATCTTCAATAAATTTGATATATGTGGCCAATTTGTAGTGGCATGATATTTTACACTTCTTGTTAAAGTCTTTCGGGGTCAGTGTAAAAGTAGGCCGAGGGATGTCGTTTGCATCATTAACCTTAAAACAAATCGTTACAATCAACAATCGCTCCAATCGATCCAACACTTGAAAAACCCAGTGACGTGTTCATCCTACTTCTTCGACGATATTCCGAATCTAACACAGAGCCTGCTAGCAGTGCTCCTGGAGCTCATTTCAAACAAAGTATTTTATCCTTTTCCTATATTTTTTAATCACAGGATAAAATTTGCTCTTTCAGCATTTTAGCGAAGAGAGAATCCAGCATACTCGGAATATATTAGCCAGGGATCAAAATTCCGATTTCAAAGTGGTGCCCCCTCACTTATTCCTCGATTTGATCTGGAAGAAGTGATCCTGGAGCTGAGGAAACCTATACAAATTGTTGAAATCGATCAAGCGACTGAAACAGGCGATGAACCTCTCAGGATAAAGTTTGTAGTATTTTATTGATTTCTACTTGCAGAAATTTTTGCTGTTTTTCTCAAACGCTTGCATATGTATCCAGCTCAAAATGAACCAACCGCTGATGCACCTCCTCCTAACGAGTTGGAATTGATTTTTCAACAGTGGTGGATATCACTAAAGAGTTAGACACAGTTCTTCCAGACGCTGAAACTTCTCCAGCTAAAGAAACGATTATGGATGCTGAGCGGTTGACAGAAGTAGGCCTGATAATCCCCACACCTATTGGTCCTCCTCCTCAAGCGATTGTTTTCTTTCCAAGAGGTTATAATTCAGATTTAGAATTTTATTATGCCTCGAGAGAGACGACGCTTTGTTAGATGATTGATATGAAGATAAATTTTTAGACTACTCTCCACAATCCAAAGCTTTCAGCCTTTCAGAAATCAACAGTTTTTTAAACGCTTAACTCCAGCGAAGTGCCCACAATGAAAGATATCACTGCCCACCTCGGATATCTGGAACCAACAACAATGACACTTGCTGAGTTAGAGAGTAATTACTTTCAAAAGTAAGGCAAAAGCATAGAACGCAATTACCCTTTCCGCCGTACTCATGTCCAGATACAGAATCCACACATGGGAGATTAGGGAAAGAATCCTAATGAAGAACAACTGCAGAAATTAGGATATTCAGCACTTTCTCATATCATTCACTCAAACGCTAACACATCCGCGAAAAAGCCGCTGAAGTTATGGAAAGGCAAAGGTGCTATGCTTCGGGATCACCCTAACCCCATCAACTTCTGGGTTGAAGATGAAGCCAGAGAATTTCTTGCAAGAGTATGGGAAGATAACTACCTAGTAGAGAAACAGCGTTACAAGCAATTACTTGCGACTATATCTGACAGTGAACTCACTAAATCTCTCGGGAAAAGGTGGATAATGGATATGCCCCGATGGGCAGAAGATTTTGTTTTACATTGCCATTCAATTGAAGAAATGATGAAGTATCCATTTTTGTTTAACTTTGGCACCGATTATAGGCGTAGAGCATATGCCTTATTTCTGTTGGAGACGCGCGAATCGCTTGTAGGTCCGATAAATACTTTGCCTTATTTTCCGCCAAGGCATGGAACGCTATCTTCGTGAACAACTTAGACAGATCAGTCAAGGAGGTTATGAGATAACATTGGGTCAGCGACTCCAGATTGATTTGAATGAGGATGCTTCTTCAAGCAAGCGACCACGTCTTCCAGGTCAAACTACAATCCGTGTGAAATTCACAAGAGATGGATATCACTTTCATAGAAGAGTAGTGATAGAAAAATGCACAAGAGATGGATATCACTTTCAACCACTATTTTGGGTTAAGTGACTTTCGAGAATACAACCCTCATCCTGTGCTCTTTTGCTAACAAAACATCCAAGTGACCAAAATGATATCGCTGATCAGGCCAGTGAACCAAGAAGTAACTCAAGCGCTAATGCCATTTATTTTGGACTTCTACAACTCTTACATCTCAGGAGTTGATCTGCCAGAAGATGTGTAATTTGCACTTAGCACTGAAGAGCGCAAAGACGCCATATTCTTTATTCCGCAGACCAACCTGATAAGTCCAAGGCACGTCATGGAAGCGATTGGCCCCCTTTGGGTCATTGCTGTTGAGAAGCCTTCTCCTTCCTTGGAGATTATTGAGATCGTAGAGGAAGTTACTCCTACTAAGGAAGCCGCTTAAATTCCAGACACTTCTTTGCCAGATATTTCTAGCACCCCAGTAGTCGAGCTCGCTACTCAAGAACCTGTTTGTCCCTCAGCGACTGCAGATCCATTCATGGATCAAGCGATTCAGGAAGTTCAGGAAGTCCTTGATGAGCCTTTTGTTAGAGACAAATCTAAAGGCAAGGCTGCAGTTTCTAGCTCATACGGACTCATTTTGTCTCCCCAGCGTTCTTCCTCCTCTGATTCAGATTCGAAAAGTGATCAAGAGACTCGAGACTTTAGAAGAGCTGTTAGGAACTCGCTTAATACCATCAAAGGTTCCTACTCTAAGATACTTGAAAATAATGAGCTAAATATCAGGCTTGTCTCTGATACTAGAAGTCGTGATATTGCAAATTCTGCAACAAAAAGCACCAAAGCAATCATTGATAGCATATCACCATTGATCACTTCTCTTTATGAAGAATTCAATTGGACGCTTACCCAGAATGCATCTGCTGATACTGAGCGTCACAATATTTCCAATTTAATATCTCAGAGTATCGCTGAGCAAGTTGCTCTTTTGATAGATGAGGTCAAGCTTCTCCGTCGAGACATCGCTGAATTAAAGACCTCTCTTAATGATGCCAAGAAGGGGGAAGATCTTAAAGAAATTCCCAGTCCAAGGCTATCTCTAAGACAGACAACAAGCACTGGCGATCTATGTTCGAGGAGATAGTGAGCATCAAGAAAATGCTTACTAAGAAGAGAAAGCCTAGATATTATCAAGGCAGGCACTTACTCCCAGACTTGGACGTTGAGTTCTTAGAGAGTATGGGTTTTCACCTATATGTCGGACCTCTTAGAAGACTTATCAATTGGAAATCCACCAATGATCGAAGACAAGACATTTACCATGACTTGATCCAAGAACTTGGAATCCCTCCGAGGGATTGGGTGGAAAGGTTGATGGAACTAGAAGAAAGCGCTAGACAGAGAAGACATGACTACAATGAAGTCCAGGATACAACCATGATAGATGTTGATAGACTTCTACTGGACCTAGCGACTGAAATCTTTCAAGAAGCGAACAGAGAGCGACAGAAAAGATGATCGCTCACAGTGCTATATATATTTATGTTGTTTACCTTCTTTAAGTTTTTTTCGGTTGTAAATCATGTATGCTTAATTCTTCCATATGAATGAATGAATGATTTAACGTTGAAATAACTTGTTAAAGCTAATCTAACTTCAGCTAACTTTACTAACTTTCCAAATGCTAACTTATAATTATTTTTGGGCTTTTCTTTGAACTCTTAATCTATAAAAGAGTTACAAGAGTTAAGGTCTTGACATCATCAAAAAAGGGGAAATTGTTAGGAATTTCATGTTAGATGTTTTGATGATGACAAGATAGGATTTTATGTTAGACCCCAAATATAATGTAAGTTTCTGTTTTCATAGATCAATTGTATAAGCGTTTGAAAGTATGTTATTTTGTTAGGCTTGTAGTTTTTATCTTTGTAGATTTTAGACTAAGTATTGGATACCGAATCACTAATAGAATTCTAGGTGAGTCTATTAGAGATAAAGTTGAAGATCAGCGTCTGAAGTCAAATGAAGATGAAGATTTGTTCTTAGCGTCTGTCAAACGTTAAACGACTATTTCAGGATTTATGGATCAAGCACTCAAAGCACTCCAGCGATCAGTATCAGATTCACCTGAAATAAATCCTCAAGTCATGAAGGACTTAAATGCAATCATTCAACGGACATTTATTTCCAACGGGAAATAAATTCAAATGCATTAAATGCCTGATAAGAGCATTAAATGTGATAAGCTATTATGACTTGTGGACAAGCCACCTTTTGACTAGACTATCAGGTTTTCAGAGTTCAAACCTGCTCCTGTCCAATCGGAACCAGCAGGATTTCAGGAATGTTAGAGAAAAGGCTAATTCACGCGCTCACATGTGTCTAACGGACAATTTCCAAGAATAGCCTATAAATACCTTACTTCCAGCAAACCCTAGATACAGAGAATATACATAACGATCAACACAAGAAAACTTTGCTGAATATTTTCTCAAGAAAAGCTTAGAAACTCCATAGCCAAAATCTTTCAAGCTTTTTACATACATTCCAGACAGTCACAAATATCTCAAATATCTTCCAAAGAAGAAACCAAAATTCTTACTGAGATATTTCAAGTTGTTAGATCTTTCCAAAAACAAACAAAACCTGTGTGACAAAACCCTCAACCTTTCATCTGTGTGAGAAAGTTGTTGAAACCCCTTACAGGCAGCATTTCTGAGTGAGAGAAGCTTGTAGAAGAAGATTTTTATTGATGCTGAAATCTGTGTGATCAAGGAGCCCGAGATCATTTTCACCTCTTTACTATCTTGTAGAAGATTTTGTGTGATTCTTTGTGATATATGTTATTTTTACACTAGTTTTCCCCCGTTTATTGACTTGGTTTTGATTGTTTTCATGATAATTTGATGACATATGATGCTTGGACCCTTGTTTTCTCATATTTTCTAGAATAACATATCATTTGGAGAAAAGAACAAGAATTGAAGATAAATCATGCATAAAGATACAAACTGTCTGCGCAGTGCTAGAGTTTATGGAATAGATTTCTCTACCCATGTCCAAATTACACACTTCTTATACCAATGGAAAGATAAGAGGCAAAGGTACATTTCTTATGTTGAAGACAAAGATCAGATATTAGGGAAGAGGTGAAACGTCATCGGAAGAGACGTCTTACGATGGAGTTTTCTCATTCAGTGACTTGTGAGACAATTTTTTCATCTTTAACGTTTGATTTCGGCCCTAGTGTCTTCTGGAGAGTTGTAGATCTTTGTTTTAGGATTCTACAGCAACTTGAATCAGTGAATTCCGACATCGGTAGAGAAAGTTATGCGAAGTTTACCAAAACTGGCTGGAGCAGCAGGGGACAAACGCCGCGGCGTTCAACAAGCGAACGCCGCGGCGTTCACATGCAGTAGCCAACGCCGAGGCGTTCAACAAGCGAACGCCGCGGCGTTCGAGGCAGCGGGTTGGTCTATAAATACCCTTTTTAGCCATTTTTTACCCTAACTCACCTTGGATAGCAGCTGCCACACGAAAATAGAGAGAGATGGAGCTTAGAAGAGAAGATTGAAGGTCAAAACATGGAGAATTCAACAAGGAATCCCCATCTCTACAAGAATTAGGGAGTTTTTACATATTTGTTTCTTGAATTTGTTCAAATCTCCTATGACTTGTATGATTTATATTTGCACTTTTGACATGAATATGAGCTAAACTTGTTTGATTGAGGCCATGGATAGGCTATTTATGTTATTTTGATTGTTGTTTTGTTGGTGTTTATTGGATTAATTTTGGTTTTAGCTATGTATTCAATATTTGATCTCAATGCTACATTTGCTTGATCACCAAGTGTTTGATAAAATGCCTAGGTTAGAGATCGAGAGATAATAACCTAGGGAAGATATAAACATTGAATACCCTATAGTTAAACCGACTAGAGATAGACTCGGTTTCTTTAGGTGGCTTTCCATTCACGTGGGGAATTCCTAGACCTTAAATGTATCCTCGTTAATCGGGTTTTCATATGGAGATATATAGGAAATCGTTACCAAGGGTAGGGTTGCTATGCCAAGAGATTGGGTAGTACGTACGTTAGGGAATTTCGCCTTAGCTAAATCAATCTAATAATCCAATAGAACTTAAATCACAATCGAAATGCATAGTTGGTTGAACCATGTGCCTTGATCGCTTCTCTCTATTGTTTCCTCCCTTTATTTGGTGTGACGTTGCCTTAGTTTATTTTCTAGTATTTATTAATTAGTTAATCAATCTTTCTATCGACCGATTTAACTTAGAATTGAGTAATATAGTAGTCTTGGTACTTAGATTATAGTTGTCCCTGCGGATACGATAACCCTGGACTTAGAAATCCACTTTACTACTTACGCGACCTAGTTCTCTTGCTAGGATTTTGTCGTGTCACTTTGATAATCAACTAGGTAAATTTCCTCCAAGTAAAAAAGGAGAAGAAGGGCGTAGCTAGGATTACATCACCCAGTGAACCTTACAATTTCTTGCGTTATTTATTTACTATTATTGTCTTGCTTTATATAATTTCATTTATTCTGAAAAAGACAAGTGACTATTTAACCAAACCGAACGCTAAAGCTTTAAAATCATTTCCGCTGTGCAAAACCTGATTAAGCAATTTAAGCTTTACCCTACTTTGGTAAATTGCTAAAATCACTAAGTCTAAGTTATCTTTTCTGTAGCGCCTGATCTAAGCGCTCACCTTTCTAAGTGTTCAAATCTTTAAAAAGTTATACAATTTTTTTAAGTCGAAAAAGATTTCAGGGTCTATTCAACCCCCCCTCCCCTTCTAGATCCTTTCGTATGCCACTTGGGACCACCAAGGTGGCAACTACACATACCATTTATAAAATAAGATAGGAAGTACAACTAGAAAACTTACAATATTAATCGATTTTTATTACCTATGATGCAGCTCTTCTTCTTGAGTGGGATACAGTGTGTCAAGCCTACAATAAAATGCATTAGTTGAGTTTTATAATATAAAAATAAACCAAAATAATGTAAAAATGTATCACTTAATATCTCAGTTGGTGAAGTAGGTGGTACTTGGGAGTCCTCTGTTGCATATGTTGTACTTATCTGTTGTGAAGGAGGTAAAGATCTTTTGTTACAGCCTCTGGAGGAACCTGACTAAATATTTACAATAAATAATTAATTGTTAAAATGTTTAAAACATATATTAAATGGTAAAACACATTGAAAAGTAAATACTTATTTAGATTACCTGAATTTGCTTTGTGTGTTTGTTATGTCCAGTTTTTTGTGACCTTGTTCACCACAAATGGTCCATGTATGAGTCAGCCCTCTTTTTGATACATTTGTTTGACCTCTTATGTCATTGTCATCCTTTCTCCTTACTTTTCTTGATCTTCCAACTCTTCGCACTACATTTGGGGGATCAACTACTCCAAGAGCTGACTCTTCATAATCATTCATCCCAGGCACTGGATTAATCATGTGTCTATAAACCCTCAAGTATGTATCCCTCTTCAATTAGGGATCCTCATAATTCTCAACTTCAAATCTCATTTGGCCAATGCATACAAGGGCATCACAACAAGGATACCCAACTAATTGGAACATGCCGCAACTGCAATGCCTTATTAAGATACACAATATGGTTGTCCAAATTCTGTTGCACCTCAAACCTATCTTCACCACCCCAGGTTGGAAAATAGTTTCTACCCTTAAGTTTTTGCTTCTGAATCTTCTTATCATTATTAGGACAAATTACCCCACCGTACTTTTACATTCCCCCTCTTTTAGTTTGTATTCTACACATACATTTCCTCCTTATCCACTCAAACATATTAATGATAGGCAGCTCTCTTGCGTCCAAACTATAACTATTGAAAGATTCACTGATGTTGTTCACCAAAACATCACATTTGGTTCTGGAGAAAAAGAAGCATTTAGCCCAATGGATAGCAGGTATATCATTCATCCATTCATAAGGTGTTTGTGCATCCCCTCTCTTTGGATGTACTCTTTCAATTTCTCTCATCACCCTCTGATATTGTCTAACATTAAAAGTTGAGGCTGCTCTCCAGAATAACATCTTCAATTCCTCACCCTTAAAGCTACCCTTTAAATTATTATACATATGTCTAAGACAAAATCTGTGCTCAACCCTTGGAGCCAACTTTCCCACTGCCTCAAACAATCCCTTTTGCCTATCACTTATAAATGCCCACCCCCTTTCTTCTTGTGAGCCTATCTCCCTGAGCAACAAATTTAGGAACCATTCCCAAGTATCAAATTTTTCAACCTTAACAAGGGCAAATGCAATGGGATAGATATTATCATTCCTATCTCTACCCACTGCTATCAACAACTGCCCCTTATACAACCCCTTTAAAAAATAGCCATCTAGACCAATAATTGGTCTACAACCATCCAACATACCTAGCTTCAGTGGACTCAAACAACAATACATCCTCTCAAGAATTAATGGACTTGAATTTCTATCCACTTTCAACACCAAACTGCTGCAAAGGTTATGTTTAACTACTATTGTATAGTAGTCATACAACTTGTTATACTGCATACATCTTGGCCCTATACACTTTATGAAGGCTACACTCAATCTGTACATCCCTTCTTATTTTGTTTTTTAAGGACTCCAGACTTGCATTTGTATTATCACTTATGACATGTTAGATCCTCATCCCAATATACTTGTAATCACCTTGCTTATTATCAGTTCTGTGAATATAAGTGTGACGGCCTTTCATAGATTTAATTTGGTATGTAGTTCCACTCATGATTGGGGATGCATGAATCCTCCAATCACAACCATGCCTACAAGCTACAGTAATTCTGCCTCTTTCACATTTTAAAAATCTTATGTCCCAGCCCTTTTTCACTACCCAATACTTTAAAACCTCTTTATATTTGTTCCTTGTAATAAATTTTGTTGGTCCCAAGTGGCATACGAAAGGGTCTAGAAGGGGGGGGGGTTGAATAGACCCTTTAAGTCTTTTTCGACTTAAAATTGATTTCGTATTAAACGTATTTGGACGCTTGAAATGATAGACGCTTGAAGAGTGTGACGCTTCACCTTAGCATTCACACAAGATATTTGAGACTTTGCGAAGCGTCTAATGAAGACTGTTTTATAAAGTTAACTTAGACTTCAGGAATTGAATACTTTGACCTTGTAGGTTAAGCGTTCAGTTCTTTTAATCAGGGTTAGCACAGCGGAATGATTTTGGAGTCTTCTATTTGAAAGTTTTAGCGTCACAAGATGTTTCTTAGGTGCTTAGCTTTTGATTGTGTTTTACTTATGCAGTGATGTGATAGATGAATGAAATGACTGAAAAGTAAATAACACAATATTTGTAAGGTTCGTTGGGTGGTGTAATCCCAACTACGTCCTTCTTCTCCTTTGCACTTGGAGGCAATCCACTAAGATGATTCTCAAAGAATCACACAGAATCTTCTACAAATTAGGGAGAGATGGATGTCGATGACTTGAGCTCCTTGATCACACAGATTTCTGCTTCAAATCACTTCAACCCTCTTGCTTCTTTCACCCAGAAATGATGCAAGTATCCAACTTCGACTTCACACAGATCGCGAGGCTTGGATGGGATTTTCTAAAAGGTTTGTTTGATTTTGATGAAGTTCAAACAACTTGGTATATCTCAGTAGGAATCTGGTTTCTGCAAAAAGAATGTTTGAGATATTTGTTGACTGTCTCAGGAATATAAGAAAAGCAATTGGATGTTTCTTGAAGTTTCGGGCTTTTCTGAGAATTTAAGGAATGAGATTTTAATGCAACAGCAATTTGGCTTTATAAAATTGTTGCGTCTGTTTTGTTTGTTGTTGAAGTCCTATTTATAGGTATTCTTGGAGAAAGTGTCCGTTTGACACATGCACTGGCGCGTGTCTCTCACTTTCGCGAGTGAACAGCTTTTGTCCTTTTTCCTGAAAATCTGCTGCACGAAAGTTGGTGCTGCAGTCTGAGATAGTTGACAGTCCAATAGGGTGGCTTCTCCGTACGTCTGACATTGCTTATCATATTAAATGCTCTTATCAACATTTAATGCATTTGAAATTAATACCCGTTGGTATTTAATGCTTTGAGAATATTTGCATTAAACTCCTTCTGGACTTAGAAGTAAATTCAGGTGAGATCACTTCTGTCCCATAAGGTAACGCTTGATATAGCTGGCCAAAGTGGACGCTTGGAGACTGTATCTATCTTCTGAGATCAGGCGCTTGAGTCTTCGAACTTTACCACTGATAAACTCACTCAGAAATCATCAGACGCTCAGCCTAAGACTATTTTGCCTAACACTCTAAAGTAAGATAACAAAGCCTAATAAATCTATTACAAGTCTAACGCTTCAAAGCCTATACAAGTTTTCTACAAAAAATAAACTTACAACTTTTTGGGGTCTAACAAAAACTTAATTGTCATCATCAAAACTTCTAACATGAAATTCCTAACAATTTCCCCCTTTTTGATGATGGCAATACTTACTCTTTTATAGTTCAAGAGTTAGATAGCCAAACGTAAAAGTTAGCTTTGATCAGTAGACGTTAGTTAAAGTTAGTTACGCTTCAACGAGATGTTTCAGCAAAAAAAAAATGCATTTCATATTTATCGAGAATTACAAGCATTTTTACAGCTGAATATTTAAAGATATAAGAGACAAGAATATAGATAATGTAAAATCAGAAAGCTTTAATGACTTGGTCTAACTCTGTATCGCTTGGACATTTCAGCTCGGATAGCTTCAGTCAGATTGTCTTCCAAGATCATCATTGCTTCATGATCTTTGTTGATGATAAGCTTGTTTTCTTCTTGTTGTCTCTTTTTGAATACTTTAAAGTGATTATCCCAGTCAGTTGGGTCGATACCAATGTACCTTAGGCAGATTCGAAAAGCTTGGCTAAAATCAGTCATTTTCCTTTCTTCAGCTAAGATCTGTGGATCTGTAGGTTCTGAAATGGATGTTCTCTGAAGAGGAATGTCAAACTGTTCAAGCAGTGCTCTTGTAGGAATTGGTAGGTTTGGATATAACGCTCTAGGAGGTTCCCTTAGTGTACTACTGGGCGCTCCGGATGAACTTTGTGTCAGAGCAGTTATCCAAGACGGGAGATTAAGCGCAGTCTGAGAAGGAGGCATTTGACGCTTAGCAGACGGAGGATCTTCAACTTTTGAACTGGACGCTTTCCGCTTTTCTCCTTTCTTCTTCTCTTCCCCCTTATTGCCATCATCAGATTTTAAGAAGTGGTTTGTGAGTACACTTACCTGATGAGCAATCTGAGATAAGGAATCTGTGATGTCATCCAGACGCTTGTCGAAGCGTTCCTGCATAACAAGAAGCTTAGCGCTGGTGGCGTCATTCACAGATATCTCAAGGGTTGCAAGGCGCTTTTCAAGTTCTTCTTTCATGGCAAGTTGGGTGGCGTGGGCAGCATCCTGCATTTCTTGAAAGTCTTGTTTGCACTCACCAACTGCCGCTTGAGCTGAACTACGCATATGAGCAATCTGAGCGCTCATTACGTGAGTTTCAATCTTTGCCAGGTCTTCCTTAATCCAATGGAGAGATTCTTCACTCTGAGTAGCTTGAGCGCTAATTGTCTCCAAAACAGATTTAAGCAGGGGACCGAAGGCTTGACTCTCATCTGATTGAACCACTTGAGGAGCTGGTCGCTTGAATCGTGATGAGTGTTTGAGAGAGTCAAAAGGAACTTGATAGGCTGGATCAAAAACAGTACCTCGAATATCCACGGAAGTATCTTCAGCACTATCAATGGTAGCATGTTCAGGAGCGTCAGGAATACTGGTATCTGCAGATTTGGACGCTTCAGATGTCTCAGCAGGCGCTTCCTCAAGCGTTGACTCAGGCTGGCGAAAGTCAGTGAATTGAAAGTTCCAGCTTGCTGAGTCGGCATAAGAGGTGGATGTAGAATCCAAGAGTTCAATGAGTCTGGTCCTGGACAATACAAGTACCGGAGATAAATGTGCGAAGAGGACTATCAATGGCCCTGATGTACATTGGACCAATGATATCCAGCACATGATCTGGGAAAATTTTGGACGGCGCTTGAGCGATGGAGAATAGTGAATCTGTGCAGGGAGTTCTGGAAAATCCAATCAAGCAATCTGAGGGAAGAGATGCAGGACGTCGATGTGTAGGCACACAGTCCGCATAGTACTCTTCAAGATACGGATAAATGGCTTGAGCGAGCTCTTGATTCCTTTCAAGCAGAGAAAGAACATACTCATAGTGATTGAGTACCTCACTGCGAATGGAAGGGAGCAGCGGATATCCTTTGAATGAATTGATCACTGAGCCATTCCAAGATCTGAGATTGGCAGTGAAGATTTTATCAAAGAGAGATACGGGAGATAGAATCTTTACCATCAGATTGAAGTTTTCTTCACAGTGGCTTGGAGCAAGATTTAAGCACCGTTCACCAACTGTACCACTGGAAGACGCTTGAGCATTAAACC
Organism: Buddleja alternifolia; assembly: GCA_019426215.1. Taxonomy (NCBI): domain Eukaryota; kingdom Viridiplantae; phylum Streptophyta; class Magnoliopsida; order Lamiales; family Scrophulariaceae; genus Buddleja; species Buddleja alternifolia. The sequence continues at coordinate 18,844,752 of CM033407.1, read as the reverse complement.
GAAGAGGGGTGATGGATAATCTCTGAAGTTCTTGACGTAGACATTGTTCTATTTGATGTCTAATAATTGGGAGCTTGAGAACAGGTCCGAGTCTTTGTTGACGCTTCAGGAGGCAATACTTGGCGAATTGACGCTTCTTGTCATGCATGCCTATGCCGAAAAGATGGGGAGCTTGGACTAACTCTGGGAAGGTGTATTTATGTCCCATGTACGCTTCAACCCAATTTACTTCATTTATACAGAAGTCTGTGCCAGCATTCACCATAGCACGAATACCTTCAAGATGAATATCTCTTATGGCTTCAAAGCGGTGCTTATCAGGCTGATAGTTGGCATTCCAGACGCTGTCAAAGTAAGCATCAGCTTCAGTCTGGAGCAGATCGGTCAACGATTCAAGGCGCTCACCAGCATGAATCTCTTTATTTTTCCATAGACAGAGAGGTCGGGCCGATGCAAGATTTTCAGGGCTGTGAGCCGTCTGAGGGAAATGTGTGTAACCTTCTCTGTTCAAGACTGACTCTGAGGGATTGAGAAAGCTAGGACGGAGAGGATCATACACACGAACACTGTAATCCCTTAGCGCGAACCCAGTTGGTCTGCTGTGGCCATTGTCAAGATAGTAAGCCACATCCACGGCACATCTAGGAGGTCTGTCTCCTGGTCTGTCTAGAACGGTTGCTTTGATTGCGCTGTCAAAGTCAATCAGTCTTGCAGCGTCAGCTTCTGCAGCAATATATCTTTCTATATTATATCCTGCAGGAATGAAATCTTCGTCGAGCGCTGGGGGCATATAGTTAATTGAATGATCAATTGTCTTCAGCGGATCGAGTTGAAAGAAGTGACGAGGAGCTCTAACGTCTTCAGCAGCGTTCTGATCTTCTGAACGTGCCTCTGTTAAAGTAGCAGGTTCCTCAGGTTCAATTGCAGCTACTTTAGCGGCAACATCTTGAGCGATAGCTACAACTCCAGTCAGGTCCACATCCAACAAAACATCTGTGGACACTTCAGCAGCAGCTGGAACTATAGCTGAAAAACAAGAGCCATCCTCTATAAGAGTAGGATCTTCTACAGATGTAGGAATAGAAATGCTGTGGGAAGAAATAAACTTACCCTGAGAACTAAGCTCAACAGCAGTTTCTTGAGCGCTTGGCTCAACAGCAGCATCTTGAGCGCTTGGCTCAACTACAACTTGAGCGCTTGGCTCAACTGCAACATCTTGAGCGCTTGGCTCAACGACGACTTGAGCGCTTGGCTCAACTGTCTCAGGCTCTTCAGGAGTAGCTTGACGCTTGCTAGTCCTGGAACGCTTAAAGATTTTCTTAATGTTGACTCCTTCAACTAGTTTAGCCGGAGGAGCGGGAGGATCAGCAGCTGGTTCTTCAAAGTCTATTTGCTTAATGATCCCTTCCAGCTTTCGTCTTTTGAGAGGCAACTTGTCCTCGGCATCTTCATCAGTTTCCTCATCAATCTTTTGAGAGGGGACGGCAATTTTAACTTTGGGTTTTCTGGGGGCTCTCTTCTTCGTTACTGCTGGACGCTTCACAGCTTCCTCTGGCACTGGTCTCTCAGCCTTTTGAGCAAGCAGTTGGCGTTCTTCCAGTCGCTCAGATAGGGGTCTAGCCGCACCACTAACTTTTGGAGGATTGAACATATTGGTCAGAATCCTTTTTCCCAACAACTTGGACTTATTCAAAGGAAGTCCAGACGAGTACACACAATTCGATTTAAACAAGATGTCACTCAGGATGAGTCCATAAGGCTTATTTGAAGCGCTTAGACTGTCCCGAAACCGTCCGAAGATGTACTCACTCCAGTTGATTTTGATGTTGAAGAGTATAGCAACCATCATCTGAAATTGGACAGGATTTACTTTATCAAAGGTTCCCACGCGGCATTCTATGATCTTGCTGCAGAAATCAGCCAATAACCGATATTTGGACACCAGATCTTTCTTCTCGAAGTATTGAGTGTAAGGAACGTCGTCGTACGCACTCATGATTGCCCATGCTTCCTTAATTTGTTTTAACGTAACAGAATCCAGTGCCTCACCCTCATTAGGCAAATTGAAGTTCTTGGCAATGGTGGAAGCAGATAGGATGAATTCCTTTGGAGACTCCTTCTTGGAGAAGGGAATTTTACAAGAGATGGACTTCTTGTCCTCTGAAAGGGTAGCAGTCTTCCAGAAAGTTTCAACTTCAGTAGGAAACATATAAGAGTATTGGGTTAAGAAGGGTTTGAGCCCAGCTTGGACGACCATGTCCATTACGTCCGTCAGGTTGATCTGAGTTTGTTCATATAGGAATTTCCAGTCGACAACAAGACCTTCAGTTACCTTGATGGTAGTTTCAGCAGAAGTAGATGATGATTTCTTTGGTGCCATTTTTTGTTTAAAACGAAGAAGATGAACTGAGATTTTCTGTTGTATTGAGAGAGATAAAGAGAGATTTGCAGATATGCGTGAATAGAAAGTAAGTTACTTTTTCTGCAGAGTTTGTGTTTTAAATGACACAGTAAAGAGTTTTTGAAACTTGTGTTGTGTAGTCTTAGTAGGATTTAAACACGTGTAATAACTGTTGAATCTTAGCCATGAATTTATTAACTGCGGACGCGAGTTTTGTGTAAAAGAGAGAAGTTACATTTGGTAATTCTCATATATAAAGATTTGACATCCGAGTTAAAGAAAAATTAACGTTTGGTATTTTCAGAGTGTAACACACGCGCATGTTTGTACACTGACACGTACACAAACACGTGCTATCTCTGAACCGTCATTTTTAAAAAATTTGAGTACCCGCCAGTTTGATGTGATAGAGGCGTGTGAGTAGATTACAAAATAGACCTTTGAGTCTACCCACGACCTTGAAAGAAGTTTGAAAAATTTTATGCATGGCTTGTAACAAAAATATTTTATAAATTTTTGATAAACTATTCAGCGCTTAGCTGATAAGATGGACGCTTGAAGTCAAAAGACTTCAATATTTTGAGCATTCAATATTTTATGCAAACATAGAACTGAGCGTTGATGATTATGCATCTGAAAATTTTATCATTGACGCTTACAGTTATGATCAAGTAAAAAAATTTGTTTAAGAATATTGTGAGATATAACTTAAGTGGATTCCCCCTAAATTATATGCCTAATAAAATATGATGCTTCATGATCAAGCGTTTAAATCAATCATACCTAGTTCACTTCTCAAAGTGAGAAAACGTTGTTCATTGAGTGCTTTGGTGAAGATATCTGCCAGTTGTTTGTCAGTTCCAATGAAGTGCATGGAGATATCTCTCTTTTGAACGTGGTCACGAAGGAAATGGTATCTAATGTCAATGTGTTTGGTTCTTGAATGAAGAACAGGGTTTTGAGTCATGGCTAAAGCGCTTTGGTTATCACAATGAATGGGGGTTGGTCCTAAGATTGTTCCGTAATCTCTAAGTTGTTGCCTCATCCATAGAACTTGTGCACAACAACTTCCTGCAGCTACATACTCAGCTTCGGCTGTGGAGGTAGCTATGGATTGTTGTTTCTTGCTATGCCATGAAACTAACCTATCACCTAAGAATTGACAAGTACCACTAGTGCTTTTACGATCTATTTTGCAACCTGCAAAATCTGCATCTGAGTAACCGATTAGTTCAAAAGGAGAATCCCTGGGATACCATAAGCCCACATGTTGTGTGCCTTTTAGGTATTTAAGGATTTTCTTGGCAGCAGTCAAGTGTGACTCTTTAGGATCAGCTTGGAATCATGCACACATACATACCGAAAACATAATATCAGGTCTACTGGCAGTGAGATAAAGAAGTGATCCTATGATACCTCTATAATTAGTGATATCAACTTTCTTTCCACTTTCATCTTTATCTAACTTAAGCGTTTGGCTCATTGGAATTTTTGAATATGATGCATTTTCCATACCAAATTTCTTAATCATATCTCGTGTATATTTAGCTTGGTTGATAAATATGCCATTAGGGAGTTGTTTAACTTGTAGTCCTAAGAAGAAGGTTAATTCACCCATCATGCTCATTTCAAATTGTTCTTGCATCATTTTCGAAAATTTCTCACACAGACGCTTATTAGTAGAACCAAATATAATGTCATCAACGTAAATTTGAACTAAGAGAATATCTTCATCATTGGTAATTTTAAATAACGTTGTGTCAACGCTGCCTTTTGAAAAACCTTTACCAATAAGAAAGATAGAGAGAGTGTCATACCATGCTCGAGGTGCTTGCTTAAGCCCATAAAGTGCCTTTTCGAGCTTGTAAACCATACCCTTACCATGATTGTTGATGAATCCTGGAGGTTGCTCCACATACACTTCTTCTTGGAGTTTACCATTCAGGAAGGCACTCTTTACGTCCATTTGAAATACTGTAAACTTGTTAAACGCTGCGTACGCTAGAAACATGCGGATTGCTTCAAGACGAGCAACAGGAGCGTAAGTCTCATCAAAGTCAATGCCCTCCTCTTGGCAGTATCCTTGAGCTACGAGTCTGGCCTTGTTTCTTACAACAATGCCGTCCTCATCCATCTTGTTTCTATATACCCATCTAGTTCCAATAACTCCTTGATGAGTTGGTCTTGGTACTAACATCCAAACTTTATTTCGCTCAAACTGATTGAGCTCTTCTTGCATAGCTTCAATCCAACTTGGATCACTTAACGCTTCATCCACTTTCTTAGGTTCCATTTGAGATAGAAAGCTTGCGAACATAGCCTCATTAAATGTAGCGGCTCTAGTTCTAACTGGTGCTTCAATATCTCCAATGATTTGCTCAGGTGGATGGTCACGTAACCATAGTCTATCTGTTTGGAAGGGGTTTTGAGAATGAACAGACGCTTGAGAATCATTCGCTTGACCATTCTCCTGCGTTGGCGCTTCAAGTTCATGATTCCTTCTTTGCACTTGATGATCATTCTTTTCATGATCATTCGTGTTTCTTACATGATAATTTAGATTGATTTCACGAGTATTCTTAGGAGGAGGCACTGAGATCTCATCATCATCGTCAGTATCTTCATCAATAGTAATTTTGGACGCTTGATGACATAGATCTTCAACTCCTACATCATTTATACTTACCTTACTCGGCTCTTGGTTAGCATCATCAAACACAACATGAATAGATTCCTCAACCTTCGATTTGATCTTATTGAGAATGCGAAAATTCTTTCCATTTTTGGCGTAGCCTAGAAAGATTCCTTCATCCGCTTTAGGATCAAAAGTCTTTAGGCTTTGGGATCCATTATTATGAATAAAACATTTAGAACCAAAGACGTGAAAGTATGAAATATTTGGCTTACGTCCCTTCCACAGTTCATATGGAGTTTTTCCATGCTGTTTGTTGATCATGCATCGATTTTGAGTGTAACAAGCAGTGTTGATCGCTTCGGCCCAAAATCTAGGAGCAAGCTTAGATTCAGCTAACATAGTCCTAGCGGCTTCCTTAAGCGTTCGGTTCCGGCGCTCAGCAACACCATTTTGTTGGGGAGTTCTGGGAGCTGAATACTCATGATGTATTCCATTTTCTGCACAAAACTTCTCAACAACCTTGTTAGTAAACTCAGTACCGTGATCGCTTCTTATTCTTGCAACCTTAAGATTTTTCAATGTTTGAAGTTGCCGAATAAGCGCTGTTAACTTGTCACATGTTTCATCTTTGGATGAAAGAAATTCCACCCAAGTAAATCTAGAGAAATCGTCTACTACCACTAAAGTATACTTTTTACCGCTTACACTGATTGTTTGAACAGGTCCAAACAAATCCATGTGAAGTAGTTCAAGTATTCTAGAAGTAGATAGATGAGGTTTTCTCTTGAAAGATGATTTAACTTGTTTACCCATTTGACAAGCGTCACAGAGGCGATCCTTATGAAATGGTCCATTTGGCAATCCCTCTACAAGATTTTGACTTATAAGCTGAGAGATTGTCTTAAAGTTGAGGTGATTCATTTTTCTATGCCATAGCCAACCCACTTTAGATTCATTTTTAGCAACAAAGCATGTTGGGTTGTTATCAAGTGTTGAACCCCAATCTACCAAATATACATTGTTATTCCTTTTTCCTTTTAGTTTAGTAGATTTAGTCTTAGCGTCGTTTATATAGCAATAGTCACTTGAGAATATGACTTCAAAGCCTTTATCGCAAAATTGACTTATGCTTAATAAATTGTGCTTTAGACCCTCAACAAAATAAACATCACTTATCATGATGTTCCCCCTATGCACAGTACCTATACCTTTGGTTTTACCTTTGGAGTTATCACCAAATACAACCTGAGGACCATTGGCGGCTTGATAGTTGATCAGAAGATCTTTGGAACCTGTCATGTGCCTTGACGATCCACTATCAAAATACCAAACAGATGTATTGACTTTAGCTCTAGGTACCTGCAATCAAAAGGGAAGTTCTATTTCTGTTTAGGTACCCATTGTTGCTTGGGTCCTTCAACATTAGTATCCTTGTTAGTGTTAATTAGAACTTTAGGAATCCAAATTTGCCTTGTCTTCATAGTAGGAATATTGGCTTTTTTTGGTTTCACCTTGTGCTGTGTGTAATTTTTGGATGTATAATAATATCCACGATTATAATAATAGTCATAATCATAATTATCATAGTATCGATAATATGATCTTGACTGTTTTGGATATCGACGCTGGTATTTCCTTGGCTCTGGCTTGAGTTGCACGTTTGGTGCTAGACGCTTAGCGCTTGATTCACAGTGACTAGATTTATCCTTAGCTTTTTGAGCGTTTGGATGAGTCTGTCTTTGTGGATCATTTGCTTTAGCCTTACCCTTGTCTGAGTTAGTTTTGACTTTCTCATTTGGCCTCTTACCATTGTCCCTTGGTTCATTTTGAGTTTGACCTTGTGAACCTTTCTTAACAAAGAAAACACCCTTTCCTTTGTTGTTTGCCGTAACATTAGGTTTGTTTGGTTGTTTACCGAATTCATTGCATCCTAAACCGGTCTTTTCTCCAAACAACCTTGTTATTTCAGTCACATTGTCGAGCTTTCTGGATGCTTTGGACAACGATGAGATGAGCTGTTCTGACTTGGCAAGTCTAGCCATCAGATCAGCTTCTCTCTTGACTATTATATCAATATCACCTCTCAATTGAATAACTTCACTCTCAAGCGATTGGTTTTTCTCAATGCACTGTTGCTGAATTTGCAACTCTGCTCTGAGCGTTACTTTATCGTTTGTGAGTGATGAAATAATAGCGAGATCATTTTGATATATTTTGGCAGCTTCTTGACATTCATTGTAATATTCTTTGACTTTGTCAAGTAATTCATCATAAGAAAGAGGAATTGATAATTCATTGATTACCTCAGGGGACGCTTCATCATCTCTGGCCATGAGACATATGAGCGCTGAGTCATCTATCGGCTCATCATCATCACTACTTTCGTCTGATGATTCTAAATCTTCAGGTGCTGATGCTGGTTCTGATTCCGCAAGCAAACCTTGTTGTCGAAGGTTGCTCCTGAATTGGTTTCTATCCAAGTAATCCTGCCTTGAGGGCTTGGATACATTTGGATAGGGACAATTTACCTGGTAGTGCCCCGGTTTCCTGCAATTATAACAAAGATTGGTTTTCATTTTTTGTTCACTTGTTAGCCTTGCAGTGTGTGGTTTAGAAACCACTGGAGCTGGAAGATTTTGAGTAGACGCTTGATATTGAGTAGGCGCTTGAGGTAAAGGAACAGAATATTGAGGCGCTTGAAACTGTTGTTGTATGGGAGAAGGCGCTTGATATGAACTTTGTCCTTGATTATTAGGACCTTTTCCTTTCTTTTCATATCTCAAGAACTTCCTGAATCTATTCAGCAAAGCCAACTCTTCTTCCTCATTAATGTCCGAATTCTTTCCTTTGTTACCCGATTTGCCTTTGATTGATGCAATGAGCGCTCCAGATTCAATCACTGGATTACTCACAATGTCACTAGCAGAGTTCAACTCGAACTCAAAAGCTTTTATCTCTGAAAAGGCGTCTTCTGGAGTTAAGAGATCCAGCATGTTTGATTCTCTCATAGCTGTTGTCTTCATCAAGAATTTACTTGGTAGACTTCTAAAGATCTTAACCACCATTTCTCGATTCTGTAAGTCCATTCCCAATGACGTAAGTTCTGTAACAAGAGCTGTGAATCTTATATCCAATTGCTCTAGTGTTTCATTGGGTAGCATCTTAAATCCGTTAAACTTTTCCTTAGCAATGGAAAGTTTGTTTTCTTTGATTTGAGCTGAACCACCACAGATTGTAGCCAGCTTATCCCATATTTCTTTAGTCGTTTTGCAAGATTTGATTTTATTGAATAAGTTATCATTATCACCAATAGCCGTATACAGAGCGTTGCGACCAACATTGTCCAAGTTAGCTCTTCGACGCTCATCTGGAGACCATTCTTGTTTTGGTTTTTCAACGTAACCATCAGGGGTTTCTTCTGTGGCTCCAGGCGCTCTTGTGATAACTTTGTATATTTTGATTGGCCCATCTGAAATAATATCGCACATGTCATCATCGCATGAACATAAATACGTAAATGCTTTGACTTTCCATGTGTCAAAATTTGATTCTGTCAATTTGGGAACTTTAGCAAATGCCATATCTAAGCTTTTTAAAAAAAAGCAACTAGATTTTGAAAGAAAGAGATCTAAACAAGCAGTTATGCTTGGAAATTTTAAAATTTCAAAATTAACCGCTCTGATACCACTTGTTGGTCCCAAGTGGCATACGAAAGGGTCTAGAAGGGGGGGTTGAATAGACCCTTTAAGTCTTTTTCGACTTAAAATTGATTTCGTATTAAACGTATTTGGACGCTTGAAATGATAGGCGCTTGAAGAGTGTGACGCTTCACCTTAGCGTTCACACAAGATATTTGAGACTTTGTGAAGCGTCTAATGAAGACTGTTTTATAAAGTTAACTTAGACTTCAGGAATTGAATACTTTGACCTTGTAGGTTAAGCGTTCAGTTCTTTTAATCAGGGTTAGCACAGCGGAATGATTTTGGAGTCTTCTCTTTGAAAGTTTTAGCGTCACAAGATGTTTCTTAGGTGCTTAGCTTTTGATTGTGTTTTACTTATGCAGTGATATGATAGATGAATGAAATGACTGAAAAGTAAATAACACAATATTTGTAAGGTTCGTTGGGTGGTGTAATCCCAACTACGTCCTTCTTCTCCTTTGCACTTGGAGGCAATCCACTAAGATGATTCTCAAAGAATCACACAGAATCTTCTACAAATTAGGGAGAGATGGATGTCGATGACTTGAGCTCCTTGATCACACAGATTTCTGCTTCAAATCACTTCAACCCTCTTGCTTCTTTCACCCAGAAATGATGCAAGTATCCAACTTCGACTTCACACAGATCGCGAGGCTTGGATGGGATTTTCTAAAAGGTTTGTTTGATTTTGATGAAGTTCAAACAACTTGGTAATATCTCAGTAGGAATCTGGTTTCTGCAAAAAGAATGTTTGAGATATTTGTTGACTGTCTCAGGAATATAAGAAAAGCAATTTGGATGTTTCTTGAAGTTTCGGGCTTTTCTGAGAATTTAAGGAATGAGATTTTAATGCAACAGCAATTTGGCTTTGATAAAATTGTTGCATCCTATTTTGTTTGTTGTTGAAGTCCTATTTATAGGTATTCTTGGAGAAAGTGTCCGTTTGACACATGCACTGGCGCGTGTCTCTCACTTTCGCGAGTGAACAGCTTTTGTCCTTTTTCCTGAAAATCTGCTGCACGAAAGTTGGTGCTGCAGTCTGAGATAGTTGACAGTCCAATAGGGTGGCTTCTCCGTACGTCTGACATTGCTTATCATATTAAATGCTCTTATCAACATTTAATGCATTTGAAATTAATACCCGTTGGTATTTAATGCTTTGAGAATATTTGCATTAAACTCCTTCTGGACTTAGAAGTAAATTCAGGTGAGATCACTTCTGTCCCATAAGGTAACGCTTGATATAGCTGACCAAAGTGGACGCTTGGAGACTGTATCTATCTTCTGAGATCAGGCGCTTGAGTCTTCGAACTTTACCACTGATAAACTCACTCAGAAATCATCAGACGCTCAGCCTAATACTATTTTGCCTAACACTCTAAAGTAAGATAACAAAGCCTAATAAATCTATTACAAGTCTAACGCTTCAAAGCCTATACAAGTTTTCTACAAAAAATAAACTTACAACTTTTTGGGGTCTAACAAAAACTTAATTGTCATCATCAAAACTTCTAACATGAAATTCCTAACATAATGCTTGTCAATTAGGCAAACATAAACGTCTTCCGTTTTTTAGTTCACACTCTACTACTTCTCGTGTTTTTGAAATAATACATTCAGATTTATGGACCTCGCCGGTCACTAGTTCTAATGTTTTCGATATTATGTTATTTTTTTAGATAATTTCTCGCATTATGGGTTTTTCCTCTTCATCTAAAATTTGAAGTTTCTACTATTTTTTTAAACTTTCGTGCATATGTCAAAAATCAGTTTAATCTTGAAATCAAGTCTTTTCATTGCGATCATGTTCGTGAGTTCGATAATAACAATTTTCATACTCTTCTTAGTGTTCTAGGTATAACTTTTCATTTCTCTTGTCCTCACACGTCTCAAAACGACAAGGCTAAACGCACTCTTCAATGTATCAACAATATCGTACGTACACTTCTCTTTCAAGCATCTCTCCCTCCTACTTTTTGGGTTGAAGCACTCCATATGGCGACTCATCTTCTCAACTTACTCCGACTACTGCTCTAAATTATCCCACTCCCTTTGAACTTTTGTACCACACTCCACCCGACTACTCTCACCTCCGTGTCTTTGGATGCGTGTGTTACCCCAATCTTATCTCTGTTGAACCACACAAACTCGCCATTTAGATCTTTCTATCAATAAGATCATTATTTCTCTTCATGTCACTTTTGATGAAAGCTCTTTCCCCTATGCCTCGTCTCCCACGTAGTCTCATGTTCATTACTACTCTTCCTTGACCCGGACGATGACCCGCCTCTTCAACTCCAACATTTTTTTCTTTCGGCCCCACCTACCACCCCTACTGCTCACGTCGTGCCTCAACCGCCTCCGCCGCCGACCTCTTCCACTCATTCCATGGTTACTCGTTCCAAATCTGGCATCACCCGTGCCCGTCAACTTCTTGACCTTTCGGTTTTCTCGTCCCTTTCTCCTATCCCTCGCAATATGACTCAAGCTCTCTCTGACCATAATTGGAAAGCGGCCATTCAAGCCGAAATCTCCGCTCTTCATTCGAACTCTACATGGGAGCTCGTTCTGTGTCCCCCTCTCGCTAATGTCATTGGTTCCAAATGGATTTTCCGTCATAAATTTCACTCTGATGGCTCTCTTCAACGATACAAGGCTGGTCTAGTTGCTCAAGGATATACCCAACAACCTCACTTAGACTATGATGAAACTTTCAGTCCTGTGGTCAAGTCCGCCACCATTCGAACTGTCCTCGGCCTTGCTCTCTCTCGCTCTTGGCCTATTTATCAATTAGACGTAAATAATGCTTTTTTGCATAGCTATCTCAATGAAGTTGTCTTTCTGAAACAACCCCCTGGCTTTATCGATTCCGCCTTCCCCACTTATGTGTGTCGTCTCAAAAACGCTCTCTATGGTCTCAAACAAGCACCTCATGCTTGGTATCATTGTTCCACTTCTTTTCTTACCTCCTCAAGTTTTGTTAGTAGTAAAGCGGATACCTCTCTTCTCATCTTTTGTCGTGGCACTTCCACTGCCTATCTTCTTCTTTATGTAGATGGCATTGTTCTTACTGCGTCGTCTCCCTCTCTTCTTTCTCATATCATACGGCTTCTCTCGTCAAAATTTGCTATGATCGACCTCGGCTCTTTACATTATTTTTTAGGTATTAATGTTTCTCGCTCTTCCTATGGTCACGTTCTTTCTCAATCGAAGTTTGCTTTGGATATTTTAGCTCTGGCCAAAATGGTTTCCTGTAACCGTGCTCTACTCCTGTCGACACTCGTGCAAAATTATCTCTATCGGGTCCTCCTGTTTCCGACCCTACTCATTATCGCAGCTTAGCTGGAGCTCTACAGTATATCACCATCACTCATCCTGATATAGCTTATGTTGTTCACCAAATTTGTTTATTCATGCATGATCCTCGTGAAACGCACATGACTATCGTAAAGCACATTCTTCACTATGTTCGTGGTACCCTTGCTCACGGTCTACACTTTCGCCTATCCTCCACTTCTCAACTAGTCGCCTACTCGTATGCGGATTGGGCGGGCTGCCTAGATACTCGTCGTTCTACCTCTGGTTCTTGTGTTTTTTTAGGTGATAATCTTATTCATTGGTCTTCAAAACGTCAATATATGTTGTTTCTAAATCGAGTGCAGAAGCCGAATAATGAGGTGTTGCTAATGTCGTAGCCTAGACTTCTTTGCTTCGCAATTTTTTTCTCGAATTACACTGTCCTCTTACTTCTTCCACTATTCTTCCACTAACATCAGTTCCATTTATCTTTCTTTTAACCCCATCCAGCACCAACGTACTAAACATATTGAAATAGATATCATTTTGTATGAGAAAAAGTTGCACTTGGTGAAGTTCGTGTGTTGCATGTGCCCTCGGCTCATCAGTTTTCCGACATTTTCACTAGGGGTTTATCTTCACCTTTATTTCTCAGTTTCAAATCCAGTTTCAATGTTTGGGAACCTCCCGTTTCGACTACGGAGAGTGCTAAATATTAGTTTTTATATATTTGTACATCTCTTTACTTGTATTTAGGTTAGGTTTCTTTCCTTGTATCTAGCTTAGGGTTTTATATTCTTTGTAACTTATGTATAGTTTCATTCTAATACAATATTATTCACGGGGTTTAGAACTCTAACATGTAGTGCCAAAATCAACCCATTTTTCCGGCAATTTGAGCTCACGTGCGGCGCACGTAAGCTTGTGTGTTAGTTTTGAACGGACAATTAACGACAGAGACACATCTATGTAAAATTAGAATATCTAGAACTAAATTTGTCAAGTGCAATAACTTGGGAACTAAAACAATTATAATGGTAAACTTTAAGGCCAAAAGTGTAATCATCCTTTATAAATTAACATAACTAAGTATCACGAAATACATGATAATTGAAAATATTTATAAGATTTTGAATGATCTCAACTTGATAAACACAAATATGAAAGTCAAGTTTAGTTTGTTTTGAAAGCTCGATTCGAGCTTTTATTAAGTCGGCTTCTACTAAATTGTGAAGTTTGAATCGAGTTTTTATTGAGCGGCTTCTACTAAACTTACGTAATGTAAGTAGGAGTTGTGTGCGTGTCCACAGCGAGTGAAATGCGGGGAGCGTGGGAAATGGAAAAGTGGAGATGCGGAAGAGAAAGGTTACAGAAACCCCGCAATTCGTGCGCTTCGCTTTATTTTAAGTGAAACGATGCACCGTCACTCCCTGCAAGGTCACGTGCTCACGTGACCCCTTAATCTTATATTCTTTCCCCTTGTTTTGGTAAAACTAAAATAATATAATTCGTTTTACTTTTCCTATGCAATGTCTAGTGCTACTTGATCAGAGCACTCCCCATTCTCCTAAGGGCACAAATCTTCAATATATGCCCCCCAAAAAACACAAAAATTATCACTTTTTATCATGTTTGTCCCAAAAGTAAATTTACTTGCTGTATATTTGTATATGGGGGTTCTAAGTGAAATTTGTGTATATTTTATATGTGGGCATAGCAAACATTCTTTAAAAAAAAAAATTAAACAAGGTACCGTATATAATGGTGCATCAAATTATGTAAGTTCAAGAAATATGCAATCAGATGAATGCATCAATAAAGAGTCACAACTATATTGTCGTTAAGTCATAATTAACATTTTATATGCAAATTTATTTACCAAAAAAAAAAAACTTACTTATATGCAAATTCTCAAGGATATATAAAACCCTTTAACTCACAACAATCTCTTATTTCTTATGCACGATCGTATGAAGATTAATTACTTCCTCGAAAAAAATTCATATGAAGATTAAAAATCAATCCTTAGTCACATTTAATTTATTGATTATGTTTGGATTTTGTATAAAAGGGGAGTAAAAAGCATTATGCACCCTCCCCAAAATGGTCTAAATAGGCACTTTCCATTTCAAAAAAGAAAAAACTACACTTTGCACCCTCAAAACCTATTTGTAGTTGCACTATGCACCCCAACTCTCTCTCTCTCCATTTCTATATATATCCACATTTAATATAATATTTACATTTAATATAATATATATGTTATCAAATTTGGAGGTATATATTATTAAAAATATCACGATAAATATTAAATACAATATCATAATAAATATATGTAAATATATTATTATTATATGTATATATTAATAAATAAATAAACTATTTATATATATATATATATATTTAAGCCTTGCTAGTCTAAAATAGGTGCAATTGTACTCGAGCTCACCTCATTAAAAAAGTTCGGATCGTTAGGCTCGACTTGAGCTCAAAAATATTGAGTCAATTTGGGAGTTTGACTCGATACTCACCCGTAGTCTTTATGATTTTTATTGTGACTTCTTTATATATAATAAATAGCATTAGGCGGAGAAAAATATTTAACTTTCAATAATTTCTTCTTTTTTTGTTTGCTATAATAGTTATTCCTAACTTAGCAAAGAAGTAGATAAGTATCAAAATTAATTTGTATAATTTAAAGGGCAAAATATACTTTGTACCCCTAAACTATTCACTTCGTCTCATTTAGGTTCCTTAACTATCAAATGTAACAAAATGGTCTCTGAACTATCAAACATAACAAAATAGTCCCTCGATTTGATGGACGTGTTTGGCTTGCCGTGACATGTTGCTGACGTGACACTGAGTTTGACCATTGCAATGTGGCCATTGAAATTTTTTGCCTATTTTGCCCTCACTTGCTTTCAATAAAATAGGTATTTTATGTATTTATAGTTTTGCTATTTTTTTACAATTTGGTTACCATTTTCTACGCACTTTTGTGCAGAAAATAAAACACCAATTTTCTATTAATTTTTTAGGGAAGTTTACTAAAAGCTCCTTAAAATAAATTTTATGCCGAAACTAATCTTTTATAATATCTTTTAATCCAAAAAACTAATTTCACCAACTTTTCTTTCCAAAAAATCCAACATTTAGGTCAATAAATTCATGGACTTAATTTTCCTAGCCTTCTAGAGTAAAAAATAATCAATTGTAGTTTTATCTAAAAAATTATTGAAAAAATTGATAGAAAATCCCCAATTGTTATTCAAACTTGTGAATCAGTCCCTAAGCATGATTCCAAGCTCTGCACTCCCTAGTTGATGTTAGAAATTGTGATTCACTCCCTAATGACCTGAAAAGACGAAAATGCCCTTACTATATTAATTTTTTAATCAACTTTTTCTCCTTTTTTTTCCCTGAACGTAACTTCTTCTCCTTCTCTCCTCTTTTTTTTCCTTTTCCTCTTCACCACAAACCCGATTACATAGACTTTTCTGGCGATTGAAGTTGTTCAAAGGTGACATCATTTTGTTCTCTATGATATAATGAACAAATCAAGATCCATATTACCTATATTTCGAGTACAAAATATTTATTTTTTCCAAACTTTATATGTACAACTATTGAAGTATCGATAAGATACGTGTGACATATTTTTTGTGCATAGTTGACATATTTTCATATGGTAAGTTGACAGATTTGCGCGATCTCACGAAAACGTCCATAACACACTGTAGATTGCTCGGAATCATAAACCGGTTTTTACTTCTGAAAATAGACATATAGAGCTTTTGGAAATAGTATGATAAATTGTCAATAAACATCCCATATGAAAGAATTTTATCTTCAAACGTAAGCTAAAATTTATAGACAATTTTGCGCGACTTCATGAGAAAGTCTATAACTCATTGTACGATGGTCGGAATCATATGAAATTTTTTTCTTTCAAAGTGAACACAGAGATTTCTGAAAATGTTTGATATATTACCAAAAAATCTCTAGTATGAAACAGTTTTTCCTTCAAACATAAGCTAAAATTTGTCGATAGTTTTGCGCGACTTCACGAAAAAGACCATGATGCACTGTACGTTGCTCGGAATCATAAACTGCTTTTCCACTTTCAAGATAGACACAGAGTTTTCTAAAAATATATGACAAACATAAGCTAAAATTTGTCAACTATTTTGCGCGACTGCACGAGAAAGTCCATACAATGCTCGAAATTATAAACCCCTTTTCTCTATCAAAATAGACACATAGGAATTTCTAAAAATGTATGACACTTTATCAAAAAATATCTAGTATGAAACGGTTTTTTTCTTCACAAAAATGTCCATAACACACTGTAAGATGCTCGAAATAATAAATATTTTTTTCTTTTAAAATTAGACACATAGGGCTTTCTGAAAATGTATGACACATTATCAAGAAATGTATAGAACTAAACAGTTTTTCCATCAAACGTAAACTAAATTTAATATGCATTTATACGTCGATATTATGTACTATACGTCATATAATGTACTTATATGTTGATTGATAAACAATAATACGTCAATTGACTTGCATTCATACGCCAATCTAAATGTACTAATACGTCATATTAAATGTATTATTACGTCAATTGATAGATAACCATACGTCATTTCCAAAAAATAATACGTCAATTCACTTGCATTCATACGTCATATTAAGTGTACCTATACGCGATTGATAGACAATAATACATCAATTGACTAGCATTCACACATCAATTTGAATGTACTAATACGTCATATTAAATGTATTACTACGTCAATTGATAGACAACCCTGCCTGAGATTATAATCTATACACTACAAAATTTTTGTCTTTTCATAGACAACCCTGCCTCATATGAAGAAAGAGAGTGTGGTGGGTCACTTGTAATTTTTGTGTAAGTTGGGGACATTTTAGTCTTTTTATAGAAACTAAGGAGTGAATCCTAATTTTTACTTAGAATCAGGGAGTGCAGAGTTTTGAATGATGAATAGGGACTGATCCCTAAAATGATTATTGCATTAAAGATTTAACTCCCATTTGCTAAAAATTATTTATGTAGAAATTTTAAATCGATAATTGATATTAATTATGATTTTTAACTTTACATTTTAAGTTTTTTAATCTTCTTAAAAATTTTGAAAAGTATATTTTAAATAATTATCATTTTAAAATTAAAATAAATTACATAAAAATATTTAAAGTGCTTAATATTCAAAAATAACATTTGTATTATACTATTTATCAATTTAAAAAATTAGCCAAACACGTCCTTAAGTCGAGGGACCATTTAGTTACATTTGATCGTTCAGAGAACATTTTGTTACATTTAATAGTTCAAAGACCTAAATGATACAAAGTGAATATTGCAGGGCTACAAAGTGTATTTTGCCCTTATTTAAACTTTATTGTTTTCAAGATTTCGCCTTAATGTGCTTAAACTTTTTTTGGTTAAGTTAACAATCTAGCTTTTGTTGGGCATTATATAAAAAAGTTTATTCTCATTTTTTTCCTTCACTAAAAAGAAGCTTGGGGGTATTTTTTATATTTGATTGTTAAATATAAAAAAAATTATTCTATTTATTTATTAACATATGTATTAGTAATAATATGTTTAGTAATATATATAAAGATGTGCTTAATATTTATCTTGATATTTATAAATATATATATATATATATCTACATCCATATTTAGTAACAATATATATTATTAAATATGGATATATATATATATATATACACAGAGAGAGAGAGAGAGAAGAGTTGGTGTGCATAGTGCAACTACAAATAGGATTTGAAGGTACAAACTGTGAGTTTTTCTTTATTGGGGTGGAAAGTGCCCATTTAAACCATTTTGGAGATATAAAATGCATTTTACTCAATAAAAGAGTTTGGATTTGAGAGAAGGATTTAGATGAGAAAATTTAAACTGCTCCAAATTAGTCAATTTGAAATCCACCATAATAATTGAGAAAATAATACAAAATGAGCTCCAATAATTGAAAAGTTATTGTAACTTGAAATCAGCCAAGCAAACTCGACAATAATGGATTTTTCTGTCAATTGAGGAATTCAGACATTGCATTTCATCAAGACAAAATGTTACAATGGAAATGACAATACAATATCCTAATATTGTGTACATAATAATTCAAAAACTATTGGAGGAGATGTCGGGGGCTAAACAACAACTAAGTCCTAATCATCAAATTTAAAGATCGAAACTTTTATATGAGAGAAAATATAGATCAAACACTAACTAAAAAGAAAAAAGAAAAAAGATAAATTGTTGTCGACTTCAGATCCATCACTAAAGAATCACCTTGCAGAAAAGACAATGAGGGAGGGCAGAAAGAAACTGTAGCTAACCAACCAATTCAAACATCGAAGAAAATTCAAAGAGTAAGGTGAAATCAAACAGAAAAAGGAGAAGATGAGGGCATCGAGGGGATAAGAAGATTATGAGATGTGAACCCCAACCCCCTTATAAGGATTTGAAATAAAACTTTAAAGAGATTTTTTTCTAGAGTTCTCGAATTCAACATCTTTATTGATACTTTTCAAATTCTTTCATCCAAATACAACCTCACAGACTCGCGTAGATACAGAGTTCTTCGAAACTTGATGGGTTTAAAATTCATAATTTTCAAATTTCTTAATCCAAACACAGAGTTCATATATATATATATATATGGATACAGAGTTCATATATATATATATGAAAAGCCTACGATAATTATAATATAATGGTGAATTACATGCACGCCCCCTCACTTCATTGCTAATTACCAAAAAGCTCTTGACTTTTGGTAAATTACAATGAGACCCTCTCAAGAGGTCTATTTGTAAGGTTTATTGGAGGTAAAATTATAAAAAAATTTAAATACACAAGGGGTGTAATTGTAAGAATGCTTTAACATGAGAGAGACTTTATATAATTTCAAAAAGGACATGGTGTTTTCTATAATTGACCATAATATAAGGGGGTCCGTAGGTAATTCTCTCTAAAAATAATGACCTGAGAAGTGTAATAAATGGTGACATTTACACCAATAAAATGACTATAAATTATGGGATAAAATGGCGTACAATCATATATTTAAATTTTGTCATACAACCACTCCACAAATTATTATAAGAGTTTCAATTTTAAATTTTATTCCACAACTTATTATAAGAGTTTCAACTTTAAATTTTATACTTAAAGATAACATGAATACCCTTAGATCTTAAAATTACCCTCATGTAATAATAATAATAAAAAAACTATTATCATATCATAAATATTTTTTCACTATTTTAAATTAAAGCCCATTAATTAAAATACAATAAAAAAAATATGCTGGAGTTTCTAGTAATCCTAAAACAAATGGTATCAATATTTTGTTTAATGGGTTGTATATATACATATTTTTTTTGGTAAAAGTAAAAAAAAAAAAAAAAAAACTTTATTTTTGCGGTAGAGGTGCCTTAGGCTTGAAGGGAGGTTTGCCCAAATGAAAACAAGCGTGCCTAAATCACATCCCTCTAAAGTGTAAATTAAGACCGTACCGTACATATATAATTATCATTTACGCCTACCAAAGTCTCTGCAACTGACATTTATGTAATAAATAATAATTTTGTAAATACTATAGTCCATTTATTTATTTAATATATGAGGTGAGGGTGTCTCCTACTTGCTTTTTGACTGGTAAAGATTCTGTTGCGCCATTTAAATGCCTCCACACTTATCTTTCCATCCTATTTGTCCTTCTAGATAAGCTAAAGTTACCAACAGCCGTTGGTGCAGTTGGTAAGTACCGAGCTCCTTCCAATCAGATGGTTGTAGGTTTGAGTCACCTCTGCCGATCTGAGGACAGCTGTTGGTGGGCGATCTGTAAGTTTCTCAGCACCATAGAAAGCGTGTGGCATGCCCTGCCCCGGGTGAGGGACCGGCACCGATCCCACCCAAACTTTTTTGTACCCAAAAAAAAAAAAAAAAAAAGATAAGCTAAAGTTACTCACTTATATGTCCACTACTATATGGTTAATAAAAAACAAAATTAAAAAGCAAGAAAGAAATGTTTATATTTAGGATATAACTGATGGGATTTGTGGAGTCGGATCAAATAAAGGGTTAAGAGCCAAGAAAATAGAATCAAAATGGAGCCAAGATGGGTCGGGATAGACGCAAGGTCGCAAAATAGAGTAAAAAAGACAAAGCAAAGATTCTGCCCACCTGACGCCACGGACACAAGTGAAAACTTGGTGAACAAGTTTTAGCGAGATTTTGGACGATTTTGGCATGTTTTGAATCATTTTTTAACCAGAATTGTTTCCTATTGTGTTAGGAATTATCCCAAGTTGTTAATAATTATTTTTCCTAATTTGTTAGGGTTTAGACTTATTCCACTATTATAAATAATAGAACTCAGTTTGTAATTCATTGATGTACTCAGATTGACTCAAGAGAAATAAAGATGTAGTTTAGGTTGGCTCGTGGATGTAAGTAATTTGCCGAATCACGTTAAATTTCTCGTGTGTTCATTCTTTTATGCTTCGCGTTTAATATTTTCTTGATTATTTTTTCATACTCTGATGCTACTATTCCCAATAACTAGTATTAGAGACATAGGTTGTAGATTTAGAAGAGCTCCTGAATTTGGATCTATGGAGAAGCGTTTTTAGTTAAGCACGGATTTTGTTGTGGGAACGATGGTAGAAGATGAAAGAAATCATCAAGCTCGACAATTTCATTGCAAGTAGCACGAATTGAGGTCGTGATGAAGCTGAAGAAGATGATAGAGGAGGATCAGATCAGTTAGATCACCAACCGGAAAAGACTAATTTCGTTGAACGTTAACGAGAGACCGTTGAAAAAAAAATCATGGTGCCAGTAGATAGGCAGAATCATAGCAGCAAAGGCAGATTTGTGTTACCAGGTGGATAGACATGAAACCAGTGGGAGCAGTTGCGGTGTCGGTGGCAGATCTGTAGAGCCAAAGGTCAGAGGGCAGATCCGTATTTTTCGAGGGGGATAAACGAGTGGCCAGAGACCAGAGAGGCAGAGTTACGGAGCCAGAAAGCAAATCCACCGAGCCAGAGGTCAGAGTAACAGTATCGGTAATCGAGAGGGCAGAGCCGTGTAGTCGAGAGACCAGGGCGGTAGGGTGTGGAGGCAGATTCACGTAGAGAGAAACCATTAGGCAGAGGCACAACACCGAGAGGGCAGACGTGGAGCCAGAAGTCATGGAGGCAGAATGCGAAGATAGTTAGGCAGATTCGCGGAGCTGAGATTTTTTAGCAGAGAGGTGTGACATGGCTTGTGCAGTGGGAGCATTAAGCAGACATGTGGGTGACCCGAGTTAGCCATTGAAAAACTTATATTTTTTGGCAGAAGGATGTGACGTAGCTCATGCAGTGGGAGCATCGATCAGATATGTGGGTTACCCGAGTTAGCCATTGAAAAAAAAATGAGAGATTGGCGTGTGGATTAGACCCAACTCATGTAGGGGCAGAGAGTAGATATGTGAGGGATCTAGGATTGCCGTTGGAAAAGTCATGATATAAGCAGACAGGTTGACGAAGGCGGTTTTGGGTTGTGAGACATGTTTCGGGTTTCTTGAGGGTAACCTATAACCTTGGGTCAATTGGACCGAGAGGGATATTCCACCATATTAAGGAGTTGGTTGGCCACCAAAAGAATATGGTAGTGGCGAAGGTTCAAAGAGGAGAAACAGAGTTCACAAAGAGAGTTCATCAAGTGGGTGACACTAAAGGGCGGATGAATTGACGAGACGTGAAGATGTATCGGATTTGATCTCTATTGGGTTTGGGGATGTGCCAACTAGATCGAGATTCACTTGGAAAAAGTGAAGTGGCGGTTCAAGTTGAGTTTGAGATTTTTGATTAGTATCCAAACGGGAGATTGATGGGACATTGTAGAGTCAGATCAAAAAGAGGATTGAGAGCCCAGAAAATAGAGTCGAAACGGGAGTCGAGATGGGTCGGGATAGAACCGGGGTCGCAAAATAGAGTGAAAAAGATAAAGCAAAGATTCTGCCCACTTGGCGACGTGGTGCCACGACGAGGGTGAAAACTTGGGGAACAAGTTTTGACGAGATTTTGGGTGATTTTGGCATGTTTTGAATCCTTTTTTAACTAGAATTGTTTCCTATTGATTAGGAATTATTTCCTAGTTGATTAGGATTATTTTTCTTTATTTGATAGGGTTTAAACTTACTTCACTATTATAAATAGCAGAACTCAACTTGTAATTCATTGATATACTCAGATTGACTCAAGAAAAAAAAAGATGTAGTTTAGGTTGGCTCGTCGATATAGGCAATTTGCCGAACCACGTTAAATTCCTCGTGTGCTCATTCTTTTATGCTTCTCATTTTATATATTTTTTATTATTTTTCGTGCTCTGATACTACCATTCCCAATATATTAAATATTTATGATAAATGAAAAATAGAAATCTAGAACTTATTTGCGGGGCAGGGAGAGAAAAAGATTAGAAGCACAGTGTTATTTATATGGTATCCAAGTGAGTTGTATAGCGTTAAATGATGTTATAGTTTCATTTAATGATACCATCACATGTACATTAAATTATTCTTAAATGATTCATTATTGGGTTAATGAAGGCGGATCAAAAAGAGAGATTGAGAGCTGAAGAAATGGGATCAAGAATCGAGAAAGTGGTGCCGAAGAAGTTTACAGGCAACAACTTTGTTCTTGGTTGTTGGGGCGACCGGAATTTTTGCCGCGGCGAGGGAGTACAAAAGTTCTACTTGGTTGAAGCATTGGCAATGCCTCGGCGTCGACAATGACGACCGAAATGCCACGGCGTCCTACGGTCAGAGGCGTAAGCAGATTTGTTTTTGGATACTTTTTTGATTCTTTTTAGTTTTCTAGTGTTATTAGACTTGTTCCCCCTTTTTTAGGATTGTGTTTCATCTTACTCTATATTATAAATAGAAGAACCCAACTTGTAATTAATGAATCACGTTGAGATGAATTAATACATGGTTTTTTCTTCCTTGTTTGGGTTTCCATAAAAAAAATTGTGTCTTATTTTGCTTTCTTTACCTTTGTGTTCTTATTTTTTCTTGTTCACCCATTGCTGCCGGTGTGTCCTAAGTCCTAACATTCATATACTTCCTAATTAATGGGTTAACATGAACTAAGACTCCACATTAAATTCCTCAGCATGAATAATTAGGAAGAATAGAAACGATTTTGCTTTAAAGGCATTTTTAGAATTTAAGACTCATCAGTAAATTAAACCTATATCTAAGAGTGAGAACATTGTTAAGACTAATGACGATTATGCTATTTACTTCTGCCCTGCATTACAATCATAAGAAAATATTATAATTATAATGTCTGGTCATTTTTATTCTAATTATTTGGGCGTTTGAGTGTAGAATTCTGTTTGGTCTTTTAGTATATAGTTTACGCATATTGAATTGGTCATGTGTTAGGATTTGTGCTCTGTTTGAAGCTTGAATTCTAGTTATAAAAAAATTTCATCGTTCGAACAACGTGTCTTGATTTTCTAGATCTTATAGACTTTTTGTATTTTCATTTCTCTATGTCGATGAAACCTAACTTTACCTGCAAGGTGGAGATCACAAGATTTTAGTGGTTAATTGATTGTAATAGTTTTAATTGTTATAAATTATTGTAAATTGTTAATATATATTCAGACATGTCTCATGTAAAAAAACATTAAAAAAAATTCACACAGTTGTATAAGTTATAACAAAATCAAGTAAAATAATGGGATACGTATCACAATCATCACCAACGGTACCTATTCAACTCTACAATTCATACAAAATATATTATCACACACACATTAATAATCAGGGACATGGATCTTATCAAAAAAATAAAAATAAATAAAAAATCAGGGACATGGACACCGGGTCCTTGGATATGGGTTTGTGCTACAAGTTAGATAGTTATGAGAGTGAATTGATATTCTATTTTTTGTCCAATTTCAACCTAAAATCACTCCCATCAAACTATTGAATATACTTATAGATAAATATAAAATGCCCTCCTCAACTATTTGTATTATTGCATATGCCCTCTAAGCTTCTAAGATAATAAACAAATCTCATTTGGCCTCCGTTATGGACCATTTTTACTACCTTAGAAAGCTCGGAGGGATATGTGTGACAGTGGAATATTGATATTCACATATACACCTAATTTTATATCTTCATTTTTCACCAAAATACCCTTTTATTTATTCAAATAATATTTATTTGATGGACAAATAAACTATTAATCATTATCTAATATTCTAATATTAAGGATGTGAATGTGTATTTTCTCAAATTTTGATAAGATGAATCATGTTTTGGGACTTTAGTTCTATGAATTATGTGTACCTTTGATTTCTCTTATCGTTATGTAATGACGTAAGAATTAAAAATTGTCTATTCAAAAAAAATAAAATGTTGTTTGTTTCGTGGGAACAAGTTGTTGAAATTCCTTTGATAGAATTGTTTACTTCATACATGTATTGTCGGTTATTCTAAGGAAGGCATTGTGAAAAAAGTTGCTAGTTTGATGAAGTCATTAGTTTCTTGTTGATTTACCTCTAAATGCGGTTCGAATATAGGACGTAAGAATAAAA